>OU911093.1:12402500-14802500 GCA_918358865.1 Melinaea marsaeus rileyi | reverse complement strand
AAGATTTTGTATCTATTATATCTGGATTGTATTATATAAATTATTCAATATCTGCTCTCTACATAATGGTTTCTTTACTTCAAACATACCTGAGACAAAATACTGCGAATATGTCAGCATTTGGACAATTATTAAAACTAGTGACTGATGAAAGTTGCTTAAAGTTTTCTTAAGCTTTAATCAAGATAAAAATGTATACCTTATAATAACAATAAAATAATTACTTGAGATATATAAAAAAATATTTATATTATATATATGTATCCAAAGCAAAACACTCGTCTTAGTTTGTGAAGAAAATATTTATCCTTCTATAGTGCACAGTACGACAAAACCAAATTGTCTTTTACCCAATAAAGTGTAATATAAAGGATTTTCTCTTTTATATCCTGTTTGTGATCCAACAACACACGGACCAACAGAATGAATGTAAATAATATATGACACTAGTTTATCACTATAGTCTCTTTATGACCTATTGCAGATATATAACAGTTTATATAAAAAATATTATTAAAAAATATATCATATATTTGTATTTTGTTTTAATGTAACATTACTTCTGAATGTATTATTGTTAACGTTTTATTGAAACAACATTTAAAAGATTATTGTTTAATATAAAATAATTAATTAAAAGAGCAATATTCACTATATAGTTTCGGTATAATTTTGGTAAGAACTTATGAATTGATTTTAAGCATTCTTTTATGTTTTAATGTATTTTATAATTATTTTAAACATTAGAATCGTTGGTAAGAGTAGATATATCAAGTCAGATTCTTTCTAAGGATTTTATATAATTAATAAATAAATAATTTCACCTATAAATTAAATTATAAAGAACCCAACTGTGAGAAGCGATATAACGATACGACCTGGAACGTATAGAAATCTTTTCATCCAGAAGGTGATGTAAATGAAACAGAAATAAAGTATAAAAGGTTATAAAACATGAATCGCTAAAAATATTCCAATTGATAAAAGAAACAATCAAATAAATGCAAAAACTATATAATACATTCTAAGTATTAATAATATCACTGAGAGTAAACTGAATTGAAGCCTTTTATACTTTAATAAATAAAAAGTAAAACAGCTTGAAAAACGTTACACTAAATGAAAAGAATTTGTACCAACTTTCATCAAAAGACTTATAAATAAGCTTTATTTGTTTTATGTAATGAAAGCAGTAAAAATTAATGTTATATTTTTTCACTATAGCGTAGTAGAGTTCGACCCAGAGTACCTTCATTGTATATTCAGTAAAGGTTTCCACACTTGCAAAACATCTTCGAGTGACTGTCTTCACTGACAAGGGTACAGGAAATAATGTTATTAAAAATATTCTTCGAACATAAAATATTTAGTACGCCTTAGATAAATAGATAATATTTTACCGTTCCAAAGCCTCAGTTTTTTTTTAATTTTCCAGTTTGTAATATGTCTGCTATATAACATAGAAGCTATATGACAGGACTGCAATTTCATATATATATTATTTTTATTTTTTTATATTAACAGGTGTTTGTATTCATTAAAACATACAAGTAGCAACAGAATACAATTTCAAACCGAATATTACCGCGGAGAAAACAACAAACAATGTATTCGAGAATTATTTATATTATTATTATGCATCACTTTACTCAAACACATTTCTCACCCTTACTATACTTTTACAAAGCTTTTAAGGCAACAATTAAGCAAGCATTACGAACCATCCTTTTGCGTAATTTCCCTTAAACATAAGTTTAGTTCTTCAAATATTACAATGACGGTAATGCTAATTCAACTCAACTTTTTTTTCGAACTAAAAATTATCCGATAAACTTCAAGAGGTCGTTATGGGGTGGAAAATAGTGACTCTAATTGCCTGTATCACAATAAATCTCGAGGTCTATTAAATACATAATTTAAATACGTTATATCTCAAAAATGGTGGCTTGTAGGAAAAAAAGTATTAATACATTTTATGCAGATTATTTTATGATCTACAATTTTTGTCTGATTTTATGATAAAACTTACCGTTTCGCTGAAAATCGCGAAAAACTCATTTTTTTGACCTTGAATAAAATTTTTTCCTCACAGGTTAAAGATGGGGAACTTTCAAATTTTATTTTTAATCATATTTTAAACAACCTTACTGATTTTCAGCTTGATGGGAATTTATGTAGCTTCGAATGTTTAAATTGACCGGACTACATGTACATTTAGATTTACTTAACATAATAAAGGAAAAATAACTGTTAAACTAAAATAATAATAATATTAAGTAAGAAAGAAAAAGTAAAAACACCTTATAATGTAGTAGCAAATATTGATGTGGTTCAGAGAACTAGTCTTACAATCATCATCAAGCAATCAATACAATACATTATTACTAGGTTCCGCCAACCGTGCGCGGCGGGTGTTGAGCTGAGCCTCTCTCCTTTCATCTTTTTTTTATATCTTTTGAATGGCTAAAGATTTTTTCAATCTGTTTTCGTTACAACATCCGCGTTCGGCTTAAACATACATGAGAAAATTTTTAGTTAATTATCTCGTCGCATTCTGGAGACGACTAAACACAAAATAGGTCTCCCAAACGGTTAAGAGCTTCGCTTACGCTCAGCTCAATAATACACCAAAATAATACTGTAAGTTTTAATAATAGCCATTTAAAGTTCACACCACACCACACCGCTCTACATCACCCAACACTGCACAGCCAATGATACTATCCACTGTATAGTATGGAGGTAATTATATTTAAGTTATTTAATTAAGATTATGTTTAGTTTATCTTTATATAATAATGTTTTTTTTGTGTCTATCTTAATAAAGTGATTTCTATGGAGGAACGGAGCCTTCTTAAACAGGTTTAATATTTGTGTATATAAACTGAGGCCTCCAACTAAGTTTTGAGCGACTGGAAGCTAATAAATGAAGGTTTTTTTTTTGTATTTAGCAATGTTTTAAAATTTATATTGTAACAGTTTCATTGTTTGTCCCAATTTTACACTTTATAATGGATATTTTATTCATATAATTAATCTTTTAAGTAGATAATGGAGGCAGACAAATAAATACGATTTATTTAATATGTGGGTTTTATAAAATAAAAATGTTTTGTAATATTCAGAGGGAGTTAAAAAATCTAACCATATGAATAAGGTCAGAGTTAAATGATAATTAAGAGTTAAATTTTTAGAATACTTCAAATTATAATGTTTTTATATATATTTCGTCAACGACTATTGCTAGCTTTAAAAATATTTTCTAAATCTAATACTACACAAACAACTGAAAAAATTTTGGAAATAAAATTTGGAAAGCTGTTCGTTTATTTGATTGCAAAAAAAACAAAGCATATAGAATATGAAGTTTTTAAGCTATCCCCTTATTGTAAGCGGCCCCCGTATGTCAGTGTCAAGACAACCAATCTCTTTTAGACGACAGATAATGACGCGGCGTTACTCAACGCTTCTTATATACTTCCAACAATCGCCTTGAAAATTAATTTGTACAAACATATATTGCAACATGGAATTGAATACATTCTTATATTTAATTTGCAAGAATTCTTTTCTGCTGGACCTATTTTTTCTTTACAAATTTAATATTGGTCCCTATAGGTGGCGTTGCGATCAGATACCTTTTTTTTTATTTTTTATGTAGACTTTGGACTGCTGGGTCTATAAACAAGTAGACAAAATGTGAAAATATAAAAAATGCTACATGTGCAGTCAATGAAAGGTAAACATCAAAAGAATACTTTTTCAAAACACTCGTCTATTCTATTTATTTATTTTCCGGGACTAAATATGATAAAATTAGATATCATGGTAACTTATTATCTAAGTCAACGTTTATAAAGTCGCAGACAACAGCTATGAATATAATAAAATACGCTGTACAAAGATACAGATATGTTGACAAACAATTATGAATTCACAGGAACATCGGATATAAAATATGAAATATACGTGACATGAATCTTTTACCTTTATAAAATGTATGAATATAACAAACCATTGTACGGTAATAAAGTATTTATTTGAGGATTTTAAAATAAAATTCAAAATGATGATATTTTGGTAAAACTTAATAAGTCTTTTAGGAGCTAACGGATACAATTCTAGGTTCATAAAACTGGATTGAAAATTATCATACTAATAAATTGGTCTGGTTTTAAATAAACATAAAAGTTACATGAAAAGGCGAAAATAATCTGAAACTAGGAATATACTTTGAATAATGTAATATACGTATATCATGTAATACAATATAGTGGAAGATAGATCTTATAAAGACCCGATATTTCATTAGTAACATGAGATGAGTATTAATTATAATTAAAATTAATGATACCGGTATGTACTATATTTTAGAATTATACAAAGACCTCCTTATCAGAACTACTTAAGCATTGTCACATACACGCTCTTAATAGTCTTATAATAATATATTGCTAACAACCAACCCAACTTATAAATACTTTGAAATCAGCTTGTCTATTTTATACTAAGGTTTTTGAAATTTAAGTTCGACCGCATTTAGAATCAAAATACATCTACAAGTTAATACAATATTCAACCAGTGAAGATGCAAATACCCAGGGTATTTCCTGAACGAACTTTGACGACATTATAAATGTTAATATAAAAACAATTGATTTTTAAGTGAAATGATTATTATTTATTAAAGAAAAGAAAATGTTAAATACATGTTTATTTATAATTATTCAAAAATTCCAAAAAAGTGTGATTAATAGTAATACAAAATAGTAACATCATTAAATATGAAAATAAACTAAAAAAAATTCCTGTCCACAGACATCCATACATCCATCCATTCAAAACAAAATAATATAGAACGAACAAAGTTCGTTCGTGAAAAGTATACATAAAGAACAATAAGGTTTTCCCTTCAAGTAAACACGTACTAGAGACGCCATAACAAAATACGCTGATACCAACAAAAATTGAGTTTATGACGACACATGCAAGAAAAATTAAACAATTTTCTATTTATAGAGTACAAAAATATAAACTGACAAATTTTATGATAATTTAACGAATATTTTGTATTTGATAATGTTCTTCCTCTTGAAAGCAATTTAGTGGCAATGAGAATCATCAGTATCCTTTGTTACAGTTATTATTAACTAATATTTTTATATCAAATATAATTTGAGACAAACAATAATTTGAATTTCATCGACTACATAGTAAATAATTTATTTTATTATATAACATTTATTTCACTCTTTTTTGTATTCATTGTGACGTCATATTCAGACAACACAAAATCAATGTTGGTTTCCCGTAACCACTTTGAACACACGCGATGGCGTCTCTAGTAAGTGTATGATTGAAAGGCTTTACAATTCTTTTATTATTTTTTGTAACAAGTTTTATATATATATATATATATATAAATATATGGAATACTGTATACACAAACCAAATATTTGGTACTATACGGTTATATTAAGGGAAAACCAAGATATTTTCAATACTTCTTTGACTGTGATATAGACAACTGATAGTATAAATTTAAAGGATCTAATGAAAACGAAGGCAGTATTATTTATTAAAAATTATTAAACAACATAACACGGTAGACAGATAATTACGAAGTACAATATAAGTTCAAAGCTATCACAGTCACGAAAAAGTATAAAGTCTAATGAATACAAAATAAATAGTTTTCAAGAACCAACGCAAAGGTAAGCAACTATTGCAAACAATAATGGTTTATGAAATCAAATAATTTAAAGAAGGGAAAATAAAATAATTTAATTTCAACGTAGACTGTAATTAATTATCTAACTATTATTATTCAGAGTATCAAACCCTATTTATTTATTTTTTATTAATATATAGTTTTTATTGACATTATTAGTATAACTGGATTTCACTCTTCGAAACGTAAAAAACACGAGCTAATTGCATTTTGATAATCCTCATATAAAACCATTTGGAATAATCAAATAAATTGCAAAATGAAGCTCATTAAAATTTTTTTTAATTTTTTCTTAAAATAATGTAATTTTTTTATGCAATAATTATCCAAAATAAGTCTGTGTTATCTACCACTCATCCAGTCCAGTTCTATTAACAATTAAACGTATGAATTGTATTCAAATAATTATTATTTCAGAACACCTTTAATATAAAAATTTATAAAGCCTCAACTTGAACTCATAAGAAAGCCCATGTTGTGCAAAGTTACCCTTATAGAAGGATTACATAAAATTAATTAGAAGTGGGCGTTCTGTATTTTGGGTGAGAGAACGGCACGTTTAGTATCTTTTCCTCCTGCGTCCTTGTTTCTATCATTGTTACAAATACCTCAAAAGGGACAACGAATGTACTTACGTGTGTAGATTCATAAGCGGGGACACTATTAAATTAAAGGGGAGATTCCCTTTAATATTTAATAGCTTGTTTGTTATTGCTGTAATTTAAAATATACCATAATATATTAGTCTTTGTTTCAGCGCCTTCACAACTTATAATATAAAGTATATATTCAGCCATCTTTATACCTATTTTTCTTATTCTTCTCTTTACTAACACACGTCACGTATTTGTATTTTCCTTCACTTAATTACTTCCTGAAAGATATAGCTCTTACCAGTTTTGTCATTTTTGTTACAGGAAATGTGAAGGCGAACCTACTAATTAGAAGCCAATAAAGATATTATCAATAAATGTATTATTTGTGAGTTAATTATGTTGTGCTTAGAAATTGGGTTTCAACTTTGATGAGATCTTTACATTTAAAAAAATACCATAAATAATATTATTTACTAGCAAAGAATCTTTAAATAAAGCATCTTTAATTTATTTTAGTGTTGTTTTGATATAAAGATGACATCACAAAAAAATGTTCAGCCTGTTGATATTGCAAATCCTCCAATTAATGGTAGAATGTCACAATGAAGTGACATTTTATGTTTAAAATTTGATATCAACGCAAACAAGAAAGTGAGAAACATGTTAAATTCAGTCAAATATATTGTTACTAAATGTTGTTCAACTTTTTTAAATAATAATATAATACTACATATATATGTTCCTGCAGTAACTCCCTGCATTTTATAAAAAGCACTCAGAAGAAAATGGTTTTTAACTTTAATTACTTACGGTCTTATTAAAGTAGTTCAACATTCTGCACGTAAATTACTTTGAGATTAAAGATCCAAGGGGATATAGTAAACTTAATCAAAGTAAGCTTTTCCTACACAGGAATCATTAAGATTCAATCATTAGATACATTGGTTAGTGGAAACAAAGATGTAATGAAATTTCCTGTTGACGCTTTCATTATATTTAAATTGCTTAACAGCAAGAAGGTGAACAATTGTATTATACAATTGTTATTTGTTTGTATATAATATAAACATATAAGCTACATTATACATGAATTTAGTACCGGATTGCCATAATTTTGGATTTTTGTGGGATTTTTGAGGAAATTAATTATCCCGACATTGAAAGACTTTAGATTTTAAGTTTTATTTCTATAATTTATAGTTTATATTAAATATATATATAAATTATTCACTCATTCACTACAACACTCTCATCATCACAGATTTTACTTGCATTCCATTCTTCTCGTTCAGTATTCAACTCTCAAATTCATTCATACATTATGACTGGTTTAATAATACTCAAGGACCTTTAAATTTTAAAGAGTTCCTGAGGTCTTATAATGCTACCCTGCATCTTTCCTCCCTTGACGTTTAATTTCGCCTTCCTTCCTGAGATCTAATTCCAAAAAAGATGAACATATCTTTTTATGAAAAACATTGGTTCTCTTAATCTAATATTATGTTTGTGATAGAAAATTATAAGATACAAAGAAAACCCTCCATAAATAGTAAATTATTTACAGCATTTACGAAGTGGACGTTTTAAAAACTTTGGACTTTCTTAAAACAGTTAGCAACTCTATACAACCCGCATCCAAACTGTGGTACGTGAAATTGTTTGTAAGTCATATATAAGCCCACTGCGTACTTTAATTAGTTTCAATACAGTCTTTAAGGGATAATACCACTTGAGACATGATAGTCGTAACAACAAGAATATAATATAGTAAATCTATATGAGAACATATTATAGTAATGAAGTCCATGACTTGTCTAGTTTATTTTAACTGACAAGAATTTTAGGAGACGTTAGGCTTAAATTAATTATTATAGTTAATTTAAGCCTACTTAAAGTAATATAAATTATATTTTATTTATAATTTGTCAAAGTTTCTTTATACGAGTCGCTCAGTTATTCAAGATGAATACTAAACAATAGAGTGTAAAAGATTGCGTTTATAAATAAAAGTATTGACATTTCAATAACATTCTAAGAATAATTATACTCGGAAGCTGGTAGCGAGCATCTTTTAATTTTAAATAATAGAGTATTTCACAAGATGCTTCCATTATAGTGAATAATATTTTATGTAAAACGACTGTCTCTATGTTTAACTAAAAGTCATTTTAACTTTTTCAATATAAAAGTGGCGTTAACAGCTTAAAATTATTAACTTTAACAATTTTAACTTTAAACAAGTTATGCTTACTTAAGATATAAATGAATATAGTGAAAAATCTATCAATATTATTTATAAAAATATAAAGTCGGTTCTCATAGAAGTAAATAAGGCCATTCAATATAATTCTTGTTTAATTAACTCATTTTATTTATTGTACCGATATTTCCAGATAGAAGCACTACAGATGATAACTGATAACCGGATATATAACGTCTAAATATACACATATGCAGGCGTCTTCGAATCTCGACATATATCGTTTAAGAGTAGCTTGATCACATCTTCAAGTGACATTGTGTATTCACAGGAATTTCCTAGAAATAACGACACGGTTAACTTATTTAACAATTTAATTAAATTATTCTACACTCAAATGAATAAAATGACTAACATTAAGGATTATAATGATTTACACGGATTAGAGCTTTTTGGTGATTTTGGGAGATTGTTTTGAGTTATTCAAGCAAGCCATCAATATTTTCATTTCATATCTAATATCCTAACACAAGCTCGTAATTTATAATTAGGTTTTTCCATAAGAAGCTCTAACCGAAATTTATAATAATTTGATATTGATTTTTTTTTAACTCTAATTATTGATTCATTCATAATTATATTTTTTATATGTAATTAGTAACAATAAAAAATCTAAGAATAAACTATTTTAGGGATCTAACTCGGTCATATTGGTTACTTTTTAATTTTAACCCGATGTTTGCAGCAATTGTGTTCACTGACGTTAAGACGAGATCTATCTCCAACTGTTTTATTTTATTTTCATAACGCACTTGCAGTACCTTAGGGTTTTATATTGTGTTCACAGACGTGGAATTTTATTGGCACTGTTTGTTTGTTTGTTTAAATTAAAAAGTAAGGTAAGATATAGAATCAACTTAAAAACTACTTTTTACGTTATAAAGCTTTCTCGTTTTAAGAGATTTCGGCTATTATTACAGATTATTCTCAAGAGACATAGTATATCTGATAATGAGGATATTTAATAATAATTCAATAACAAAATAAATTATTAAACATTAAATATATTCTATCTAGATAATATAATTAACTATTTGTATAAAATTAAGATTAAAAGTTATCTTAGCGATTCGTACCGAAAAACATTTATATAATTTTTTATAAAAAAAAAGAAATGGGTTTTGTTTGAGTGATTTTAAGGGTTAATTGTATAATAAATAACACTGTCAATTACATTTGGTTAATTATAATATATATAATTACAGACAGACAGACAATTTTAAAATTAGGTGTAACCAAAAACATTTAAAGTTACTTAATTGTATATATATATATATATATACAATATTAACAGACAGGTTTCTGAGTATATTAAATTCACAACTATACCCGGTAGGTGGCCTTGCAATTAATGTCTGGTTTTTAATATTTTTAAGGTAGCATTTACTGGGTTACTACGTATTATAAAACAAAGTCTCTCTTCCCGCATCCACTCAAAAGTATTTAAATGGACTTTTATAGAATTTTCACAGAAAAGTAGTATTTTGTGATGAGGTGTGTCTTTCAATGATTTTGTTCAAATTACTTGTTGTTTGAAAATAATCCTGATAAAGTTCATTCGTCTTGAAGCTTTCATCAAAAACACTGCCTAGTTCCTTTAATGGATAAGAAAACAATATATGGATATATGGCAGTATACTCGTAATTTTTGTTTTTGTAGGTGTAAAGAGAGATCCGCGATGGAATATCTACCTATTAAGTTGTAGTAAGCTACATCTGATATATTCTATAATTATTATAATATCTATAATTATTATAATTTACTTGTCTGTAACAAACCAATATGGAAATTGTAATCTATACATATAAGCGATTTACCACTCACTGACTCATCACGAAATCTACAATATTTCCCATTAACTTAAAAATTTACATAGTTACTTCTTTTGTGACGTAGACGTCCACTAAGAACAGATTTTACGGAATTTCTATCCCAACTGATTTTAACTTCTTTGAATTTCACAAAGTTTTAAACCTGTAGGAGCTATACACTTAACCCAGTTACCATAGCAACGGTTATGATAACAACGGATACTATAACAACGGTTACTATAGCAACCTAGGTTCACATCCAAATTCGTAGTGTGCCCAGCGAAGAAGGCGGGAATCAGCTAGTTGTTTTAATCAACTTAACAGTTATCCACGTCTTGTATTTTATGTGAGTTCTTTTTAAATAATCAGGAACATTGACACATTTTGTTAAAGAAATATTATACATTTAATATTTCTTAAAATTAATATAAAATCTTTTAAGTATATTAATTTACTTGTAATAGGAATAAGTTTTAGGTTTGTATAAAAAATAATTGGAGTTGTTCGTTGTTAGGGAGTTCTTTGTTTTAATTAATGAAAGTAAAAATATAATCCTCCGTTTTCTTTGTAAGGATCTACCTACACTTTTAACTTAAAATTCTACTTTATTTAGGTCCATAGTTTTTTATATATCATTAATAGCTTGTACCCACTGTAATGTTGAAGTTTCTTGTTGAGATTAAAAAAGATCTTATGAATTACGAAATTAATAAGGCAACTTAAACTGACATTTAGGTAAGAATTAATATCAGTGATCCTGTAATAATTAATTGTATAAATAATATTGTAAATACGATTTGTGAAATGGATTGCAATATAGGGGTAAATGTACTCATTATATTTAAAGTTATGATTGTGTGTGTTTAAAATAATTATTATTTTGTTTTTAAGGTATGCATATATTTATTTAATTGAATTTAACTGTTATTACCTATTACCCGTGCTTCGCGACGGACTACGAAAGTGATCAAACATTTGGTTTGAATTTTCACACCACCTAGGAACTCTTTTTTCTCACATCGCAGCGTGTTGAGAATAAACATAGTGACTGGCCAAATAATTTTAATTTCTACTGCAATGCAATGGGAGAAGAGAGGGACTGGGGGATAAACTTTGCAGTTTTTTTTGCTGTAACTTTGGAACGGTTTGGACCTTTGCAAAATCCTTTCTAGTTGCACCTATTCAATATGTCAGAAGTCTTGTGTTAAAATTTCAGCTTTCTAGGTATTACGGTTTGGGCTGTAGAGCTGTAGAGCGATGAATGAGTCAGTGAGTCAGTGAGTGAGTGTCTTTGTGTTTTATATATTAAGATATCCATATCAATTGAATGTTTTACTTTGTATAATAAATAGAAACCTTTATTTTCTTCTATATATATATATATATATATATATATATATATATATATGTAATTTGTCATATATATATATGACAAATTATCTCTTATACACTACCGATTTCAATAAACATGTTATAAGCATACAAGTCATAAAATACTGTCTACATTCAGCGTCTTAGATTAAGTTATGTTGACTGTGTATATATATTATAAGCGATTTACCACTAACTGACTCATCACGAAATCTTCGAAACTATCTGTTCGATTAACTTTGAATTTTACATAGTTACCTGTTTTGTGACGTAGACGTCCACTAAGAAGGGATTTTATGGAATTCTTATTCCAACGGATTTCAACAAAGAGTAACTATAGCAACGGTTACCATACCAATGTTTACCATAGCCACATTTACCTTTACGATACCATATAACAGTAAATATTAAAATCACAATAACGGACCGAACGCTATGTCTACAAATATAAACTGATTATACTATAGCTAATAAGAATAGCTTCTTTAACTGTATATATAGAATAATATAATATGATTTAAAATTAAACCACATATTACAATGTGTTTTTAAATTGAGTGTTGGCCAAACGATCTCTTGTTAGTTACCCGAGTATTCGAATCAGTTATAAGATTCTTATAATAACCGATTTGAATGTCTACAGAGAGGTAGAGAAATATTTATCCTTTTTCTATTAAACTATACAATCTCGGTGGACATATTATATTTTGTATATGTTAAATATATGCGATATAGAAAATTTTAAACAGCAATATTGTTTATTCCAAAAATTACTTAGGTATCATATTTTAAACTCTTAATATATATTCGGGTTTGTTAGGAGTTGTATTCATTAACCAGTCTCATACCTTTTCTCTAACCCTTCCTCTTAGCAGAATGAATTATAATAATTACTCACTGTACTGACCATAACTACATATTCCGATACATAAATAAAATTGGTTTTTATATTTATTGAACCAAAAATCATTATATAAATTACACCACAACGAATTTAGCATAAGAATAAATTGGAAACAAAATATTTGATAAATTTATTGAAATAGATAAATTTATCATTTATCATTGTATGACATTATTCACATATACAGCTGTCAGATGATTAAAGATGGATGTTTAGATTTGTTTTCCTTTTAGGTTGAATAATTGCTCACAAATTACGTGACATACCATCTCGTATTATATGATATAAATGATATAATATGAAACAACACTTAAAATGCACTTCGACAACTTGCATAAGAGATTGCAATTGGTTTATATCTGAAAACTCTTAAAGTGATTTACACAATATCGTGTGGAAAATAAATATATATCATAAGTGGGTCGGAGTATCGCTTAGCTAAGCTTTAAGGCTTTAAGGATTGGAAATACTTTATTGGAAAGGGTTTATAAATATTACTAAACGGAAATTGGATCACAAGAACCGACATACAGAGTAACAAGGTGTCTGATATGTTATTGGTTTTATCTTCAATCTCTTCTGCTTCTAATCGATACATTTGAAATTCAATTAATTTAAAATAGATTACTCAAATAGTACACAGACTTACTTCTTTCGTGTTCATTATTCATAGTTAATGTATTTCTATGGAGCGTAAAAATAACACTCCAATGACATCATAGCATGTCATTATCATAGTGATATTAAACTGTTTGTGATGTTCCGATTTAAACTTGCATTCAAATGGAAATATAAAATGGAAATATTGGCAATTATGATAATACCAAAATAATTATGCTTTAAACACAATTATACAGTGTAACTTTCAGTGTTATAAAAATATATATATATATATAAACTTACGATTTCATATTGCCTTAACACTAAACCTACCAAGTACCGGTCAAATTGACCGTTTTTATACTTTTATAAAACTTACACATTTTTAAACGTTATAATATCTTTATCAAACTACATGATAATTCTTAGAATATGCATATACTCGTAATATTATCTTCACTCTTTACTTTTAGTTATTTCCATTGTATTACCTGTTACCTGTGTTATATAATAAAATAATTTTTAATTACCGGTCAATTCGACCGCGTGTGGTAGGAACAGATACACAAGAATTGTCGGTAGGTTTAGTGTTAATCAAAAGGTTTTATTGTCGACATATTAATGAGATAATTTAAAATTCAATACTGAGGGATCTTCTCTCAACGTAGGAAGAGATCAAAGTCTAGCTTTACGTTAATTACACTCTAGTGCCAACAAAACACTAAGAAATTAAAGTAAAGTAATCAATTATACATGTATAGTAATAAATTAAAGTAAAGTAAATAAAGTAATCCAATTATGTGATTATATAATACTTGCTATTAGTAATAATCAATCGTTCAAACATGGTTGTTAGAAACAATTGTGCACTTTAATTTAAAATCAAATGATAATATTCACTGATATTATGGTGATATTGAATATTGTAAAGAAATATATAAAATATAAATAAACTATTTTTCTTTTTAAACTAAATGTAAGTTCTTAAAATAATCATAGGAAAGAACATTTTTGAAGCAGTCCTGAAAATAAGTCACTTTTATTCACCGTCTCAAATTGATATTTGTTTAACATTTCACTCGATACTGCACTGTATTGATTGTACTAACTTACTAATTATATCAACTATAAAATCAGTCAAACCAAATTGTTGGTTTTCAAACCAAACTTTTAGCTTAAGTTTAAGCTTGTTTCACTTAAACAACTAGTCGAAAAATATTCGTATAAAACTCATTTCATCAGGTTCAATATCCAACACAAACTGATTCTAAACACGGTACATTGATACTGTTTGCTTTGTTAATAGAAAAATAACAAAACAAGTCGATGAAATTGATTTTGTGTTGTTTGTTTGTATTTAAGACGTCTACATGACTGTTCTGTGTTTGGTAATCTTCATACCCGTTATTCTCCTAGCTGTATTCCAGTATACTTGTATATAAGGTTCGCTTACCAGTAAAGACTGATCGTAATCTCGATTTTCATGTTTAAAACAATTTACATTTTTTTAAATGGATTCTCCATAAGCTAGTACTATAAAATTATTAAAATATTATTGAAATGATTAATAAATGACTAATAAATGACTATATACATTAAATGATTAATAAATGACTGTCATTTAATTTTTTAAGCATGTAAACATTTTGAAAGTTTAAATTGAAGATTTTTTTATGTATTTCGTTAAATAACTGTTGAAAATTTCCAAATCATAGATTGTCTTTAGGCGTTAATAAGTTGCCTAGTAATTGTATAATGATTTATTAAATTTTAGAGATCGTTATATATAAATTACACATGATTTCAAAACTTGTCAAATGTACTGGTTTAATTGACGTGAGTAAAGTCGGGTAAATGTACATAATATATATTATCGTCCTATTGGCCATCTACAACGTTTTCTTCAACGTTTAACACGATTTTCATAACAAAACTGTAATATTAATCTAGAAGGTGGCCCTTTGTAGTGTAGATGCGTGACCACACGCGGTAACATAACTCATAATTCAATAGAGAGTTCAAACACAGTTCCATTGAATGAATATTATGTCTGATTAAAGTTAAATTTAATTGTTACAAATTGTTTTTGATTTGTTTTAAAATAAGAGCATATATATGCTATACAATTGATTGATATTAATTGATAAGACATTATGAAGTCACGAAACACGTGTCATATAAACAATACTAATTCCACTTCTTCTAAATTACGACACGGAATAAAAGACATAAGATAAATTATTAACTGCTCGTTCTTGACTTCACATTTTTTTTATAATATTTTTTTAATCTTTGTAATAACTAATACTTTGATACATTTAATTAATTGTAAGTCATTCAACCTACTCACAATTATATACATATAGCATCGCTGAAGTCTAAGTTTATGTTAGCAAATTTCATTGGAATAAGTAGTCAAAATAACTTCACGGATAAGTTCGCACAAAATCACATATTCAATTGTGTTCATATCGTATTTTTAAAACACTTCACATGCCGTTATATTTTCAACTCATGTAGCAAAACTTTGTAATATAAGTTATATTGCTTAGTTTTTTTATATTCATATTAAAATTCTTAATATTTATTATGTAAAGTCACGTTCCACGTACATCCACGTCATGTTGTTTTATCTGCTTCATATAACAGGTTATTCATGAAAAATAATATAATGCTAGTTTCTGCTTATTAATGATATTTACAGTGTCTCCATAGTTTTCCTCATATATAAAAAGGTATACAAGATAGTTTAACCTAGATCTATAAAAAGACAAATATAATTATCATAATCAAAGTAAGTTCAAAATTATTTAATAAAGTGCAGTAGCTTGACAACTTACTAAGGCAGATATGCAAATACTCGTAAGAGATGATAATAACTTACTCTAAGTAATAACGATACTTGAAGCTTCCCGGTTAGGGATCTCATTATTCCAACGCTAATTCAGTGCTGTGAGGATATCGGCGATCCCATTGTTTTCTTTTAGGATTATCAAATGCACGTTTTTTAATTCAAGGTTTTAATTGACTTGAATGTCAAGAATATTTTACAACAACCAAATACTTCGTTATATGAATTATATTTGATCTGAATAGTAAACAATATCAATAAAAATGTGTTTTTGATGTGTATAAAATTCATTATCATACGTCATAATTTACGTATCTTAATCAATCAATATTTATCAATCTTCTCATACTCTTACTCATGTTCTTCTTCTGTATGTTATGCAACTGTGGTGTCAAAAACTCTCGCAACATTTTCACGTATTCCACTGAGTTCACAATTACGTTATTTCCTTGATTATTTTCAAAGAAGTATGGACCGATTATGCCCTTTGCGGATATGGCAGCCCACACTGTCGTTTTTGGTGAATGAAGAGGCTTTTGGTGTTTATAGTGAGGGTTTTCCGTGCTCCAATATCGACAATTATGTTTATTTACGTGACCATTAATGTGAAAATGGGCCTCGTCCGTAAACAATACATTCTCAAGGCTAGAGAATCGCTCCAGTATAGTGTCAGCAAATAACTTGCGTTGAATGTAATCGTTTGGTTTCATCTCCTGTACAATTTGAAGCTTATATGAGTGCAGTTTAAGGTCCAAATGCAAGATTCGCCGCAGACTAGTTCATGGTATAGCAAGAGCTGCCGACCGCTTACGCGTAGATGATTCTGGATCGTCCCTTACAGAAATTTCAACCTCCCGAATGTTCTCTTCGCTTCTTCTTGAACGTGGTCGCCCAGGTTGTTTAATATTCGTTGTCGATCCCGTTTGCTCAAACTTTTTAACCCAAGCTTTAATTAAATTAACACTTGGACATTCACTTACACGTTGTAATCCGTATTCAACTCTAAAGAGGCGTCGTACAGTAACGTAGGAATCGTTGTTTTTGTAAAATTGATTTACGCAAAAAGCACGCTGTTGTCCCGTGAAGCGCTCCATCATAACTAAAATTGCATTAAACGACGCATAATTCCCCGCCATCCGCGCTCCCCTTGCTCTCACGGTTTTGGAGAAATCAAATGTTGCTATTTGCAAAAATTTTTGGCCCACCCTGTATATTCATATAATATGCAGATACGTATGAATGTATGTACGTTTAATTTTATTCTTATTTAACTAAATAATATATATGTATTGACTGTAGTTTACTATACTATTACATTCTCTCGTTACCATATAAAAGTTTTCCTATATCGGAAGTTAAGAGAACTTGTACGTTTGTTAGTTGCATAGTGGAAGTAATAAAGAAGTTGCAATTCCATTTCACAAGTGGTATATTTCAAGAAATCTGGTATACCAGCTTTTTGCGTCAAGGAACTTTAACCTATGCAGTTGTAAACTATGTTTGCATCATAGGAATGACTTCACAAATATGTTGTATGTATAAATGAATGAAAATAAATGAATGTTTTACTCTCGGACCTCTCAATCACGTCTACTTGTTAATTTATATATATGCATGGAATGTAGTTAAAATATAAACTTTTTATGTATTTAAAGAAACTCACAGTTTACCACACGAACAGTGACTTCACCTTTGTATTAATGAAAATAAATTTAGTTTTGTTTTAGATTAGGATAGATATTTAGAGAAGGATATCTGGAAGTAACAATATTTTTAAAACATATAATTTTTATTAAAATCATTTCGTTAGAATTTGTAACAACAATGACAACAAATTGTTATTATAAAAATAAAATATTCGGAATTAATAGCTATTTAAACCTATGATAGACTAAAAAGAATATATTTCAATTCTAAAAAGACAACAGAATATAGTTAATATAAAAATGAGCTCAACTCCTAATAAAACAGGAAATATAACTTAACCTCAAAACCTTATAAATAATAACAATATTTTTCGAAATTAAAATAAATTTATTTTATATTAAATTGAATGCAAATCTTAAAAGAAGGAACTACTTTCATATTTATTTAACAACCCTTTTATACAATTTCTCGACATTTCCTTTGATATACACAAACTTTAGCCTGCCTTTGAAATAGAATTTTAGAATAAATTCCGAAACTTATAACAAAATTTTATTAAAAGTTGCTACCAACCATTTAAAATTCAACTAAATAAATAACAAAAACCAGAAAAACATGGAACTTTCAAAATATATCGTCATTTCTAAAATAAAAAACAATTCTTCTAATTATTGGTATAAAAATTTGCTTCATATAAAATCAACATTATTTGTCACTTTAAACATCGACATTTAGTTTCTAAGAGTACTTTAGGTTTTACGGTAAGTAAACAATATTAACATCCACTGCATTGTGCGTGACCAATCTATTCCACTCATCACAGGATTTAATTAATTATGAAAATATTCGTTTTTCTAAGAAAATACAGTAAAAATGGAGATAATATTATGAAAGACAAAAGACAAGAAGGAAATGCATAGCAAATAAGTTGTTGATTAGCAGACAACAGACAATAGAATATGGGATGAAGGAATCCGTAAATGTCAACATTAGAAAAGATGACAGAAATATAAGTGATTTAATAGAAGCAGATACTTTGAGAATTTGTATTTAAAAGTTATATTAGGTAAAACTTAATCTCAACTTTAGATATTAACAAAGTCATCATTGTAAAATTATTTTTAAATAATTTATCTTTATTATTATTTTCTCTTCTAATTAAATAAAACGCTTTTGTGACATAAACATATTTATAAACAAATTATAAGATGCAATCTGACGTCCTATAAAATTAAGTTGTTTTAAATTTGTTTAAATTATATTATATTTCACCATAAAACAGATACTTTTAAGAATATAAGCCTTAGGTATACGGATAATATACAAAAGAAATTAAATTTAAAATGTTCTTTTTATCATTACGTTTTCTACAAAATATTCAGTTTTGGTATTTGTTCTTTATAGCGTAGTAATGAAAGTGTTTAAATGACATTAATTGACATTAACTTTATACAACCAGCATCCAAACTGTGGTATGTGAAATTAGTTGTAAGTCATATATAAGCCCACTGCATACCTTAATTAGTCTCAATATAGTCTTTTAGGGATAATACCACTTGAGACATGATAGTCGTAACAACAAGAATATATTATAGTAAATCTTGAAATATTAAATAGCTAATTGACTACAAATACAAAATTTAAACACGTTTAATTTATCCCAGTATATTATTTTCTAAAATGCAATCCCATATATACATACTCATATACATAAATGTATAATTTAATAACAGCGACATAACTTTTTTATATCACCGATGGAAAAGCTACTAAATTGCAAAAATTAACTATTTAAAAAGGTTGTATTAGAAAATTGCAATTACAATAGATTAGAGAAGAGTAGACAAAAATTTCTCCAACCTATAATATACCTTTAAGTTAATACAATAAATTTAAAAAGTTATTGTCTATTTATTGAATTTGGATGGCGATCAAAGCATTTATATGTTAATAACCAAACCCCAGATATAACAACAATTACACTGCTCTACAAAAAAAAAAATTTTTTTGTGTTGCCTTGGATATTTTTGCAAATTTTTATGTTTTCGAGTACCTAAATTACGAATATATTCATGAAAATACTGAATGTGCTCTTTTTTTATGATTATTACGTATCTTATATTTTGAACAATTATCAGCTTGTTAGTACTAAAATTTGTTTTCCCAGTCCTGATTAAGCTTCTGCGCAACTTTTTTGCGCATACAAACATCACTTGATCTCCACTCTCAGACTCCTTGCTCCGCAAAACAGCTGATAACTCAGTTATTTGATAATATTGAAGTACTTACACGTGAATCTGGATAAGTTGTCATATGTTAATATTTTGATTCAATTGCTGAGTGTTCATTCTAATATATTTGTCTTGTCTTTTCAAACATGAGTTCGTCACGAAGAAAGTGTAAATATAGTAGTGATTTATTTTGTTATATTTGTGGTATTTATATATTAAAAAAACAAAAACGAAATATCACAGACTTTGTTAAGGAGACTTATGCTGAATATTTCGGTTTTAAAATGGACAAATTAGATAAATCATGGGTTCCGAATAAAGTTTGTAAGTCCTGTGTTGAGTCTTTGCGGTTATGGAAAAAAGGAGAACGTTCTGGATTAGACTTTGGTATTCCTATGATCTGGATGGAGCCTAAGAATCATGTCGATGATTGTTACTTTTGCGTAGTAGATGCTAAAGGTTTTAATCGAAACCAAACGTGGAGATATCCAGACTTACAGTCTACAAAATGTCCTGTTTTACACAGTGAAATTCTCCCTCGGCCTGTTTACGTTTCAAAAGTGATTAGCATGCCCTCAGAAACAATGATGTTGCCGAATTCACAGAAATCGAAACAGTCTACCAGTGGAAGTGAATGGGAGGGTGAAACATCTACGCCAAAGTTATTTTCTCAAAATGAACTCAGTGATTTGATACGGGATCTAAATTTATCAAAACAGGAATCAGAACTGTTAGCCTCAAGATTGAAAGAAAAAAAATTATTGGCACCAACAGTAACAATTACAACATACAGAACGCGAGAAAGTGAGCTATTACAATTTTTTGATGAAAATGAAGGACTGGTATACTGTACTGATATTGCGAAGCTGCTTTTAGACATGGGCTTGAAAGAATACAAACCTACTGAGTGGCGTCTTTTTATTGACAGCTGTAAAAGAAGTTTAAAATGCGTCTTACTGCACAATGGAAATAAATTTGCATCAATTCCAATTGCCCATTCAACAAAACTCAAAGAAGAATATGAAAATGTAAATTTAGTTTTAGAAAAAATTAAATACTCGGAGCATCAATGGCCGATCTGTGTAGATTTGGAAATGGTTAATTTTTTACTTGGTCAACAAAGTGGATACACGAAATACCCTTGCTTCCTTTGTATGTGGGACAGTAGAGCAAAGCAACTTCATTGGGAACAAGATGTTTGGCCTGCAAGAAATTCTCTAACTGTCGGTAAAGCCAATGTAAGTTGGTGAACAGAGACAAAATCATACTTCCACCATTACATATTAAGTTAGGAATGATAAAGCAATTCGTTAAAGCTTTGGACAAGGAAGGGGATTGTTTTAAATACATTTGTCGAAAATTTCCGAAGCTTAGTATGGAAAAGTTGAAAGGTGGAATATTTGATGGTCCTCAAATACGGCAATTGATAAAAGACGCAGATTTTATTAAAGTTATGACTGTTCCGGAAAGTGAAGCTTGGGAAAGTTTTGTGTTGGTAGTCGAAAATTTCCTAGGTAACCATAAAGCACCAAATTATGAAGAAATTGTACAAAATATGCTGACAAACTTTCAGACTCTAGGAGCAAATATGAGTATCAAGTTACACTATCTCCGCAATCATTTGGATAAATTTCCAGATAATTTAGGAAATTATAGTGAGGAACAAGGAGAGCGGTTCCACCAGGATCTGAAAGTAATGGAAGAAAGATATCAGGGTCGATGGGACTGTCATATGATGGCAGATTACTGCTGGTCTTTAAAAAGAGATTGTCCCCGGAAAAATTATAAAAGAAAAGCTCTTAAAAGGCGTTTTATGGAAATATAACATATTTTCCAAATTTTCCTCTCTATTTACTTCGATATATCATATTTTTATCCAAATAAAACTGACATTATAAATATATCTGTTATTTTGTTTCTCGTTTTCCGATTTTTGTAATGTAAAATAAAAATAAGTATTTAAAAAAAAACGAAAGCAAATCTTACAAAATCATTCATAATTTCATGAATTGTGAGTATAAATATATCCAAAATCAATCTTATGTCTAGGGCAACAAAACAACTGTAGACCAGTGTTATCAATGTTAACAAAATTAACACTCGTGAAAGGTTCAATTTATTGCTGTAAAAATGTTTGTTTTGTTTTGTTTTGTTTTGAAACAGCGTTTGTTTGGAAAGAATTATTATATTCCTATAATTAACTTATATAATCTGTGATTATGTGTGTTGTTGAAGAGTTTTCTGCGTAATCACTGACTTACAGTTGACTTACTGGCATGGATAGACAACGAATATGCTTTTGTATATATAAGGAAGAGAAAGAAGAAATAAATAATTGAATGATATATTTCATTACTTTCCATTGCCCTTACTTAACTTCACGAAAACTGTTTCTAAAATAAGATGTACTACACTGCTGTTAAAGATGAAGTGTAGACGTGGACGTTCCCTTTTGTAAGTAATAAATCCTATGAAAAGGAATTTAACATCGTTTTCAGGGCTTAAAATATATGTATGTACCATCTGATCAAATTTGATTCGGACTGGTTGAAAAAAACAACATTTTTACGCATTTTAATACGAATCTTTATTGTCGCCTTCAAAATATGCTCCTTTTAAGCCAATACAAGCATGCCAACGGTTAATCCAATTTTCCATACACTTTTTATAGGCCTCGGCTGGCATGGCCTTTAGTTCCTTCAGCGAATTTCTTTTTATGGCCTCAATTGATTCATGGCGTGTTCCCCGGAGTGGATATTTAAGTTTCGGAAACAGGAAAAAATCGCAGGGAGCCAAATCTGGTGAGTACGGTGGCTGAGCGATGACATTTGTTTGGTGTTTGGCCAAAAATTCAGTCACAATCAGGCTGGAATGTGACGGCGCATTATCGAGGTGAAAAATCCATAAATTGTCTGCCCACAAATCCGACCGTTTACGACGAATCGCTTCACGTAGACGCCTCAAAACGGCCAAGTAGTATTCCTTATTAATCGTTTGACCCTCTGGAACAAATTCATGGTGAACCACACCATAGTAATCGAAGAAAACGATCAGCATCACCTTGATTTTCGACCGACTTTGACGTGGTTTTTTCGGTTTTGGCTCATTTTTGGCACGCCATTCGCTAGATTGTTGAGCAGTTTCGACATCATATTCATAAACCCACGTCTCGTCACCAGTAATAATGCGTTTGATGAATGTAGGGTCTTCAGCTACGTTGCTAAGCATTTCTTTTGCAACATCTACTCGACGTTATTTTTGCAAAAAATTCAGTTCCTTCGTTACGAGTCTGGCATAATGTGTTGAGTCCATCCATAAGAGATGTTAAGAGCCTCTGCTATCTCTCTAATGCCAATACGACGATTTTCGAGCACAATTCTCTTTACTTTTTCGGTGTTATCGTCGTCAACAGAGGTAGATGGACGACTCGCATGAGGCAAGTTTTCAACGACCTCGCGCCCCTCACTAAATGCTTTATGCCACTCAAATACTTGCGTTCTCGATAGAGTAGACTCCCCAAAGAACTTTTGCAACATTTTCAATGAGTGAGTTAGGCTTAAATTAACTATTATCTGACGGAAATTACCGAAGAAAGTATTGTAAATTATATTTTATTTATAATTTATCAAAGTTTCTTTATATAAGTCACTCAGTTATTCAAGAAGAATACTAAGCAAGATTGCATTTATAAATAAAAGTATTGACATTGCAATAACATTCAAGAATAATTATACTCGAAGCGAACGAGCATCTTTTAACTTTAAATAATAGAGTTCGTAACGTTCGATTTGAATTTGAATTATTTTAATTTACTTATTGTATTGTTATCATTGTATTGTTATTTTAATTACCAGCCGATATGAAAATTGTAATTTATATATATAGATAAGCGATTTACCACTCACTGACTCGTCACGAAATCTCCGAAACGATATGTCCGATTAACTTAAAATTTTACATAGTTACTTCTTTTGTAAAGTAGACGTCCACTAAGAACAGATTTTACGGAATTTCTATCTAAACTGATTTTAACTTTTTTGAATTTCAAAAAGTTTAAAAAACCTGTAAGAGCTATACACTTAATGCAGTTACCATAGCAACGGTTACGATAACAACGGATACTATGACAACGGTTACTATAGAAACCTAGGTTCATATCCAAATTAATAGCCCAGCGAAGCGGGCGGGAATCATCTAATTGTTTTAATAAACATGTTATCCACGTCTTGTATTTTTTGAGTTCTTTTTAAATAAGCAGGGACTCATTTTGTTAAAGAAATATTATACATTTAATATTTTTTTAAATTAATATAAAATCTTTTAAGAATATAAATTTACTTGTAATAGGAATAAGTTTTAGGTTTGTATAAAAAATAATTGGAGTTGTTCGTTGTTAGGGAGTTCTTTGTTTTAATTAATGAAAGTAAAAATTTAATCCCCAGTTTACTTTATAAGGTTCTACCTACACTTTTAACTTAATATTTTATTATATTTAGGTCCAAAAAAATGTTTTTTTTATATATCATTAATGGCTCGCATTCACTGTGATGTTGAAGTTCCTTGTTGAGGATAAAAAAGGTCTTCTGAAGGACAAAATTAATAAGGCAACTTCAACTGACATTTAGGAAAGAATTAATATAAGTGATCCTGTAATAGTTAATTGTAATAATTAATATTGTAAATAAGATTTGTGAAATGAATGGCAGTATATCGTGTGTGTTTAAAATAATTATTATTTTGGTTTTAAGGTTTGCATATTTTTATTTCATTGAATTTAACTGTTAATATCAGTTTCAGTGTTTTATATAAGATATGTTTTACTTTCAGTACAAACGCTCCTGTACAAAATAACATTAATGAAGAAAGGAATCATTGACACGGAAGGAAGGAAGTGCGTTATTAAAAATAAATATATTTATTTTGTTATTTTGTTACATGTGTATTTTATAATAAATGAATTTATTGTCTTCTATATATTTATATGAAAAATTATCTCTTATACGATTAAGAACACTGTCTATATTATTGTCTCAGGTAAACTTATTTTGACTATATGTATATAGTTAATATTAAAATCTAAATAAGGGGCCGAACATTATATCTACAAATATAAACTGATTATACTATAGCTAGTAGGAGAGAATTTATCTATGTATCTATAGGATAATATAATATGATTTAAAATAAACCACAAATTACAATACATCTTAAACGCCAAACGATCTCTTGTAAGTTCCCCGAGGACTCGAACCAGTTACAAGAAACTTATAATGACCGCTTTGAATGTCTACAGAGAGGTAGAGAAAATATTTATCTATTTTCTAAAAATCTCGGTGGACATATTATATTTTGTATATGTTAAATATGCAATATAGAACATTTAAAACAGTAACATTGTTTATTGGAAAATTACTTAGGTATCATATTTTAAACTCCTAATATATAATCGGGTTTGTTAGGAGTTGTATTCATTAACCAGTCTCATACCTTTTCTCTAACCTTTCCTATTAACAGAATGAATTATAATAATTACTCACTGAACTGACCATAACTCAATATTCCGATACATAAATAAAATTGGTTTTTATATTTATTGAACCAAAAATCATTACATAATTACACCACGACGAATTTAGCTTAAGAATAAGTTAGAAACAAAATATTTGATAAATTTATTGAAATAGATAAATTTATCATTTATCATTGTGTGACATTATTCACATATACAGCTGTCAGATGATTAAAGATGGATGTTTAGATTTGTTTTCCTTTTAGGTTGAATAATTGCTTACAAATTACGTGACATATCATCTCGTATTATATAATATAAATGATATAATATGAAACAACACTTAAAATTCACTTTGACAACTTGCATAAGAGATTGCAATTGGTTTATATCTGAAAACTCTTAAAGTGATTTACACAATATCGTGTGGAAAATAAATATATGTCATAAGTGGGTCGGAGTATCGCTTAGCTAAGCTTTAAGGCTTTAAGGATTGGAAATACTGTATTGGAAAGGGCTTATAAATATTACTAAACGGAAATTGGTTCACAAGAACCAACATACAGAGAAACAAGGTCTCTGATATGTTATGTGTTTTATCTTCAATCTCTTCTGCTTCTGATCGATACATTTGAAATTCAATTAATTTAAAATAGATTACTCAAATAGTACACAGACTTACTTCTTTCGTGTTCATTATTCATAGTTAATGTATTTCCATGGAGCGAAGAAATAACACTCCAATGACATCATATCATGTCATTATCATAGTAATATTAAACTGTTTGTGATGTTCCGATTTAAACTTGCGTTCAAATGTATTATAATATGGAATGGAAATATTAACAATTATGATAATACCAAAATAATTATGCTTTAAACACAATTATACAGTGTAACTTTCAGTGTTATAAAAAAATATATATATATAAACTTACGATTTCATATTGCCTTAACACTAAACCTACCAAGTACCGGTCAAATTGACCGTTCTTATACTTTTATAAAACTTACACATTTTTAAACGTTATAATATCTTTATCAAACTACATGATAATTCTTAGAATATGCATATACTCGTAATATTATCTTCACTCTTTACTTTTAGTTATTTCCATTGTATTACCTGTTACCTGTGTTATATAATAAAATAATTTTTAATTACCGGTCAATTCGACCGCGTGTGGTAGGAACAGATACACAAGAATTGTCGGTAGGTTTAGTGTTAATCAAAAGGTTTTATTGTCGACATATTAATGAGATAATTTAAAATTCAATACTGAGGGATCTTCTCTCAACGTAGGAAGAGATCAAAGTCTAGCTTTACGTTATTTACACTCTAATGCCTACAAAACACTAAGAAATAAAAAGTAAAGTAATCAATTATATATGTATAGTAATAAATTAAAGTAAAGTAAATAAAGTAAACCAATTATGTGATTATATAATACTTGCTATTAGTAATAATCAATCGTTCAAACATGGTTGTTAGAAACAATTGTGCACTTTAATTTTAAATCAAATGATAATATTCACTGATATTATGGTGATATTGAATATTGTAAAGAAATATATAAAATATAAATAAACAATTTTTATTTTTAAATTAAATGTAAGTTCTTAAAATAATCATAGGAAAGAACATTTTTGGAGCAGTCCTGAAAATAAGTGACTTTTATTCACCGTCTCAAATTGATATTTGTTTAACATTTCACTCGATACTTCACTATCATTGTATTGGCTGTACTAACTTACTATAAAATCAATCAATACATAAACAGAATTGTTAGTTATCAATTTGAGTCTTAAGAAGTTCCCTTTAACTTTTAGCTTATGTTTAAGCTTGTTACACTTCAACAACTACTTATAAAAAATATTTGTATAAAAATCATTTCATCAGGTTCAATATCCAACACAAACTGATTCTAAACACGGTACATTGATACTGTTTGTTTTGTTAATAGAAAAATAACAAAATAAGTCGACGAAATTGACTTTGTGTTGTTTGTTTGTATTTAAGACCTCTACATGACTGTTCTATGTTTGGTAATCTTCATACCCGTTATTCTCCTAGCTGTATTCCAGTATACTTGTATATAAGGTTCGCTTACCAGTAAAGACTGATCGTAATCTCGATTTTCATGTTTAAAACAGGTTACATTTTTTAAAATGGATCCTCCATAAGCTAGTACTATAAAATTATTAAAATATTGTTGAAATGGTCATAGTTTGTCGATAATATATTATACATTAAATGATTAATAAATGACTTTCATTAAATTTTTTAAGCATGTAAACATTTTGAAAGTTTAAATTGAAGATTTTTTTATGTATTTCGTTAAATAACTGTTGAAAATTTCCAAATCATAGATGATCTTTAGGCGTTAATAAGTTGCCTAGTAATTGTATAATGATTTATTAAATTGTAGAGATCGTTGTATATAAATTACACATGGTTTCAAAACTTGTCAAATGTACTGGTTTAATTGACGTGAGTAAAGTCGGGTAAATGTACATAATATATATTATCGTCCTATTGGCCAACTACGTTTTCTTCAACGTTTAACACGATTTTCATAACAAAACTGTAATATTAATCTAGAAGGTGGCCCTTTGTAGTGTAGATGCGTGACCACACGCGGTAACATAACATATAATTCAATAGAGAGTTCAAACACAGTTCCATTCAATGAATATTATGTCTGATTAAAGTTAAATTAAATTGTTACAAATTGTTTTTGATTTGTTTTAAAATAAGAGCATATATATGCTATACAATTGATTGATATTAATTGATAAGACATTATGAAGTCACGAAACACGTGTCATATAAACAATACTAATTCCACTTCTTCTAAATTACGACACGGAATAAAAGGCATAAGATAAATTATCAACTGCTCGTTCTTGACTTCACATTTTTTTAATAACATTTTTTTAATCTTTGTAATAACTAATACTTTGATACATTTAATTAATTGTAAGTCATTCAACCTAAACACAATTATATACATATAGCATCGCTGAAATCTAAGTTTATGTTAGCAAATTTCATTGAAATACGTAGTCAAAATAACTTCACGGATAAATTCGCACAAAATCACATATTCAATTGTGTTCATATCGTATTTTTAAAACACTTCACATGCCGTTATATTTTCAACTTATGTAGCAAAACTTTGTAATATAAGTTATATTGCTTAGTTTTTTTATATTCATATTAAAATTCTTAATATTAATTTATTTATTATGTAAAGTCACGTTCCACGTACATACACGTCATGTTGTTTTACCTCCTTCATATAACAGGTTCTTCATGAAAAATAATATTATGCTAGTTTCTGCTTATTAAAGATATTTTCAGTTTTTCCATAGTTTTCCTCATATATAAAAAGGTAAGGTAAACGCTGATGTGTTGCTGCAGTGCTGTGAGTGATTCATTGTTCTCTTTTAGAATTATCACACGCACGTTTTTTAATTGAGGGTTTTGATTGACTTGAATGTCAATAATATTTTACAACAACCAAATACTTCGTTATATGAATTATATTTGATCTGAGTATTAAACAATATTAATAAAAATGTGATTTTGATGTGTTTAAAATTCATAGCCATACGTAATAATTTAAGTGCATTAATAAGTCAATCTCTTGCTTTATGGTACAACAAACGCAAATACTTTCATTAATTATAATTAAAATTAAATACCGTTACATAGCATGGTGTGTAATGGTAAATGAAACGCCACTTCCTCGCAGAAAAGTGAGCAATCAACGGCCGGGGAACGCTCTGATTGATGAGGGCCACTATTTCTGTTGCTTTAGCAGTCTATATCATATCAGTATATCAGTTTCAATACTAAAATGTTATAAACAATAGGTTGGAACGATATTTAAAAATACGTATCATAAAACTCAATTATGCAAAACTTAAAAAGCAAAATTGGGCGTCAATATCAAACAAGACCTTCGTATGCACAAAATATATTATGAAATTCAAATCTACACTACACTATACTTTATTATATTCTTCTTACTACTTTACTATAACTCCAATAAACATAAAGTAATGAACGACTTGGATTATTAGACATCCAGTTAATGTTTTTAGTTACAAAATTAAGCAGGCGCTCGAAAAAACAACAAATAATTGTATTATTTACTAATGTTTTTTTACCAAATTTTTCTGTACTTTTTGATACTGCCTAGCGGTTACTTTAATTTTGTTTCTCATATTACATCATTTTCATATAAAAATCCGCAAAAGCCCTGTTGTGTTTATATTGGACATAATCCAATAGTTAGGTAACTTATTTCTTGGTATTTTTTCTTCACGCATCTTTATATACTATAAATAGGTAATAAAAGGTCTTTCACAAAAAAACAATATATAAAAATTATATTTTATTTAATGAATTAAATCTTGAAAATTCTATGACTTTATATTGACATAAATGTTAGGAATATTTAAATTCCTTCAGATTTATTATTATTTTATATGTCAGAAAAACATCATTATGGCCGTTACTTTCGGACATCATGTGGGCTTTGTGCGGGTGTCGTGCAAACAAAACTCGATATAGAAATTACGAGAACACCTTTATTCCGTTTCTATGACACCACAAACACTATAATTTAGATTATAGAAATACGAAGTGAAGAGACAGTTTCATGTGTTGCCATGTCGAGCGTCTGAACACAAATCCAAGCTGATTCGGGCGAAGCACAATTCCGTCAAGGAGCGCCGGAAGTCAAATTGTCGTTTTGCGCATTTCCGTTAGTTGAAAGTTGACCGGATGTGACAAATATATGGATATAATTAATTATTTAAAATATATACACATTTATTGAATTTTGATTACATTTATTTCACTTTTAAGAACCAAATGTTCTCTAGTAGTGTCTGTCCTGATAAAGTTCATACATCGAGTATCCTCTCTAAAGTGACTGTCATTAGAAGAGATAAGTATGGTTTGTAACCACAATGGGTGAGAGTTGTCTGCTGTCATCCTCAAATATCACAATAGCAGGTATTGACCAAATGACAAGTTCAAGCGAGTAAAAGAAAAGGCAACTTTTTCATTTTTATCTCCTTTATGAATAAATTGTTTTACTTTTCTTTTGTTTAGCAAAAATATATGAGTGTTTCAAAAACAATATCGACGCTAGTAATAATTTTTCACTTGAAAGGTCTGCAGTCCAACCCTGAGCCGCAAAAAGATCAAACAAAAATAATATTATACAGATTATTCTCTTTATTGACAATAATCATAAATATATATTAACTATAACGCAATTTATAAATTTCGTTTATAAAAATAAATTTATTTATTAGGCTGATAATTAAATAAAACTAATATAAAAATTCACGATCTACAAGACCACTTGAAATAAAGCGATAATTGTCTATCTTAAATCTTATCTTGTTACCACTAAGTTATTCATTTTGTGTAATTTCTCAAATCTATGCAAAATCACCACAAATTGTCGAAAACACACTAAGATTATGTAATAAATTATATTATTTACGGTTAGGTCACCTCGTATATCCGAAGCCTGTAATTCACATAAAAATTATGTGTAATTCTAGTGAAACTATTATACTTTAAATAGTAGAAATAATGACATTAAACAAAACGCGATTTTCTGCTGTCAAGATAATCAGGGAAGACAGACAACAATAAAGACTTAATACATTTTCATTCCACAACTATAATGAGCGTTGAGTTAAACCTCATTCCCGGTGATAAAGACCTCACTACTCTTGAGTCATCAGCGAGACACACTAGCAAAGTAAAAATATTAAAAATCTTATTACTTTCGTATTGAAATTTTTGAGAATCATTTATCAATAAGATTTTGGAGATTCATTTATCAAAAAGCTTGATAGAATTAATTTATATTAATAATATTTTAACCAAACTTTTATCGATTCTATACAACAAAGATCTGCTTGACAATTAATTCATACGTATCTTGTCCAAAGCAATTATAATCTACTTCAGAACACACTTTCTTATAAATTATGCAGACAATGTGTTTTATTATTATATATTATATTAAAATATATAATAATATTTCTATGTATATGAAAAACGTATCTACATTTACTGTAAATACATAAACGTACATTGTTCAAGAATTGTTACTGACGTATGTAGTAGCGTAGGACTTCTCTGTAAGTCATGTCGGATACTCTCTGACCTTTAAATTCCAATTCACTGAAGCCTGATCTTTCAAACTCCATTAAGAGTTTTGGGGTTTCGTAATATACATGGCTTATGACGGCTTACTCCATAATAAACAAAAAATGTTACCATAAGTTCAGTCTTAAAAATTACTTCAACGCTTAAATTTCCACACTTATTCATTTCATTATTAAGGAAGTAAATATAAAAACAAATATAATATATACTTGTATAATAATAAGGTTTTAGTAAGTTTAAAATGATTTTTTAGGACAAGCTTTGGGAATTCGTCGTTCGTTAACAGAAAAGTAATAGAGTTTTTATGCCGACTTGTGAGAAGGATACTAGTTCAGGTTAGCCATACGAGATATTTGACGACTACAGATAGTTATCACCACCTCAACAATCCTCTGCTCGTGAAAGACATAACTTCGTAAAATTAAAAAATATATGTGTACTTCAACAACCATTCGTAGCTGCACAAGTATCCTATAATGATTGAATGTGTTATAAACGATTGAAATGATATTATAATATTATTTAGATATATTAACGATCATAAAACTGCATATAAGAATAACTACAGAATAATATTATTTTGTAAATAAGATATAATTGTTAAATAAAAAGTCATAACTATTCAGTATTGTGAAGGACGTCATTGCAGGCGGATGAACACTTACATATTTATAAACCAAAGAGATCTATATTTATAGAGTAGTTTTTTTTTGCAGTTTCCAAAAAAGGAAATGATAAAAACTGGACAAAACTGACGTTCTGATTCAGTTATAAATAGTTTAATATTCAGAGGCTGCACTGCGATTTAAATTGTAAATATATATTGATAAAAGTCAAAATATTTTGTAATATATTCATATAATATGCAGATACGTATGTATGTATGTATATATGTATGTACATATGTATGTATCTGCGTTTAATTTTATTCTTATTTAACTAAATAATATACATCTAAGTCTGTTTTTACACGGTTTTGATATAACACGGTTTGAAAATAAAATATTTTTAATTTTTTTGCACGATTTTATTCAATTTAGCACGATTTAAAATTTTTTGGGCTTAATTTTTTATTTGTCAAATTTAATTTCTGCGAAAAATGTTTATATCACAAATTTAGGGGAATTCCCTTTTTGTGCATACAAGCAAATTTACTGGTCAGAACAATTGAAATGTGTTAATATTTTGTGAATAATCTTCAATAACTATGCTTGTAAAAATAAACATTGTATATGTGATTTAATTAAATAAACATGAATACTTGTTCTTAAAAAATCCTTGTTTTTCACCAATTTTAATAGGTTTTATAGATTAGGAACCAATCACCTATTTTTGCATACGATCAATGTCTTTTTTTAAACGGTTTTTTCTGGAACCCATCTACCGTGTAAAAACAGAATTAGGTGTATATGTATTGACTGTAGTTTACTATACTATTACATTCTCTCGATACCATATAAAAGTTTTCCTATATCGGAAGTTAAGAGAACTTGTACGTTTGTTAGTTGCATAGTGGAAGTAATAAAGAAGTTGCAATTCTATTTCACAAGTGGTATATTTCAAGAAATCTGATATACCAGCTTTTTACGTCAAGAAACTTTATCCTATACAGTTGTAAACTATGTTTGCATCATAGGAATGACTTCACAAATATGTTGTATGTATAAATGAATGAAAATAAATGAATGTTTTACTCTCTGACCTCTCAATCACGTCTACTTGTTAATTTATATATATGCATGGAATGTAATTCAAAAATATACTTTTTATGTATTTAAAGAAACTCACAGTTTACCACACGAACAGTGACTCTTCATTAGTATTAGTGTCATTAATAAATTTAGTTTAGTTTTAAATTAAATTTTTTGCAGTAAGGATATCTGGAAGTAACAATATTTTTAAAACATATAATTTTTATTAAAATCATTTCGTTAGAATTTGTAACAACAATGACAACAAAATGTTATTATAAAAATAAAATATTCGGAATTAATAGCTATTTAAACCTATGATAGACTAAAACGAATATATTTCAATTCTAAAAAGACAACAGAATATAGCTAATATAAAAATGAGCTCAACTCCTAATAAAACAGGAAATATAACTTAACCTCAAAACTTCTCTGTATCTAGTTATCATAAATCGATAAATATTTTATAAATAATAACAATATGTTTCGAAATGAAAATAAACTTATTTTAATATTACATTGAATGCAAAACTTAAAAGACGGAAATACTTTCATATTTCTTTAACAACACTTCTATACAATTTCTCGACATTTCCTTTGATATACACAAACTTTGGCCTGCCTTTGACATATAATTTTAGAATAAACTTTCCGAAACTCATAACAAAATATTATTACCAACCATTTAAAATTCAACTAAATAAATTACACCAAAAATATTGAACATTCAAAATATATCGCCATTTCTAAAATAAAAAACAAACAATTCTTTTAATTATTGGTATAAATATTTGCTCCATATATAATCAACATTATTTGTCATTTTAAGTAGTTGGCATTATTAATGTGACGAATGATGTTTCATTTTGGTACATATCATATTATACATATTAACAACTAAAGATTGATATCACAATACAATATGATCAATGTCAATAACCGATCTGTGGAAAGAATTTGCAAAAATTAATTAAATATTGACTTTAATCTCAGATAGTAGATCGATTATCAATCACAGCTGACAGATATCAAACAAAACACATGTTACAAAAATGTTTCAGTTAAGGTTAATTTTGTCATATCAGGAGTTTGAATAATTAAATCAGAAGGTGCCTTATTGTAAGCAACTAATACTACAAAAACTAAGTGATGCTGCTTGTTTAGCTGATAGGAACATAATAAGGCATCTTGACAAAATCTTTTGTTTATTTAATATTCTACTTTTACTACCTACCTACCTACCAACCTACCTGTATTTATTTTCTGTACAATGCACGTACATATGGTAATATTGTTATATTATAGTTGACATAATATGTGATTGAGGAATGATTGTAAAACATATTGAATTAAAAGATTATTAAGATTATGTTCAGTTTTAAGAATGGAAAAAATATATATTTTAAAATTACAACTGATAATTGTGTGTATTAAAGTATATATTTTACATACTGAAATACATTAGACTTCGAAAAACTTATATTCAAATTGTCATAATCTATTTTATTCGTTCACAAACGTGCCCCCTTTATAAGAAGACACGTTAATTAGAAGCTATTCCACAGACATTTACGGCAGCCATTATAATCTAAATTATAGTAACGTAACTCTTGGCCTCTGGAGATAAACTTATAAATATGTTCTTTTTAATTATGTCTCTTTATAAATCCGTTACTAATATTGTATGTAACATTTGTTTGAATACAAAATTTAAATATCTTTCTTTGTATTTTTGTTCTGATTGAAATTTCAAAATATAATTGAAAAAAAAAACAAGAAATACACTATCTGTGGGATATCAAAAATATTATCACCTATAAACATATCATGAATTTATTGTGAAGCAATAACAACAAATATATCAATATTTACAATTTTATCGATTTGCAGTCTTTACAGTGAAGTTTTCCTAGATTATCTAAATATTTACATACCAGTTACATACCGATATTCTAAAAAATATCAGATTTTGCCCTAAAAATGGATTGATAACAAAATGGAGAATGAGAGCAATACAAGCAATGATACAAGTGGAGGAAGTTTACAATTGATGTAGCACCTACGGAATATACTTATTCTTTAAGCTCAACCTGCTTTTCTAGATAGAGTATTTAGTATTATTAATCATAGTGAGAAAGTAGAATTTTATACAGCCAAGGAATCACAACTTATCTTTTGCTTCGCTTACTGGGAATATTAGGCTAAGGGCCTTCAAAATGCACAAAAAAAACTACAATATAAGTATTATCATCACACTATCCACATACACGTTTAGGATTTAAGTGGGCTTAAAGTCCTTTTTTTCAAATGGATTCCTTGGCAACACGAAAAATTAAATATAACTTGATGTGTTATTTTTATTTTCAAAAACTCAATCTCTTGAATCAATCCAGTATTTTTTGGGATTATTCCGTTCAGATAGACGCCCTCGGATAGACAATTCATTTTTACTCCTTTTTTATCGCTATCACCTGGTACAGGAACTTGAATCAGTATAATTCTTAGGCTTTTCACGTTTTGAATTACTCTAAACATTTCCATACATACTTAGCTTTAGCATTTGTTCGATGTTATAAATACGTGATATGAATTGGACTGTATTTAAAGCTTTGAGACATTTCATATGATTTTCAAGTTTTATATATGAATAGTATATAAAGAGTAAGGTGGTAAGACTAGCTGTAGTTATTCGACTTCAGCTCCTTATACAAGCTAGCCACCTAACATGCTCTCATAGAGGAACATCCTAAATTAGTTATTATTGCTACATTTTTACAGGGAGTGAGACAGTACGGTGCCGAAATGTTCTTTCCTTTCTGTATATATTTTCTTTTAATCACATTCCTTAAGTAACGCTTTTCCATGTTTTAATATTTGCTGATAATCATGGTGACGACACCACTCACCATCAGATGTCCGTCTGTTTGTTTGCAATCTCATCATAAATTATAGCATACATAAATACACTTAAATAGTAGTTTATTCAGAATTCAAAATTCTAATTTTTTTTTAAATAAATAAAATATATTATTGCAGCATTTGTATATCAAGTAGAATGGAACTACCAGCAAATATAAGAATACGTTCTGATCTCAAGAAATTTTGATCTCAAATTTTAAATCAGCGATACATCTCGAAGGCAACGTGAGATAATTTTACTTATTTATTATTACAAAGGCATAAAAAGGTTCTGGCTATTCGAGATCAAAGAGATGATCTTTGAACCTCAATTTAATTAGGCTAAGTTGTTTATACGAGATTCTATAAAAGCATTCGGATTACTTTTTATAGAACAAAGAATTTATTATAATTATAAAGCCTATTAATTATTACATATTAAGGAGATATAATTTATAAGCATAAAATATTTATAAATTACTTATCATTACTGTTCAAGAGTGTTAACTACTGTGTTAAATTTATGTTATGATATTTGAAAGAAAGTATTTTGAAGAAAGATTTGCCTTAACTTCTTGTTTGGATATTCACCAGAACATTTACATATAATACTGTCGCTCTGTCAATACTTTTGTTTTATTTTAAATTTTGTTATAAACACGTGTTATGATATACATATGATGTTACTGTTTATTTATCTGCATGTCTTTATATAACACGAAAACCGTTTCACCGTTCTTCTTAAAAATTTGTATATACTAAAGAAAGGTGATGGCACAAATCTTAGCCTACATAAAAGACAGCGGGTTGGGGTGATAACTATATAACTCGATCTCTTCTATAATAATAATTTTTCAATGAATTACAAATAGCGGCTTTGATGTCTATTCTCAAGTGTAGGGCCTGTGAGTACTCCGCGTGCTGTCAGCAGCGTGCGATAGGTAGATACCTGTATAACGAGCGTAGTAGTCAGTGCACTAATAATTTTATACATGTATTCTACGTCTAGGAAGCAAATTCTAAAAATAAATAATTTGATCAAGGATTATTCCTTTCCAAAATGGTAATATGAAATTTAAATTACTTTGTTTTTTAACAACAAGATATGTGTTTAATCTCAACAGATGTATATTTTATCTGTCTTTCATAGATTTTTTATTGATAATAAATATTTTTAATTCTATTACGACCTAACATTTTAATAATATTATACCTGGCTGAAACTAGAGGTGTATATAGATTATATTATTATATACGGTTCAATGAATGCTTAAATCAGGTCTTGGCAGTTTCGTGTAGTTTGGTAGTCAAAGTTACTTTCATCAAACGTTCGTTGGCTTGATCTTTGAGGAATAGTTATAATTTAAAAAAGTGCCGTAAGTAATAGAGATTGGGAGATTTATGCTGTAACAAACAAAAGTATCTATTAAAAGGTAAGGAGTTATAAAATACATTTTATACAGTCATAATTTTTTATTGCAGAAATTATAAAAAATCGTTACAAAAGAAACAACCAAAATCGTAAAAAACTCGACACACCATTGAACAAGACGCGCGGAACATACACTATGCACATGATTTTAATTTTAATGGCTGTCAATTATATTGTTTAAATCTTAATTCCGGTAGTATTGATTTAGATGATTTTTGCCTTTCATTGTAATGTGAGATTTGATAGGTATCTTAAAATGTATTGACACTTTGGAAGAAAGTATCCTATATATAAATGTGGAAATTGAAATGGGATCACTTTTAGATAATGGATTTAATGCAAATAGCTTTTATAAAACAATATACAGTACTCTGCTAGTTCACTTTATTGTAAATACTATTTATCTAGACATTCCATTTCTGTCCACAAAATAAGAACATACTCGTAAAATCTGAGGTAAAGTTACGAAAATAAAAATTGTTACAAATAAGTAGTTTTGCTACAATCACGTGGATTATTATATTATTATTAAAGTAACTAGCCAACTAATTTATCCGTTCAATTCATAAGACATCTTGAATAGATTCTCTCTGTTTTTATGAACATTTCAGAACGTTCCTGAGTAGAGAGTATCTTACACTATACTTATACGTTATATAACTGTCAACGATACCAACACAATCAACAAAATCTGTTCAATAATTAAACATTTGTAATTTTTATTTAATACTCAATTTAAAGATCACTTATTATTGCTAGTATCAGTTTGAAGCTGTGTTTTTTTATTAATGAAAATTCTAATTATATTGAGATGAAATCATTTAATTTTCGGGTAACAGTGCAATTGATACATAAAAGTATTTTATTATTGTATGACTGGTTTGTTTTGTAATAATTGATTGATTGAGAATTAATTTGTAATAATAAAAGCAGCAACACCTGCATGTCGTATCCATATAGCGTGGTAAAAATAAACAAACACACTTTTAATAAAACTTGATACATAACGATTATGTTCAAAGAGATTTATTGTACAGATTGTTATTATTTTATTACGATCATATAAATCAAAGTTCATTAGTGAGGGTGTTTTTTTCTTCTCGAAGCTACTTAGATGTTGTTTTAATATTTTTCTGTAAGGAATTTTAAATTATTTTTAATGTAAATAAAGTTGTTATTTAGAAAGGGCCTTTAAAAACTTTCAGTTTTCCAATATCAAACTATGAAATATATGAAAACCTTTGTACCAAAAATGACCGCGAGTTCAAACCAATTTATTAGCTTCTTTTATGGCAAAATATCTACTCTAGGTACAAAAGTCATTTCTTTAGAGATACATTTTAAGTATATATTTTTGATTATATTATTAGTAGAATAAAAATAATATAAAATATAATCATAATTTATAATCTTGAATAATAAATTCAGTACTTTGTTATTAATACAATTAGGACCTAACAATTATTTTAAAAACCAAATTTCAACATAAAAAAAAGAGAAGATTACTCGATTTGTATAATTCTCATTAAAGTTGAGTTTCTTAGAAACAAGTATTCCTACAATATATTCCTTTCCAAGCTATCAAAGAGTTTCCTCGTACCTTCATTTTCTGTTGTTAATCAATGTCATAATTTATTTGATTGTACTTGGTAACTTGTGCTAGCGGATTTGAGATGATTTATTTTAGGAGTTAATATTGTCGACCCAACAACTAAAAGCTATCTGTCATCTCTCTCTCTGTTGTTACTTGCGAGTCTATAGAAATAGTATTATAGAAATTTGTTCCTAAATTGAGTATGAACTTTTAAGAGATTCTTCTTATCAGACGTTCACTTTTAGAGAGTATCGCTTTGAAACCGCCACCAATATGAAATGAGATCCGATGTTTTTGATAAAGGCTTCTGAGTCTTGTCAATCTACTGTAATTAAATGTTTATGATGGGAAATTTCATAAGAGAATTCCAGGTAATACATAAACCTCAATTGTTATTTTTATTGACGGTTTTTAATTTTGGTAGCCTAGTAAACTGTACTCTAACCAGCTACTCTTACTAACTAACTCTAGAACTCTATTAATAAACAAAACTCTGTTTTCGTTCATCTACTATAATGTATATAATATATTCAGATATTGCTGACATACAAACTAGCCTTTAATATACTTATAAGATATGTTTCTTTATTCCGGTCATGATTGATTTATGTTAGAAAATATGTCACCTCTTAAAAACCTTACAAAATCTGGTGTTGATATCCCATGGAGGTCTCTATAGAAGTTTCTTTCGATAGTCGTTGACATTTTCGGACGAACATTCCGCATTTCCAGTGCTGTCATTCGCATACCAATGTATGGTGAAAATGTCCAACATATCATTGATGTGCAGTCTTATACATGTTTATATTATTTCATAAAACTGTTTTAACGGAACATAAATTTACTCTTATTTTAATAATGTTATGAAATTGTGAGATGTTCGTTATATAATTGATTACTAATTTATATTTATAACATTGTAAAAAGAAATGGGAATATGACCTAGGTATTGGCATTTTCATGACTACATAAAAACAATAGCATGATTAATTAACATAATTAACAGGAATAACATGATTTAAAAAAACAAAAATACACTCAGTAAAACTTAATATATACCAATTACATTTAAGGAAAATATTTAATATAGATATTTACTTTATTATTAAGCATCAATCTTCATCTTTAATAAAAATAGAATACTTAGAATTGTAGTATCATAGAAAACTACTCTACGTTTTTGTATTAACAATTACAAAATTAAACTTTGCATTAATCTAAAAAAACTAGATTTTATGTTCCGTAATTCTAACCGTTTTCTTATTTGAACATATTTTTATAAATTGGTTAAACAAGTTGCTAAGAAACTTTTACTTCTTCAAGGTTTTGTACTGTTTTGAATCGGGAAATCAATTACATTTATATAATTAAAGAATAAATTTATCCGCATTATGCAGTGCACTAAGTTTATATTATCAAAAAAATCATTAGCTATCGTCATTTGATTAACCGGTAATAACTAAAATTAATATTATGATTCAGTAATTAGTGTAAAACCTAGAATGATACAAACATACTTATTATTTATTTATTTATCTTCACGCCATATCCCTTGCGGGGTAGCCAGAGACGACGGAGCGCCAAACGCTACTGTCCCTGCATACCTCTTTCGCCTCGACCACAGACATTAACCTCTTCATACATGCCCTCCGGGGCATGTATGAAGAGGTTAACGTCTGTGTTAATGTCTGTGTCTAAATACTTATTATGTTATTAACAATAAGATCATTTTATAATTATTGTTATATTATATTTATTAATAACTAATAAAATATAATAACTGCATTTTAAAGAATAAGAATCATTTTAATATAAAATACCTCGTTCGACAGGGTCGATCGTGTTAGGTAGATTCCCGTCGGTCGTATTGTCAAAGAAAAACTAGCCAGCAGTATTTTACTGGTCATTACGAGTCTTATGACGGGTCATAAGACATATATTGGGTGAGCGGGGAACCACCCCCCACCCTTATCTCCTAAACGAAGGGTCGCATCAAAAAACTTTTCGGACAAAAAAGTTTCCTCTTTTAATTTGTTAATTTTCTAAGATTTTTCCGACGGCAAAATATTGCCTCCTTCTGTGACTTTTTTCGGTTTTTAACTTTCAACCCCCCTAGCCCCCAACGCCCCGACCGATTTTCCCCGTTCAAGAACTTAACCTTTATTTTGTCCTTAAAAATGTGTATACCTAGTTTGAAAATTCTTCGTCAATATTTGCGACCTGTAGCGTGTCCCAATGGTTTGCACTTTCACCCCCCCCCCCCTCCCAGCCTCCCCTTTCACTTTTTCCAATAAAACGAGATGCTACGTTTGTCCTACTAATTTATCCTATCGACTTGTGAAGTCATATTTGGCATACGATGAATTTGGACTGATGGATCATATATATATACATATATATATAGAGGGATATATACATTTTTTTTTCGACGGATTCTCAATCTCCAGTTCATAAACGGCGTAGCGCCCCTACTCTGGGGTCTGGGTCTCGTCATCGCATGGATTGCAATAGGTAGATTCATCTATGGAATCTACCTAAAATAGAATCCAGATTTCATATCTAGATTTCAAGACGTCACGTTCGTTGTCTTCTCACGGATCTTGAGATTTATTGTTCACACTGGGGGCGACATCTCATCTACTATTGTAGACTACGTGCTAAGCTTTTTATTTAACTATATTAGTATTCAAGTATTACAATCTTACTAGCAGCTTTCATTTTTATATTAGAAACAAAATGAAAGAACATATAAATATTGAAATATATTTGATTAATACAAATAAAATTTATGAGAATGTTTTAGTTACAATAACAGACTTGTGAAGCTTCCACCACAATATATGATACCAATTTTGTGTCTTATTTTCTGGGTAGACCTCGAAGAAATCGGTCTGCCCATTCAGGTGTACCCGACTTTCGAATTTTGGAAAAATTTCTTCACAGGAGGTCTTCTTATGACCCCCTGAGTCTGAAATGACCATTGGTCAAAAAGTTTATATATATATATATATATATATATATATATATATATATATATATGCGTGCGTGCGTCCAGATTCGACTTTTGTCAGCACGATAGCGGCCGCAGTTTCGCTCGGATCGCTTTCAAACTTTGCACAAAAATCAACCATCCAAAAATTAAGGTCAAGTTTGTTAACCTGAGAAATACGACCACGGGGGGCGCTAGGGACTCACTTTTTCTGATTTTAGTTTTTCGACTATAAATTTTTCCCTATACAAAGTAGATCAATTGCGTTCATATAATATGATGTATTTGATGAATACCTGTAACTAATGTAGATAAACCGAAAACCTAAATTCAATAACTTAGGGATGGGGGTAAAAAAAACGAATTTTTTTGGAAAAAAATTCATTAATTTATCTGGTAAACATTCTTACATCGCAAGTATTTTTAATAGAAAGGTTATTTTTTACTCTAAATTTAGGTATCAAAAGTTTTTCCGTAAAAGGTACCGTTTCCGAGAAAAAAAATAAGAACCGCTTTTAGCTTGAAAATTTGAGGTAGGTAAAACCACGGTCACTTTTTTCTGGTAAACATTCCCTCCTTGCAAATATTTTTAATAGAAAGGTTGTTTTTTACTCTAAATTTAAGGCAACGCACTAGGTACTTTAACTAAACCAAATAAAATTATCACTCTTTATTCTCGCAAGGGGTATTATTCTTAGGTAGTGAGTTAAACGAGTTACACACGAGGTCTACCCACGCGTGTCCTGTGTGTATCTTTGTAATCTGCAGTAGAGTACAAGGATTTGATAAATGTATGTGATTTTCAGAAACTATCACCATCATCCATCTGCCCTAATAGCAAATACTTGAGATCGGTGCAACATATCAATTCTTTCCACGCTCTTCTATCAAATCTCATCTCAGACATTTGTCTTGAAAATTTTATACAAAGATTAGGATTTACATTTATATATATACAATTATACATATACACATTTAGACTTACATATATATATATATATATATATATATATATATAAAATTGAATTGTATGCCTAATTTACGATGTTGTGCTACAAAGTTTATATTATTAAATGTCATAAGGTCGGATGGCGGTCGGAGTAAATAATATTTATCTCCTTGCGGTTGTAGATAACAAGCTGTCATTTTAAAGTGATACAGAAACAAGGAATATTTGACGACATACCTTTCCCCTTACGTAATTACCAACCTCATACTTTACCTTTTTGTTTACTGCCATGTGGTAGTGCTTCTTGTTTCATTTGTCTTAACAAAATAAATGATGCTTAATTAAAAATAAAACTTTTTTCGATATTCGTTATCTACCATACATTAATATCGAATATTTACCACTAATTAATCATAGACGTCATGTTAGTCTGGTAGTTATAGTCCAAGATTACTGAGCCAGGTCGTAGGTTCGATGCTCATGGGACCGTTGTTTGTGTGATGTTCAGATGGTTGTTTTGAGTTTAGGTGTACTTTATTCACATGATTTAGGTGTTTATTAAAACACAGATATATATTATTTGTTTAATATGTAAAGAAGCATGTCAAAAATTATGCAACGGAAACAGGTATATGGATATATAGGCTAAAATTAAATATAAGATCGGTAACTCATAAAGCGAATAATTATCATAATACTTTACCATAAATGCTAAATATGCCAAATCCTTAATATAATAATAAACCGCAATCCGAAGCACAAAAACACAATTTCAAAAATTTATATATCCCTTATATCAATACATACACTAATATGGACAAAATAAATAACGGAATCTTTCCTAAATGTTATTTATATAAAAATAAATCAACAAAAAGGTAAATCTGTTTATTTAAATTAACTTGTGAAAATAGGTCTTTATCAGAGACTTTGGAATTTATAAGTATGTTTCTAAGAAGATTATTAGACAGTTTGTTTTTGTCCTAGTAAAGAACTTTAGGAGGTAGATATTTAAATTTTCCATTAGCAAAGTATGTATATATGAAATTTGTTTTCGACTTCATTTTATGATTTACATTTGTTTTTAAGAATGCGATGTCTCATATGTTTTCTGTTGTGATATTTTATTAAATGAAGAAAAACTAATAAAAAATAATTTTGTAGCATCGTGAAGATTTAATATTCTACGAGTTTGAATTGCAAAACAAATTAATAGTTATAAGCAGTTTCCCTTTTCTTTTGATAATTTTAACTTGTCTTGAATAAATTGAATACTTATAGTTTTTCAATCTAATACTGTATTTTGTTATATCCACATATATCTATATTAATTTAAATTATATAATATAATTTAAATTAATTATTTTATTTAATAATAAATTTTAAAACGGGAATCCAAATCACTCATAACTACTATATTTTAATAAATGGGTAAATATTAACGCACGTATCAAGGTTTGCTGAATAGAAGAAATTACTTAGTAGAGATAAATAAAGGATTACTATTAAGCAAGTTATTATTAATAATAATCTATCAAGTTCAATGTATTAACCATTGTACATATACTACAGTTTAATAGCAGTATATGTACTTTACAATAAACTGTATGTCATATTTTATGTTTCGCATTATTATTATTCTTTTGTTAATATATTTTGGAAGTGATGTATGTTGACATGAAATAAGAATGAAACATTATCAAATAACAGTTAAGAAGTAACATATTATGTATCCAGTATCGAAGGGGCCGATTTTCAATTTGATAGATCTTAGTATTTATTTCTTAAATACAAGGAAAGTTATTTTGTTTGTACAAAACAAAATAACTTTTTTTAATTAAAAATTTCTTTGTCTACATTTTTTATTCAAGATTTTCCAGGAATCTTGACTTTGTAAAAAAATGTTTTTATTTAATTAGCATTTAGTAATATTTAAATGGTGGTTATAATGTATTGTGTTATAATTTATCTTTTGAAGCCAAAATAATGTCATTGTAAAGAATTCGGGGAAAATAACTTGCAATTTTAATGGCATCTTCGTTCTAGTTTTAGAAACATAAAATAATTTTGGCTTGCCTCGTCACTCGTAGTGTTATGTAAGTAATATTTAATAGTAATTTTCTAGAATTACGAAAAGCATATCATCTCAGTGCCATCAACAAATGGTAGTATATAAGAGATGATAATTTATTGTTCAAAGATAAACAAATACATTATAAAACTTAACTTAACTTAAATTATAAACTTAACTTAAATTATTTGCCTTTCAAAAATATTATTTACAAAATATGATGTCAGGCAAACAAATAAATAAATATAAAAATATTCTCATTAAATATCCTTTTTGGTTGCGAATTAATATTGTTTACAAAATTTTCCTTCTTTTTAGTTTTTAGTAATTATCGCTTGTTTTTAATTACTTTATTTAAAATATACGATGAATCAAAAGGAACATAAATTTTAACAATTACAATGAATTATTTGTCAAAGTATTAAAAATCATTCATAACATTAAGTAACTATTTATATTTATAACTAAAAAAAGTTTGTTAGGTAAGCCTACCAAAAATTATTTAATAGGTATGTTTTAGCAAAGCCCTAATCTTAGTCTTAAAATAAAAGTTGTTATTTCTTTACAGTGCATAGAGTTTAAAACACAAAGCTTTCTTTCAACCAATAAAATGTAATATAAAGTATTTTCTACTCCATACCCTGTTTGTGAGCTAACAACATACGGACAAACTAGTTTACCAGTTTAGTCTCTATTTGAAGAAATAACATATCTCATTTGTAGAAATAACATATTAGTTCAGCCTTACTACACTATTATTACAACTTATTTATCAAATGGTAATAATAGATAAGGATATGTCCACAAAGATTACATTCATAACATGTCATTTTTACATACAACAAATTTTAACATAAAAATGTAGCATTAAATTAAACGTTATTGCAAAATACATAATTGTAAAAAACAATTATAATAAGAATATATTACATACTTAATATATTCTTATTATAATTGTTTTTTACATTTATGTATTTCATAATTAATTAATAAGGCAATGTTAAAATATACATGTAAGCCAATATAAGCCTTTTGGTAAGTATTTAATTAATTGATAGCATTAGTATTCCTCTCTAATTTCAGTACATTTTACATTAGGTTTAATCATTAGAATAAACGGTAAGAGTACAGATTGATTCTGATGATTTTTTGAAAATGTTGAACAATTTGGCAAATTAAAAAATGGAAAAGAACCCAACCGTGAGAAGTGATATAACAGTAAAACCTGAAGCGTATAGAAACCCTTATATATATAAAATATATATATATATATATAAAAGATTACGAAGAAAACAAATTCGGTAATATTTTTACCGGATTTGTTTTTCCTGTTGATAAAGAAAACGATGAAATAAATGCAAAAATAGATAAGGATAACATGGAATTGATTCAAAGTGCTAATAATATTAGTGACGATGAATTATCTGATAATATTTCTTACAACGATTTTAAATATAATAATAATAGTAACAGTTCGAAAATTCTGCCAAGAATTGAAAAAGATGTTACACATACTTTCAGCACGAGATTTATAAAAATGTATTAATTTCTATTAACCGATGTAGCTAGTAATATTATAATTTAGTGTTATTTGTATTTTCAATTTATATCATACTAGAGTTGTACCGACAGTACCTTCATTGTCAATGCAGTAAACGTTTCCGCGCTTTCAAAACATCTTTGAGTGATTGTCTTCACTGACAAGGGTATTCGTAATAATGTTATTAAAGTATTCTACTCGTATGCACATTTAATGTTCTAAAGTTCACATAGAAAATAGTTTACCGTTTTGAAGACTCCGACATTTTTCTGCATTCAATTTGAGATGTATGAATTCCAAATACAATTATAGAACTACAATTTTAAATTTGTTTTTTTAATTCAAATCATATTGAAGTATATAAAATTTATTGATAATGTGTTTCATATTATTCAAGCATTGATTTATGAATGAAATCCTAATCATAATAATTGTTGAATTAAATATAATAATAAACAAAAACAACAGTGGGACACATAAAATTATTTTTTTAATTATAACATAAATAATGATGATTGGTGAACTAAAAAGTTGTGGAATTTAAAGACAATTTTTTTGTAAATGTATATCAAATCATACACAGAAATTACAATAATAATAGAGTCAACACAAAAGATAGCTAACATTTTTATTCGTAATCTGACAGGTAATACATATGTCAAGAAAGATCAAGGAGAGTATATTTGTAGCAAGATAAATAAAATTACATATATTTGTAAGATGACCGTTTGAAAGGGCCCTTCCTGTGAAATAATATAAACAGTAGTATAATAAGTTTAATTTAATTTCATCTTTGAGTGTTATTGATGCAGTAAATATAAATCGGAGAAAGCAGCAAATGAGTAATACTAGGTCACGCAAGCGGGGTCGTGAGCTGAGCTAACTTTTGCTCTGTGCACGGCAGGCTATTTACTACGATGTTCTTTAGCTTAGTCCTTACAAACGCTACGAGAGTTAAATGGAAATATAGGATATTATCAATAAATCATTTGAAAAACATGTCAAGCTTGATATTCCTTTCAGGTCTTTCAATGGAAAATTTTCTACAGAATTGCTCATAACACCTTTCTTTTCGTAATGGCATCACGCTGAAACAATTAGGTCCACTGCGATAATATTGATACATTATAAAGCATTCGACCTCCTTGGGGATAAAACGAATTATTATGATGAAATGTAAGCGAGTGGATATAAAATATTAAATTGGGACAGCAAAATGTAAAATAAAAGTGAAAGAAAATATTCGGACGGAACCTTGCCTGTTCGAAGTCTCACACGCTGCTGAAGCGTTCGTTCAGTTGTTCCTTCTATTTAGCTATTCTTTTAACTTGAGGCGCGCCCCGGTATGAGACGTTCCATATGATAAGTCTATGGACAATTTTCTGGTGAATTGAAACTTTTTACTGTAATTCGAAAACTTGCCATTCTTTTAGTGTGCTTCGAACTCAATGTGAACTGCATTCTGACGAATTTATAGTCAGTTCTGCTATGTATGAGAGTAGTTACAAACTTTCTTAGATTTCAATCTACTCGTAACTCGTGCATCGAGCAGGCGCGCGCTGGTGAGTCACTAATCGAACTAAATTAGTTCTGTTCATTGTTCAAGATCTGGCGATCGAAATTATCCAAAATTTTGCATAGTCATAAAGCAATATGGCATCAGACAACATGCCGAGTTTTGAAACTGTGGTATGCGCAGTTTCTGAGCTAGCACGTAAATTGTCCTAAACTGAATTAGTAAATTATACTGAATTTACGAATAGAATTACGATTTTTAAAAAATTAAATGTTGGCTTAGCGCCTTATGCTCGCAATCGTTGTGGCGAGTTTCGTTAACGTAGCTCGAATAGTTTTTAAGAACAGAGAGTTCGCATTTTTTACGATCTGACCAGTAAAGAGCTTCGCTTCGCTCAGCTCAAAAAATGGTCACCGCTGTGCCCTTATCCACCTATCTCACTAGTCATACTTGTTAAATGTTTTTAACCGAAAATAATGAATAAATTAATTTCTTTCTCTGTAATTTCCATTAAAATTAAGAGGATTTAATGGTTACTAAATTGGCTTAAAAGATTGTTGAAAAGGTGATTATTCACTGCGAGAGGACGAGCGATAGAAAAATGTGAGTGAAGCATCTCTGTTGTTGCTAAGACAAAAAGATTTCGTATGTTTGTCATGAGGTTATGGCGGAGATACGGATGAAAACCCAAAAACTCGTATCAAGGCGTAACTTTTATTTCCTCATAACAGCTCTGATTTACTTTAAACTTTCGCGGGTGTAAGGAAATATTTAAAAACCTCCGAAAAAAATGCAAAATATCTGTCACATCTCAGAACACTAGTTTAAAATTTTCCTTAATGTATAGACTGCAGATGCGTAGAAAAAAAACAAGTTTATATCACTATAAATTTGAACTTTTAGAGATTATATGACTTGGGACGTATTTGACCGATTGAGATCTTGGTATCACACTTATTATATCACTTTTCTTGGGCGATGTTTTATAGCTACCGCAGTTAGCAACCGATACCGGAAGGTATTAATAAAATCAATGTTTGTACCAGTTTATAAAAATTATGGCTATTTACGATAACGGTTTACATTTATCTTCTTAAGACAAAAGCATACATTAGTATGATTTTGTCTAACACGCACTAATGTGCTTGTTCGTTACAGTTATCGCAGCTTCACTAAAAGACGAAGTAAAGCCTCTCGAATACGAGTTTGGTACTACATAAATAGAATTAGAATACGTTGAAAGTAAGAATTCAATTATAATAAGACTTTTTTGTTGGCAGAATATATTAAGCCTAAGATGATAGACCTCGTAATGAAGAGAACTTTTTTAATTTATAGAAAATCGCAGACGTAAAACATCGAGTAAAGAACTTTAATACATTTATTTATTATGCTTAGCGCCTTATGCTCGCAATCGTTGTGGCGAGTTTCGTTAACGTAGCTCGAATAGTTTTTAAGAACAGAGAGTTCGCATTTTTTACGATCTGACCAGTAAAGAGCTTCGCTTCGCTCAGCTCAAAAAATGGTCACCGCTGTGCCCTTATCCACCTATCTCACTAGTCATACTTGTTAAATGTTTTTAACCGAAAATAATGAATAAATTAATTTCTTTCTCTGTAATTTCCATTAAAATTAAGAGGATTTAATGGTTACTAAATTGGCTTAAAAGATTGTTGAAAAGGTGATTATTCACTGCGAGAGGACGAGCGATAGAAAAATGTGAGTGAAGCATCTCTGTTGTTGCTAAGACAAAAAGATTTCGTATGTTTGTCATGAGGTTATGGCGGAGATACGGATGAAAACCCAAAAACTCGTATCAAGGCGTAACTTTTATTTCCTCATAACAGCTCTGATTTACTTTAAACTTTCGCGGGTGTAAGGAAATATTTAAAAACCTCCGAAAAAAATGCAAAATATCTGTCACATCTCAGAACACTAGTTTAAAATTTTCCTTAATGTATAGACTGCAGATGCGTAGAAAAAAAACAAGTTTATGTCACTATAAATTTGAACTTTTAGAGATTATATGACTTGGGACGTATTTGACCGATTGAGATCTTGGTATCACACTTATTATATCACTTTTCTGGGGCGATGTTTTATAGCTACCGCAGTTAGCAACCGATACCGGAAGGTATTAATAAAATCAATGTTTGTACCAGTTTATAAAAATTATGGCTATTTACGATAACGGTTTACATTTATCTTCTTAAGACAAAAGCATACATTAGTATGATTTTGTCTAACACGCACTAATGTGCTTGTTCGTTACAGTTATCGCAGCTTCACTAAAAGACGAAGTAAAGCCTCTCGAATACGAGTTTGGTACTACATAAATAGAGTTAGAATACGTTGAAAGTAAGAATTCAATTATAATAAGACTTTTTTGTTGGCAGGATATATTAAGCCTAAGATGATAGACCTCCTAAAAAAAGAGAACTTTTTTAATTTATAGGAAATCGCAGATGTAAAACATCGAGTAGTAGTAAAGAACTTATAACAAATATAAATAATAAGTAGTACGCCCGTCATTAAAACCATTTTACTCATTTTTCATATTATATCACTTCGCTGAACGGATTTAATAACATTCGATCCAACGTTTCATTAGGACATAATACAGGTATTCATTGTAAACAAAACTAATGAGGATGATACGTTTTAGAATTGAATTGAGGAATAACATTGTGTATTCTTTTGCATATAAATAAGAAGAATTTAAGTTAAGTTTAATACGTATATGATAATATCTACCATATACTATACACACATGGAAGTGACCGGAGAATAAAAAATTAAATATGCTTAATTTTGGATTTAATTTAATCTATACAGATTGATTTGTATGTGCGCTACCAAAAATGGCAGCAAGATTAATTGCTGATGCTGATGATGATGCTGATTGCTGATGTAGCAAGAGATTACTACATTTTGGAGAAATGAGCCCAGTAATACTTTACTAAATACCAACAAATAACATTAATTTAAAAAAGCTATTGTCTAATACATTCTCTGCAATATAGATATTTTTTTTTGTTTTCTTTTCTTATGAGCGTTGCATTTTAGCGTTAACTACTTTATTACTTTTTAATGAACGTGACCATAGATATGAAGGTATCTTGAATACAGTAAAAATCTACTGTGACTATATTGTTATCTAAATATTCAAAAATGTTGACTTAGTGTGTATTACGTTATATTTAAATGTGTCAACATACTTTTCTTACTTTTGGAGAGGTTTTCTATTTGACATTGATAGAATAATTTTACCTTATATACCTTTTTCATACTAAATATTTGTATTTATATAATATTGCATAATATTTGTATTTATATAGTTGCCTTAAAATTTTCAATTTTCAAGAGGAGACATTATATGAATCAGTAGTTTATTATAGCAATCATAAGATGTGAACTAAATTCCAAAGACAATAAATAAATCCAATAAAACTGTAATACAATTATGATATAAATCTGCTAATTTCATTCCATTTTTTTTAATATATAATTCACATGATTTGATACGTTAAATAACAAAATATACAAGTAAAATCCATTATTAGTATTTGTTGCTTTTACTCGCATTTTAACGTCACGTCTCTTTGTTTCCAATATAAGAGTCCTGACTGATTGTAGTACTTGAATACTAAAATAGGTAAATAAAAAGCTCAGCACGTAGTCTACAATAGTAGATGATATGTCACAGATTCAGCAAACATTCAATATTTCTTTTCGAGTGATCAATAAATATCAAGATCCGTGAGCAGACGACGAACGTGACGTCTTGAAGTATAGACATGAAATGTAGATACTATTTTTTATATTAAAATGTCTTATTCTTTGAAATGCAGTTATTATATTAATAAAATATATTAAATTTTATTAAATTATATAATATTTTATTAATCTTTACACAAAGATAGAATTTAATTATGCTTTTTACATTTTGAGTTGTACCTGATTTTCTTATGAGTTTATTAATCAAACCTTTTGATCTTATTTAAGACTAGTTAATATAATAATAATGGTTTAATTGATAAAAATTATTAAATGATAATTTATAAAGTGTAATTGATTTTGACTAGTTATTACCTATGACATCTCTCTCATCTAAACTTTTATCTTAGATCTCAGAGCATAATAATTAAATAAATCGTCTTTAAGCCCAAACAATCTAATTTATTTCCCGATTATATCTTATCTGAGGATAACAGACTGTTAACTGCTAGATATCAACACCAGAATTTGTAAGGTTTTTAAAAGATGACGTATTTTCGAACATAAATCAATCATGACTGGAAAAAAGAAACATATCTTATAAGTACATTAAAAGCTAGTTTGTATATCAACAATATCTGAATATATTATATACATTATAGTAGATAAAAAAAGTTTTGTAATTAATAGACTTCTAGAGTTAGTTAGTAAGAGTAGCTGGTTAGAGTACAGTTTAATAGGCTACCGAAATTAAAAACATCCTACCGTCAATAATGAATAAAGATAACGATTGAGGTTTATGTATTAACTGGGATTCTCTAATGAAATTTCCCATCATAAACATTTAATTACAGTAGATTGACAAGACTCAGAAGCCTTTATCAAAAACATCGGATCTCATTTCATATTGGTGGCGGTTTCAAAGCGATACTCTCTAAAAGTGAACGTCTGATAAGAAGAATCTCTTAAAAGTTCATACTCAATTTAGGAACAAATATCTATAATACATAGGAATAGACTCGCAAGTAACAACAGAGAGAGAGATGACAGATAGCTTTTAGTTGTTGGGTCGGCAATATTAACTCCTAAAATAAATCATCTCAAATCCGCTAGCACAAATTACCAAGTACAATCAAATAAATTATGACATTGATTAACAACAGAAAATGAAGATACGAGGAAACTCTTTGATAGCTTGGAAAGGAATATATTGTAGGAATACTTGTTTCTAAGAAACTCAACTTTTATGAGAATTATAGAAATCGAGTGATGCTTCTCTTTTTTTTATGTTGAAATTTGGTTTTTAAAATAATTGTTAGGTCCTAATTGTATTAATAACTAAGTACTGAATTTATTATTCAAGGTTATAAATTATGATTATATTTTATATTATTTTTATTCTACTAATAATATAATCAAAAATATATATAAAAAATGTATCTCTAAAGAAATGACTTTTGTACCTAGAGTAGATATTTTGTCATTAAAGAAGCTGATAAATTGGTTTGAACTCGCGGTCATTTTTGGTACAAAGGTTTTCATATATTTCATGGTTTGATATTGGAAAACCGAAAATTTTTAAAGACCCATTCTAAATAACATTAAAAATAATTTAAAATTCCTTACAGAAAAAATATTAAAACAACATCTGTGTAGCTTCGAGAGGAAAAAAACACCCTCACTAATGAACTTTGATTTATATGATCGTATTAAAATAATAACAATCTGTACAATAAATCTCTTTGAACATAATCGTTATGAACAGAAACAGAGAGTGAATAGATGTCTTATGAATTGAAGATAGACAAAATAGTTGGCTAGTAACTTCAATAATAATATAATTATCCATGTGATTGTAGCAAACCTACTTAATTTTCCAATTTTTATGTACCTAACTTTACCTCAGATCTTTCCAGTATGATCTTATTTTGTGGACACAAATGGAATGTCTAGATAAATAGTATTTATAATAAAGTGACCTAGCAGAGTACTTTATATTATTTTATAAAAGCTATTTGTATTAAATCCAGTATCTAACAGTGATCCCATTTCAATTTCCACATCCATATTATATATATTTACTCCCAAAGTGTCAATACATTTTAAGATACCTATCAAATATAACATTACGATGAAAGGCAAAAATCATCTAAATCAATACTACCAGAATTAAGATTTAAACGATATTATTGACAGTCATTAAAATTAAAATCAAGAGCATAGTGTATGTTCCTCGCGTCTCGTTCGATTTCGATTCGGTTGTATCGGGTTTTTATACCATTTCGGTTGTTTTTTTTTTATTTTTTTTTGTCACAATTATTTTTACTCTGCCATAGAAAATTATGATTTTATAAAATGTATTTTATTACTCCTTACCTTTTAGTAAATATTAATATTGTTTGTTACAACAGAAATCTCCTAATCTTTATTACTTATGGCACTTTTTCCTTAATTTTTACTTCATCAAAGATCAAGCAAGCGAACCTTTGATGAAAGTAACTTTGACTACTTAACTACACGAAACTGACGAAGCCGGATTTAAGCACTCATTGAACCGTATCTAATAATATAATCTATCATACATTTAGTTGTAATCAAGTATAATATTATTAAAATGAGTTATATAATTAAAAATATTTATTATCAAAACAAAATCAAAAAACTAAGTATAGTATTTAAATTTGACACTACTATTTTTTAAAAAGGAATAATCCTTGATCAAATCAGTTATTTATAGGATTTTCTTCCTGGACAAATAATACATGTGTAAAAGTACTAGCACAGAGTCATTCTATGGTTGTTATATCTATCTATTGCACGCTGCTGACAGCACGCGGAGTATCTACGGGCCCTACACTTGAGAATGGATATCAGAGCCGCAATTTGTAATTCATTGAAAAATTATAATTATAGAAGAGATCGAGTTATATAGTTATCACCTCAACCCGCTGTCCAATGGTATTAGTAGAGGAGCCGAAGAGGGGATTCCGGGATTTACTTGAGCGCGGCAGAATAATATACAGAGGGATACCTTGTACTCTATTAAATACTTACATCAAATATGAGACTTCTATATATGATCGCCCGTCAAGGATAAAGGATCAGATTAGTAAAAAAAAATTGATCATCAAAAATTTTCGAGCGCGTCAGATTAAGATAAGATGAGAAAGTTACGTGTTAAAACGTGTAGATTTTACTAATCTGACAATTTGAGTGAAACGTAAAGAAGGGGGAGGGCTACAAAATTGTAAAAAAAAACGTCACTTGGACATTCTCGAGCGTAGCTAATTTTTTTTTTTATTTTGAACAGAATAATTCAAGGATTACAAAAAATATATAATCTGACAATTTCCGCAAGCCGAAGCAACAAAAATTCATCGATAAAGTTTAATGCGTGCAGTAACATGATGCCTGTATTCCCCTCAACGCGCATCTATTCCTCTCGTCACTCTTTTTCTATCTGTTATTTTCTCACTCCGGACCGACTCTAGTTTCGGTTGCCATGACACCATAGCAGCTGATCACACAGACTCGTTCGTGTCATGACATTATTTACAACGTATTTCTAATGTTTTTACGTGTTTTATGATTTTGATATAAGTTATGTGAATTAAAGCTTATAAATATTAACTATGAGTGATATTAATATACAATGTATATTTTGTGGTGAAACTACTTTGGAAAAAACAATTAAATTTACATTAGAAACATTACAAAAATGTATAAATATTTTAGAATATCGTCGGAGCAAACCGAATAACAAATATTCTACTTTTAAAAAACATGTACTTTCTCATTTGCATGCTATTTCCTGAGCTTTTCAATTAATTAAGTTCAATAGTTTAAAAAAATACAAAAAACAATTTTTTAATTATCAGATTAGCCAAATTCCCCTAGATAATTGTCAGATTATGAGACAGCACGTCTAAGGCATCAAGATAAACCATATATATCTTAATCTGACGCGCTAGAGTATTTCAAAACGACCAATTTTTTTTGCACATTCTAACAACGGACATGACTTTGCGTCACATCTAAATCGTCAGATTATTATATAAGAGCATTTTTTTAGGTTCACTTAACATCCCCTCCGAAAATCGGATGCGCTCGATAATGTTTTTTTTTTTTCATTTCTCACCCCTACGTACGAACACCCCCATCACTAAAATACTCAGATTAACATACGTACATTTTTAAAAATACGTAGGACATGTATAATATCATTATCTGACACACTCGAATACTCGAGTACCATGGACATACGTCCATGGAACTGTTTTTTTTTACATGTTTGAAAATCTATAGCCGCTCCCCCCACTGATGAAATGTTTTTTTTTATATGTCATTTTTCTTTTCATCATCTAAGCTTCACAACCTAATAGGTCTCTATGACGCTCGAATAAATCCCGATTTAGCATCGTGGCCTCTCGTACTATATCTTTTATTTAGGCTTACATTTGTGCTATCACATTTTTTTAGTATATTTTAACTTTTAAGAAGAACGGTGAAACTTTTTTCGTGTTAAAGAAAGATGCAGATAAATAGACAGAAAGAAATATTTTTGCATATACTCATAGAAAAACAAAAAGAAAAAAATATTATATCATAACACGTGTTTATAACAAAATTTAGAATAAAACAAAAGTATTTACAGAGCGACAGAATTATATGTAAATGTTCTGGTGAATATCCAAAGAAGGAGTTAACGCGAATCTTTCTTCAAACTACTTTCTTTCAAATATCATAACATAAATTTAACATAGTAGTTAACACTCTCGAACATTAATGATAAGTAATTTATAAATATTGCGTTATGCTTATAAATTTTATCGTAATATAATTTATGGTTATAATAAATACATTGTTATGGAAAGTAATCAGTATGCTTTTTATAGAAACTCGTATAAACAACTTAGCCTAATTAAATGGAGATTCAAAGATCATCTCTTTGATCTTGAATAACCAGAACCTTTTTATTCCCTTGTAAAAAATAAATAAGTAAAATTATCTCACGTTTCCTTAGAGACGTATCGCTGATTTAAAATTTGAGATCAAAATTTCTTGAGAACAGAACATATTCTTATATTTGCTGGTAGTTCCATTCTACTTGATATACAAATGCTGCAATAGTATATTTTATTTATTTAAAAAAAATTAAGAATTTTGAATTCTGAATAAACTACTATTTAAGTGTATTTATGTATGCGATAATTTATGATGAGATTGCAAACAAACAGACGGACATCTGATGGTGAGTGGTGTAGTCACCATGATTATCAGCAAATATTAAAACATGAAAAAGCGTTACTTAAGGAATGTGATTAAAAGAAAATATATACAGAAAGGAAAGAACATTTCGGCGCCGTACTGTCTCACTCCCTGTAAAAATGTAGCAATAATAACTAATTTAGGATGTTCCTCTATGAGAGCATGTTAGGTGGCTAGCTTGTATAAGGAGCTGAAGTCGAATAACTACAGCTAGTCTTACCACCTTACTCTTTATATACTATTCATATATAAAACTTGGAAATCATATGAAATGTCTCAAAGCTTTAAATACATTGGACTGTATTATATTGCATATCACGTATTTATAACATCGAACAAATGCTAAAGCTAAGTATGTATGGAAATGTTTAGAGTAATTCAAAACGTGAAAAGCCTAAGAATTATACTGATTCAAGTTCCTGTACCAGGTGATAGCGATAAAAAAGGAGTAAAAATGAATTGTCTATCCGACGGCGTCTATCTGAACGGAATAATCCCAAAAAATACTGGATTGATTCAAGAGATTGAGTTTTTGAAAATAAAAATAACACATCAAGTTATATTTTATTTTTCGTGTTGCCAAGGAATCCATTTGAAAAAAAGGACTTTAAGCCCACTTAAATCCTAAACGTATATGTGGATAGTGTGATGATAATACTTACATTGTAGTTTTTTTTGTGCATTTTGAAGGCCCTTAGCCTAATATTCCCAGTAAGCGAAGCAAAAGATAAGTTGTGATTCCTTGGTTGTATAAATTCTACTTTCTCACTATGATTAATAATACTAAATACTCTATCTAGAGAAGCAGGTTGAACTTAAAGAATAAGTATATTCCGTAGGTGCTACATCAATTGTAAATCTCCTCCACTTGTAATTGCTCTCATCCTCCATTTTGTTATCAATCCATTTTTAGGGCAAAATCTTATATTTTTTAGAATATCAGTATGTAACTGGTATGTAAATATTTAGATAATCTAGAAAAACTTCACTGTAAAGACTGTAAATCGATAAAATTGTAAATATTGATATATTTGTTGTTATTGCTTCACAATAAATTCATGATATGTTTATAGGTGATAATACTTTTGATATCCCACAGATAGTGTATTTCTTGTTTTTTTTTTCAATTATATTTTGAAATTTCAATCACAACAAAAATACAAAGAAAGATATTTAAATTTTGTATTCAAACAAATGTTACATACAATATTAGTAACGGATTTATAAAGAGACATAATTAAAAAGAACATATTTATAAGCTTATCTCCAGAGGCCAAGAATTACGTTAGTATAATTTAGATTATAATGGCTGCCGTAAATGTCTGTGGAATAGTTTCTAATTAACGTGTCTTCTTATAAAGGGGGCACGTTTGTGGACGAATAAAATAGATTATGAGAATTTGAATATAAGTTTTTCGAAGTCTAATGTATTTCAGTATGTAAAATATATACTTTAATACACACAATTATCAGTTGTAATTTTAAAAAATATATTTTTTCCATTCTTAAAACTTAACATAATCTTAATAATCTTTTAATTCAATATGTTTTACAATCATTCCTCAATCACATATTATGTCAATTATAATATAACAATATTACCATATATACGTGCATTGTACAGTAAATAAATACAGGTAGGTAGGTAGGTAGGTAGGAAGGTAATAAAAGTAGAATATTAAATAAACAAAAGATTTTGTCAAGATGCCTTATTATGTTCCTATCAGCTAAACAAACAGCATCACTTGGTTCGTGAAGTTTAAGTTGTTTACAATAAGGTTTACCTTTTGATTTAAATATACAAACCCACGATATTACAAAATTGACCTTTCCTGAAACATTTTTGTTACATGTGTTTTGTTTGATATCTACTAGCTGTGATTGATAATCGATCTACAATCTGAGATTAAAGTCAATATTTAATTACTTTTTGCAAATTCAATCTGCAGATCGGTTATTGACACTGATCATATTGTATTATGATATCAATCTTTAGTTGCTAATATCTATATGATATGCATATTAATAATACCAACTATTTAAAGTGACAAATATTGTTGATTTTATATGAAGCAAAAATCTTTATACCAATAATTAGAAGAATTGTTTTTTATTTTAGAAATAGCGATATATTTTGAAAGTTCCATGTTTTTCTGGTTTTTGTTATTTATTTAGTTGAATTTTAAATGGTTGGCAGTAACTTTTAATAAAATTTTGTTATAAGTTTCGGAAAGTTTATTACAAAATTCTATTTCAAAGGCAGGCTAAAGTTTGTGTATATCAAAGGAAATGTCGAGAAATTGTATAAAAGGGTTGTTAAATAAATATGAAAGTAGTTCCTTCTTTTAAGATTTGCATTCAATTTAATATAAAATAAATTTATTTTAATTTCGAAAAATATTGTTATTATTTATAAAATATTTATCGATTTATGATAACTAGATACAGAGAAGTTTTGAGGTTAAGTTATATTTCCTGTTTTATTAGGAGTTGAGCTCATTTTTATATTAGCTATATTCTGTTGTCTTTTTAGAATTGAAATATATTCTTTTTAGTCTATCATAGGTTTAAATAGCTATTAATTCCGAATATTTTATTTTTATAATAACATTTTGTTGTCATTGTTGTTACAAATTCTAACGAAATGATTTTAATAAAAATTATATGTTTTAAAAATATTGTTACTTCCAGATATCCTTACTGCAAATAATTTAATTTAAAACAAAACTAAATTTATTTTCATCAATACGAAGTCATTGTTCGTGTGGTAAACTGTGAGTTTCTTTAAATACATAAAAAGTATATATTTTAACTACATTCCATGCATATATATAAATTAACAAGTAAGCGTGATTGAGAGGTCCGAGTGTACAACATTCATTTATTTTCATTCATTTCTACATACAACATATTTGTGAAGTCATTCCTATAATGCAAACATAGTTTACAACTGCATAGGATAAAGTTCCTTGACGCAAAAAGCTGGTATACCAGATTTCTTGAAATATACCACTTGTGAAATGGAATTGTAACTTCTTTATTACTTCCACTATGCAACTAACAAACGTACAAGTTCTCTTAACTTCCGATATAGGAAAACTATTATATGGTATCGAGAGAATGTAATAGTATAGTAAACTACAGTCAATACATATATATTATTTAGTTAAATAAGAATAAAATTAAACGCACATACATACATACATATATATATACATACATACGTATCTGCATATTATATGAATATATTATAAAATATTTTGACTTTTATCAATATATATTTACAATTTAAATCGCAGTGCAGCCTCTGAATATTAAACTATTTATAACTGAATCAGAACGTCAGTTTTGTCCAGTTTTATCATTTCCTTTTTTGGAAACTGCAAAAAAAACTACTTTATAAATATAAATCTCTTTGGTTTATAAATATGTAAGTGTTCATCCGCCTGCAATGACGTCCTTCACAATACTGAATAGTTATGACTTTTAATTTAAAAATTATATCTTATTTACAAAATAATATTATTCTGTACTTATTCTTATATGCAGTTAAAACTGCATATAAGAATAAGTACAGAATGATCGTTAATATTTAAATTATCTAAATAATGTTATAATATCATTTCAATCGTTTATAACACATTCAATCATTATAGTGCAACTATGAAGTTGTTGAAGTACACATATATTTTTTAATTTTATGAAGTTATGTCTTTCACGAGCAGAGGATTGTTGAGGTGGTGGTAAATATCTGTAGTCATCAAACATCTCGTATGGCTAACCTGAACTAGTGTCATTCTTACAAGTCGGCATAAAAACTCTATTACTTTTACTATTAACGAACGACGACTTCCCAAAGCTTGTCCTAGAGTTCAGAATTTCTTCCCTTTCATTTTGCATTACAGCGTACTCCATCAGTCTTACCAATCTCTGTGGTCGTACATTGGACGAGTCTGCTCGCATACGAGTCCCATTCAAATCACTAAAGTCTGCCACTTATGGAGCTGCAATTTTACCGTATAAGTCATACAGACATAACATGATCGTTTAGAACTCAATATATAATTATTATATTACAGACCTACAATAAAGAATACATATTTAATATATATATATATATATATATATATATATATATATATATATATATATATATATATATATTTAATGGAGTATAATTGTAAAAATAAATTCAAATAAATTTAAGTGGGACTGAAAGAGGAAATAGGATGTAGAATACTTTTAAAGTATGTTTTTAATATTCAAAATCAGATTAGGGTCTTCTTCCATACTCCTTAAGTCCTGAACTTTGATGGTGGTTATAACAACATATCCAATAATTTATACATAAACGTAGGTATCCACTTACAATCCTTGATTGTCGTTCATCTATTGGGTTGTCGTGTTTAGTAAAAAATAAAATATATTCTCAAAATCTACAAGAATTCCAAATGTTGAGTGTAACTTGAATGTGGTTTAATACGATAGACCTTGAAGGCTCCTGACCGTACACAACACTACAGACAACACGAAGTTAAAAAAATCATGGTGCTTAATAATATTGCGATTAATATATTCTTTTCACTAGTTTTTCTTAGTAAATATTACAATTTATAACGTCAACCACATAGTGACTTGAATTATAGTAATTGATAGATTTAAGTACATTATAAATAATTGCAATTAAAAAAGACGTTACAGCGTTAATATATTATAACAAATCAAAATTTAAAATAAACAGTAGACTTAATGAATTAATAAGATGAATACGTTACATAGGCAAATAGTCAGCAGTATTAAAATGTTAATAACTAATGATGCTATAAAAATATAATTAATAATATGTTATTAGAGTGAGACATATTGCAAAAGGTACTAGCAGTAAAAATAATATATTAATAACATTACATTGAACTAAATTTATACAGATGCTGCATTTACAAATTATACAAAATTAAGGCTACAATAATAAATTATATGAAAATACTATAATAAAAAAAAACTATAAGCTGTAAACGATGAGATAAAAACAACAAATACCTAAAATTACAAAACCCATTGAGTTCATGATACACGCATGAGCAGACGCTTCGGGTTACCGCGAGACAATTTACTGTTAGTAATTGTATGGTCCGCATCTCATAAGGTCTTTCCAATCCTTAAAGCCATCTTTGACCCGCTCGATTACTTTCAAAACAAGTCAACAAATCATACTTACAGGTAATTCTATTTACAAATTTTGGTAAATTTGGATAAATTCATTTTAACCTATTATCTATGTTATATAAACAATATTACTTACTAAAATGTTAATATTATACAAGTATATATTATATTTGTTTTTATATTTACTTCCATAATAATGAAATGAATAAGTGTAAAAATTTAAGCGTTAAAGTAATTTTTAAGACTGAACTTTTGGTAACATTTTTTGTTTATAATGGAGTAAGCCGTCATAAGCCATGTATATTACGAACCCCAAAACCCTTAATAGAGTTTGAACCTTCAGGCTTCAGTGAATTGGAATTTAAAGGTCAGAGAGTATCCGACATGACTTACAGAGAAGTCCTACTCTACTACATACGTCAGTAACAATTCTTGAACAATGTACGTTTATGTATTTACAGTAAATGTAGATACGTTTTTCATATACATAGAAATATTATTATATATTTTAATATAATATATAATAATAAAACACATTGTCTGCATAATTTATAAGAAAGTGTGTTCTGAAGTAGATTATAATTGCTTTGGACAAGATACGTATGAATTAATTGTCAAGCAGATCTTTGTTGTATAGAATCGATAAAAGTTTGGTTAAAATATTATTAATATAAATTAATTCTATCAAGCTTTTTGATAAATGAATCTCCAAAATCTTATTGATAAATGATTCTCAAAAATTTCAATACGAAAGTAATAAGATTTTTAATATTTTTACTTTGCTAGTGTGTCTCGCTGATGACTCAAGAGTAGTGAGGTCTTTATCACCGGGAATGAGGTTTAACTCGACGCTCATTATAGTTGTGGAATGAAAATGTATTAAGTCTTTATTGTTGTCTGTCTTCCCTGATTATCTTGACAGCAGAAAATCGCGTTTTGTTTAATGTCATTATTTCTACTATTTAAAGTATAATAGTTTCACTAGAATTACACATAATTTTTATGTGAATTACAGGCTTCGGATATACGAGGTGACCTAACCGTAAATAATATAATTTATTACATAATCTTAGTGTGTTTTCGACAATTTGTGGTGATTTTGGATAGATTTGAGAAATTACACAAAATGAATAACTTAGTGGTAACAAGATAAGATTTAAGATAGACAATTATCGCTTTATTTCAAGTGGTCTTGTAGATCGTGAATTTTTATATTAGTTTTATTTAATTATCAGCCTAATAAATAAATTTATTTTTATAAACGAAATTTATAAATTGCGTTATAGTTAATATATATTTATGATTATTGTCAATAAAGAGAATAATCTGTATAATATTATTTTTGTTTGATCTTTTTGCGGCTCAGGGTTGGATTGCAGACCTTTCAAGTGAAAAATTATTACTAGCGTCGATATTGTTTTTGAAACACTCATATATTTTTGCTAAACAAAAGAAAAGTAAAACAATTTATTCATAAAGGAGATAAAAATGAAAAAGTTGCCTTTTCTTTTACTCGCTTGAACTTGTCATTTGGTCAATACCTGCTATTGTGATATTTGAGAATGACAGCAGACAACTCTCACCCATTGTGGTTACAAACCATACTTATCTCTTCTAATGACAGTCACTTTAGAGAGGATACTCGATGTATGAACTTTATCAGGACAGACACTACTAGAGAACATTTGGTTCTTAAAAGTGAAATAAATGTAATCAAAATTCAATAAATGTGTATATATTTTAAATAATTAATTATATCCATATATTTGTCACATCCGGTCAACTTTCAAATAACGGAAATGCGCAAAACGACAATTTGACTTCCGGCGCTCCTTGACGGAATTGTGCTTCGCCCGAATCAGCTTGGATTTGTGTTCAGACGCTCGACATGGCAACACATGAAACTGTCTCTTCACTTCGTATTTCTATAATCTAAATTATAGTGTTTGTGGTGTCATAGAAACGGAATAAAGGTGTTCTCGTAATTTCTATATCGAGTTTTGTTTGCACGACACCCGCACAAAGCCCACATGATGTCCGAAAATAACGGCCATAATGATGTTTTTCTGACATATAAAATAATAATAAATCTGAAGGAATTTAAATATTCCTAACATTTATGTCAAGATAAAGTCATAGAATTTTCAAGATTTAATTCATTAAATAAAATATAATTTTTATATATTGTTTTTTTGTGAAAGACCTTTTATTACCTATTTATAGTATATAAAGATGATTTATAGTATATAAAGATGCGTGAAGAAAAAATACCAAGAAATAAGTTACCTAACTATTGGATTATGTCCAATATAAACACAACAGGGCTTTTGCGGATTTTTATATGAAAATGATGTAATATGAGAAACAAAATTAAAGTAACCGCTAGGCAGTATCAAAAAGTACAGAAAAATTTGGTAAAAAAACATTAGTAAATAATACAATTATTTGTTGTTTTTTCGAGCGCCTGCTTAATTTTGTAACTAAAAACATTAACTGGATGTCTAATAATCCAAGTCGTTCATTACTTTATGTTTATTGGAGTTATAGTAAAGTAGTAAGAAGAATATAATAAAGTATAGTGTAGTGTAGATTTGAATTTCATAATATATTTTGTGCATACGAAGGTCTTGTTTGATATTGACGCCCAATTTTGCTTTTTAAGTTTTGCATAATTGAGTTTTATGATACGTATTTTTAAATATCGTTCCAACCTATTGTTTATAACATTTTAGTATTGAAACTGATATACTGATATGATATAGACTGCTAAAGCAACAGAAATAGTGGCCCTCATCAATCAGAGCGTTCCCCGGCAGTTGATTGCTCACTTTTCTGCGAGGAAGTGGCGTTTCATTTACCATTACACACCATGCTATGTAACGGTATTTAATTTTAATTATAATTAATGAAAGTATTTGCGTTTGTTGTACCATAAAGCAAGAGATTGACTTATTAATGCACTTAAATTATTACGTATGGCTATGAATTTTAAACACATCAAAATCACATTTTTATTAATATTGTTTAATACTCAGTGTGATAATTCTAAAAGAGAACAATGAATCACTCACAGCACTGCAGCAACACATCAGCGTTTACCTTACCTTTTTATATATGAGGAAAACTATGGAAAAACTGAAAATATCTTTAATAAGCAGAAACTAGCATAATATTATTTTTCATGAATAACCTGTTATATGAAGGAGGTAAAACAACATGACGTGTATGTACGTGGAACGTGACTTTACATAATAAATATTAAGAATTTTAATATGAATAAAAAAAAACTAAGCAATATAACTTATATTACAAGGTTTTGCTACATAAGTTGAAAATATAACGGCATGTAAAGTGTTTTAAAAATACGATATGAACACAATTGAATATGTGATTTTGTGCGAACTTATCCGTGAAGTTATTTTGACTACTTATTTCAATGAAATTTGCTAACATAAACTTAGACTTCAGCGATGCTATATGTATATAATTGTGAGTAGGTTGAATAACTTACAATTAATTAAATGTATCAAAGTATTAGTTATTACAAAGATTAAAAAAATATTATAAAAAAAATGTGAAGTCAAGAACGAGCAGTTAATAATTTATCTTATGCCTTTTATTCCGTGTCGTAATTTAGAAGAAGTGGAATTAGTATTGTTTATATGACACGTGTTTCGTGACTTCATAATGTCTTATCAATTAATATCAATCAATTGTATAGCATATATATGCTCTTATTTTAAAACAAATCAAAAACAATTTGTAACAATTAAATTTAACTTTAATAAGACATAATATTCATTCAATGGAACTGTGTTTGAACTCTCTATTGAATTATGAGTTATGTTACCGCGTGTGATCACGCATCTACACTACAAAGGGCCACCTTCTAGATTAATATTACAGTGTTGTTATGAAAATCGTGTTAAACGTTGAAGAAAACGTTGTAGATGGCCAATAGGACGATAATATATATTATGTACATTTACCCGACTTTACTCACGTCAATTAAACCAGTACATTTGACAAGTTTTGAAACCATGTGTAATTTATATACAACGATCTCTACAATTTAATAAATCATTATACAATTACTAGGCAACTTATTAACGCCTAAAGATCATCTATGATTTGGAAATTTTCAACAGTTATTTAACGAAATACATAAAAAAATCTTCAATTTAAACTTTCAAAATGTTTACATGCTTAAAAAATTAAATGACAGTCATTTATTAATCATTTAATGTATAATATATTATCGACAAACTATGACCATTTCAATAATATTTTAATAATTGTATAGTACGAGCTTATGGAGGATCCATTTAAAAAAATGTAACCTGTTTTAAACATGAAAATCGAGATTACGATCAGTCTTTACTGGTAAGCGAACCTTATATACTGGAATACAGCTAGGAGAATAACGGGTATGAAGATTACCAAACATAGAACAATCATGTAGACGTCTTAAATAGAAACAAACAACACAAAGTCAATTTCGTCGACTTATTTTGTTATTTTTCTATTAATAAAACAAACAGTATCAATGTACCATGTTTAGAATCAGTTTGTGTTGGATATTGAACCTGATGAAATGAGTTTTATACGAATATTTTTCGACTAGTTGTTTAAGTGAAACAAGCTTAAACTTAAGCTAAAAGTTAAATGGAACATCTTAAGACCCAAAAAAATAACCAACAATTTGGTTTGACTGATTTTATAGCTGATATAATTAGTAAGTTAGTACAATCAATACAGTGCAGTATCGAGTGAAATGTTAAACAAATATCAATTTGAGACGGTGAATAAAAGTGATTTATTTTCAGGACTGCTCCAAAAATGTTCTTTCCTATGATTATTTTAAGAACTTACATTTAATTTAAAAAGAAAAATAGTTATTTATATTTTATATATTCCTTTACAATATTCAATATCACCATAATATAAGTGAATATTATTATTTGATTTTAAATAAAAATGCACAAATATTTATAACACCCATGTGTGAACGATTGATTATTACTAATAGCAAGTATTATATAACCACATAATTGGTTTTCTTTATTTACTTTACTTTAATTTCTTAGTGTTTTGTTGGCACTAGAGTGTAATCAACGTATAGCTAGACTTTGTTCTCTTCCTACGTTGAGAGAATATCCCTTAGTATTGAATTTTAAATTATCTTATTAACATTTAGAACATAAAACCTTGTGATTAATCTAACTTAGTTTTAAGGCAATATGAAACCGTAAGTTTATATTTTAGTTTTTTTTTTAATACACTGAAAGTTACACTGTATAATTGTGTTCAAAGCATAATTATTTTGGTATTATCATAATTGTTAATATTTCCATTTAATATTACATTTGAACGCAAGTTTATATCGGAACATCACAAACAGTTTAATATTACTATGATAATGATATGCTATGATGTCATTGGAGTGTTATTTTTACGCTCCATAGAAATATATTAACTATGAATAACGAACACGAAAGAAGTAAGTCTGTGTACTATTTGAGCAATATATTTTAAATGAATTGAATTTTCAAATGTATCCATCAGAAGCAGAAGAGATTGAAGATAAAACCAATAACATATCAGAGACCTTGTTACTCTGTATGTCGGTTCATGTGAACCAATTTCCTTTTAGTAATATTTATAAGCCCTTTCCAATAAAGTATTTCCAATCCTTAAAGCCTTAAAGCTTAGCTAAGCGATACTCCGACCCACTTATGATATATATTTATTTTCCACACGATATTGTGTAAATCACTTTAAGAGTTTTCAGATATAAACCAATTGCAATCTCTTATGCAAGTTTTCAAAGTGCATTTCAAGTGTTGTTTCATATTATATCATTTATATCATATAATACGAGATGGTACGTCACGTAATTTGTGAGCAATTATTCAACCTAAAAGAAAAACAAATCTAAACATCCATCTTTAATCATCTGGCAGCTGTATCTGTGAATAATGTCACAATGATAAATGATAAATTTATCTATTTCAATAAATTTATCAAATATTTTGTTTCCAACTTATTCTTAAGCTAAATTCGTCGTGGTGTAATTATGTAATGATTTTTGGTTCAATAAATATAAAAACCAATTTTATTTATGTATCGGAATATTGAGTTATGGTCAGTTCAGTGAGTAATTATTATAATTCATTCTGCTAAGAGGAAGGGTTAGAGAAAAGGTATGAGACTGGTTAATGAATACAACTCCTAACAAACCCGATTATATATTAGGAGTTTAAAATATGATACCTAAGTAATTTTCCAATAAACAATGTTACTGTTTTAAATGTTCTATATTGCATATTTAACATATACAAAATATAATATGTCCACCGAGATTTATAGTTTTATGAAAAATAGATAAATATTTTCTCCACCTCTCTGTAGACATTCAAAGCAGTCATTATAAGAATCTTGTAACTGGTTCGAGTCCTTGGGGAACTTACAAGAGATCGTTTGGCGTTTAAGATGTTTTGTAATTTGTGGTTTATTTTAAATCATGTTATATTATCCTATAGATATATAGATAAATTCTCTCCTACTAGCTATAGTATATTCAGTTTATATTTGTAATGTTCGGCCCCTTATTTAGATTTTAATATTAACTATATACATATAGTCAAAATAAGTTAACATGAGACACTAAATGTAGACAGTGTTCTTAATCGTATAAGAGATAATTTTTCATATATATATATATATATATATATATATATAAGACAATTAATTCAGTTATTATAAAATACACATGTAAAAAAATTACAAAATAAATATATTTATTTTTAATAACGCACTTCCTTCCTTCCGTGTCAGTGATTCCTTTCTTCATTAATGTTATTTTATACAGGAGCGTTTGTACTGAAAGTAAAACATATCTTATATAAAGCACTGAAACTGATATTAACAGTTAAATTCAATGAAATAAAAATATGCAAACCTTAAAACCAAAATAATAATTATTTTAAACACACACGATATACTGCCATTCATTTCACAAATCTTATTTACAATATTAATTAATAAAATTAATTATTACAGGATCACTTATATTAATTCTTACCTAAATGTCAGTTGAAGTTGCCTTATTAATTTCGTCCTTCAGAAGATCTTTTTTATCCTCAACAAGGAACTTCAACATCACAGTGAATTCGAGCCATTAATGATATATAAAAAAAACAATTTTTTTGGACCTAAATATAATAAAATATTAAGTTAAAAGTGTAGGTAGAACCTTATAAAGTAAACTGGGGATTACATTTTTACTTTCATTAATTAAAACAAAGAACTCCCTAACAACGAACAACTCCAATTATTTTTTATACAAACCTTAAACTTATTCCTATAACAAGTAAATTTATATTCTTAAAAGATTTTATATTAATTTTAAAAAATATTAAATGTATAATATTTCTTTAACAAAATGAGTCCCTGTTTATTTAAAAAGAACTCAAAAAATACAAGACGTGGATAACATGTTTATTAAAACAATTAGATTAGAAAATCCGTTCTTAGTGGACGTCTACTTTACAAAAGAAGTAACTATGTAAAATTTTAAGTTAATCGGACATATCGTTTCGGAGATTTCGTGACGAGTCAGTGATATATATATATATATATATATACATATATATATAGATTACAATTTCCATATCTGCTGGTAATTAAAATAAAAATACAATGACAACAATACAATAAGTAAAAAAAATAATTCAAATCGAACGTTGAACGTTTTAAGTAAAACATTATTCACTATAATGGAAGCATCTCGTGAAATACTCTATTATTTAAAGTTAAAAGATACTCTATTATTTAAAGTTAAAAGATGTTAAAAGAAAGAAGCAGCTTTCGAGTACAATTATTCTTGGAATGTTATTGAAATGTCAATACTTTTATTTATAAATGCAATCTTTTATACTCTATTGCTTAGTATTCTTCTTGAATAACTGAGTAATTTGTATAAAGAAACTTTGATAAATTCTAATTTCCGTCAGATAATAATCAATTTAAGCCTAACGTCTTCTAAAATTCTTGAAATTCAAAATAAAAAAAAAACTGAATTTTAGTAAAGAAATAGGCAGAAATAATAACACTTATAAAAAAAATAAAAAAAAAATTATAAACTTCTAAAACTGAGTAATTTTTTTTCATACATGCTTAAACATGACGTACTATGCTTTTGTAAGTACATACATATATTTTAAGCCCTGAAAACAATGTTAAATTCCTTTTCATAGGATTTATTACTTACTTCAACAAAAGGGAACGTCCACGTCTACACTTCATCTTTAACAGCAGTGTAGTACAACTTATTTTAGAAACAGCTTTCGTGAAGTTAAGTAAGGGCAATGGAAAGTAATGAAATATATTATTCAATTATTTATTTCCAGTTCTTAATAGAACTGTGTTAATACCGGGATAACTTAAAGTTATTGATTGGTGACATCCGCGTCGGTCGGTGAAAATAATTATGATAATAGTTTCATTTAATAATCCTTATTTCTCATAATATTTGTAATCTAGACATTTATAGTAATTTGGAAATATTTAAGATTAATTTTTTTTTTTTGCAACAGAAGATATTTTTTTTAATAAAAAGTTTGCAAAATAACTAATTCTTCTTCCTCTTCCTTATACACAAAAGCGTCTTCATTGTAAATCCATGTCAGTCAGTCAGACGTATTTCATTGATTACGCAGAAAACACTTTAACAACAAACATAATCACGTATTATTTATAAGTTAATTATAGGAATATAATAATCCTTTCCAAACAAACCCTGTTTCAAAACAAAACATAACAAAACATCTTTACATCAATAAATTGAACCTTTCAGGAATGTTAATTTCGATAACATTAATATTTGTTGTTCTATCTGGGGGTTGTTTATTATCATATAAATACTTTGATCCCTATCCAAATTGTTTAAATGGACGATAACTTTTTAACTTATTATATTAACTTAAAGATATATTACAGGTTGGAGAAATTTTTGTCTTCTCTATTTTCTATTATTACTTGTTACGACGATTATTTCTCAAGTGGTATTATCTCTAAAAGACTGTATTAAGACTAATTAGAGTATACAGAGAGCTTATACATGACTTACAAACAATTTCACATACCACATTTAGAATGCGGGTTGTTTAAAGTTGCTAAGTGTTTTAGAAAAGTCCAAAGTTTTTAACAAGTCCACTTCGTAAATGCTGTAAATAATATACTATTTATGGAGGGTTTTCTTTGAACCTTGAAATTTTAAATCACAAGCACAATATTAGATTAAGAGAACCATTGTTTTTCATGAAAAGATATGTTCATCTTTTTTGGATAGATTGGTTTAAATCTTAGGAAGGAAGTTGAAACTAAACGACAGGTGAGGAAAGGTAATAAAGAAAGTCATAATGTATGAATGAATTTGATAATTGAACATTGAACGAGAAAAATGGAATGCAAGTAGGATCTGTGACGATGAGTGGTGAAATGAATGAGCGAAGATTTATATATATATATATATAGATTTATATATAAATCTTCTTAATCTATTATAATCTATATATTTATATATATATATATATTTATATTTATATAAACACAATTTTAAATAAAACTTAAAATTAATGCCTTTCAATGCGGGATAATTAATTTCCTCAAAAATCCCACAAAATTATGGCAATCCGGTACTAAATTTATGTGTAATGTAGCTTATACGTTTATATTATGTACAAACAAATAACAATTGTATAATACAATAATTCACCTTCTTCCTCTCAATTAAATATAATGAAAGCTTCGATAGGAAATTTCATAATAGCTTTGTTTCGACTAACCAATGTGTCTAATGATTGAATCTTAATGACTCCTGTGTAGTAAACGCTTACTCTGATTACATTTACCTACATCCCCTTGGATCTTTAATCTCAAAGTAAATTACGTGCAGAATGTTGAACTCCTTCGATAAGACCGTAAGTAATTAAAGTTAAAAACCATTTCTTCCGAGTGCTTTTATATAAGATATCGTGAATACTTAAAGTATTTGTTCCTACAGTAAGTAGGAACAAATACTTTAAGTATTATATTATTATTTAAAAAAGGTGAACAACATTTAGTCACAACGTATTTGACTGAATTGAACATGTTAGTCACTTTCTTGTTTGCGTTTAATATTGAATTATATTTATAAAACGTCATTGCACATTCATTCTACTATTAATTGAAGGATTTGCAATATCAACAGGCTGAACCTTTTTTGTGATGTCATCTTTATATCAAAACATAAAATAAATTAAAGATGCTTAATTTGAAAATTCTTTTTTAGTAAATAATATTATTTATGTTATTTTTTTTAATGTAAAGATCTCATCAAAGTTGAAACCCAATTCCTAAGCACAACATAATTAACTCACAAATAATACATTTATTTATAAAATCTTTATTGGCTTCTAATTAGTAGGTTCGCCTTCACATTTCCTGTAACAAAAGATGACAAAATTGGTAAGAGCAATATCTTTCAGGAAGTAATTAAGTGAAGGAAAATACAAATACGTGACGTGTGTTAGTAAAGAGAAGAATAAGAAAAATAGTTATAAAGATGGCCGAATATATACCTTATATTATAAGTTTTGAAGGCGCTCAAGAAAATACTAATGTATATAGTACCAGTGCAGTATGATATATTTCAAATTTCAGCAATAACAAACATGCAGATTTCCTGTGATAATAAATAGTGTCCTTACGAATCTACACACGTAAGTACATTCGTTGTCCCCTTTGAGGTATTTGTAACAATGATACAAACAAGGGCACAGGCGGAGGAAAAGATACTAAACGTGTTCTCTCACCCACCATACAAAATGCTCACTTCTAATTAATTTTATGTAATCCTTCCGTAAGGATAACTTTGCACAACATTGGCTATCGGATGAACTTATCTCTACAAAGAGATCTCTTCCAGCCACAGTGTTGGACAGAAAGTGTAAAAGGGCAGAGAAAGGTACATAGATATTTTATATAATAATATACAAATACATAATAATAATACTATATAAATAATAATACATAAATTAAGAAGAACATACATATAACAATAATATATAGAAATACATACATATATTACACATTATTATTTAATCCTGTGAGAGATAGTAGTTTACAAATTTTAGTATCAAAGGTGTTCTTAAATAATAATTAATCGAATACAGTTCATACAATCGTAAATAGAACTGGAGTAGACGAGTGGTAGATAACAAAGACTTATTCTGGATAATTAGTGCACAAAAAAATACATTATTTTAAGAAAGAATAAAAAAAAGTTAAATGAGCTTCATTTTGCAATTTATTTAGTTATTCCAAATGGTTTTGTATGAGAATTATCAAAATGCAATTATCTCGAGTTGTCTGTTTTTTGAAGAGTGAAATCCAGATATACTAATAATGTCAATAAAAAAATATACATTAACTAAAAAAATATATTAATAGGGTTTGATACTCTAAATAATTCTAGTGAGATAATTAATTACAGTCTACGTTGATATTCAATTATTTTACTTAGTTCTTTACATTTGGTTTCATAAACAAATGTTGCTTTCCTTCGACTTTGTTCTAATCTGATCACAAGCTCTAAAAATTTCATTTCAGTGACAAATGCTTTACAATATAGGAAACTTTTCTGTTTCTCGACACTCAAAACTTTTTAATTTGTATGCAATAAACATGCACTGTTTCTTTTGATACTTTATTACTTTTTCGTGAAGTTGATAGGAGCTTTGAATTTATATTATAATGCGTACTTACCTGTTTTTATTATATGTTGTTTAATATTTTGTAAATTAATAGTTTCGTGTTTATCAACCATTTTTATTTCTTTTTCACATTAAAAGAAGTATTGAACGTAATTCTTTTCACTTAATATAACCGTTCAGTACGAAATATTTGTGTACAGGTGCAATGACCTAAAATCGATTATTGATGGTACTATCGATACGCTATACCACAAGAAAAATAACCATTGTTAAATTGATGACTAACTATGGAGACTAACATAGTATAGTGTAGAAATAATAAATAAAATGCTGCAATGAAATTCTACTATTTTGCAGGTTTCAATACCAATAAAATGTATTTATTATATGAGTGTTTAAATTTACTTCCTTATTCGTCCATATATTATTATATCCCATACGTATATATATATTCTAGATCAAATTGTTAATTAACAATTATGTAATGCCGGTGATATTATATTTTTTATGTTGTTCAATACACACTTTACTGAATATCATTATAATTAAAGGTGTTTATAATTTCGTCATGGTTGAGTCTCGTAAATAACAAAAGTTATTTGTATACAGTATTCTATATACACAAATATAATACTTGTTACAAAAAAATAACAAAAGCATTGGAAAACCATTCGAGCATATACATACCAGAGACGTATTCAAAGTAGTTACGGGAAACCAACATTGATTTTGTGTTGTCTGAATATGACGTCACAGTTAATACAAAAAAGAATTTAATACATGTTATATAATAAAGTAAATGATTTACTATGTAGTCGATGAAATTTAAATTCTTGTTTCTCAAATTTTATAAAAACGTACTTACTTAAAATATAAGTATGCAGAGCACCCAAGTTAGAATGTAAATTATTTTTGTATTTTTGTCCCGAATTAACCATCAAATGAAATTATAGAATTTATGATATTAGTTAATAATAACTGTAACAAAGGATACTGATGATTCTAATTACCTTTAGATTGCTTTCAAGAGGAAGAACATTATCTAAATATACAAAATATTCAAAATACTCTAGAAAAAACATAAAAAACTATGATATGATATGCGTTAAATTATCATAAAATTCATTGGTTCATATTTTTGTGCACTATAAATAGAAAATTGTTTCATTTTTTCTGCATATGATGTCATAAAATCAATTTATATTGGTATTGGCGTAAATTTTGTTATGGCGTCTTTAATACGTGTTTGCTCGAAGGGAAAACCGTATTGTTTTTTTTATGTATAACTAGCTTTTGCCCGCGACTTCGTCCGCGTTTCCGTCGTTTTTCGAAAAAAAATTAGCAGATGTCCTCCCTCATAGTTTTGACGTAACAGGCAGATTCACTTTCGTATTTTAGAAGGGCAATAGTAATATAATATGCCAATCCACAAAACTGTTGAAAAATATAAGTAACCGCAGAATATTATAATATACCCACGCTATACCCACGACTCGGTCAGCGTGTAACTCCTTGTTTTTTATTAAGATAATATATTGCTAATATTTTTAGATCAAATTAAAATGTTTCAGCGCAAAGCTTCTGGGTAGACTATGTTAAGAGTCGACCCGTCCGGCACGTGAACGTAAAGATTCCTAGAATTGCTAACCCGGGAAAGAGCGACGTATAATTGACCATGCGAGAAACAGCTAACACCGAGATCTACTCCAGCAACACGAAAAGTCTGCCCTTGAGCTTTATTGATAGTCATGGCATAGCACACCGATACTGGGAATTGCGTTCTTTTAAATTGGAATGGAAAATTATTTGGTATTATGGGAATTCTGGGAATAAAGACAGTTTCTCCTGCACCGCAACCTGTTAAAATTTGAGCCTCGATTACATTTTGTTGCAACTGGGTTACTTTTAGCCGAGTTCCATTGCAAAGTTGAGGTGGTCTTAAATTTCGGAGCAGAATTATCGGTATGCCAATTTTTAAACAAATTATATGAGAAGGTAGTCCAGGCATACTTAAAGAATTTAAAAATTCTATCGGGTAATTAGTGGCTTCTTGTTCATCAACCATTCTATTTATTGAACTATAAACTTTGCTTTCTCCCTGTATATTAGACAGTATTTTATTATTAATTTCAGATGCCTGGTCGTTGCGAGGAGTCAAAATGGACCTTTCGCAAAGCCAAGAATTGTCCCTATTTAATATAATTGTTATGTCACCGTAAACCGAAGATATAAGATGTTGTTGGGATTGCACTATACAACATAACTCAGGTGTCAGAATAAGTTTTCCTTGGTGTAGTTGTGGATAGGTACCTTCACCAATCTTCAATAATGTATCAGAAAATTCACGATTATCTGCGTTGTCTCCAGTTCTCACTCGCATATTTATAGTCAAATGCACCGATTGTATATCACGCCACAAATAAGAGCTTTTCAGGCAAGCCCTAATCTCATCAGCTCGGGTTCCCCGTGGTATTACCGGTAAGGTTTGTCGGAAATCACCACAAAATAAAACCGTAATACCGCCCATTGGTCGATCATTTTGTCTTATGTCCCTTAGAGTTCTGTCTACTGCTTCTACTCCTTTTCGATGGGCCATCGTACATTCATCCCATACGATTAAATTACACTCACGCAATACCTTAGCTTTGTCGCTATTTCTTGAAATACTACAGGTTGAACTTTCCGTGCGATCTAAATTAATTGGTATTTTAAACATAGTGTGAGCAGTCTTACCTCCTGGTAGCAATGTTGCAGCTATACCTGATGAAGCCACGGCAAGAGCGATTTTACGCTGATTTCGAACATAAGCTAATATTAATTTAGTCAAAAAAGTTTTCCCAGTTCCTCCAGGTGCATCTAAAAACCATATTGTTCCTAAATTATTCTGCACACTCTCGCACACGCGATCATAGACTAAGCGTTGTTCTGCAGTCATCATTGGGATACCGTTTTCTAATGTTACCAGCAGTTCCATTGGGTTGTAACCAATCTCTGCGGAATATTCCCTATTGGTAACCTCTCCGACTGAGGTTGGCGTTGGCAAACCATATTCACAAAGTGATTTACCGCCTACTGCTGTTAAGTCTTCCTGAAGAGCTAATAAGCACTGATTTATAGCCAGATCTCGAAAATTATCATTAGTTGCGCCTTCATTATTGTGAGATAAATTCCGAAGAAAGTCTTCTGCAAATTTTTCTTTATATTTTTCCCATAATTGGACAGGATCAGATAAATTACAAAATGTGAGTAATGTTACAAATAAATGGCGTAACCGTCGTGGATTATCACTAACACAGGATTCTGCTAAAGCGTCATCCCAATGTTGATCATTTTCAAGCAAATGACGCGCTTGGCAAGCTGCATGATAAGTTGGATAAACAACATCGTCTACTTTTCTCAAATCTATAAATGATGTTGGTCCTCGCACTGTATGTAATAATAATCTCAAATAAAAACACTCTGCGTTGTTAGGATGAACAGTATACACTCTACCAAGAACATGTTCTTTGAAAATACCTGTCTCGCCATCTACAGGCCTGCCTCGGCGTCTACGGTTAAAGACACCTCGTTGTTTATCGTAGGTATAATACGATGGAACTTCTTCATACAAAAGAGACTTTGCGAAATTATCAGTTTGGCAAAGTCGAAAGAATGCCAATAAAGTTGTTTGTCTAGGGTTCTCTAATCGTTCTGTAACATTTTCGGCGTTAAAATATATACGTTGACCGCCTTCCAGATGAACATCCAGATGGGTCACAGGTGGATATCTTTCGTGAATATTAAAACTTAAGATCCGCCACACAGCTTCTGAAGAGCTGATATATCTGCCTGACTGAAATCTAGTAACTTCATCATGTTCATTTCTTAACGCAAACGTAGCTTGGTCACTGCCCTTGTTAATGTACTTACAAATATATTTAATTGACTCTACACTATTACACATTTCTACATTTATGTGAGCTTGAAATGCTCTGGACAATACAGGCGAATACGGAACGACCCACCTATTATCTAAAGTAACCTGTTGTCCAGACATTCGCTTTTCAACAGTAAAACCACCATTGTCTCTTGAACGGCGACGATATAATGGGTATCCATCATGTCCTGTTACAGTTTCATCCACTAATGCTTTTGGATACCTTTTAGTGCAACGACCGTCTTGCATGCAAGGAGCATTTGCGTTAAATGCACCACATGGACCATGTATCATATGAGTTTTAACAATGTCGTATAACAGGGGATCTGCAGTCGGATCTGGAATTTCAGCACTGATTAATCTGTCTACATCATTAGGTCGAACCTTATCTTTTAACCAAAGCAAGATATGTGCGTGAGGTAAGCCGCGTTTTTGCCACTCAACACTATACATATAACACAATACTTCTCCAAAAATGTTATCTTTGGTAAGAAGATCTATCATTGATTTTAATTTTAAATGAAACACTCTTGCAATAATATCATGGCGGTCATGCGGTGCCTGACCCTCAAGAAGCTCCCGAGTGATTTCATCCCATTTGGGATTGGTAGTTACAGTAACAAATAAGTCGGGACGTCCATATTTTCTTACGTAACAAAAAGCGTCTTGAGTACGTTCATGCATGTAGCGTGGACCACCAGTAAAAGAAGAGGGTAAAATAACTAAACGACCCATATTCACAGTATCGTTATCTTGCTGCATGGCATCGCGAAGGTGCACGTATTCTTCAGCGCGCAGCTGCCTTTGATTAGATCGTATATAAACTAATCTTTCGGTTTCAATTTTTGCGTACATGTCAACAATAAACTGATTAAATAAGCCACGAAAACGTTGAAAGTATACCAATCTATTCCGTCTCACTTGCAGGTGGTAACAATAAAATTGAAGGCATGACACCTTTTTATTATAATTAGGTGCGCCTGTGCGCGGATCGGTTTGGTATACAGCGAAATTATAACCATCTTCCCCTCGACAGTATATCATAGGATATTGCAAACTGTCGTAAGCCCTGTGGGTTTCGAAAATACGTTGCAAACGATTGTCTCTGGAACGTATAACGATATCACGCCTATCACATTCCTGGTCGACCAGTACTACAGCAACTTCATTCGTGGATGGAACGTTATGACGCCCAGGGTGTTCCTGAGTTGGACGCTTATCGGCATTTATAACAATTTTATAATTGTTATTACCATCTTGAGAAAGGGCTTCTAATGCCGATTTAAAACTGCATACGTACGAATTAACCTGATGTAACATGTTCTGAAGTTGTGAAATGAGTTCAGTATTTAAATTCGGAAAATATTGATTTCTTATATTCGACTGTTCGTTGTAATCGGATACAAAATATATTTGAAGAAATTTAGGTTGTTCTTCAGGCAAAAGGGACCCTATCAAATGGTAAACCTGACCTTGTACCTTAAAAGTAGGCATGAAAGGGCCTTCTGAGATTTGTTTAGCACCAAAGGATGTCATTTGGAATGCACTATTATAAGTGCGATTATTATCTAAAAACTGTTTGGATTGCAAATGTTCCCCTAAAAGTAGTGATTTTAAAGGTTCCGGTGGGTCTTCGAACGAAGGCAAATTTATTTTACCTCCAGAACAACAGAAACCAGCAGACTCCTTCCTCCACTTCGAAGCATTACAAAAGGAACATACTACGTTCATATCGCCTATTTCAGAAGATGATCTGTAATCAATTGTGAGGTTATAAGCAAACCCACTTTTATATTTATCGGACCACGCCACCGAATTTGTAGATTGATCTACCACATGTATATCTAAGTCATTAAGACCATGTCGAAATCTATCTGCAGTAAGACGGGCCTCTCGCTGTTCTTCTGTTTCAAGCGACCGAATATTTTCAATTCTTAATCTTTCATTAGATAAAGTAATCAATTGTTCTTGTCTCAAAGAATTGTAATAATCGCGTCCCGACTCTAGTCGTTGTTCATGCTCATGTTCATCTTCAAGAGATCGAATCATGTTATGGTGCGCCCTATCATTTGTCAAACGGTCTTGATATTGAGTAAAAGTTTCAGATTCTCGAGACAAAATATGACGTTCGCGATCAGCTGTAAGCCGTAATACCCTCTCAGTGAAGGTTTCGGACTCGCGACATAAAATATGACGTTCGTGGTCAGCTGTAAGCCGTAATTCCCTCTCAGTGAAGGTTTCGGACTCGCGAGATAAAATATGACGTTCGCGGTCAGCTGTAAGCCGTAATTCCCTCTCAGTGAAGGTTTCAGACTCGCGAGATAATGTATGCCGTTCGCGGTCAGCTGTGAGTCGCAATTCTCGTTGTAAAGTAGTTTCAGCTTCTCGGGATAACGCATGTTGTTCCCGGTCAATGGAACGCCTTAGCTCTCGTTGAGAAGAGCTTTGAGAAGCCCGCGTTGTAGCTCGTCTCGCTCTTTCAGCTGCTAATCGCATCTCTCTTTCTGGAGAGCTTTCATTAGCTCGAGATGTTGAGGCACTAACTCTCATAGAGTTTAACCGATGTGCTCTTTCCTCTTCCGATTCTTGAGAACGCGTCATTCTCATTCTCCTAGCTTGACTCGAAGTTCGAGATAAAGATGGTCGTTTTTTAGGTGGCATCGTTTATTTTATTTTTAATCGACGGTAACTTAAATTCTATTTAGTTACCCAACAAAAAACTTACGTCAGAGGTCCTAACTATAGCTAAGTATATAATAAATAGAATATAAATCTAAGTGCCTATTAAAACTAAAATAATATTCTAATCGAATTATAAATATGTACGTAGGTACCTACAAATTACAAAAGAATAAAAAATGAAAATAAAGCTATACTTAATGCGTGTGCAATACTATCTACACTTACCTACTTCACTTAAAAATGAATAATAAGAAATACCTACAACTACTGTAATTAATCAAAGTACCTATGCTAATACAAAAAAAAACCTTAGATGTTCTAAGTACAGCTGCTATATAATAAAAAAATATAAATCTAAGTGCCTATTTAAACTTAAATACCTAATATTCTAATAGAATTAAACTAAGAAATATGTACCTACCTACCTACAACTTAGGTACAAAAAAAAAAGAAATGAAAATAAAGCTAAAACACGTGTGCAGTATAGGTAGATAGTAGGCAATATCTACCTATACCTACTTCACTTAAAAATAAATAAAAAATACCTATGAATACTATAATTAATAAAAGTACCTACCTACGCTTTTATCTACTCAATACAAAAAAAACTAAACATAAAATGCCCAAAACTAACCTATCAGTAACTAAAAATCTAACAATAATCTAATCTATCTATCTATTATCTAATCTAAAAATCGAATCTAAATCTACTTAAAAAGAAATAAAATAGGAACTATTAATAGTTAAGAATTTAAACAAAACTAAAACTAATTTAGAAAATAACAACAAAAGAAATTAAAATAAACTATTTAAAGACAAAAAGACGCGCTGATAAGCACGGTTTATAAAATAACAATTATTGTCTGTCAATAAAGTTCAACACTCTGAGCCAAATATTGAATGACGCTTGCGCTCGCCTCCCGCCCCTTTTATACTCTGCCGCCGCGAGCCCCGTCGAGCGCGGCAACCGTTACGCAAAAATAATCCTTATAGCTTGATTCACTATTCACGCGCGATGTCTTGTTGGCGTATTTCATGTAAGTAAGTATAAGTTTGGTGTTTCTATACCGATTTCAATGATTCTTTTTTTATTGAATTGGTGCTAATGTTTATTTTTTTTTTAGTTAGGAATGATGGTGAGCATTATTGGTTTTATAAACGTAAAAGTAAACAAATATAATAAGAAATCTCCGAACTGCTAAGCTATCGAGAGTTATGCGTGTTATTGTGAGTTAACTATAAAAGGTAGATATATGCTGTCTTGGAATATTTTTCGTGTATTTTTATGTAGAATATTTCCGTTATACATAGTTTCTATGTAGCTCTAACCATTAAGGCTGCACACGCGACGGAAGCTTAAAAAATCAAGCAACTTCTCCCATTTTCTCAACATTTCCTTTCACTGCTCTGCTCCTATTCATTGTAGTGTGATGAAAAGTATACTATTACCTGCCCAGGAGTATAAAGAATAATTGTACTAAGTTTCGTTAAAATCCGTCGAGTAGTTTTTTTTTCTATAAATAACATACAAACAGACAGACAGACAGACAGACAGACAAAAATTTTTTTAACTGCATTTTTGGCATCAGTATCGAACACTAATCACCCCCTGCTACTTATTTTGTAAATATATTTCATGTACAGAATTGACCTCTCTACAGATTTATTATAAGTATAGATTTAGCTTCACGCCATATCCCTTACGGGGTAGCCTGAAACGACGGAGCGCCAAACGCTACGGTCCCTTCATCCCTCCTTCACCTCGGCCACAGACATCAACCTCTTCAAACATGCCCTCCTGGGGGTCCTCATGCTTTTTACGTGACCTTCCTCCAGTATCATAGTTACTGTGTTTTAGAAGGTCACTCGAGGCCTCCCCCTGTCTCTCTTACCGCTCATTTTTCCTTTATAAATCTTTTTTACCATTCTTTCATCACTCATTCGTTCGACATGCCCAAACCACCTGAGCACGTTCTTCTTCATTCTGACCGTGACATCTTCGCAAGTACCTGCCATTCTGTGGATCCTTCATTGTGGATTCAGTCAGCTAAACTGACTCTGCATATTCGGCGAAGAGATCGCATCTCCACAGCTTTCATCTTTCTTACATTCTTCTTCTGTGTTACCCACGTTTGGCTGCCGTATAACAGCGTCGGTAGCAAAACCGCATTGTGTACACCCAAACGTGCAGCTATGTTATGCTGACATTTCGCCGTCTCAACAATGCAGCCAAAGCACCGTTGACTCTGTTACCGGCAGCAATACGCCTTTCCACATCCATTTCGTATCTTCCGTCTCTGCTAAACATACTTCCCAAATATACCACTTCATTCACTTGTTCTATTATCTTATCATTCACGTTGATCTTACATTCTGTTCTTTCTTAATTTCTTTCAAATACCAGAACCTTCGTCTTATCTAAATTCAGGATTAGACCATTATTTTCACACCCATCTTTCAGAGTGGTGACCAATGCCTGCAAATCGCATTCTTATGATGCAATGAGTACTGCATCATCTGCATATAGCAAGCAATTGACCTTCAGGTCACCTACTTTAACTCTTACACGCCTTGGAGACAACTAGCCAAATACAAATTGAACAACCAAGCTAAGCTTAGCGCAGCTTAGCTTCGCGCAACCTTGCTTAACACCCGTATGGATATCAAACCAGGGCGAGATGTCAGCTCCTACTCGCACACAGGCTGAGTGATCTCTGTAAAGAGACTTTACAGCCAAGCAAGGCAAGCAAAGCAAAGGTCCGCTCACATTGTATCAGGGCAGTATCTCCCATAATTTCTTTCTCACAACCCTGTCAAACGCCTTTTCCAAATGCACGAAAGTTTCTGTGCTTTTTACCTTTTGGTTTAGGACCAAAAACTTTTCCGTGATCATGCGGAGGAAAAAGATCTGATCTTTACACCCTCTTCCAGGTCTAAAATCTCCTTGGGCCTCCCACAGCAGCCTTTCAGATCTCTCTTGCATTCTTCAACATACATACAGTCGTTTACATAATAGTTGCTTTTGACTTTGACTCTTCAGAATTTTGATATTTTAAAAATTGGTACAATTTTATTCATACATGAATAATACTAATACTACTATAAACAAAATATTTATTTAACAATAGCAGACATATATCAAAGAACTTGCATATGTTTTTGCCAAGAGAACGCCTCCTACTGAGAATGTGTGTTCAGTTTTTTATACAAATATAGTTGGTTTCTTCCCTGCATTGTATTATATTTAATACTAGTTTTAATTATGACAGATTTCAAAATAAAACGTTCTAAACGTCCAAAATAAAATATACAAGTATCACGTCCTTGTTATAAAATTTAGAAAACAACAAAATTAATTACGATAAAACAGAATAATAGTCTCATAATGTACGTTTTTGGGTTTACAAACTTTTCCTTCTCACAATCTAAATTAAGGTAAAGTTTTAACAATTAATATTAATTATTAGGTGCGATATTAAAAAGTTTTTATTCTCACCTTTCAAGTCTACTATAAAATAAAATGTGATTGAAGTATCTTGGGCTTAACTTAAGATTTCGTATCTATTATATCTGGATTGTGTTACATAGTTTATTCAAAATCGGCACTTGAAATAATTGTTCCTTTACTTCCAAATAAACCTGAGATAAGATTCTGCAAACATTGGAATTTACTCGTAGAAGCTTAAATTTTTATTAAAAAGCTAGTGACTTTAAATTTTCTTACCCTCATACAAGATAATAACGTATACCTAATAATAAAAATAAATTAATTAATTAAAATAGATAAAATAATAAACATTTATAAAAAAAAAACAAATATTTCTTTATATCCAAAGCAAAACCCTCGTCTAAGTTTGTGAAGAAAATACCAAAGGGAGATTATTTATCCTTCTATAGAGCACACACAGTACGGCAACATTAAATTGTCTTTTACCCAATAAAGTGTTATATAAAGGATTTTCTCTTTTATATCCTGTTTGTGATCCAACAACACACGGACAAACAGAATGAATGTAAATAATATATGATACTAGTTTATCACTATAGTCTCTTTAGGAGCCATCGCTGATATATAACTGTTTTGTTAAAAAAACATTATATTAATAAATATATTATATTTTAGTATTTTTGTCTACATTCAATATTAACGTTGCTTCTAGATACGTATTGTTAATTTTATAGAAAATAACAAGATTAAAAGAAACATATTTTTATTATAAAATAATTAATTCAAAAAGATTTATTTACTATACACTATATTGTTGATATTAGGAAATATATATATTTATAAGAAATCAGATTGATTTTAAGAACTTTATAAAAATAATAAACACTGACCTAAATTTAAAATTGTGAAGCCAACCGGGAGAAGCGATATAATGATACACCTGGAACGTATAGGAAATCTTTTCATCCAAAAGGCGGTGTAAACGAAACTGAGAAAGAAAGTATAAAAGGTTATAAAAAATAATCGCTTAAAAATATTCCTATTGATAAAAAGAAATAAATGCAAAACTATATAATACCCTCAAAGTACTAATAATATCAATGATAACTTGTAATACTTTTAATCATAATAAGAAAAACAGCTTATAAAATTTTGAAAAACACTAAATGAAAAGAAATTGTAACCAACTGTCATCAAAAGACTTTTAAATAAGCTTTAATTTGTCTTATGTAATGAAATCAGTAAAATAATAATATTATATTTTTAAACTATAGCGTAGTAGAATTCGACCCAGAGTACCTTGATTATATATTCAGTAAGGGTTTCCGCACTTGCAAAACATCTTCGAGTGACTGTCTTCACTGACAAGGGTACAGGAAATAATGTTATTAAAAATATTCTTCACACATCCAATATTTAGTACTCCTTTGACAATACAGAAAATATTTTACCGTTCAAAGGAATCAATATTTTTTCTGATATTGTAGTTTACAATATACATGCTACATAACGTAAGTTACATACTTTTATATGACAGGACTGTATACTTTCATAAATATTGCTTTATTTAGCACGTGTGTGTATTCATTAAAATGAATATTGTCGTAGAGAAACCAACAATGCATTAAAGATTTAATTATATTATTATTGTGCATTACTTTCATCAGTTACATCTCTCATCCTTATTGTACTTGTATAAAGGTTTTTAAGTAACTATTACGAAAATTTCTTCTGCGAAGTTTCCCTAAAACACAAATTAGGTTTTACAAACATCACAATAACGGTGATGCAAATGCATCGCAAATTTTGTTCGAACTAATTATCATCCGATAAATAGATCCACTGGTTTAATATTTTCTTAAACGTTCAGACTTTTGCTAGATTACAGTTTTATTGACGGAATAGAATAACAAGTTTATATCCCTATAAAGTCGGTAAACTGGTTAGTTATTATATAAGTTCAGACTTATTTGATCGATGAAATATCTTATTCATATAATAATTTATAAGTTTCATTGAGACGATGTTTTATACCGCCGGCCGTTAAGTACCGATACAGGAAATTATAATTTAATCAATGTTTGTGAAGCAAAATGACTTACATTTGTGTATTTAATATGATTTGTTTAGTTTCTACAGACAATAAGTTTAATTTATCACGTAATGTACTCGTGACAAAATAAAGAAAAGATATACATTTAGATTAACGAAACATAATAAAACGAAGTTTTGATATGGTGTATAAACATGTCTTATAATCATAATCAATCAATCATATTATAAAACACGAGAAATAACTGTAAAATGTTATAAGAGTAATTTAAAGTTCACGAGTGGCGAGTGGAGGACTTCGCAATCCACCACCTGGATCTCGGGCCATGGTGGCAGGCGGCATTAGCCAGCGACACGCCTTCGCCTTCCCCCTTTTCGCATCCGAAGAGTGGCTCGGTCCTCCTTCCTGCGCCGATCCGCTGCTTTCCTCTGCGACATCAAATTCTCGCAGAAGGAGTGCATCGCTCTTCAAGCCTCTTCGCTCGTGACCATGGCGTTGGCCACGGTCGGTGTAAGTGTAAGTATACTAGTGTAACTCTTTCTACCTAAATTATGGCTTCCAACTTAAGTAATGGCTAATTAAATAATATTTCTTTTTGTATTGGGCAATGTTTCAGATTTTTTTAATTGTGTACAAAAGCAGTAAAACACATTAAATGTAACCGAGGATAAAAAAAAGTACTAAATTTACGCTATAGCATATTCATCGCGTAAATTTTGCTAAACCAATTAAATAATACAAAGTTTTTTGTAAAATTTATATAACTGTTTCGTGATTTGCACGAATTGATGTTTTTGAACTTCAGAATGTATAATTTATTTATACAATTAATCCTATTAGAAGCTAATGGAGGTAGGTGAATTAATACAACATATATAAACACATTTAAAAATATATTTTATTTAAAACAACATTTTCAGTACGGAATATTTCTGAAAGGCTTATAAATTAATGTATTTTAGTATTCAGAGAGATTAAAAAAACTGGTGTTATGAGTTTACTTCAGTAATAAATGTTAAGAATAATGAATTCCATGTTTAAATTGACTTTTGTTAGTTCACTTAAAATTATATTTATCGCACATGAATAAGTAGCCCACAATTAAAAAAGTGGTTTAATATTATTATGTAGTAAAAATACCCGTTAATTATTTATGGACATCTATTTATTTATATTTTAGTAAATTCTGTATATCTAATATTTAAAAAAATATATGATTATAATATTTTTAGGCTATCGCCCTTGTCACCACCTTATGTTCATTTCAAAGCAACCAATTGTTAAAAATCGTTTTAGTAATTAATATTCAAGTCCAAAAGATACTTTCGAACAATTGATGATGATTGATGTATTGTCTCTACGCCAGACCATGACGCGGTATTTCTCAATGCTTTATATATTTTTTAAAGATCGCCTCAAAAATTATTATGCACATTTAATTTTCAAGGATTCTTTTTACAAGACATCGCTTTCTGTTGGACTTTTTTATTGTAGATTTAAAATTGGTCCCTTTAAATGGCGCTTTAGTTTTCTTGTTTACAAGATAATGAGTGTTGGATCCGTTAGTTAATAAAACAAATTGTATCAATAAAAAAATACTACTTCTGCAGTAATGCAAGGTAAAATCCAAAAGACAATTTTTTAATACTTGTCTGCTTATCTGTTTATTAATTTTACTTGACTAAATATAATATTTGACTAAATATAATAACTTATTATCTAAGTCAACGTTTAAGAAGTCGCGGTTAAAAGCTAAAATTGTCCTATACAATGATACACATAAGTTGAGAAACAATTATGCCAGCCACCAAATTTCATCATCGCACAGCACGTGAATGCCTGCTTTACCATCCGTACCACCTGGATGCGTGGATGCACTTTTCAAGGACAGGTCCTTGAAAAGTGCATCCACAAAATATTAAGATGGTGAACGAACTTCCTTCGGTGATATTTCGGAATCAATAAGACATTGGTGCCTTGAAGAAAGGCGTATACTTCCACCTCCAAAGCCGACAACGCTCTTGCGATACCCCGGATGTTACAAGAGTTCGTGGGCGGCGGTGAACATTTGTCATCGGTGACCCGCACGCTCGTTTGCATAAAAAATATGAATTCATAGAAACATCCAGCATGAAATATAAAAAACTTCGTGACACGAAATGTTTTTGATCAAATGTACGAACAAAGTAAATTATTGTACGGTAAAAAAGTTTTTTATTTAAATTGCTTTCAGAATGATGATGAAATATTTTGGTAGATACTAAACTAAACAATTCTTTCAGAGCTACCATTTACAATTGTAGGTTAATAAAACAAGGTTGAAAATTATCGTATTAATAAACTCGTTGTTTGAATAATATTTTCAGGTAATACAATATAGTTGAAGAGAGATCTTATAGTGACTCGACGTTTCATTAGTAACATGATATGAGTATTAATTCTAAATAAAATTAATGATGTTGGTATGTACTGTATTTTAGAATTATATAAAGATCTGCTTATCTTATCAAAACTACTTAAGTATTGTCATACACGTTTTCAATAGTCTTATACTAATATATTGTTTACAACCATTCCTACTTAAAACTAATAAATACTTCAAAATCGTTTTTTCTACTTTAAAGGTAATTATTATTACATATAAGATTTTTAAAGGTGTGAAGTTCGATCGAATATAGTTTCAAAATACATCTACAATTTAATACAATACTTTTGAATTAATGGTCGCCAATGTACATAAAAAATAATAAGATTTTTTCTTTCGAGCATACACACAATAGAGACGCCATAACTAAATACCTTGAAACCAACATAACTTGAATTTATGACGTGAAAGGCAAAACGATTAGATCTTAATAATGTACAAAAATTTAAACTTTAAAGATTTATGATAATTTAACGTATATGCTATAACAATTTCAGTTTTTTTGTTCAGAAGATTTAATATATTTTATTTTTTATCCCTCTTGAAAGCAATCAAAAGGTAATTACAATAATCACTTTCTTTTGTTACAGTTATTATTAACTATTATTCCAAATTATATACATTTAATTGTTTTATGGTTCGTTCCCAAAAAAATAAAAATTATAAAAATTTTGATAAAATTCGAGATTGACAACAATAAAAATATCGTTAGCTGCAACGTAAACCGTATACCATACTATATTATTACTATGTAGTATAAACTGTGACGTCATATTCAGATAAAACAAAAAATCAATCTTGATTTTGACGTAACAAATTTGATTACACGCGATGGCGTCTCTAGTATATTTTTCCAATTCTTTTACTATTGTTTTGTAAAGAAAGTTGTTTATTTATAGTACGAGAATATAGAATATTATATAAAAATAACTTTTAATATTCAACAATATGACAATTACAATATCACCGGCATCACATAGTCGCAAATGAACTGTTTCATCTAGATATGTTTATAAAGTAATAAGGTATAGAAGACTAAGGAAGTAAAGTAAATACTCGTATATTAAATAAATTTCATGGGTATCGAAACCTGCAAAACTTAGTGAAATTATCTTGCACGATCTTATTTATTATTCTTACATTATATTATAACAGCCAGCAATTCATTAGTGGTTATTTCCCTCGTGGGTTTGTGTAGGGATAGTACCATAGATAGATTTTAAGGCGTTGCACCTGAACACTAAAATTATGGTACTATGAACACGGTACTATGCGGGTATATAAATTGAAAATAAAAAAATGTTCGTTCAATTCTTCTTCTATGTAATGTGAAATAGAAAACCTAATAAATAGTGTTGGAAAGTGGCTATTATAATTTTAAAGTAGCTGATAAAAAGAAAGGCAGTATTAATGTACAAATTATTAAACAATATAATATGGTAGACAGACAACTACGCAGTTCAATAGAAGTTCAAAGATCTTATCACTTTCACGAAAAAGTAATAAAGTACAAAATAACTAGTGCATGTTTAATGCATACAAATTAAATAGTTTTCTTTGGGGAGAAGCGAAATATTTTCGTCGTATCTATTATTTTAGATAGAACATTTGTCACTGGCAATCTAAAGTTTTCGATCATCTGATCAGTTTAGAATCAAATGAAAGGAAAGCAACTATTGGTTTATAAAATCAAAAAACTTAAAGAACGAAAGTTCTAATTGGATGTTAACGTACCGATCCTCTCTATTCTATTTGGTTGCACATTTCACAAGAAAGGTACGTCATTTCTATAAAATTATATTCAACAGAGGTACCGTTTTTGGGGCTCCAATACCATATTAATATATCACTGTCAGCTTATCATTCCATTTATTATATAATTTTTTTCTTAAAAATATTTCTAAGCACTTATCGAAGTAGTTCAACATTCTGCACATAATTTACTTTGAGATTAAAGAGATAACTGTAATCAAATATCCAAGGGGATGTAGGTAAACTTAATCAAAGTAAGGGATGTAGGTAAATGTAATCAAAGTAAGCTTTTCCTGCACAGGAATCATTAAGATTCAATCATCAGATATATTGGTTACTGGAAACAAAGATGTAATTAAATTTCCTATTGACACTTTCATTATATTTAATTGCTTAGAAGGAAGAAGATAAATAATTGTACTATACAATTGTTATTAATATTAAACTATCGTTTGATTTGTTTATTTATAATAGGAATGTATAAGCTATTATATCATAATTTTAAAATTCTAAGGGCGTTTTCCGATTTAATCAAAGTTTCTTTTGAGAAAAATTATTATCGGTCTTGCTCTGTATTAATTAACTATTTTTATTTATATTTATATTTTGAAATTCTCCGCTCATCCATTTCAACAATCTCATCAGAACAGAATCCCATTTCTTCCTTTTCGTTGTCCAACACTCAAATTAATACACCACGACACTCGTTATGACACTTCAGTAAACTTTATTTTTTAATTTTAAAGACATTTGGAGATCGCACATTACACTTGATATCAGCTGCCACTTTGAATAATGTTATACTGCATTTATTATTTTCTTAAATCTCGGTCTATTTGATCGTTGATCTAATAAAGCAATGTACTGAAAATAAATGAACATATTTTTTATGAAAAATGGGGTTTAATCTAATATTTACCTACTTTCTTTATACTATTGAATGTTTGAATAAAAATACATTCAATTAGAATGCCACAACCCTCACAAACTTTGCAAAAACAAATTGTGTAAACTGTTTGCGTCGAGTTATTCATACGTTGTAACACTCACAATTGCTTCATATGAAACTTTACTAAATCCTACACAAATAAAACTTTAATGAACATTACTTCACATAATTTGTACATTTTCACAAATGTTGGAAAGAAAATAGCTGTTATTATTTTTATGCTAATATTCTTCATATACTTTTATTGTTCTTATTGGTTTGTTATATGTAAACAACGAACTCATTTTCATATTTCATAAATACTGGAACCAAAGTTTACAAATGCAGTACTTTTCACAATAATCATATCAACATTTTGGTTATTTAATAATATTGCACAAGTTTTAAAAGGAAAAAAGTTTGGAATATGATAATATCAAAATTATTCTGAACACACCTGCAGGCCTCTTTATTCGATTGATTTCCTTTGGACTATTAAATAAATTTAAAAAAATATTTTAATAATTAAAATGTATGTTACATGATTGTTTTATCTAAATGATAAGTTAAGGATAAGTTAATATATTTTTCTAAGGAGTACTAAATATGGATGAATAATTATAAATATTTGAAGCGAACCTTTATCAAGACACACATATTATGATAACGCTGAGTTGCCCTCTTACGGACTTAGTTAATAAAGAGTTCTTTAGTAGCTAATGAAGCAACAACTTTATCTAATGAGAGAAGGCTTACTTACACTTACCGTTTTTTATGAAAGTAAAAATATTTATAAAAGACCTACAAGTATCGTATAGGTACAGAGTAATGTGTTAAATTAAACTAAACTAATATTGGTAACTCTAGTGAAAAGGTTTTCCTTGATTTGTTTGAAGTTATGAAATAATTCATTTTTTTACTGTTTAATAACAAAGTTATGACTGAAATTCATAAAGCAAATATCTTGCACAATATAAAAAATGAGATAAAATGTATATTTTAAATTATAACATTACCTACTTAAGTTAATATAGGAATTTAGAGAAAGCTATTCCCTACTCAGAATCTAAACTTACCGGTTTATCGGCATTTTTAAAAAGTTCATTTAAAAATATGACAATATCTCTACAATAAGTTTTGTGTATTGTTTATACAGATATAAACTTGTTACTTATCCTTATTTAATATATTCTATTCATTTTACTTATAAATTGTTGGGTTGTAGTTGCACATGTTTTAAAATAAACACTTAAGGTATTAAATCTGGTAAAAGTGAAGACCTTCTTAAATATGTGTAGAATTTCGTTATGTAATTTGTAAAGGCCAGTGTGGATTGTAGTAATTTTGTTTTTAGTAGATATACGTAATTCGAACACTCATCTCTCTTCTATCAAAATAATAAGAAGTTTAACAAATTTTAAGAGTACGTGTAAAAGTAAAAGTATTTTGTAGTATAATAATACTCTGAAGGATCATTATTATAATAATTCTGTCAATTGGATTTGTTAGTCATTTACTCATTATTTAAAAATTGGGAGTAACCATAAACCTGATACATAACTTTTTTATTTAATATGTGTGTTTTTAATGAGAGCCTGGATATGTTTAATTCACAATTGCACCCGGTAGGTGGCCTTGCAATCATGTTTCGGTTTTTAAATACTATTCAGGGCCGCATTTACCGGATCTGCTAGTCACTACGTATTATATAACAAAGTCCGCCGTCAGGTTTGTCTGTCTCTCTGCGAGCGATAAACTCAAAAGCATTTGAATGAATTCTTATACGGATTTTTAAAACAGATATGGAAATTCATGATGCGGGATTAAGTGTATATTTTGTAAAGATTATGTGTGAATTATTTGAAACATGTAGATTTGAACCGTCTCGGAGCTTTATTAGATATTTAGCCATATAATGTATGATGCTGTTTTTCCATTATAAGTTTAAAAGAAGTTCGTGATGGCCTATATCTATATTATAAGTATGTATATGTATAGTAGGTGTAGTAAAATGTATATAGCATAAAAGTTTTTTTAATGACCTTGTAACTCTGTGGGCGTGTAAAACACGTGCTGCTAAATTATTTATTCTTTAATTAATACAAAAAATTTTAAATAATATTATCTTATTACAAGTAAAATAAGATTTTTTTAGTAAAGGTTTGTGTAAAAAGGTAATTGGAGTTGTTCGTTGTTGGGGAGTTCTTTGTTTTAATTAATTAAAGTAAAAATGTAATCCTCTGTTTACTTTATCAGGTTCTACACAGATTTATAGCTTAATATTATTTAATGATCACTTATTTTGATAATATTAATTAATCATAAATTATATAATTATATATATATATTGAATATATTTTCATATAATGAACATTAAAATTATTCTCCGATTGTTTTTAATAAATGAATCTTCTTGGTTTTGATATCCCGGAATTAACACTGAAATCTTTGATAAATTAGTCTTTACGGTGCAATACCGTACATTTAGCCAAATAAGCTTTTTAATTGTTTCGCTATAAATCATAATTGACATAGTTTTTCAGTTCGCAACAAGCAATCAACGCTCGCGTTCTCTCTATCATTTCTATTAATATTTTATAGCCATAATAAATCAACTATTATCAAGCAAATTAATTATTATTTTCTAATATTAAAGGCATATGAAAACCCCATACAGAGTCCTTTTGGTAAATCGTCAAAAGCTTTTCAAGTTTATAATATTAATGAAATAGAGGCTTATTGTTCTCTGTAACCAATCCACAAAACAAATGTTTCTAGGCAAATAAATAAATATAATTTATATACAATTATTTTCTCGATATCTGTATGCATCATATTAAATTTTTTCAACGACTGCATGTATCCCAAATCGGAGTGTGTAAATGCTTAAAATAAGTCGAGGTATTTTTATCCAACACAGTTAAGTTAACTTTTAGGTTGTATTCATTGTCATAGTCCTTCGCTCCGAGATATATAAGTTTGTTCTTAATCATATTTTTGAAACATGTAAAGGTTGTTACTACGATAGTGTTTTTTTAGTAAATTAATGTAGTAAATTATATAATTTACTACAAAAGACAAACAAACAAGATTATTTTTAAAGTATCACTTAACTTTACAAACAATTTTAACGTCGTTTGTTTCAAATTTGACACATTAATGACCTTAGAATAAAAATAAAAAAGTGCGGGCACACTTACAATAAGTAAAAGTTACAAACACTTTTAATAAGTATATACAACATACTCAAGAGATATGACTTAATGTGCGTTCGACACATTCATAAATTAACTTCGGACAAGAGTCGAATGATTAATGTGTGGTTCAATATAATGCTCCAATAGTTTAGATGAAATATGATTTATAGCAAACTAGATGATACAGAAATGTACGTTAATTTGAATAATATAGCCTTATAAAGATTTATCCTCCTAGGTCTATTATGAAGCTTTCTAAAGTTCTATTCTTGTCTTCGAAATCAAGCAACTTCTATTGCTGTCTTAGTTTGTTATTCTGTCTTCGCTAACAATTTTTTTTTTTTTGTACACCATAAAGTTCGACAGTTGATACAATTATACCAAAGAACAATTCGTCGGAAATAAATAATATATGGGTTCGAAACTAGTTAAGAACATACCGGTAACGGTTAACGCTTGTAAAGTTGGTTTAAAATATATATATATTATTATTATTAATATATATATATATATATATATATATATATATATATATATATATATATATATATATATATACATATATATATATATATATATATATATATATATATATATATATACATATATATATATATATATTATTTCGTACTACTGGCCAACTATATCTTTCATATTGTAAAATACGAAGACCCAAAAAGTATATAATATAACTATAATACATATTAATTTAAAGTTTAAACCTATGTAGTGTGACCACACGCGGTAGCATAACTCATAATTCAATAGAGAGTTCAAACACACTTCCATTGAATGAATATTATGTCTTATTAAAGTTAAATTAAATTGTGGTAAATTGTTGGGGATTTGTTTTAAAATAAGGGCAATAAATAACAATGATATACAATTGATTGATATTAATTGATAAGACATATTATAAAGTCCCAAATAACGTGTCATATAAACAATACTAATTTAACTTTTTAAAAATTACAACACGGAATAAAAGGTATAAAATAAATTATCAACTGCTTGTTCTTGACTTTATAAACTATTTTATAACACTTTTTTAATCTTTGTAATACCTAATATTTTGTTACATTTAATTGTAAGTCATTCAATCTACTCACAGTTATACGCATATGGCATCGCTGAGATCCAAGCTTACGTTAGCAATTTCATTAAATAAGCAGTCAATATAACTTCACGGGTAGGTTCGCATAAAATCACATATTCAATTGTGTTCATACCGTATGTTTATCACACTTTACATGCCGTTACATTTTCAATTTATATTGCAAAACTTTGTAAAGCTCTGCTTAGGTTTTTTATATTTATATTAAAATTCTAAATATATGATTTCACGTCAGTCACGTTCCACGTACACGTCATGTTGTTTTACCCCCTTCGTATAAGAAAGAGATTATTCATGAAAAATAACATGATGCTAGTTTCTGCATGCTTGAAATGTCTTTCCATAGTTTGCCACATATATAAAAACGTAAAAAAAATAGTTAAATAGTTAACCGTACTTTGAGCTTCTCGGTAAGTGATCTCATCATTCCGCAGCTCGTTCAGAATTTTGTGGATATTGGCAATCCTGCTGCTTTCTTTTAAGATCATCACTTGAACTTTTGTCAATTTTTCGATTTTGATTGACTAGAATGTAAACTAAATAATATTTTACAACAAACAAACACTTCTTTATACGATTTATATTTGATCAGTATAGCAAAAAATATAAATGAAAATGTGCTTTTGATGAGCATAAAATTATCATATTCTACGAATTTTAATTAGGCAATCTGCTGCATCATGTTTACACAAACGCAAAAACTTCCATTAATTACAATTAACCGTTTCGGTGAAAATTAAACACCATGGTTCATTAAGTGATTGTGTAGATTCTAAGGTCAGAGTTATTGGATCTTGTGGAGGCCACTCGCTGCCACTCGCGTCTTCTTCAAAATTTTAAAAATAAAATCGAGCGTCAATAACCGACACGGCCTTAGTGTGCATATAATATATTTTGAAATACAAATGTACACTATATTATATTTTATTATATTCTTGTAACTTTTCTCTAGTATCTTAAATCAAAGATTTATTTGTCCGTAACTCCAAGACCTATAAAGTAATCAACAACTCGGATTATTGGCCATCAAGTTACTGATTTTAGTTACAAAGCTAAACTAATGCCTGGAAAACTATAAATGATTGTATTGTTTACTAATGTTTTTACTGATTTAAACTACCAAAATTATTTGTGATACCGCTTTTAATGGGGTATTGATAAGTATAAATTTGTTTCTTCTGAAGAATAGTATTTTCATATTTTCATTCGTAAAAGCTTTTACAACATTATAGTTCATTGAGGTCTTAGTCACGTAACATATTTCTCGATATTTTTACATATCATTATATATATTACACTTAAGATATGATAGGTTTTTGATAATTTATCTCAGAACATGTATTCTGTATACATTTTGTTATTATATAAACAAACAACAATTCAAAATTATATTAACATTCTAAAAATAAACATAAAAAATTGAGATGAAAATAAGATAATTAAGCTTATTTAAATTCTTTCAAATTTATTATTCATTACATTTATCTTATTTTCAAGTGCCAAATGTTCTCTCGTAGGTCCTGTCCTAACAAAGTACCCACTCTAAAGTGATGGGATTGTTAGAAGAGATAAGAATAGTTTGTAACATTGAGTGATAGCTGTCCGCTGTCATCCTCAAATGTCATAATAGCAATTACTGTCCAAATGTCAAGTTACAGGCGGCTAAAAGTAACAACATGGTCAAGTCAAAATTGTTCATTTGAAAAGTCTTCAATTGAATTATAAGATGCAAATAGATTATTAAAAAAATTTAAGAAAATTCTCCTTATATCTTAATAATCACATAAAATACATTTAAACAAACAAATTTCATTAATAAACATATAAGAAATTAAAAGTAAGTTAAAAATGCTACCACATCGTTTGAAATAAAATGTCTTTTTGCGATTATTGTCTATGTTGTTACCAAGTTACTAATCTTCTTAAATGTCTCAAGTCTACAAGAAAAATAGCCTCGAGTCATACTAATGATAACTATTTACGTATATTGGTCCAGTCACCTACTCGTAGCAAATCCATAACATGATATTCCAATAAGAGTTATGTTTAATTCCTATGAAATTAACTGGAAAAGTAAAAAAATAAGAACATCTGCTAACAAAGTATCATTTTTCTTCTAAGCCAAGATTATCAGAGATTATCGCCAATCAGCAAGAAAGTCTTAATACGTTTCTCGGTAATAAAAACTTTCCAACTCTTGAGTCATCAGCGATAAACTCTTGCAAAATAAAAATCTTGCAAAACTGATATTTTAGCACAAATGCTGATTACTTACAATGGAGTATAGGTATTACTCGAAGCTGTTTTAAATATAATAGTACTTTGTCAGTAAGGTTGGTAAAATGGTAAGTGACTTGACCTCGCCTTGTCTTTTCAACCTTTATATGAATTATCTGATAGATGAGCTCAGTAAAAGTAACATAGGGTGTCACATAGACGGGGTCAATATTAATAACATTAGCTATGCTGACGACATGGTTTTACTGAGCCCATCGATCGGTGCATTAAGACGATTACTGTCTAATTGTAAAGTCTATGCGAAGGCTCAGGGACTCAAGTACAATGCCAAAAAGAGCGGAGTCATAATTTTTAAGGCTGGTTCAAAAGGCTATACAACCATACTTGAAGTTCCTCTGTGCGGATCACCGCTACTTAGGATGACCAGCTTTAAGTACTTGGGTCATTGGTAAAACGAAAACTTAGGAGACGATAAAGATATTGGCAGGGAGCGAAGATCACTGTCGGTTCGCTGCAACATGCTGGCTCGTAGTTTTAGAGGATGCACGGAAGACGTCAAAGTAACTTTATTCAAAGCATTCTATCAAATTTTTTAAACTTGCAGTCTGTAGACCAGCTGTAGTATGCGTGCTTACAGCGATCTCTGCGTGCAATACAATAATGAGTTCAGGATGCTGTTGGGGCTGCCGTAACGTTGCAGTGCTTCAGTGATGTTCGCGTAAAGGCGCGTAGCATTCTAAAAGTATTTGTAGATAGATAGACGGGAGAGTCCAGTACTGCGTCATTCTATGCAGCTCTTTATGAAATAGTTGTCAATATATTTGTGAATGTGAATGTTATTATTTTTAATTTAGTTATACAGTCATACTAACAATATATTATAACACTCTATGGGCTAGTTCAGAAATAAAAGATATTATTATTATTATTATTACTATTATTATAAAATTAGTTTATTTCACAAGTCTTTTGAATACATTGGTTTTGCTCGATTTTGTAAAATAGGAGGTGTTTTATTATTGTATGTGACGTATGTAGTAATGTTGGATTTCTCTGTAAATGATGTCGGATATACCTTGACTTTAAAATTCAGCGACGTCTGATCGTTCAAACTCCATTTAGCATTTTAAATAATATATACTTGTACAATATTAAGGTATAAGTTATATTGCTAAAAATACTCGTATATATTAGATAGAACTAATAGGTTAAAATAATTTATAAAAAATTTTAAAAGTAAATACAATTTCCTAAAAATATCTACGAGGCTTGTTTTTAAAGTAATCGGGCGTGTCAAAAGACCTTATGAGATACGGACCATAAAATTACTAACAGAAAATTGTCTTGCGGTAACCCAAAGTGTCTGTTCGTGCGTGTATCATGAACTCAATGGGTTTTGTAATCTTAGGTATTTGTTGTTGGGTAGACCTCGAAGAATTCGGTCTGCCCATTCATTTGTACCCGACTTTCGAATTTTGGAAAAATTTTTTCACAGGAGGTCTTCTTATGACCCCCTGAGTCCGAAATGACCATTGGTCAAAAAGTTTATATATATATATATATATATATATATATATATAGATTCGACTTTTGTCAGCACGATAGTGGCCGCAATTTCACTCGGATCGCTTTCAAACTTTGCACAAAAATCAACCATCCAAAAATGAAGGTCAAGTTCGTTAACCAGAGAAATCCGGTTACAGGGGGCGCTAGGGCCTCACTTTTTCTGATTTCAGTTTTTCGACCATAACTTTTTCCCTATTCAAAGAAGATCAATCGCATTCATATTATTTGATGTCTTTGATGAAAACCTATAACTAATGTAGATAAACCGAAAACCTAACTTCAATAATTTAGGGGTGGGGGTAAAAAAACCGAAAATTTTTGAAAAAAAATTTATAACTTCTTTCTGGTAAACATTCTAACATCACAAGTATTTTTTACAGAAAGGTTATTTTTTACTCTAAATTTTGGTGTCAAAAGTTTTTCCGTAAAAGGTACCGTTTCCGAGAAAAAAAATTAAAACCACTTTTAGCTTGAAAATTTAAGGTAGGTAAAACCACGGCAACTTTTTTCTGGTAAACAGTCCCTCCTCGCAAATATTTTTAATAAAAAGGTTATTTTTTACTCTAAATTTAAGTACCAAAAGTATTTCCAAAAAAGATACCTTTTCCGAGAAAAAAAATAAAAACCGCTTTTTGCTTGAAAATTTTTGATGTAAACAACGGCATCATGTGTTATTTATTCTTAGGTAGTGAGTTATATTTTAAACGAGTTACACACGAGGTCTACCCACGCGTGTCTCCCTGCGGGCACGGATTTTTTTTTTTATTATTGTATTATTAATTATTATTATAGTAATTTCAAATTTTTATTTATAGCATTAATTTTCTATAACTTGTAAATTCAGCACATCTATAAATTTAGTTCAATGTAATGTTTTGCAATATGTTGTTTAGGCTACTATAGTATCTTTTACAATATGTCTCACTCTGATAACATTTTATTGATTATATTTTTATAGCATCATCATTTATTAACACATATATTTTAACACTGCCGACTATTTGTCTATCTAACATATATTTTTTTAAATATACTGTTTAGTTAAAATTTGATTTGGTATATAATAACACGGTAACGTCTTCATCAATTACAATTATTTATAATTTAATTCACATACAATATTTATTTCATAAGTAAGCAATTATCGTTACAAATAATATGTACTAATAAAAAATTTCTTGAAGGATATATAATAAATTTTTTATGTTTAAAAAGCTTCTAAGATAAGATGTTTAATAGTTGGACGTCTAAGCGTATAAATATTAAACATATTTATAATTACACTCAAAATCCCGATTATTTCTACAATTTGGTAGTATTTATTTTATTTTTAACAAAAAACCACAACCGAACGGTAACCACGGATAGTAAGTACTTTCGTGTATAGACAAATAATCGGATGGGTTGTTATTAACACCATTGAGGTACAGGAATAAAGGAGTATCGATGAGATCCTATACTGATTAAATATATATTTTTATAAGTATTCTAAATCCCTTCTCCTCTTTAACTAAATCTTAATTTTATTTGATAATATTTTTCCAAATATGCACTATTCGGATATCATTGTGATGAAACCGATATGATTTAATGACTTCTAACCAAACCTCATTAGCATTTAGAGACAGTGCACTTGACATTACAATGAATAAAGTAGTATGTATTATTTTATTGCATTTTACCTAATTTGGGATGATATCACTTCATATAATAAGAATAATAATAATACTCTTTATTGCACACTAAAAGAAAAAAAGTAACAAAAAGAAACTAAATAAAAACAAAACAAAAACAATAACAAAAATAGAAATTATACATAACAAATTCAATTAATGTACAAGAGGCGGCCTTATAGCTAAAACAGCGATCTCTGCCAGGCAACCGTAATAATAGGTAAAATATAAACATATAAGTGTGTAATATTATTAATATATGAAATTCAAAGCATGATTTAACAAGCAATTAGACGGTTCAGTTCCCCTATACTGCTACAGGTTAATTGCTTGTGATGATAAGCTCTTAAACAATTTACATACACCATTACACACATATAATACAAATAAATAAATATATATATATATATATATATTTATATATATATATATAGAATATAATAAAATATAAACCTATTTTTATGTATTAAAAGAAACTCACAGTTTACAAAACGACCAATAACTTTCTCTTTGTATTATTATTATCATTAATAAATTTAGTTTATTAAGTGCAGTAAGGATATCTGGAAACATTAATTAATTAGAATTTGTAACCATAACGACTACAAAATTTTCAAAAGATATTACAAAAATTAAATTACATTTGGAATTAATAGCCCTTTAATACAATACAGACCGAGTCCAATATATTCTGATTTCTGATAAAACAATAAAAAATCACTAATACAAATATGAGCTGCTATTCACTTGTTCAACAACGAATTACCCAGTAAATATAACTCAACCTCAAAACATCTCTATCAAGTTATCATACATCGATAAATATTTTATAAATAATAAGTTATAACTAACGATTTTTAAAAGAAAGAAAAATTTTCATATATTAAAATGTAAAGTATCTTCAATAAAACTTAACAAACTGTTATTACAATTTTTCGAAATTTCCTTTGATATAAACTTTGACAAATCTTTCCAATAGCAGTTTATAATAAACTTTCTTAAACTTTTACTGAAATTTACTAACAACTACTGCCACGCTACTGCCAAAGTGTAATTCGTTAAATAACAAGAAGCAGAAAAGCATGAAATTTTCAAAACACCCTTTTCCAAAATAAAAACAATAAATATTTTCATTCTTTTTTATATATTGACAATAATTTCCTTCATATTACCGTCATTAAAATTGAGTCTTATTAATATGTGAGTAATAATGTTTCGTTTCGGCATATGTGGTGATTGGTTTGATGAGTCAACATAATGGAAATAATGGATATTCAAAAATTCGAAAAATAATTAGTTGTACTTACAAAATAACCCTTATACAGAAGAATTATGTTCTAGAATTCTCATTATCTTGTTCCAATTCCAAACTTTTCGCCTTTTCATGTTACTTAGAAGTTGTTTGACATACATTTACGATAAACATTATCATCATAATAATAACAACATGGATAAGCTTGACTGCTGGAGAAAACGTCATAAATGTGTTTTTGTTTAAAAACAATTTTCGTATAAATCTTCTTATAAAAATTGTATTTACTTACTAACATTGTTTGGATACAGAATAAAATGTATAAAAATTTAACTACTCGTATATGTTCATTCTTGTTATATTACGCTGAACCGGCTTCTCTAGTTCGAGTAAGTAGTATTACGAATCCTAATTAGATAGCAGATTAGGTCTAGATGGATAAAACTATGGTCATAACGAGGAATGGAATGAACCACAACTTGTCTCTTATTTTCCTCATTAGGATATCCTAATATTATTAAAATAATATTTAAAATGGGCCTCCGAAATTATAGGATTATGAGATAAATTATAAAGAAAATCTTTGTAAGTTGGGGGGACAGTATTCCACACATATTTTTAGGAATTAACGAGTGTTTTTGGTAAGACTTGGCCTTTACGGCAGAAAAGGCAAAAAGTTTATGGATTTATAATATCTGAATCAAATTCTTTAAAATCCTTTGAAACACACTTAGTAAAACCTGATTGGATATTTCATTTAAAATATAAAAAGCGTCTACATTTTTGTCTATCTTCTTTTCGTAGTTCATGAATTCAATTAGTAGAATAAATAAAATAAATCTCTTCCACGTCTTTCACTTTTCTATACTATCTATATATTTTAAATCAATCCATGTATCATTAATTAAAGGTAAATACTTTTTTTATTTATTTGTACAGATAATTTTTACTCATTATCTTTATCGCTATCACCTGGCATAGGAATCAGTATAATTCTTAGGCCTGTCACGTTTAATCTAATAATTTACATACATACTAAGTACCTTTAGCATTTGTTCAATGCTAGAAATATATATACATATATACGTGGTATGAATTTGACTATATTATAGAGCTTTTCAGACTTTTGAATGAGATTTCCAACATCGCTATAAATGTATAATATATAAAGAGTAACATTTAATGTAGTAAGGATCAGCTGTAGTTATTTGACTTTGGCTTATATTATACGACACTAAACATACTCTCATAGAATAACATCCAAAATTAGCTATGAAAGCTACATTTTTAACAGCACGGTGCCGAAATGTTCTTTCCGTTCTGTTTGTATGTTATCTTCTAAACATACCTTAAGGATTCCAAAGTTTTTTCATGTTTTAATATTTCAGATACCCATGTTTGATGACATCACTTACCATCAAATGTCCGTCTGTTTGTTTGTAATCTCATCATAAGGTATAGTAAACATAAATATACTTAAATTATAGTTTATTAAAAGTTTATTTTATCTGTTCTTAACGTTTTGTATTTTGTATATTTTTTAATACTTTGTTTAATTTTACAATTTAAAAATAAATAAATCGGAATGATTTCAACGTTAGTACCTAATACAGTATGGAACTATTAGCAAATATAAGAATATGTTCTGATCTCAGGAAATTTTAATCTCAATCTTTAAATCAGTAATCAGTTGATCTCAACTTTAACGTCTCGAATGGAACTTGGAATAATTTTTTCTTAGTCATGTTTTTACAAAGGCACGAAAAGGTTCTGGTTATTCGAGTTCAAAGAGATGATCTTTGAATTTTAAGTTAATTAGTATTACCTACTGTGTTAAATTTATGGTATGATATTTAAAACCAACTGTCTGAAGAAAGATTTGCCGCAACGTTTGTTTGATTAGTTTGACATTGATTAGAACATTTACACATAAACCTATCGGTTCTTTAATATGTTTCTGCATGTTTTAATTGAGATCGCACTTAGTTAGCTAAGATTAGTAAAATTAGAAACATTGTTGATTGAGATTTGATATCTTTTAATATTGATAACGGCTTCTTAGTCTTAGCAATCTACTGTAATTAAATGTTTATGATAGTAAATTTTATTAGAGACTCCCAGTTAATACATAAACCTCAATCGTTATCATTATTGTCAGTATGATATTTTTAATTTCGGTAGCATAGTGAACTGTACTCTAACCAGCTACTCTTAGTAACTAACTCTAGAAGTCTATTTATAAACATAACTCTGTTTATCGTTCATCTACTATAATGTATAAAATATATTCAGATATTGCTCACATACAAACTAGCTTTTAATATACTTATATGTTTCTTTATTCCGGTCATGATTTATTTATTTAATATTTTATTTATTTATTTATTTACCTTCACGCCATATCCCTTGCGGGGCAGCCAGAGACGACGGAGCGCCAAACGCTACGGTCTCTGCATACCTCTTTCGCCTCGGCCACAGACATCAACCTCTTCATACATGCCCTCCGGGGGGTCCTCATGCTTTTTACGTGACCTTCCTCCAGTATCGTAGCTACTGTGTTTTCGAAGGTCACTCCTCCCCCTGTCTCCCCCTGTCTCTCTTACCGCTCACTTTTCCCATATAAATCTTTTTTACCATTCTTTCATCACTCATTCGTTCAACGTGCCCAAACCACCTGAGCACGTTCTTCTTCATTCTCACCGTGACATCTTCGCAAGTACCTGCCATTCTGTGGATCTCTTCATTGCGGATTCTATCAGCTAGACTGACTCCGCATATTCTGCGAAGAGATCGCATCTCCACAGCATTCATCTTTCTTACATTCTTTTTCTGTGTTACCCACGTTTGGCTGCCGTATAACAGCGTCGGTAGCAAAACTGCATTGTGTACAGCCAAACGTGCAGCTATACTGACGTTTTGCCGTCTCAACAATGCAGTCAAAGCACCATTGACTCTGTTACCGGCAGCGATACGCCTTTCCACATCCATTTCGTATCTTCCGTCTCTGCTAAACATACTTCCCAAATATACCACTTCATTCACTTGTTCTATTATCTTATCATTCACGTTGATTCTTTCTGTTCTTTCTTGATTTCTTTCAAATATCAGAACATTCGTCTTATCTACATTCAGGTTAAGACCATTAATTTCACACCCACCTTTCAGAGTGGTGACCAATGCCTGCAAATTGCATTCTGATAATGCAATGAGCACTGCATCATCTGCATATAGCAAGCAATTGACCTTAAGGTCACCTACTTTCACTCCCATGTCACTATCTTTCACTTCTTGGAGACAACTATCCAAATACAAATTGAACAACCATGCTGACATAGCGCAACCTTGCTTAACACCCGATTGGATGTCAAACCAGGGCGACATGCCAGCTCCTACTCGCACACAGACTGAGTGATCTCCGTAAAGAGACCTTACAGCCTGTAGCAAGGGTCCGTTCACATTGTATCGGGGCAGTATCTCCCATAACTTCTTTCTCACAACCCTGTCCAACGCCTTTTCCAAATCCACAAAAGCACAGAAAACCTTTTGGTTTAGGGCCAAAAACTTTTCCGTGATCATGCGGAGGGAAAAGATCTGATCTATACACCCTCTTCCAGGTCTAAAACCTCTTTGGGCCTCCCACGACAGCCTTTCAGTTCTCTCTTGCATTCTTCTCGCTAAAATTTTAGCATAAAATTTACCGCCCAAGCTAATCAAACTGATGGCCTTATAGCTTGCACATCTGTGAACCTTTGCCTTTATACAAAGGTACGATGACTGCACTTCGCCAATCGTCTGGGACCTCCCGGGATTTCCAGCATAAATTGCACAAAAACCAGAAAAAGTCCTAGACGCGTGGCCCACCATTTGATCATCATCCCGCAGCCTTACCACATTTCAGACTTCGAATTACGCTCTCTACTTCTTCCAAACTGATTTCACCATCGGCTACATCTTGACTCAGCGTTACGCTGGTAGTCAAGACCGAGGCGTCCTCACGTTCATACATCTCCTTATAGAATTCCACCCACCGCTGCAAAACGTGTGCTTGCTCAGTTAAAATTTCACCGCTCTTCGAAAGCACCTCTTTCATTCTACAGGTTACCGAACAATCCCGGGAACCACTAACTTCTCGCCAGAAAAGCTTCTTGTTTTCCCGGAAGTTGTTCGTCAACCTTTCATCTCTTTCTCTCTCAGAATTTTCACGCTTCATCTTTATAAGTGCTTTCGTTTTGTGCTTTTGCAGATTGTACGCTCTTTTTCTTATCTCTCTCATACTTTTATCCTTACCAGAGGCTTTATAATCCAGCCATGCTTTCTTCTTTAACTCTACAGCGTCTTTCACTTCATCATCCCACCATTCATCGCGCTTTTTACTAAAACCTCTTTTCCTTTTACCACATACTTCTGTCGCTACTTTCACCATACCATTCCTAAGGTTCTGCCAGCATACTTCAACACTTTCATTTAGAGAATCACAGCTTTCAAGCTTCTTGGAAACCCTTTCTTGATATTCCTCTCTGATCGGTGGATCTTGAAGCTTCCAGATTCTTATGTGATAATTCGACGCCATTTATTATTATTATATATATATATTTATTTAAGTAATGTTAGAAAATACGTCATCTCTTAAAGACCCTGCAAATTCTGATGTTGACACCTAATAGTCAACAGTCTGCTCTCCTCAGATAAGATTTAATCGAGAAATAATATAGGTTGTTTGGGTGTAAAGGCGATTTTCTTAACTGTTTTGCTTTGAGACTTAAGGTAAATTGGATGAGAAAGATATACCAGGTAAAACTTACTCAAAATCAATTACACTTTAAACATTATCACTGAGTAAATATTATCAATAAAAACCACTAGCTATTCCTATTATATTAACTAGTCATAAATAGGTTCAAAAGGTTTATTAATAAACTCATAAATAGATTCGTTTATAATCAAAAATGTAAACAACTTATTATTCAATTGTATCTTATAAATAGTATTAATATAATCACATTTAATAATTTAATAAATATTTCAATTATAATAACCATAGTGTTCATAAAAAAAGAATCATTTTAATATAAGAAACAAAATTCACATTTCATATCTAGACTTCTGGACGTCACCATTGTTTTCATCTCACGGATCTTGAGATTTATTGCTCACTCGAAAAAAAGTTTACTGGAATGAATGAATGAAAGTTTATTGGATCTTCGACACCCACTGGTGGCAACATTTCAGGTACTATTGTAGGCTTTGTGATATTTTGTTTATTTACAAGCGATTTAATCTTACTAGCAGGTTTCTTTTTTATATTAGAAACAAAATTAGAGTACATGACATATAAATATCGAAATATTTAACAAAAAAGATTTTAATAATTGTATTAGTCATAATATCATTTGGGAAAACTTCTACAGCAAAATATGTTACCAATTTATCAATGTTATTTTGTTGTAACATTTTTTTTAGACTATGTATTTAATAGTGTTTAATTTATTTATATAATAACTGTAATATTTTATTATTTTAAAACCATGTATTATATGCTGTAAGTGGTTCCTGATATTAATGTTTAATTATAAACTTCTATCTCGTTTAAAATAGACAGCACAGGCTTAATTGTAATATCTTAGCTACTAAACGTAATTTAACTTTTAAAGTGTTACTTTAACATAATTATGTTTCAGCTGTTTCCCTCCAGGAATGTAATAAGCATTAATGTTAAATCTCATCCAAATGTTACAATATTATTTATATAACACATATAATAAATAGTGTTTTTCTGAATGTAATACTTTGGTATCAAATAACAAATATATTTGGACTAAGATCATCTCTTGATATTGTGCTGTCCAAAAGAGTGTATGAACCACATTTTGGATAGGTATATATTATTATATATTAAATTTACTTTTGTTGATTTCTGCAGGTAATAACATAAAAAATATATATATTTACATATATATATTATTAATAATAACATAAAAAAATATATATTTTTACATATATATATTACCAACCATAAGTAACTACGTATCTTTCGTATACACCTATTTCTCGTTTTATTTGTTCTAACAAAATAAACAATGTATAATTAATCGTAAAAGATCCACCTGGTATTTGTTGTTAAGTTCCTATGCGGTAAGACCTTGTAATGATATTAACTTGTACGACTTATTAATCTTAGACAGCCTGTTAATGTAGTAGATAGTAGAAAACATTACTGAATAAGATCGTTGGTTCGATTCCCACAGGAATCTTCTTGTGTCTTCTGTTCTTTGTGTCCGTTATTTCTATTTGTTAAACCCTAAACAAACACAACAAATAATTGATTTTGTTTGTAATGCGGAAGTCATTCTTTCAAAAAATAAATAAAAGTTATTTGAAAATTTGTAATAAAGAAGGAAAAAAAAATATTGTTTCGATAAAATTGTTTAATATAAAAATATATGTCCAAGTTACATGCACATAATGAACGCTTTCTCTTCCATATTTAAATATTTTATATAATTTGATCAAAATCATGGTATTAAAATAAAAAAAAACAGTGCAATTATTATGAAATATCTTATTTATTATTTTTATAGTATTTTTGGAAATCCGAAGTAGATGTATTTAAAAAAACAATTTTACCACTTAACTAAATAATTTATTTCTTAAAAAGTCATTTTAACAATAAAATGAACTAAATAGAATGAACAAACTATTAATAATTAAACACTCTAACTAAACTGCACGACCGGTGTGCACACTACGAACGCTACGAGCTAAGTGGCGCGCGGCGATTTGATTGCTCCTTTTATAAAGGGAGGTGCAAGTATTCGTGGGGGCAGTAGCTGAATGCTTATAGTATAATCAAAATGGACAATTTATTTGCTTTTCAAAATTTTGGTTCCACCACTAGTTAGTGAGCAATGGATGGATGGATCTTTTGTTCATAACATTAAATTACCAAATGTTTTATGGTGTATGGTTGTGGTTTTATTAGTACACTGAAGGACCTTTTTTATGTTAAAAGATCATTACATTATATTTTAATTGTATTGTAAAACAAATAGCTCCAAGGGAAGTAACTATTATATTATTAATATTGAAAATATTTGCAATTTCCTTGGGAATTGATGTATTCATAATACTACCAATAAACGTACATAGCCTAGTACAAAGATTTCAAAGGATTTAAATTTGCAAGGCGCATAAGAAAAGCAAAAGAAAACAATCTATCTATATTGCAGAGAATGTGCTAAAGACAATAGTTTTTGTTTAATTAATGTTTGGTTGGTGTTCTCTTCAGTATTACTGGGCTTCACTCTCCAAAATGTAGAGATCTCGCGGTGATTGCTGTTGGGTAACCCGTATACAAAGCAATCTGAACAGATTAAGTAAAATGCAAAATTAAACTCTTTCAACGTTTATTTTTTTATAATTCTCCTGGCACGTCCATGTGTATATAATATCCAATAAACAATTCTTAAACTTAATACTTATTTATATACGAAAGAATAAGCAGAATGTCATTTAAATCCTCTGAATTTAATTCTAAAACATTGTACGTACCATCCTTATTAGTTTTGTTCACCATTAACAAAGGTATTACTCGTATGTTCCTAAAGGTTGGATCGAAAATGTTATTAAGTCCGTTCAGCGAAGTGATGTAATATGAAAAATAACTGAAGGCATTTTGATAATTCATCTCTTATATGAATATTGTAAATAATACCTTCGTGTATAGCTATGAAACCTAAGCTATATAATCTCTAACAGTTTTTTTCTACATTGTGGATGAGACTATAATCTGCAAAGTGTCTGAACATTTAAGAAAATATTGATCCTGTGAGATGTGACAGATATTTTGTATTTTTCCTTTTCTTATTTTTTCATCCCTTTACACCCTCGACTGCCTTTTTAAAATCTTTATGAAACCCTTAAATTGTATTGCATATAAAAAAACCTTATCGTTTTACTACGTGTGTATATTACATATTTTACAAGTATGGTGAGAGTGCCAGGTGGATGAGATAGTATTCCATGTTATCCTTATCTATTTTGCATTTATTTCATCGTTTTCTTTATCAACAGTAATATTTTTGTCGGATTTGTTTTCTTTGTAACGTTTTATACTTTCTTTCTCGGTTTCATTTAGACCGTCCTCTGGGTGATAAGGGTTTCTATACGCTTCAGGTTTTATCGTTACATCACGTTTGGGTTCTTCTCCATTTTAAAGTTTTCCAAACTGTTTATTATGTTCAAAAAATCATCAGAATCAATCTGTATTATTATACTCTTACCGTTGATTGTAATGATTAAAGTTATTGTAAAATAAACTGAAAATAAGAAATGAGTGATAATTATGAAACAATTAATTAAATACTTTTCAAAAGGTTATAATGGCTTACATATTACTTTTAATATTGCCTTATTAATTAATTACTTTATACAAAATATCTATGTTTGAAATGCTTAATAAAAAGAATAACAACTTAAATGTATGGTTTTTAATAATGTATTTTGCATTATACATTTAGTATATTATTTTTTTATGTTAAAATAAAACAGTTTTTAACCATATTAATGACATGTTATAAAAGTTATCTTTGTTAACATAATTGTTATCTTTTATTACCACTGGATAAATAGGTTGTAATAAAAGTGTAGTAAGGCTGAACTCATATGTTATTTCTATACGGGTTATTTATAAGTTGAAATGACTGAAATAGAGAATGCACTGATAAACTTATAATATATATAATTTTGTCTGTCCGTATGTAAGGCTCACAAACAGGGTATGGAATAGAAAATCCTTTATATTAGACTTTATTAGATAAAAGCCAACTTTGGATTTTGTACTCTATACACTTTACACAAAAAAAATAGTATTTTCTTCAAAAACATAGATAAAAACTTTATTTGACTTATCAAAATTTTCTTTTTGTTTTTTTCACTATAAATATAAATAGTCATTTATTCTTTTAAATATCACACCTAATATTTATTAATAAGTTAATTTTGATTTATTATGAAATTCTGCAACTAGAATGGAAATGCTATTGAAATTGTGACTTATTTCAATTTTTTCCCCAAGTTGATCCTGAATTTTTCACGACAATTTTTTTAAGTGTGTTGAAATTATACTACTGATTTATTTTAGAAGAATAGATCATAATAATTACTTTTAAACGTAAAAGTTTCTGCAAATTAATCAGGAGTGGTGTTATCTAAATGATAAAGATATATTTTCGATCCCACTATATACTATATTGTTACGTCATTGTCCACTTAATACACCGCTGTACTTCAATTTAAATAGTTCACGTAAAGACTTTCACTAAATTCCAAAGTGAGTCTAGACGATGTCCATTCTGGGAAAAGATAACCAAGTTCAGCGAAAGTTAGATAAAAAGACTTAGCAACAAATTGATAATCTTCGTAGAAAATAAATTAGAACTCTGATATGCGTAGAAAAAAGTTCTTAAAGGGCATTTTTTAGTTTTCATAGCTATGTGTAGAGCGTAAATGTTACAAATACAATGAATATTAGATTAGATAGATACCAAGAAATAATCTAAATTTAGTAGTATAATAAAACTTTAGAAAATAAAGTAATCAGTTATTATTATTTTCTGATGTTAAATATTTCGGAAAACCAAAAAGCATTATTTTCACAAAAAAAGAGTCGAATAGTGGATTAAGTGAGACTTGCTCAATTATTACATAAATAACAAGCTAAAAAACTAAATCTAATAAAGTATTACACTATTGAAATAGCACTGTATTCACCAGTTCTACAACGACGCCGATTCAATTATTGGGTAGCTGCTAACAGATTACTTTTGATCAATTCGATTGCACAATCCTATGGTTTCAATATGCGGTTCGATCAAGTTTCTATTTTGGGGTCGAAAAAAAAGTTTTAGGTCACCTAGCATCCAATATCAATGAAGATGGTTTTGGAAAACTAAACGTTTTTTTATAATGTAAGCAACATTTTATTAATATAAGTAATCTTTTAAAAAATTAGACTTAAGAACACAATTTTGGTTTATTTTTTTACCATTGTTTTATTTTATTATTACACCTTGTTCGGAAATATTTGTTACAAATTTAAAAAGAACTGGATGAATATGCTAAGTGTACTTTTACATAATGCAAACCTTAAATAAAACATTATGGAAAATATGATTCAGTATAACCTATAACTTATACAACCAAATATTTATTAACTTCATTTAAAAATATTATAATAGGAAATAACAATAATAATAATACATATAAATAATTTATTTAATAGTTTTAACTGAAATGTAACACTGAAATATTTCGATTAATATATAATCAATTGGCCTTTTCTATTTTATATTATTATTATATATGTTATATTACATTTTACACAATTTTTGACAGATCTTATTCTATTTTTATTAATAATTAAAGAATTCAATGAATTACATTATTGATTAAAGATTTGTTATTTCGTTACAGGATTTTAATCTTAAAATGCCTTAATCCGTAGGTTGATTGCCAAGTTGCCAATTTGTTAGTTATTGCTCTAGAAATTTCTTAAGAGGCTCAATACCAGCGTTTCAAAGACTGGCCATGATTTGTATTCATTGAATCGGAATATTGAATTCAAACCAGATTAGTTAGTTCAGGCCCTTTGAGCAGGTGCAGTCTGGCTGGAGAGGGCAGGGTACATTTTAAACAATTCTACACGTTTTATAATCAATGAAAAGCTTACAAATTGTTACAATATTTATTGTCAGACTAGTTATCTCGGTAGATTTGTGTTTGTTGTAAAATATGTTAGATACAGTTTCTAAAAGTAGTCACTTACCTTCTGTAATTGTCTTTCTGGCCTGTAATTTCTGTGAAAAAAAACAAAATTAGATTAACTAATAATAATATACGAGCCATATATTAAGTTCAAATATAAAATTTAAATTTACACTTTAAATTTCATAGAAGGCATGAGTTCTAAAATATTCGACATATATTGAGTATTAATCTTTGAAAAGTATAATATAATAACAAAATAATTTATAATAAATACAATGTATTAAGAATGAAGCAATAACTCTTACAGAAAGTAACTCGTATGAAAAAAACACTTAGGCCCCCAGATACACAGTAAATTTAAGAGTAATTTAGAATAATAGAATAAATTAATAAAAATTAAATGAGGCATTTTATAATTATAATTTTTTTATATTAAATATTAAGATTTTTGAACTAGTTAAAATATAAGAGCATCAAAGAATTAGTGTTGTATTTAATATTTGTAATCTCTATTATCAGTTTTTAATTAAAATTCTATTTTGTTCCCACGCAATTATTATGACTATAACCTCATAGCTAATACTATAATACATTGTTAATTAATAAATAAATGAAAAGATTATTATCATTTATTAAAAGAATATTAAAATCTATTCTTTAAAGCGTGCAAGAATCTGATGGATCATAATTGCTATCTAATTCGATTTGAAAAAAAAGCTTTGATTTGACTTTTGACTTTGATCAATTTGGACTCCAAATTGGATTCCACGACCCATTTTATTTTGCACGTGTGATTTTAATTATAAAAATCCGGACTATTCTGTGCACTCTGTGCACTGTACACGGTCTATGCACTTCAGGATATTCGAATTTACTATTTTTTTCGTATCAAAACATGTTTGCCAACTTTTTGCACTAACTTCCTTTATAACAATTTTTAAGGCAATAGAAATACTTTACTTTATAGAATATTTTCTTTCGGAGTCTGTCACTGTATGTAATTTGTTTTGCTAATATTCTATTTATTTCTATGTTTGATTTATTTCTGTATATTTTTGTAAATTTGACTTGTCTTTTTTTGGTACCTGTATGATTTTCTTTGTCTATATGAGAGCTAGCTGGGGACAGCTTGCCCGTGTAAAAAAAAATATATTTATAATTAAATTATCTTTGCGGCTCTGAAGTTGCCATTTTTAGAATCCTTATGATAAATATACATAAGAATATTAGATAAATTTATTATGTTAAATAATATATTTTTAGGTTCAGAAGTACAATTTTGATATAGTAGAAAACTTAGTAACAAGAAATCCGATTTATTAACAATTTAAATCAAAATTAAATAAACTAGATCAAATTCCACAAGTAGCAACAAGTTTAATAATATAAACTCAAATAGTAACTCAGGCAGGTCTAACTAACCATTACCTGTAACTAAGGCAGATCTATCCATTACCTGTAACGAAGGCACGTCTATCCATTACCTAACTGATGATAATAAAATTGCTAAAGAGCAATCTCCTCCAAATAAAGAAATGGAGTCTAGTGCTTATATAGCAAAAAAAAAGTAGACTAGCTATTTATCTGAATATGTTCTTACATTTATACATATATAATACATATTAAAACAATATATAAGTAACAAAATAATCCGCATATATATATAAATATCCGCAAAGACAATCCTTTCTCTCATATTTAAACTACAATTATAGAATATTAGATAGTTAGATTGCGTATAATTTAATAACAAGACTATGAGCATTTAATATTTAGGGTAATATTGTTTTTTTCTGAACTCGGCACACTCTGGTGAAAAAAATTACGATAGGAAATAAATTATGAAATATATAAAAATCTATTTTATCGTAATTCCTTAAATATTAAAGGAAAGCTTGTGTTGTTGTTGTGATATGTTTAAAAGTAAATTTTAAAAAAGCCACTAATTTTCTGCGGAGTCTATAATACATAGTAAACTTTTATTAGTATACCCCGTAATTTGGTCCATTTATACATAAAGTGATGTTTATTTCACTATATTTTATACACTTAAAAATTCGAGATATTCTATCTTGAGATACTCATTGCACCACAAAAAATTAATCACTGCTACACATTGTTAGTTTTATGCAATATCAATATTTATTACGTACTAACTCCATTTGACATTGAAATGGTTAGTGTTTAAAGTAACTATAAACTGTATACAGTTTTTGTAACGATTGTTTTATGATGCTGAGATATCTTACTTGTTAGTTGAGTAAAGTTGTTGAAGTTGAGGATACGTTCTAAACATTATCAACAATAAATCTCACCGGTTCATTGTTGTTATTTAATAGTCTTGAAACTATTTAAACAAGGCGAAAAATATCATGGTTCAGCTATAGCAATACCTAATATATTAGATTACTAGACCGTAAAATACAGTGAAAATATTCGAACTACTTTCATTAGGCTTCACTGACTTTCCAATAGCAAAGAAATAAGATTTCTCTATTCATGTGTACAAATAAGAATAATTTTGTTTTAATGGAGAATAAGTTTATTTAAGAAAAACATGAAAATATACATAATACATGAGTGAAAAGATAAATTACCACAGATAAATTACCTATTTTAAATAAAAATTTTCTGCACGTGAACTCGACGCCAGTGACAGTGATCTGATAGAGAACATATGTTGCTACTGTAAAATATTTATTTTAGTAACATATGAAACAGCTTGTTACATAGTAATGTTAGTTTTCCAAGCTCCCTTATCGAAGGACCGACATCGTGCAGGGAGTGTTGAATATTTAATTAAGTGGTTATAATTCGAAAAATGTTATTCTCAAAGCTATATATTTTTGTTAATATTTTTTTTTACTTTGTATTAAATAGTTATTTAGTTTTCAATGCATAATAATTAAAAGTTAAAGAATTCATATCTTTATTACATCTGATTAAAAAAAAATGTGATTAAACCACAAGATTAAGTCAGACATCTAAATCAATCACTTGCAACTACCATATTTAAATAAAAAATCCGTGCCCGCAGGGGGACACGAGTGGGTAGACCTCGTGTGTAACTCGTTTAAAATATAACTCACTACCTAAGAATAACACATGATGCCGTTGTTTACATCAAAAATTTTCAAGCAAAAAGCGGTTTTAATTTTTTTCTCGGAAACGGTACCTTTTACGGAAAAACTTTTGGTACCTAAATTTATAGTAAAAAATAACCTTTTTATTAAAAATACTTGTGATGTAAGAATGCTTACCAGAAAAAAGTTATGAATTTTTTTCCAAAAATTTTCGATTTTTTTACCCCCACCACTAAGTTATTAAAGTTAGGTTTTCGGTTTATTTACATTAGTTATAGGTATTTATCAAAGACATCATATAATATGAACGCGATTGATCTTCTTTGTATTGGGAAAAAGTTATGGTCGAAAAACTGAAATCAGAAAAAGGGAGGCCCTAGCGCCCCCTGTGCCCGGATTTCTCTGGTTAACGAACTTGACCTTCATTTTTGGATGGTTGATTTTTGTGGAAAGTTTGAAAGCAATCCGAGCGAAACTGCGGCCGCTATCGTGCTGACAAAAGTCGAATCTGGAAGCACGCACGCATATATAAAAGTTTATATATATATATATATATATATATATATATATATATATATATATATATATATATAAACTTTTTGACCAATGGTCATTTCGGACTCAGGGGGTCATAAGAAGACCTCCTGTGAAGAAATTTTTCCAAAATTCGAAAGTCGGGTACAAATGAATGGGCAGACCGAATTTTTCGAGGTCTACCCAATAATATAACGATATAGTATATATCAGTCTATGTCATTACGATACTTAATAGGAGTAAATACTTCGGATTACCATTAGACAAGTGGTAATAAATGGTAATCAATAGAACTTAATCTATTAATAGTTGTACGAACATATATGAATTTGTTTTATATACCTTAACATTAACTTTGGAGATATTTTTGTTATACAAAAGTAATATATGTTGTTAGCAAGAACGACATTGAATTATCTAGATATTTGTATTTCCTTAAATACAATGAACCTACCTTTTTTTTTTACTTTTCTTTATTCAAGATTTTCTAGGAATCAGTACTTAAAAAAAATTGAATGTACATTCTTAAAAAAATCACAAAAGCTAATTAGTTTAATGAAAATAAATTGAATATTATTTTGTAATAATTATGTATATACATATAATCAGAATAGTATTTTTGGGTAGACCTCGAAGAATTCGGTCTGCCCATTCATTTGTACCCGACTTTCGAATTTTGGAAAAATTTGTTCACAGTAGGTCTTCTTATGACCCCCTGAGTCCGAAATGACCTTTGTTAAAAAAGTTTATATATATATATATATATATATATGTATATATATATATGCGTGCGTGCGTCCAGATTCGACTTTTGTCAGCACCATAGCGGCCGCAGTTTCGCTCGGATCGCTTTCAAACTTTGCACAAAAATCAACCATCCAAAAATGAAGGTCAAGTTCGTTAACCAGAGAGATCCGGCCACAGGGGGCGCTAGGGCCTCACTTTTTCTGATTTCAGTTTTTCGACCATAACTTTGTCCCTATACAAAGGAGATCAATCGCGTTCATATTATATGATGTCTTTGATACATACCTATAACTAATGTAGATAAACCGAAAACCTAACTTCAATAACTTAGGGGTGGGGGTAAAAAAACCGAAAATTTTTGGAAAAAAAATCATAACTTTTTTCTGGTAAACATTCTTGCATCACAAGTATTTTTAATAGAAAGGTTATTTTTTGCTCTAAATTTACGTACCAAAAGTTTTTCCGTAAAAGGTACCGTTTTCGAGAAAAAAAATAAAAACCGCTTTTTGCTTGAAAATTTTTGATGTAAACAACGGCATCATGTATTATTCTTAGGTAGTGAGTTATATTTTAAATGAGTTACACACGAGGTCTACCCACGCGCGTCCCCCTGCGGGCACGGATTTTTTTATATACAATGGAAAATTCACCTAAACTGGCATTGCTAGAAATTGCAACCTCTGAGATATCGCCCTCGTCGCTCTTCCAACTAAGTTGCAGTGTTCTTTGTAAGTGTTTTCAAACTATACTTACTTAAACAATTATGTCAGTGTATCAAGTTGATTTTTTTAAATAATTTATAAACATTGTATTCAAGAAAAAACCTATTCTACTATATCGTTCTCATAAGTGATAAGAGTAATGTTTGGAAGTAGGTTATTCAATCATTTTAAAATGGCTCAACACATTTTCCTAATCCCTGTATTATGTTTTCTAAATTCTTACATTATGCTATACTATAATATGCAATATGACTTCTACATTAAGTCACATAGACTTTTTCATATGAATTTCAAAACTATCTTTTTAATTTCTTAGCCAGCTTTCATTCCATTGTGTTTATTACCGCCTTTAAAGTGTGTTATATACTCTTTCTCCCTTAATATTTGTTTAATACATCAACTCTATACATTAAATACAGTGGATTGAACTTTTAATTATTCATAAAAGTTAGTGTAATCTTAAAAAATAAAGTATGTAATATAGTATATACTACAACTAACAAGGAAGGAAGTTATAATCTTTGTCAATACAGTCCTGACCGCAACACGTGAATATACATCGAATGTGTTTCCTTTCCTCTTGGAGTAATTTATCAAAAAGTTCTACCATCTGTTACACAAAGAAAACTTAAACAAACATTACATTTAGGTCACATTACAACTTATAATATAATTATACACTTGTATATAACTATTAAAACATGTTCAATACGAAGTAACATGACGTTAATTATTAAGTAACAGTGTAGGTTACATAATACTTTAAAATATTTGGAATTTACATAAGATTTAAATGCGGCCAAACATTATAGAAATTGGAGTCGAAGATAAGTTTTTATCACAACATTGTTATTTAATAATTCAATGTTGTTATCCACTGATATATAATTCAATAATATTTATTATAAATGAGATAAAGTAAAATATAATTCAACAAATTACATAAAATGTGATGGAAGGATAGATCAAATACATTATTTGTTTTAGGTATATTTAATTATAAAACTCATTTTCAGGTCATTACTAAGATAGCTTGTCAGTAACCTTGCTGAAATTTATATATGAAAATCAAATGTTTCATCTTTATTTCAGCTTAATTTATAAATATTTTTCATTATAATATAATTTATGAATCTACGTTTGATTAATTTCTGTATGTTATATTTATTTTGGTAAAATATTTTTAAAACAGTTGTTTTTTTTCCTTTACAATTATATACTAGTTACTTTTAAATAAATTGGAATTTAGAGAAAGTTTAAAACATGAACCAGTTAGATTGAAACAAATAGGTGGATTTACAATGACTTGTGTAGTGTGATGAATCCACTCGCATATTTTTATTATTAAATGATATCATCACTTCATTTCCAAAAACTTTCTGAATCAACTAATTACTATGGTATAATTATCTAACGCTGACTACGTCTTTTATGTAAGTTAGTTTAAACAGACCAAGTGTAATTAATTAAGTTTATACTGACTTGTACCTTGAATTTATGCCTCCCAAAGGTGTATTTTCATACGCTAGGAGCAGTCACTTTGTATTAAGTTCATCGCTTGCTATTGATGAAATGTTACATTTTTATTGTAAGTTTTATAAATCGGTGAGGTAAAATGTGGATTAAATTTTTATTGAAATATAAAATAAATTATTATACAAAACAAATATATACACTGGCTCCATCATAGTTAAATAGTAAATTCAGATGTGGTAATCTTTTATGTAAACTATACTGCAACCTTAAAAACATTGTTTAGAGTTATTCAAAAGTCAGTTATATAAAATTATTGACGTGAGTAGTGACACTGTAGTACAGTTGGCAGTGCTACAGGAGTGTTCCCAGAGGTCTCAAATTCGAGGCCTGGTGTAATAAACTATGCAATTTAATATTTATTAAAAAAAGTAAATGGCCAAACCTTTTTATAGACAATTACAAATAATAAAATGACATAAATTTATGATCACGCGTGAAATTCAATAAATCAATCATTTTTAATATAAAAAGTGTTAATTTTATATTAAATTAATTATCTATTAATATTGTTGATACGTTCGATATCATAAATTAAAAATCTTTATTATAAATATAGTGAGTATCGATTAATATATTTTACATAAAAACTTTGTTTTAAGTTAACTAACACATTACAAGATAAGTTAATATTTAAAAAATAAATAAAAAGTCTCCAATACATTTAACTGAAGCAAAAGTATTGTGTACGAAAAGTATTAACACCAATGGTAATTAGTTCAACCTGTATTATGAGCTATACGATCAATATGGTATTTGTGAATATGAATAATCATTATAAGATTTTTTTATAATGCATAATCACCTATTGTTTAGACAACAATAAAAAAGTGCAGTTACTAAAGTAACCAAAGTAAGTAATGGCTTCAGGTAATACAGCAAATATTTGTGTTTAGTAACTTAAAGTACCAGATGCGAAATTATACCAATTCGAACATAAATATTATGACGTCTTTATTACAATATTGTCCTTTAGAAAACAACGACATTAATTACGAGTTAATGAAGTAATAATCTCATGGATTATCTTTTTGGGTTTCAAATTAATATTGTTTACAAACTTTTCATCATCTTTAGTATTAAATACTTCTCGCTTGCTTTTAATTACAATATTTAAAATCACGATGAAGATAAAGTTTTACTAATTTTTATATTATATATTAAACGGTTTTTATACGATGATATGACCATGTGATGAAGTGTGTTGGGCTTATCTTAAGATAATGTATCTATTGTATCTTACAAATTATTAAATATCTGCTCTCTACATAATTGTCTCTTTACAAACATACTGCAAACACGTCGAAATTTGGAGGCTTCAATTTTTAAAACTAGTGACTTATGAACAGTCCTTAAAACTACTTGAGATTTATATATAATATATCTGTAATGGGTCATAAAGAGACTACAGACTACACTAATATATAAATATATATATATATATATATATATAATATCTAAAGTCAAACCCTCGTCTTAGTTTGTGAAGTAACTGTTTATTCTTCTATAGTGCACAGTACGACAACACAAGATTGTATTTTACTCAATAAAGTCTAATTAATATAAAAGATTTTCTCTTTTATATCCTGTTTGTGATCCAACAACACACGGACAAACAGAATGAATGTAAATAATATATGATACTAGTTTATCACTCTCTCATTTAGTAGTCTCTTTATGACCCATTAAAGATATATAACAGTTTTATCAAAAACTATAATTTTAATAAATGTATCATATATTAGGTTTTTATTTTAATGCAATGTCACACTACTTCATTATTGTTAATGTTTTAATTACACTAGCAACGTTAAAATATTAATGATATTATTTATTTATTAAATAAAAACTTTGTTGTTTTTTTGGGAAGTCCTAATTTATGAGTTGATATTAAGATTTAATAATGGTTTTAATCATTATAATCTTTGGTAAGAGTACATATAGCAAGTTGGACTGATTCTAAGGATTTTATAAAATTAATACATGATTTGAAAAAAAATAATTGTAAAGAACCCAATCGTGAGCAGCGATATAACGATAAAACCTGAAATCTTACATAGAATGATGTAAATGAAACTGAGAAAGAAAGAATATAAGTGTATAAAAAATTTATCATTTAAAAACGTACCGTATAAAAGATTCAATCATTTTTCTGAATTTGCAGATTACAATATATCTGCTGTATAACGTAAGTTACATACTTCCACATGACAGATTTATTGTTATCTATTTGTATTTATTAAAAACATATATAGCAGCAACAGAATATTACTTAAAACTAATATTATCAGCGAGAAAACAACAATAAAAGCATTCTGGATTTATTGATGTTATTGTTTGCTCAGACATATCCAACCAGTATGAACATTCCTTCTGCGAAATTTCCCTGAAACATTAATTTAGTTTAATAAATATCCCAATAACGATAATTCAAACGTAAGGTAACTATATTTCGAACTAATGCAATTGGTCGTAATGGGGTGGAAAATGGCGAAAAACGCTAATTGTATCACAAATCTCGAGATCTACAGATCATAAAGCGACTAGTTTAAAATTTTCTTATATGTTTTGAGTTTTTGCAGATTACGGTCTAATTCAAAGAATTGGGAATGGCTTTATATCCGTATATAATAAAATACGTTTATGTCCCTATAAAGTTGGTAAGTTCTGTTAGTTATTGTATAAGTTCGGACTAATTTGATAGATTGATATCTTAGTTCTACAATAATTCATAAGTTTCATTGAGACGATGTTTCATAGCGACGGTCGTTAATTACCGATACAGGAAATTATTAATTTAATCAAAGTTTGTGAACCAAAATGGCTTACAATGATGTGAGATGAATTATTTAGTTTCTATAAATTAAAACACATGCATAAAATATGCCAGCAGTGAGACATGTCGACAGATATGTTGATAAACAATTATGATTTCATAGGAATATCCGGTTTAAAATATGAAATATACGTGACACGGATCGTCTCCTTTTAAAAATGTTTAAATATAGCAGACTATATAAAGTACAGAAATAAAGTTATTTTTTCCACGATCTTAATTTGTATTCAGAATTATGAAATATTTTGTATGCTATTTTAAGTTAATAAAATAAAGTAGAATATCTTATTAATGCTACACATACTGATTATTTTATTGTTCAGATTTATGTCAACTTTACTAAAAGACGCATTAGTCAAATACGGGTTTAAATTAAATATGTTTAAAGTTTCCCCATGGTCGTATTCCGAGAAAAGATCGTAAAATTCGGTCGTATAGAGTTTTATAACAGATAAATAAGATCGATAAAAAACATTTATTACGTTTACGACAATCATTAGTTTTGTATAAATAGACGTCAATTTCATTGTATTATAAAATTATGACAGCTAGTCTAGAAAACTTATACAATATTCATTGTGACAGCTATATATACCAATATAAGAAACAATGAGGTTTTCATATTCTTCGAATGTTGTTTTGTAGCAAAAGTTATAATATTAATTTTAATATACAGAACAATATTAACAAATAACTTTTACTACTACTTTTACTCACGAGAAGAATTTTCAAATAACTTTTACTACTCACGAGAAGAATTTTCAAACATATTCAAACATAACGACAATTTAGTATCGTGTAATATTCAACATTAGGAAAAATATAATATCACCAACACATACACGCTAATTGACTATTTGATGTAGATGTATGGGATATAATGAGGTATGGACTTACAAGGAAGTTAATAGAACACTCAAATATTAAATAAATTTTAATGATATCAAAACATGCCTTACTTAAGTTCTATTGCAAGATTTTATTTATTACTTTTATACTACATAAAAAAAGAGATTAAAATTGCATTTTTCAAAAATTTAATTTTGCCATGACTGTCAGCAATTCATTAATGGTTATTTCCCTTTTGGTTGGGTGTGGTTAAATATTTGGTGCTATAAAGTGAAAAGAAAGACATGTTCAATGCTTACTCTAATTTGAAAAAGAATTTTTTCTAAATTGTTAGAAAATGGCTAATATAAATTTGAAATAGCTGATGAAAACAAAGGCAGTATTAGTTATTACAAATTATTTAACAACATAACATGGTAGACAAATAATTACGAAGTACAATATAAGTTCATAGCTCCTATCACAGTCACAAAAAAGTAATAAAGTACCAAAAGAAATAGTTTCATGTCTAATGCATACAAATTAAATAGTTATCAAGAACCAAGTCAAAGGTATCCATATACAACTATTGCAAGTAAAATTGGTTTATGAAAACAAAAATGTAAATAAGGAAACTAAAATTATTGAATATCAACGTAGACTGTAATTAATTATTTTTTATTGTAATGATTGACGATTCAAAAGTGATTTTATGTTGTAGACTACTATGATAAAAAATATATATATTATTTGTGAATTCAGGTAAGACTGTAATTTTTATTTATATTCATACAAAGATAAAAAGATTAAACAGAATAAAATTGGTACGTGAAGGCATTTTATAATTAACAATCGTCCCAGTTTTGATTAAAATTTTGTTTGACTTGAGAATATTAATGGCGGTATTTAAAATTTCACTTATTGATATTTACTGTTATACCTTACCTATGAGTATGATAATCCTAAAATAGTTACTAATGTCGTTTTCGATGGAACTCATACTTTACAACGCTATGGTTAAGTGTATAATGCACTAACAAGATGAGGTAACAGATATTAACAGGGTTCTTTTTTTTATTTAGAGGTTGGAGGATGGCAAATGAGCTTGCGGGTCACCGTTCATGTGATAACAACGCCGCCCATGAACTCTTGCACCATCCGAGGATTCACAAGAGCGTTGCCGGCCTTGGAGATATGGAGTGTATGGAGGAGTTCTTATTAAGGACTTCGAAGAAATAATAATATATTTATTTACTTTACATTGCTCGTATTTAATTTCACGAAAGCGGTTTCTAAAATGATTAATATTAAAGATAAGGCTAAATATAATTGTTCCTTTTTGTTATAGTACGTAATTAATTCTGTATACTGTAAGAAAGAATGAAACATTGTTTCCAAAGCTCTAAAGTGTCATTATTTTGGGTACATTGATAATTTATTAAAGTTACATTTATATACCGAAATAAGTATTTATAAGTAAAATAGCATTACGTCATTCTTTAAACATGGATGAAAACAAAAAGACAAAAAAACTGTATTTTAAGAGTTATTAAAAATATTTTAATTAATTTTGATTATTTTATTACTTCTGAGTATATTTTTAGTTAAATTCAGTGTAATTCAAACGGCAAGACTGAATATAAATGTATAGTTAAAGTAATTTAAATGTTTATCAGGTAATTAAGGTGGGACTGTTTTTCTTATCAAGTTATTCTCAGGACTCAAGGTAAAGAGTCTTCTTTACCTTTACCTTCATAGTCTTATGACCTTTCAAGTTTATTTTAACTTTCAAGACTTTAAATGAAGTTAGGTTTAAGTTAATTGTTATGTCACGAAAATATTTGTAAATCAAACAATTTCTTTTCATAATTATTCAAATAGGTTATTATCATTTTATTAATACAAATTATATTTTATTTATTATTTATTACAGTTGATTCCTTATACAAGTCACTTAATCATCATTCAAGAACTGTATAAAGCTATAGTATAAAACATTGCTTTTATAAATAAATTTGTTGACATTTAAATAAAGTTCTTAGAATAATAATACTCAGCGTAGTAAATGATTGACACAAAATGCCTTTTATGTTATGTGAATATTTTATTTCACTTCCGACCAGAGACCGACCACTTATTCGTTACGACTAACATTTACTACGTTATTATTATCATTTTAACTATAGTAATAATGATGATAAGTTGTATATAGGTACAACATAGTCTCTTATACTAATAATATGAACAATATCTATGTTATTTAATAATATCTATAACGATGGAAATATTGATTTAATTTAAACTAAATAATTCTGTCCCAAATCATAAAACATATCATCTTAGTCAAAATTTTAGAAAGCGTACGAATAAAAGAAATGTTCAAGATTTTACGATAAGGAGAAGTGGAGAACGTCACCTTCCCAGGTAAATGTCACGTTTCAACAATGTGCATTTTTTGTATGAAATTTGGATTAAAATAATTAATCCAAATATCTGTTCATTATTGCTTTATAAAAGCTAACAATTTTGTTATTATCTTCTTAATACCACGGATATACTCGTATAAGGTCTTTTTCAACAGTAATACAGCAATTTCCATACAGCCTTAAAATATATCAAAAAATCTTGTTACCTAATATAAAGTAGGTACATGAAACGGGAAATGAATTCTCTTTTTTAATCTGCTTTTTATAAAATCTCGACCTATAAAAGTTTTGAAAGAGGCGGCATAGATCAAATGTGATATATTTTGGTAATTTATAAGGTCTATAATTTTATGAAAAAGAAACGTTGCTTATAAGTTGCTCATAAGAACATATCTAGTGCCAATCAGTTCAAACCAAGCCTAAACACTGTTTCGTATCGTTATAAATCTACTCAGTGGTTACTTCTGTGTTAAAAAGTATGATTAGCAGAAATTATTACTCAGTTACATCATTTTAATTACTGTATCAATATTATCAGATAGAAGCCCCACAGTAATAGTAATCGATAATAACTGATAACCGGATATGTAACGCCTGCCGCTAAATATATAGAACAGTGTACAATTTTTTAATTTGATACTTTGCAAATTAAGTTGAAATTATTTTGATATTACAGTTCATTAGAATATTTGGTTTTTTAATTTACATTATCGACGTATTCAAACAATATATAAATCACAAAACAAATCTACAAACACACTATTTTACGGATCTATCACGCTGGTATAAATTACAGTATGTAAAATTGATTCTGACGTTTCAAATACTTTACAGTAATAGTGTTTTCGGAAAGGCGAAATGTAGATGTCTGTCAGTATGTCAATTAATTGGTCATCTACCGCCAACGGATTTTTTTATTTCCATAATGCACTTGAAGTACCTTATGGTCTTGTATTGTGTTCATTGTAGTGGTAATTTATATTTTTCATGACAGGGATCCAGGTATTAGATAGATTAGAACAATTATTGTTTTTTGAGATAATGATTTTCTATTGTATGTTCACACACTGTAGATATTAATGTATGATCATATTAAACATCTAATCTAAGGAAATTGAAATATGAGGAAAATTCTTTAAAAAAAAAAAAGAAAAAATTAAGCTGTCTCGAAGCTTTCATCTGCTGCCTAATTCCTTTGATATATAACAAAATAATGCATGGTGTTATGATTTTCTATATCTGGTTTAAAAGAAGTCTGTGGTGGCATATATTTATCTTATAAGTATTTATAGGTTATAGGAAAAGATATATACCATTAACACTTCTTAGAAAATTATAACTTACAATGACATTATTAAAAAGCTATTCGGACGCTTACATTTTTTAAAGTTATTTTAATGACCCGATAACTGTGGGTGGTAACACGATTTGATATTTTTTTAATTCCTGATATTTATTAAATTAATTTTAAACCGTTTAAAAATATTATCTTACTTGTAATAATAATAATTTTGAGGTTTGTATAAAAAGTTAATTGGATTTGTTCATTGTTAGGGAGTTCCTTGTTTTAATTAATAAACGTAAAAATGTAATCCCCGGTTTGCTTTATAATGTTGTACCTACACAGGTTTTTAACATAATAATTTATTATATTTAGGCCCTAAATAAATATGTATTTTTACATATTATTACATTAATAATTACATATATATATATATATATATATATATATATATATACATTAACAGTAACCAGTTCAAAATTGCAGTTGTTAATAAGATAATTATGTGTGAAAATAATGTCAATAAAGGAATATCAAATCATTGTATTTAAAGTGATGATGTATGTGAAGTAATAACGTTCACTTTTGTAGTATGCGTATTTCTTGTTTACTCGATTTTTTCTGTTATTTATTGTTTATTTTAATTATTATTAATTTATTTCAATATCCATATAAAATAATGTTTTACTTTGTGTATAACAGATATTAGAGAACAATTACTATGATGAATTTCAGCTCCAATGGACAATTAATATTAATTAAGAAAGTATCACTGTTACAAATGAAAGGCAGTGCCTAATTAGAAAAAAATATAAAACCAATAAAGTTACGAGTATATGTACATATATATAATATTAATAATAAGTAACAATCTTTAGTGTCTTCTGGATGTATGTGAAAAATTATGTATTTTAGGCAATCGTTGATTTTAGATGAGTCCAAGTGTGTCAATATTTTTTTTACAAACATAAAACTCAAAAGTTTCTTTATAATATATAATAGAAAAGCGTTCTATGCGTTAGAATTTGACATTATACTCGCCTTCATTTACCTCCACCTATAGTATTATTATGATAATGTACTGTTATTTTTAAATAAGCAATGTATTATATTATGTTTTAAGTTGTATGTTCGCCAAACGTTATCTTGGAAGTTTCCCCGAGGAGCGCGCTAGATACAAGAGTCGACCGCTTTCACTTTCTATAAAACCATACAATCTCGGTTGACATATTATATTTTGGGTATGCAATATAATTACTTCTATTTTAAATATACAAAATTTTACACAACAAATAGTATATTGTATAGGATATTATACAACAAATAGTATATTGAACAATATATAGAATTTAAAAGAAAAACTTTGTGTATCCCAAAAACTATTTGGCCATCATATTTTAAATAATGAGTCTGAGATATGTTTATAAAAACAGTCTCATAGTGAGACCTTTCTCCTTCTAAATTATGATAATTACCTTATGAACTCAATAATTCCTAAATTATATAATAAATTTAGTATAAAAAAAAATGACTAAAATATTTTATAAATTTGTTGAAAGCAGATAAATTTATCATTTATCATTCTGTGACATTATTTATATATAGTTACCAGATTATTAAAAATGGTTAAAAAACAGGAATTTTTAAGATTGAATAATTTATCTCAAATTTGGTAGCGTATATTATCTTTTTATTAATGAAATAATAACATTTAAAAATGAAACGATACTTTAAATCTAAAGAACTATAATTATTGTTTTTGTATTTGCAAAACTCTTGAATTGAGCGAGACAATATCGAGTGGAAAATAAAAATATATATCATAAGTGAGTCGGAGTATCGCAATAATAGGCTTTAAAGATTACAGAGACCTTATTGGAAGGGATTCATAAATATTACTAACAGGAAATATGTTCACAAGAACAGAACAATACATATATAGATATACAGGGTGCCTGTCTCTGATGTGTTATAAGTTTCGTAATCTTCCGTTCTGCTGTTGTAATTCATTTCATCTACAATATATTGCTCAAATGGTACACAGACTTATTTCTTTCGTGAGTGTATGCTTTATTATTTATTCACAGATAATGTGTTTCTATAAAGCGTAAAAATAAAACTCCAGTGACACTAAAATGTGTCATCATCAGTATTATTTGTGTAGTTCCAATTTTATTATTTGGGTGTATTATTAAGAAAAAATCTTGCAATAACTTAGTGTCAATTATTCTTTTTTGACAACTAGTAATTAAATCTAAATTAGCAGATCACCAGAAAAAAAATTGAATTAGGCAATCAAATTAGCTATCTGAGTAACGAAAATGTACAAAAAATTAACTAAATGTTAAAAAAGTACAATATTTATTTGATTAAAACAACTTTATATTTTTAGTAAAATAATGTCTTCACAATATATAAACCTATCCTCATAGTAAGCGGTTAAATATTATTAAATATTTTTTTCCGTACTTAAACTTTCCCACTTTAAAATATTTAGTATATAAAATCTTCAGAGATGATATTCTAATATACTCATATTATTATAATTAATGACAACCACAGAGCAGTTTTTTTTTTTCTTTTTTGAACCCAAAAAATTGCTATTAATATTATGTAATAGAAAATGATATAATTATATAAAATTATGTTCACACACAGACACATTTCACTTCAAACAATATTACACTTTCGTTGCTATGGAAAAAATATATACATATTGCCAACACTAAGTTAGATTAAACACAAGGATTTAGTTTGAAGATATTCATAGAATAAGTTATAATTCCAATCTATACTCAACGTAGGAAGAGAAAAAGTCGATGATTACATTCTAGTGCCAACAGAAGACTAAGAAATTGAAATAGACAATCCAATTATGTTATTATATATTACTTGCTATTAGTAATAACAATCAATCGTTCAAACATGGGTGTCACACACATTTGTGCATTATAATTTAAAAGCAAGTAATATTAATAATATTCATTGATTTGATATTAAATGCTATGAATAAATATATAAAAGATAAAATAAATATTTTTCTTTTAAAATTAAATGTACGTTTCCAAAGAAAATCGTATGAAAGAACTTTATTGAATGTTACCTACTTTTATTCACCGTCTCAAATTGATATTTTTTTCAATAAATTATTCTTTAGTGTACTATCATTATAGTGGTTACACTACCAACTTAATTATGTTAATTATAAAGTAGTTTAGTTTTAGTTTATGTCAAAGCTTTTTGCGCTAAAATAATCAGTTATCTAAAGAATATTCGTATAAAACTCATCTCAGAGGGTTCAATTCTCCAACACAATCTGATTCTATATAGGGCACATTGATATAGTTTGTTTTGTTAATAGAAAAATAACAAAACAAGTCGACGAAATTGACTTTGTGTTGTTTGTTTGTATTTAAGACGTCTACACGACATTTCTATGTTTGGTAATCTCAATACTCGTTATTCTCCTAGCTGTATTCCAGTATATACAAGACTAACTTACCAGTAAAGGCAGATTTAATCTCGCTTTTCTTGTTTAACAGGGTCTTATTCTTTATAATGGATCTACCACGAGCTAGTGGAAGTGTTATAAAATTATTGAAGTATAATTTGATTTCTAATATTATATAATTAATAAATAAATATCATTTCTCAAGACTAAGTGTAAAAATTTAAAAGTTTAAATCGATTTTATTTATTTGTTTCGTGTAATGTTTTTTGTCTACCTCATAGACTCCAATAGATGATTTATGAAAAGAACCACATTAAACTGATTGAAGTATTACGTGTCACTTATCTTGAGAATATTAAATACGTTCATAAGTATTGTGACATAAGAGTACTCGTGTTTTTCATTTCCTGTTTCTACAGTATAGAATTTAAATACTACATTTTATTATTATCTCTATAACAGTAACTAAAACGTTGAAGCGCAGGCAAAAATATCAACCTAATCTGAAGTGACACAGTCTTCATACTCTCAAAATATATTCATGCTTTTATAATAAAATATCATACAACATCCATACATAAATAGTAGGTAAATTTGCTGTAGCTTTTCCAACGCTCGTTATACATTATTCTTCACTTTCGGAAATTAGTAATTTACTGCTCGCCAACTATACCTATCATATTCCCGGTAACAGATTGTTGATTAGTTACAGTGTTATTTTCTATTCTCACCGCTGCTCCTGTCTCATTTTATTGCTATTATTATCTGTCGATGGTTCCTCTTACGCTATGATAACAATATTAACATCCACCGCATCACACGTGACCAATTTATTTCACTCATCACAGGTTTTCATTAATTTTTAAAACATTAATTTTTTTAATTGATAACAGTAAAAATATACAATGGTGAAATAATGAACGACAAAATACGTGTTTGAAACGCATATCAAATAAGTTCCCTGGTCCAATTTTAAATCGAAATATTGACAAGCTGATAAACGATAATAGCTTGGCCAAAAGTGATTATATTACGTAATGAAGGATAACTTTAGAAAAGGTTGCGGAAACATAATTAAAGTTACTTTGAGATTTTGTGTATAAAAATATATATATGGACAACTTTAATGTAAGCTTTACAGATTAGAAGCCAAAACATAATATACACTGATTTCTTAATAATGTATCTTAATTAATAATTTAGCTTCCAATTTAATTAAATACTTTCACAACGTAGACGTAAAACAATTATAAACAAGTTACAAGAATGTATGAGATGTGACGTCACGTATAATGAAATTGTTTTAAATCATATTTCACCATAAATTTGTTACTTTTGAGAAAACATGTCATGTTGATAATGTAAGGATAAGCTTAAAGAAATTAAATGTTCTTTGTTTCTGCAATACCTCTATTCATTATAGGCAGTTTTTCCTGATCACATTATAATATTGCGAACTTATTTGAAAAATAAAAAAAATAATTTAAATGTCATTTATTTTTAGTTATAGGTAAAATTAATTATTTTAGTTTTATTTCAATGAAAATTTTATTCAAAGATCATGAATCAGAATTTAACTAGTTTAAAAATGTCTTCTAAAATAGTTGTTAAATAATAATAAACCGCTCTTTTTCTTTTTTTTTTTTAATAAATAAATCTTCTTAAATAGGAACTGAGCGATATCGTTAGCCGCAAATTTAACACTGAAATCTTGAAATCTATAAGTGGGTTATCTTCAATTTCAACAAATGGCCGCCTATTGAACCACTTATTCTCTGTAACCAATCTATATAAAATATTCTGGTTATTTATAAATAAATGTGTATAACATGTAGCATTATATTATATGTATATGTTTATACTGATAATTAAAATTATTTAAGGATTGCAAATACCCCCAAATCAGAGTGTTTAAATACAACCATGGTGTATAATGAATACTGTTATGTCAACTTTTAGCTTGTAATCATAGTGTCAGTCCTTCCCTCCGTGATATATAAGTTTGTTCTTCATCATATATTTGTGACGATGGTTACTCGATAATGTACTTCTCTTAGTAAATTAATGTAATTAATTATATAATTTCCTATAATTAAGTGATACTTTAAATATATTTTTAACGTTGTTAGTTTTAACTACATCATTTTCATCATATTAATCTTCTTAGAATAAAGAGTAAGAAGCGCTACCCGCCTTTACAATAAGTAAAAGTTCCAAATACCAATTGTTCATTGTATTACAACATCGTCAAGAGATATGACTTGGTGTGCGTTCGAAACACATTCATAAATTAACTTCGGCCGAGAGTCGAATGATTAATATGGTGTCAATATAATTCTTACATTACTTTAGATGAAATATGAATTATAGCGAACTAGATGATACAGAAATATATGGAAATTGTAACACTATGGGACTTCCTATTCAAAGTTAAACACAACTTCCATTGCTGTCTTGGTTGTTATTCTGTCTTCCGTAACAAAATATTATTTTATACGACTCATAGTTTGACAGTTTGGATATCCGTTTATTGAATTCTTATCTAATGTACTACAAATAGTCGATATAATAAGCGATATTGGTTTGTTTACATAAAATTAATGATAGTTGCTCATACAAAAGCTCAATTTGTGTTAACATTTATTGTTTACTGATTAATTAAATACAATTTGTAGATGAATTGTAGAATTCTTTGAAAATAAATTTTATATAAGTTAGATAAGTTTATTACTATTTCGGTTTAATTAACGTCGATTATTCGGATAAATAGTGTATATTATTTCGTACTACAAGCTATCTATGTCTTCTAAAATGTTAAACACGAAGACCCAAAAAGTTCAAAACAAAACTATAATGTATTTTAATTTCGCAATCAATCTTTTTTAGATTAGATTCGTGACCACACGAGTAATAACATATATCTTAATAATACAATAGAGAATACAAACGCAACTACAAGGAACTTCATGGAATTAATATTATGATTGATTATAGCTAAATTGAATTATGATAAATTGTTGCCGACTTGTTTTTAAATGAAAGTAATAGATAACAACGATAGAATAAAAAGTGATCAAATATACAATATGAAGTGACAAAACACGTTGTAATAAAGAATACTTTCACTTTATCGGCATTTTACCATCACGTGGTGTGTGTTGAAAATTGCGACACTGGAATAAAAGCCATAAAATAAATTGTCAACTGCTCGTTCTTGATTTTATAAATTATTTTACACACATTTTTCAGACAAATGTCTTTATAATACTTAGATGCATTTAATTTTAACATTCAACTTATTAATAATTAAAATATGTGGTTTCACAGCATGGCTAGGACCTAACATATAGTAGAAAGATACCATTGAAATAAATAGTTAAAATAATTTCACGGACATAATACTCACATATGTAAATATTGTTCATACACTCTCAAGGTATTTTCCTCACTCTTTATATGCTGTTATATTTTTAACTGATATTGCAAAACTTTGTAAAGTTATATGCTTGAGATTTTTATATTCATATTAAAATTCTTAATATTTATTATGTAAAGTCACGCTCCTCGTACACATTGTTTTATTTTACCTGTTTCGTATAACAGGTTATTCATGAGAAATAGTATAATGCTAGTTTCTGGTTATTAAAGATATTTTTTCAGTTTTTCCATCCTATCTTATAGCTAAAGATTTCTTTGTCCGTAACTCCATCAAACATATAGTAACGACTCGGATTACTGGACGTCTAGTTAATTAACATAGATACAAAACTAAGATAAATACCAAAAAAACAACAAATAGTTTTATTGTTTGCTAATAATGTTTATTATGTACTGAATATTATTAAAAGCTAAAAAATTTATATGTGGTAGGATAATACTCTTTTAATAGGATAGTGCCCGGATATAAGCCTAATTTTGTTTCTCATAAAGGTTATCATATAATTTTTATTTTATATTGGATCAAGAACTTAGTCACGTAACTTATTTCTGGATATGTTTTCTTTACTCATATCTTTATACATCCCATGGTGAACCATTGAATGCGAATCACCAGGAGTCCATAACCATCCGGACGCGTCTTAGCATTCCCACTATTAAACAATCGACATGGAAAATACACGATCAAAATATAGCGGACCTGTTAGAGCACCCGGGCTCAAACCAGGTACTCAACGCGCAAGTAGAGACTCTACAAAATACTATTTTTGACTACTTCAATGAGCACTATCCACCTTCGAATCGTTATGCTCACAAGTATAAAGAAAACGGTTTTAAATTGAAAATGAGAAGGAAAAAAAGGGACCTCATAAAGAAACTTCGTAGGGCCAAAGCCATGGGCGACAACCAACTTAGTCACCAACTGTCTAGGGCATTAAGGTCAATTCTTAAATTAATACAAGGCATATCACAACAAATAACAAAAAACCGTGATAGCTTTGACCGGGCAAAACACGAAGTAGACTTTGATAAAAATCCTTTTAAGTACTCTAAAAACATTTTCAAAGACGAAAAAGGTAAACTCCTCTTGACCAACGAGCAAATTTTTGATTATTATAAAAGCACATACGAAGTGCCTAAAAATCAAAGGCTGTATGGGGATCCCAACGATCGAAAACCTGAGAGTCCATCCATAGATTTTCATGCCAACCCACCAACTTTGGAGGAAATCAATAAAATAATTAAAAAGAAACCATCTAAGTCAGCACCAGGTCCGGATGGTATCCCTTATATAGTTTATAAAAAATGTCCGTCGATTCATAAACATCTATTGAATATATTCGATAAAATCTGGTCAAGAGGACAAACACCGGTAACATTCGGAAATGCTCTTTTTGTCCTCATTCCCAAAAGCGACAATGTCTCGGATCCTAGGGACACTAGACCGATAGCTCTAACAAATACAATATCAAAAATATTTTTTTCTTTTTTACAAACAAAAATGACGCAATTCATGATAAATAATAAATATTTCGGGCCTTATCACCAGAAAGGGTTTTTGCCTGGCATTTCTGGATGCCTCGAACATAATACGTTACTATCGGAAAGCCTTAAAGATGCCAGAAATAGTGAAAGACAAATAACGGTATGTTGGATAGACTTAGAGAACGCTTTCGGGTCGGTACAACATGAACTGATGATGTTCGCGCTAAGATGGTATAACTTTCCTACGTTAGTAAGTGACATGATTGCATCATATTATTCAAAATTAAAATTTTCCATAATCACAAATGAAAATCATTCCAAACCATTAAATTACAACATAGGTTTATTTCAAGGTTGTTGTATTTCTCCAATTATATTTAACATAGTGATCAATATTTTAATAGATAAATTAATTAAAAACGAAAAGAAATGGGGCTATCGGTTTAAGTTTAACAATAAATACACAGAATCCATACTAGCATTCGCAGACGATCTCGCGATACTGACACGTAATCCAAAACAATGTCAGCTACTTTTAAATGTTGTGGAGGATTTCTGTGCTTGGACGGACGGATTGAGGACAAAACCCAATAAATGCTACAGTCTGTGTCTGGGTAGGCGGAACACCAGATATACCTCTTACGATCCGGGCCTTATAATAGGCGGTAAGTGCGTTACTACTATTACCGACGCAGCTCCGTTCAAATTCTTAGGCAAAAAAATCGATTACCAAGGGCGTACTCCATCTTTAGATTTAATAGTCGATAGCTTTTTGAATGATCTTAAAAAGGTAGACAATCAGCCAATAAGTAACATCAAAAAGGCTTGGATATACGATAATTATTTAACATCACGTTTAAATTGGCCTTTCCTCGTTTACGATATTAATAAGACCCTTTTGTTAAAGTTAGATGCAAGCGTCATAAGGACATTGAAGTCATGGCTCGGGTTAGCGCATCCAGCGGACTCTTCCACCTTATTTAGAGACCGACATAATTTTGGGTTAAAATTAAAGAAACCATCGGAACTCTATAAACACCTAAGAGTGACCAAGAGACATATCATCTCAAAGTCGAATGATGATACTGTAACATCTCTCCCAAAAGATAAAATTGCCGCAGAGCTGGAGTCACGACTTCAATTCCATAAACAATTTATGATAGGTGCTCAAACAAATAAAGCAGGGCTAGGATCAAGTAGGAAAGAACCAGACATAGAAATAATAAAATCCTTTATTCGGCACGATGAAAATGATAATTACCGGTTGCACGCGATGAGCCTAGAATTGCAAAACGAATGGGTGACCATAGGAGATTTTTGTATTCCATTAGCTTTACGATGGCGCACCCTGCTTCATGATTGGTCCCCAGCATTATTAAAATTTTATCTTAATGCATTCCAAATGACTCTCCCAGATCAAAGTAACTTAGTAAGATGGGGCAAAGCCACCGAAAAATCTTGCAACATCTGCGGGGAGGCAGTAGGAACCGCGAAACACTTGCTAGTAGGGTGTAGGGTACTATTAAATAGAGGTAAATACTCGCGTCGCCACGATAAAGTATTAGAAATCATACGAGAAGCGGTTAGTCTTTCTGTAGCAAGAGCGCAGAGGGGTATAACAACCACCAAAAAATCAGTAGAGTTCGTAAAGGCAGGTTCGTCCAAAAAATCTAAATTAAAACCTTATTCCATCTTGGACGCGTCTCCTGATTGGACTCTCATGATGGACACGTATGAAAGGCAATACAAAATCCCCGGGGATGTTTGTGTTTCGTCATCTAGGCCGGACTTATTCCTGTATTCAAAACAACTAAGGCGCGTTATACTTGTGGAGCTTACTGTACCCTGGGAAACAAACATACCCAAAGATCATACATTTAAGCTTAACAAGTATTACGAACTATGTAACGAACTGATCAGGAATAGATTTATAGTTAATTTGTACGCTGTAGAAGTAGGAGCGAGAGGTATAACAGCAAAATCTCTCTACAACTTATTTAAGGATCTCGGCCTTTCTAGAACGATCATCAGTTCATTTCTGGAACGTATTTCAAAGGCGGCTTTAGTAGGTTCTTACGATATTTGGTTAGGTAGGGAGAGGAACGTAAACAGTGAAGGTGAGCGTGTATGCGCATAGTAAAGGGGCCCCTTAAACCTACATCTGGGTCGCAAGTCCCAGGCATTGTTTGCGCTCCTCTTCTTGCAACGCGATGGGCCTGGCACCCGCACGGTGAATCCATGGAATGCTAAGAAGCTTCGTCTCTGTGTCTCAACTAGGTCTTTCGTAACTCGTCTTAAGAACATTGTCATACAAACTAATAATAGATCAAAATTATGTTTTAATTCCAAAAAATATTATATATATAATAATTACGAGTATATTTAAGTCTGCAACTTACACCTTTCGAGAGTTTGAGATAGATGTTAGATGTTCTTTTTTAAATTCCTTCAAATATTTTTTATATAATATAAATAAATATAATAGATGGGAGTGAAAGTAGGTGATCTTAAGGTCAATTGATTGCTATATGCAGATGATGCAGTGCTCATTGCATCATCAGAATGCAATTTGCAGGCATTGGTCACCACTCCGAAAGATGGGTGTGAAATTAATGGTCCAAACCTGAATGTAAATAAGACGAAGGTTCTGATATTTAAAAGAAATGAAGAAAGAACAGAATGTAAGATCAACGTGAATGATATGATAATAGAACAAGTGAATGAAGTGGTATATTTGGGAAGTATGCTTAGCAGAGACGGAAGATACGAAATGAATGTGGAAAGGCGTATTGCTGCCGGTAACAGAGTCAATGGTGCTTTGGCTGCATTGTTGAGACGGCAAAACGTCAGCATAGCTGCACGTTTGGCTGTACACAATGCAGTTTTGCTACCGACAGAATATGCGGAGTCAGTCTAGCTGATCAGAAGAGATCCACAGAATGGCAAGTAGTAGCGAAGATGAAAGAGGTATGCAGGAACCGTAGCGTTTGGCGCTCCGTCGTCTCTGGCTACCCCGCAAGAGATACGGCGTGAAGTTATATATATATATATATAGCCTATAATAATATATTCAATAAATAAGATTTATTTAATTTACTGAGTTTTCATCAAATTTATTTCAATTTCAAGTACCAAATCTTTTCTAGTAGTACCTGTTCTGATGGAGTTCATTCACTAAGTATCTACTCTAAATTGGACGGGGTCGTTGGAAGAAATAAGAATGGGGTCATACTGAGTATTTGTGGCCACATTGGCTGGTCGTCTAAGTTGTCTCTGTCATCAAAAAATCTATGGTAGTAACAATTCTTGCAGTTCATTTGAAAGGTCTCCAGTTCTAAGGTCTAAGATCTACGTCGATCTACGATACGATCTACGATATATATATATCGTAGATCGATCGTATATATATATATATATATATATATATTCAATAAATAAGATAGATTTAATTTATTGAATTTTCAACTAATTTATTTCAATTTCAAGTACCAAATCTTTAAGGTCTAAGATCTACGTCAATATAATCAGGAAAGCCAGTCAACAATAAAGTCATAATATATTTTCATTGCACAACTTTAATGAGCACCGAGTTATTAAACCACATTCTCGGTAATAAAGACCTCACTACTCTTGAGTATCAGCGATACACACTTGCTAAATTAAAATCTTATATTTTCAACAGAAAACAGTCATTTGTCAATAAAGTTGGTAATATTAATTTCGTAATATACGTAGCTTATGACGACGGCTTAATACAAAATAAACAAAAAATGTTGCCAAAAATTCAGTCTTAAAATTACTTCAACGCTTAAAATTCCACGCTTATCATTTCATCATTAAGGAAGTAAATATATAAATAAATATAATTGTATAATATTGAAGTTTTAATAAGTAATATTGCTTAAATAAGATAGATACAGGGTTAAAATTATTTTAAGTAAATTAAGCAAAATTTTAAAAGTAAATAAAATATCCTATAAATATGCACGAGGCTTGTTTTGAAAGTAATCGGGCGTATCAAAAATTGCTTTAAGGATAGGAAGAACCTTATGAGACACGAACCATGAAATTAATAACAGAAAATTGTCTCGAGGTAACCAAAAGCGTCTGTTCCTGCGTGTATCATGAACTCAATGGGTTTTGTAATCTTAGACCTTTGTTGTTTTTATCATATCGTTTACAGCTTATAGTTTTTTTTATTATTCTAATATTAATTATCACAGTATTTTCATATTTTTTAAGTTTCAATGTTCGCTTGTTATAATATATTAATGCGGCAACGTCTTCATTAATTACAATTATTTATAATGCACTTCATTTGTTTCAACATTAAGTAATTAATTGATGTTACAAATCCTAATTCAGTCTCTTGTAAAATAAATCATATATTTTTGATCTCGTGTTGTCTGCAAGTTAAGAAGCCTCTAAGGATTGTCATATTAAATATTATTCAAGTTACACTAAAATCTGAAAAATTTATACATTTCGACTTTGATGGTAAATGGTAACCTTCGTGTACAGATAAACAATCTTAAAGTATGGGTTGTTAATATCACCTTCGAGGGACGGGAATAAGAGAATGTGAGAAGACACTGTTCTGAATTTTTATATTTATTTTTAAAAATATTCTAAATCCCAATGCTCCCCCAATGCGCTTAAACTCTCTGAAGTAAATTTAAATTTATTATTACAATAGTGCATTATTATGATATCTGATTTAATAACTTTTAACCCTTTGGTTAAAAGTTATTAAAATAAAAAAAAAACATTTCACTGGAGATAAAAGGTAATAAAATGGAATTTACTATTTAATTCTTATAAAATGGAATAATATCACTTTATATAATTACTATGTAAAATGCAAACAAGTGTATAATATCATGAATGTATGAAATTCAAAACATGATTTAACAAGCAATTAGACGGTTCAGTTCCACTATACTGTTACAGGTTAATTACCTGAGGTAATAAGCTCTTATACAGTTTACATACACCATTACACACATAATACAAATATATATAGAATATAATAAAATGTAGATCTTTGTTAAGATTTCTGTATGAATATTTCTTTTTTTATTTATGAAGCAAGAATATCTGAAAATAATGTTTTTAATATAATAATAATAGCCTATTCATCGTATGACAGAACAAGTACACTATATTCTGATCTCTGAAAAAAAAAACCAAAATATGATTAGTACAATTATGGGCTGTCAATCACTAGTTTGTCCACATATCACATGGTGAATATAACTTTAACTTCAAAACATCGCTCTACCAAGGTGTCGTAAATCGAGAAATATGTTATAAATAATAACGAACAGGTTGAATTCAAACTTAATTAATATTCGTAATAATTCTCTTCATGTTAATAAGATGCTACTTAAATGCTGATTACATACGAGTAGCATATTTTTAATCTGAAGGAATGGGGTTATGTGTTGTAAAATAAACTGCATGGTCGCCATCGATTTATTATTATTTCGGTATTCGTTGTGGCAGGTATTTAAGATTAGTTTTAAACTCAAAAGTCAATTACAAATTTCAGCCGATAAACATGAAGCAAACCCACGTACCAAAAACATAGTTTAGTGAAGTTCTATTTTGTAATGAATAATTAAATCAGAAGGCACTTTATTGTAAACAACTGAAACTTCACGAACTGAGTGAGACTGTTTGTTTAGCTGACGAGAAAATAACAAGGCATCTTGAAAAGATTTTTGTTTATTTAATATCCTATTTTTATTCATTTTACACAGCACATATTTAATATAAGAGTTCTGATATTATAGTTGTCATAATATATGATAAAGAAAGATGTGAATGTAAATAGATAAAGTATTAAAAACATATTTTTCATTTATTTCATATTTTAAAGTAACAACCGATAATTATGTGTATTAATATATATATACAGAAATAGAGAAGGGACTTCGAGAAAAACATAATACTCGAATCTACATCATCTTGTATAAATTCGTTTATAGACGTGTCCCCATTCTAAGGAGACACGTTAATTAGAAGCTATTTCACAGACATTTACGACAGCCATTACTCGTATAATCAAAATTATATCAACATAAGTAAACTTGATTTCTGGAGATAAGCTTATAAATGTGTTTTTGTTTAGTAACGTTTCTCTTATATTCTATAATATAATAATTATAATTCTATCAATTTGAAATCAGGCCTTTGATTGTTGTTTTCAGGTGAGGGATAATTGTAATAGTATAATATATTTGTCGATACACCATAAGATGTTTCGTGGATAGTTGATAAAAAGTTCTTAGCATTCTTGGTGCCAATATAATGCCAAGCTCATTCGTGACTAAATTATTCACTTTCAACGGGAATGTTTTTTACTTTTTTACTGTCTGCTCAACCTCAGATATATTCGATCTATATTCGATCGTATGTAACAAATAATTCACGTTTCAGAATATATTTATATTATGTTTATAAGAATTTATTCATTTTCCCAAACACCATGTTTATTTGGAACAAACTTCATATTAACAGGTGAACATTTTAGTAGTGCTCTATTAATGAATTAGGAACTGGATACATGAGTTGTATATGTATGTATTACACGATTATAGTATGTGTATATGCATATATTATACGAATATAGTATTGTAATTTAATACTAATTAATGTTATTGATGAAGGGATTTGTAAGGAATAATCTATCATCTTAGTCATCCGTCATGCTATCACTAACAGTATCAGTAGCAGCAATGTGTATTAATTAATTGTCTAGAAGTAAATTATAATACGAGACCCAAGTCTGTCAATAGCTATTTATATCATAATAAATTATACAATCATGGCCAATATGCAGACAATAGTTCTTAGACAATAGAAGAGTTCTTCAACCGCTTACGCCTAAGACCCAACTTGCTATTATTGCAACACTTTCCTACCCGAGATTCAAAAACAAATGGTTTACTTACATTACACAACATGAACCAAGAAGAATGGAAACCGTATAGCAAAAGGAGTAACCAAAAATACTAAAGATTCTGAAAATAGATATGCTGTTGAAACAGAAAACTTATTTTTTATCTATAAGTCGGACTCGAGAAGCGAAGCTGATTTACAAAGGCAATCCCCGAAAAACTAGATTTAAAGTGATTATCTCGCAATATTTTACTGAAAAAGACCATTCATTTAATATTTTAGATCTTTATCATGAAATAAAAACAATATTTTAAAAAAATAACACCATTGCCTTTCTCTGCATTTGTAGAACGAGTTTTTTCTTATGTGACTATATAATAGGATAACTGGCAGAGATCTCTTAAAGAGATAAGTTAAACCTTTGTACTTTTTTATTTTTTGCCATTGTATATTTTTCTGTTTTTTATAAGTTAATGGTACATAAATAAATAAATAAAAAAATAAACTTACCTCAGTCAAGTAAATTATCTGACAACATGTTTTAAAAAAGAGTAATGATGAAAACAAATATTAAGAAATAATCACAACTCAAATACTTTGAAATTATTAACGAATAATAATAAAAATTATGAATTCGATTTGACAACTATTTTATTCAATAATCAACTAACGAATAAAAAAAATATTCGTATTTCGAATATTTTTTCTTTGAATAAATTAACTTATTTATTATTCTCGAATAAATAACTTTTCCTGAATGTTCATATAAAATAAAGTGTGTCTGTTAAAGTCTCTTTTTTATTACCAATTGGTCAAAGTTTTTGATAAATGACTCAAGGAAAGAAACATGATCAGTGTATATTCGTGTGTAACGGCTATAGTTGTATTGACAAAGCCTCCAACTTCCTTCCTTGTATATTCCCTATTCCGGAATTAAAAGAAAATAAGCAACTAAAACGGTAAATATAATTATCCCTGACATAATTTACTCAACACACAAAAGCCTTGTCTTAATGTTAGTTTTACATAAGTTTTACTTTATTATAAACTATACGTTTATTTAAGTATTTGTAGTTTCCAAATATTTGAAAAGTTCAATCCACTCTATAAAGCAATAGGACTTAAAGTATGGAACAAATATAAAGAGAAGTAGAGAATGTAACCGTCCTTGCTAAGGCAGAAATAGAACCACAAAAGCTAGTTACAAAATTCCGAAGATAGTTTCCACATCCATATTATTAAATCTTAACAACGAACTAATTGGTCTGGTATGACAAAGTGTTGAGATGAAGGGTAAAAGAAAAGGAATATAGGAGTTTTTAGGAATATATACATTATTAAAAAACAATGTGAAAATTGGATATTGGATACTGTTTACTAAGGATTATTTTATTTAAATTAATTATTTTATTTATATTTAGAATGTACATCAAATGTTTGTTCAAAGTCAAAATTCCACGAAAATCTTGAACAAAAAATGTAGACAAGGAAATTTTTTAATTAAAAATATTTTAATTCTACAAAACAAAATAACTTTACTTGTATTTAAGAAATAAAGAATCACAAAGATCTATCAAATTGAAAATCGGACCCTTCGTTACTTGGATACAAAATACGTTTACTTAAATATTATTACTTTGATTCTTATTTTATGGTGAAATAAGTCACAAAAATATCAAAAGGATAAAAATATAAATTATGACAAACAATTTATTATGTACTTTACATGCACTCCCAATAATAAACTCAAGTATGTTTGTATAACTCTCAACCAAGCATGAAGTTCATTGAATTATCCTTTATTATAATTGGCTTAATTACAATATTAGATTGAAAAATTATAACTATTAAATTCATTAAAAAAAGATAAAAATTATCAAAAGAAAGAAAAAAATGCTTATGACTATTAATTTGTTTTGCTGTTAAACTCGTTGAATATTTAAGAACAATATTCGTCTAATTATTAACACTTCATTGGATATTCAACAGGCGTTCCCTTGAATTTTGTGACATATTTATACATATTTGCTAACTAACATTTTTTCCGTCATAAAACAACGTTATTCTAATAATTAACAATTTTTTGTAAGAGCCATAAGTAGCTAATATTAGAAAAAAATATAATATATTATAAAATTGTGTTCAATTCCTTAATACCATTAAAACTAAGTACTTGACTAAAGTTTATAAGAGCGGTAACTGAAATAATATCCGGGAAATATTTTGATTAGTGAAGTATTTTGCATTTGCTATAGGAAAGTTTGGAAAGCTTAATGACTGTAAGTCGAATCCTAACAGTATACTTCGCTTTATTTATTACTGTCTTATTAAAGTTTCAATAATTAGCTTCTGTACATTTTAATATTATCAAATAACTTTAACAATACAAAACTTATTTACGAGTATATGAGACGAATCTACTTAGCATTCCATCGAATCTCCGTGCGGGTTCTGGGCCCACTGCGTTTCAAGGAGAGGAGTGCAAACAAGGACAGGTGTAGCATTAAGGGGCCCCTTTACTGTGCGCATACACGCTCACATTCACTGTCTATGCTCCTCTCTCTACCTAACCAAATATAATAAGAACCTACTTAGCCGATTTGAAATAGAAATTAACCGAAGATAGTTCTAGAAATGCCGAGATCTTTAAGTTGTAGAGAGATTTTTCAGTTACACCTCTCGTTCCTACTTCTACAGCGTAAAAATTAACTATAAATTTATTCCTGATCAGTTTATTACTTAGTTCGTAATACTTGTTAAGTTTAAATGTATGATCTTTGGGTATGTTTGTTTCCCAGGCTACAGTAAGCTCTAAGCACAACGCGCCTTAGTTGTTTTGAATACAGGAAGGAATAAGTCCAGCCTAGATTACGAAACACAAATATCCCTAAGGACTTTGTATTGCTTTTCATACGTGTCCATCATAACAGTCCAATCAGGAATTACGTCTAAGATGGAATAAGACTTTCATTTCGATTTTTTGAACGAACCTGCTTTCACGAACAATATCCCTAAGGACTTTGTATTGCTTTTCATACGTGTCCATCATGACAGTCCAATCAGGAGTTACGTCTAAGATGGAATAAGAATTTCATTTCGATTTTTTGAACGAACCTGCTTTCACGAACTCTACCGATCGTTTGGTGGTTGTTGTATATACCCTTCTGCGTCTTGCTACTGAAAGACTCGTATGATTTCCAATACCTTATCGTGGCGTTTACTGTTGGTAATTAAACGATATCTATTAAAATTATATTTTTTTACGGGAAATCACAAAAATTGGTTTGTAGGTTGAATCTTATTTTTAGGTATTTATAGACAGCTTATAATTGATGTGACTTCAAGGAAGGACAGTGAAAGGCTCTAAGCTAACTAACAATTAAATACCGTGTTCGTGGTCTCTCGCATTTTGCTGGTAACTATCATGTATATATCAATATCGTTATTATGTTTGCTGACAGACTTAATAGCCGAATGGTTGAGTAATCCAGCAAATGAAATGAATTGTAAAACGAAATCTTCAATGTCTACATTAGTCTTCAATAAATGAAACGTATGACAGTTCCAAGTGCAGTATTACTGGTCTTCAGCATGGCTCGAAGACAAGTGTCCATTCCATAGCACCCCTACACAATGTAGGCTCTGTCATAGCATGAAATATTCATTTGATTGCACGTCCATCGTACATATGCAAGAATACATACATGATGCTCTGACTTTGTGCGTGAATATCGATGACCATGTTTATTTATTACGGTCACGTGTAATCCAAAACGGCCGGCCGGTAAAGAGGTTACAACGTTGTTATTGCTGCTATTGACGTTATAGCACCTGCGCTCAGACAAAAAAAAAATCTTTAATAACTTTTATTACAAAATTACATGTTTTTGGCCCAAGACGTTGCTTGATGTATTCGGTTGAATGGCAAAAGCGGGTATTATCTCATCCACATATTTCGGTTTGGTTCATCGCCAAAATCCATTCTGAATAAATAGATCGTATAATTTCTGTGGAAATGCCAGATTATTAATAAATTTATTTGAAAAAATTACACTTAGTAAAATGATAATTGTAAGCGTCACTATTATGATTAATACACAAACACTAATATTAACTGCCGAAAACTGTAGGTAGTGAGAAAAGAGATCTCATCCCTACTCCATGCTGTTTGCGGGTTCAGTAGTGACATCTGTAGACCTAACGGGGATAACTGATCAAGTGACAATTAATCCGTTATCGAACTGAGTGGAAAATTATTGAATTACTTATATTGCTATTTGAAAATAGGAGTTCATGGTAGGAGGGTGAAAATTTAGAGTTGTATGTTTGTTTAATGCCACACGATAAAAAAATAAAAACAATTGACCAAAAAATAAAAAAAAATATATTAGATTAACAAGCCTTATCACTAAGGGATATAACAATCGTCAATAACCTATTATCAGACTTGCTGAATATGCAAATAAAATTTCATTAAAATCACTCGAGGAATATGGTAACTAAAACTGTGACACTAGAATTTTTAAAATTAGATGTAAATAAGGCCTAATCATTGTATAAAATTTTAAAGACAAAAGCTCACTGAGATGACGTATGGGTGGAAGGAGTTGGTAAATTACCCCTCAAATAATTGTGATACTCGTAAGGGCAAGTGTATGATGATGATGATGATATTTGCAGAACATATTGCATACATTGTTATGAAAATATACTTGAATTCTGAGACTAATATGCTTTGTACAGTAAAATTAATAGAATGCATACCTATTCACTACATCATTGAAACATGCATCAGGTACAAGTATTTCAGCAGGATGATTTGGATATAACTGAGTCTTACATTTAAATCTAATTACTATTGAAATATAAAATTATGTCATTCCTAAATAAATATAAAATAATGCACAGAATTTATTATATTTTGTAATGGAAGCTTTAGTAGAGGCTGACATTGTTACGTATACAATCTTTAAAATCTAATATATTAAACGTTTTACATTTATATATCATGTACTCTCATTCTTTTAATATGAAACAAACAGCTGCTAGTTAGATTGTAATACTTGAATACTAAAATAGGTAAATAAAAAACCTACAATGGTAGGTGATATCAAAGATCCAGTGATGATTCTTTTCGGGTGAGCAATAAATCTCAAGATCCGTGAGATGAAAACGAACGTGACGTCTTGAAGTGTCGATATGAAATGTGAATTTTATTTTTTTATATTAAAATGTTTTATTATTTGAAATGTAGTTATTATATTTTTGCAATCATCGATATAAAATATCTTTATTTATTAATATTATTAATAAAAATACAATTACATAATAGGTTTTTCAAAAATTATTAATAGCGTGTTTTGGTCCGAAATGTCTGAAGATATCGAAGACTAACGGAAAGTATTAATCACACAATATATTTTTGCTTCAACTAGCAATGATGAGCAATATTATATTTTTGCTTCAACTAGCAATGATGAGCAATATTATATTTTTGCTTCAACTAGCAATGATGAGCATTATTATATTTTTGCTTCAACTAGCAATGATGAGCAATATTATATTTTTGCTTCAACTAGCAATGATGAGCAATATTATATTTTTGCTTCAACTAGCAATGATGAGCAATATTATATTTTTGCTTCAACTAGCAATGATGAGCATTATTATATTTTTGCTTCAACTAGCAATGATGAGCAATATTATATTTTTGCTTCAACTAGCAATGATGAGCAATATTATATTTTTGCTTCAATTAGCAATGATGAGCATTATTATATTTTTGCTTCAACTAGCAATGATGAGCATTATTATATTTTTGCTTCAACTAGCAATGATGAGCAATATTATATTTTTGCTTCAACTAGCAATGATGAGCATTATTATATTTTTGCTTCAACTAGCAATGATGAGCAATATTATATTTTTGCTTCAACTAGCAATGATGAGCAATATTATATTTTTGCTTCAACTAGCAATGATGAGCAATATTAAAATTTACAATTTATTGAAAATTATAACTAAAATTACTGTACGGATTATGTTGAAATTTTGTATGATTATAGGTCCTGACTAAAGTACATGATACTAATTGATTGTAAATATTGCAATTTTCATGAAAAAGAAGCAACTGTTATCATCACCATTAAACTAAAAATATAAGTATGTATAAAGATTTAGTAAGACAGATATTTTAAAAATCGTAAGAAGGTCTCATCTTATTTGTTCCAATTTTCATGTATAACTTTCATATATGTAACTTTACCTCAGTTTTTACGAGTATAACATTATGTTGTGGACACAAATGAAATGTTTTAATAATAGCATTTACAATATAGTGTAATACTGTACTGTAATTGTATTATCTATTACTTCTAAATTTACACATTTTTATTATATAGCATATTTATTTCCAAAACATCAATAAACCTTTTGGATATATCGTTCATCTGACATATGGAATATATACTCTTAGTCTATATTTTCTTTTTATTCGGGATGTTTATGTTATTGTTACTATATTGACGTTGGGAAGAACAAATCTACTAAACGACAACGAAACGACGCTATCACACACGATATGTAAATCATTCGCAGCTCTTATGAACTATGAATCACATAGTTTACTAAAGTAGTAATAATTTAGTTGGGAACATTGTTGTTTGTTTGTAAAATACTGTTTTACTTGTCTTTTGTGAACTGCATCAAGATATTTTAGCGCAATCTGCGCTAAAATATCTTGATGCAGCACATTTATATAACATGATGTAATGTTATGCTAGACAGCTAGCTGGCTGAGAATGCTTGCCTTTCCAATATATGTGCCAAAAAATATTATTATAAAATAAACAGCTGGTTTAAATCATAAACTACTAAGTATGTATTAAATGTTACAAAAATAAAAAAGTGACTTAAACAGATATTTACGAGTATATTATGAGATAATTACAGTTCATTTGAATTTTAAGTTACAGTGCTTCAGAAAATGTCGATAGAAATAAAAATGTAATCAACTTCGTAGCCATGATCCATGAAAATAATGCATAGTAAAATTATATCAAACAGCAAGTTAAATGCAAAAACAAGAGTTAACTAACTTTGGAAACAATAAACCTTATTAAATTCAGTATAAATACTATTTGGTATTATTCGAAATGACGATTACGCGAATATCTTTTCATTCATAGAAAGAATATTAGATTTTCAAGCCAAGATTCAATTACTAAATCAGAGGAACATTTCGGATACCTAAATGGTAACAATATTCCTTCCTAAACGTATATCACAATTACCGTCAAATTATTCACCCCGATGAACAATTAACCTATTTTTCCTATCTTATCTATACGAGTATAACCTCGGAACTGTCAAACTTCATGGCATTTATCACCATCGATTTACATTAATTCACTCTTCGGCATTTATATCGACATTATTAGAACCTTTTCATTCAGCACTATTTTTGTTGGAGGCTGATATTTTACATGTTGAGTTAATATTACTTTCTTATTTTGTACTTCTGACATATTATATTATCATAAAAGATAGGTTTCGTGCAATTTCCTTTTTAGGTCTTTAAACAGTAATTTTTATGGGTTTTCACAATTGTTATTGATATAATTATTTAATATACTATACAATCAAACTTGAACGAGTTTTTTGTAAAATAATACTGTACCAAAGATATAAGGTAAAAAAACTCATAAATTTTGTTTGATGGAAAATGATAGTTATCTAAAATCATTTACGGTTTTATACAATACAAGAGTAAGAAAGTAAAAAGAAAAAGTTTTTCAAATAATAAGTTTGACTAAGCCATAAATATGAAAATATATTGTCTTAATAATTAATTTTGACTTTCATCTTTTCAAGGTATTATAATACAAATATTCTTAATGTCATTCAACGATTTCGTTTTGATTGACGCTGATGGTAATCTTTAAATCAAAATAAATGTTTATGTTTGAGTCTCTAATAGTCTCTCAATTAATTTCTTTCATGACATCAAATGAATATTAGGTTATTATTTTTGTATTTACCTTTTGATGCTATCAGTCTTAATGTTTGAAAGAGGTAATTTGTTTGTAGATAATTTTTACATTTTGACCAACACAATTGATTTTTAATTACAAATAAACATAAAATAACATTGCCATGCCCAGTGTTCAAACTTACTCCATGTGGGAGGCATTCCATAATATGTAAAATTATTTATCAGAATACTCGTATATGTACATCTACTAGATGTCTTTTTATAACTTTCCAATGCTTTTAATATTATTCTAATTAAATCAATAAATTATTCCAAAATGCTAGTCCTGTCACGCTTACTAAATCTAACTGAATCAAACAAGAAAATATACTGTTATACGTAAACAAAGTGATAATCAAAATGTTAACTCTCCAAATCTAGACGGTTAAGACGTTTTATATCCGAAAAATTTATTAAATGTTTTGTCTTTCTATATTTTCAGCACTTAATAGCTCAGTTTGCAAAGGTCATATATTCGAGTATTGCTTATATTTAGAAAAATAACAAAATTTTCACATATTTGCTGGGTTTGTTATATATATTTGTTATATATTTTATTTATTGTGTGAAGATAATATTTAGTCAGGCTGCACTACATTCGCGTCGGTCATCAGATATATCGATTGCAGGGCTTAAAAACCAATTTCAAATGAAATGAATAAATCCCTTTTCACAAACACTATTCCAAAATGGAGTCCCTAATACTATAAGTTAGAGTGGATCACTTATTTTATGAACTTTATGTACTCTGTAACTTTAGGTAATATTTATTTCGTTACATACTTTATACTTATGTTGAAAAACCGTTGAGAAACAAAATGTATAACTAATCGTTCCATCAATATTTTTATAATATCATTTATAAATATATATTTAATGTACGTTGTTCAAATAATATTATTGATTTTAGTGTCTTTTACGTCAGCCTTTTAAATTTTAAGCTGTAGACTTTAGTACTTTGTAATCCTTTTACCGTATCTCTTTGATGAGCTCAGTCATTGAACATCTTCTCAAATTAAGTTGCGACTTTCTTACAACTTTGCTTCCTCTTTTGCCTCTTGTCTTTTTTTTTCTCAGTCTAATAAGTTAATAACTTTTTATGTATTATACCTAAATTCTTTAACTTCACTTATATATGAATATTATAAACTTAATTTCAATTAAAATAAGTTGTACTAAATTATCTTCTATTCAATTAATATAGATTTTATATACAGAAGGTCAGAACATTTTGCTACATTATGATACAACAGACGTATGATATATATGTATTTATTTGTATATACATAATTATAGTTTTTATTTGATAGAGCTCATTAGTATTGAGGTTAAGTTTCTAAAGCTTGTGTCAAATTAGTTTTTTTGTTTTTCAATACCTGACTGTTGACGTGCTTCATGTTTATTAATTATTAATGTTTCGATCGGTTACCTTTCACACTGAAAATACAGAAGCAGCTTGTTGTAGTACAAAATAAATGTAAACTATATTAATTAGATTCAAACACAGCTGTACACGCCAAGTATGTTTTCACACATGCCCTCTACAAAACATATAAATAATATTTAAATTAACAAGAACCGTAGCAAAGTGATTTATATCACTGTTTTAGATTTTCTGTAAACATGTTTAACAACATTAAGCGTATTTCAAATTTACATAAATATAGAAAGAAAAACTTATTCATACGGTCAGTACTCGAACTTGCGACCTTTGGAAAACTATTCTATTAGCTAACCAATAACTGATATATTCGTTTTAAATTTTAGTATTTATTAATTGATTCTGATTATTTTATTAAAACAAATAAAATCAACTATTCTGATTCTATCTTCTCCAGTCGCAAACACTAGACAATGGTAATTTGCACTGTAAAAATCTTCATAAATCATTACATGTTTAAAATATTGTCTTACAACAATTTTGAAAAACCTTTCAAAAGCAGACAGTCTGATATGTTACTTTAGTGTTTAAGGACAAGCTATTTACATGAAACTGGGGATTAAAAGACAACAAAAGGATTAAACATTTTGTAAGTTTAGACTACTGATAATAATATGTGTAGTGCACTTATAGGTAAGGCTTATAAATATAATGTTTAATTATTTTATTAATTAGTACATTTAGTTACTTAGTATACTGCGACATGATCAAATATTTTTGGAAGGTATTTTGAATCAATATTTAGTATATGTAAAATATAATTATTACATACAAATACTATCGGTATTAGACAGATAATAAATTTGTTACTCAAAACAAGTGTTACTACCCTGATTAGATCAGCTTCTTGAGTTACACTCTTGTCTGTAGCCGGACTCTATCAATCCCATAGTACCCACTCTTTAGAATATACTTTATTCTGTCTGTATGATCCTAAAAGTTCTCAGTAATAAAACTATTAGATCACGTTTTTGATTCACTATTTTGGAAATAATATAATTTGTATTGTTTGAAAGACAATAATTTTAAATGGTTATCAGTTATAACTCTCCGTTTTATTTTTTATGTAAAATGTTGTAATAGGCTATATAACTTCTTACATTTGCCAATGAATCACAAATTGTTCCGTCGTACTTAGTGAAAAATATAAAGCAATTTGTGAAACAACTAACAACCGATATTTCGTTTCTGTCTCTATTGACGGTATCATCGGCGGCTAAAGCAATCAGTAATAATAAAAACTTTAGAAAAGCTTTTGGACTACTATCGATAAATTAACTAATTTATCAAAAACGATTAGGAAAAAATTACTCACAAGTAATACAATATATCGAGTATAATTATTAGAACTGGACAAAGACTGAAGTTATGCAACATAAAGCATTGAAGAAAGTTACAAAACCTTTAGAACACCTACTAATGGTTATTCTATAATAACAAATCAGTTTGCAATTATATACACGAATAATTATAAGGACCAAGTTAACAAGTACAGAAATGCATAATAACAACATTACAGGCAATTTAATTTTATATACAAATAAATACATTAATAACAAAATCTAGGCAGCATCTAAACATCATTTACGAGTTTGCTATCATTATTTAGAACTCATGATTTAGACAACACTCTAAATGTAAATAGTAGAATAGTAGAATAGTATCTTTGATATTTTGAGGAACTTACAATAACCTCAAGCTTGCAATATCTGATTTCTAACAGAATACGAAATGTCACAAACTAATTAGGTCCCTTTAATATCCTCAGACATTAAGGACTCAATAACCAACCTAATGTCCCCAGACAGGTCATTAACAAAAATTATAAAAATGAGAATGAATGTATGAATATTATAAACATTTAAATTACTACGGAAATGTATTTTTTACATAATAATTGAAGTATTTATGTTAATTTTTGAAGTATTTTTATTAATTTAACGATGTTAAAAAAAATAATAAATTGCGGTAAAATGAAAAGGAAAAATAAACTATGCCTTAATTTATTCGAAGGGGTACGAAAACACCCCGTTTAAATTAATCAGTATTAAAATCAAATAAATTAATTTCTTAACACTTTTTTGTTGTTTAAATGTGCACTTACATTATGATATACAATGATAATTTCAATAAACGTTATAATGCTTATTAAATTATAAACGAATGGATTGTAAGAAGGAATCCATCAATGTTCTTTACCACACTTATCCATCGTGATATCGGTAAGTGATAAAGAAATATTTTATGAGATATGCAAGAACAGATACATATAACATATATGAAACAAAACATTTCTTAGTAGGTTATTATAAGTTAACATTAAAGAATATGTTGTAAGTGTGCCATTAATTATTAGTTGAGAGTAATTGAATACTATATTTATTATTTCAATACTTTCTCATAGTTTAACTCTCCTGAAGTACACACAATCTGGAATCTTTGTAATAACAAAAACTGTTACAGTTACAGAAAACTGTGTCAGTGGCTCGGTGATAAAATCCTTTGTTTCGATATTCTTGTCTCCCCTCTCCTCCCCCCACAATTTCGACCCTCTCTCTATCCTTTTTTTGTGTCGCCGTATCTCTCTTCCCCTCTTTTCCTCCTCTCTCTCCTTTCTCCCACTTCCCTTCTTTATGGGTATGTCTTATTCTCCAACCGTCCCTTTTCTCTTTTCTTACTCAGAAATCACTTTAGCGATAATGTCGCCCTTTGCTGGTATTATTTTTTATCATTTTTTTTACTGTTTGTTATCTTAAATGTATGCAGTAAAGTTATTTAAATAAAAAAATAAATATAAATGTCTAACTCTCTAATTCACTTTTTTCATGTTCAACTAAGAAACGTCGTTTCAGATTTTTCTAATATGGTATTACTTGTTACTCATCCAGTATTAAATAAGCAGATTGATCATAGAATCGACCATGGCCGGCCAGTAGAATAGCAAGTAAATTTTTGCAATCAAAAAGAAACACATTAGGTGATGTTAAAATATTATTCAATCTTGAAGGATCCTGAAGATAATTTTAAGAATTTGACAAATATAATGAATGAGTGAGATCCAAATATAATGTCGTCGTAAACTTCAAGAAAAAATAGTAAACGGTTAACTTAAATTTACTTAAGGTTCTTAGACCTTTGGTCAGTCCTCTTTAAGACAAGAAGTAGTGGCCTAAACTGAGATGTACATATAGTTATGTAGATGTGTACTTTAAAAGCTCTTAGGACCGAAGCAATCTTTCTTTTCGTCCTTAAGACCAGCAGCTCATGATGGGTATACTTCCCAATACTTTACCCTCTCAGGGCGGAACTCGTTCTAGCATGAGCCCACAATTACCAACATACACCACGTATGGCACAGGAATACTAAATTATAGATACAAAGAACAATATCATTACACCTTTCTAAACAATCCCCTAACAAACTTAATCAAGACTGAGTTAGCTTAACTTTAGATTAAATATAAAAATAGTACAGAATTAAAAATTCCAAAGTACAAAAGTTAAATTTTGTGTAAAGGAGACAATTTTTTTTTGTAATTATTGAAAAATTATACAAGAAATAGGAAACGCTAAGTTATCTACTCTCGAGGTAAGATAGCTGCGACCCGGTCACTTGATGAAACACATCTCCCGGTCACCGTTCCCGTGCCTTTGAAGAAATATTACTTACAGTATTAGAACCCAAAATAGAACTACCGGCGGTTATTAACTACATATAGTGATGTAATATGTATTATACATAAAAGTATATTCATATTTTGAGGAGCTTTGGCATTTATCTACCTTCATATATTATACATTATATTATTAATATATTCCAAACAGTTTATAATTCTAGTTTATTATCCAGCATATTTCACGTAATCTTGCGATCAAATAAAAGAGCCTTTATGTTATGTTTAATAATTAAAAAATAATAATCTTGTTGTTATGTAATCATAAAGTAACTATCAGATTCGTATTAGTCTTAAGATACAATTACAACTGACAAAGTCGCGGTCCTGAAGTTTATAGTTATCAAAACCTTAATTTGAAATTGTAACGTTTAAAATAAAAATATTTTTAATTTGTTATGTGTAATAGTGAATAAAGATTCATAATTAGATGGCAGTTTATCTTTATTTCAAAATTTTGGTCTTAGAATTCATTAAGACCCCCCAAAAATTGTTTAAATGTAAAATATTTTTTTTGTGTCAAGTCTGTGTACCATGAACAATACATTGTTGTGATACACAAACAATATACGAAGTTAAAAATTAACAAAGTAAAAATAATATTCTAATTTCTTATATATATATATACTAAATAGATAAGAAAACTCTTATATAAAATATAATTTTTCATTTGACATATTTTTTTAATATTGGCCTTAAATGTTCAAGTGAAAGTAAAATTTAATTAAGAATTATCTAAAACTATACATACAGTACTTGTTTTCCACAAACTCATTTAATATTTAAAACCAGAGATTCAGAAGCTAAGCGAAATATACCGTTCTTAGGAAGGCCTAATTAAAAACTTTATCCAACGACTGATCTATGTAATTTCTTACATAAAAGACACCTGACGGTAATAACAGATCGTCGGCGACATTTAGAGTTTTGTCTACTCTTAGAAAGTATTGTCATATTTGTACCTACATCAAAGCGACTGAAGAAAAATATAATAGAAGAAAAGATAGGAATCAGATATCGAGTTACTAACAGCCAATGAACTGTCATTTTCTGGTATTGTCTATGAACATTAAGACAAAAGGAGATTCTTTTTTTAATTTACGTATCCAATCCAATCATCGAATTCAATTATTATTTGGATATCTTTGTACCGCAGAAGAGGGCTTTTCGAGCAATATACAACACGAGGCCTGAAGAGTCATTAAAAGATATATGCAAAGAATTAAAAGTTATGACTGTGTACAATCATATTTATAAAAAATTAATTTATGTACGCAAAAATATTTCAAAATTCAATAATAATTTCTATGCCCATCACTAGGTTCTATAAAATAGGTAATTCCTTTAAGGTTAATTGAAAACGTTTTTCCAATAAACTCCCCAGTAAAGCCTTAAATTTGTCACTAAATAAACTCAAAATATTACATTAACGACAGTATTGCGGTGACTGGTCGTCTTATTAGCCACGGATTTATTTTTTTATTATTAATCATTAGGCCAGATTATCGAATTGATTACGATAAACCCGTCTGCGTTTGTTGTGTGTTTTTTTTCTGAAAAGGGCGCGTTTGGAACCCTGGTAGCCTTATTTTAAGTCCGATAGTGTCATTACAAAAAGGCTATGTAAGTATGGTATCAAAATATGCCCTCCTGCCACTCCCATTTGACGTACACAAGTGATTACTGGTATTGAATTAAAGTGGAAAAGATATAAACAAATAAATAAATACGGTAATTTCAAAATACGGTATTTTAATCTTAGTAGCAAAAAGTATGAACCACGCCAGTTATCGTAATACTCACGTTTATTAAATCGGATCTTGTCCGACTAGTTTTGAATCCATGACGGAATTGAGATGTGAACTGACAGGCAGTCGCAATTCCACCATACATAGAGTTCAAGATTCAGAACTTCGAATGGATTCGAAATAGTCAAATTCTGATTTAATTAATACGAGTACACCAGGTAAACACATATAATAAAATTATTACTTTAAAACATTGTTTAATTTGAAAAATGTGTCTTCAGTGATATTATACAGAATTATGTGACAAATTTGCCATAAAAGTTAAAAGTTTTTCAGTAATGTTACAATTGTATATCCGGGTTGGAATTGCTTTTAAAAACGAACAATAATTGTGTTAAAGAACTTTTTTCATATCTGTGGCACTTATAAGTTCATAAAAAAGATAACGCAAACGAAATATTATTTTATGAAATAAAGGACAAAAAGTTTTAAAAATGATGTTTTATAACAATTACTATTTTTTAATATTTATGTGTACCTACTCGTATTTATGTTTCTTTTAGAAAAAGTGTTAAATGTTAATGAAATGTTTTAAAAAGTAATATTTAGATTTAATGCAAGTTGCAAAGGTTGAAGACATTTGAATAAGTACTCGTATATTTCTTTTATATTGGATTTCATGTACTTAGTCTGAAATTTTAATACCAGATTTTTTTTACAGCCGCATTTACTTTGTTTTGTTGTGATAGTGTTTAAAAAATCGTAAAGCCAGTTTGTTGGTTCTTTTATAAATTAAATTCCACACACAAAGGAATTTATAAAGCTTGTAATGGATTCAGGAACGTTAACCCAGGGTCTGCCACACCGGGATCTTCATAAAATTATATACCTCCATATCTTCATATTACTAAATCTATAAAATCATATTCAAAAAGATGATCTCAAATTGTTGATATAATGTATGTATATTTTTTATTTTAAAAAGTAGTACTTACTTGTAAGTCAGCGTTACTTCGAGTGCGGAAACTAACCCTTCAAAGCATACCACAGCGATGAGTAACCGTTGGTTTTCAGTGAGCCTTAAAGATGGCGACGTATTCAAGCCTGCCATAAGCAATCACCTTTTTGTTTTGGGGTAAAAATGTTAAACTTACTCAAAAAAAAATAATATATGGAATGTTTAAAGTTTTAAAAATCATTTTCAATAATATAATGCTTTATACGATTTGAAGCATTATGTTATTGAAAACAGCTGAAACATCTCGATGTTTTATTCTCCTCGGGACGAGTCCCTTTATTCATAAACATTTTTGAATAGTTATAATTAAAATAAATACAATGTAGACATTCATTAGGAAAACTCTGGTGACATTTTAAATTACGTTCATTCACGATTTTTTTAGGAAGTCCGAACAAAGTGACACCCAATTATACCAGCACTTATTTTCTTAAAACAACATAAAAAGCTCTTTTTAATTGGATGTTTTGATAATTTAAATAATGTTTCTATTGTCATTATTATTTTGTTTTTATAATAACATAGTTACATATAAAATACAATATCATTCGGATCCAGAAAGCCTCGATTTGAAAATGAATTCTTTGAACTTGACTTCAATAACTATTAAATAAAAAATACTAAAATAAGCTAATTTAAATACAAACGACGCGATGGACAAGGTTTCATGAGGTGGCAATAAAAACTATCGCTTAAAAATCAAGAGTATTAAAGGTAATTAAAATTTTATCTATATTATTTATACATATATATATATACACTGACCCATCATGAAATCTCCGAAACTATCTGTCTGATTAACTTAAGATTTTATATTGTTACTCCCACTAAGAACGGCTTTTACAGAATTCCTGTCCCAACGGTTTTCAACAAATTTCAAGTCAATCGGCCTTATAGCTTCAGAAGTTTCATGATAAGTGTGTACGTAGATGGAAGTAAGAGTTACTAAAGCAATTGTTACCATGACAACGGTTACCATGGCAACCAGATTTTCGATGAGGTACAAAATGTTTAAATTTGAAAATTTAAAATTGATTTAAATAAAAAATCAAAGACGTAAAAAGACGTAATGGGTTGGGGAAAAAGAATTCATAGAAGGATTGTCTAAATGGACGTAAATAAGATTTATGTCATTCTTTACATTTAATTATGAAAAGTAATAAATGGTGTAAGAATACTTTGATAATTATGTCGTTGTATCTTATTCGTTGTTTTAGAGATATTCAAATGTCACGTTCAACTTGGCACCGACCTCGAAAATGTGGAACAATAATTATAAAATATTTTTATTTTATCCATTCTTTGTGTTTCGGTTGCTTTGGTGTTTATAATGTCGCTTTTTAAATATCCGCAAAGAAACCTATTTGATATATTTTTTTGACAATTTTTGGGTATAATTCTTATTACTTTAGAATCCAAATAATATAGATAAGATGCTACATATTTTTTAACATTTATAATATTAAAATGCGAAAGGTTGTCAAGATATTTGTTTGTTTGTTATTCTTTTTCGTAAAAACTACTGAACTAAATGAAAGTTTACAGTAATATAGCTCATAGCTCAGACTTACACATAGACTACAATTTATAATGATTTTGCATATTTTGATCTTAATATACGTTATATTAAGATCAAATTATTAAATAATGATCAAGTATTAAATAATTTGGAAAAAAATTGCCCTTTCAGAAGTATCTTGGCGTGGGCTGCCTAACCTGTTGGAGCCACATGATGATAATGTATCGTAGGATTGTTTGTCTTAAATAGTTCTAAATAAAGTCTGCAGTATACACTGTATATGTGGAAGACACTATACGCGTGCGAAGTTGCGGATGGAAGGCCTACTATAATATTCATTTATGTCAAATTCATAGATTTCTTTTTCCATTATTAGTATTTAATTGTTTATATTTTATATAAAATGAGGTAATACAATTAACCAGTGAAATATTATATAATATCATTCCACTGTTAACTTCGATACAAAGGCAACGATATTATAAAGGAAATATTTTATATTAAACTTTTCTTTCCATCCACAGGAATCCTTTAAAATGAAAGCAGTATAATTTTGTTTTCATTACAGTTTACATAAAGCCCTATAAAGTGAGTGAGTTTATTGTATATTACAAAAGGCGAACTTAATGCCTGTTGGCATTCTCTTGCCAGCTAACCTTTACCTTTACTATTCATCACATAGACCTTTGGGTCCTAATTGTAATAAACAAAAAAGCTATCCTATCCCGCTGTCTATTAGCTACAGTTAAAACAGCTAGCTTCAGAGACAGCTTTTTTCTGCGACTCTTTCTAAAGCAAGGCGTTACACGTCATGAATTAAATTATATTTTATAAAAATTTTCTAATAAAATTAGCACCTGCACCTGCAAAAAAATTAACTATTCATATTATCTATCTCATTAAAGTATCTGGTTACTATTATATACACTAATATATTTGAAATTGTAACAAATTAGTTTTACATAAAACTTTTAATATCTTACTTTGATCTTGATATTACTAAAGAAATATAACACACTACGTGCTTACAAACAAAATAATGACAAACTGTTTATTACTGTAATAACCTCTCTCTGCCAAGGCTCTTCCTAAATAAAAACCAATGGAAAAATCTGTTTTACATCCACTTGATTGCAAAATACTAAAGCCAATAATTTCTTTATAAATCATTGCTCGCTCAAAATTGTAATGTTCATTTAACAGGAATTAAATTTCAAATAAATTTTTAAATTAATATTTTAATAGTTATTATTATTGTAATTTGATTTGTAATTTTATTTATGAACTCTTTTCTTGAATTAATTAGTAATTTGTGATGTTGTATGTTTAAGGGAGCAAACTGTGTTTTCATGAGAAATTTAGTAGTCAATGGTTGATATCATAATGAATGTGGAAATAATATTACATTCCTGAGTTCGTTTTAGCATTTCTCCCAAGGCCAGAACTTCTTTCCCACATTTGATAAGAAATTCCATTAAGCATTACATTACGCCTAGTGGAATTGAAACCTTTCTCCTTTATTTGTTTACAAAATAGTGGCATATTGTCCATTATTACACGAACCGGTAAAAACATTATATCTGCGTTACCTTCACATATCATTTAAAATTACTTAAAAATGTTTGATTATGATTATATTTTTAGATTTTAAATAATACTTACACTAAGAAGATAATAATATAAGATATAAGTACATTTATAACAAAATAAAAATAGCGTAAAGTATATAATATTAAAGTTTTACGGGTCAATAACCTTAGAATATTATCCGCATTGATCGAGTCTACATAGAAGAACTTTAAGTTAAACAGCATAATATTATTACATATTCACACCTTCGCCTTTTACTTGATTTGCTCACTCGCTTTTTATTTCCTTTATAAGTTTACAAGTAAAAAAAATTCACTTTAAAAAATATAGATACCCAAAATAAATGAAATTTTTACTACACTATTTGATTAGGATAAAAGTCTAAGATTTTTACTCACTATCATGATATGATTTTATGACAATTTCACAGTCAGATTTTTTATAAGCATTTACCTAAGAATTCTCAGTCGATATTAATCACCTAAAGGTAAAAAAATATGCATTTTTTTGTTTTAATTTCGATTATGGCCTAGGGAAACAGCACTACATTGATAATAATATATAATTGTCTTAAAGGCTTTACAAATTATTTTACTTTCTATATTCATTTATAAATAAAATTTACAATATCAAAATAATCGTAAATTATGACATGTATATTGTGGATACAAAGATATAAGATAACCAGTCGCCTATTATACAAAAAAAATATTAAAAAATCGAATCATTAATCATGAATTTTCTTTTAAAGCTTTCTTTGAGATCTTAACTTAACCTCACCAATTATAAATGTAATTATCGTACAAATATTATTGCCGAGAATCAAACAAGAGACTTACAATTTAAAAGTAAACATTTGTACTGCTAAGTCAGATGTCTTAATTATTACAATTTTTTACTTCTGATTGTATCATGTTTTAAATGTTCGGTACTTCGTTATCTTGTTAGGTCCTTAAGATGTTGTCATTTTGTTTTAACAATTCCAAGCTTTACTTCCATTTGTTAGCAACACCTGGCAAACGGCTTCTCATTTACATTCTTATAACACAAATTATGAGATAACATCTAACTTGTACTAATGTATTCGGGCTGTTATAAATATATTTATATAAAGTTAAATGCTCTTTGAAGTTAAGTTTTGCAGATTAGATTCTTACTTAAAACTGAGGATGCGGGCTTATTTTAGTGAATACAAAATATAATTGAAATAATTTAGAAAATTATATAATAAGATCTCCTTGATATGTTTTAAAAATGTATCATAATTATTTACTTTATTAAAATATATAATATGTAAAATTGATATTAGTTCCTGAGTAATAAACAATTAATTTTATAATAATACTTTTTTTAATTCCACCCCTGGAGAAGAACTGCGAAAAACATATCATGAATAATATATTAAACTATACAATTTTTTTACTAACTGTGCTAGCAATGCGCTCTTTATGACTTATTTGAAAATAAACATGAGATTATATTAATACATATAATTTAATTCCTCTAATTGAATTTTGACCTTAAAAGACGATTTCGATTTCCTATTTCATTAAACGTATTATTAATTTTATTGAGTGATCAAGTATTTTATATGTAACGTGATCTATAAAAAAATATTGTTCCATTTCTTAATATTAAGCAGAATTCATTACAGGAATAATTTTACTATCTTACCTTAGACTATTTAAAGATTGAAGATAAAATCATGATTTTATAATCATGATTATTGATAAAAATAATTCCTATTAAAGTCATTTTAATTTTAACCCATGCCCATGCCGACTCCCACGCCTTAGCCCCACGCCTTCACCCACAACCCATTTACACATAACAAATCTTTAAAAGGTTGTCTTTTAGAATACCAACATTAAAAACCAACAAACGTAATATAGTTATTTGTAAGCGACACTGAAACAGATTAAGTAAATAATATATTATTGATACACTCTTCTATACGTTTGATCAAACTGTAAATAAATAGTAATAGTCGACGTGGGTGAGTGTACAAACATCTCAAATAACATCCGCTATATACTGTTCTTCTAATAAAAAGTACTTTCATCTTCTTTAAGGTGTTAACATATCAAAATGATGTTTGGAGTGATTAAAAATATTAACTATTTTACAACCGTAACTAGTCTTTGAAAGAAAAAGAAAAGAGTCGTCACCACTTCAAATTTTTTGACGATATAATAAGAACAATAAAAAGACTGACTTATAATTTAATATTTTTATATTATAACTATTGTTAACTATTTCTAGCTAGTTAACAATAGTTAGCTACCACCTTGAGACGGCGCAGCCGGCCTTGTTGTTTTTGACGGAGACGCAGATATCTCAATCTAGCGACACAGCGTACCTATCATACGAGTACCCCGGGTATAAACTAGAACATCATTTTATACCACTCGCCGAGGTATTTGTGTTCGTAAGGGAGGCTATCTGCTACCGTCGCCTTCAGATTTTTGAAGGTCCCGACCTTCAAAAATCTGAAGGCGACGGTAAGTAAGCCAGAGCACGGACAAGTCCCGACTTGTCCGTGCTCTGGCTGCGCGTGGACATGGACGACCACGTCAGAGTCTACGCGTGCCTCTACAGGTCCCATAGTGGTAATGCAGAAACAGATCAACTGCCACGTTCAAGCGAAGATTGACGACCTGCTTTCACAGACTCCCTCCGCCGAAGTCGTAGTCCTCGGGGACTTCAACGCGCACAATACCGAATGGTTAGGGTCACGTGCAACCGACTACGCGGGGAGATCTGTGTTTGACTTTGCTCTGGCAAATGGTCTGTCCCAGCTGGTAAAGACGCACACTCGTCTACTGGACGTGGACAGCCATATGCCCTCTTTGTTGGATCTTCTGCTGACTACACATCCCGGAAAGTACCAAGTCACTGTCGAGGCTCCCTTAGGGTCCTCTGATCATTGCTTGGTACGAAGTGTAGTGCCCATTGAACGCCCAGCTCGCACAAGACCTGCGACTCGACGCGTTTGGCACTACAAGTCAGCGGATTGGGATGGAATGCGCTCCTTTTTTGCATCCTACCCATGGGGGCCGATATGTTTCTCTTCCAATGATCCTAGTGACTGCGCTGCGGCTGTAGCTGATGTGATACTTCAGGGCATGGAACTATTTGTACCAAGATCTGTGGTACCACTTGATGGCGGATCGAATTGCACATGGGGAATGACTCTCTGGCCCACATGGCAAAAGAGAAAGCCGATCTCTTGGGCACTCTTTTCGCCTCCAAGTCGACTTTGGACGAAAAAGGGAAGACACCGCCTATCATCCCGCGGTGTCAGAGTTCAATGCCGGAAATAGTTTTTCGGCAAAAAACTATCAGACAGTCTCTATTTTCCTTGGATGTTCATAAGTCGAGTCGGCCGGATGGCATTTCTCCATTGGTGCTACGAACGTGAGCCCCTGAGTTGACTCCGGTGCTAACGCGTCTATTTCGATACTCCTACCTTAAAGGCGTAATCCCAGTCTCATGGAAGTGTGCCCTTGTCCATCCGATCCCTAAAAAAGGTGATAGCTCGGAACCAGCTAACTATTCTATCGCCTTACCTATCGCCATTACCTCCCTTCTCTCCAAAATAATGGAGATTATTAATAACTGACATCTCCTAACGTACCTCGAGGATCACCAGTTGATCAATGACCATCAGTATGGCTTTCGCCATGGTCGATCAGCTGGTGAACTTCTGTTATATCTTACGCACCGTTGGGCAGCGGTTTTTGAAAGCAAGGGAGAGGGTCTGGCAGTTAGTCTGGATATGGCAAAAGCCTTTGATCCTGTATGGCACAAGGGGATTCTTTCTTAGCTACCTTCCTATGGGATTCCCGAGAGTTTATGCAAGTGAATCACCAGTTTTCTCACTGGGCGGAGCATATAGGTCGTTCTCGACGGTTTTTGCTCGGACCCCAAGCCCGTGAACGCTGGTGTACCCCAAGGCTGCGTGCTATCCCCAACTCTGTTCCTCCTGCACATCAATGATATGTCGGATATTTCCAACATACATTGTTATGCGGATGACAGCACTGGGGATGCGGTATATTCCGGTCGTGCAGGTCTCTCTCGGGAAAACGTCGACGAGTACCGAAAGAAACTTGTGTCTTCAATAGAGACCTCCCTGGGGTTGGTCTCTGAGTGGGGTGAACTGAACCACGTTCAGTTCAATCCCCTAAAAACACAGGTTTGCGCGTTTACCACTAAGAAAACCCCATTTATCGTATCGCTGCTCTTCGAGAACATTTCTCTTATTGTCTCGCCAAGTAACAGAATACTGGGTCTCAATACATTTCGAGCGATTGTCAGTTTCGTAGTCATCGGGAGAGCAAGGCCAAGTTGGCCTCGATGAAATCGAGAGTGATCAATAGAGCAAGGCAGGATTTTGAAACCTGGCCAAAGACTTGCGCTCTATAAGGCGCAGATCCGGCCACACATGGAGTAATAATAATAATAATAATAATATACTTTATTGCAACCACAATGTAAAATAACAGTACAGAAAAAAAACATTTAAACTATATATGGGTATACAATAAGGCGGTCTTATCGCTAAGTAGCGATCTCTTCCAGACAACCTTATATCTCAATTTAAGGTGAGTTACATACAGAAGAGTGGTGCATAATAATAATAGACTTAATTTCACATACAAACATAAATACAATATATACACAATATACACAAATAAAAATAAATTTATCATAAATAAAATACATAATTCTATATATAAATACATATATATATATTATAATAAAATATATATAATAGCATTATGAATACAGGAGAAAGATTATCTGATATGTGCATGAAAAATAGAGGAAAAATAAAATATAGAATAATATAATTACATATAATTAACATTATAATGACGAACAGAGGCCAAGATAATGATCTTTAACCAACCTCTTAAAGGCAGTCAAAGACCTTGCTTGTCTGATGACTACAGGTAACGCATTCCAGAGCAATATTGCTTGAACAGTAAAAGACTTTTTATAGAAACGAGTAGAGTGAGGAGGTAAACGGAGAGTAAGGTTATCAGAAGACCTAAGAACTTTATTATGAGTGCCCAGAAATAAGATTTTTTCTTTTAAATAACACGGAGAAGTTGGATTGAATAACACACAGTACAGAAGTGAAAGAATATGTAGATTCCGGCGAAAACGGATTGGTAACCACTTGAGTTTGGATCGAAATTGAGTAATATGGTCATACTTGCGCAAGCCAAATATGAACCGAATGCCAAGGTTTTGAAGTCTCTCAAGTTTATCAAGTTGTGCTTCGGTGAGATCAGGATAACTTGCGTCGGCGTAGTCAAGAATAGAAAGAAGAAGAGATTGTGCAAGCATAACTTTTGTGGGAATAGGAAGAAAATTTTGCAAACGACGTAGAGAACCCATAGCAGCAAAATATTTTTTACAGACCTCTTTAATGTGATGGGACCAAGATAAAGTATTGTCTAATTGTAGACCGAGATTTCTGACATTATGGCTGTAGGGTATAATAACACGATTAATTGAAATTGGCGGTAAATTTGAGCAATCAACTCTAGCAATCATGCCTGGAGATCCAATAATTATAGCCTGGCATTTGGTTGTATTAATTTGTATTCCATAAGAAATACTCCAACTCAAGATTGATTTCAGATCTTTGTTTAGTCGCGCAATCGCAGAAGGCAAGTCTCCCAAGGTAGATTGCGAGTAGATTTGTAGATCATCTGCATACATGTGATAAGGAGAAGAAATATTTTGAGTAATTGTATTAATGAAGATGGAAAAGAGTAATGGTGACAACACGCCTCCCTGAGGAACACCGGAACTTACTTTCCTCCAAGAGGAAAACGATTCGTCAATCCGAATGCGTTGTCGGCGTCCGTGCAGGTAACTATGAAACCATTCAATAACTGATGGAGATATGTTGAGAGAAGCCAACAAATTCAGCATGATATCAAAGTCAACATTGTTAAAAGCGTTGCTAAAGTCAAGCAAAATCAATACTGTCAGTTGTTTACCATCCATTCCCTTTCGAATGTCATCGGTAACTTTTATTAATGTAGATGTAGTACTGTGGCCAGTACGAAATCCAGATTGAAATGAATTTAGTAAGTTGTTTTTATTCAGAAAAGCGTTTAATTGAGTGCAAACTAATTTTTCCAAGATCTTAGAAAGAAGTGATAAAATAGAAATCGGTCGGTAATCGGAAAATGAGGACGGGTTGGATTTTTTAGGAAGGGGAATAATGTCGGCGTCTTTCCATAAAGTAGGAAAATCACCAGTTGAAATCGAGTAGTTAAGGATATGGGTGATTACAGGAGTCACAGTGTTAATTATGGGAAAAATCATTTTCCGACTAATGCAATCGCTACCAATGGCATTCGACGAGATGGACAGTATGCTTCTCTTAACATCACATTCAGATAATTGATTAAAAGTGAACGGTGAGCAATTAGGAATCGGAAATGTTGAGATAGAATTTAAGGTATTTGTCTTCGTTATAATATCCAAAGTATTGTGAGATGCAGAGAATGAAGTATTTAAACTTTCAAGATCAATGTTGTTAAAGGTGGGTTTGTTTGGCTTTTTCCCGATTCCTAAAGATTGAAGAAACTTCCATATACGTGCTGTGTCGCCGTTATCGACAGATTTATGGATATGGCGTCGTTGTGCATCCCTACACAATGTATTGCAGCGATTTCTTATTTTTTTATATTTACGAAGTTTTGCGTCTGATCTATTAAGCTTATACTCCGTTTTTGCTTGGCACTTCTTCATAATTAATAATTTTAGATCTTCTGTAAGCCACGGCGCCGGGAGATGTTTTATTTTAACAGGCTTAATTGGTGCATGTTTGTCGAACAGTTGAGTTAAAATCGTATTAAAAATATTTACTTTGGAGTCCATGGTGTCAGCAATAAAAACATTAGACCAATCAATCGAGCGTGCGTCATCGCATAGATTGCTAAGATCCATTCCCGCAAAGTTACGCTGCAGAAGTAATTTGGCTTTGGCTTTAGGTGGACGTAACATGTAAGAGAGATATATCAAATCATGATGAGAAAAACCATCAGCGGCATATTGACCGTGATTGGAAACAAATTCAGGAGATGAAACAATCATAAGATCGAGGAGTGAAGGGACACAATTAGGTAACCTATGGGTGGCGGAAAGCGGTAAAAAGTGTAAATTACAGCCTTCAACCAGGGATAAAAGTCTATTAGCTCTGTTGTCTCGCTTGAGAAGACATGTGTTAAAGTCACCCATTATAATGGAGTGGCTGTAGAGTGGAGAAAGTTCTTCTATTATACTTTCAAAGGAATAAAAGTAATCTATATGTAGAGAAGGGCTATAAAAAACACCCAGAAGGACTTTAGTATGGGACAATGATACTTCTAAAATCAAATGCTCGGCCGCATCAGCTAAAGGAGGCTGGGAAGAGGAACTTATCACGGTAAATGGAATGTAAGTTCGAAGATAAATTGCAACTCCTCCCCCGCCTTTGCCGATGCGGTCATTGCGAATAATTCGGAATCCAGGCAGTGAATAAGAAGCAGAAGGTAAACAAGGTTTTAGCCAGGATTCTGAGATGAGGATAGCATGTATATTACTTGACTGAAACGAAGCAAGCATTTCGGGGAAATGAGCCGGAATACTTTGGGCGTTCAAGTGAACTACGTTAAAATTTTTACCAAGATCAGAAAACACATTGTTGAGTGCAATATCAAGTGTAGGAAAATTTGTACTGTGGTAACTAGCATCACTGGAATAGTCATCAGAAGAAAAGGAGAGAAACCTATCACTATCATCTGAAATCGACATAATATATATAATAAATTCAATATTAAAAATATATATTTATAAATATAAAATAAATATACAAATATAACAATAAAATAATAATGTAATAAAAAAAAAATAAAAAATAAAAAATAAAAAATAAATAAATAAAAAAACAAAAACCAGAAACAAAACAAAAAGATGTCAATGTATGTGCTCACCAGCTGGAAGAGATCGAATTAAATGTAAGGAATATGAATTAACAATAATTGCTTGGAATAACAAACTAAAACTTATAGGCTAATATTACTAAAAATAAATAGAATTAGGACTTATTAATAAAACTAGAAGTTGGCAACTTAACAACTTAATAATAAGATTATAAAAATTGTATAAAAGAGAAAAAAAAATTAAATAAAAAATTATATTAAATATTGCAGTGTAAATATCCGAACGCAAAACCTGACAGATGACAGTGTCAAACTTTATACGTCAATGACAATTTGTAAATACTTATAAATTTACACAATTCAAAATATTACAACTTCCAAAAAGTAAACTAAGTATAGGGTAAATGTAAAAAATTCAGAGTAGTGTGTAAATATACATAAAAAGCAAAATATTGAAATTTCTTACTTTTTAATTAAACGTTTAGACCTGACATTAGGGACAACTCTGCGATCTTTTGATGTCACTGTTGTACACTCCGATGGAGGATCTGTGGTGTTATTGTTGCATGCACTATGTATATTGTTCACTTCGGAGACACTGGATACACGATGACGCTCACCATCACTACCCAACACTATAATATGGCCATCTCTTGTCCAGCAATTGGTAACTCCAAAATGCTTTCGTGCCAAAACAAATGCGTCATGTCTAGGTTTTGTAAGAAACTCGGAAAGTGTTATCCCAGTACCTTTAAGACATGTTTTCACAGACCAGCATTTGTCTCTAGACTTGGTTTCATGAAACCTCACTAGAATGGCCCTGATTTTTTTGTTATTTGAAGACCCGAGGCGATGACAGTGACTAATATCACAATGAGATATATCTGGAAGCCTCAGTTGCTCAGAACAGACTTTCAAAACTTTAGCAACAGTATCCTCCCTCTTATCTTCAGCAATACCATGGATGAGTAGAATCTTTCTGCGGGACCTCATCTCAAGCTCATCGTGATGTCTTGAGAGTGTATTAATTTGAAGCTGGAGGCTCTCCAGAGCCGACAACACAAATCTTCTGAAAGACTGGAACTGTGAATTTATGTTTGAAGACGGACTTGCTGCAGGGTTTGCTGCTTTCAGATCCCGTTGAAAGTCATTCATACGAGAATTAAAGATTTCACTTAATTCTGCCATTGTGTGTTTTAGTGAATCCATTGTGTTAGTTTTAGTGAATCCAATGATTGATGTGAAATTAGGAAAATTATAGCAATTATTGTATATAAGTGAAGCTGGTAGGTAGTTACTTTACATACACATATTAATTTTGAATATAAATATTAAATAATGTATATAGTTTTTAATTTAATTGAAGAGCAAATAAAGACACGTCTAGTCACTTATGCACCTACCCACAAAAAAAAAAAAAAAAAAAAAAAAAAAAAAAAGTAATGTTCTCATCTCTGGTCCGGATCACCCCAATATCAGCTTCTACCATTTGACCGCGTACAACGGAGAGCCGTTCGGATTATCGGGGACCCAGTGCTCTGCTAACGGCTGGACTCTTTGGCATTGCGTAGAGACGTGGCTTCTCTGTGCGTCTTCTACCGCATTTACAACGGGGAGTGTTCCGAAGAACTATTTGATCTGATGCCTACTGCCAAATTTCACGACCGTGCGGTCGCCATCGTCTCCTTTACCATCCGTACCACCTGGATGCGTGGCGATCCTCCACTGTGAGGTTTGCAAGAACTTTTTTCCCACGTTCCACTCGGATGTGGAACGAACTTCCTTCGGCGGTATTTCCAGCTCGATACGACATAGGTACCTTCAAAAAAGGCATATATACCTATTTCCAACGCCGGCAACGCTCTTGTGAATCCTTGGATGTTACAAGAGTTCATGGGCCGCGGTGATCACATACCAACAGTGACCCGCAAGCTCGTTTGCCCTCTTCTAACATAAAAAAAAAAAAGATATGACATTTGTTTTCGACTTTATTTTATGATGTACTGTTTGAGAATACATTTCGTCACATTTCCTAGTATTTTTTTATTTTTCATTGGACAAAATTAAAACCCTTATTAAAAGAAATTATGCTTTTATAACTATATTTATTATGATATAAAACACCTTTTAATATTAATATATATTTACTGGTACCTAAGCAATGCGGTTGCAATAACTACAACTTACATTATTTATGTGTATTGAACTACGAATCTAGTGGTCTAATAAATATTATTGTTGAACTATTACATTTAACATAACATTACATATTTAACCAAATATTACTAGCCGAAACCTTCTATCAATAGTCAAAATGTATGTTTATAAATACATTATAAAGATCAAGTTTTGGGATGGAGTTGTTTGAGGAGCCTGGCGTATTAACATTTAAAAGATATTTAACGTTCTCAGTAAAACATATCTTGAAATAATTTATGAACGTCTTTTAAGATTATTATTATTTACTTACACATCTATTATAAAATATAGTTACCGGTCTGAATTTGTATATCTTTATTTTCGTTGTTGTTTTAATTAAATAATTAGAATCTTTATAATGTTAACATGATAATTTGTTATATAAATTACATAAGTTTATTAGCGATAATTATAATTCTGGGTACATAGTACCCTGTTATGTCCATTTACATAATATAAATAAATTTCAAAAGTTAAAGACACATTTTGCTTTGCATTATATAAATTAAATCTATCCTTAAATCTTGAAACCATTTTCAAACAAAGCGATGAACCATATGGTTAAACTAATAATAGTTATTAGCAATTCGTTATATATAACAATATAGACTTTTGATTTTTATGTGGTATTTGAAATTTACAAATAAAATATAAGAAACTTAAACCATCTTCATAAAGAAAATCATACATATACATGCATTTCAAGTTTCATTTTAATTATAAACAGAACCAATCGTAGTGTTTCTTTTAAAAATATAACATTTTTTTTATGAAAACTCTTCATTACTTTTGTTGGGTAATAACTACAGCCTAAATTACTTTTAGGATTGCTCGTAAAAATGGATTATCTGCCGAAAGAAAGATTACTCTATATGTGTAACTGTGCAATAACCTTTTATTACACAAATGTTATCAGTAAAGCCAGCAATTACATTTTATAAAACATTTAATGTACTGACTTGGTGACATGTAATGTAATCGATTATATTAGATTGTAAAATCAAGCAAAATATTAATAGTACAGTAATAAGTACAGCGAAATAGACTGTGAAGATTGTAACTACGTTCAAACTCAATGGCAAAGGTAAAACATGTCTCGATTCATAATATTTCTTGAGTATTTCCGTTGCTGTTTCATAAATTGAAGTAAAGTATTAAGTGTTTAGTAGTATTAATGAATTGTGCACGATGTTATGAACAAATTATAAACAAACTGACAAAGGCACTATTTAAAAAGATGTGAGAATAATATGTTTTATTTAAAAAATAAATTTATTAAACAAAAACATGTAAGTACTCAAGTTAGACCCAAATTATATACATAAAGAGATAAAATGCCTAGTTAAAATATTTCAATCGTCTGTACGTGTGTTTGTCGCTAGTCCTCGTGGCAATAATTAAAAAATAACATATTTTATTAGCGCGAAATATTGTTTTATAAAATATGGAACTGTTTGTGAGTTATATTAATATTTCAGTTTCCCATGTTATCTTAATGAGGTGTCTCGACAATGTATAAACAAGGGAACGTCTGTTGAATTTTCAACAAAGTGTTTATAATTGGACGAATATTATTCTTAACTGTAGTAGATTTTTTAATGTCATATATTTAATTTTTGTTACTTGAATTGAATAGTAATTTAATTATAAATTTATTACAGAAGTTATCATGTGATTAATATTGTTATTAAATGTAATTAAAAGTGAAGAAATGTTATTTGCAATTGTTAGTGGTTATATTAAACAATAAATTTTAAACAAGCATCCAATCAATCAATCAATCAATGACTTGCAACTACCATAGTTTAATAAAATATATGGTATCGTATAAACGCTGTAACAGTCTGTGTAGTTAATATTTACTTAATAAGAAATAAATACAATGACTTATTATTAAAAAGATGAAATGAAATTATTAAATGATAATTGATCGAACTTAATCTATTAAAAGTTATCCAAACAACATGAATATTATCAGAATATGTTATATTCTTCACAATAAACTATATGATATATATTATTATAATATTTTAATTTAGTGCAGACAAAATACTTGTATTTTAAATATATTGTTGTTTTAATATGTTTTTGTGAAGTGACATATGTCATGTGAGATTAGAACAAACTTCACAAAAGTGACATGTATTGTTTACAAGAAAGGTCTTCTATAAATATAATATACATACATACATACATATATTACATACAGTCATAATACGAGTATATTGTACAAACAAAACAAAAAAATCTTGGTTTAGTTTCCTTACTCAAGATTTCCTAGGAATCGTGACTTAGAGAAAAATATTGGATGTATAATTTAAATAAAATCAGGAAAGTTAATAAGTTAAATTAAAATAATTAAAGATTATTTTATTATGCTAATACAGTTATCGAACCACAGTAGTATTTTTTTATTTTTCAAATATACATGGAATGAAATATTCACCAAAACTGTCAGGAATAGAACCTGCGATTTCTGAGATATCATCTCCGTTGCTTTTCAGCTGCAGTGTCCCTTGTAAGTCTTTATCATACTATACTTATTTTAACAATAAAATCAATAAATATTGTATTCAAGAAGAAGCCATTCTACATTTCTAGTTCTGAAGGAATATTCAACTAAAACTTTATTTTAAAGTTTATTAATAAATTAATTTCTAATTAGTTATATCGTTCTAAAAGTTGACAAATTCTTTTCAGCGTTAAAGTGGTTAGAACTTTGAGGAGATGATTTCAAATGAAATGATAATACATATCTTTCTTATCTTTCTTAGGTGGAAGTGAGTTATTCAATCATTTTAAAATTACTCAATGTATTTTCTTAACCCTTTTATTATTTAATTACAGTTTCGGTAAAAATTAAACTAATAAATTTAGAAGATAACCCTATCTATACAAAAAGTATCTAATGTCCGATTTGTTACACATTTATTTCATTATTTCTTGATATACTGTTCTCTAATTCTAATATTATTTCGTACTAGAACTGAAATATAATCTAATTTTGAATATCACTATAATACATATTCAATACAATACAATACAATGCAATACAATACAATGCAATGCAATGCAATGCAATGCAATGCAATGCAATGCAATGCAATGCAATGCAATGCAATGCAATGCAATGCAATGCAATGCAATGCAATGCAATACAACGCAACGCAACGCAACACAACACAATAACATTATCTTAATTATTAAGTATCGATTAGTTATGTTTGATGACACTTTTACCTTAAGAATGCACATTAGATTAAAATGGGTTAAAATTTGACGTTATTTTTCACAACTTTATTATTTAATGACTTTACGACGATCCGCTATCATATAACACATTAATATTTATCATATATCATATAAAAAAATATATTTAACATATCTTGTTGAATGCATCAAGTATTATCATATCGTATAATTATCGGTAATAGGTGACGAAATCCTCTGTTTAATAGCACTTCAAATTATTATTGTTATTTATTAATGATTCATGTCAAATTAAAATAGTCGGATACATTATTAAAGATTATATATATATATATATATATATATATGTATATATATATCAGATTTATTTTGAAAATCGTAAACGGGATAAGCAAGTTCACTATCAACTTTTTGCAAACAAAACGTTCAGTTCGCAATAGTATTAGTTCTATATTGTATTCTTTCTCAATCATTTATTTTAAATATAGACTATATCAAGTCTTAAGCTTTCGTTTGATAGTGTGTTTATTGATGTCGATATCTTCATGTTCACAATGTATCAAAATTACGAATTTATTGAAATTGATTCATAACTTTGTTTAAAGACTTAAATTATAATTTCTAAATGATAATCAATTACTTTTAATTGAGAAAGAAACACTTTTACTAGGATAACTAAACTTTAAATAATACTATAGTTGACTTTAAGAAATGAAATAAACATGATGTTGAAAGAAAAAAGTAACATTCTCAAAGACCAAATGACAGCTATGAAACATTAAATCAGTCAGTATTTACGTAAAAGGATACCCTCAGTTATTAATATTTATTAAATAAGATCTGCATGCACCGCCCTGGAACGTAATATAAACCATAACGTGAAATGAACGTAATGTCATTTTAGATAAGTAATCTTATCTACCATTTGTAAGTATTGTATAATTCTAATGATATAATATATTAAATAGAAATTAATAATAATAAATACATATTTTTTTTGCGTTTTAATTTTTTTAATTCAAATTATTAGTAAAGTCTAGGTACAATATATTATTTTCAATTGAGTATTGAACAGTACGGACAAGTATATACAACATCTTCTTAAGCTGTATACGAGTTTAATAAATTACTCTAATTGAATTTATTAAGGTCTTCATGTAGTTTGATAACGCTATTATAACGTTTGAAAATGTGTAAGTTTTACAAAAGTTTAAGAACGATCAATTTGACCGGTACTTGGTAGGTTTAGTGTTAAATATCACTTATAATGCTAATGGCACTTCACGTTAATGAGTTGTAAAAAAGATTACATTTTATAGTTTTGACATGCGTCGGTCCTATCTTTGTTATATTAGTTATATATTCTGTGGAATTTTAATAAAGAGCAGCATCTTATAATACTGTTCTGTCTACAAACGATATTGATTTGTGATTCAAAGAAAAACAAACACATTTTTATATTTATATACAGGTAGAATATGATAATGGTTATTTTTATTAACCATCTAAAATTGATAAAATGTTATTTTAACCTAATATTAAGACTTAAAACCATATGTATTTAAAAAAATATTACCTCTTAAAACATTATATGGTATGGTTATAGATATCAAAAAATGATTTTAATGGAATTGAAATCATTTCTCAATCACAATAGATACATTTTGACTTATGCTTGCTAATTAACTAATAATTTTGCTCTGTCTCTTCAGAATTTCGTTATTTTATAAATTTGGTTCTGTATTATTCATACTAAAATGTAATTATAAACAAAAAATATTTTTCACAACGGCACAGATATGACAAAAGGCTTATATATGTTTTAACGAGAGAATTCTTCAGGGTTATTTATTCTTGTTCAGTTCCTTCTCTATTCTGTATTTTATAAGTATCCTTGTCTGTGTTGTATTGCATTTAGTACTTTTTATAATTATACTAATTTTCAAAATAAATACTATCACGTCTTTATTATAATATTGTAATTTAAAAAACAATTACATTAATTACAAGTATATAAACTAATAATCTCATGGATTACCTTTTTGTGTTACAATTAGTATTGTTCACAAACATTTCATTATCTTTAGTATTAACGTTTGCACTTTGCAATTGTAATTTTCAAAATCTAAGATAAATAACAATTACAAAGTTTCGATAAGATGAAATAACCATGTGACTGAAGTGTCGCGGGCTTATCTTAAGATTTCGTATCTATTATATCTTACATATAATATAATATGTACATCTGTAACATCTGCTCTCTACATAATGGTCTCGTTACTTCCAAACACATCTGAGACAAGATGCTGCAAACATGTCGGAATTTGATAAATAAATTTAACATTTTTAATCTAATGATTAATAAACTATTTTTAAAAATATCTGAACCTTCATTTTCAAGATACAAAATGTATATCTTGTTATAATAATAAACTAAATGCTTAACAAACAAGAGGGTTTTGTTTATATTTATACCAACTATCAGCAAAAGATTTATTAATAAGCTTCAATATGTTTTATGTAATAAAACCAGTAAAAGTAAAACATCATATTATTTATTTATTTTTTTAAATACTTTTAGACTATAGCATAGTAGAATTCCACCAAGAGTACCTTCATTGTGTAAGCAGTAAAGGTTTCCATACTTGCAAAACACCTTTGAGTGACTGTCTTCACTGACAAGGGTAAAGGGAATAATTTGATTAAAAATATTCTTTATACATCCAATATTTAGTTTACTTAAACAACATAGAACATTTTGTACCATTCGAAAGACTCAGTCATTTTGCTGAATTTTGCAGTTCGTAAAATATGTATTATATAACTTAAGCTACATACTTCCTTATGCTTCTTCTAGTTATTAAAAGCCTTCGATCGGGTATGGCACAACGGGCTTCTTTCGAAGCCTCCTTCCTATGAGCTTCCCGAGAGTTTATGCACGTGGATCACCAGTTTTCTCTCGGGGCGGTGTACACAGATCGTTGTCGACAGCTCTTGCACGGAACCCAAGCCCGTGAATGCTGATGTACACCACAATTGCTCTCTGTAACTCGCAGGTCACTGCAATATCGGCTCTACCGTTTGACCACGTACAATGGAGAACCGCCCGGATTGTCAGGGACCCAGTGCTCTGCGAACGACGTGATTTCTCATTGCGTCTTCTACTGCATTTGCAACTGGAAGTGTTAGGAAGAGCTATGCGATCTGATGCCTGCTGTCAAATTTTATCTCCTCATAGCAGATTATTAACTCCTATACCGTCCGTACATTATAGTACAGATATATTTATATTATTATTGTACGTAAACTTTTTTAAAACACTTCTCACTTTCACTGTACTTGTAAGAAAGTATTATAAATGTTCTTATAAGTACAGTGAACAACTATTACAAACATGCCTTCAGCAAAACTTAAATTTAGTTTTACAAATATATAACTCTAACGGAAACGCAGGGTAACTCTGTTCTTATAAACTCCAAGAGGTCGTAATGGGGTGGAAAATAGTAATAAAATCACTAACTGTATCACAACAAATCTCGATGTTTATAGGTCATATAGCTACTCGTTTAAATTTTTATTTAATGTTCAGACTTTTTCACATTACAGTTTTATTCACGGAATAGAAATAAATTAAATAGAAAAACAAGTTTATATCCTTATAAAGTTGGTGAGCTCTGTTAGTTATTACATAGCTTCGGATTTATTTGATCGATTGATATCTTATGTCTACCATAATTCATAAGTTTTGTTGAGGTCGTTAAGAACCCACACAGGAAATTATTATTAAATTGTTTGTGAAGATGACTAAGATGTACGTATGAAATGAATAATTTAGTTTAGTTCAAGATATAATAAAATATATTTTATTAATGAGGTAATACAATGTAGTCTAAGATAATAAACCTTATACTCGTATATTGTAGAGATAAGTTTTGCTCAAAACAAATTAAAAAAATCTTAGCTTATATATTGCATCGAAGAACGAAATTATTAAATTTTCTTTCCCGTCCTTTCCGCAGTAAATTAATATGGGTAATATTTTACAAAGGAAACGTACGGAATTTCTAAATAAAACTAATAAAGTCGGTATATACTATGTTTTAGAATTATTATATATTATGTATGTACTATATTTTAGTATTATTATATATACAATCTTAATAGTATTTTTGTGTATATATTGTTATAACTAACGCAACTGATAAAGAAATCGAATTCTTTATTGCCTTTAAAATAGATATTGGATTTTCCGTTTTGTATTTAGACTAAAGAAGTGTTCAAAGTTTCACCATGGTCATATTCCGAGAAAAGATCGTAAAGTTCGGTCGCAAATAGTTTTAAAACAGACATACAAGTTAAATAAGATTCTGAAGAACTTATTACGTTTACGGCAACCACTAGTTTTATACAAATGGATGCCAATCTTAATATATAAAGCACAAAGACACTCACTGACTCACTGACTCATTCATCGTTCTACAGCCCAAACCGTAATACCTAGAAAGCTGAAATTTGATCACAAGACTCCTGACATATTGAATAGGTGCAAAATAGGAAAGGATTTTGCAAAGGTAAAAACCGTTCCAAAGTTATAGCTAAAAAGCTGCAAAAAATATAACGCGCCTGTTTGATACCTAATAGGTGGTGTGAAAATTTAAACAAAATGTTTGATCACTTTCGCCTGCCGTTGCGAAGCATGGGTAACCTGCTAGTTGATAATATAAACACATAACTTTTACTATTTCCAACATGAAAAATCAAAGATTTTCAATACAGTATCGTGTCATGTTCAACATTAGAAAAAATATAAAATCACCGTGTAATAATATCTAAATATAAAGTATATTGTCACCTTAAATTTATTTATATATTGTTTTGATATAAATATAATATCATACAAGGTTTGTTTTGGTATGCTGTTAGTTGTATTGATTATGACAGTATCATCTACATAGATGGAAAGGAGCCGTACTCGTCACTTCTTGAAAGGGGCCTTATAAGAGTCCGACATTAACAGGGTCCTTTTGAGGACCTCAAGAAAATGTAGGTTATAAAGACGACCTTTGAAAGTCAATGACTACAGGTTAGGACTGTAATTGTATAGATTTTAAAATTATTACCAACCACTTTTATATACTTTATTTCTGTTATATTTTAAACATTAGGTAATTTAGCAACGTACTGGTATAAATAACATTTTGAAGGTATGAAGTGATTAATTACTTTTAATATTATAAAATGAAACAATACCCTTTTGACGGGTTATTTGTTTAGAATAGTGACGTTGCAAATCCTCCAATTAATGGTAGAATGTTCGAATAAAGTAATATTTTATGTATAAAATTCAATATTAAACGCAAACAAGAAAGTGAAAAACATGTTCAATTCAGTCAAATATATTGTTACTAAATGTTTTTCACCTTTTTTTAATAATAATATAAAACTAGATATATATGTTCTTGTTGTAATTATATTACTTACTTGATATTACTTGATACTACTTCATTAGAAAAGAGTAGAGTAGAGTATGGTGCAGTAGAGTACAGTACAGAACAGTAGAGTACAGTAGAATGTATTCAGAACTAAGGATAAGGATGATGTGGTAGAGAGTTCGAATCTTATTTGTGCCAAATTATGCATTTTTTTCTGACCATTTCAAAGATAGGCTGTGTATTTTAAGCAATTTATTTTTTATATATTTTTTTCTCTTTAATAATATTTATTTATTGATGAAGGTAAACTTAAAGTAAGGGATGTAGGTAAATGTGCTACACAGGAATCATTAAGATTCAATCATTAAATATATTGTTTGGTGGAAACAAAGTTAAAATGAAATTTCCCGTTGACTTTCTTTTTAGGGAAAATAATTAAGCGCATTGCAAGGCACACATTTTAAAGTTTTATTAAGATTTTTAGTCCATTGAATCTTCTTTCTTCTTGAAATCTAAACTGAAAAAAGATGGACATATTTTTAATGAAAAACAACAATTCTCTTAATTTGTGTAATACATGATTCTAAAGTTCAAAGAAACCCTTCCATAAAAAGTACCAACACAAAACAAATGAGCAGCGACGAAATTATTTACAGCACTTATGAAGTGGACTTGTTTAGACCGCAGGTAGTTCATTCAGGTGCTTTCGTATTACACTTTTAGCAGCTTTAGCAGCTTTATACAACCCGCATCAAAATTGTGTTATGTGAAATTGTTTGAAGTCATGTATAAGCTCACTGTGTACTTTAATTAAACACCGAAACAAAAGTAATTGAACTTAGTAAAGTCTTTCAGTCTGCGAAACGGTTATTGTAACAAGGTTTTGTTGAAATGACAGTTAAAATATTTATATAGGTCTATTATGTCTTTAGTAAGTGGAAATGTCTGAGACAGACCAAATAAACAATAGCATATATTTTTATGTCGCATATTTTTTATTTATCATATTGACAAAAAATAGTCCTATCAATTACTGTCAAATTATCATGTTTTATGAAGCTAATGTGGCAATATCCCTCATATTGTCACGTTAGCTTAGCTTAATCCTAACATCATTTTGAAATTACAGTGATTTCATTTCCATTGCTTAATCAGTGAATAAATTCTATTTTTTTTATTTGTTTTATATTATATTTCAATATTTGTGAAATATAATATCAATATTATATTTCACAGACAACTTTCAAATAACTAAAATAGATACGACGCGGAATCTCCACGCTCTGAGCTCTGATAAAGAATTCAGATTGAGTGCGATACTAGTCTGGAAAATTTGCTATAAATTGACGTGAGTACAGTCGGTTCAACATAGGTAATAAGTAAATACATATATATATACATATATACATTATAATCAAATGGTTATACCACGACAATGGATACCCTTTAGACTTTGATTATAAAAAAAACTACTAATGATGAAAAAAGATGATAGAGATAAGGTAATTTTAGGTGGTTTCATATATAATATTATATAGATAAGTTTTGGGAAGTCAAACCTTATGAACACAAATTTTATCTATTCGTATAAACATTGTCATCGTCTGTATCGCGGAGATAATACACGCAGATTAGGAACAACACACACACATGCTCAGACCACACAAGTATATATATATATATATAGTTTCTTATATAACTTTCTATATGATAAATCCATTAATTTACTCGAAATTTTGTTAAGTACTCATGTAAAATATATATTTTTATTTATTTATTTAGCTTCACGCTATATCCCTTAAAGGGTAGCCAGAGACGACGGAGCGCCAAACGCTACGGTCCCTGCATACCTCTTTCGCCTCGGCCACAGACATCACCTCTTCATACATGCATTCCGGGGGATCCTCATGCTTTTTGCGTGACCTTCCTCCAGTATCATAGATACAGTGTTTTCGAAGGTCACTCGAGGCCTCCCCCTTTCTCTCTCTCTCTCTCTCTCTCTCTCTTCTTATTTATTTATGAACTTACTTTTATGACCGTGGCACAATGTTTTTATCAAAGAATGGTAACTAAAACTGCAGACAATACGTACTTAAAGATACTGTATTTAAAAAAATAAATTACAATAAATTAAAAAAGTTCTTAGAATCTGTAATATATCTGTTTAGAAAGTTATCGTCCATTTAAAGAATTTGGATTGGGATTAAAGCATTTACACGCTAATGAGCAACCCCCAGATAGAATAACAATTATTACTGTTATCAAAATTAACACTTTATTGATGTAAAGATGTTTGTTTTGTTTAATTTTGAAACAGTGTACCATATGTTTAACACTAACCCTACCAAGTACCGGTCAAATTGACCGTTCTTAAACTTTTGTAAAACTTACACATTTTTAAACGTTATAATATTGTTATCAAGCTACATGACAATTCTTAGAATATGCATATAATATATTCTACACTCTTTACTTTTAGTTATTTCCATTATTACCTGCGTTATATAATAAAATTACTTTTAATTACCGGTCAATTTGACGGCGTGCGGTAAGAACAGGTATACAAGAATTGTCGGTAGGTTTAGTGTTAAAAAACATTATTACCCTATATTCCAATAATTCTAAGTAATTTGTGATTGTGTTTGTTGTTGGATGATATTCTGCATATTCAGGTAAATACGGCTGACTGACTGGACATGGATTTATATAGAAAACGCTTTTGTATTTATTGATGAGGAATAACAAGTTATGTTATGTGAAAAAATATTTGATTTATTAGATGAAACATCATAATTATTTTGACCACACTGAATGACTTTAGCTTAACCCAGCTTAGCTTTAACTAGTAGTTTATGTTTTATACACAGTATGAATTTTTAAAATATATATACATATACATATATAAGCGATTTACTAGTCAGTGACTCATCACGAAACTGTCCGATTATCTTATAATTTTACATAGTTACTTCTATTGTGACGTAGACGTCCACTAAGAACGAATTTTACGGAATTCCTATCCCAACGGATTTCAAGTTTTTGCATTTCGCCAAGTTTAAAACCTGTAGGAGCTATACACTTAACGCGGGGGTAGATGTTACTATAGTAACGGTTACGGTGACAACGGATAATATGACAAAGGTTACCATAGCAACCGAAGTTGACAGCCAAATTAATAATGTGCCCAGCGAAGCGGGAGGGAATAAGCTAGTAATATTTATATATGTATATATATTATTTAGCATATAAGAGAAAAAGTGATATGTTTATTTATATTCATATAAAGATATAATTTAAAATTAGTAAGTGAGGGGACTTTCATAAAAACATTTGATAATTTACGAACATCCCAGTTTTGATTGCAATTTTGTTTCGCTGAGAATTATTAATTGTAGCATTTAAACCTCAACCGATCAATACTTGCAAATAATAGTAATAATGATGTGTGCAAAGGAAACTATACTTTATAACGATATGGTAATATATATATATAGTATGAGCGCCATTAAAAACTTTGCTACGATATTATAATCATGACAAACAAGATAGGATTACATTCATGTTGTAATATCAAAGTACATACAAACAAGATCATGGAAAAAATAATAACGTATATCATGACTTTTCATTTTAAAAGTTTTTGACGAACTTAAAATATAAACAAGTTAAACTACACTGATATTGAGGGTGAGAAGGGTAAACATGAAAGTTTCTATTTGTTAAGTAAGTAATTAATTCTGTATACCGTCATTTACAAAACCATAATATTACTAGGGGCGCCAACAAAATCCTCAATTTCGACTCGCTGCGCTCGCGAAAGCTCGGGTGCCGTTTGCATATTGTGTATTGACTCATCGTTTCCCATTGACTTCAATGGGATATCAGTTTTTTGACAAGATAATAAAAGAAAAAAATATTTTTTTTTGAGGACATTTTCATTTTTTTTTTTTTTAAATCACTTTATGTGTGTCTTTTTGATAGCAAAGTTTCGTAATATTCCGTCAAGTAGTTTTCGAGCCAATTGGTGACAAAGAATGTAAAAAGTCTCCAGTAAAACGCTCCGCTCACTTCGTTCGCTTCGCTCAATAAATACGAATGAAGTGTAAGTAAAAAATTTACCCAGTCTCAGAAGTTTTGAAGAGTATTTTAACTATTTTGATGAAAGGTTTTTATTAGTACTTTGCAGTTCAATTTTAAACGCAAGGATGATTTTACGGATATAGATATATACGGTAATATGTAAAGTAATGAAATAAATATTTTACGTAGAATGAAGAGATCCACAGAATGGCAGGTACTAGCAAAGATGTCACGGTGTGAGAATGAAGAAGAACGTGCTCAGGTGGTTTGGGCCCGTCGAACGAATGAGTGATGAAAGAATGGTAAAAAAGATTTATATAGGAAAAGTGAGCGGTAGGAGAGACAGGGGGAGGCCTCGAGTGACCTTCGAAAACACAGTATCAATGTTACTGGAGGAAGGTCACGTAAAAAGCATGAGGACCCCCCGGAGGGCATGTATGAAGAGGTTGATGTCTGTGGCCGAGGCGAAAGAGATATACAGAGACCGTAGCGTTTGGCGCTCCGTCGTCTCTGGCTACCCCGCAAGGGATATGGCGTGAAAGTAAATAAATAAATAAATAAATATTTTAGGTACTTTTGAAAATTTTTATTAAATTTGTTTTTCTTTACAAGTTATTTGTAGGACTGGAGGCAAATCATGACTTATAAAGTTTGGTTTAAGTTAATTATGTAACGGTGATTATTTTTAATCAAATTAAAACTTTTTCTATATATATTTTTTAATCATTAATATAAGTTATATATCAAAATACAATGATTTTTTTGAGAATCAAATTCCTAAAGAAAGTATAAAAAAATGTAATTTATTAGTTATGTGTCAAAGTTGATTCTTTACATAAGGTACTGAATCGTTCAAGCAGTTTATAAAGCTATAGAGTGTTAAAGATTGTTTTTATCAATAAAAGTGTTAACATTACAATAAAGTTCTAAGATTAATAATACTCAGCGTATAAACCGATTGACACAAAAAGCCTTTGATGACCCTTTAATATTTAATTTTACTTCCGAGCTCCTAGCTGTTAGAGGCATCACTCATGTTATGATGAACGTTTACTAAGTCATCATTATGACTATACATTCAACACAGTCTCAGTCTTACTAATATAAACATATAAGATGACATGAATCGTTAGAAACCCTACGAATTAAAAGTCTAATCTAGTCTATTTAAATGCTCAAATAACTTTGAAAAAATGCAAGGTTTTATAGTCATAAAGAAAAATGAAGATTAATGAAGAAAGTTGGTGAACGTGTACTTCCCAGGTAAGTGTAACATTTTAAGAGCGTTTGTTTTTTAACGAAATTCATAATAAATCACTCTAAACATATTTTTTATTAATACTATATAACTGAAAAAATAATGATCCAACCCTAAATAAAACCGTAATAATTCTGTTTTGGTGGCAGCAAAGGTGCAATTAAATTTAAAAAGTGTTAAAGTAATGTATTTTTAAATCACCGTTTGACCTAAGAAAGACAAAGAAAAGTCCGTTTCGCACTGATCGCGTCAACGCCAGCGGTGTCGTCTTAACTTGGCACGAGGCGCCGCGATAGCATTTGATATTATGCACTTTTATAGAGTGAAATTGAGCTGGTTCTTATTATATAGATTTCCCATGACTGTGCTTGGGAAAAATAATAATTTCTATCAGAATAAATAAACAAAAACTTTTACATTACCTTCATAATATCACGGACGTATAAGGTATCTTTCAAAAGTACTAAAGCAATTTCCATATAGACTTGAATTCGATCAGAAAATCTTATTACCTAAGATAAAGTAGACACATGAAATGGGACATGAATTATCTCATAAAATCGTTTTCTGCTTCATAAAACCACGAAGTAAAAAGGTTTTGAAAGCGGCGTATAGATCAAGTGTGATATATTTTGTATATATATAAGGTTTATATTTTTATAAGCTAATAAAGTTACTTAAATCGATCGCTTAAAATGTTCTCATATTTAATGACCTTAAAAACTAAACTTTAATAAATATTTTTATATTAAAAAAAAAACAGTCCTTTAAATAGTATGAAAGCATGAACATGGTATTAAGAATTTTGTGTTTAAAATCCTGAATTATAAATATATGTTACAAGACTCGTATATCTTTACATCCTGTGATCTTGGTTCACCACACTCCCCTTTTTCTATAAAAGTATTTGTTGTGTCACAAATTGTTTATATAAATATTATGAAACAAAAGATTAATTAGTTCATACTTATCAGTAAAATTAATTGACGAAGAAGCTACATTTTCAAGATCTTTGAAAATTACAACCGCAGGTAGCGAGTATCATTTCATTTTACGTAATACAGTATTTCACAAGATGCTTCTATTATAATGAATCATTACTCACTGTGACATTTCAAGACTTTTGTTATGTAAGACTAAGTCTTTGTGTCGAATGAAAAGTCATTTAAACTTATTTTAATATAAAAATTATTGAGTAAATGGTTTAAAATTGTAATTATATTTTTAACAAGTTATGTTTAGTTAATTTTTAGGTAGATACAGTGAAAAATCTATCAATATTATCAATATAAATCAAAGTCCATCTTTTACAAGTGACTTTTACTTTTTACTTTTTGCTTTTTCTAAGGCCATTTAATATATTTATTTGTTTATATTGAATCGTGTAATAATTTAGAAGAGCTATATCTTATAAAATGTGTTGAAACACATTTTGACTTGAAGGTCTCAGTGTTTAAAAAATTCAAATGATTGTGTCTCCGTATTATATATTCAACGTTAACGGGACGTTACGGACTAGATGATATAGAAATGTACGGTAATTTGAGTACTATGGGACTTCCTATTTAAAGTTCCATTGCTGTCTTAGTTGTTATTCTGTCTTCTGTAACAAAATATTATATTTTGTACTTATAGTTTGTCAGTTCGGGTATTCGTTAATTTCATTCCATCTAATGTATAAGGAAAGTCGTAAAATATAACATATATTGTATTATTTACATGAGGCTCATGATAGTTGCTAATACAAAAGCGAAATATGTGTTAACATTTATTGTATATTGACTAATTAAATTAGAAACGTAAAAAGCACGTAAAAAGCATGAGGACCCCCCGGAGGGCATGTATGAAGAGGTTGATGTCTGTGGCCGAGGCGAAAGAGGTATACAGGGACCGTAGCGTTTGGCGCTCCGTTGTCTCTGGCTACCCCGCAAGGGATATGGCGTGAAGGTAAATAAATAAATTAATTAATTAATAAATTAAATTCTTTAATTCGAAGATGAATTTGAGAATTCGTCTGTTATAAATTTTGTATAAGTTAAAAACTATTATTACTAGTACTACTAATAAACCACTATTACTATTCTGGTTTATAATATAATTTATTATTTTGTACTATAAGCCAACTAAGTCTTCTACAATGTTACACACGAACACCCAAAAGTTATATTAATGTATATATAATAATTTGGAAGGCAACCCTTTGTAGTTTAGATTCGTGGCCACACGAGTAATAACATAACATCATAATAACTCAATAAAGAGTTTAAACACAGTTCCACGTGGAATGAATTATATGTTTGATTATAGTTTTAAATTGTGGTAATTTATTAGCAATTTGTTTTAAAACAATGTTAAAATATGAAATTATTTAATATAAATTATGAAGTCACAAAACACGGTTCCTATGAACAAAATTAATTTCACTTTGTCAGAATTTTAACAGTTTGCTGCGTGTTTTAAAAATTACGACAACGGAATAAAATCCATAAAATAAATTGTAAATTGTTCGTCTTAGACTTCATATATTACTTTAGGACACATTTTACAATAAATCTCTTTGATACATTTAATTTTAACATTCAACCTATTAATAATTGAAATATGTGGTTCATACATATATACAATATGTGGTACAGCATGGCTAACATCCAAACATATAGTAGACAGATACCATTGAAATAATTAGTTAAAATAATTTCACGGACATAATAATCACATATGTAAATATTGTTCACACACTCACAAGGTATTTTTCTCACACTTTATATGCTGTTATATTTGTACAAATATTGCAAAAAATCGTATTGCAAGGAAAACCAAGTGGAATCCTATACACGTGCAAATCCTGACGGGCCACGGAGGCATACCTATTTAAATTGAAAGACTCTCCGGGCTGTGAGTGTGACTCATCCATCGAAGAGACAGTGTGGCACATAATACTAGACTGTCCGCGTTTTTCGTCAGCTCGATCGGACCTGGAAACTTAACTCCACACCAAACTGGAGAAAATCGGCATGAAAACCCGATGGCCGATGATCAAAGACGCCCAGTTCTCTTACATTTTCTAGAAGAAATTTTCCTGGTTGCCATGAGAAGAAATTGCAGTAAAATCGCTATAAGGAAAAGACCTCTGGTAAACAAGTCAACAACAAGTTACTCGATCACCTGAGCATACTAGGAGCTAGAAATATGAACACAAGTCTAAAAACAAGAAGCGTTGACGCTATGCGAGTTGGCTATGACAAAGGAACTGTAGCAAATCTCATAGGATCTATAAATGCTTCATGGTACCACGACGTGGTTGTATATGAAAACCGCGGAGAAAACCAAACGTTCCTTAAAATAAGAAAAACAGCAAATAGGACTACGACCCAGAGCCTACAAAGCAGCGCCGCCCGCCTTCAAGAGAAAATTGCCATCGAAATGCAATCCAACAAAATAACACAGGACAAATTAAAACCTAAGAAAGGATTTAATAAGATGATTACAATGTTAAAACCTGAGCAAAAATATTATAAAAGGAACAGAAATAGAGCCGACATGGGACAAACAAGTGCATCCGATTTACCATCCACCAGTGGTTCGTTGGCACCATACATATGCGATACCATACATATGCGAAACGCGTTTCTTGAGTACACAGCATCTATAAGGGAAACAATCAAAACTAACCTTGCGATCTGTGAAAAGATCAGGCGGACCTTCGAACTCGAAAACGAAGGTCTTCTTAAAGTATTACTCAAGGAAGAAAAAGCCGCCATTTTCAACAACACCACATCTGAATATGTACAGGGTAAAACACCTAGTATTCCCCACATGGCGGCTTACAGCGTTAAAAATGGATTCGTTAAAATAATTGAAACCCCCAAAGGAGAAACTGGACCGTCCAAGTATTTAACACCCGCCGAAGACTCAATACTTGTAGTAGCCCGCTGCACGGCGGTCTCGCTGGAAGATAACGTCTTCCAAATGGCTACAGTCGTAGAGGATTCAGCAAGACCCTGGAAAGAATGGGAAGCACCAATTTTCCACTGGGTCAACGGCCTTTCCTGACGTGGAAAATCGACTTGGGTAGTAAACAACTTCGTATTTAAAAGTGACTTGATAGCAACAACGACGACTGAGGTATTAGAGCACAGGAATAAACTCAGCCCTCAGTTGTCCAAAGGACGGGAATACCAAAGTCCGAACGATCGATATTAAAAAATGGCGTTAAAGAAAAGCCTGAACGACTTATCGTTGACGACGCCTTGATGAACCATTTCGGAGCGATCGTTATGGCGGCCCGACTAACAGAGGCCAAAGCAGTTACACTAATCGGAGACACAAACCAGATTCCTTATATAGACCGGCTAAATCTGTTCCAAATGAAATATAATAGCCCATACCTCGTGACGTCTATCAGTCAAGAGCTCTTATGAACCTACCGATGTCCCCAGGATGTAAGCTATGCTCTAAACGAGGTATACAACGGCATATACTCAGCCCATTCATTGACTCGCTCTCTGAAAACAGCCAGGTTTACGGGTGCTACTATCGAAGCTGATTTCCCTAATACCTTGTACCTGGTCCACACACAGACTGAAAAAGCGGACCTTACAAACCTAGGGTACGAAAAAGGGAAAAACTCGCGCATCTTCACCATCAATGAACTTCAGGGATTAACATACGAGTCGGTAATAATCATCCAAACCTAATCCAAACTAAAATCGTACCTGACAAGTGTCCCACACCCAGTAGTGGCTATATCTATACACACAAGAAGTTCTACGTACTACACAGATATCGACGACGACGCCATTGTAAGATTCATTAGGCGGGCCGGCGATGCCTCCTATAGAAACCTTATAGAGTACAACCTCAAGGTGACAATTTCTCACCTTGACTCCGAGGCTATGAAAAAGCTAGTGTACTTATTAAGCTAGCTTACTACTACTACTATTTACTTTATTTATTATTACTATTCATTTCTAAAATAGCTTTCGAAAACTTGTGCAGGTGTACAATTTCCTGCAAAATTACCATCGCAATTAAAATCATAACAAAATTGTTTTAAAATTACAATGAAAGGCATGGACAAATGTCTATGGACAATAAGTTACAAAAAAAAACCTCCTGGTAAGTGATCTTATCCAGTTCCAGTGCATAGTCAGCATCGTGAGAATATGGGTGACTCTGTTGTTTTCTTAAATGATTATCACTTGCACGTTTGTCTATAGAGGGTTTTGATTGAATGTAGAATATTATTTGATTATGGTTAAAAAATGCAAAAACTTCTATTATTTACAATTAAAAATAAACACTTTTACGGTCACCGTTAAATAGCATGGTTCATTAAATGATTGTGTAGATTCACAGGCGAGGGTTATATTTGCATCTTGTGGCGGCCACTCGCGGCTTCCTCTTAGGAAAGAGAGAAAACGACGGCCGAAGGCCAACCCTGACCGTCGCTGCTGCCGTAGTATGACGCATGATTGTATGTCGTGGCTTTCGTAAACTGGGAAAGGAATGTTTTTTAAAACAATGTTCGTATTAACAAAAGCAAAGTGATCTCAATAAAATAAAATAACAAAGTAAAAAGCAACGTGTTTCTGTCACTTTTCATATTGCTTGCTATTGCTGTTGCTTTTCATATTGTACTTTTCAATATTTTAATTAATTATACGATACTTTGAAAAGTTTGAACGATCTTTAAAATTACGTGTCACAAAAGTGATTATTATTCAAACTTAAAAAATAAAATTGGGCGTCACTATCAAACAGGGCCATCGTGTGCATCCAACATATATTGAAATATAAATATACACTATATTATACTTTATTATATTCTCGATACTTATTGAATATCCAAGAGTTTATTTCTCCGTAACTTCAACAAACATAAAGTAATCAACAACTCGGATTATTGGACATCAAGTTATTGATTTTAGTTACAAAACTAAGTTAACAACCGAAAAATATATAAATTATTGTTTCTATTTTTTTTTACTGAATGTTATTTAAAGCTACCAAATTGATTTGTGGTACCGCTTTTAATTGGATATTGCACGGAGATGATTTCAATTGTCATACCCTTATTTATGATTATCATTATATCATTTTAAGATATAAATTCGCAAACGCCTTTAAACTTTTAAGAGCTCAGCTTTTTAACTCATTTCTGAATATGTTTTCTTCAATCATAACTATATATATAATAAATAGATCTTTCATAACTCATAAACCATACTGCCTCGAAAACACACTAAAAATAGGTAATCAATTATATTCTTTATAGTCAGGACATCCATTTGAATAACTGAAATTAAAATTATGTATAATTTCTATGAAACAAGTTTAAATAGTAGAAATAAAATAATCTTCTATCAAAGCGCTTTTTTTCGGCTACGTCAAGATAATCAGGAAAGCCAGTCAGCAATATAGTAATAAAACATTTTCATTCCACATTAATAAGATCGTTTCATTCATCGATTCATTAATAAGATCGTGTTATTAAACCGCATTCCCAGTAATCATTACCTTTCTACTCTTGAGTCATCAGCGCACACTCAAATATACACTAGCAAAATGGAAATGTTACAAACCTTATATTTTTCGTTTGAATAAATTATCGGCATTACATAAAAGGTTTTGGGGAAATTAAAGCCATTTGTCAGAAAACTTGGTAAAATAATTTATTTTAACAATATTTAATTCGTCGTTTTAATTGATTCTATAAAATATGGACCTTTTTGATAATTAATATAATTCTATCAGCTCCTGAGTACTGTAGCATACTTCCTTCAAGACACACTTTCTTATAAATTAAGCTTTATTATTATAGCTCTTAAATGTAATATTTCCATGCATATGAAAAAGGTATCTACAAGTACAGTCAAATCCTAACCAATATATAACCGCAAACTATTCAACAATTATTACTGACGTGTAGATGATGGACTCATTATTATATTATCATATCGAATACACCCTTCAATATACTTTTTACTGAAGTCTGAACGTTCAAACTTAACTAAGAGTTTTTGGGTTTCGTAATATACATAGCTTATAACGGCTTACTCCATAATAAATAAAAAAAATCCCTCAAGTTCAGTCTAAAATTACTCAAGCTCTTGAATCCCATAGCTATTAAATTAATAAGAAGTCAATTAAAAACCTTATACCTGTCTAATATAATTTTTTTGTATAAAATTTTGCTTATTGTAGATATAACTAATAAGTTAAAATAATTTAAATGAAATTTTCTAAACATATCTTAATATTAATTCCAAAGTAAATAAAACATCCCATAAATACTTATGATTTGTTTTAAGTGACATGACAGTAAACAAAAGGTAAAGTCTGAGATCGATAATAACGTGAGGGAAAATGGGATATCGTCAAATATTCCTTGTTTCTGTATCACTTTTAGATGACAACTTGTTATCGACAACCGCAAGGAGATAATTATAACTTACTTCAACCGCCATCCGACCTTAAGGTATTTAACAATATAAACTTCGTACAATAAAATTTTAAATTAGACATACAATTCAATTATATATATAATAAACGTAAGGTCTAATATTTGTATTAAATGGTCAAGACAAATGTCCTCTGAGATGAAGTAAGATAGAAGAGAGTGGAAGGTATTGATATATTGCACCGATGCCAAATAGTTAGAATAATTGTACGTATATAATTAACAGTAGACCTCAGTACGTTAGGGGATGAGATAATGTTGGGAAATTATTTATAGTGGATTTCACGAGGTGCAGTGGTTACGATATTTCACCCGTGAACCAAGTATGAGTGCCACCCCAGTAACCTCCGTACACTGGACCTAAAACAGACTTGGATTTAGAAGTAACAAAAAACCCCTTAGATTTCGGCAAAGACTTCAAATTCAAAAGAATTCAAAGAACACATCTACCAATTTTCGTGACGATTGTATAAAAAATACATCTGCTACGCCAAAACAAAAACTTAAATCACCGCCATTCTGAATTTTTTCTCCCAGTAATAAAAACTGGCCGAACAAAAAAAAATTAAATAACTCAAAGAATTTTGTGGCGATCGGATGAAAATTGCTCCTGCTAGGCCAAAAACAAAACTGAAAAACGCCGCCATTTTCGATTTTTTTGCCCAATCAAGAAAACGACTCGACATAAAAATTAAAATAATTCAAAGAATACGCCTGCCGATTTTCGTGACGATAGGATGAAAAATACGCCGGCTGCGCCGGAACAAACGTTCTGGAATACATACGGAAAAATAGCAGAATGGGCCTATCAAGTGGAAACGTAGTCCTTCGGACAAACGCTTCGCTACGCTCAGCATTCGTCCTTCGGTCAATTATTAGATATCAAACATTAATTAAATTAGATGTAAATATGAATAGCAGATTTAAATTTGTATTATCCGTGTTTGTACAGTTTAATGGTAACTCTAATTACATTTCTCAGGAGAACGAGTCAAAAGATAATTATGTTAAAACAACACTTTAAAGTTCATGGAGTCACTAAGAGCTAGAGTCACTAATGCATCTGAGCCTGTACCGTTTATTTTAAGAGAGATACATGTTTATAATTATATAATAATCTCAAGAATACCTTTCTTTATAAAGCACCATAGTTTTAATATAACTAAGTCTTACAGTTAAATGTATTTATTATTAAAATATAAAATTAAAGCTTACCCAAAAAATATATATATAATACACAAAATTTATCATATTTTGTGATGTAAGCTTTACTAGCGTCTGCCATTGTTACGTATCTTTAAATCTAATTCATTAAGCATTTCTATATTTATGTCATGTACTCTATTCTTCTAAGAAACAAACAGCTGCCAATGAGATGTAATACTTGAATACTAAAATAGGTAAATAAAAAGCTCAGCACGTAGTCTACAATAGTAGATGAGATGTCGCTACGAGAAGATATCAAAGATCCAGTAAACATTCAAGATTTCTTTTCAAGTGAGCAATAAATACTAGGGGCGCCAACAGACCCTCAATTTCGACTCGCTGCGCTCGCGAAATCTCGGGTGCCGTTTGCATATTCAGAGAAGCATGCCCAGTGTAATGACTCATCGTTTCCCATTGACTTCAATGGGATATCAATTTTTTGATATGACATTTTTCATAAAAAAAAATTATTTTTTTTACTACATTTTTCAATTTTTTTTAAACCATCACCTAATGTGTGTCTTTTAGAATGCAAAATTTGACTTAATAGGCTATTTATATATATTGTTAATTAACAAATAAGTTAAAAGATATATATATATATATGTGTGTGTGTGTGTGTGTGTGTGTGTGTGTTGATCTATCCTTTGAAAGTGTGCTAGAATCTGATGGATCATAATTGCTATCTAATCCGATTCGAAATAAAAAAACTTTGATTTGACTTTTGACTTTGATCAATTTGGACACCAAATTGGATGCGGATCCGTTTTATTTGGCACGCGTGATTTTAATTACAAAAAACCTAACATTTTGTGCACTTTTTTAACTATACGCGATCTATGCACTTCGGATATCTAAATCCTTATTTCTTGTTAAATTCATTGTATATATAATTTGGTACACTTGAAATGTGGGTACAGCTAACGATTACGATATAGATACAGAGTATTAGATCTTAAATGCAAGATTCTATTGCTAAATCAGAGGAACATTCGGGATACTAAAATAGTAACAACATCCCTTCCTAAAGTTATATCACAATTAACGTCAAATTATTCACCCCCATGAACAATTAACATATATTTTTCAATCTTATCTGTATTACCTCGGAACTGTTATACTTAATGACATTTAACACCATCGATTTACATTAGTTCATTCGGCATTTATATCGATATTGCTAGGTCCATTTTATTCAGCGTCATTTTTGTTTAAATGAAAAATTTTACATGCTTTGGTAGTATTGTTTATAATGCGTTCACATTACCTTCTTATTTTGTAGTTATGATATTATCTTCTTTGAAAAGATGGGTTTTATGAAAACTCATATGCAATTTTCTTTTTAGAACTAAACACAGTCATTTTTATTTAAGTATAATTTCACTCATAAATTGATCGGTGGCAAGTGATACCGCGGGAAAATTATAGTTATTATAAAATAAAAATATCAAAGGATACAAACGATTCTTAAATCTCTCTCTATTTGTTTCCGGGTCACGCTGTCCATCAGGCACAGCCGAGCTCATTTACGATTTTATACAATACAAGAATAAAAAAGTAAAAAAGGGCACAATCACACAAAGGGCACAAAAGTGTTATTTTGTCTCAATGTATAAATTTTGACTTTTGTATGTTAATGTTATTCAACGATTTCATTTTGATTGACGCTGATGGTAATCTTTAAATCAAAATGAATGTTTATGTTTGAGTCTCTAATAGTCTTTCAATTCATTTCTTTCATGACATCAAACGAATATTAGGCTATTATTTTTGTATTAACCTTTTGATGCTAATAGGCTTAATGTTTATAAGGAGGTAACTTTGTTTGTAGGTAATTTCCAGATTTACCAACACAAAGATCAAGTTTTATAGGATATTTTTAAGTGTTCAAACCTACTCCTCTTGGGAGCCTGTCCTTGTCTGTCTGTAAAATGTACAATGTTGGTACAAATCTTAATAAATTACGTATTTCATGATATAAAAAAAAATTATTTTTTCAGAATAAATGTACACCGTTTTGATTTAAACTTTAAACATTCTGATACTTTTAATATTATAAAATTATATGTTATAAGATTATTATTCAAAAAGTTAACAAATCCTTCGTGGGCTTCAGTACGCATTTATAATAAAGTTTGACAAGTTATCTTAGACCTTCCTTTTCTTACATTTAAATCTAAAATCATAAGTGTATTATTAAACTTATTAAGAGTTTTTAGTTGATGAAAATGTGTGGAATTTAAGTTGTTGACTTTTGCAGGATTGATATAATGTATACACCTAACATTGTTAAATTTCATTTAATAAAAGCGACTGTTGTGTTTCTGGGCTGCTCTTCTCAGCAGAGCATTCCGAGCCGGTGGTACTCACTCACGGAGACACAGAATACACAGACTTTTTTTATTGTAATAAAGTGACGATTCATAATTGCGAGTAAATACCTATTTAAATAAAGATATTTTTAATTTAAAATTGAATTTTGAATTCTACATATACCATTGTTATGATGTTAGTGAAAAAAAAACCCGGCTGAGTTTGTTGTGTGGTTCTTCTCGGACTAGGGCGCATTTGGAACCCTCGTAGCCTTATTTTAAGTTGGAGTGTCTTTACAGAAGGGCTTATCGTATGTATCAAACAAACGATATCAAAATAGGCTCTCATGTCACGTCCATTTGACGTACACAAGTGATCACTGGCATGGTTGAAAGTGGAAAATATATAAATAAATAAATAAAATCATTAAAGTACTCCAAAATGACAGTCCAATCATGCTTAAATAATAACTAAATCTAAATAAATAAAAATAGACTCTTAATGAAAAGTCTTCAAAAATAAATATAGCTTGAATAAAATAAAAAAAATATTTGACTGAAATCATTAACAATTGGAATTAATGTCTCGGTGTATATATTTTTAAAATAACATATTAAAATATATAATAAAAGATTTAAATAACACGCAGTATATTCCATATTAATAAATTGTATAACAAGTTGTTCCATCAATATTGTTATAATATCAATATTTTTTTATAAATTTGGAATAACTTTTTATGTTAAAAACTAATTAGCTTTTCCACTTAATTTTTTTTTGTGTTTCAAAGCGAGAATGAAACCATCAGTTATTTCAAAATTCTTCGCACAACCAAAGCCATATACATATATGGCTCGTATTATCTCGTATCGTATTATCAATGTATAAGAACCCCTGTGTAATAAGAACCCCTTTGTATAAGGTCATAATATATTACAGCCGCAACGTCCCATAAATGAAAAGTTCTTAAATCCAAAATACGCCAAAACCTCTTGAGACAATAATACTTTTTAAGGCGAGTAACGAATACTGTCACAAAGACTTTGTCACGTATGAAACAAGAATTGACAGTTCTTATCGTCAATACAATTGAAACACCCTCAATCAATCAATAAAGTAAGAAAAGTGGATGAAATATGACGTGACAGATAGCCTATCAACGTCATACATTTCTTTACTGAAACTTCAATAAATATATACTTAATAAAAATAACATTATTAATTTTAGTGTCTTTTACATTTTCCAGTAAAATTTAAAGGAGATAACTTTGGTACTGGTGATACTCTTGAACTCTTGGCCGATATCTCTTTTATGAGCTCAGTCATTGAATCTTTTTAAATTAAGGTAAGACTTTCATTGCAATTTTACTCCCTCTTTTGCCTCCGCCTTATTTTTTGGTTTTTCTTCGTATAATAAATTGTTCGTTTTTTATGTATTATATTTCAATTCGTTTATTGACTTGACTTATACATAAGTATGTCGTAAACTTAATATTAATTTAAAAATTTCTGTATTAATTTGTCTCCTATTCAATTTATTACCTACATGTGAAATATTATATTTTACCATTTTTATTTAAACTAAAACGTATAATAGATATGTGTTTTTATATGTGTGTATTTTATTTAATATAATTATAGTTTTCAATTAATAGGGCTCTTTAGTATTGAAGTTAACCTACTAAAGCTTGTATCAAAACAGTACTTTGTTATCAATACCCGACTGCTGACGTGCTTCGTGTTTATTAATTATTAATGCTTCGATCGGTTACCTTCCACACTGAAAATACATCATTCACAAGCAGATTGTTATACATACAATAAATGTAAACAATATATTAATTACATTTAAATACAACTGTACACGTCAAGAATGTTTTCAAACTACGGGTATATAAATAAGATTTAAATTATTAAGAACCACTTCAAAGTGATTTATGTTACTATTTTAAGTTTTCTATAAACATGTTTAACAATGTTATCCTCATTTCAAATATAAATAAATTTAGAAAGAAAAATATATCACACAGTCAGTACTCGAACCTGCGACCTCTTATAATCCGTCCTGTCGCTCTATCTATTAAGCTACCGTGTCAATAATGTTATGATAAATTCTGATTCTTCTTCTTCAGTTGCAAAAACTGGGCGATTGCGTGAATATTTCGATAATGTCCGTCTACAAAAATCTTCTTAATTCTAATTTTAATGTTTCAAATTTCCTTTATAACAATTTTTTTTTTTTTTTTTATGTAAGAGGAGGGCAAACGAGCTGGCGGGTCACGGATGGACGTGATCACCGCCGCCCATGAACTCTTGCAACATCCGAGGATTTACAAGAGTGTTGCCGGCCTTGAAGGTAGGAATAAACGCCTTTTTTGAAGGTACCCATGTCGTAACGATCTGGAAATACCGCCGAAGGGAGTTCGTTCCACACTCGAGTGGTACGTGGAAAAAATGTCCTTGAGAACCGCACAGTGGAGGATCGCCAAGCATCCAGGTGGTAAGGATGGTATTGGAGGCGATGGCGCGCTGTGCGGTGATGAAATTCGGCGGCAGGCATCAGATCGAATAGTTCTTCGGAACACTCCCCGTTGTAAATGCGGTAGAAGACGCACAAAGAAGCCACGTCTCTACGCAATGCCAAAGAGTCCAGCCGTTCGCAGAACACCGGGTCCCCGACATTTCGAACGGCTCTCCGTTGTACGCAGTCAAATGGTAGAAGCTGATATTGGGGTGATCCGGACCAGAGATGAGAACAGTACTCCATGTGTAGCCGGACCTGCGCCTTATAGAGCGCAAGTCTTTGGCCAGGTTTGAAGTACTGCCTCGCTCTATTGATCACTCCCAATTTCATCGAGACCAACTTGGCCTTGCTCTCCACATGACCACGAAACTGACAGTCGCTCGAAATGTCGAGACCCAGTATTCTGATACTTGGCGGGGCAATGAGGGGAGTGCTCTCGAAGAGCGGTGATACGACAAATGGGGTTTTCTTAGTGGTGAACGCGCAAACCGATGTCTTTAGGGGATTGAACTGAACGTGGTTCAGTTCACCCCACTCAGAGACCATCCCCAGGGAGGTCTCTATTGAAGACACAAGTTTCTTTCGGCACTCGTCGACGTTTTCCCGAGTGAGACCTGCACGGCCGGAATATACCGCATCCCCAGTACTGTCATCCGCATAACAATGTATGTTGGAGATGTCCAACATATCATTGATGTGCAGGAGGAACAGAGTTGGGGATAGCACTCAGCCTTGGGTTACACCAGCGTTCACGGGCTTGGGGTCCGAGCAAAGACCGTCGAGAACGACCTTTAGAAAAACTTTAACAAAGCTTTCAGTCTAATGTATCTCACTTTAGTATCTGTGTATATGTTAAATTTGATTGTTTTATTAATTAGTACATTTATTCACGTGTTGTACTGTATCATATTGAATGTGTTTTTGAAAAAATATTGTACCAAAATCTGCCCTGCTTTTAAATATTATTTTGATTTATAAATACTGCATTTCACAAAGCAATAAAAACTGTTTTACACCAATCTTCTCAAAAAAAGTGGTGCTGCTCTGATTAGACCAAGTCGTTGACAACATTCTATGAATCCAAAAGCACCCATCCTTTAGAACATACTATTTGTTATCTGTATGACCCTAGGGTCAAGTTTTAAATAATATATTATATCACGTTTTTGATAATTTTATATTAATTCACAATTTTGGAAATATTACCACATTACTTGTAAGATAAGAAAAGTATTTTTTAAGTAAAGTAAAAGTACTTTCGAAAATAGCTTTCGACTATTGATAATTTAAACAATTTTTTTAATCGTTTGAGTATGGGAAAATTTGCATATGCTAAAAGTCCGGGATGAAATGCGTAGTATTTTTTTTGGGAAACAATGAAAATGGTTATAATTAACACTAAATGTTATGTAACAAGTATTTTTGATTAAAGTTAAATATTTTCACTTATAATAAAAATGTTTTTCTGCACAAATTCCATGAATTCCTTTTTTACATATAGCGCTTAACATGGTGTATTTCAGTATAACACTTGGTAAAAAAAATGAAAACAATTTCTAATTCCTATAAAACAACAAAAAGATTATCCTACTAATAAATAAATGAATAATACACAGTAGTAAGCGGTAATGTACCAGAGCCGTGGATTGTGGTGCGGTAGAAAAAATGAGCCAAATATTTTCATATTACTCTTTTTGGTACATAAATTTGTTTTGTAAGAATTATCTCTTGCCCTTATAGATCTGGTGATGATTAAAAAAAATTACAGTCAAAACATTATATATATATCCTTTTACATTGACCCATTTTTTCTTCCGTACGACAACTCACCGGCATTACTGTATTACTACTGTATATTATTTTAATACTTATATTTATAATAGCCACAATTGAGTTAAATTAATAAAAACTGTTACTGATATTACTGCAACTACTCTCAATAATTGCGAAAAGTATACTACCAACAGTAGCGTCTTCGCATTTTCGATTCAAAACAAGAGAAGCGCTATCGCGCTGCGCCGTATTTTTGGCATACGTCAAGTAAACCCGATAGCGCTTCCCCGTACTCGAACGGTTAATATTTATTGGTAAAAATGCTCACAAGCAATATATGACAATTAAGTTTGAACAAAACAAGTACTGAAGTTATGCAACACAAAGCATTAAAGAAAGTTACAAAACCTTTAGAACACCTACTAATGGTCATTTCACAATAACTAATCAGCCTTGCAATTATATACACGAGTGATTATAAGGACCAACGACTTGGAAGCGTTAATAAGGACACAAATTACAAGAACATTCACAGAAGGCAAAATACTGATTGTCTTTGGGAATAATAAATTAAATTAAATTTGATATTTTGAGGAACCTACAGTAATCTGAAGCTATGTCGATGTTTGTGGTGACCGACCCCAGTACAGAATCAGTTTGAAGTATATCCTAAATCTCGACAGAAAAATACAAATGGAAGACCGTGTCAGTAAGTCGGTAATAAAATTCTTTGATGGTCTTGTCTCTACTTTCCCCTCTTCACCTCCCTATTTTATCTCAACTCTTTCGACTCGGCTACAGACATGAACCTCTTCATATATCCCCTCCGAGGGTTCCGGTCCGGGGGGTTAATAATGTACCTAATCTTAAATTATTTTTTTTAATTACTTAAGAATTGGAATTCTTTAAAAATAAACAATCATTTGCAATTCATGTTTACAACGGACATAGATCAAAATATATCTATAAACTTAACGCTCAGAGTTACATCCATTGATGTTATGAACGGAGAGTTGTCATTGTTTTCGTGTATAATTTTAAATAAATATTCATAAGAACTGGGTATCAGTAAACTGAGGACTTGACTGAGGTGGGCGTTATTATATACATCTCTTAGAACAATCTGAGAGATAAAAGATATTACAAGTTTTATATTTAACACGAATTTTTATAAAAATTAAATATTTATTTATAAGAATATAATAAAACGAGTATATAGCCTCAAGATTTAATTCAATACAAAAATTCTTCTTAATAAAGAATTACAAACATATTTTTCGATTTCGAAGGATCCTGAAGAAATAATTTTAACAATTTGTCACAAAATGTTACGTCGTAAGCTTTAAGGAAAAAAAATAAACGATTAACGTATATATACTTAAAGTTCTTAGACCTTTCGTCATCAGTCCTCTTTGAGACAAGAAGTTATATATATATATATATATATATATATATATATATATATATCTTATTACAGATATGTAGGTCATTCTAAGCAAATCTTACTTTCTTTTCCAACATACACCGCGAATATCACAAGAATACTATTATGAATGAATTATAGCTAAAAAACTACATTACACGTGTTCTAAATTTTCCTTTAGACTTAATCTAGACTGAGTTAACTTTAGCTTTGTTGGTTTAATATTGTATAAAAATTTATTATCTTGCATGCAAAGCGATGCTAACTATATTTACACACAATATTACAAATTCAAGTAAACTATAATAACATAACTAAAGGTTACAACATTATTATTATATAAACCTGATTTATACCTATTTTTATTAGCATATTACTTTGTTTTTTCTTACATATAAAAATATTTGTGAAAATCTTTATAATTACTGAAAAATTATACAAAAAAATCGAAACCAAATTCATGGATATTGTAAGAAATTATCAAAAGAAAAATACTCCATTAAAATGAGTTTTCTATTTCAGGATATTTTTGAACTCTTTCATAATGTATTTTAATATATTCGTATTACGATGTCATACCTCGACTTAATGTCTATTTTTAAAACATCATATTAAAACATTGATCGAAGGTGTTTAATATAAGACATGTTATTGACGTGATGATTGATTTGACCTTTAATAATTTGTATATGTTAAAACATTGTTATCAGAAGAATATTGTACAGTTTTTTTTAAGATATTATTATAAATAAATACATTATTAATACTCTATCTATTATCTTGATAATAATACTAGTCTTACTAGTAATCCGTTCTCGAGGTACGAGTAGGATAGCTGTCAACAGGCTACTTGATGAAATATATCTCCCGTTCGACTTTCACGTACCTTTGAAGAAATATTACTTACAATATTAGAAATGAAAATACAACTAGTGACGGTTATTAACTATATATAAGTTATTATAATATATACAGAACCCAAACTTATAAATTTTCAAACTTTTCTTCCTAATTAAGATATACGAAAGAATTTTTTTTTCACATTTTTCCCTTTCGAGGTTGTATTCTTTCGTAGGACAAAATATACATTTTTTAAATTGTGCGATATTCCTAAGATGTTACCTGTGGGAAATCCCATACCTAGTACTTTTATTAAATTAAAAATTAAAAGCAATAGTAAGTAAAGGAAATACAAAGATAAGATTAACAAATGTCTTGTTTACTTTGTTAAGTGCAGATCGTAGCTATATTTTACCAGAAAAATTTTAAAAATACTATTTCATTGTTAATTTGTCCACGAAAATACATTATAGTTATAAGTTATATAAAAATCATAGAACGTTAATCTTTTGTTTTCTTACTTCAAAGAGTTCATTATTAATATTGTAAGAAGGTGGCATTTAACAACATTTATAATTATATATTGTATTGTGTTGTGTTGCGTTGCGTTGCGTTGCATTGTGTTGCATTACATTGCGTTGCATTCTTGTTGACAAGTAATCAAACTAATTAACTGCCAGATTTGTCTACGTCTTAAGATACACTTACATCTGACAAAGTCGCGATCCCGAAGTTTAAAATAACAACATTTTTATTAAAAGTTGTTTTGTTTAAAGTAAACATATTTTTATTATATACACTTCTCGTTTTAATTATAAATTCATTATTTGAAGGTTATCTTTATTCCATTATCTTGGTTTTAGAATTCATTAAAATCAAATAGACCTACAATTCTTTACCTTAAAAAAAATATTTCAGCTAAGTCCGTGTATGAACAAGGACTTTTGAGATATAAGACATTACATATTATGGTTGCTATTTTAAAATAATTAATAAAATATAATAAATAATGTCAAGACAGATACTGGTGCCCGGAGTAGTCAAAATACCGACTGTTTGACGCGTGTTTAAAATTCGGTATCTTCATTCCTTGGTTTAGTTAAAAAGGAAACTTTTTGTTTGAGTAAAAGCTCTGGATGTTTTAATGAAGAGGAAAAATTAAAAAGTAAAAGCTGTAAAAGTAACGAAGTAAATATCAAAAGATATTTAAAGATGATTAATTTATTTTTATCTTTTTTATAGCTTTATGAGAGAGTTCACTCATACAATTAACTTTTTGCTTTATTTTTTTTTAAAGATAATCTCCCGGAATGATACGTTTAAGCAATGAATAATTAAGGTAACGAAAAAGAAATTTAAAGTCTACTTAATTAAACGAACATAAAATAACATTTTTTATATGAAAAAGAATTTGGGATATCATAAAAGTTTTAAATAAATGGAATAACTCAGAGATAATTATAATTACATGATTTCACCAACCAATTTAATAAACACAAAAGATGAAAGAAAAGAAAGAGTGTTTAAAAAAATCATGAACATTATACATTCTAAAGTAATACATACTTTAGTGTATCAGAGTAAAGTAAGCTCGACAACGCAAGTAGCACACTCGAACCAGACAGTGACAAGTCACACTGGGGCTCAACCTGTGCTGCACGGGCTTCACTATTGCGATGTTCTTTCAAACATTTATTATATAACTTTGTCACACCCATCCAACATTCTAAGTCGTACAAGTGTATTTATAAAGCATTAACTTTAACGCGTCGTAACTAAATAAAACATTGACATTCTGTATTAACATGTTAAATATTAAATAATAGGGGCGGCAACAGACCCTCAATTTCGACTTGCTGCGCTCGCGAAATCGAGTTCCGTTTGCATATTGAGCGAAGTGAGCCCAGTGTAATGACTCATGGTTGTGGACAATGTCGGTAATGTAGGAAATTTCATTGTAAAGCTAAATTTTCGCTCGAATTATTTTTCCCATTGACTTCAATGGGATATTCTTTTTTGACGATTATTCGTCGATGACCTGACATTCACAAAAATTCTTAATGTGTGTCTTTTTGATTGCAAACTTCCATAATTTTCCGTTAAGTAGTTTTCGAGCCTATTCGTGACAAAGAATGTGAAAAAGTCTCCAGTGACGCTTCGCTCACTTCGCTGAACAATTTATTAAAGTATTTAAAAACCATGTTAAAAAACTTTAGTAAAGTCCTATTTGTAAGCTTATTTTTATACTCGAATCATTCGTTTAAAATTTTATTACCTATCCAGTTTTAGGGACATAAAACAGTCAGAAAACACATCGCATATAAAGATATAGAATCTTTCAATGCATATATTATAAAAGGTTATATCTTTAATAATTGTCCTCCATATCGAGGGTGATATTGAGTGTGAACACACCGATACAGTGAGGTGAAGTTAAAGGAGCCAGTGCCTGTCACCACACAGGGGCAATGAGACACAATAACATACATACCAAGTAAATACATTACATAGAACAAACATACTAACATTTTAACACGTGGTACGATGAAAATACACTGCTTTATAGTAGTAGTAGTAGTATAATAGTAGTAGTATTGTAAAAATTCTAAGGAAATAATATAGGATTTTAGATAGGGTATACAAAATGTTAATATTGCACTCTTGTAATGTTGTTTTAAATGATTGTACGAACAAGGATCAAAGAAACTTTATTATTATGTTCAGGGGCGTAGGAACCGTGTGGGCAGGGTGGGCAGATGCCCACCCAGAAATTTCCTGGGAAACTAAAGATATGTTAGATCAAGTAATTCTCCTAGTAATTTTGATCACAACTGTAGCTGCGTCCGCTGCAACTTCTGAACGATCTTTCAGCGCTTTAAAAAGATTGAAAACTTATTTAAGAAATTCGATGTCCCAAAAGCGACACACACCTTTTGCTATTGCATGTACATAAAGAGATCACAGCTGGATTAGATTTAAATGTTATAATGAAAGAGTTTGTAGCACAGTCAGAAAAGCGCAAAACTGTGTTTGGCAAAGTTGTATAGTAATTTAAGTTTAAGTTTAAGAAAATTATCATTTAAGAACTAATTTTAAGAAACGATTGATTTTAAACACAAAAATGTAAAGCATGATTGTATAAAATAATGTTAATGTATATAGTATAATAGAATAAAATACTGTTAACGTGTAAAGAAAAACTTTATAAATAAAATTGACTCACAAACATTGATAATTCATTATATTGTTCAATACTCCCTGATGTGACACGTAAAAACAATATTAAACTAAAAAAAAAATTTTTTTTTTCTGTAAAACTTTTTTTTCTTTGACATTATTAAAAACTAGGGGGGGGGGGTACGATTTCAAACCTGCCCACCCAGTAAAAATTTCGTTCCTACGCCCCTGATTATGTTTAAATATACCTTTGTATTAAGGCTGATAATATTCTGTATAAAATTGAAGAAAATATTAATTCAAAACTAAAGGGGCTTCTGAGAAATCCCTCATTAAGCACTGTTCTTCCATAGTAATATCAGCTCGTAACCTCTAGACTATAACAGCAAAAATTACAACATTTATTAAGTCTTTATAAAATCCTCTGTTTATTGAATAGAAAAGTTTTTTTATTCACTCATCTTTGAGTAGACTGAAAAAGATAAGTAATTATACATAATAAATTAACATTCCGACAAATATTATTATATAAAACCAAATAAATTTTTTTAATGTGTAAATAATTATTTGTAATTCAGTTCCTAGAATTTGATTTAAATTCTATTGAATTTATATAGAATGCTAACGCAAGTGTCTACTTCGTCCCTCCGAACTACCAAAAGAATGAAACCTTTTACATTCCTCACTTATACACACCTCATATTTCCTAAAACAGAGAGCAGAAGCATAGCAGCTCAAAGTATGAACCACGTCGGCACACCTCCCCCTCCCACCAGGGCGGGCTGTAGAATTCCTGCCTAACCCCACGCAGTGACAAGGGTGATTCAGCAACAAACAATATTGTGAGGTACAATCCAGCTAACAATAGCGACGTACAGTTCGTAAAAATACACATGTTATATGTAAATGAATAGACATACCCTAAGTTGATTAATCGACATATTTTCCAAAGTACCAAGTTCAAATTATCTTTATTCAAGTAGGCATAATTAATATAACACAATGTGGACAGTAATTAGGAAAACTTTGGCGACATTTTAATTTACGTCGTCTCACGACATTTTGAGGAAGTCCAACCAAGTGACACCCAATTATAATAACCACTTCGTCTCTTGAATCAAGACAAGAAGCTCTTTTTAATTATATATTTTGATAATTGAAATTATATTTTGTGATCTTTGCTTTTTTATTTTTTTATAGTATCATTTTATAATGAAGCTACATTCTTACACATACAATGCATTACCTTCCGGATCTTACCGGAAAATCTCAAATTGAAAATATAATCTTTGAACTTGACGTCAATCAAACAATTGTTTCACTATTATTTAATTTTAATTAAATATATATCAAAAACAGAAAATAATAATCAAACAAAGATATGTTAATAAAATATCTTTAAAAAATGTCTGCTGAGTATAGATTTGTATTCTATAAATTAAATATACCCAAGGTTAATTGACACCACGCGATGGACTGTGTTGAATGAGGTGGCGGTAACACAGTCGATTACAAATCAAGAGTATTAAGATCATTTTTATTTAGTAATATTATACTATCATTACATTTTCTATCTACGAAGTGATACTTGGTTTGCGTCAATCAAATTTAAAATGACAGCGCCGCATACATGACATGACAGCACTGAATAGTTTAACGTAAATGAAGCCATAAAAAGAAAAAAAAAGAGTTTTACGTCAGATTGATATGAAATCTAAACTATAATGTATAACTGTTTTCATTTTAAGTGATTCTTGTGGGTGAAAAGAAAAGTTTAATATAAAATATTTTCTTTATAATATCGTTGCCTTTGTATCGGAATCGGAATCGGAATTGTATGGTGTACATTGAGGCAATGAATTTTATATTACAATAGCTAAAGCCCGCGACGTAGCACGCACTTAGATATACTGGCTCACCCTTAGACGGTATATTTAATATTATAAATGTTAACTAATATGTAGTATCTTATCTACAATGTTTGAAACGTAAACTAATCAGCAATATATGTGAAACGAATATTAAAAGGGAATTTTAGACAAGTTTTTCCCGATATGACATTAACTCCAAAGAAATCGACCACAAGAAACCGCTAAATAGAAATATTTTATATTTATTGTTCCACATTTTAGAGACGCCGAGTTAAACGTGATATTTAACGAATAAAATACGATATAATACTCAAAGCACTCTTACACGATTTATCACTTTTCCTAATTAAATATAATGAATTATGTAGTAGTAAAAAACTCACACAATGTTTGTATATATGGATTCTAATTTATATTTCACTATTAATTTTTATGTTGATACTTCGTCGACTTATTAATTACTTTTTTAAAGTAATTGTAAAGCTTAAGCCATAATGTTAGAAGTAATAGAATAGACTACTACTCGTATACGGGCTTTTGCAGAGTAGGATGGGTATAAAGTAGTTTTTATAGCTACGATTCATACGGTTAGTGAGAGAACTGGAAGCTCCATATCGTCCTTACATCATCGTATATTCTAGTATTCGTCCTTCTCTCCATGGGTGGGAACGAATTGATAAATCTCAATACCTATTTCCCATATCACTATCCATCACGTGGACCGTCTGTACTCAGTTTTATTAAACAAATCAGTTAGACTATAACAACGCTAGTTATCAGTTATAACAGCTAGCTTTAGAGCTTTTTTCTGCGACTCTCTCTAAAACACGGCATTACTTATTCTGAATTAAATTAAATTTTGTAGACATTTTCTAAAAAAATAAGCTTCTGCACCTATAAAAATAAACTATATAGATATATCACTCTCAGCAATGTGTCTCAACTACTTACTACTGTGTCTTTACTATTTTATAATAAACCTAGATATTTAAATGTTGATAAATAAGTTTAAATGGCACAGAACGTGTAACATATTTCTGATATTACAAATGATATTTAATAATTTCCTATATACAAACAAAATAAGAAACCGTTTCTAACTGTAATAGGCTATCTCTTTCAAGGCTCTCCCTAATTAAAAACTAATGGAAAAATCCGGTTTACATCCACTTAAGTGGAAAATTAGCCAATATTTCTTTATAAATAATTGCTCGCCCAATATTTAAATGTTCATTTAACAAGAATCAATATTTAATTAAATCTCTAAATTAATATTCTAACATATTATTACGGTAATTTGATTTGTAATTTGATTTCTAATGACTAAAATTAATGAACTCTTCATTAATTATTTACTAGGTCACGCAAGCGAGATCGTTAGCTGAGCTAACTTTTGCTCTGTGCATGGCAGGCTATTTACTACGATGTTCTTTAGCTTAGTCCTTACAAACGCTACGAGAGTGATATATCAATAAGTCTATGGACAATTTTCTGGTGAATTGAAACGTTTTTCTATAATTCGAAAATTTACCATTCTTTTAGTGTGCTTTGAGCTCAATATGAACTGCATTCTGACGAGTTTATAGTCAGTTCTGCTATGTATGAGAGTAGTTACAAACTTTCTTAGATTTCAATGCACTCGTAACTCGTGCATCGAGCATCGTGCGCTGGTGAGTCACTAATCGAACTAAATTAGTTGTGTTAATTGTTCAAGATCTGTCGATCGAAATTATCCGAAATTTTGAACAGTCTTAAAGCAATGTGGCATCAAACACCATGCCGAGTTTTGAAACTGTTTTATGCGTATTTTCTGAGTTAGCACGTAAATTGTCCTAAACTGTTGAATTAGTAAATTATACTGAATTTAGAATTACGATTTTTAAGAAATTAAATATATGCTTAGCGCCTTATGGTCGCAATCGTTGTGGCGAGTTTCGTTAACGTAGCTCGAATAGTTTTTAAGAACAGAGAGTTCGCATTTTTTGCGATCTGACCAGTAAAGAGCTTCGCTTCGCTCAGCTCAATTAAAATAGAAACATTTGTGATTTTGTTTGGTTATTTCTAGTCAGTAACTGTGTATTCATGAGTAATATAGAGGTCAATAGTTAATATCGGAATGATTTTGGAAATAATATTACATTCCTGACTTCGTTAAAGTGTTTCTCCCAAGGCCAGAGCTTCTTTCCCACATCATAACAAATTCTATTAAGCATTATATAACCCCGTAATGGATTTGCCAATGCCTTTCACCTTCATTTGTATACAAAATTATGGCATAATTACAAGTACCGATAAAAACTTTATAACGCGGAATTGTGTTACTTTCATATAACATATAAAAATAACTAAGAATAAATGTTTATTTTTTAGATTTTAAATAAATTAATATACTAAGAAAATAAACATTTTAATTAAGCTAAAAATAGACATAGTATTATTACAATATGTAGAATAACATAAAGTAAATAAATAGTACGTTATTGTTAAATATTCTCAGAATATTATCAGCAGTAATAAGTCTAACAACATAATATGTAAATATATATTTATGTATATTATGTTTGTTGTATTATATATATGTATATAATATGTATGTACGTGTGTATTCTCTCTAAAACAGTACCTATATCCACGCTTACACTTTATGTCCTCTACCCAGAGGTTTCCTGGAAGAGATTGCTCTTTAGCAATAAGGCCGCCATCTGTACTTTTTACATTTGTGTTTTTTTTTCTGTATCTTGTGTTTGTCCAATAAAGAATATCATTAATCCTATCGTATCGTGTCTTGTCTTGTCTTGTCTTGTCTTGTCTTGTCTTGTCTTGTCTTGTCTTGTCTTGTCTTGTCTTGTCTTGTCTTGTCTTGTCTTGTCTTGTCTTGTCTTGTCTTGTCTTGTCTTGTCTTGTCTTGTCTTGTCTTGTCTTGTCTTGTCTTGTCTTGTCTTGTCTAGTCTTGTCGTGTCGTGTCGTGTCGTGTCGTGCCGTCGTATCATGTTGTATCATATATCATGTGTAAGACCTAAAATCTACATAATACAACTAAAAGTTAGACAACAGATTATTATTAAATATTCAATCTCTGCCTTCGCCGGTACTGTTGATTTCATTTACTCCCTCGCTTTTAATTTCCTTGTACAAATCTTCTCTATACAGAAAACAAACGCCTGTTGAACTAACAGTACTTTGATGGGGATACAAGACTCAGATTATTATTCATTATCATTATATGATTTTGTAATTTAAAAACATTCTTTCAAACCAATTTATATTTATAAGCGTTCAACGAAGCACTGGCAGACATTCATCAAGTAAAGGTAAAAAAATATTACTTACATTGTCTTATTCCTGATTGTGAGAGAGAGACAGCACCATAATTGTCTTAGAGTTATGTTTTAAGATAAACGTAATTTATAACATAATAATAATAATTTGTACAAAAAACCTTAAAAAATCATTGTTCATTAATTTTCTTTTAGGATATATAGGTTTTATTTGAGATGTTTTACTTAATTTCACCACCTGTTTTATTATCGTATAAATATTTGTATTTCCGAGATTCAAACAAGGGACTAACAATTTAAAGATCAACATTTACTGGTAAGTCAAGTATCTTAATTACTATTTTCTACTACTATATCTTAATTAAAATGTTCCACTATATCTTATCATGTAAAATCTTTAAGATGTCTTATTGACAACCCAGAAGACTCAAAAGCCTTAACCCGCTTATACAGGTATTAGGAGATAACTGATGATTAGCGGAGGCTTTGATGTAATCAATGACAGCCATATTACTAAAGCTTAATTAGTTGTTGAAATATTATTACCTAAATGTACTAAACATAAAAACATGCGATAAAATGTTAACCTTAAGTTTTTTAATTTAAAACCTTAAAAGAACGAATTTGATTTGAAATTTCAAGGTATTATTTATTTTATTGTATTTTGTATGTAACGTGATCTATCATTACTTCATACAGCTATCAGTGAAACCATACTATGTACACGGAAAATGTGTTCCATATTATCTTCCAGTTCTTAATATTAAGTAGAGTTTATTACAGGAGTAATATATCGATGAGTGGATCAAATAATAATATAATATTTTCTTAAAATTCTGAGTTTTCAAAAGAATACGCGATACAAGATGAAAATCAATATTTATATTATTAAAATAATATTTTTGCTTTTAGATTATCTGTTATAATAACTTGATATTGTGTGGGTAGGTTTCTATTGATATCATTTAACTTATAACCATAAAGTCTTTATAGATTTTATATTGTCATTTCTTTACCCTTTAACTGAAAATGAACTCGAAATACAAATAATACTATTGGAAGACTGAATGTTAACAAACGACTTGACCATTTACTGTCGACATATAATAGCATATAATCGTGATTCTTAAAAAAAAGCTAAAATATAATATATCATTAATCAACGCACGCACACAAACACACGTGTACACGCACACACACACACACAAACACGTACATGTTGCAAAACAATACAAGCAAACAAAAAATTGTTTAATAACCTTGTGTCCATCATTAGTATTGACCCAATTATTTTTATATTCTAATATATATTTATTTGTTAGCAAAGATAGGTTTTATTAGAGTTATATAAAACTTTAATGATTCATTAAATTACAAAATGATAGTGGCTCGTTATCAAAGTTGTCCAATTTATAGTCCGAGATATTTAAATAGCATCAGGTTTTTACTGATCTAATGCTGCGACTGTGCATCTCAAACTGATCTGTGTTATACAAATAAGATATAAATGGAAAAATATCGATAGTTTAAAAATATTTTATGAGAATGTATCCATGTATCCACTTCGTACTCCTTAACATTTAGTGCAGCAACTATATTTTATGATAGTTTGAGTGTCCACTGCAATGTTTATATAAGCAATCAATCCGTCAGACGATGATGTCAGACTCACTTAATTTCTATATCTATATATAAATAAAATTAAACTGTCCGTTTGTAATTCTAAATTAACAGCCTTTACTGAATGTATTTAAAAATATATACAGTACTTTCATAAAACAATTAATTTTTAAATTTTATTCTCCGTCTGTCTATCTCTTTGTTCTAGCTAATCTCTGAAACGGCTGGACCTATTTTAGCATGGCTTTCACTAGTAGATGTTATATATAATATTTAAGCGAACGAAGTCTTGTGCACAGCTAGTATAATATATATATGAAAAGATGACTACAGCACCTATCAATATATGAGTCTTTTCCATTGACTATGAGACGATGTTATTAGATTTTAATTACATTTTATTAGATATACGAGATTTGTTAAGCATCTGTAGATATAATAGAACGTGTGTAACAATTTGTGTGTTATCAGATATCTTTAAGTAAGTTAGTCAGTTAGTAAGGTACCTTTAAGTAAGTTGGATATGAAAAGTGCGGTAACAGTTATTAAAATACATATAATATATATCAACTCCGATAGCCAGTAAACATAGAATCTGTGAAGTACCCTCAATCTATAAGCGTTATAACACAAATATATATATATATATATATATATTCAATTCTTGTAATTGTATGTATGTTTAACTACATTGATGAATATTATAAATTTACTATTAAAAAGTATACTGCGTTTAAATCAATTCTGACTGGTTTTTATTTGAAGGTCGAACACCATCTGCCGGCTAAAGAATAAAATATCGAAGATAACACTTTTGAAGACATATTAAACTATATTATAACGTATATTTTTATGTTTTATTCATACCAATATTAAAAAACAAACAACCATAATATAGTTATTTGTAAGCGACACTCGAACGTATTAAGTAAATAATATATTATTGAAACACTCTTCGAATGGTCTGATCAAAGAACAGAATAGAAATAATAGTAGACGTGGGTAAAAATACAAACATCACCTATAAGGTCCGATGTACACTGTTTGTTCCCTATCGTAAACAGTATTTTCACCTTAACAATGTGTTTACATAAAAACTAATGTTTGGAATGATTAATATCTTTCTCTCTCTCTTTCTTCCGGTTAACTTAAAAGATTGTAAAGTTTTACTGAACTTTGTCAATAGCTTATCACCTTTAAGGTTCAAGTACAATGAATGAGACATGAGGAACGTGTATGATACCTCGTTAAATACATTCAGATCGCAATAAAAAAAACAATTGTATCTGTATATGACAGAAATAGAAATGTCTGATTTGATAAGACTGTCAAATATTGTTACTGGTCATTCCATCATGAATCAATGTCAACAAGGTTTGTTGACAAACAATTATTTTGTTTATTAAATAATATCGTTTACAACATAGGTTTAAATGTCTTTGTGAAGATAGAATACAAACCTCAATTAAATTGAATTATTAAAATCCTTTATTCTTGTTAGCAGTGTTTTATTTTAAATAAGCAAATAGTGCAAAAGCACACAACATGTAAACCTGAAAGCGAGAATAGTAAAACATTGTCCCTTATTGCGAGTATACTGAACTAGACTAGAACTAGAACTGAACTTATTCCCTCCCTTTACTTGTCATATTATCCGTTGTTATCGTAACCGTTGCTATGGTAACCGTTGCTATAGTAACTCTTGCCCCCGCGTTAAGTGTGTAACTCCTACAGGTTTAAAACTTGGCGAAATGCAAAAAGTTGAAATCCGTTGGGATAGGAATTCCGTAAAATCTTAGTGGATCTTATTCTTATTTCTTCTTATCTTAGTGGACGTATACGTCACAAAAGAAGTAACTATGTAAAATTTTAAGTTAATCGAACTAATAGTTTTGGAGATGTTGTGATGAGTCAGTGAGTGGTAACTCGCTTATATATACGAGTATATAGATGAAAAAATAACTTGTATTTGTTAAAGTTGCCTTCACATCTCTGAGATGTGACTTAATATCTTCAATGTAAATATAATAATATATAAAAATAAACTCACCATTAATAAAACATCAAGGTTTATTAAAGTTTTGTTAGAATTTATATCTACATTTCTTGTCATTGTCTTATACATTCAACTTACAACACACAAAAATAGAAACTGTTACTATAATAAATATGGAATATTGGAAATGGGGGCATTATTGGAGGCTTAACTTTGTTAAGGAGGTTTTTATAACTTAAATTTTTGGAAAATAAGACATATATTTTTTCGTATTGTCTTTTATCTTATGGAATAAAATACCATGGGGCAATGCCCAAATTAATTGGTGTTCTGAATACATATTTAACAACATATTCTTTATACGCTAAACTTTAATACTTATATCAAAAACAAATGGATTTTATAAGAACTGATTATCCATGGTTATACACTAACTCACAATCACTAATAATTATTTGAACGTGTATTTATTTTATTAACTATTTCTTATTTAACTAAATTAATTATCAAGCAAATTCGAAACCCCTCAAGATTAATATTATCTATATTAAAAATGAATATCAAAAATTTCATCTTACAATTTTTCCTCCATTTGTAAAGAGATATCAATAACCTAATTTTCTTATATTATATTTCCCAAAAAATGTCTTATCAAATTAAATCAGTACATTTAATGTTAAATCAAATTCAGTATTTGTTTAAGGCGTCTGGTGAAAACTCGTAACTTACATATATATTCAAATCAAATCTTTGATTTGAAATGAATTACTTTATATTTGCTACTCGGTTAATCAAAATTGCCATAGCTTACAATTGTTGTTATTTTGTTTTGCTCGCTGCTCTCGACTCGACTATATGAACGTAAATCTCACCGCTCGCGCCATTGAAAGCGATGAGAGGGAAAGGGTACTTTTGAAAATAAAAATTTTACAGCGAACTTTTTATCCTATGCAATTAAGTAAAAGGTTGGAGCGCAAGGAAGTAAGTTCAAATATTAAGTAACGCTTTTCTACTTATGCAAATATTATATTCCCCCTTTAATAATATAATATTTTATTTTTTCCTCTTTAGTACATCCTACCTAAGATTGAATGGTAGAGAATGTCTTTTTAGCATTAAGCCCACCGTATAAAAAGGTGGAAAGGATAAAATAAAATAGGAATAAAAGAATCACTTTCATTGGTGAATTTCATTTTACTTTTTACAATCAAAGTACGAGGAAAGCGCTTTAAGCGTTTTATATTTGCTTCGATTTTTATCGAAATGTATTGAGTACAATTCTTAAGATTTTCACGTCTTGGGTTTTATCTCATTTGTATATATTTAATAGGAACTGGTTTTAAAGATATTTTCTTAATGATCGCATATTCAATGATAATATTTATTTATTTATTTATTTATGCACCATAAAAAATTACAAAAAAAAAGACAATTATAAAAGACATACACATAGGATTAACTTATCTCCACAAAGAGATCTCTTCCAGCTACCCTTAGAGTGTTGGACAGAAGGTTTAAGAAGGCAGAGAATGGTACATAGATATTTTATTTATTGCTATAAAAGACAACAATAATATTAATATTTAATTGTATTTTTTACAATTTAGATCCTTTATCGACTGTTTTTGGATTAATGGAAAATAATATAATTTCGAATTAAATATTATTTACAATAACAATACATATACTCACATTTACATATAGTCACATAGTATTCATATAACCTAGTATTGGCTGTGGTTATGTAGGTAATGAGTTGTATATTTGAGCTCAGCGTAAGCGAAGCTCTTAACCGTTTGTGAGACCTTTTTTTGTGTTTAGTTGTCTCCAGAATGCGACGAGATAATTAGCTAAAAATTTTTACTTATATGTTTGAGCCGAACGCGGATGTTATAGCGAATACAGATTGAAAAAATGTTTAGTCATTCAAAAGTTATCAAGAAAAGAAGAAAGGAGAGGGGCTCAGCTCAACACCCGCCGCGCACGGTTGGAGGATCCTAGTTATAAACAGGATTAGAATCGTATATTTTAATCCCGTATCCCGTATTTGTAGTATCGTAATGTTATTGTTAAAACTTTAACTTTTCTAAGGTAAAAGAATCTTAATGTAGGTACGTCGTTAAAATCTCTTAGCTTCTAAATCAACATTTTAATAAATAGAAACCGTTTAATTCATTAATTTAAGAAATCAATTAATTTTATCATATTGCTATAAATTTGTTTGAGAACATAATTTCCAATTTCCATATTTTATAATTCGTTATTAAATGTCAATATAACCTCCAACCCAATTGATCAAACAGTTTGACATCTTGACATCTCGATATTAATTCAATTCAAATAACATTTATAAAATAATTAAATTATTTTAAATTATATTTCAGCTCTAACTTATTAATACGTGTTTTTTATTATTATATAAGTATCTTTGCATCTTTATATATTATGTATCTGGAGAGGACAAAAGCTTTTCGAAACAGAATCCGAAATTCTTTTACTAATTAAGACATTGTTACGGTCTTCGTATATAAGACATAGAAAAACTCGTTTAGTAAAAGATCATTATAAAATCTTTTTGAATGTTTTGTTTGTCGCGATTCTGTACCCGCTGTAAACAAAATTTCACTTTCAATTTATATACTAGGGGCTCCAACCGACCTTCAATTTTGACTCGCTGCGCTCGCGAAATCTCGGATGCCGTTTGCATATTGAGCGAAGCGAGCCCAGTGCAATGGCTCATCGTTATCAATGGACAATGTTGGACAATGTCGGTAATGTAGGAGATTTGAGTTTTTTGACGATTATTCCTGATCGATATTTTTCAAAAATGATTTTTTTTTAAACCTTCGCCCAATGTGAGATTTATTTTTTTGCAAATTTTCATAATTTTCCGTCAAGTAGTTTTGTGAAAAAGTCTCCAGTAGAGCGCTCCGCTCGCTTCGCTCAATGAAACAAAGAAACTTTTTCCCTGACCTATTTCTTTTAAAATATACCTACCAAATAAAAATTAATAAGTAACCCAAATGAAATGCAGATTTTTTTATAAAATCTCTTGTCTTTCGCCTTTATCGGGACTGGGGAGTTCTGCATTCTTAACTTGAAATGTCCCTGAGGTCAAATAAAAAAAACCGTTTATACATTCTACGTGAGCCCATCTTCTCTGTCAGATTTTTAAAATTTGTAATTTTAGTGTTGATAAAAATTTTATTCACGCTATGAGTTCTGAATTTTAAAATATTTTTTGAAACAAATATCCCTTAAGACTTACGGGTAGTAGAAATCTTCAATGTGCTGTGTGTTTGTGTGTGTGTGTGTCTTTGTCTCTTTTTATCATATAACATCAACACGGATGTACAGACACGTGTAAATATAGAAACGCATTTGTTATTTGTGGTTTTGTGTTAGATCATACATGAATATTGTTTTATAGTGTTTTGAAAAGTGGAAACTGCAGCAAATGTGTGTATGTATGTTGATAGTAATTGTATAACCAAAATCAAATAAGGTTCTAGTATCAATCTAATAATAAACGCAAAAAACTATCATTTTTATTACTATCTATATTTTTGTAACAGCTCTATCTCGTGGTATAAAGTGGTCGTGGTCTTGAATTTGAATTGAAACCCTGTACTTTTGCACATTTCTAAATAGTTTCTTAAATTTACCGATAGATGGCACTAAAAATTTATAACAGATGACACAATTCACCCGCATCAGTTAATCCACGGCGAAAACTACATCAAATAAATGTATATTATATAATGTATTCGGGACCTTTCTATTGAGCGTAATAAGTGCAATACTAAAATAGTAATAATTAATTAACTAATTCGAAGAAAATAATGAATATTAAATATTAAATCTTTAAATAAATTAATCTGTCCGCTAAATAACCTTACTATATCTAACTAACCATAAATCAGTGTGCGTAATGCGAGTTTTTTCACCAACTCGATCGCGTTAAACTAAACTCGATTTATATTAGATAAGGACAGCGCCATCTAGCGCAACGAACGTAAAATTGTTCTTGTTTTATACAAATTAAAATTTATTTGGTCAAAATGGTAAAAAACACGCACTAGTTGACTTTGTACAATTTTAATGTTAGTGTAATGTTTAGATTAGAAATATTTATAGAAATATACTTCAAAATAACAATTCTCACACGATTTTTGTCTACCGAAGTCCTAATCTAAATAGTATTTATAATAGAAATCATTTCTGAAGGTAGCCAAGAATAAAAAAGTAAAAACTGACGTTTCGTAGAACTATGTTGCCATTTTAAAGAAATAAAAACCATTGTACATTAAATTAGATATTATAGAAATTCATAAATACTAACAATAACAAAATTAAAGGTAATGGAAATAGTTAATCCTAATTTAATACTTTCTAATGTTTTACCTATACTTTGTCCATTATATTATTAGTCTTTTGACAGCTCGACGATTGACATATATAGTGATGTCCTTAAGATTCTCGAATGCGATACCATTACGATTATAGTACATCATTAATCGAATTACGTACCTACCTATATACATTAACAGATAAAGAAATTTACAGTTTGATTTAATGTTGTCTTAGTTTCTTGAAAATAAATGTAAACCCCTGTGATTGCGTTTGTATTTATTATAATCATTGATATACATTTGATAATACATGTACAGAAGAGCTAATCATTAATATTACAGAAGACTCCTCATCGGACGAATCTAGTGTAAATTATTATTCTGACGACTCGTGTTAATAAAATAAATTTAAATAATTAATTAAGTTGTTTTATTTGTATGCAATAACCTAAGAAAAGAAATGAAACTTTATATAATGATATTATATAAAGTTTACATGTCTTTATATTTAACATTGTAGAAGAATTTTTCGTTAGCAGATATAACATTCGTAGCAATTTTTTTTACCGATTATTTGTAATCAGTGGCACAATCGTCGTAATCATTATGTGTGGCACATCACTAAGTAGGCGGTACCCTTCCATGAAGTACAATATTTTTGTGCTTGCATTTTAACGTAAACAATACAAAACTTCATGGGCGTGACCTGTCAAAAAACTCATAATATAATGGACAAAGTATAGTTTATGAATCAAAAATATTAATAAATAGGGTTATAATTGTAGGTAATACATTAAAACAACATGAAGTGGTCTGACTTTATTGAGTACAAATAGACAAACAGTTTTAAACAGAATAAAATTACAAAATTGTTTTTTTGTAAGTACAGCAATATTTTTACATTTAATAATCAAAATGTAATGAATACATTAAAACTATTCCAAAAAAAATTAAATATACAAATTCATAGCCGTAATTTTATGTTTGTAATATCCGTAAGAATTCTGAAAGTTTTCAAGTTCTTGAAATATCATTTGTTGATCAGTGAAATATTGATTAATTGTTCTCAATTAGAAATATTATATCTTACAATTACATCAAATTTATACAAATTATAATTTTCTTAAAACAAAAAAATATAAAACCTATATCGTTAATTTTAATCACAGATTAAACATTGACATCTATTATTGTACTTGACACCGTAAATTAATTGCTCTTTTAAAAATATTATTATGTAACATTTATTAAAATATAATAAGGTATTTCTACGAGTAGAAAGTAGGTATATCTACAAGTAGAAAGTAAGTATTTCTGTATGTAGAAAGTACGTATTTCTACAAGTAGCAAGTAGGTATGTCTACAAGTGGCAAGTATGTACTTCTACAAGTAGAAAGTAGGTATTTTTACAAGTAGCGAGAAGGCATTTCTTCAAGTAGAAAGATATTTCTACAAGTAGAAAGGAGGTACTTCTACAAGTAGCTATTTCTAAAAGTAGCGTTTAATAGCAGATACATTAGAAGTAAATAATGAACAAGAAATGGCTTCAACCCATTTATGTCTAGACACAATATATAAAATAAAATATATAGACTAGAATAATAAATAATATAACTTAGTGATATTTTCTTTTGAATTAATCATTTAATTTATTGATTCACTTTCAATAAAGCTGAATTAAATATCAAACTCAATAAATAAACTTATACAAACAAAAGTTCTCATCCAACTCATCTAAGTTTGTCACAAAATTGTATTTATATACTTCAATATATAATTTTAGTTGGAGGTGCCGCTGTGTTAGAACTCATTGCTTGTTCAAGAGTATCCAAGCGTCGATATGAATGCCCTCTGCTGTTTCTGCGACGATCAGTTTGTCTACCTTCCACTATTAGACCGAGAATCTGGAAAATTGTATTGAACATTAAAGATTTTACAATGATATACGTTACTAAAGATTGTTTAATCGCGTATTATAGAAATTCATGTTGAAACTTTTGATCGATCAAGAATGCCACCTGAGTTTTAGGTTAAAAAGGGCTTATGGGCTAGGTGGAGAACAACTTACCAAGTAGTACTCGCTGTAACAAAACACTTTTACTAATTTCAATGACGTATTTATTATTTAGTTTAAATCACAATAATAATTATCAAAATTAAACTGATATAGGAGAAAAAAAAATCTATTTGAACCTACTAAAGGTTCAAAGGTTTAAATTATTTTTTAAGCTGAACATTTTAGCAAGTTTAACTTTTGGTAATATAAATTTGTTTTTTTATAAAAATTATAAATTCCAAGCTAAATCATTAAAAAACGAGTTTACTCACAGTAAAAAGTGCTAGACGTAGTCCCAAAACGAGTAATTATTCAAAAAAAGACGCGCTACTGACAAATACATCAATATAAACTTCGTTTGACGTTTGACAGTTGTCATAATATTTAATAATTCAACTGCCATTTTTTATTAACCTCTGACATTTAATTATTTTGAAAATATCCTAAAATTAATAGAATTTTTATATGTATAGAGTTTAAGATTTCAGTCGCAAGGCATATTTTATTAAAAATAGAAGTAACCATGTTATTCCTTGTAACAAACGGAAAAACAGAGTCAAAACTTTTAAAAATGATTTTTTTAATCTAAATACAGCATATACCATACTTTTTTAAACTTTTATCGAAATTTACTTATTATTTTGCAATTTACTATTATCAGCAGCATTGTAAAATATTATAAAATTCACAAATTAATTTATCATTTTAGATTCTATCTGAGATTCTTTATTTTAAAAGAAAACTAGCCAAGTTACTCCTTACAATTTTTTTTTATGTAAGTATATACATTCATATGCATTCAGTGAAAAGCCGTTAATTTGGAATTGCAAACTTCAATTTTATGTACATGTATATAACACAAAGATAACAAATAGATAAAAAATATGACTTATCAATAATAATATTTTTAATGGGAAAAACATGTTAAACAAATGTTTTATTTCAACAAACTATCGATAAAAAAGGTAAATTGTAATTGTAACTTATCGCTTTGGTAAATTTGGTGATATGAGATACAAAGAAGCAAATTAACTTATAATATATATATATATATATATATATATATATATATATATATATATATATATATATATATATTTATTTATATTGTAATTGTAACTTACCACTTTGGTAAATTTGGTCTTATTATGATATAAGATGTAGAGGAGGACGACAAGTATAATGGCTGTGAGGAAAAATGGGAAGAAGTGATCATCATCTTCAGAAAATGAATCTTGAATCGGATTCGGGAACATTCCGGACTCTGAAATGTTAATTCATGTTTTTTTAATAATCACAAGTTATTTAAAGCATTTTTAACATATGCATGACTCGTTATATTTCTATATATATATATATACAATTACAATTAGAGACTTGTGTTTATTAACAAATAGAATATATACTAACGAGTCAGAATAAAACATCTGAATAAATAAATACTATGATAATTGATACACATTTAAAATAAAATTCTAATATAATACATAAATTTGAGACAAAAGATGATTATTTTATTTATTTGTATCTTTTCCACTTGAATCAATACTGACCAGTTATCAAACAGGTCTGTCAGGACTATTTTTATAACATAGTTATCAAAATAAGTCTTTGTGTAAACAGATCACTCTAGCTTAAATAGGTCTACGAGTGTTCCAAACAAGCCCGAGTCTGAATACTACACAACAAACTCAGTCGGCTATTTTTTATCTTCCTATATATCAATTTTTAGGAACTACAACCATCGCATTACTACAAAAATCAATGCAAAAAAATATATTTTTAATGTATTTATGACACTTAGAAACTATGACTATACTATACTAAACTATACTATATTACTAATATTATTAAGAGAAATTTAACTTACAATTATTATTTAGTTGTTATACTAATATAATCTTACCTCTTGTATCTTGTAGAGACGTGATGGATTCAATTTTTTTTTCAGCCATCTTTGTTTTCTCGACATCGAGCTTTGGGTCAGATTGTACAATTTGATCATTTCCATTGTCATCCTGATCTGATAGAGATTCCTCGTCTAATTCTGCAATGGCAATATTTACTTATAATAATAATTCTCGATCATTACTTATTCAAATGAAGATAACTAATAACCACATAACTTTATAAGACATAATAATTTTTTTTTATTTATTAATTGTTAATATGTGAAGTGTTTGTTAGTTCATAGCCATATTTATTAAAAATGTAGTATTTTACCTTGTTCATTTCCAAACTCATTCTCCGCTTCATCATCTCCTGTTAGTTCCTCGTTTTGTTTCACTTTATTGTTGTCTATGATTGGTTTATTTTCATTTGGTTTTGGTAGTTCTGAATCCGTGTTTTCAACTTTCTCTATTTTTGGGGGCTCGTCGACAACAGGTATGGGTTTTTCTGAATCTGCTTTAATAGATGGTGCCGTTAATTGTTCAGATGTTTTGTGTTCAACAACTTCTATGTCTTTATGGCTATTACTAGTTGATTCAGATGCCTGGTTATTGGGAGCTTGTCCACTCACTTCAATATTTGTAATGTTTACATCAGCAGATTTTACAGAATTAATTAATTGTGGTTGTAGATTTTGATCTTCACTATCAATTTTAGGCAGAGTATCGGAGTTCGGAATTTTTGGTAATGAAACAGTTCTATTTTGTAAAGAATTTTGAGTACTGATTGATTGAGAAGATTGACTTTCCTGTCCTATCGTAGTGCTTTGGAATTTGACCAAATCTAAACCCCATTGGAAAAATTTACAGTAGAAGTTAGAGTCTACATTAAGAACATCTTCCACACTACATAGTTTTAAACAAGCCCTCCTGTTACTTAACACTTTTTCTAGTATTTTCTCTTGCAGTGGATACTTTTCTAAATTTGATAGTTTCCATGTTTTAGCATTATCACATAATGTTTCCACATCTTCAATTGTTGCTATTTTTTTAGTGTAATTCTCTTTCAAATCAATCTCAGCTGGATAAATGTAACTGCACAAGTGAGTACTTGCTTCATAAAACATTAAACATTCCAGTTCTGACTGACTATCTGGTGTCACAGGAGCACTGCAGTGTTCAATATTATGTTTAATTATTTCCGCGATAAACGAGTTTTTACAACCATTTGCAAGAGTCGTTAATGGTTCAGCTACAAGGACTCTAGTAGGATTTTGCGTCACAGGATGTCCGAAACTACAATATGTATTTACTAATATTAAGGAAACCATAAACCGAAACATGGTTGTGTGTTACTTGTACAAGTGATATAACCAAGACAATGATTCGTTTAGAAAATACTAACACGCTACAAACAATAACGGTACTTCAAGTGCATGATGCAGTCCGCTAAACGAACATTGGCAGATGTCAGATTTGATTGTACGAATATGTCAGAAATGTCATTGACAGTCACTTTTTTAATAAATAGTAAAAAGATGTAAGTAACTAATAAGGTTTAAAGTTTTTTTTTTTTTCTTCAAATTATTCATATTTGCATTATAGTTATTTTACCAAATACGTAAAAATCAGAGAGATATTTTTAATAAGTTAAATTTTGACAAGCAATTCTAATTATATTAATTTTACGTCCTTTTATTACTCAATGAGTACATGATGTTAATTATTTTCATTAATACCTAAAATTGTATAATGTTCTTATAATTTAAAGTTTAATAATAACAACATTAAAAAAGTTATAGATAATTTTTGCTTGACATTGAAACCTTATTTATACATTTTTTATTTTTAATATAGTATTTGACGAATTAAGATTACACTAATAGAAAATCTTCTCTTCTCTTTATTAAGTTTTTTGGTTGGTAATAGCTATCGCTACACGTTTAAACTCTATTATAGTATAAATTATAGACAGAAAGATTTTATAATATACATTTGTACCCAAATTTCATTGTCTTACTTATAATTCTTCCCGAGATTATAATTCATTAATACTTTATTATAACTTTATTATTATTTGGGCTTGCAAGTTATACTTTTGAGTTAATCGTCCTATAGTTAATCTGGTCTGTGATTGTCATTTTTCTTGAAGTTGAAAACGGTATTTAATTGCTGTATTAAAGTTATTAAACTATAGAATATATAACACTTATTAATTTAAAAAGGCTTTTGGCAAACCAGTAAACTATAAGACGAGCTTAATTTAGATTATTTTACTTCCAGAACGACTTAACATATTTTCGAACTAGCTGTGCCCATGAATGACTACGATCGCGCAGAGTATATTATTTAAAAAAAAATAGCCTAAGTTGCTCCTTAAAACATCAGTTATCCCTCAGTGAAAATCCCGTAAAATTGGTCCAACCGTTTTAGAGTTTAGTTTAGTTTAGTCAAGCAGACATACAGACAGACAGAAAAATGAAAAAAAAGGATATTTTTATGAAGGTACCGCATTTACTTTCCATATGCATTTAATAAAATGATGTTAATTACAAACAGACACTTCAATTTTATTTACATATAAAGATTAATTACTATTAATATATACTATCGTCAATGCTTGTTTTAAACGCAACGCTTCGGTGTAATTAATTTAATTAGTTTGCAGTGATCTAAACCTCTCTTAACCTCTATTAAAATTACTCTTAACAAACTTTATAGCGAATTTATTGATATTGCCCGAATTCCCCTTAAACTAAAAAGGAGAATCCAAAAATATATCATTGACCTGTCGTTATGTATAGATCTGAGTGCTAGGCTATGAAGGTGATGGATTAAAAGAGTTTCCATGTAACGGAGATGTGAATGTTAAAATGGATGTACGTGGTGACAAGAAGAGATAGAACAAGAAATGAGTATATAAGGGGAAGCTTGGGAGTAGCGAAAGTGACAGAAAAAGTAGTGGTAGCCGTCTGTCATGGTATGGGCATATTATGAGGAGAGATGAAAGGCATGTGACCAAAAGAGTGCGGGGTATGGTAGTGGAGGGATGGACAGATAGAGGACGACCGAAGAAAAGATGGATGGATTGCGTAAAAGACGATATGGAGAAAGGAGTGTGTACAGAGATGACGAGTAACAGGAGAGTATGGAAGGAAAAAACATACTGTGCCGAGCCCAAAAGTGGGATAAGGGCCGGAAGATGATGTTGAAAAAATGTTATACTTAAATATTCAACCAATTTTCAGCAAAATATAAGAAATACGATAGTTAAGTATTCCAAATAGCTTTAGCGATGATGTAAACCTTTGGCCACGAATCTGTGAATTGACGCAGTATTTAAAATACTTAGATAGGTATGTATCGATGTGTGTGTGTCGTGGGTCATGAGTACGATACGATATTTATAGAAATGTGAAAAAAATATAGATAAAGCATTATTTTATAATGGTTGTAAATTTATTAAGTTACGTTAATTTTCTTTTACTATACTATGTTTTATTTAGAATATATTTGTTATCTTTTCTCTTGCCGATAAGATACCACAACCGAAGTTAATATTGGAAATAACCTTTTTTTGAATAACCCATGTCGTACCGATCTGGAAATACCGCCGAAGGGAGTTCGTTCCACTCCAATTCGAGTGGTACGAGGAAAAAATGTACTTGAGAACCGCACAGTGGAGGATCGCCACGCATCCACGTGGTACGGATGGTATTGGAGGCGATGGCGCGCTGTGCGGTGATAGAATTCGGCAGTAGGCATCAGATCGAATAGTTCTTCGGAACACTCTCCGTGGTAAATGCGGTAGAAGACGCATATAGATGCAACGTCTCTACGCAATGCCAAAGAGTCCAGCCGTTTACAGAGCACCGGGTTCCCGACAATCCAAACGGCTCTTCGTTGTACGCGGTCAAATGGTAGAAGCTGATATTAGGGTGATCCGGACCAGAGATGAGAACAGTACTCCATGTGTGGCCGGACTTGCGCTTTGTAGAGCGCAAGTCTTTGGCCAGGATTGAATTACTGCCTCACTCTATTGATCACGCCAAATTTCATCGAGGCCAACTTGGCCTTGCTCTCCAGATGACCACGAAACTGACAGTCGCTTGAAATGTCGAGACCCAGTATTCTGATACTTTGCGAGACAATAAGGGGAGTGCTCTCGAAGAGCGGTGATACGACAAATGGGGTTTTCTTAGTGGTAAACGCGGAAACCTGTGTCTTCTGGGGATCGAACTGAACGTGGCTCAGTTCACCCCACTCAGAAAACATCCCCAAGGAAGTCTCTATAGAAGACACAAGTTTCTTTCGGCACTCGTCGACGTTTTCCCAAGAGAGACCTGCACGGCCGGAATATACCGCATCCCCAGTGCTGTCATCCGCATAACAATGTATGTTGGAGATATCCAACATATCATTGATGTACAGGAGGATCAGAGTTGGGGATAGCACGCAGCCTTGGGGTACACCAGCGTTCACGGGCTTGGGGTCCGAGCAAAAACCGTGGAGAACGACCTGTATGTTTCGCCCAGTGAGGAAGCTGGTGATCCACTTGCATAAACTCTCGGGAAGCCCATAGGAAGGTAGCTTCGAAAGAAGCCCCTTGTGCGATACACGATCGAAGGCTTTCGCCATATCCAAACTAACTGCCAGACCCTTTTCCTTACTTTCAATAACAGCTGCCCAACGGTGCGTAAGATATAACAGAAGATCACCAGCCGATCGACCATGGCGAAAGCCATATTGCCGGTCATTGACTAACTGGTGATCCTCGAGGTAGGCTAGGAGCTTCTTATTGATGATGCTCTCCGTTACTTTGGAGAGAAGAGAGGTAATGGCGATAGGTCTATAGTTAGCTGGGTCCGAGCTATCACCTTTATTAGGGATCGGATGGACCAGGGCACGCTTCCATGAGACTGGTACTATGCTTTTAAGGTAGGAGTACCGAAATAGACGCGATAGCACTGGTGTCAATTCAGGGGCACATGTTCGTAGCACAACTGGAGAGATACCATCTGGCCCACTCGACTTATGAACTTCCAAGGAAAGGAGGACTTTTCGGATGAGTTTTTGCCGAAAAACTATTTCTATTAAGCTCGGACACCGCAGGATGATAGGCGGTTTCTTCCCCTGGTCGTCCAAAGTCGAGTTTGAGGCAAAAAGAGAGAGATCCAAGAGATCGGCTTTCTCTTTTTTTGTGTAGGCCAGAGAGTCGTTCCCAGTGTGCAATGGCGGTAGGGATGGCTGACAAAAGTTTCCCAGCGTGGCTTTAGACAGCGCCCGGAACTTTTACATAAAGCCTGCTGATGTAAAATACAGTGAATTGTAATTAGTTCCTTATCACATTCCTCATTAATTTTATCCTTCATGGTCCGTATGTAGATTAAGCAATTGTATGATTAAACAATTCTCTACTTGTTCAAAAATATCATTTCCAGTTGTTTAATCCTTCATAGATTCCATTGATGAAAGTTCTTCAATTATGTCAAAATCAGGGGTACATGCTCTTATAAAAATTACCCGTACTCTCATCGAGAGCTATTGAATATCATGTTATCGATTGTAATTTTGCCAACAGTTGCATATTCAGATCATCACCAATACCTTCAATTCTACGTGTTATTGTCCGTCGAGATAAACTTACATTCTGTAATTTGTTTTGAATACTCGGACTTATAATATCAGCAGCTACAATCATTAATTCCATAATATAATCATCATCAGAAAATAGTTTATTTTTCTTTGCAATTATATGGGCAATCACAAAACTCGCTTTTTGTAGTATCTTCTTCTTTAGTCATCCACGTAAATGTATTTTGTGACAAGAACAAATTCTTTCTTTCTTTCGATCGAGCTTTAGAATTTAATTCTGAGTTATATCCTTTATGTTTGTAATTGAAATGGCTTTTAATATTATATTCTTTTAACACTGCAACACTATCGTGGCAGATAAGACAAATAGCTTTATTGTTAAAGTTAGAAAAAGTATTTTGTTTTCCATTTTTTGTTGAAAAAACGGTTTTCCACATCGACCTTTCTTCTCTTATTCATTTTTTATGTATTGTATATTTTTTTAAATAATTATAATAATTAATTCTCTTTTATTAGCATGTAATTACGACTTTTTCTACACGAATCAAAAACAACGCTTTAATTTGTTAAACAGTAAAAAGCAATTGTGTTTTGAAGATCAAAGTTTTAATATAGATATGTTAACGTGACAAAAACAACGAACAAAGTGATAAGCAAAACTAACTTGCTATAGTTATAAAAAGAAAATGTTATGCTTTCAGGAAATTTCTTTTGTCAGTTAATTTTATTTTCGCAGAAAGCATGGCACCAATAAAAAAATATAGTAAGCAAGACGATCAAACGTTACTTGGAATTGCAACAATAAGTTACAACGGACAAAAAGCCGCTGTTTTTTAATAACTTTTGAGAAAATTAGTTCAGACTCTTCGAATTGAAAAAAATGTTAAACAAATACATCGGTTTCAGTTTCATTATTTCTTTAGTGTTTTACGATGCATGCACCCTCAGTAGATCTATATCTGCTTTTATTTCGTTTAATTTTCGGCGATATAATTGCGTAAAGATAATTCTTCAAATTAAAATAAATATAAAATAGCTTGCGTTCTACTTTATCGCAGGAGAAAATGGCGGCTTTAGATTTAAGTTATTTTGTTTATTCATGCAATAATGTGATATAATAAGTATAATAACTATTCAAATTGTGCGACTTTTATACATACTGTAATTGTTGAATTATCATACTTATATTTTCGAGTAGGAGGCACTGAAAAGAGCGGTTGTCCGGGAGAAAATTTTGGCTACCACTGAACCTGATAATAAGTATTGCAATTTATGTTAGACAAAAAAATAATATTTGTGTTTTTAATAATAATATATACAATGCTTCACGGGCCAGACAAAATTCTGGGCCGCCATTTGCCCAGGCCTGGGCATTATTATTTGAAATATAAAAGAGATGTATCGTTAATTTAACATTTTTGTTAAATCCTGTTAGACTATTATTACTGTACAACACACAAGAATTTCTGGTTTTATTTGGAAACTTTTATTCAAGTCAGTGAATCAACCATAAGAACCATTTTGAGATATGGTAATGTTTTGTAAATACATTACTATTATTTAACAGAAATATCAATATATGATATATTAATTTAAAAAGAATTTGCAGCTGGTATAAGAAAACATAAACTAATATTTACTATTATGTCTGAAAAATGAAAAAGTTTTATACAGGGTGCTGATAAACAGCTCTGCTCAATCTTTTAATATTAATACTCTACTTTGAAATAAATATACCGCTATTAGAATATTTAATGTCCTTATCAAAAGAAACGGTTTGGTTAGTACCTCGAAAATATGTTTTAATTGTTCAATTGTTCCTCATTTAAAATATAAAATTTTACATTTAAAAATTTTACTTTCATGATTAGAATCTGTTAGGTAATGTCACAACGACAACAGCCGTTTATCAGGCTTCTGTTGGACGGTAGCTGATTACCGAATCGGGAATGGCCATGGGGGTCTCGTGCTCGGTCCATCTGATAAAAGGGGGAAGAAACGCCGAGGTCTCCTTTGCAGGTTATTAATAACATTTTCTACTACTCACTTTTTTACACCTCTTTCCCTACCGATAGATCTCCACTATTAGTAGTAGACGCCTCTCGTTTTGGGCTGTGGAGCTCAGACTGAGCTCAATCTGAGTTTATGATATCGCTATGATGGTAATACATATACACTAAGGTGACAGGTATCTTTACATATCCACAACCAAATAACCAGACGTAAAAAATATTACTTTAAAGTTTTTGTATATCTTACAGATCACATTACTTTTATTTTTTATTATTATACATATTTTTTAAACATTCTGTATATAGCAAAAATTTAGTATATATTGTAGACTTTTTGTAGGTAGAATGTATTATATGCAATGGCGTTTGCAATGTTTGCAATTTTGGCGGTTTTGGTGTTGGCGAAAGAAATAACTGCTGGTAAGAAAAACACATTTCATACAATATGATTATTTGTCTGTGTTATATTCTATATTCATATGTTATATATTAAAAATAAAGGATTGGCTGGTTTCCCTTTTCACGAACGAACTTTGTTCGTTCTGTATTATTTTCCCTTTTCTCGGATAGATGTCCGTGGACAGGAAAAATTTTCATTACTGTCGAGAGATGGCGCTGTTTATAATTTACTGATTTAATTTATTTTCATATTTGTAATTTTCGCACTTCTTTAATCACGCTTTTTTTGTAATCTTTTAGTTATTATAAATAAACATGTATTTAATATTTTGTTTTCTTCAATAAATAATAATCATTTTACTTAAAAATCGATTGTTTTTTATATTAACATTTATAATTTCGTCAAACTTCGTTCGGGAAATACCCTTCGTATTTGCATCTTCACTGGTTCCTATTTTTATCACCTAATAAGCAAACTGCTCGCTATAGTTTATTCGTCATTAATATTACTTAGTACTTGATATATAGATAACAATTTTTTATTGTCATGTAGACCTACCATGTGTGGCGCAATTTTACACTCAATCATCGGTGTGCGTTTGCAACGCCACTTACTGCGACACTGTTACTAGAACCGAACCTAAGCGTGGAACTTATGTGACCTACACAAGTACTAAGGTAAAGGAATCTGTGAAGTATTTATAATTATATTACAACTCTGATCCACTCTGCAATAGTGTAAAGCGAGAGCGAGCTTACTGCTATTCTGGAGAAGAAAATAACTTAAAATTTAAAAATACAAACGGTCTTGTACCTACAATTTACGGTTGAAAATGCCTTTTATCATTAAACATGGTTATTGTAATTATCAGCTATGGTGGAATTAACAGAGAGTAACGGTTGATTTGTTATATAATAGACTAACGTACTTTTTGTCATATTTTTTTAATGTTAAACTTTTTTTGTAGATAGATGTGGAGAACAACTTAAAGTACCTTAAATAGTATTTTGTTTACGTGTCGCCTATCATAATATAAGACAACGTTATCTTGTATTATGATAAGATTTATAATTAATAATGATCTTTAACATCTTTTAGGCAGGACTGAGGTTTGATAAAAAAACTGGATCCATCGGTATACTGGGACCAATACTAAATAACGGTAAGTGGTATTGAAATTGTTTACGTTATGTTTGTCACGCTTCCGTCGTTTATCTCGTCAGTTTGCGGACATTATGCATAGTATAAATCTTTGATCCATTTTTTTCCGCTTATAGGTAGAATAGTATATGAAATTAATCCTAAGACGTCCTATCAGACAATTGAAGGTTTTGGTGGAGCATCAACTGATGCCGCTGGAATGAACTGGAAGAGTCTACCTGTAGAGGCCCAACAGAAGTTCATAAAGTAAATAAAATACGATCGTCAAATATAATATTGTCATTTTTTATATCTTCATCGGTAAATCGAGATAATACTTCAATATTAAATATAATAAAAAATTTAGGTTTTATTAAAGTTTTCTAAGGTTTTTTAGTATAATTACGTAAATAAATGTATCTTTATTACCTTATTATTTCAGTTCTTACTTCAGTGATGAAGGGCTAGAATATAATATGCTTCGATTGCCCATCGGAGCATCAGATTTTTCTACACGATTCTACACTTACCAAGATCAGCCGGAAAATGATTTCAGTCTATCCAACTTCACTCTAGCACGCGATGATTATGATTTCAAGGTTAGTGAAAAAAGCATTTTAATTCATCTAATTAACAACTTATCTAACGACTGCAATCTTATACGTTACTCACAGATTTGTTATGAATTTATAACGAGACACTTAATGCCTAAATATTATTGACATTTCATGTTATATGATAACGCGCTATGATGTAATATGATAATTATAATATGAAGTAATTAGGTCTATATTTACATAATATTGTAACTGCAGCTGTAAAGAGTAAACATACTTTAATAAGTATAAAAAATTGAATTTAATTGACAAACTAAACAAATAATTTCTTAATATATAAAACATAAAGACACTCACTGACTGACTCACTGACTGACTCACTGACTCATTCATCGCTCTACAGCCCAAACCGTAATACCTAGAAAGCTGAAATTTGGACACAAGACTCCTGACATATTGAATAGGTGCAATAAGAAAGGATTTTGCAAAGGTCCAAACCGTTCCAAAGTTACAGCTAAAAAACTGCAAAAAATATAACGCGCCTGTATGATACCTCCTATGTGGTGGTGGTGTGGAAATTCAAACAAAATGTTTGATCACTTTCGCCGTCCGTCGCGAAGCACGGGTAACCTGCTAGTTTTAAATGTTATAAAATATAATGAAACACTATATTGTTTAATTTAAGATTCCTCTAATCACTGCTGCTAAGGAAGTAGCTACAGATATTATAAAGATATTGTCAACGAGCTGGTCGCCTCCTCTCTGGATGAAGCAGCCGATGGAGGCAACTGGAAAGGCAGCCGTGAATCCAGAATACTACCAAGTCTTTGCAGATTATTTTTGCAAGTAAGAATTTTTTTTTAGTTTCAACCTATCGTAGAACGTATCGACAACCAATTATCTAACTTTCTAATCGATATATTTTTATTTCATATTTTCATTACAATATTAGCATTAACGTTAAATCAACGTAATATGAGGTATTACTATTTAACCCGATTCCCAAAAGTAGGGCCATGGAGAAGAATTGGCAAAAGAAACTTAATGGATGCTTTATTATTAATTAACACTTTGTTATAGTATTGACAGTTCAGTCACAAACATAATTATGTGAGAAAAACTAGAATTCAACTAAACTAACTGTAGTTTAGTTGAATTTAATTGTTAAAAAGTTGAATTTTGTTTGGTACTGACCAAAGAAAGGCTAGAACAATCACACTTATACCATTGTTGTCTTAGTTTTATAAGAGACAATACTATGCAAGTGCTTACATCTTCGAGTATTCACATACAAGAGACTGCACAATGAAAATAAATAAAAATGAAAATAAATTTCCCAGGAAAAACTAAATCCCCCCCTTCCGGCCTTTGAGCCTCACTTGATGAATGGAAAATGCTTTAGCTTTTACTCTTTAATGGTAGAAAATAAGGTTATTCTTTTACTCACTCCTGTCACACGTCATCATTGATTTAAGTAATCATTTTCTCATCTAACTCAATCCATCTCTTTCTTTTTTGGCCATATGCATCCACATTCACCTTTATAACTTGATACTGGCGTCTATTGGCAAATGTGAGTAATCGTCTGTTTAGAAATTGTACTGTCTGATATTTTCATGTTAAACAGATTTGCAGAAGTTTACAAAGAGAATGGTATAGATATTTGGGGGATGACACCTTCAAACGAACCAATGAATACATTATTTGGGGCTCTGTTTCAAGGAACGTTGTGGAGTGCTCCAGAAATGGTACGTACAGTAATCCGACTACCGGTCTGTTATAATATATACATGAATTACTTTTTTATATATTTAGTATTATGGTACAGTAAGTAAAAATACTAGTACTATAAATTAAATGTTTTATAAGCAGTAGTTTTATTTAAAAGTGATAATGACTTTGTTTTTCTTTTTAGGCTACATTTATTGGTAAATTTTTTGGTCCGACATTAAAGGAAAAATGTTCAGTGAAAGGGATCAAATTACTGAGTAATGATGATCAGCGATCTAATATTCCTTTATATTATACAATGGTAAGGTGAAGGAAAATATAATACGAGAAAACTTTTTGACCTTAAGGCAAATAATATAATTTATTTTGTAGCTTCAACTTTTCGACCAAGACGCCTTAAAATATCTAGACGGTGTCGCGGTGCATTCATATATCGATCCGATAGTTCCTGCTTCAATTGTAAAGTTGAATATGATTCCAGGAAAATTCGCTATAGTCAGTGAATTTTGCACAGGTATTACAGATACTTCTATCATTTTTCTATCTCAGATACGTTCGTCTATAAAGTATGAAACAAAAAATAGCTACTAATTTGCATGTTTTAAAACATATATGTCTGTACTTTTTGAAGGTGCCTCCACACTAGACCTACAGAAAGTTGATTTAGGTTCTTGGGATAGAGCTATTGCTTACTTCGAGGATATATTGGAGGTAGTAAAAAATATATTCATTACCTTTGCTACCTTTATCCGGGACTGTTTGTAATATTTAGACAATCTTGTAATATTTACAGAATCTTAACATCGATTTTGTCGGTTGGCTCGACTGGAATCTGTGCTTGAATATGGAGGGTGGACCGAATTGGGCCAATAATTTGGTAGATTCACCGATAATAGTCGACGCAGAGAAGAAAGAGTTTTACAAACAACCTATGTTTTACGCTTTGGGGCACTTCTCTAAATTTGTACCGAGAGGCTCTAAAAGGATAAACATAGAAGAAGACGAAGAAAGTTGTAACCAAGAACCGTCAAAGAAACATATAGCGTTCTTAACTCCAAGCAACACAATCGTAGTCATCGTACTCAACAAGTAAAATTGATATGAGATCATTGTAATAATGTGATATGTATAGACATATAAAGACGTGTGTGTGTCTTTCAGGGGCCCGGCGCGGAAGGCGCTCCTTCGCGTGGACGGAACCGGAGTCATCAACACAAGTCTAGAGGCGGACTCCTTTACTACCTTTGAAATACCCAACAAGAAGTCTATGTAACACGGCTGTGCGATCTAGGCGTCTATCGAATTAACGAAGAATCCAAATGTAAATGAGTGCACTAGTGCGATATGTAAAAAACCAATACACCGAATATAGTCTTTATTTGTCTGTTTTTGTTCAAAATTATCATTGGAATATTTTAATGTAAATTCTTGACATTTTGCAAGTTGTATGCCGCTTACGAGAATTCGGATACGAAAATAAATGACATTTAAACAATTTTGTTACCTCACTTACTTTGTAGTCCTCTTTTTAGTATTATTTTTATTCTAGTCATCTTTTGAGATTTTTTTACAATATTAATTTGTAAAAAAATGTGTGAATTTAGAGAAATTATCCATGATAGTTAAAAATTTGGCTCCTGCAGAATATAAATCCATGAAAAGATTTTCCATAGGTTTATTACGCTTATCTGTTAAAGCTAAGGGTGGTTTAAGAGGATTTCTCTCATATTTAGCTCTTAAACAAAAATCACAGATTTATATATTTTTCAACACTAAGTAACATATTTTGCCAATGGTATTTTCCACGTAATTGTTTATGTTTCCTGAATTCCTCTATGAATAGTTTTACCTGTGTGATAATTTTTAATTATTTGTTCCTGTTCTATCTTATTTTCCACTGTTATCATTTGAGATGTACATTTAAATAATTTAGGGCCTCTTTCATTAAATACTGTAGTGTAAGCACGCGAAAAATCTAGATATAAATCGTCATTATGAAAAAAAACAATGGAACACACGGTCTGTTATAGTGAGTTCTTTTAAAAATCTAATTATGTCTTATGAGAAGTTGATCTTGATGTAGATCTTATGTGTAATTGTTTTTGCTGCCTATCAATAGCATCTGACATGGCATCAATAGGATATATATATAATATATATCCTTTACATATCCTTGTAGAATTCCGCCCATCGCTGTAAAACGTGTGCTAGCTCTGTTACACAATAGGCATGCCGCTATTCTCATTATCTCGTTGAGTGGGATTAGTGAATATTATTTCTTCCGGGTTGTTTTCTACTAATATACAATCCTCAGTTTCTGGGACTGCTGGTGGTAAAACTTCGTTCGTTGCTACATTTTTAGTAGGTGGTTCAATATCCTGTTCTCTACGAGCATCATCAAATATTTTATTTATATTTTCATCATCATCATTGTCATCAAATTTACAGCTTATGTCTCTATACTATTATAAAAAATTTTAATTCTAGATAATGTGTCTTCCTTTGCATTTTGAATTCTTTTTTATAAATTATTTGATAATCACACTGCTAGTTTTAAACGCCAGCGTATTAATTTAGAAATAGGACATTTTAAGAACATTAACCACGTTAACGGGCGATGATCGGTATAAATAGTAAATTTTTTACCGTTCTAGTATGGTCTAAAATACTTAACTACCCATGCTATAGCTAATAATTCTTTTTCTATTGTTAAATATCTAGTTTTAGTATCTGATAGCGTTCGTGATGCATATGCCACGGTTTATCCGATCCAATACGACCTTGTGATAGTACAGCGCCAATGGCGACATCAGACACATCCATTCTTAATACGGATAGTTCATCAAAATTTGGGTATTGTAAAAGGGGGCATTTTTTTATATTTCTTTACGTTTCTTGCGTTCACTACGGAAAGAGGACACTACAAATTTCTGAGAATGCCATTTAGTTTTAAAAATGCTCCTAACCTTTTCAACGTCTCATGGATCATATATTACACGGTATTACCAATGTATTTACTTATCTGGATGTCGTAATTATAGCATTCACGTCATTACAAGAACATTTCGATAAATTGAACCAGGTAATCGAACGTTTTAAATTAAGTCGGAGTGTTAGGTATCTAACGCAGTTTTTAATTTCACTTCATGTTACCGTTGTCAGACATCGAGTACACCACACAATAAAGATACTAATCTCCTTTCCAATCACTGTTTAATATTTTCACTTATTATTCAGAATACACGAGAATGTTTATAGAAAATAAATTAAGTAATGCAACGTCTAGCACATACCTATAACGGGTATCTCAGAATGTTTTTCGTTTTTGAATTGACTAATACGCGCCAACCGCAGGTAGCAGGAGGAGAGGAGTGGTCTGAACCGCTTGACCGGCTTGTTATGTTTAGTATCAATGAATCGTTTCACAGGACCGCAGGGCCCTTCAGGCCCCCCTTTTTCAAGGGCGGGTCTCTGCACCCGTCCATTCCACCGTTGACGCTGTCATGGCCAGTAGGGCTAACAGCAGAGACACACAAAAAAAAAAAAAAAAAACAGGACCGCAGAGCGCGTTTTGCGTGCGAGCGTTTTATAAAAACAACGATTTCTATTGTTTGTCGTCTCTACAGGACACATTTTAATTTAACAAGCTTAAAACATGTGCCAAGTGCCAATTTAATTAAATATTGGGTGTGCAAGTTTGAAAATACTGGCAATGGCAATGGCACTGGCAATGGCCCAAACGATTTGTCCATTTGTCATTGTGCCGGACAAATCGTTTGGGCGCAAAAGGAGATCAAGGAAGAGCACGAACGTCAACCATGTTCACCATTCTGTTCACGACCCACGACAGTCGTTGAGATTGCGCACAGCTTCTCTTATTTTGAAAAAATCTCCGGTTAATAGCTTTATTTTGAAAGATTTATATTTTCACCGCTATAAAATTGTTATTGTGCAATAAATTAAGCCTGATCATCCTGATAAATGAGTCGAACTCTGCAGGACAAAACTCTGAAAAACCGTTTTATTAGTTACAATAACATCTGTTTCTCCGACGAATCGAATTTTCACATCGGCGGTCACGTGAATAAACAAAATTGTAGACTGGGCTTCCGAGATTCCGCTAGAACTGCATCAGAAGCCTTCGCACTAGCCAACAGTGATTGTTGGGGCTGCCATATCAATTCAAGGAATTATCGGTCCTTATTTTTTTGAAGATGACCGAGGTTGTATTCAGTCCGTTAATTCTAATCGATATTGCTATATGATCCGGACTTTTTTGGCTACAGAAATGCAAAACCAGTATGTCAACAAACGCAACATCTTTTCCAGCAAGAAGGAGCCCCTTCTCATGTTACAAAGGACTCATTAGCTGCTCTTAACGATTTATTCCCTGAAAGAGTCAGAAGAAGTTGCCGAGAAGATATCAAATGGCCAACAAGGAGTCCTGATTCAACGCCTGCTAATTTTATCCTATGGTGCTACCTAAAACGTAAAGTTTACAATCCATTGCGACCAAACCTGAACGTTTTAAAGCAAAGAATCACTGAAAAAATCAACTCTATTCCAGGAGCGATGCTCCAGCGACTGATTGAAAATTTTAGCTCCAGGCTAAATGAGTGTGAACAAGTAAATGGTGAACAGTTGCAAATGGTTGTTTTTATAACTAAACTTCAAGATCTGTTCCCTTAATTTAACAATAAATAAAACAAGTTTTAATGGATAATGTTGTTTTTTATTTAACATCGAAAAACGAAAAACATTCTTAGACACCCTTTATGTATAGATTAATGAATTAGACCGTTTTTTTTTCTGCGTTTTATCTTGCTCCACTTAAGGATCGTTTATTCGTACCCGATGGAATACTGAATTGCTCATAACAGCTGGGAGTGCCGATATTATGCACATTAAATTGTTTTTGAATATAAAAAATATAATATTGTAAAAAATCTCAAAAGATGAATAGAATAAAAATAGTACAAAAAAGAGGACTACAAAGTAAGTGAGGTAACAAAATTGTTTAAATGTCATTTATTTTCGTATCCGAATTCTCGTAAGCGGCATACAACTTGCAAAATGTCAAGAATTTACATTAAAATATTCCAATGATAATTTTGAACAAAAACAGACAAATAAAGAACTATATTCGGTGTATTGGTTTTTTACATATCGCACTAGTGCACTCATTTACATTTGGATTCTTTGTTAATTCGATAGACGCCTAGATCGCACAGCCGTGTTACATAGACTTCTTGTTGGGTATTTCAAAGGTAGTAAAGGAGTCCGCCTCTAGACTTGTGTTGATGACTCCGGTTCCGTCCACGCGAAGGAGCGCCTTCCGCGCCGGGCCCCTGAAAGACACACACACGTCTTTATACGTCTATACATATCACATTTTTACAATGATCTCATATCAATCTTACTTGTTGAGTACGATGACTACGATTGTGTTGCTTGGAGTTAAGAACGCTATGTGTTTCTTCGACGGTTCTTGGTTACAACTTTCGTTTGAACTGTGTAAAACATTAATATGTATTATCGTCTCAAATGTTTTTACTATATGTATGTATAATTGTATATACTTACGCGTTACTGTCGTCTTCTTCTATTTTTATCCTTTTAGAGCCTCTCGGTACAAATTTAGAGAAGTGCCCCAAAGCGTAAAACATGGGTTGTTTGTAAAACTCTTTCTTCTCTGCGTCGACTATTATCGGTGAATCTACAAAATTTTTGGCCCAATTCGGTCCACCCTCCCTATTTAAGCACAGATTCCAGTCGAGCCAACCGACAAAATCGATGTTAAGATTCTGTAAGTATTACAAAATTGCCTAAATATTACTAAACCGTCCCGGATAAAAGTAGTCATAGTATGATTATATATTTTACTACCTCCAATATATCCTCAAAGTAAGCAATGGCTCTATCCCAAGAACCTAAATCAACTTTCAGTTGGTCTAACGGGGAGGCACCTTCAAAAAATACATACATATATATATCTTTTAAATAATGCAGATTAGTTTACGTTAGCCATTTAGTTTAATACTTTCAAATAAACGAAGGTTGGTTCCTTTAGCGGGAAATTGTGTTTCGTCTTTTATCGACGACCATATCTGAGATAAAAAAGTGATTCTTATATTTAGAAAGAGTAGTATTTGAAATACCTGCACTAAATTCACTGGCTATAGCGAATTTTCCGGGAATCATATTTAACTTCACAATTGAAGCAGGAACTATCGGGTTGAGATATGAATGCACCGCGACACCGTCTAAATATTGCAAGGCCTCTTGGTCGAAAAGTTGAAGCTACAAAATAAATTATATTATTTGCCTTAAGGTCAAAAAGTATTCTCGTATTATATTTTCCTTCACCTTACCATTGTATAGTATAAAGGAATATTACATCGCTGATCATCATTACTCAGTAATTTCATTCCTTTCACTGAACATTTTTCTTTTAATGTCGGACCAAAAAATTTACCAATAAATGTAGCCTAAAAGGAGAAACAAAGCCATTGACAAATTTAAATAAAAATTGTATTATAACTATTCAATTCTATTTATAGAACATTGTATTTCTAGTACTAGTATTTTTACTCACTGTACCATAATACTTAATAAATAAAAAAGTAATTAATGTATATATTATAACAGACCGGCAGTCGGACTACTGTACGTACCATTTCTGGAGCACTCCACAACGTTCCTTGAAAGCGAGCCCCAAATATTGTATTAATTGGTTCGTTTGAAGGTGTCATCCCCCAAATTTCTATCCCATTCTCTTTGTAAGCTTCCGCAAATCTGTTTTACATAAAAATAACAGACAGCACAATTTTTAACAGGCGAGCACTTACAAATGCCAATAGATGCCAGTATCAATTTATGAAGGTAAATGTGGATGCATATGGCCAAAAATGAGAGAGATAGACTAAGTTAGAGGAGAAAAGGATTACTTAAAGCAATGATGCCGTATGACAGAAGTGAGTAAAAGAAAAAACCTTATTTTTTTACCATTTATAAGTAAATAGCTAAAGATTTCTATTCATCATGTAAGGCTCAAAGGCCGGAAGGGAGTTATTTATTTTTTCATAGAACATATGATTTTAATTATAATTTTAAGATCAGTCAGAAAAATATGCTACAGAAGGATATAACAACATAAAAATATAATATAAAATAATATCGATACACTCAAACGTCATTCATTGTGGTTTTAACGTATTTTCATTGCAGTTTCTAGTATGTGAATGCTCAAAGATGTAAGCACTTTCATAGTATTGTCTTTTAGCATTCTAATTCAAAACTAAGATATAACAATGGTGGTAGTAGTGTGATTAATTGTTCTGGCCTTCCTTGGGTACTATAGTTTAGATGAATTCTATTTTTTCTCTCATAATTATGTATGTGATTCAATTGTCAATACTATAAAAAGTATTAATAATAACAAAGCATCCATTAAGTTTCTATTGCCAATTCTTCTCCATGGACCTACTCTTGGGAATCGTGAAACTAAATCCTGACGTTTCTTAAATGAAATAAAAATAAATAAAGGGGTTAAATAGTAATACCTAACATTTTAATGTTAAATCTAATGTTGTATGGAAAATATGTGTCGTTGAGAAAATTATACAATTGGTTGTTGATAAAAATTAATATTATTTTACTCGAACAACGAAGTGCTCCAGATTTTTTATGATAGGTTTAACCTAAAAATGGAATTCTTACTTGCAAAGATAATCTGCAAAAACCTGGTAGTATTCTGGTTTTACTGACACCTTTCCTGCTGCCTCCATCGGCTGCTTCATCCAAAGAGGAGGCGACCAGCTCGCTGACAAAATTTTTATAACATCTGTAGCTACTTCCTTAGCAGCAGTGATTAAAGGAATCTAAAATTAAATAATATAATTTTTCATTTTTTTTTATCATAATTATTTTTACACCCATCTTTCAGAGTGGTGACCAATGCCTGCAAATCGCATTCTGGTGATGCAATGAGCATTGCATCATCTGCTTATAGCAAGCAATTGACCTTAATGTCACCTACTTTTACTCCCATGTCACTGTCACTTTTTATAATTATAAAGAGTATGTTTACTCTTTACAGGTGCAGTTATAGTATTGTATAAATATTGATTAAATTACATCATAGCGCGTTATCATATAACGTGAAATATTATAATATTTAGGTATTAAGTGCCTCGTTATAAATTCATACTAAATCTGAGAGTAACGTAAAAGATTGCAATCATTAGATAAGTTGTAAATTAGATTATTTAAAATGCTTTTATCACTTACCTTGAAATCGTAATCATCGCGAGCTAGAGTGAAATTGGAGAGACTGAAATCATTTTCCGGCTGATCTTGGTAAGTGTAGAATCGTGTAGAAAAATCTGATGCAGCGATGGGCAATCGAAGCATATTATATTCTATCCCTTCATCACTGAAGTAAGAACTGAAATAATAAGGTAATAAAGATACATTTATTTACGTAATTATACTAAAGAACGCCTTAGAAAATTTAAAAAAAAACAATAAATTTTGTTATATTTAATATTGAAGTATACCGATATACCAATGAGTCATTTTTATATGACAATATTGTATTTGAAGATCGTATTTTATTTACTTTATGAACTTCTGTTGGGCCTCTAAAGGTAGACTCTTCCAATTCATTCCAGCGGCATCAGTTGATGATCCACCAAAACCTTCAATTGTCTGATAGGACGTCTTAGGATTAATTTCAAATACTGTTCTACCTACAAGTAGAAAAATGGATCAAAGATTTATACTATGCATAATGTCCGCAAACTAGCTATCGTCATGTCTTTGCCGGACGTTTTATTTGACATGAGATAAACGACGGAAGAGTGACAAAACTAACGTAAACAATTTCAATATCACTTACCGTTATTTAATATTGGTCCCAGTATACCGATGGATCCAGTTTTTTTATCAAACCTCAGTCCTGCCTAAAAGATTTTAAGAATCATTATTAATTACAAATTGTATCATAATACAAGTTAACGTTGTATTATATTGTGATAGGCGACACGTAAACAAAATACAATTTAAGGTATTTTAAGTTTTGTTCTCCACATCTAAAGTTTAACATTAAAGTTATATCACAGAAAATACGTTCGTTTATTGTATAATAAATTGTTTGTGTATATCAACTGTTATTCTTTGTAATTCCACCATAGTTGATAATTACAATAACCATGTTTATTGATAAGAGGCATTCTCAACCGTAAGATGTAGGTACAAGACCGTTTGTATAAGTTTAAATTGTAAGTTATTTTGTTCTCCAGAATAGCAGTAAGCTCGCTCTCACTTTACACCGTTGCAGAGTGGATCAGAGTTGTAATATAATTGTAAATACTTCACAGATTCTTTTACCTTAGTACTTGTGTAGGTCACATAGGTTCCACGCTTAGGTTCGGTTCTAGTAACGGTGTCGCAGTAAGTGGCGTTGCAAACGCACACCGATGATTGATTATAAAACTGAGCCACACATGGTAGGTCTAAATGACAATAAAATATTGTTATCTATAAATCAAGTACTATATTAATAAGTATATTAATATAGTACTTGATTTATAGATAACAAGTAAATAAAACATAGTAATGAATGCTCGCTTATAATAAAAATAGGAAAAGGAAAACCAGCCCACTCTTTAGTTTTAATTGCTGTTTTACGATATCGGTAATTTTAAAACCTATAGATGTATTTTCTTAGAATTTGGCACATAGCTAGATCTTTTACTGAAGATGGTTCTGCAAAAACCAGAACAAAAAAGTTCAGTCTAGAAAAAAAGTTATAGTAAAATGAAATTTGTTAGCATTAATGAAGGGGAGGGCGCTCAGCTCAACTCCCGCAGCGCACGACGGCGGATCCTAGTATATAACATACTAGCAGGTTACCCGTGCTTTGCGACGGGAAGAAACAAAAAAAAACTGACTTTCGCGAGTGTTGGACCCATGACCCTACCCTTCAAACATACACGCTCTCTCCTCCAACCCATCGTGACTCGCTCTCAGTTCGAGAAAGCCTTGAGTTTGATAACTACAGAGTTTTATTCCTATCGGGTTATAGACATACTCTTGTTTCTCACATCGCAGCGTGTTGAGAATAAACATAGTGACTGGCCAAATAATTTTAATTTCTACTGCAATGCAATTGGAGCATAGAGGGAGCGGGGGGTATACTTTGCAGTTTTTAGCTGTAACTTTGGAACGGTTTAGACCTTTGCAAAATCCTTTCTTATTGCACCTATTCAATATGGCAGGAGTCTTGTGTCCAAATTTCAGCTTTCTAGGTATTACGGTTTGGGCTGTAGAGCGATGAATGAGTCAGTGAGTAAGTGTCTTTGTGCTTTATATATTAAGATGAATAAAGAACATAACACAGACAAACAATCGTATATTATGAAATATGTGTTTTTCTTACCAGCACTTATTTCTTTCGCCATCACCAAAACCGCCAAAATTGCAAACATTGTTAACGCCATTGCGTATAATAAATTCTATCTACAATAATTCTACAATATATACTAAATTTTTGCTATATACAGAATGTTTAAAAAATATATACAAAATAATAGATATAAAAGTAAAGTAATTACTTCCCTTCGCTTTTTATCAGATGGATCGAACACGAAACCCTCATGGCCATTCCCGATTCGGTAATCAGCTACCGTCCAACAGAAGCCCGATAAACGGCTGTTGTCGTTATGACATTACCTAACAGTTTCAAATCGTGAAAATAAATTTTTAAAATATTAAATTTTATATTTTTAATGAGTAACGATTGAACAATTAAAATATATTTTCGAGATTAGAACCTCCAAAATATATAGATTAGACCGTTTCATTTGATAATGTCATTAAATATTTTAATAGCAGTATATTTATTTTAAAGCAGAATAATAATATTAAAAGATTGAGCAGAGCTGTTTAGCAGCAGCCTGTATAAAACGTATGCACTTTTCAGACATTAGTAAATTAGTTTATGTTTTCTTTTGCAAATGCAATGCAAATTTTATTTAAATTATATTTAAATGCAAATTTTATTTCAGTTTATATATAATATATTGATATTACTGTTAAATAATACGAATGTTTTTACAGTACAATACCATATCTCAAAATGGTTCTTATGGTTGATTAAACTGACTGTCTGACTGATATGTTAATGATAGTCTAACGTGAATTACCAAAAATGTAAAATTAACGATACATTTTTGTTATGTTTCAAAAGCGTTAAAATAACAAAATATCTAGACTAGTCATAAATATGATTAATAACTTTCAATTAATCTTTTTCGGAATTCTTATTTGGACCGAATTTGTTGTTTATTGTTGCTTATCTGAACCGAATTTGGTCAAATAGCACCACATACTCTGGAGGAGTAAAATGAAACACCAAAGCCATACTTACTTACTCCAAGAAAGTGTTCTGAACTTTATAAAACCCAAAGGACTTACCTGTGACTTGTCCAGGTCTGAACCCTTTGGAATACAAATAATGATCATACCGGATTTAAACGAGACGCCAATATTGAGTCTCTTAAGAAGTTTCTGGAACTGGCATTAGTTAAGTTGCCCTTTAACACTGTATCACTGTTAATAGTCCCATTAGCTATTCACAACATTGATTGAATAATCTATTGATTGATTTATAAAATAAAAATAGAAAAAGGAGTTAGATCAAATCAGTTTCATTGCAAAAAAAATATTTTTCGTTTGTTTTTAGACAATTCTTCCGAAAGAGTTAATAAACTACGAACAATCTATAGATGATAGATCTAAATTATTTTCCATCACATTATGTAAGAGGATATAAATTATTGAGCTATTAAACAGATTGAGGAGATGGCGTAGGCATGAGTATATTATATCAAAAACAATAGTTATTTTTCGGTGTTTTGTTGTGTTGTTTCTTTCGGTGTTGTAAAAGGCCCTTTTCAGGGCCCCGATGGTTGTTCTTGTTTTAAGTTTTTTTCGTGGTTTTGTTGCTATTTTCGTGGTTTTCTTTTCTTACGTGCGAGTTCTTTCTTTTTCTGTGTGTTTGTTGCCTTTTTTAAGGCTTTTGTGTGTTCGCTGAGACCTCTGTGGTTCGGACATCATCTCCGACCACGAGGTCGAAGGCTCGCGTAAGCGACCCCTTAGCGGGGTTGTCGAGGTGACTAGTGGCGCGTCGGATAGTGACTCCGAGTTCAGTGTTGCATTTTCCAAATGCAACACTGCTCGTCGTGGACGCATCACTACGAGCACGAGAGGGACTGGCCTCTCTAAGGCGAAGGCCGATTTACGGGCCTGTGCTGTCGAAGCCGAGGACGAGGAGTTCGAAAAGGCGCTGGTAGCACGGGCCTTTCGTAAGGAGGCGCCGTCCTCCGGCAATGTTACATGCTCCGAGGAGGAAGTTCTGCAGGGCTCTCGTAAGCCTGACCCAGAATCCCTGGGGGCACAGGAGCTACGAGCCGTGGCGGGAAAATGCGCTGCTTCCATCTTGGAAGTCAGCCGTAAGTCCGGCAACCTTAAGGGCACGATGATCAAGGCCCTTAAGGAAGCATCGCGGGACCTATTGGAGGTCGTGGACACGCTCGTCAGCCGCACGGAGGCTGACGAAACCCGCCACCTGAGGGCTGCGAACTCCCGCCTGATCCGAGAAGTGGAGGCCTTAAAGGCTGAAATCAAAGCTCACAGGCGGGAGTTCGTGGAGCTAAAAACAGCGGCAGCAAAATCCTCGGCCGCTGCCGTTCCTGCTGCCGCTCCCGCTGCCGTATCCGCGCCCTCTCTGGACGCGGACTGTATTGAGGAGTTGAGGCGCTCCATTGTGTCCTCGGTGGGGGTGATGGTGAACGCCCGGTTCGCCAACATCGAGGAGCGCCTCCTCTCTGAGAGGATCATGCGTCCGCCCTTGGCAGCGGATCGTGGGGTTAGTGCGGCAGCGATTGCCGACGCGCAGCCGCCGAGGTCTGCCTAGGTACTCCTTTGACTAAGCCAAATAAAATTATCACAGTTTATTCTCGCAAGGGGTGTTATTCTTAGGTAGTGAGTTATATTTTAAACGAGTTACACACGAGGTCTACCCACGCGTGTCCCCCTGCGCGCACGGATTTTTATTTTTGTTTTATTACCTATATTTTTTTTATTTATGGCACCAACAATGTAATCACTATTATAAGAAAACATTTAAGAGAACACATTAAATAAAAAAGTGTGTAAACTACACGTGTATGAGCGAGATACTGTAACAACATAAATCTAATTCATAGGAGATTTGAGGCGTAAGAAAGCGCCGGGTTGGAATAAACACGTCAAATCCGCATACTACTACATATGCAGCTAAATCAGAGTTGATAAAATTGTTCGAATCTGGGAACCTGGGTGGTCTCCTAGTTCGGGTAAACTTTATGAAAAGATGATGAAAGAAGATAGTTGGTCGATTTTTAAAGTTATGGTTCTTTATGTTGTTCCTTATGCTGATCTTCTACTCATTTAGTCCAGTCAATTTAGGTGTTATCATACAAAAGTTTAAAGATAAAAGTTTTTAAGAGACTAACAAACGTTAATGGAAATCAAAAGAGTTAACGCTTGGGTGGACGGTATACCATACCGTATGTAAATACATTTTAGTCGATTTTTCAAAATGCAAGAGACATTTTTTATAGACAATTACACTATGAATTATTTTTAAATGACCTATGTTAACCTCCGAGTAATAGTTCGCGAGGTATTCGCGGAAAACTGATTTTCGTAACTTTTCGACCTTTATAACTTTTTTAGCGTTCCCGAATTCAATGTAGATTTTTTACATCTTCATTTAAACGAATAATCTTTTTTGAAAAAACATAACGTTTTAAGATTACTTTAGCGATATTAACTACATGAACAGAAAGGCGAAGCAGACGATACAATTTTATTAATTATGCACCACCTACATATTAATTATACCGCTATTAAGATAAAAAAATACTGACTCATAATAATATAGATGTTTTATTTACCGCAAACTCTAATATTTTTTTACAACGTCAAGTATAATGAACAGTTTTCGTATATCACTTGATCCATTCTTTGTTCTGCTTGAAAAGTTTTTCAATGCTTGGTTGGTATTCTTAAACAAAGAAGATTTTTTTTGCGCAAGTCTTTGGCCAGGATTGAAATACTGCCTTGCTCTATTGATCACTTCCAAATGCGACTGTGAAATTCGATCTGATGCCTATCGCCGAATTTCATCACCGCACAGCACGCCATCGACTACTTTACCATCCCTACCACCTGAATACATGGCGATCCTCCACTGTGCGGTACTCAAGGATCGTTTTTCCGCGTTCCACTCGCTTGTTTAACGAACTTACTTCGGCGATATTTCCAGATCGATACGACATGGGTACCTTCAAAAAGGCATATACTCCTATCTCCAAGGCCGACAAAGCTCTTGTGAATGCTCAGATGTTGCAAGAGTTCATGGGCGGCGTTGACCACATATCAACGGTGACCCGCAAGCTTTTTATTTATCAATAATATATATTTATATAAAAAATTAAACAAACATATCATGGCTAACATTTTAATACAAAATTGCTACAAATTCAGAGGTTTACTATACTGCGACCCAATATCGGAAGTAAAGACAACATGAGACGTTAACATTTATGGAAACACCGTCATATTTATATTACGACGAAATATAAAACAAAAAAGGACTTTATATAAAAGAAAGGCCTAGAATCATTTACTTGCTTCACCTGGTAATTAATATATTAATATATTAATATATAAATGAAGTAAAGACTACCTAGGTAAGAAAAGTAAGTAAGTACTGTAAATAAGTACTTATTATTTTCAATACACTATAATGAATACAAATTGTTAAACAGATTCTTCTATGCCGTCTTGCACTCGAATGGTGTTATAATATCTACCTGCTTATATGTGAAAGCTAATTACCACAAAGTAATACACAAACTACACTCAAACGTTTATCGAAAATAAATTAAATAAGGCAACGTCTAGGACATATGTATAGATTAATGAATTAGACCGTTGTTGTACACTTACGTTTTATCTACACTAAAGGATCGTTTATTTGTATTCGATAGAATACTAAATTGCTCATAACAGCTAAGTGTGCCGAGTTTAGGCCCATTAAATTGGTTTTGATTTAAATAAAATAATATTTAATAATAATCTCATAAGATGTATAGGAAAAAAAACGTGACATATCAAAACCGTTTCAAGGTCATTTATTTTGGCATCCGAATCTCCATATGTGCTTCCTACAACTTAAAATGTCAAGAATATAAATAAAAACAGCTTATAATTTTGAACTATTTCAATTGTTCCATAAATTATAGTGTACTAAGGTATATTTGGATTCTTCGTTATTTCGATAGACGCGAGATTCGCAAGGCCGTGTTACATAGACTGCTTGTTGGGTATCTCGAAGGTAGTGAAGGAGTCCGCCTCGAGACTTGTATTGATGACTCCGGTTCCGTCCACGCGAAGGAGCGCCTTCCGCGCCGGGCCCCTGACAGACACACACACGTCTTTATACGTCTATACATATCACATTATTACAATGATCTCATATCAATCTTACTTGTTGAGTACGATGACTACGATTGTGTTGCTTGGAGTCAAGAACGCTATGTGTTTCTTTGACGGTTCTTGGTTACAACTTTCTTCGTCTTCTTCTATTTTTATCCTTTTAGAGCCTCTCGGTACAAATTTAGAAAAGTGCCCCATAGCGTAAAACATAGGTTGTTTGTAAAACTCTTCCCTCTCTGCGTCAACTATTATCGGTGAATCTACAAAATTATTGACCCAATTCGGTCCACCCTCCTTATTTAAACACAGATTCCAGTCGAGCCAACCGACAAAATCGATGTTAAGATTCTGTAAATATTACAAAATTGTCTAAACAATATAAAATACAACAAACAATATAAAACATATGCAAGCGGGTGCCGTACGATACGGACGTGTCACAGATTTAAGAATTAATATTGTGTGCTAAATATTATCTGATAATTATGAAATGTGACGTGTGTTTTAAACAAGCCAAAGATGGCACATCTCTAATTTGTTCGAAATGTGGGAAGTGTTTTCATATGAAATGTTTAAATTTGTCACTAGCGCAGTACAATAAAATAAAAAATAAAAATATATGGCAATGCACTACGTGTTCCATAGAAGTCACAAGATGTGAGGAAACTCCAATAATGAGAACATCGGTGGTTGATGAAGATTCAAGTGCTTCGGAAACAGACATAGGTGAGTTACACACCGATCCGCAATTCTGTAAGAAATCCAAGCCTACCCTCACAATATCATGTCCCGCCATGAGTTGTCAACCTTCGGATGCTTCTCTAAATACTTTGCTTATGAACATATCATCTCAAATTACGGAATTACAAACTCAAGTGTTCTCCATACAATCAATAAAAAATGACATAAATTCTATTAAAAATGATATTTTGGAATTAAAAAATTATTTTTTTTCGAAACTCGAAGTTTTAGAGAATCGTGTATCAGATATGGAATTTAAGATTTCTGAGATAGATGAAATTAGAGCAGATCATGAACATTTAAAGATGAATATTGCTCAAATTATTGAAAATTGTAATAAGAATGAGCAATGGATGCGAAGGTCCAATATACAAATAAATGGTATTCCACAAAGAAAAGACGAGAACCTTATTCAAATCATCAAAAACTTAGCCGACTTGAGTGGTTATTCTTTAGACCCATCTAAGGACATTGATTTTATTACCCGTGTTGCGGTCAAGAATGATGTCGACGGCTCGTTTCCAAAGCCTATTATTATAAAATTACTGGCAAGATACAAAAAAGATGACTTTTTATCTTCACTACGACGTTTGACGGATTTAAAAGCGTCAGATATAGGTTTTCCTGGAAATAAAAGTCGTATATATATAAATGACCACCTCTCTAGCTACAATAAAATGCTTTTAAAGAAAGCAAAACTAAAGGCGAGTGAAAAAAGATATGCCTTTTGTTGGGTTCGCAACTGCACTATCATGGTTCGTCAAAATGAAAAATCCAAAATCCTTCACATCACCTCCGAAGAGTCTTTAAAAAAAATTGTTTAAGTAATATTGTATTCGTGTTAAGTGAAATTTTTAGTGATTTGTTAAAAAACTGGTTAAATTGGTGTTGTGTTAAAAATTATAATTATATAGATTGTTATGCAAAGGGGAAAAGGTTTGTAACTTCTGTCCGCTCATTAGTGTTATCGGTTTTATTGTTCTCATACTTTTATATTTGTTATGCGAACAATGTGAATTTATTTTCTTGTACTTTATTGCCATTTATACTATTGGAGATTTATATTGTATAGTAATGATACCCTTAGTGAATTCTAATTGCTTATACGAGTATGAATGTTTGGACTATGTTCATATTTACGTCCTTCTCAAACTTGATTTTGACTATATTACTAAGTATATTTATCTCGTGTTTGCATTTAGCAATTTATATTTTATTGTCATTTCATTATTTCAAGTCATTCGCAAAATGTTAAGTCACTTAGAAAAGGTAGTGATCTCGAATAATATTCATGTTGTATTAATTTCAAATTTACCTCTAACTAAAACACAAAATATTTGTAGTAGTTTTACAATTGTGTACTTAATCAGCATTATTTTATCTTTAAATAACACTTATTTAGAATTATTGAGTCATAGCTTTGATTATTATACAATGCTCTCGCCTCATCAATTATATCACATATATAAAATTATAAACAAGTTTAAAAAATGTTCATAACTGTTTTTTATCAGAATGTTCGTGGGTTACGAACTAAAACTACTGAATTCATAAGAAATCTTTTACTAAACAACTATCATATTGTTTGTTTAACTGAAACTTGGTTGTTGCCGGGAATTAGGGACGAGGAATTGTTGAATCCCCAATATGGAGTTTATACTAACATGCTAGAAAATATACAACTAAAATTTTTAAAATGTCTTAATAGAAGATTTAGAACTGAATGTTATGTTCCTACGAATTTTATTTCTTTAAAACAGAGGCGAGAACACAAAGACCAAATTTTTCTATACAAAATCATTCATGGCTTGGTTGATTCCTCTTACCTTTTAAGTAAAATATCCTTTAATATACCAAGATTCAATAAACGTAATTACAAAATGTTATCTGTTCCAATTGTCAAAACCAAATACGCAAAAAACAGCTTCTTAATTCGAGTTTGTAACGCATACAATAATAAATATGGTACCATTGACCACTTTAGATATAATTGCACTAAATTTGTGTCTCTTGTAAAAAATACTAATGATAAAGTTTAGATAGATTAGATTAGATTAGATAATAAATTTTATTATATGATTCTTAATATGTGATTCCTTAGTAACATATATATTTCTTTAAAAACTGTAATATTTGTTATGTCGAAATCAAAGTCACGCCTTTCCTAAATAGTAAGATTTATAAAGTTATAATTTGTCTGTGTTTTACCTGCTTATCATGTATTATATATTTTGTGAAAACTTTATTGGCTATTGTACAAACTAAATGTAGAAATTAAGACGTTTAATTGTAAATGCTGTTTGTTTTCCTTAATAAATGAAAAAAAAAAAAAAAAAAAAAAAAAAACAGTCTCGGCAAAAGTAGTCATAGTAATGATTATATTTCTACTACCTCCAATATATCCTCGAAGTAAGCAATGGCTCTATCCCAAGAACCTAATTCAACTTTCTGTGGCTCTAGTGTGGAGGCACCTTTAAAAAATACATACATATATATATATATATATATATATGTTTTAAAACATGCAAATTAGTTTATGTTAGCTTTTTTATACGCTCAAATAAACGAAGGTTGGTTCCTTTAGCAGGAAATTGTGTTTCGTCTTTTATCGACGAACATATCTGAGATAGAAAAATTATTATTACATTTAGAAAGAGCAGTATCGGAAATACCTGCACTAAATTCACTGGATATAGCGAATTTGCCTGGAATCATATTTAATTTCACAATTGAAGGGGGAACTATCGAGTCGATATATGAATGCACCGCGACACCGTCTAAATATTGTAAGGCGTCTTGGTCGAAAAGTTGAAGCTACAAAATAAATTATATTATTTGCTTTAAGGTCCAAAAAGTATTCTCGTTCTTTATTTTATATTCTTCTTCACCTTACCAGTGTATAATATAAAGGAATATTAGATCGCTGATCATCATTACTCAGTAATTTGATCCCTTTCACTGAACATTTTTCCTTTAATGTCGGACCAAAAAATTTACCAATAAATGTAGCCTAAAAGGAGAAAGAAAGTCATTGTCACATTTATAGTACTAGTATTTTTACGTACTGTACCATACTACTAAATATAAAAGAAGTATTTCATGAATATATTATCACAGACCGGCAGTCGGATTACTGTACGTACCATTTCTGGAGCACTCCACAACGTTCCTTGAAACGGAGCCCCAAATAATGTATTCATTGGTTCGTTTGAAGGTGTCATCCCCCAAATATCTATACCATTCTCTTTGTATGCTTCCGCAAATCTGTGTAACATGAAAATGTCAGACACTGAGTTAGATGAGAAAACGATTACTTAAACCAACGTTGATGTACTCGTATGACAGCAGTGTGTAAAAGAAAAACCTTATTTTTTTTAATTTTAGAGTAAATAGCTAAAGTGTTTTCCATTCATCACGTGAATCCCAAAGGGCGGAAGGGGGGATTTATGTTTTCGTTGAACATATTATTTTAATTAAAATTTTTAGATCAGTTAGAAAAAATGTGCTTCAGAATGATATAACAACATTAAAATATAATATCTAGAATAGGATGTTACAGTGAAAATGAAGAATAACGTGCTCAGGTGGTTTGGGCACATCGAACGAATGAGTGATGAAAGAATGGTAAAAAAGATTTATACATGAAAAGTGAGTGGTAAGAGAGAAAGGGAAAGAAACACTGTATCTATGATGCTGGAGGAAGGTCACGTAAAAAGCATGAGGACCCCCCGGAGGGCATGTATGAAGAGGTTGATGTCTGTGGCCGAGGCGAAAGAGGTATGCAGGGACCGTAGCGTTTATCGCTCCGTCGTCTCTGGCTACCCCGCAAGGGATATGGCGTAAAGGTAAGTAAGTAAGTAAGTAAAATATAATATACATACTTAAAGACAGTTAAACGAAAATTAAAGCTTAAATAAATGGCGTTTTAATATAAGTATAAAGATTATTATGAAACTTAGAGTTACGTTGTCAGTAAGAGAGCTTGGATATAAACATTTTTTCTTGCCATCAGTTCTCGTTATGTTGCATCGAGCATCGACATACTAGAGACGGCGTCCAGACATGAAAACTTTGAAACCAACATTGATTACGCGTTTTTCCTGAATATACCAAAAGAACAATATTAAATTATTTTAAAAAAAAACCTTGATATAAAATTAAAAATTATTATATAATACTATATCGCTGTTAAAATAAGCTTGTTACTTTTTGCCTGAATGTGACGTCACAGACGTCATTTATGTTGGTTTTAACGTATTTTCGTTGTGCAGTCTCTAGTATGTGAATGCTCAAAGATGTAAGCATAGTATTGTCTTTTAGCATTCTAATTAAAAACTAAGACATAACAATGGTGGTAGTAGTGTGATTAAATGTTCTGGCCTTCCTGTGGTACTATAGTTTAGATGAATTCTTGTTTTTTCTTACATAATTATGTATGTGACTCAATTGTCAATACTATAAAAAGTGTTAATTAATAATAAAGCATCTTTTTTCCAATTCCTCTCCATGGACCTACTCTTGGGAATCGTGCAACAAAATCCTGACGTTTCATAAATGCAATGAAAATTAAATGAAGGGGTTAAATAGTAATACCTCACATTATGTTGTTTTAAAATGGAATTCTTACTTGCAAAGATAATCTGCAAAGACCTGGTAGTATTCTGGTTTCACGGCCGTCTTTCCACTTGCTTCCATCGGCTGCTTCATCCAGACAGGAGGTGACCAGCTCGTTGACAATATTTTTATAACATCTGTAGCTACTTCCTTAGCATCATTGATTAGAGGAATCTTAAATTAGATAATATATATTTTCATTAATTTTTATATTTACATTAATGTGTATAATTATGTAATATATTTTTAATATCATTATAAAGGGTAGGTTTACTCTTTACAGCTGCAATTACAATATTTTGTAAAAATAGACTACCTCATTTTATAATACATCATAGTGCGTTATAATATAACATGAAATATTATTTAGGTATTACGTGCCTCCTTATAAATTTATATCTAAATGTGAGAGTAACGTAAAAGATTGCAATCATTAGATAATTTGTTAATTAGATTAATAAAATAAAATGGTTTTTTCACTAACCTTGAAATCATAATCATCAGGAGCTAGAGTGAAGTTGGAGAGACTGAAATCATTTTCCGGCTGATCTTGGTAAGTGTAGAATCGTGTAGAAAAATCTGATGCTCCGATGGGCAATCGGAGCATATTATATTCTATCCCTTCATCACTGAAGTAAGAACTGAAAGAATAAGGTAATGAAGAATAAAAGAACAAAAATTCAATTAGGTAAATAAACTGCAAAAACTTTGTGAAACTTTAAAAAAATACTTCATTATTTTGTTATATTTTATATTGAAGTATTATGATGATGATGATGATGACGACGAGGATGAAGATATAAAAAATGACAATATTGTATTTTGAAGATCGTATTTTATTTACTTTATGAGCTTCTGTTGGACCTCTAAAGGTAGACTCTTCCAATTAATTCCAGCGGCATCGGTTGATGCTCCACCAAAACCTTCAATTGTCTGATAGGACGTCTTCGGATTAATTTCAAATACCGTTCTACCTACAAATGGAAAAAAGATTTGATGAAAGATTTATATTATGCACAATATCAATAAACTGAGCTATCGTCTTATCTTTGCCGGACGTTTTATTTGACGTGAGACAAACGACGCAAGCGTGACAAACCTAAGATAAACAATTTCAATATCAATTACCGTTATTTAATATTGGTCCCAGTATACCGATGGATCCAGTTTTTTTATCAAACCTCAGTCCTGCCTAAAACATTTTAAGGATCATTATATTACGAAACACGACACGTAAACAAAATATTATTATATTTTTAGTCTATTGTATAAGAATATGGTTTTAATTAATGTAATACTGTGGTGGATAAATTATTCCACCATAGTTAATAATTACAATAACCAAGTTTAATGATAGGAGGCATGATCAACCGTAAGATGTAGGTACAAGACCATTTGTATAAGTTTAAATTTGAAGTTATTTTGTTCTCCAGAATAGCGGTAAGCTTGCTCTCGCTTTACACCATTGCAGAGTGGATCAGAGTTGTAATATAATTGTAAATACTTCACAGATTCTTTTACCTTAGTACTTGTGTAGGTCACATAAGTACCACGCTTAGGTTCAGTTCTAGTAATGGTGTCGCAGTAAGTGGCGTTGCAGACGCACACCGATGATTGAGTGTAAAATTGCGCCACACATGGTAGGTCTACATGACAATAAAAAATTGTTATCTATAAATCAAGTACTATATTAATATAATCTTAATGACTAATAAAGTAGAGCGAGTTGCTCGCTTATTAGGGAATAAAAATAGGAAAAAGGGAAATCAGCCAACCCTTTTGTTTTAATATATAACATGTAAATAAAGCACATAACACAGACAAACAATTTTTTAGAATATATACTAGTATTATTATAATGTAATGTGTATTTTTCTTACCGGCAGTTATTTCTTTCGCCAACACCAAAACCGCCAAAATTGCAAACATCGTTAACGCCATTGCGTATAATAAATGATATCTAGAAAAAGCCTACAATATATACAATTTTTTTTTTGGTATATACAGAATGTTTAAAAAATATTTATTATAATAAAAATAAAAGTTAAGCGATCCGTAAGATATACAAAATCTTAAAAGTAATATTTTTAACACTTTATTAATTTTCTGCATATGTGAAAATACCTGTCACCTTGGTGTATATGCCTTACCATCATAGCGAAATCATAAACCCAGATTGAGCTCAGGCTGAGGTCCACAGCCCAGACCCGATAAGCCTCTACTACTAATAGTAGTAGGAGCAGACAAGTGAGTAGTAGAGGACGTTACCAATGGCCGGCAAAGGAGTCCTCGGCGTTACTTCTCCCTTTTATCAGATGGACTGAGCACGAGACCCCCACGGCCATTCCCGATTCGGTAATCAGCTACCGTCCAACAGGAGCCTGATAAGCGGCTGTTAACTAACATTTCTTTTCATAAGTATAATTAATATTTTAATAGCCATGTATTTATGTATTTATTTCAAAGTAGAATATTATCACTAAAAGATTGAACAGCAGCACCCTGTATAAAACTTATATTATTTTCAGACATAATATTAAATATTAGCTTATGTTTTCTTATACCAGCTGCAAAATGTAACTAAATATTCAAAATTTATATAATAAATTTAAATAATAAACCAATATATTACTGTTAAATAATACGAATGTATTTACAAAACATTAACATATGTAAAATTGGTTCTTATGGTTGATTCAACTGACAGGAACAAAAGCTTCCGTAAACCAAAAAATCCTTGTCTATTGTAACATTAATGATAGTCTAACATAAATTAACAAAACTCTAAAAATAGAACAATACATCTTTGTTATGTTTGTTAAACGTTAAAATAACAGTATATCTAGACTGGTCATAAATATGATTATAGTTTATTACTTTTCAATTTAATATTTATCTAAATTCTTATTTGGACCGAATTTGTTGTTTATAATTTTGGTCAAATTGCACCATACCCTGAAGCAGTAAAATGAAACACTAAAACCTCACTCCAAGAAAATGCTCCGAATTTTATAAAAGCAAAGGAGTTATCTTTGTCTTGTCCAGGTCTGAACCCCTTGAATTACAATTAATGATCAGATCTGCTTTAAACAAGACGCTAATATTGAGTTGACGCCAGTATTTATAAAATATAAACAGAAAAAAGAGTTAAGTCAAAACGGTTTCATTAATAAACTACAAACAATCTAGATGATAGATCTAAATTATTTTCAATCACCTTATGTAAGAGTATATAAATTATTGAGCTATTAAACAGATGGAGGAGATGGCGTAGGCATGAGTATATTGATTCTACCAACTATACTCGTAATAGCTAATGTACAATGATTTTCTTCTTGTAATGAGATTCCTAAGAGATATTATTTTGAGCAACTGTTTCAGATTATAAAAATTTCACAAAGGCTTTTTAATAATGAGGAAAAGGTTCTAATTTTCACATTATTTTATTTTTATAATCTTTATTTTTTTATTTATTGCACGAACAAGGTAATCACTATTATAAGAAAACATTTAAGGAAACACATTAAATAAATAAATGTGCAAACTACACGTGTATGAGCAAGATACTATAATAACATAAATCTAATTTATAGGAGATTTGGGGCGTAAGAAAGCGCCGGGTTTGGATAAACGCGTCAAATCCGCATACTACTACATATGCGGCTATATCACGGTTGACGAAATGGTTCGAATCTGGGAATCTGGGTGGTCTCCTAGTTCGAGTAATCTTTATGAAAAGATAAAAAAAGTAGGTAAATTTTTATAGGACGTATTGATTGGTGTTAGAAAAATAAATAAAAGAAAAATAAATTTCAGACAATATTAATACCTATGGCTTTGGAGGTCCTGTACATTTCTCACCCATCACTACACACACACACACACACACACTATCGGAACTAGTCGATATTGTACAAAAAATTTATTTTTGACTTTTTGTTAGACATTATGGTAAGCAGCTGTACCACTTAAAAATAAACATTTCTTTAACATTATGTTTGAATCTATAATAACAATAACAATTAAGAGAATTATTTTTTAATTAATGTACAAGATATTATATATATTTTAACAAATTACGCATTTACATGCACTTTTGAATCTTCAATTATAACATTAAAGAGGTCAGTGTGGTCAGTCCGTGAGTAAGTACCACCAGCTCGGAGTTCTGCTCTGGAGAGAAGAGCCGCCCAGGAACTCAATAGTTGCTCTTTTTAGATGAAATCTAACAATTTTTGTTGTATACGTTATAATATCTACCCTGCAAAAACTCTTGAATGCTATAATACCTTTGAGTTTTATGTTTAAAAGAATGAAAAGGAAGGTCTAAGATATTTTATATAACCTTATTATATCTACGTACACATGCCCATGAACGATTTGTTAACTTCTTGAAGACGAAATTTAGGCGTTATGACGTTATTTTTATTTCTTGTATTTACCGTGTAGATGTCACTTTTTTTTATAAAAGTATTTAAATTTTGGCATGTTAATAATATATACAGCAGCAATGCCCGATAATACTCATAAGTTTAAATATTATTTACTCGTCAATTCTTTATCAATAATTTATATTTATAAAAAAATTAACAAAAATATCATGGCTAACATTTTAATACAAAATTGCTACAAATTCAGAGGTTTACTATACTGCGAGCCAATATCGATGATATCGATCGATATGAGACGTTAACATTTATGGAAACACCGTCATATTTATATTACGACGAAATATAAAACAAAAATGGACTTTATATAAAAGAAAGGCCTAGAATCATTTACTTGCATCACCATAGATAAAAAAATCATAAACATCTGTAAGTACTTATTATTTTCAATACATTATAATGAATACAAATTGTTAATCAGTTTCTTCTATGTTGTCTTTCACTCGAATGTACGGTTTACATGTAAGCTAATTACCACTAAATAATACACAAACTACACTCAAACGTTTATCGAAAATAAATTAAGTAGCGCAACGTCTAGGACATATGTATAGATTAATTAATTAGATCTACACTTAATTATCGTATATTTGTACACGATGGAATACTGAATTGCTCATAACAAGCAAGTGTGCCGAGTTTAGGCCCATTAACTTAGTTTTGATTTAAATCAAATAATAATATTTAAAAACAATCTCAAAATATGTATAGGAAAAAAAATAAGTGAGATAACAAAATTGTTTCATAGGTCATTTATTTTCGCATCCGAATTTCCGTTTGTCCTACATCTTAAAATGTCAAGAATGTAATCAAAAATAACTTACAATTTGGAAACTGTTTCAATTGTTATAAGCAAAAAGATCTATGTTCGGTGTAGTTTCATAAATTATAGTGTACTAAGGTATATTTGGATTCTTCGTCATTCGTCTTCGTCTTCGTCTCGTCTTCGTCTCGTCAGACGCGAGATTTGCAAGGCCATGTTACATAGACTTCTTGTTGGGTATCTCGAAGGTAGTGAAGGAGTCCGCCTCGAGACTTGTATTGATGACTCCGGTTCCGTCCACGCGAAGGAGCGCCTTCCGCGCCGGGCCCCTAACGGACACACACATGTCTTTATACGTCTATACATATCACATTATTACAATGATCTCATATCAATCTTACTTGTTGAGTACGATGACTACGATTGTGTTGCTTGGAGTCAAGAACGCTATGTGTTTCTTCGACGCTTCTTGGTTACAACTTTCGTTTGAACTGTATAAAACAATAATTTATATTATCATCTGAAATGTATTTTTAGTATATACATACTGTATATATGTATCGCTATATATCTTACGCGTTAGTGTCGTCTTCTCCGAATGCTTCTATGTTTATCCTTTTAGAGCCTCTCGGGACAAATTTGGAAAAGTGCCCCAAAGCGTAAAACATAGGTTGTTTGTAAAACTCTTCCCTATCTGCGTCAACTATTATCGGTGAATCTACAAAATTATTGGCCCAATTCGGTCCTCCCTCCTTATTTAAACACAGATTCCAGTCAAGCCAACCGACAAAATCGATGTTAAGATTCTGTAATATTACAAAATTGACTGAATATTACAAAAGAGTCCCGGAAAAGGAATCATAGTAATTATTATATTTTTACTACCTCCAATATATCCTCGAAGTAAGCAATGGCTCTATCCCAAGAACCTAAATCAACTTTCTGTGGCTCTAGTGTGGAGGCACCTTTAAAAAATACATACATATATATATTTTAAAATATGCAAATTAGTTTATGTTAGCTATTTATTTCGATACGTTCAAATAAACGAAGGTTGATTCCTTTAGCAGGAAATCGTGTTCTGTCTTTTATCGACGAACATATCTGAGATAGAAAAATGATTATTATATTTAGAAAGAGTAGTATCTGAAATACCTGCACTAAATTCACTGGATATAGCGAATTTGCCGGGAATCATATTTAATTTCACAATTGAAGGGGGAACTACCGCGTTGATATATGAATGCACCGCGACACCGTCTAAATATTTTAAGGCGTCCTGGTCGAAAAGTTGAAGCTACAAAATAAATTATATTATTTGCCTTAAAGTCTAAAAAGTATTCTCATATTATATTTTTCTTCACCTCACCATTGTAAAATATAAAGGAATATTAGATCGCTGATCATCATTACTCAGTAATTTGATCCCTTTCACTGAACATTTTTCCTTCAATGTCGGACCAAAAAATTTACCAATAAATGTAGCCTAAAAAGAGAAACAAAGTCATTGTCACATTTCAATAAAACTGCTACTTATAGAACATTGTATATATAGTAATAGTATTTCTACTTACCTTTCCATACTACTAAATATAAAAAAGTAATTCATGAATATATTATCACAGACCGGCAGTCGGAATACTGTACGTACCATTTCTGGAGCACTCCACAACGTTCCTTGAAACGGAGCCCCGAATAATGTATTCATTGGTTCGTTTGAAGGTGTCATCCCCCAAATATCTATCCCATTCTCTTTGTAAGCTTCCGCAAATCTGTTTTACATAAAAATATCAGACAGTACAATTTTTAACAGGCGAGCACTCACCAATGCCAATAGACGCCAGTATCAAGTTATGAAGGCGAATGTGGATTCATATGGCCAAAAAATGAGAGAGATGGACTGAGTTAGATGAGAAAAGGATTACTTAAAGCAACGCTGACATATGACAGGAGTAAGTAAAATAAAAATCATATTTTTTCACCTATTTAGAGTTAATAGCTAAAGTATTTTCCATTCATCACGTGAGCCCAAAGGGCGGAAGGGGGGATTTATGATTTCGTTGAACATACGATATTAATTAAAATTTATAAATCATTTAGAAAAGTAAAAGTAGTAGAAGAATGGTTAAGTGTTGTGGCCTTCCTTTGCTACTATAGTTTAGTTGAATTCTAATTTGTTCGCACAAATTTATGTATGTGACTCAATTGTCAATACTACAAAAAGTGTTAATTAATAATAAAGCATCCATTAAGTTTCTTTTGATATTTTTTCTGTATGGACCTACTCTTGGGAGTCGTGCATTTGTGCATTCGTGTTTCATAAAAGCAATGAAAATTAAATGAAGGGGTTAAATAGTAATCTCACATTATGCCATTTTAATGTTAACTAATATTGTATAGAAAATATGTATCGATTAGAAAGTTAGGTAATTGGTCGATCCAGACGTTCTACGATAGGTTGAAACTAAAATGGAATTCTTACTTGCAAAGATAATCTGCAAAGACCTGGTAGTATTCTGGTTTTACGGACACCTTTCCCATTGCCTCCATCGGTTGCTTCATCCAGAGAGGAGGCGACCAGCTCGTAGACAATATTTTTATAACATCTGTAGCTACTTCCTTAGCAGCATTGATTAGAGGAATCTTAAATTAAATAATAAAAATTTTCATTAGTTTTTATTACACGTATAATATTTACATTTAGTTTGTATAATTATATAATATATATATATATATTTATATATATATATATATATATATATATATATAATATATATATATAATATTAGGTATTAAATGCCTCGTTATAAATTCATATCTAAATGTGAGAGTAACGTTTAAGATTGCAATCTTTATATAAGTTGTTACTTAGATTAATTAAAATGCTTTTATCACTAACCTTGAAATCATAATCATCGGGAGCTAGAGTGAAATTGGAGAGGCTGAAATCATTCGCTGGCTGATCTAGGTAAGTGTAGAATCGTGTAGAAAAATCTGATGCAGCGATGGGCAATCGGAGCATATTATATTCTATCCCTTCATCACTGAAGTAAGTACTGAAAGGATAAGATAATGAAGAATAAAACAACAAAAATTCAATTACGTAATCAAACTAAAAACCTTAGGAAACTTTTAAAAAATACTTCATTACTTTGTTATATTTTATATAGAAGTATTATGATGATGATGATGATGACGTTGATGAAGATATAGAAAATAACAATATTGTATCGTATTTTATTTACTTTATGAGCTTCTGTTGGACCTCTAAAGGTAGACTCTTCCAATTAATTCCAGCGGCATCGGTTGATGCTCCACCAAAACCTTCAATTGTCTGATAGGACGTCTTAGGATTAATTTCATATACTATTCTACCTATAAGCGGAAAAAAGATTTGATCAAATATTTATACTATGCATAATGTCCTATCGTCATGTCTTTGCCGGACGTTTTATTTGACATGAGACAAACGACGGAAGCGTGACAAACATAACGTAAACAATGTCAATATCACTTACCGTTGTTTAGTATTGGTCCCAGTATACCGATGGATCCAGTTTGTTTATCAAACCTCAGTCCTGCCTAAAACATTTTAAGGATCATTTTTAACTATAAATTGTATCATAATACAAGTAAATGTTGTCTTTTATTATTATACACACAGGTATTTTAAGTTTTGTCCTCCACATCTATCTACAAATAAAAGTTTAACATTAAAAAAATATCACAAAAAGTAAATTAGACTATTGTATAAGAATGTGATTTTAATTAATGTAATATTGTTATTAACCGTAAGATGTAGGTAGAAGACTGTTTGTATAAGTTTAAGTTTGAAGTTATTTTTTTCATTAATAAAAGTAAGATCGCTCTCGCTTTACACCGTTGCAGAGTGGATCAGAGTTGTAATATAATTGTAAATACTTCACAGATTCTTTTACCTTAGTACTTGTGTAGGTCACATAAGTTCCACGCTTAGGTTCGGTTCTAGTAACGGTGTCGCAGTAAGTGGCGTTGCAAACGCACACCGATGATTGAGTGTAAAATTGCGCCACACATGGTAGGTCTACATGACAATAAAAAATTGTTATCTATAAATCGAGTACTGTGTTAATATAATCTTGATCACAAATAAACTATATTGAGCAGCTGGCTTATTAGGTAATAAAAAAGGGGGAAAGGGAAACCAGCCCACCCTTTAGGTTTAATATATAACATATTATGAATATTATGTTTTGCCGACGATATAGTAGTGATGGAGAGGGCTATGCTGGGAATTTCGCTGCGAGATAGACTCAGAAATGAGGAGATTCGCAGGCGAACAAAAGTAACCGACATAGCCCAAAGGATTTGTAAGCTAAAGTGGCAGTGGGCTGGGCATATAGCCCGCTCAAGTGATGGCCGATGGGGAAAAAGGGTCCTTGAGTGGAGACCACTTACTGGCAAGCGCAATAGAGGACGACCGCCAACTAAATGGACAGACGGCCTGAAGAGAGTAGCTGGAAACCAATGGATGCGAGCCGCTTTGGACTGATCGCAGTGGAGATCAATGGGGAAGGCTTACGTCCAGCAATGGACGCACGATAGCTGATGATGATGATGATGATGATGATGATATGAATAAAGAACATAACACACACAAATATACCTTTGTAATATATAATAGTATTATTATTCTGAAATGTGTACTTAACAAGCGATAAGTATTGCATTTAAATAAGTTTTCTTACCAGCGGTTATTTCGTTCGCCAACACCAAACCCACCAATATTACAAAGATATTGGTTGACGCCATCGCGTATTATAAAATCGATCTGCAAAAAGCCTACAATATATACTGATCTTCGAAAGATAACAAATAATTAAATTATCACGTATCTTTTTTTGCATTGTTTATCTAATTTAGTAGAACTATTAGTATATTATATTTGTGTTTCAGATATTTTTAATGATTTCTAAAAGTTAAGTCATATAACATATGTAACCTTAATTTGATTTATTAGAATTTTTATAAAGCAATAATAACACTACAAAATTGTTTGTTTTTATTATTTTAATTAATAAAAAAAGAATAAACATTAAAATAAGAAAAAAATGGCTGTCACAAAACTTCAATAAAAAAAATTACAAATATTAAAATTTTAAATTTTAATCAGATTATCTATTACTAAAAGCACTTAGATACTTTTTTTTTACATTATCATGATCACTGAATTTAATAAGATAACTTTATGTGTGATGAAATAACATATAAAATGGTTTCATTGTATTTTTCCTAATTATTGATACGTTATCAATGAATTAGTAACAATAGAAATTGATGTGAGAACAGATAACATTCAATATTTATTTAATTAGGTTTTCAAAACTCTAATAAAGTTTTAATTCTTAAAAAAAAAATTAAATAAAATTTATCTGAAAATGTAATTAGTTTTAGGCCAGCTTAAGTTTTAACTTAATTATAATTAAAAAAGATAAACACCAACAGATTCAGTTAAGTACTGCACTATTTTTTAAGATTATAAAATCAAAAATCAATTTTACTAAATAAGTATTTATAAATTACTTATATTACAAAATTTCGTATGAATATTATATTTATTTGATTATATGCCGGTATAAGTGAGCTATTTTTTATGTCATTTTAAAGAAAATATTTATTGATCAATATAAATGCAAAATTTTTCAAAATTCTTTATACCTGTCTTAGTCTTACCTGGTTTAGAATTATTCGCTCTTACTAATGCCAAAGTAAATTATTCGTTTTTATTATTCTTTTTTTTGAAGATACTATTTTTGACAAGCTGAAGCCATTGGATCTGAAGGACACGGGAACAGGATCTGCTTATTATAATTATAAGAATACATACTTATAATTACAGAATGACTGAATATAGTTTGTATATGCATCACAAAAAAAATGGCATGTAAATGAAAGTTTTTTAATTTATAGTGGTAGAGCCTAGCTTCTTCCCTCGTAGAAACTAGGCTCTATTCTCTTTCCGAAGATCAGCGGGAAAGAACTTCAAACGCTTGTTACAGCAATAACTCGAAAGTATTTTGGGTAGACCTCGAAGAATTCGGTCTGTATCTATGCGTGCGTGCGTCCAGATTCGAATTTTGTCAGCACGATAGCGGCCGCAGTTTCGCTCGGATTGCTTTCAAACTTTGCACTAAAATCAATCATCCAAAAATTAAGGTCAAGTTCGTTAACCAGGGAAATCCAGCCACGGGGGCGCTAGGGCCTCACTTTTTCTGATTTCAGTTTTTCGACCATAACTTTTTCCCTTTACAAAGTAGATCAATCGCGTTCATATTATATGATGTCTTTGATGAATACCTATAACTAATGTAGATAAAGCGAAAACCTAACTTCAATAACTTAGGGGTGGGGGTAAAAAACCGAAAATTTTTGGAAAAAATTCATAACCCTTTTCTATTAAACATTCTTACATCACAAGTATTTTTAATAGAAAGGTTATTTTTTACTCAAAATTTAGGTACCAAAAGTTTTTCCGTAAAAGGTACCTTTTCCGAGAAAAAAAATTAAAACCGCTTTTAGCTTGAAAATTTAAGGTAGGTATAACCACGGCAACTTTTTTCTAGTAAACATTTCCCTCCTCGCAAATATTTTTAATAAAAAGGTTATTTTTTACTTTAAATTTAAGAGAACGCACTAGGTACTCCTTTCACTAAGCCAAATAAAATTATCACAGTTTATTCTCGCAAGGGATGTTATTCTTAGGTAGTGAGTTGTATTTTAAACGAGTTACACACGAGGTCTACCCACGCGTGTCCCTCTGCGGGCACGGATTTTTTTTCATCTCTCCCTGCGAACCTTAACCAAACTCTCCGAAAAGTCGTTCATTAAAAGATATTTTTTATATTTACAAACATACAATCAAATCTTTTCTCTTTGATATATAATATAGACTAAACCATAGGGTTTAATCTATAGAGATTATTTTAAAGTAGCATTCTCTATTGAACCCTGCTTAAAGGAAGGAAAAGTGACTCTGTCCAGCCATGATAAGAAGTTCACAAAAGAGTAGTTAAGTTCTATAAATAGTTTTATTCTATCTCATACCAACATCACACTTATCTGTTCACATCACTGATAGTAAATTATAGATTATCCACACAGATATGTGTTATCAAATAATTTGAAGTTTTGTATTAACAATCTTTTGATCATTAGAAATAGATAATTTAGGTAACTAAGGCATGATTATTTTTTTTAATTAATCTTACAATACAGTGTTATTTTCAGTACCAATAAATTTGTCTGCACAGTCGCATGAGTTATCCGTATATCCAACAATTTTTCTTTTTTTTTTTTTCAAGAGGTAGGCGAACGAGTGTTCGGGTCACCGATGACAGGTGTACACCAGCCGCCCACGAACTCTTGCAAAATCCGGGGTATCGCAAGAGCGTTGTCGACCTTGGAGGTGGAAGTAAACTCCTTTCTTGAAAACAACCATGTCGTATCGTTCCGGAAATATTGTCGAAGGAAGTTCTTTCCCCATCTTAGTGGTATGTGGGGGAAATGTCCTTGAAAACCGCATAAAAGAATCGCACCGCATCCAGATCCAGATGATGGTATTGTAGGTAAAGACGTGGTGATGAAATTCGACGGTAGGCATCAGATCCAATAGCTCTCTGAAACACTCCCATTTTTGAATGCGATAGAAAAAGCACAAAAAGGCCACGTCTCTACGCAATGCCAAAGAGTTCAGCCATTCACGGAGCACCGGGTTTACATAAATACGCCGTCAAAAAGTAGTTGATATTGGGGGTGATGCCGACCAGAGATGAGAACAGTACTCCATATGCGGCCAGACTTGCGCCTTATAAAATGCACATTTTTAATCAGGCTTAAAATACTGCCTCGCTATATTGGTTACTCCCAATTTTATCGAGGCCAAGTAGTTTGATGCTTGGCGAGGGTTGAGGGAACTGCTGTCGAAGAGCGGCGATACGACAAACGGGTTATTTTAGTGGTAAACACGCAAACTTTCTCTTGAGTCTTTTAGATAACAAACTGCACGAGGTGCAGTTCACCCCATTCTAATACCATCCCCACGAAGGTCTACATTAAAAGATATAAATTTTTTTCGGCATTCGTTGAGGTTTTCCCAAGAGGCCCTGCACAATGTATGTCGGAGATACCGATCCTATCACTGATGTGCACGGGTAACAGACTTGAGAATAGCACGTACCCTTGAGGTATACCAGGGACTCGGCCTTGAGGTTCGAGCAAAAACCGTCAAGTACGACCTGTATGCCCCGCCTAGTGAGAAAGCTGGTGATCTGCTTGTATAAATTCTACAGAAACTCCTTATGTCATAAACGATCGAAAGCTTTTGTTATATCCAAACTAACTGCCAGACCGTCTCCCTGGCTTTCAATAACAACTTCCCAACGGTGAGTAAAATGTAACAGAAAATCACCAGCCGATTGACTATGTCGAAAGCGATATCGCTGGTCATTACTCAACTGGCGATCCTTTAGTTACGTTAGGAGCTGTAGGAGAGAAGGGAAGTAATGGCGATAGGACTGTAATTATCTGAATTCGAGCTATCATCTTTTTAGGGTTCCTATAGACAAGGGCGCACTTCTATAAGACCGCGACTGTGCGTTTAAGATAACAAGACCGGCTGCGCCACCTCTAGGTGATAGTGGATGTCGTGTAGGTTGGGGTGAAGTCCTCGAATGCTAGAAAATCCACATTTAGAGTGAATCAGTTCGTAGTTTGCCCTAAGAAAACAGAAAGTGCTATAATTTACTCGCACCATATTCGACGGGAAGCCCGGGTAAAAACCAAGAATTATTAAATTCAAATTCAAAAATTTAAAATATTAATATCAATAAAAAAGGTCAGTGTAATCAGTCCGTGAGTAAGCAACTGCTGCTCTGTTGAGAAGCGCCGGCTAAAAAGAAATTTAACAATCTTAGAAAATGTACATTATAATATCAACCCTGCAAATGAGTCAACAACTTAAATTCCACACATTTCGATCCTCTAAAAACTGTTGAACGTTATAATACATCTTTCTTATCTTTTAGATAAGATTTGCGTTTAGGAGCAGGTTATATTGTAAAATTTAAATGTAATAAACAGAAATAAATAAAAAAAAAATAATAATAAGATTTATTTAATAATACATTTTTTTTTAAACTAAGAAAGGGAAGGTCTAAGATATCTTGTGGAACTTTATTATATATGCATATGCTCAAGCCAATGAAGAATTTGTAAAATTTTTGACCACGAAATTCGGCGTTATTCCTCCGACTTTGCTTTGGGGAGGGATTCTACGGCTTCAAATCCAAATGAATGTTATGTTAAAATACTAATAAGCGTTCTGTGAAATTATAATAAACGACCTTCTGTGAAATTCTAATGTTCACTATATTTTTGCTTCCATGTGTCAATGTAAAATTTTGAAACATTATTTTTACATATATTTAGAAAGGTTTTAAGGTCATTTACTTAACTCGTAGCAATTACTCGAAGAAAAATAGTTTATTATATTCATGAATGTCAAAATTCGTTGTTTCAACGACTGAACGGCTGCACGACACTGAGCCAATTTACATCTATATTTATTTAAACATACGTTATTGACATGTGAGGATGCTATAAACGTTATTCTAATCTACGTTCTCTTTTTTAAATGAATAATATATTTTTAAAAGTATTTTTAGTAGTTTTAGTCGTCAAATGCTCGATAGTAATTAAAGCGTTTTAATATATTAGATAACACCTATCTAACATATATAAAACGTTTTAAATACTACCATGAAACCTAATAATTGAGTACAACCGGAAAATTAAACCTTGGTCTATTTAACAGAAGGGAAAACCAATATTTTAATGTCACTTGCCACTGTTCTGTTTGACAGATGTTTTATTATGTACATGATTCACGGAATGCTGTATCATTCGACCGCTAATGGGAATGTCAAAATTTGGAATACGGAAGCAGACCAGATGTAATATGTTTGAAAAGTCAACGCTACACTTTTAAAGTATATTGCTAATAGTTTTCACAACACGATTCTGATCACGGTATCGATATTTTTCATCAAGTCATCAAGTCTGTACGTTGCGTTACAACATAGATTTGAATTATCTCAAGTTTTCGAGTTTATTCTTAAAGCTCCACGTGGTTGTTTGTATTCACGGATTATTTTGAGTTTTAATAAATTTCTTACAAAACGTTTCGATACTATTAAAGCTAAGCAATAAAAATTATTGTGGTAATATAAATGATATTAAAATTTAAATAAGATTATTCTTTAACATTATAAATGTGATCGGTATCATTATATATTTTATTCTAGGAGGCACTAAAAAGTACCCAGGGATATGGGACTGCGCGAGAAGACCGTCAAAGGCCATGGTTTTTTCGGTTTATACAGAGGTCTGAGTGTCCTTCTGTATGGGTCCATACCTACATCAGTTGTGAAGTAAGCAACTAAGATAAGATAAATTATCAGATAAAGTATTTGAAGATAACAAATCGCTGGCTTCAAATATACTAAGATTTTCAATGAAATGGAAATTTATTTTACTTGATATATCTACATTTAAGAAGACAGGAAATTAATTTTGAGATTTTAAGGATATACTGACCAAATAGCAAATGAAATTTAAGATACATAATAAGAGATAGCACCCAGTACATTTCAGAAGATGAATTTCATTTATTTTCACTTTATCAACAAAGGGGATTGACCTTGAATATAAAAAGATTAATCAGATACAAAGAAATTATCCCTTCGAGCCGTTTCCGCAGCACTGGTGACACGGTGGAATTCGTACTAGTAAATTATGCTATACACCCATACCTCGCTTTGCGTTGTTTCGTTTTGCGTTTTTTTCGAAGTTGTGTCGCTGCTTAATTAGTACCAATATTGACTGTGAGTCGTTAGATTTTCGATGTTGCGTTGTTTTGGATTCGACTCTTTAATTTTTTTCTGAAAATTTCTGTTTTTTTCTAAAACATAGCAACACTTTTCATGATTACTTTTCTAACTAAAAATCAACGTAATTTTAATACGGTTTTATTTTCACTTTGACTTGCTAATTTTAGAGTTCAGTTTCAATAACGTGTAGTGTGTTGTGTTTTTTTCTAAAGAGAATAATAAATTAATATAAATTTTTACGTGTTGTTTCTGGTTACAAAAAAGGTTAATATTGGTCCAATTTATTTATTGGTAGAGTTATATTATTTTTGTTTTTTAAATGTTTTTATTTTGTTCAATTTTCTTTTTAAAAAGTAATATTTTTTTAACCCTGACCTATCTTCGATATTTACATGGTTTGCTATAGAAAATCTTAATTGACTTTGCGTCGTATTTTTTCGGAACGTAACCACGACGCGAAGTGAGATATGGGTGTATTTCAAATTTTTCATTTTGTAAACTGAGTGACGCAAACAGAAAATACAGAAGAAAAAAAAACAAATTAATGACGGTTAATATATATGTAAATAGCTGTATAAATTTGAATTTTGAATTTTAAGCAAAGAGGAGAAATTTGTGATTAAGGTGGTCAGTACGATAAAAAAAATCATTTATTAATATTAATACCTTTCCATCTACTCTAAAACTAAATATACGACAAATAATACGATTTAAAACTTAGTTAAGCAGGTTATTAAAATACTTCAACACTACTTACCAAGAAAAAGTGTTTTGCTATTCAAAGTTCACAAAGTAACTTGAGTTTTGAAGTAAACTTGTGTACGAATATAACCAGTTAAAACTAGTCTTCAAAAGTAAAAATATAAGTTCTTTAATAATTGTTTTAAAAAATAATATAGTGTTGCAAAATCATTAAATATAAGTAGGAAAATTCAAAATAGCAATAATAAAATAAAATAAACTTGGAAAATGATTAATGAGGAAGCTGGAAGAGCTCAATCTCAGAGAAGCAATTTCAGAATTCAAAACCAATGAACAATTAAAAAAAGATACTGGAATTAACTTTGCAACTTTATTTTTCGCTACGAATATACGATTGATTACAGATTATAGACATTATTTTTTTATGACTGTCGTTACCAGGAATTTATCAACGTAAAGCTGCTGAATTGCAGATCCTACGACAAGGCGCGGAATCCATTATGTTTATTCAGCTTTTTATTTTATACTATATATCTAATTTCTGAGTCTTGTCTCAACTCTAGTTAAGAAAATACCTTTTTATTATTTTTGTAATTTTAAATACATATTTATTTTTAAATCTTTTCCATATGGTCTGAACATAACTAGCGCAGTCAGCAGCACAAGCAGCGCAGAGTTTGTGGTATGTACTCTGCATCTCCCAAGTTCCTCTGTTCTATTTCCTGTCGTTATTTATATAATTATAATTAAATATTTATAATATGTATATAATTTTCAAATTAAAAATCAATTTGAAATATTATAATATGTTGTATGCATTGTAGTTAGCTAACGCTAGCTAATAACGCTATTGTTATCTATTATTTGGTATTTTTACACTTGAACCTATAACTTGTCGCTTAAAGATTACGATAGTGTTATTAAAACAATTGAAGATTTAATTCTGATATATTATTGTAATCTAAAAATACTAAATTACTATATAGGAAGTTAGAGAACGTTAATTAATTTAATAGATGTTAGTGGGCAAACTCACCCCTTATTAATATGTTTACGCTTACGAGACATCTTTAGATACATGGAACGAGGTTAAACAAACTTTATTAAGACATTTAGGAGAAAGTAGAAATCCAAGTGATGCAAGAGCTCACGTGGATGCGTCGCCTAAGATCGGAGGATGCTGAAGCGTTTGGCAAGCGTCTTAGAGAATTAAAAGACACCTTATATACGGTAGGTAAACATTCAAATAAATCGTATTATGAAAGTATGGTAATCTAACATAACATAAGCCAATTAGAATTTAATGTACAAGTAGATGTTAGGATTTCAAAAGCAAAAACTCTAGAATTAGCTATTGTTTCAGCTAGACAAGAGGAAACTAAACTAATATCAAATATAAGCTAATCCAAGTGCAAATATTGTATCTGCTTCTCAAATAAAGCCTAAATATAACCAACATAAATCCTTTTCACCTAATATTTTTAATCGCTCGTTTAATAACAACCTCTCACGGTTTATTAGCCCTAATTTCGTACCCCAATGAAATAATTGGACATCAAAACAGCTTCAGCAGCGTGAGGATAATTCCATGGTGCCCTGGAAAAATACCAATTAAGGACAGTTTAGACCTTCAGGTAATAATAATACTAATAATTTTAGACAATCCAATATACCGAAACCACAGATAAATCCACCTCAAAAAGTATCGGACGTAAGTATGAGATCTGTATAAACCAGAAAAACCACAGTTGTTTCTGAAGATTTTTTTTATACCCCAGATAATTATTATCAGGTAAGTTACCCTTACGACTTATACGTAGAACAATATTTCAAGAATAACCACCCTCTGAAATATCGATGGTAATATTAGTGAAAATCAAAATGATGAAAACAATGACCAGTATTTTCAAATTTTCACGAAACTCAAACTCATAGACAAATAGTAAAACTCAATCATTATAAAGATCTTTTACCTTTCATCGAGATACCCGAATTTAAAGGTAAGTTTCTTATTTATACAGGAGCATCCCGCTCCATGATTTCATCTGAACCTATAATGGGTACTATTTTTTAATATTGCATATAACACGAACCATTTGAAGTAAAAACAACTCATGAAACTAGACGTTATAATCTAGTAGCTCATTTGCTTCTAGCATCCCTTTTTATTAAGGTTATATTTCATAATTTTTTTATTAGTTGTCTCAAAGGATTAGAAAAATACCCCAGGAGGGTACCGGCAAAATCGGGGAAATGATTCTCGGATTTTGCTCGGGCTGCCCGTCGTATCTGGGGCGGGCAAAGTATCGCCTTTTGTGTTTCTTGAGGGCAAACGACGAGTCAACGCAGCGGCACCCCGACCCACTCTAAATGTAGACTTTTGCAACATCCGGGGACTTCATTCCCACTTAAACGCCGTCCACTATCATCTAGAGACGGCGCAGCCGGCCTTGTTGTTTCTGACGGAGACGCAGATATCTCAACCTAGCGACACAGCGTACCTATCATACCCCGGGTATAAACTAGAACATCATTTTATACCACACGCCGGGGTATCTGTGTTCGTAAGGGAGGATATCTGCTACCGTTGCCTTCAGGTTTTTGAAGGTCGGGACCTGTCTATACTCTGGCTGCGCGTGGACATGGACGACCATGTCAGAGTCTACGCGTGCCTCTACAGGTCCCATAGTGGTAATGCAGAAACGGATCAACTCTTTGGCCATGTTCAGGCAAAGATTGACGATCTGCTTTCACAGACTCCCTCCGCCGAAGTCGTAGTCCTCGGGGACTTCAACGCGCACCATGCCGATTGGCTAGGGTCACGTACCACCGACTACGCGGGGAGATCTGTGTTTGACTTTGCTCTGGCAAATGGTCTGTCCCAATTGGTAAAGACGCACACTCGTCTACCGGACGTGGACAGCCATATGCCCTCTTTGTTGGATCTTCTGCTGACTACACATCCCGGAAAGTACCAAGTCACTGTCGAGGCTCCCTTAGGGTCCTCTGATCATTGCTTGGTACGGAGTGTAGTGCCCATTGAACGCCCAGCTCGCACAAGACCTGCGACTCGACGCGTTTGGCACTACAAGTCAGCGGATTGGGATGGAATGCGGTCCTTTTTTGCATCCTACCCATGGGGGCCGATTTGTTTCCCTTCCAATAATCCTAGTGACTGCGCTGCGGCTGTAGCTGATGTGATACTTCAGGGCATGGAACTATTTGTACCAAGCTCTGTGGTACCACTTGGTGGCAGATCGCGGCCTTGGTTTGATGCTGTCAGGGCTGCAGCAGCTGGCAAACGGCAGGCTTATCAAGCTTGGGCTAATGCGTTAGTCACTAAGGATCCGAATTCTAGAGTTCTGAAGAGGAAATATAATCGTGCCTCCAGATTCTTCAAACGGAAAATTGCTAGAGCAAAGTTCAAGCCTGTCGTCAAAATTGGGGATCAGCTGGCAAAGTACCCACCTGGCACGCGCAAGTTCTGGGCGCTTTCCAAAGCCAGTCTGGGAAACTTCTGTCAGCCATCCCTACCGCCATTGCACACTGGGAAGGACTCTTTGACCCACACGGCAAAAGAGAAAGCCGATCTCCTGGGCACTCTTTTTGCCTCAAACTCGACTTTGGACGACCAGGGGAAGGCACCGCCTGTCATCCCACGGTGTCCGAGCTTAATGCCGGAAGTAGTCTTTCGGCAAAAACTCATCCGGAAAGCCCTCCTTCCCTTGGAAGTTCATAAGTCGAGTGGGCCAGATGGTATCTCTCCAGTTGTGCTACGAACATGTACCCCTGAGTTGACACCAGTGCTAACGCGTCTATTTCGGTACTCCTACTTGAAAGGCGTAGTCCCGGTCTCATGGAAGCGTGCCCTTGTCCATCCGATCCCTAAAAAAGGTGTTAGCTCGAACCCAGCTAACTACAGGCCTATCGCCATTACCTCTCTGCTCTCCAAAGTAATGGAGAGCATTATCAATAAACAGCTCCTAACCCACCTCGAGGATCACCAGTTGGTCAATGACCGGCAATATGGCTTTCGCCATGGTCGATCGGCTGGTGATCTTCTGTTGTATCTTACACACCGTTGGGCAGCTGTTATTGAAAGCAAGGGAGAGAGTCTGGCAGTTAGTCTGGATATGGCGAAAGCCTTCGATCGTGTATGGCACAAGGGGCTTCTTTCGAAGCTACCTTCCTATGGGCTTCCCGAGAGTTTATGCAAGTGGATCACCAGCTTCCTCACTGGGCGGAGCATACAGGTCGTTCTCGACGGTTTTTACTCGGACCCCAAGCCCGTGAACGCTGGTGTACCCCAAGGCTGCGTGCTATCCCCAACTCTGTTCCTCCTGCACATCAATGATATATTGGATATCTCCAACATACATATGCGGATGACAGCACTGGGGATGCGGTATATTCCGGCCGTGCAGGTCTCTCTCGGGAACACGTCGACGAGTGCCGAAAGAAACTTGTGTCTTCTATAGAGACTTCCTTGGGGATGATCTCTGAGTGGGGTGAACTGAACCACGTTCAGTTCCATCCCCTAAAGACACAGGTTTGCGCGTTTACCACTAAGAAAATCCCATTTGTCGTATCACCGCTCTTCGAGAGCATTCCCCTCATTGCCTCGCCAAGTATCAGAATACTGGGTCTCGCCATTTCCAGCGATTGTCAGTTTCGTGGTCATCTGGAGAGCAAGGCCAAGTTGGCCTCGAAGAAATTGGGAGTGATTAATAGAGCGAGGCAGTACTTCAGTCCTGGCCAAAGACTTGCGCTCTATAAGGCGGAGGTCCGGCCACACATGGAGTACTGTTCTCATCTCTGGTCCGGATCACCCCAATATCAGCTTCTACCATTTAACCGCGTACAACGGAGAGCCGCTCGGATTGTCGGGGACCCGGTGCTCTGCGAACGGCTGGACTCTTTGGCATTGCGTAGAGACGTGGCTTCTTTGTGCGTTTTCTACCGCATTTACAACGGGGAGTGTTCCGAAGAACTATTCGATCTGATGCCTGCCGCCGAATTTCATCACCGCACAGCGCGCCATCGCCTCCAATACCATTCTTGCCACCTGGATGCGTGGCGATCCTCTACTGTGCGGTTCTCAAGGACATTTTGTCCACGTTCCACTCACTTGTGGAACGAACTCCCTTCGGCGGTATTTCCAGATCGGTACGATATGGGTACCTTCAAAAAAGGCGTCTACTCCTACCTACAAGGCCGGCAACACTCTTGTAAATCCTCGGATGTTGCAAGAGTTCATGGGCGGCGGTGATCACAAGTCATCTGTGACCCGCCAGCTCGTTTGCCCTCCTCTTACATAAAAAAAATAAATATATATATATTATGTAGTAACGTAGATATCAAAAATAAATTTCTTTGTACATCAGAAGCCAAAATACCAATTCATTTAGATTATCCCAAGAAAAAGATTTGCATTGAACCAAGATGCGAAAAGATAATAAAAATAAAGACGTATTATTTAGATGGTGAATATTCACATAATAATTATTTTTTGAATTTTTTTTTTTCCTGCTGGTATAGTAAAAGATAAAAATGGTTATTTTTATATATCTATATTAAATTTTAATAATGATAAAGAATATTCCAGCACCGTTTTCTTTAGACTGTTTCTTTAATAGAACTAAGGAAACAAAATGTCAATTAAATTTAATGACTATTACACAAAATTTTGATAAAGAGTTTTGTAATAATATAGAAAAAAAATTGAACAGATCATATAAACAAAGAAGAAAAGAGTGAAATAATACGTACACCCACACCTCACTTTGCGTCGTGGTTACGTTCATAAAAAGCACGACGCAAAGTGAATTAACATTTTCTATAGTAAAACCATGATCAAAGATACGTTCCAGGGTTACAAAAATACTACTTTATAAAGGACATTGAACAAAATAAACATTTAAACATAAAAACAAAAATAATATGAATCTGCCAATAATAAATGAATTAGACAAATATTTACCTATTTTGTAACTAGAACAAGACATAAAAGCTTATATGAATGTATTATTCTGTTTTAAAAAAAGCATATACTACGTAATTGAAATTGAACTCTAAAATTACCAAAACAAAGTGAAAATAAAACTGTATTAAAATTGTGTTGATTTTGTAGTTAGAAAGAGAATCCCCGAGTTTTGATTTCATGGCGCAATTAGAAACAAAAGTGTTGGCATCTTTTAGAATACAAATGAAAATTAAAAAAAAAAATTAAAGACCACACCCAAAACAACGCAACATCGAAAATCTAACGACACACAGTGAAAATTAGTACTAATTAAGCAGCGACGCAATTTCGAAAAAAACGCAAAACGAAACGACGCAAAGCGAGGTATGGGTGCAGTTGTTATCAATATAGAGAACTCTTCTATTCTCAAAATATTCTCTTACCATTTACTAATTCAGTAAAACATCAACTAAAATTAATAGACAACACTCCTATATTCTTTAGAAGTTACAGGCAGTCCATAGAACAACGTAATCAAATTCGAGAGCAAGTAAATAGTCTTTTAAAACAAGGAATAATACGAGGAAGCATTTCCCCGTGGTCATGCCCTGCTCATATAATTCCCAAGAAACCGGATTTTTCTGGCTTAATTAAATGGAAACTTGTTATAGACTATAGGAGGCTCAATGATAGAATAATAGAAGATAAATATCCACTTCCAAATATTCATGACATCTTAGACCGGTTAGGTTAGGGAGAGTTCAATATTTTACTACTCTAGATTTAGCTAGCGATTACCGTGAAATTGAAATGCACCCAGATGATGTAGCAAATATAGCGTTCACCACAGAAAGAGGACACTACGAATTTCTTAGAATGCCTTTTGGATTCAAAAATGCACCTAGCACTTTTCAACGTCTCATGGACCATATATTACGCGGTATAACCAATGCATTTACTTATCTTGATGACGTTATTGATGACGTAATCTACGTCATTATTAGAATATATCGATAAATTGATCCAGGTATTCGAACGTTTTAAATTACACAATCTTAAAATACAAATATTTAAATAAATCAGAATTTCTCCAAAATCAGGTTTCTTTCTTAGGTCATGAACTTACTGACGAAGGTTTAAAACCTAATAAAGACAAATTTAAAGCCGTATTAAATTTTCCACTTCCAAGAATTCCAAAACAATTAAAATCTTTTTGGGTTTGATAGCCTGTTACAGAAAATTTATAAAAGATTTTGCTCATAAAACCCATGACCATGTAGTACGAACAGTTACGTATTTTAGACCATACTTGTACGGTAAAAAATTTCCTATTTATATTGATCATCGCCCGTTAACGTGGTTAATGTTCTTAAAAGATCCAAACTCTAAATTAACACGCTGGCGTTTAAACCTAGCAGAATATGATTATTAAATATTTTATAACAAAAGAAGTCATAATACAAATTCGGATACATTAACAAGAATTAAAGTATAAAGTCATTAGCAGTAAACTTTGATGACAATGATGATGATGAAATTATGGATAGAATATTTCATAATGCTCTTAAAGAACAAGATATCGAACCACCTAATGAAAACGTAGCAACGAACAAAATTTTACCACCATCAGTCCCAGAAACTGATGATAGTATATTAGTAGAAAATAATCCAAAAGAATTAATATCCACCAATCCCACTCAACCAGATAAGGAGAATAGCGGCATACCTAAAGTGTCAGATGCTATCGATAGGCAGCAAAAAAAGTTTCACATAACATCTACACCAGGATCAACTTATCATCTAGAAGATAGGTCAACAAATTCTAGACAAATTGTTAAAGATGTATTCATTTCTGTAAATAATACGTTAGAAGAAATAAATAGATATTTAAAAGAACACACTATAGCAGACCGTGTGTTCCATTGTTATTTTCATAACGAAGATTTATATCTAACTTTTTCGCCTGCTTACACTACAGTATTTAATGAAAGAGGCACTAAATTATTTAAATGTTCATCTCAAATGACAACAGTGGAAAATAAGACAGAACAGGAAAAAATAATTAAAAATTATCACACAAATAAAACTGTTCATAGAGGAATTAAGGAAACATAAACAACTACGTAGAAAATACCATGGGCAAAATATGTTACTTAGTGTTGAAAAATATATAAATCTGTGATGTTTGTTTAAGAGCTAAATATGAGAGAAGTCGACTTTAGAATCATTAAATAAATGGTTTTTGTAAAATTTAAAAAATTTTAAAAATTTTAATATCACAAAATACGTATAGGATAAAAACAATATTGAAGAAAGGATTACAAAGTAAGTGAAATAACAAAACTGTTTCAGAACATTTATTTTTGCATCCGAATTCTCGTAGACTGCATACAACTTAATGTCAATAATAAACATAAAAATATTCCAATAATACTTTGGAACAAAAAAAAAAATAAGAACTATATTTGGTATATTGTTGTTTCACATATCGCACTAGTGCCCTCAGGTATATTTGGGTTCTTCGTTAATTCGATAGACGCGTAGGTCACAGGCAATGTTACATAGACTTCTAGTTGTGTATCTCGAAGGTAGTAAAGGAATCCGCCTCGAGATTTATGTTGATAACTCCGGTTCCGTCCACGCGAAGGGCTGCCTTCCGCGCCGGGCCCCTGACGGACACACACACATGTCTTTATAAGGCTATACATATCACACTATACATATTACAATGATCTCGTACGAATCTTACTTGTTGTTTAGGATGACTACGATTGTGTTCCTTGGAGTCAAGAATGCGATATGTTTCTTCGATGCTTCTTGGTTACAACTTCCGTTTGAACTGTATAAAACATTCACACATATTATCGTCTGAAATATATTTACTATATGTATGTATAATTATATATACTTACGCGTTACTGTCGTGTTCTTCTATTTTTATCCTTTTAGAGCCTCTAGGTACAAATTTAGAGAAGTGTCCCAAAGCGTAAAACATAGGTTGTTTGTAAAACTCTTCCCTCTCTGCGTCGACTATTATCGGTGAATCTACAAAATTGTTGACCCAATTCGGTCCACCCTCCGTATCCAAACACAGATTCCAGTCGATCCAACCAACAAAATCAATGTTAAGATTCTGTAAATATTACAAAAATGTCTGAATATTAAAAAACAGTCCCGGATAAAAGAAGTCATAGTAATGATCACATTTTACTACCTCCAATATATCCTCGAAGTAAGTAATAGCTCTATCCCAAGAACCTAAATCAACTTTTAGTAGGTCTCGTGAGGTAGCACCTTCGAAAAGTACATACATATATATATATGTTTTAAAACATGCAGATTATTTTGTTAGCCATCTATTTTGATACTTTCAAATAAAGGAACGTAACCAACCTTCCTTTATTTGAAAGTATTAGCAGGAAATCGTTTTTCGTGTTTTAACTGAGATAAAAAAATAATAATATTGTTTAGAAAGAGAAAGAAGTATTTGAAATACCTGCACAAAATTCACTGGCTATAGCGAATTTGCCTGGAATCATATTTAACTTCACAATTGAAGGGGGAACCCTTTCGTCGATATATGAATGCACTGCGAATCCGTCTAAATATGGTAAGGCATCTTTGTCGAAAAGATCAAGCTACAAAATAAATTATATTATTTACCTCAAGGTCTAAAAAGTATTCTCGTATTATAATCTTCTTCACCTTACCAGTGTGAAATAGAAAGGAATATTAGATCGCTGATCATCCACACTCAGTAATTTGATTCCTTTCACTGAACATTTTTCCTTTAATGTCGGACCAAAAAATTTTGCAATAAATGTAGCCTAGAAGGAGAAACAAAGCCATTGACACATGTTAATAAAAAAAATATTTATTAATTTATTTATATATTTTTCACTTTGAATCCATACTAGTGATCACTTGAGTAATTGAGTTAAAGGGCCTATTTTGATATCGTACGTAGAATATATAGTATTATATTCTGTTTATAGGACATTATATTTATAGTACTAGTATTTTTACTTATTGTACCATAATACTAAATATTTAAAAAAGTAATTCATGTATATATTGTAACAGACCGGCAGTCGGATTACTGTACGTACCATTTCTGGAGCACTCCACAACGTTCCTTGAAACGGAACACCAAGTATTGCATTCATTGGTTCGTTTGCAGGCGTCATCGCCCAAATATCTATCCCATTCTCTTTGTAAGCTTCCGCAAATCTGTTTAACATTAAGATATCAGACAGTGAATTTTTTTTTTTTGTTGAACATATACATTTTAATTATAATTTTTAGATAAGTCTGAAAAAATATGCTACAGAATAATATAACAACATTATAATATAATATAAAACAATATCCATAATTAAAGATAGTTAAAGGAAAATTAAAGCTTATATAAATGGCGTTTTATTATATAAAGATTATTATAAAACTAAGGGCTATGTTGTCATTAGGAGGGCTTGGCTTAAACGTTTTTTCGGCTATAATAAACATTTCTTCTTGCCACCAGTTCAACTGATGTTGCTTCGAGCCTCCACGTACTAATGACGGCGTCGCATGTATTAAAACTTTGAAACCAACATTGATTACATGTTTTTTATGAATATACCACAAGAACAATTAAAAACTATATTAAATTATTATAAAAATTAAAAATTATTATACTACTACGTACTACTATATACGTATTTTAACAGCGATACTGTTAAAATACGCTGTTTCTTTTTGCCTGAATGTGACGACATCGACGTCATTTATGTTGGCTTTAACGTATTTTTGTTTTGCAATCTCTACTATGTGAATGGTCGAAGATGTAAGCAATTTCATAGTATTGTCTCTTAGCATTCTAATTCAATGTCACGAGGTGGTAGAGTTTAACTGTAGTTCTGACTGACTCTGATCGGAATGCAGCTTCTATTGGGCTGGCTCGACCGAGAAAGGACCACCCTCTTACAGAAGATTGACATGTAACCAAGTTCAATTGATTATGTTCCGTCGGTAGGTGAGAGAATCCCGAAGCCCAACTCCCCCCCACCCTGTAAAACATGACAGCGATGCTTCTAAAAAGTATACCCCAAGAGGCAAATGGCTTTGATAAAGCCGGAGACCCCCTTCCCGAGCAAAATCGGGTGTACGATTCTCGGATTGTGCGTGGGCTGCCCGTTTTATCTGGGGCGGGCAAAGTATCGCAGTTCGTGTCTTTGGATTGGGATGGAATGCGGTCCTTTTTTGCATCCTACCCATTGGGGCCAATTGATTTCCCTTCCAATGGTCCCAGTGACTGCGCTGCGGCTGTAGCTGTTGTGATAATACAAGGTATGGAACTATTTGTACCGAGCTCTGTGGTACCACTTGGTGGCAGATCGCGGCCTTGTTTTGACGCGTCTGTCAGGATTGTAGCAGCTAGAAAACGGCAGGCGTATCAAGCTTGGGATAATGCGTTAATCATTAGGGATCCGAACTCTTGAGTTCTGAAGATGAAATATAACCGTGCCTCTAGATTCTTCAAAGGGCAGATCGCTGGAGCAAAGTTCAAGCATATCGTTAAAAATGAGAAGCAACTGGCAAGGTACCCTGGCCTGGAAAACGCAAATTCTGAGCGCTTTCTAAAGCCACTCTGGGCTTTAGCTTTAGCTTTAACTTTAGCCAGCCGTATCTACCGCCATTGCACATGGGAAATGACTCTCTGGCCCACACGGCAAAAGAGAAAACCGATCTCTTGGGCACTCTTTTTGCCTCCAACTCAACTTGGAACGACCAAGGGAAGATACCGTCTATCATCTTGCGATGTCAGAGCTCAATGCCAGAAATATTTTTTCGGCAAAAATCTTTTATACCTTACGCACCGTTGGGAAGCTGTTATTGAAAGCAAGGGAGAGGGTCTGGCAGTTAGTCTGGATATGGCAAAAGATTTCGATCGTGTTTGGCACAAGAGACTTCTTTCGAAGCTTCCTTCCTATGGACTTCTCGAGAGTTTATGCACGTGGATGACCAGCTTCCTCAATGGGCGGAGCATACAGGTCATTCTCGACGGTTTTTGCCGGACCCCAAGCCCTTGAACGCTGGTGTACCCCAAGGCTGCGTGCTATCCCCAACTCTATTCCTCCTGCACATCCATGATATCTTGGATATTCCCACAATACATTGTTATGCGTGTGCGTTATGTGTTAATAAATAATAACGCATCCATTAATTTTCTTTGGCAATTCTTTTCCATTTACCTATTTTTGGGAATCGTACAACTAAAACCTGACATTTCATAAATGTAATGTTAAGCGGAGGGGTTAAATATTAATACCTCACATTATGTTGGTTTAATGTTAATGCTAATGTTGTAAAGAAAATATGTATCGTTAAGAAAATTTGATAATTGGTTGTTGATAAAAACTAATATTATACTACTCGCATAAATCGAAGTACTCTAGACGTTTTACGATAGGTTTAATCTAAAAATTGAATTCTTACTTGCAAAGATAATCTGCAAAGACCTGGTAGTATTTTGGATTTACGGACACCTTTCCAACTGCCTCCATCGGCTGCTTCATCCAGAGAGGAGGTGACCAGCTCGTTGACAATATCTTTATAACATCTGTAGCTACTTCCTTAGCAGCATTGATTAGAGGAATCTTAAATTAAATAATATAGTTTTTCATTACTTTTTATTACAACTAATATATATTTATTTAGTTTGTATTATTATGTAACATATTTTATACTTTATATAATTATAAAGAGCATGTTTATTCTTTACTGGCGCAGTTACAATATTGTGTAAATATAGACTCAACTACTTCATATTATATTACATCATAGCGCATTATCATATAACATGAAATGTCAATATTCTCTCGTTATAAATTCATATCAAATCTGAGAGTAATGTGTAAGATTGCAGTCCTTAGATAAGTTGTTAATTAGATTAATTAAAATGCTTTTATCACTAATCTTGAAATCATAATCATCGGGAGCTAGAGTGAAGTTGGAGAGACTGAAATCATTTTCCGGCTGATCTTGGTAAGTGTAGAATCGTGAAGAAAAATCTGATGCAGCGATGGGCAATCGAAGCATATTATATTCTATCCCTTCATCGCTGAAGTAAGAACTGAAAAAATAAGGTAATAAAGAATTAAAGAACAAAAATATTTTTATTTACGCAATTAAACTAAAAACACCTTAAAAATTTAAATATATATATATATATATATATATATTACATTGAAATATTATCTGGATATGCCAATGAAGATACAATAAATTACAATATTGTAGTTTGAAGATCGTATTACTTTATGAGTTTCTGTTGGGCCTCTAAAGGTAGACTCTTCCAATTCATTCCAGCGGTATCAGTTGATGCTCCACCAAAACCTTCAATTGTCTGATAGGACGTCTTACGATTAATTTCAAATACTGTTCTACCTACAAGCGGAAAAAAGTGGATCAAAGATTTATACTATGCATAATGTCCGCAACTGAGCTATCTTCTTGTCTTTGCCGGATTTTTTATTTGACATGAGACAAACGACGAAAACATGACAAACCTAAGATAAACAATTTCAATATCACTTACCGTTATTTTGTGTTGATCCCAGTTCACCGATGGATCCAGTTTTTTTATCAAACCTCAGTCCTGCCTAAAAGATTATAAGAATCATTATTAATAACAAATTATATCATAATACAAGTTAACGTTGTCTTATATTATGATAGGCGACACGTAAACAAAATACTATTTAAGGTACTTTAAGTTGTTCTCCACATCTATCTACAAAAAAAGTTTAACATAAAAAAAAATGAAGACAAAAAGTACGTTAGTCCATTGTATAATAAATTATTTGTATATAACAACCGTTATTCTTTGGTAATTCCACCATAGTTGATAATTACAATTACCATGTTTAATGATAAAAAGTATTCTCAACCGTAAGATGTAGGTACAAGAGCGTTCGTATAAGTTAACATTTGAAGTTATTTTGTTCTCCAGAATAGCAGTAAGCTCGCTCTCACTTTACACCGTTGGAGAGTGGATCAGAGTTGTAATATAATTGTAAATACTTCACAGATTCCTTTACCTTAGTACTTGTGTAGGTCACATAAGTTCCACGCTTAGGTTCGGTTCTAGTAACGGTGTCGCAGTAAGTGGCGTTGCAAACGCACACCGATGATTGAGTGTAAAATTGCGCCACACATGGTAGGTCTACATGACAAAAAAAATGTTATCTATAAATCAAGTACTGTATTAACATTATCTTAATGACTAATATATTAGAGCGAGCTGCTCGCTTTTTAGAGAATAAAAATAGGATAACGGAAACCAGCCAACCCCTTTTGTTTTAATATATAACATTTTTATTATTGTTTATTTATTTAATGTACATTATGTTTGATAAGGAATCTTCACACAGTATTGATGACACATTTTACTCACTGTACGATTCCAGAGGCTCCTTTGATAGTTGTGAGGATTCAAGAAACGAAAAGCTTAACTTAATTAAGTGGACATTTGGAGAGAATACTTACTTGAAAAGCGTAACTTGTTCAATATATGTCATTAAATTCCCAAAGTATACCGAGCTAGTATGCTGAACTAGAGGCCACATTTTCAAAGAATAATACAATCCCCGAGATACTTTTCTCCGAGAGCTAGCTAAACCCACAATTACACTCTGCGCTTTATCTATTACCTAGCTGTATGCTAATAAGCAACGATCGGACAGACAGAAGGACGGGTGGTATAGCTATTTATTTAAAAGGCTCTATTGCTCATATAATAATTTTAATGTCTCCCTCTCGATATTCGGCCTCCTGTGAGTACTTGTTTTTAAAGCTGGACTTAACAGGTGTTAAGGCATTCCTAGGCGTTATATATAATCCTCCCTTGACCGATTACTTTACAGATTAAGAAAACACCCTAGATAATATATCGTCTAATTATAAATATTATATAATAATGGATGATTTTAATACTAATCTCCTAAAATCTTCCTCGCGTTCCCTTAGACTTCGATCTATTGAGTCAGTTAATCTCTCAATTTTCCCATTGAAGGCAGGTCATCACAATTTACACAGTGATGATTCAATGATAGATCTCATAATTACTGGAGTCCCTAAATTGTCGAAACATTTTGGACAACTATCTGCTCCTGGTTTTTTTGCGGCATTATCTTATTTACTTGTCGTACAAATTAAGACCACCTAAACAGAAACCTACGATCTCGAAAATTTGAAATTTGTCACAAATAAACTTAGATGATTTAATACGAGATACTTACAACGTCGATTTTGCCGTTATAAATGCAGCGTCAAAATTTTAAGAAAAAGTTAAATATCTTAACACTGCTATTTTTACATTGTATGACACTCACGCACCAGTACATCAAGTTAATTTAAGCGACCCGCAGCGCCCTGGATGACTACATCTATTCAGGCTGCTATGATTAAACGTTCATTTAGGGCATCAAAAAAAGACCGCATTGCGCAGAATTGGTCAATTTACAAGAGTGCGAGGTATCGGTGAAGTCAAGTGATACGAATAGCTAAACGCCGTTACATTCATGACAATATAAGTAATTCATCATCCACTGATATATGGAAGTTTCTAAATTCTATTGGTGTTTGTAATATATATATATATTCCATTGATTCTTGCGCTTCTTTGCCATTAGATGAGATAAATAGTTATTTTGTCTCTATTCTTCAATCAGACCATGTAATTCTATCTCAAACACTTGCTTGCATTTCATCAATGCAGAGTCCTGATATCCCATTTTTTTATTTTACAACTGTACCTCAAAATGAAATTAAAACAATATTTTTTTCCATAAAATGTAAGTCAGTGTTCTGTGACGGTATTAGCAGATTTTGATCATGATACGTAATATTTTGGATCCTCTCTTACCTTTAATGACTCAAATTATTAACTTTTCCTTATCTGCTGAATATCCCAATATTTGTAAACAAGCTTTGGTGCATCCGTTACCTAAAATTCCTCAACCTACTCTCCCAAAGCACTACAGACCTATCTCCATATTGCCATTCCTATTAAAAATTCAAGAAGCTTGTTTTTAAGCAAATATCTTCTCATATTTTTAAGTACAACCTACTGAGTATTTACCAATTTACTAATTTTCTTATTCATTCTTAATATTAATTATTATTAGGAAGACTTATCGAATTTATTGCGATGGTTCTAGTTGTTCGTACATTGCTCACTAAATATATTGACGTTTGTGGAACAGTGATCACAATAAAAGAAAACCCGGCTAAGTTTGTTGTGTGGTTCTTCTCAGACCAGAGCGCGTTTGGAACCCTCGTAGCCTTATTTTAAGTTGGAGTGTCTTTATGGAACGGCTTATTTGATACATACGATATCAAAATAGGCCCTCCTGTCACTTCCATTTGACGTACACAAGACATCACTGGTATGGATTCAAAGTGGAAAATATATAAATAAATAAATAACACAGACAAACAATCTTTAAGAATATACGAGTATAATAGTATTATTATTATGAAATGTATGTTTTTCTCACCAGCAGATATTTCTTTCGCCAACACCAAAGCCGCCAATATTACAAACATTGTTAAAGCCATTGCGAATAATAATATTCTACTTACAATAACTCTGCGTTATATACTGAATTTTTGGTATATACAGAATGTTTATAAAATATATATAATAATAAAAATAAAAGTGTGTAATGGACAAAATCTTAAAAGTAATATTTATTTTCTGTTTTTTGTGGAATTGTGAAGATACCTGTCACTTTGCTATATATGCCTTAGCGTCATAGCTACCTCCAGACCCGATAGGTCTCTACTACTAATTGAGAGACCTATCGATAGAGACAGAGGCGTAAATAAGTATCTGATATAATTCGGTACCAATGGCTTGCAAAGGAGACCGCGGCGTTATTTCCCCCTTTTATCAGATGGACTGGACACGAGACCCCCATGTCCATTCCCGTTTCTCTAATCAGCAGAACAGAACCGAACAGAACAGTAACAGAAGCCTTATAAACGGCAATTATCGTTATGACATAACCTAATAGCGTTTTAATAGTTTCGAATCCTGAAACTATTTTTTTTTAATGTTAAAGTTTGTGTATTTTAAATGAGTAACGATTGAACAATTAAAATATATTTTCGAGTACTATCCAAACCGTTTTTTTTATAAGGATATTAAATATTTTAATGTAATAGCGGTATATTTATTTTAAAGTAGAGTATTAATAATTAAAATTTGAACAGAGCTGTTTAGCAGCACTCTGTATAAAACTTATGTAATGTTCAGGCAATATTAGTTTTTGTTTTCTTATACCAGCTGCAAAATCTGATTAAATATTTGAAATTTATATAATAAGTTGAAATAACAAACCAATAAATTACTGCTAAATAATACGAATGTATTTACAAAACACTACCGTATCTAATGTTAGTTCTTATGGTTGATTCAACTGATTGGAACAGAAGCTTCCTTAAAACAAAAAGTCTCTGTGTGTTGTACATTACTGATAGTCTAACATGATTTAACAAAATCTCTTTTATATTCCAAAAGCCTTAAAATAAGATTATATCTAGACTGATAATATATAATACACATAAATAAAGAATTTGTAACTATTCTAGCACCGTTTTCTTTAGACTATTACTTTAATAAAACTAAGGAAACAAAATGTCAATTAAACTCAATGACTATTACATAAAATTTAGATAAAGAGTATTATAATAATATAGAAAAAATTTGAATAAATCATATAAACAAAGAAGAAAGAGTGAAATAATACGTATATGTTATAATTATAGAGAACTCTTCTATTCTCAAAATATTCCCTTATTATATACTAATTCAGTAAAATATCAATTAAAATTAACAGAAAACACTCCTATATTCGTTAGAAGTTACAGGCAGTCCATAGAATAACGTAATCAAATTCGAGAGCAAGTAAATAATCTTTTAAAACAAGGAATAATACGAGAAAGCATTTCCCCGTGGTCATGCCCTGCTCATACAATTCCTAAGAAACCGGATTTTTCTGGCTAAACTAAATGGAAACTTGTTATAGACTACAGGAGGCTCAATGATAGAATAATAGAAGATAAATATCCACTTCCAAATATTCATGACATCTTAGACCGGCTAGGTCAGGGAGAGCTCAATATTTTACTACTCTAGATTTAGCTAGCGGTTACCATGAAATTGAAATGCACCCAGATGATTTAGAAAAAATAGCGTTCACCACAGAAAGAGGACACTACGAATTTCTTAGAATGCCTTTTGGATTCAAAAATGCACCTAGCACTTTTCAACGTCTCATGGACCATATATAACGCGGTATAACCAATGTATTTACTTATCTTGATGACGTTATTGATGACGTAATCTACGTCATTATTAGAATATATCGATAAATTGAACCAGGTATTCGAACGTTTTAAATTACACAATCTTAAAATACAACTAGACAAATCAGAATTTCTCCAAAATCAGGTTACTTTCTTAGGTCATGAACTTACTGACGAAGGTTTAAAACCTAATAAAGACAAATTTAAAGCCGTATAAAATTTTCCACTTCCAAGAACTCCAAACGAAATAAAATCTTTTTGGGTTTGGTAGGCTGTTATAGAAAATTTATAAAAGATTATATCATAGTTCATAAAACCCATGACCATATGTTTAAACAATAATCATAAAGTTATATTAATAAATTCACCCCTTTTACAATACCTAAATTTTGATGAACCATTCCTATTAACAACGGATGCATCTGATGTCGCCCTTGGCACTGTACTACCACAAGGTCGTATTTTCATATGCATCATTAACACTATCAGATACTAAACCTAGATATTCAACCATCAAAAGAAAAATAATTATTAGCTTATAGTACGAGCAGTTACGTATTTTAGACCATACTTGTACGGTAAAAAATTTCCTATTTATATTGATCATCGCCCGTTAACGTGGTTAATGTTCTTAAAAGATCCAAACTCTAAATTAACACGCTGGCGTTTAAACCTAGCAGAATATGATTATTAAATATTTTATAACAAAAGAAGTCATAATACAAATTCGGATACATTAACAAGAATTAAAGTATAAAGTCATTAGCAGTAAACTTTGATGACAATGATGATGATGAAATTATGGATAGAATATTTGATAATGCTCTTAAAGAACAGGATATCAAACCACCTAATGAAAACGTAGCAACGAAAAAATTTTTACCACTATCAGTCCAAGAAACTGAGGATGTATCAATAGAAAATAATCCAGAAGAATTAATATCCACCAATCCCACTCAACCAGATAAGGAGAATAGCGGCATACCTATAGTGTCAGATGCTATCGATAGGCAGTAAAAACCAATTTCACATAAGAACTACACCAGGATCAACTTATCGTCTAGAAGATAGGTCAACAAATTCTAGAGAAAATTGTAAAAGATGTATTCATTCCTGTAAATAATACGTTAGAAGAAATAATTAGATTTTTAAAAGAACACACTATAACAGACCGTGTGTTCTATTGTTATTTTCATAATGAAGATTTATATCTAGCTTTTTCGCGTATTTACACTACAGTATTTAATGAAAGAGGCCCTAAATTGTTTAAATGTTCATCTCAAATGACAACAGTGGAAAATAAGACAGAACAGGAAAAAATAATTAAAAATTATCACACAAATAAAACTATTCATAGAGGAATTCAGGAAACTTAAACAACTACTTAGAAAATACCATTGGGAAAATATGTTACTTAGTGTTGAAAAATATATAAATCTATGATGTTTGTTTAAGAGCTAAATATGAGAGAAGTCGACTTTAGAATCATTAAATAAATGGTTTTTGTAAAATTTTAAAAATTTTAAAAATTTTAATATCTCAAAAGACGTATAGGATAAAAACAATATTGAAGAAAGGATTACAAAGTAAGTGAAATAACAAAACTGTTTCAGAACATTTATTTTTGCATCCGAATTCTCGTAGACTGCATACAACTTAATGTCAATAATAAACATAAAAATATTCCAATAATACTTTGGAACAAAAAAAAATAATTAAGAACTATATTTGGTATATTGTTGTTTCACATATCGCACTAGTGCCCTCAGGTATATTTGGGTTCTTCGTTATTTCGATATACGCGTAACAGGTCACAGGCAATGTTACATAGACTTCTAGTTGTGTATCTCGAAGGTAGTAAAGGAATCCGCCTCGAGATTTATGTTGATAACTCCGGTTCCGTCCACGCGAAGGGCTGCCTTCCGCGCCGGGCCCCTGACGGACACACACACACATGTCTTTATAAGGCTATACATATCACACTATACATATTACAATGATCTCGTACGAATCTTACTTGTTGTTTAGGATGACTACGATTGTGTTCCTTGGAGTCAAGAATGCGATATGTTTCTTCGATGCTTCTTGGTTACAACTTCCGTTTGAACTGTATAAAACATTCACACATATTATCGTCTGAAATATATTTACTATATGTATGTATAATTATATATACTTACGCGTTACTGTCGTGTTCTTCTATTTTTATCCTTTTAGAGCCTCTAGGTACAAATTTAGAGAAGTGTCCCAAAGCGTAAAACATAGGTTGTTTGTAAAACTCTTCCCTCTCTGCGTCGACTATTATCGGTGAATCTACAAAATTGTTGACCCAATTCGGTCCACCCTCCGTATCCAAACACAGATTCCAGTCGATCCAACCAACAAAATCAATGTTAAGATTCTGTAAATATTACAAAAATGTCTGAATATTAAAAAACAGTCCCGGATAAAAGAAGTCATAGTAATGATCATATTTTACTACCTCCAATATATCCTCGAAGTAAGTAATAGCTCTATCCCAAGAACCTAAATCAACTTTTAGTAGGTCTCGTGAGGTAGCACCTTCGAAAAGTACATACATATATATATGTTTTAAAACATGCAGATTATTTTGTTAGCCATCTATTTTGATACTTTCAAATAAAGGAACGTAACCAACCTTCCTTTATTTGAAAGTATTAGCAGGAAATCGTTTTTTAAAAATAATATTGTTTAGAAAGAGAAAGAAGTATTTGAAATACCTGCACAAAATTCACTGGCTATAGCGAATTTGCCTGGAATCATATTTAACTTCACAATTGAAGGGGGAACCCTTTCGTCGATATATGAATGCACTGCGAATCCGTCTAAATATGGTAAGGCATCTTTGTCGAAAAGATCAAGCTACAAAATAAATTATATTATTTACCTCAAGGTCTAAAAAGTATTCTCGTATTATAATCTTCTTCACCTTACCAGTGTGAAATAGAAAGGAATATTAGATCGCTGATCATCCACACTCAGTAATTTGATTCCTTTCACTGAACATTTTTCTTTTAATGTCGGACCAAAAAATTTTGCAATAAATGTAGCCTAGAAGGAGAAACAAAGCCATTGACACATGTTAATAAAAAAATATTTATTAATTTATTTATATATTTTTCACTTTGAATCCATACTAGTGATCACTTGAGTAATTGAGTTAAAGGGCCTATTTTGATATCGTACGTAGAATATATAGTATTATATTCTGTTTATAGGACATTATATTTATAGTACTAGTATTTTTACTTATTGTACCATAATACTAAATATTTAAAAAAGTAATTCATGTATATATTGTAACAGACCGGCAGTCGGATTACTGTACGTACCATTTCTGGAGCACTCCACAACGTTCCTTGAAACGGAACACCAAGTATTGCATTCATTGGTTCGTTTGCAGGCGTCATCGCCCAAATATCTATGCCATTCTCTTTGTAAGCTTCCGCAAATCTGTTTAACATTAAAATATCAGACAGTGAATTTTTTTTTTTGTTGAACATATACATTTTAATTATAATTTTTAGATAAGTCTGAAAAAATATGCTACAGAATAATATAACAACATTATAATATAATATAAAACAATATCCATAATTAAAGATAGTTAAAGGAAAATTAAAGCTTATATAAATGGCGTTTTATTATATAAAGATTATTATAAAATTAAGGGCTATGTTGTCATTAGGAGGGCTTGGCTTAAACATTTTTTCGGCTATAATAAACATTTCTTCTTGCCACCAGTTCAACTGATGTTGCTTCGAGCCTCCACGTACTAATGACGGCATCGCATGCATTAAAACTTTGAAACCAACATTGATTACACGTTTTTTATGAATATACCACAAGAACAATTAAGAACTATATTAAATTATTAAAAAAATTAAAAATTATAATACTACTACGTACTACTATATACGTATTTTAACAGCGATACTGTTAAAATACGCTGTTTCTTTTTGCCTGAATGTGACGACATCGACGTCATTTATGTTGGCTTTAACGTATTTTTGTTTTGCAATCTCTACTAGTGAATGGTCGAAGATGTAAGCAATTTCATAGTATTGTCTCTTAGCATTCTAATTCAATGTCACGAGGTGGTAGAGTTTAACTGTAGTTCTGACTGAACTCTGATCTGACTGCAGCTTCTATTGGGCTGGCTCGACCGAGGAAGGACCACCCTCTTACAGAAGATTGACATGTAACCAAGTACAATTGATTATGTTCCGTCGGTAGGTGAGAGAATCCCATTGCCCAACTCCCTCCCCCCCCCACCCTGTAAAACATGACAGCGATGCCTTTAAAAAGTATACCCCAAGAGGCAAATGGCTTTGATAAAGCCGGAGACCCCCTTCCCGAGCAAAATCGGGTGTACGATTCTCGGATTGTGCTTGGGCTGCCCGTTTTATCTGGGACGGGCAAAGTATCGCAGTTCGTGTCATTGGATTGGTATGGAATGCGGTCCTTTTTTGCATCCTACCCATTGGGGCCAATTGATTTCCCTTCCAATGGTCCCAGTGACTGCGCTGCGGCTGTAGCTGTTGTGATAATACAAGGTATGGAACTATTTGTACCGAGCTCTGTGGTACCACTTGGTGGCAGATCGCGGCCTTGTTTTGACGCGTCTGTCAGGGTTGCAGCAGCTAGAAAACGGCAGGCATATCAAGCTTGGGATAATACGTTAATCATTAGGGATCCGAGCTCTAGAGTTCTGAAGATGAAATATGACCGTGCCTCTAGATTCTTCAAAGGACAGATCGCTGGAGCAAAGTTCAAGCATGTCGTTAAAAATGGTAAGCAACTGGCAAGGTACCCTGGCCTGGAAAACGCAAATTCTGGGCGCTTTCTAAAGCCACTCTGGGCAACTTTAGCCAGCCGTATCTACCGCCATTGCACATGGGAAATGACTCTCTGGCCCACACGGCAAAAGCGAAAACCGATCTCTTGGGCACTCTTTTTGCCTCCAACTCAACTTTGAACGACCACGGGAAGATGCCGTCTATCATCTTGCGATGTCAATTGTCAATTGCGAGCTCAATGCCAGAAATATTTTTTCGGCAAAAATCTTTTATACCTTACGCACCGTTGGGAAGCTGTTATTGAAAGCAAGGGAGAGGGTCTGGCAGTTAGTCTGGATATGGCAAAAGATTTCGATCGTGTTTGGCACAAGAGACTTCTTTCGAAGCTTCCTTCCTATGGACTTCTCGAGAGTTTATGCACTTGGATTACCAGCTTTCTCACTGGGCGGAGCATACAGGTCATTCTCGACGGTTTCTGCCGAACCCCAAGCCCTTGAACGCTGGTGTACCCCAAGGCTGCGTGCTATCCCCAACTCTATTCCTCCTGCACATCCATGATATCTTGGATATTCCCACAATACATTGTTATGTGTGTGCGTTATGTGTTAATTAATAATAACGCATCCATTAATTTTTTTGGCAATTCTTTTCCATTTACCTACTTTTGGGAATCGTACAACTAAAACCTGACATTTCATAAATGCAATGTTAAGCGGAGGGGTTAAATATTAATACCTCACATTATGTTGGTTTAATGTTAATACTAATGTTGTAAGGAAAATATGTATCGTTAAGAAAATTTGATAATTGGTTGTTGATAAAAACTAATATTATACTACTCGCATAACGAAGTACTCTAGACGTTTTACGATAGGTTTAATCTAAAAATTGAATTCTTACTTGCAAAGATAATCTGCAAAGACCTGGTAGTATTTTGGATTTACGGACACCTTTCCAACTGCCTCCATCGGCTGCTTCATCCAGAGAGGAGGCGACCAGCTTGTTGACAATATCTTTATAACATCTGTAGCTACTTCCTTAGCAGCATTGATTAGAGGAATCTTAAATTAAATAATATAGTTTTTCATTACTTTTTATTACAACTAATATATATTTATTTAGTTTGTATTATTATGTAACATATTTTATACTTTATATAATTATAAAGAGCATGTTTATTCTTTACTGGCGCAGTTACAATATTGTTTAAATATAGACTCAACTACTTCATATTATATTACATCATAGCGCATTATCATATAACATGAAATGTCAATATTCTCTCGTTATAAATTCATATCAAATCTGAGAGTAATGTGTAAGATTGCAGTCATTAGATAAGTTGTTAATTAGATTAATTAAAATGCTTTTATCACTAACCTTGAAATCATAATCATCGGGAGCTAGAGTGAAGTTGGAGAGACTGAAATCATTTTCCGGCTGATCTTGGTAAGTGTAGAATCGTGAAGAAAAATCTGATGCAGCGATGGGCAATCGAAGCATATTATATTCTATCCCTTCATCACTGAAGTAAGAACTGAAAAAATAAGGTAATAAAGAAACAAAAATATTTTTATTTACGCAATTAAACTAAAAACGCCTTAAAAATTTAAATATATATATATATATATATATATATATATATATATATATTACATTGAAATATTATCTGGATATGCCAATGAAGATACAATAAATTACAATATTGTAGTTTGAAGATCGTATTTTATTTACTTTATGAGTTTCTGTTGGGCCTCTAAAGGTAAACTCTTCCAATTCATTCCAGCGGTATCAGTTGATGCTCCACCAAAACCTTCAATTGTCTGATAGGACGTCTTACGATTAATTTCAAATACTGTTCTACCTACAAGCGGAAAAAAGTGGATCAAATATTTATACTATGCATAATGTCCGCAAACTGAGCTATCTTCTTGGTTTTGCCGGATTTTTTATTTGACATGAGACAAACGACGAAAACATGACAAACCTAAGATAAACAATTTCAATATCACTTACCGTTATTTTGTGTTGATCCCAGTTTACCGATGGATCCAGTTTTTTTATCAAACCTCAGTCCTGCCTAAAAGATTATAAGAATCATTATTAATAACAAATTGTATCATAATACAAGTTAACGTTGTCTTATATTATGATACGCGACACGTAAACAAAATACTATTTAAGGTACTTTAAGTTGTTCTCCACATCTATCTACAAAAAAAGTTTAACATAAAAAAAATGAAGACAAAAAGTACGTTAGTCCATTGTATAATAAATTATTTATATATAACAACCGTTATTCTTTGGTAATTCCACCATAGTTGATAATTACAGTTACCATGTTTAATGATAAAAAGTATTCTCAACCGTAAGATGTAGGTACAAGAGTGTACGTATAAGTTAACATTTTAAGTTATTTTGTTCTCCAGAATAGCAGTAAGCTCGCTCTCACTTTACACCGTTGCAGAGTGGATCAAAGTTGTAATATAATTGTAAATATTTCACAGATTCTTTTACCTTAGTACTTGTGTAGGTCACATAAGTTCCACGCTTAGGGTCGGTTCTAGTAACGGTGTCGCAGTAAGTGGCGTTGCAAACGCACACCGATGATTGAGTGTAAAATTTTGCCACACATGGTAGATCTACATGACAATAACAAAATTGTTATCTATAAATTAAGTACTGTATTAATATTATCTTAATGACTAATATATTAGAGCGAGCTGCTCGCTTTTTAGAGAATAAAAATAGGATAACGGAAACCAGTCAAACCCTTTTGTTTTAATATATAACATTTTTATTATTGTTTATTTGTTTAATATACATTATGTCTGATAATGAATCTTCACACAGTATTGATGACACATTTTACTCACTGCACGATCCCAGAGGCTCCTTTGACAGTTGTGACGATTCAAGAAACGATAGCTTAACTTAATTAAGTAGACATTTGGAAAGAATATTTACTTGACAACCATTACTTGTTCAATATTTGTCATTTAAATTTTCAAAGTATACCAAGCTGCTATGCTGAACTAGAGGCCACATTCAAAGAATAATACAATCCCCGAGGTACTTATCTCCGAGAGCTGGCTAAAACCACCATTACACTCTGCGATTTATCCATTACCTGGGTTTGTGCTACTCGTAATAAGGAACGATCAGACAGACAGAAGGAGGGGTGGTGTAGCTGTTTATTTAAAAGGCTCTATTGCTCATTTTATCATTTTAATGTCTTCCTTTCGATATTCAGCCTCCTGTGAGTAGTTGCTTCTATAGCTGGACTTTAAAGGTGTTAAGGCTTTCCCAGGCGATATATATTGTCCTCCCTCGACCGATTACTTTACAGATTTGACAAGACGCCCTAGATAATATATCGTCTAATTATAAATATTATATAATAATGGGGGATTTTAATACTAATCTCCTAAAATCTTCCTCGCGTTCCCTTAGACTTATATCTATTGAGTCAGTTAATCTCTCAATTTTCCCATTGAAGGCAACTCATCACAATTTACACAGTGATGATTCAATGATAGATCTCATAATTACTGGAGTCCCTAAATTGTCGAAATGTTTTGGACAACTATCTGCTCCTGTTTTTTTGCGGCACTATCTTATTTACTTGTCGTACAAATTAGGACCACCTAAACAGAACCCTACGATCTTGAAAATTAAAAATTTGTCACAAATATACTTAGATGATTTAATGCGGGATGCTTACAACGTTGATTTTGCCGTTATAAATGCAGCGGCAACAATGTAAGAAAAAGTTAATTATCTTAACACTACTATTTTTACATTGTTTGACACTCACGCACCAGTGCATGAGGTTAATTTAAGCGACCCGCAGTGTCCTGGATGACTGCCTCTATTCGGGCTGCTATGATTAAACGGGACCGTTTATTTAGAGCATTGAAAAAGACCGCAATGCGAAGAATTGGTCAATTTACAAGAGTGCGAGGTATCAGTGAAGTCAAGTGATACGAATAGCTAAACGCCGTTACATTCATGACAATATAAGTAATTCTTCATGCACTGATATATGGAAGTTCCTCAATTCTATTGGTATTTGTACGTCACCTTCACCGCATGTAAGGCAGTGGTCTTGATCATGATTCTTAATATTTTAGATCCTCTTTTATCAATTCAATCAACAATGTTGGTGCTTGTAGACTTTTCAAATGCATTCAACACAGTTAACCACAAAATACTCCTCGCCATTTTATCCTTACTCAAGTTCAGCCCAGTTAAATGGTTCTCATCCTATCTTCGTGGCCGCTAACAGTCAGTTTGCATGGGTGGCTCAACCTCCATATGGGCCAACATACACACTGGTTTGCTATAAGGCCAATTTTTTAATTATATTTTTTTCCTATTATATTCTCTTTATTTTCCCAACTTCAACTGTTTGTATCACTTACACGCTGATGACCTTCGAATCTACGTGCAAACTGGGATAAATGAACTTTTTGATGCAATTAATACCATGAATCGCAACCTAAACCATTGAGTTTATGGTCCTTCAGATTTGGTGTTTCTGTTAATCCTAATAAATGTAAAGCTATAGTCATTGGAAGTTCAAGATTGCTGGTCAGAACGGATTTTGACAGCATGCCAGCCGTCACATATAATGGCAATGGCATACCACTTTCAAAGACAATAAAAAAACCTGTGGTTGAGCACATTGACTGTAAAATGGATTCGCGCCAGCAGATTAAAGAAATAATTCGTGAAGTCACTGCCGTAGAATAGTCCTTTTATCGAACGAAACATTTCCTCCTCCTTAAATGATGCTAGTCAACTCTCTTATCTTACCCCCTTATTGATCTTCTCAACAGGTTAAAGCGGCTCCTTAACAACTATCTCCGTTTACATCTTCGGTTTACGTAAGTACAATCATGTCTCTCAATTTCGCACTAAATTTAAGCTCTAGAATACTTAATCTCCTGTATTCAATCTTAAATGACCCAAATTCGCCTCCATATCTAAAGGAGGAATTCCAATATCTTCATGAAACACATTACAAAATGCTTTGATCATCTTCCAACCTTAAAATGACCATTCTATCGCATAAAACTGTTTTATTCAAAAGTCTTTTAGAGTTCAAGCCTTTATACTCTGGAATAATATACCTGAAAAGATTAGGAGGGCACTTACCAAAAGGTCCTTTAAAAACCTTATTTTGCAAGTACTTCCTAGTATCTTCCTAATACACATTTCATTCATATACTATATGAGTAAGTATATTTAATTAGATAGAATATGTATGTATATATGTATATATATATATATATATATATATATATATATATATATATATATATATATATATATAAGTGAAATATACATACATACATATATATATATATATATATATATATATATATATATATGTATGTATGTATATTTCACTTAGCCCTAGTGTTATTTTCAATCCACAAATGCCAACAGGCATTAAGTTCACCTTTTGTAAAATGCAATAAAGTTTAAATAAATAAATAAAAACCATATGAATAAAGAACATAACACAGACAAACAATCTTTTAGAATATAATAGTATTATTATTATAAAATGTGTGTTTTTCTCACCAGCAGATATTTCTATCGCCAACACCAAAGCCGCCAATATTACAAACATGGTTAATGCCATTGCGAATAATAAATTCTACTTACAATAAGTCTGCATTATATACTGAATTTTTGGTATATACAGAATGTTTAAAATAATAATGAAAATAAAAGTGTGTGTGATGGACAAAATCTTAAAATTTATATTTATTTTCTGCTTTTTTTTTTGGATATTTGAAGATACCTGTCACCTTGCTATATATACCTTACCGTCATAGGGACATCCAAACCCGGTAGGTCTCTACTACTAATAGTAGAGATCTATCGACAGAGACAGAGGCGTAAACAAGTATGTTATAAAATTCGGTACCAATGGCCTGCAAAGGAGACCGCGGCGTTACTTCCCCCTTTTATCCGATAAACTGAAAACGAGACCCCCATGTCTATTCCCGTTTCTCTAATCAGCATAACAGAACAGAACAGAACAATAACGGAAACCCGATAAACGACAGTTATCGTTATGACATAACCTAATAGCGTTGTAACAGCTTAGAATCCTGAAACTATTTTATTTATTTTTTTAATTTAAATTTTTCTATGTTTTAAATGAGTAACGATTGAACAATTAAAATATATTTTCCAGTATTAACTTAACCGTTTTTTTTTATAAGGACAATAAATATTTTAATAACGGTATACTTATTTCGAAGTAGAGTATTTATATTTTAATTTTGAGCAGAGCTGTTTAGCAGCACTCTGTATAAAACTTATGTAATTATGTTTTCTTATACCAGCTGCAAAATCTGATTAAATATTTGAGAATTATATAATAAATTGAAACAACAAAACTATAAATTACTGTTTAATAATACGAATGTATTTACAAAACACTACCGTATCTAATGTTAGTTCTTATGGTTGATTCAACTGATTGAAACAAAAGCTTCCTTAAAACAAAAAGTCCTTGAGTGTTGTACATTCATGATAGTCTAACATGATTTAACAAAAATATTGAATTAACGATACATCTCTTTTATATTTCAAAAGCGTTAAAATAAGATCTAGATCTAGATCTATCTAGATCTAGACTGATCATAAATATGATTATAGTTTATAAGCTTTCAGTTTATTTTTTTTCTGAACTCTTTATTGGATCGTTGTTGTTTAAATTTGGTCAAATGGCGTTACATACCCCGGAGCAGTAAAATGAAATATTGAATAATCGCAAATTTATTTATAAAGAAAAATAGAAAAAGGAGTTAGTTTAAATCGGTTTTATTGCAAGAAAAAAAAATTGTCGTTTGTTTTTTCCGCAAGAATTAATAAACTACAAACAATCTATAGATGATAAATCTAAATTATTTTCAATCATATTATGTAAGAGGATATAAATTATTGGGTTATTATTATCACTATTATAAGAAAACATTTAAACAAACACGTTAAATAAACGAGTGTGCCAACTGTACTGTAAAAGAATACATATTGTAATTCATTATTAGAATATACATATATTCAAAATAAATTATATTATTAGATTTCAAAATTAACAAATTCTATGTAAGATTTAAATAAAAAAGGAATAAAATTCATAACAAACAAATAATCAATAATAATTTATTCAAAATATTATTTTTACATTAAAATCCTTTAACTTACAGAATTCTTAGTTTGGTAGCTGTGATAATAAGTTTTTCAAAAATGTAAATATCTACTGTTAGCTATTTATATGACATGTTTCCAAAATGATCGTTACTCATGGCACTATCGAAAATTTTATTATGTACAAGCACAGTATAGCACAAGATATGATCGTGCTAGCTTTTCGACAAAAGGGGTGTACTTAATGTCTAGACTTTTAGGCCTGTTCAAATTTATCTAAAATATAAGATATGGTCACCAATTAGAAATTTGGACAGAAACATTACGTCCAGCGTCCGATGCAGAAACACGAGTTCACGTGGAAGCGCTGCATATGATCTTTATAACTTGAGCCAATTTCTGATAAATTATAACTGTCTGACAGGTGGCATAATAAACGCTTTTATACACCTTTAATATGCTTTTTATAAATGTCATACAACACTACAATTGTCCCAACAGTTACGCAAAAAAGCGTTGCAGTTAATAATTTTTATGCTTGGATTTTTTATTTACTACAATTGCGTAAGCAGAAACCTAAGATTTAGAAGGCTTTTCTAATACTGCTCTCAATATGCAAATAAAATCGTAATCCGGTATAATACTTAAGTCTTTAATACGTTAGACCTGATTCAGTACATTCTCAACATAAAAAGAAGTAGTAATTGAACTCTTCTTTTTAGTGAATCGTAACACATAGCACTTGTCAGGTTTTAAGCAAACACCGTTGGATGCGCACGACAAGACAAGGTTATCCAATTCCGCCTGCAGCGATAGTTTCTCATTCAGTGATTCTACAATCCTAAAGAATTTTAAATGATTAGCGATCATATAAAAGTTGGAACTTTGGAAACACTTACCAATATCGTTTGTAAAGATGATGAAAAACAAGGGTTCCCAAAATGGAACTCTGGATCGTAACTGTAGATCCAAGATTCGTCAATTGCAAGGATGTAAGATACGTTTTGCTAAAACCCTCCTACAAACTTTTCCAGTATAAATGTGCACCATACAATATAGGACTTATTTTTCAACGTGAGATTGAGGTATCGATAGCGCCGCAACCTTCAAGTGTATATGTAGGTTGGTGGCAATAGCCTGTGTACCAATTTTTAGTACAACCTGAATCGCACGATGTGTAACGTTTTTATTTTTTCTCAATAATCACTCCACTGATCATGTTTTCATGGGTTACTGCAGTTGTCGGTCGGCCGGGTCTGGGGTAATTTAAATTCAGGGAACCCATAAGTAATTGTTGATAACGCAGGAGCAAACTACTCAAAAGCAGCTTTTAAATTTTTATAAGATTCCTTGAACACTCGTTTATAATCATAGAAAATCATAGCACGAAAAGGGAGACATCCATTGGTAAATAGAAAAGAAGGAAGACAATTAGTAACCTTTAAACATATAAATAAAAATTACTCTATAAGTGGCCAATGATTTCACCAAGAAGTTATGTAATTAAATTCAATATAATTTTGGGAAAATAGATATTTTTTTATTTTTTTGAAAAATTTTCGGAAAAGCTCTCATAGGACGGCAAAAATGCAGTCGAATTCTCACACTTTGAATTTCTCGAGTTTCAATTTAGGTTAATGTAGAAAATTCTCAATGATTGAAGCATAAGTGATTTAAATAAACCATCTTTATATGGCATTATTTTCTATAAGTTTATATTTTTTTAATAAATGATTAAGTTGGAAGAAAACTTTTACCTAGTTAGTGACCAAAACAACAAAAGATTTTTATCAGTTGGAGCGTGTAGCTGCCTGCACTCGTGTTGCAAAATTTTAAACATTAATGCTTAACCGCAGTCAAAGGACACTTATAATTTTAAGTAAAACAAAAATGATGTTTCACTCAAATATCTATGCCTTTTGGACAATTTTTTTCAGTACAAGGTTGGTGAGAGCTCCATCTTATAATTTTGCGACGAGTCTCAGAGTTGTAGTTACACCACTGAAAGAAACATATTATCCATCTCATCAAATGTGTTCCTTATTTACCTATATCATATTTCCTCTTCTAAAATCTCTTTCGCTTTTCCGACTACCTACCAATTTCTAATTTACCTCTCTTCTCTACTATAGTCTTAAATAATTGAATTCCGTCCTATATAAAAATTACTTTTTAAATCATATAATACGGCATCTGCTTTAATTAAAAATACGGGGATTGAATGGTAAACTACTGTTAATAGTCTTGCATGGTTTTAGCAACACCTTTAAAAACGTAGATCTTATACATTACACTGTTAACTCTTAACATGTCTCAGATTTTAAGATCTTAAGTTAGCGTGCATCATATACTAAAGCCTATGTTTTAGAAGAGATTATACCAGGATCTTTCGTTCGTATTCGATTAAGGTTTCGTATAGTAATGGAGATTATAAATGCCAAATTCTCTTCTTCCTCTATGAGTATTTTTGTATTCAAATCTAATCTACAGTGTTTGCAAATTTGCAGATGATTATGAACTACGGCACTACGAATGATCTAGAATGTCTGCTTGTTTGCCAAAAAATCACATAAAAATGTGAATTGAACACCATTTATGTAACCAGTTATAACAACACAACTGACTAGATTAGTTAGATTCGACCAAGTAGTGGGTGAGTGAGAGAGTCAATAGTTCCAGTATCTTCTTTTCCTGTGACAGTATCCTACCATATATGTATATTAAATATTGAATATTACGGTTTATCATCAAAATCAAGAATTTTTAATCAGAAAGGGCAGTCGAAGTCAACGTCAACAGCTGCTTTCGCTATAAATTATTCTATTATAAGTAATAAATGCTTGTATAGTGTCCCATTTATACAAATAAGGGTGATTAATATACAAGACTGCAACAGTTATCGTGGTATAAAGCTCATGTCACATACTATGAAAGTACAGGAGAAAGTGAAGAGAAGAGAAAAGGATGCGAGACATGACTGATGTTTCGGAGAACCAGTTCGGTTTTATGCCTGGTCGGGGTACGACAGATGCTGTATTCGCTCTCCGTCAGTTGTGTGAGAAATACAGACGAGCCCACAAGAACCTGTACATAGCGTTTGTTGATCTCGAGAAGACATACGATTGGGTTCCCCGTAATGTGATATGGTGGGCTTTGAAAGAGAAGGGTATACCTGGGAAGTATGTGGAGTTGGTTCGTGCAGTGTACAGTCGATCTAGTACACAAGTCCGGTCTACCGCTGGAAACACCGTCAAGTTCAATATGGCAGTAGGTTTGCATCAAGGGTCGGCTCTGTGTCCCTACCTCTTCTTATTGATAATGGATGCTCTGACATTGGACATAAAGGAAGAAGCACCCTTGTGCATGCTATTCGCTGATGATATTGTTCTTGTCGGCGAGGATGGAATCGAGGTGCAGAGTAGACTGGAAAAATGGCAATAAAAGTTGGAGAGTGTTATACATATATATATATATATATATATATAAAATACATACATCGTTTTTTATTTTATCATGGATATCAGTTTTGAATCTTTTCACTCGACCTGCAGTGACAGTTCTTTTTTTACTACTATTGACAATGATTTAACAAATGATTTGTTGCTTGGTGATTCTTTGTCAAATGAATTGGCGCCCTTTCCAAAAAACCTAAACATAAGTCATATTAATACCCAAAGCGTTCCCTGTTTGATGACTCTTTTAATATCAATAACTTGCATTGTATACTAATCTCTGAGACCTGGCTTAAACCATCATTACAATCGACTTGCTTTGTTATTCCCGGTTTTACACTACTAAGAAATAACCGCACTGGAAAGATTGGAGGTGGAATGGCCATTTACCTCAAAAACCTTACAAAATCATTTGTCAGTCATTTCCCTCTACTCTTCCTCCCCTGAATTCATATTCCTTGAGGTGGATGCTGGCATTAAAATTGTCCTGGGCGTGATATACTGTCTTCCTAATATTAATTATTTTACTGCCTTGGAAGAAACACTAGAAAACTTAATATCTATTTACAGTCATGTCATCATTATAGGTGATCTTAACACTTGTATTTTGAAATATAATTCCCGCTCGCACAAATTATACTCGCTGCTGGAATCTGTTAACTTGACAATACTACCTTCAGAACCAACTCACACGTAAGTTCAACTAGCACTCTTTTAGATTTAGTCATGGTCTCCAATAGTAACCTTGTTGCAAAATCTGGCCAACTCCCTGCCCATTTTTTTTCACTCCATGACCTCATCTTTGGCTCTTATTCGATTAAGGTTCCCAAACCCAAACCCAAGACCTTATTAATCAGAAATTCTACTGGGCTTGATTTAAGTAGACTGGAGTTGGATGCCTCAAAAATCCACTGGATTGATTTAACGGTGTTGGAGACAGTAGATGATAAAGTGAAATATTGGTGTAAAGAAGTCCCAAATTTTTTTGATAAACATGCACCTTTACATAACGTCAAATTAAAACATCACAGCACTCAGTGGTTTAATGATGACTTTTGCAAAGCTAGATTAAGTTAATTGGTCCATATACAAAGCTGCAAGAAATCGGTGTAACAGGTTATGTAGGAATTTAAAACGCCATTAGTGATCGTATCAGTTCACTATCTTCGTCGACAACATATAATTTTCTAAATCTTGGGGTTGGCCAAGAGAAACTCTACCGAATCTAATCTCAACATCGACATCAATTCTTTAAAAGATCATTTTTCTCCTTCTTCCAATATGGACCTTTCGATAAATTCCAAACCCTGGCTGATATATTCAGCTTGCCAATTTTTCCTTTAAAAAAGTTTCATCTTTCACCTGTAGACAGCTATGAGGTAAAAAGGAGAATACTTTCTATTTCCTCCAAAGCTTTAGGATGTGACGAAATCAGTCGTCCTATGATAGTTTTTATTTTAAATTCTCTTTTAGACATAATTACTGATATTATAAATTTTTCTATATCCTGTAACACATTTCCCGATACTTGCCGTGAGGCATTTATCATGACACTTCCTAAAACATCAAATCCATCACCAGATCTCCTCTCATTACACTAAACACGATATTTTTAATACATACCAATCATGGTTTATAGCTGGTCATAGTACGACAACTGCCCTACTTAAAGTTACCGAAGACATCCGCGAAGCCATAGATAATAAACATGTGTCAACACTGTTGATTATGATCTTCTCCTCGCACTTCTCTCCCTAATAAATATCTCAGACTCTGCCCTACAATGGTTTTCTTCCTATCTTCGAGGGCGCAAGCAGTCTGTACGCTTTGGACAGAAGCAATCTGACTGTTGTGAGATCACTACTGGCGTTCCTCAAGGCGGAATATTATGTTTCTTACTGTTTTCGACATTTATCAATTCTATTACTACCTTTATTCATTCACTCTACCACCTTTACGCCGACGACTTGCAGCTGTATCAACACACTACCAGCACTAATTTTGATCAAAATATTTCCTCCATTCATTCTGACCTCATGCGCAAATCTTCGTGGGCTGATCGATTTGGCACATCTATAAACTCTTCCAAATGTCAGGCGATTATAATTGGTAGCCGACAGCAACTAGCCAAACTTAATGACTGTTCTTCTAATTTAAAACTTGACAATACTTCTGTACCTTTTTGTAATTACGTAAAAAATCTTGGCCTAACGATGGATCGTTGTCTTAGTTGGAACTGTCAAATTAAAGAAGTGTCTCCTAAATTTTATTCTTGTCTACATTCACTAATGCGCCTCAAACATTTTCTTCCCGTTAAAACTAAAATACAGCTTGCCAACAGTTTACTGTTGCCGATAATTGATTACGGTGATGTTTGCTACGTGACTTTAAATGAAGAGTTGCTCAACAAGCTTGACCGCATGTTGAATACTACTATAAGATTTATTTTCAAACTTCGTCAGTTTAACCACGTTTCGCGTTATCGCTCGCAATTAAACTGAATAAAATGGCTATGAAAAAGTTCAACGCTTGTGATCTTTTAAGATATTCACAAGTAACTAACGCTTCAACTATTGTTTTTTTATTTTTTTTTTATTTATTATACATAGGAAAATAAACAATAATCATTAAACAATGTCCCACAAAACTGTTAAAACAGTTTGACTGTGGGATCAGCAGTCTCTTTTAACATTAAGATGTTATTACATTATGACTTTTCCTTAAATATTCAGATGTTGTTACATTATGACTTAAGCGTCGAAAGGTAGAAATACACTCATTTACTAGTTAGTAACTAACTATTCACAATAATGAGAAAAGGTATTTTCGTAACTTTAATTTAAATATGCGTTTATTAGACTCCAATCGGATATCTTTGGGCAGGCTGTTAAGTATGAAAGGTAATCGTTTTTTTAGTGTTCTGTCCCCAAAGTAATTACTCACTTTGGGAATTTCATATTTACCCTCAGACACCGATCGAGTACCGATGTTGTGGTTCAACAGCTTCAGGCAACGCCCCTGACCGTTATGGTTATTTATGGCAAAGAGATATTTATGTTTTAGGCTTACTGGTAGTATTTTGCAAATTTTAAATAGTTTGACATAGTTTCCTTTACAATTTGTTTTCGTTTTTTTGTTTACAAATAGCTTTAAAAATCTAATCTGTATTATTTCTAGTTTGTCAATGTTACTTTTGGATGTGAGGCCATAACTGTCAAGTGCATAGCCCAGTACTGAATCGACTAATGCAAAATACAGAATTTTCAATGTGACAATTGGTACTCTAAAGCTAAGGTGATAGAATTTACATAGCAGCGATCTTAGTTTATTACAAATGTAGTCTATATGAGTCGTCCAGGAAAATTTAGAGTCTATTTTTACACCTAGGTATGTTACACAGTCAACATTTTCTATCGGCTTACAATTACAATTCATAAGGTTGTTATGAAGGCAGGAATAATCATGTGTGTATATAAATGGAGGTGAGATTAATTTTTTAGCGTATGGTGACCTTATTACCATGAATTTGGTTTTATCTGAATTTAAGATGATTCCATTGTCGTGTGACCACCTAACTACCGCGTCTATATCACGTTGTACTAAACTACACAATTCCTCGATATCAGTTCCAGCAAGTAAAGTGCATAAGTCATCTGCATACATATAGGCTGAACAATTGCGGAGAACACCGTATAGACTGTTTACATGTAACAAATAGCAGAGTGGCCCAGTCCCAGATCCTTGAGGAACTCCGCATCTGACTTCGGTTTCTTCGCTTAGCGTATCACCCACCTTAACACGGAAAGTGCGATCTGTTAGGTAGTCACGGAACCATTGATTTAAAGGTTGTTTTACTCCACATTCATCCATACCTCTCAACAATGTTTCTGTTTCTAACGTATCGAATGCTTTTTTATAGTCATAAAATACTAGTACAACCGTTTGGTTCTTTTCTAAGTATGAATTAATTTCATTGGTGAATTTCGCCAGAAGCGTGTTTGTACTTTTACCTTTTTGGAAACCGTGTTGGCATTCGTTCAGTATTTTATTTTTATTTAGGTAATTTCCCAGTTGGTTTACAATGCACTTTTCTATAATTTTGTCAATACTCGATAAAATAGCTATAGGCCTGTAATTAGAATAAAGTTCTCGGTCACCTTTTTTATAGACTGGACGGATTACGGTTTCTTTCAGTTTCGACGGAAAAATTTGCTGGCTAACAGATAAATTTATTAATTTAGCCAATATGGGGCTAACCTTGTCAACGACTATTTTTAAGTCCGACATACGCACGAGATAACTCCCAGGTGCTTTATTTTTACTTAATTAGTTAATTACGCGTTTGACTTCATTTTCACTGACAGGTTGCCATCTCATATACATATCTACTCGCTTAACATAATCATTCCTTACCATCCATTTTTCAGCACATTGATGTTTTATTTTATTTACTTCATTTAAAAAATTATTTGCGAACTTATCACATATTTCTTTTAAACTTCCTTGCCCTTTCATATTTGAGATTATTAATGAGTCTAGTGGCTGCCTATTGTTTCCTAATAAACTGTTTAATTTGTCCCACACTTTTTTAATATTATTATTACAATCTAATATAGTTTTTTTATCGTACTCAACTTTACATTTAAATATAGCTTTATTACATTTATTTCTATATCTAGTATAGTTCAGTCTTTTTATCATATTTTTTGGGTCATAGCACCATACATCAAACAATATATCTCTCTCTGAAATCATTCTTTTTAAATTATCGTTTATCCACAATTTTTTATTCCTACTACTTTTATTTTTATTTATAGGTCTTAATTTGTAACATTCATTGTAAATATTGGTAAAGATATTTGTGAAACATTTATATAATTCAATTGGACAATTTATTTCTAACAATTTGTTAAAGTTAATTGTTTGTAACTTATTTCTAACCAACCTATTGTCTAAAGTACGTCGATCAGCTGCAATCGGCTGAGGACGGCACATAGCTGGAGTGCGATTCCATTGTATTGCGGCCGATACAAAGTAGTGGTCCGCTATCTTATGTTTTATTACGGCAGAATCAATCGAAGCTAATGGTGCTCTTATGTATATATGGTCTAGACACGATTCAACTAAGTTATTCATTAGTACTTCCCTACGAGTCACGTCACAAATACATTTGGTAAATCCAAACTCCGTTAAAGTATTCTCGTATAAAATAACCCTGTTATCATCTTTATTTAGAATATTAATGTTTATATCTCCACAAAAAATAGCTTTTGAACGCTTAGGTAAGCTATCCAATAGGTTACGTAGTTCTAATAAGAAATCTCGAATTTTGTCATAGTTAAGAAATCGGGGCGGTCTATATATGGATATTAAATAATTTTTCTCGCCGTTAACGTCTAATATTAAGGAAACGCACTCAGCCGATTGCATTCCGCTGAGCGGCATACGCGTTTTCGCGTCCGTCTCGCTCACTCGCACGCCGATATTGGTTCTCGAGTAAACTAACACCCCTCCTCCTCCGCGGCCCTCGCGAGTATAAACATTAATTATAAAGCCTGGAAAATTAATTTTAAAGCTACATGGATTTACTCCAAACAGAAGTTTATTTTACTTGTTATGTGGATATTGAACAATAGCATCCAAGTTGTATTACTGATAGAACCTTTCCACCGCCTGAATAACGAGGTGAGGCATTACTTTATATATATATCACATATTACAATTGTTGTTAAAATATCAATGTTGGAAGGTACATTTAATACAAAATAAACATTTTAATTTATTAAGTTTTAAACCGTCAGCAATGATTTATATGTAATCGTATAAATCTTTATAAAAGCATATTGTATTATTATTATTAATTTTTGTTTTTGGTAAATAGGCGACTGGTACATATTTGTATGTTTCAGATGGATAGTACAAAAATAGTTGTAAGTAAACTGTTAACCAAAATTCCTCGCGGCAGTGCTCTTCACGATGCGTTGGACAGTTTCATTGAACAGTTCCTTTTCAAGCAATCCACTTTCACACCACTCGGATTATTTAACTTCAGTAGACCATTGATTGCTACAGTATGTAAATATTATAATATTAAAATACATACTCATTTAGTACATTTGAAATACTATTTGTTAATGACATGTTTTCATAATTTAAATAATTATTTGTTTGAAAAACAGAAAGAGTTTTTTATATATTTAGATCATTTGTTACAGATTGTTGGCTGTGTGATAACATTTTTACTTATTAATGATCAATTTAGACATACAAAGTAATTAATAATGAATGAAAAAACCTATATAAATCAGTCTTAAAATTAAATAATATATTTGCGTGCTTATATTTTTAACGATGATGAAAATATTTAATTACTTCTTGAATAAAATAAGGATTTTTTGAAGATCAACTTAGTTTTATTATTAATTAGTAAGAAAATAATCAAGCTTTTCAATCAAGTTTAAATCTAATAGTTTTTTAAAGTGAATGACAAAACTGAAATAAAAGAAAGTATTGCATTGCACTTGAGGCTCCGTAAAAAGGACTCTATCTGTATGTATATATATGAACACTTCACAAAGTTTCTGCTTATGTTCTTATACATTAGATGTGAATGCGACAATATCGACTAAGTAAACAAACACTTCATCCGTCTTGTAAATCAGAAAGTGCAAAGTCCTTTTCTCATTTGAAAATAGCAAGAGCAATACTAAGACCATGTGCTATTCCTTCCAATTCATAATGGTCACATGGCCTGTTACAAGGTATTTTAGAAATTTAATTTTATATTGATGAAATCTTTTGGCAAGGTCTAATGTGGTGAAATATTGAGTGTCCTAAATTATCTGAGCTGCAATTCTTATGTTTGTGATAAACTATTATTGAACGCCAGTTTTGTTTACCGGAAGCTTCTGGTTCCTTGGGCTTTACTCGTAGTTAGATGGGACATATGACTGCCTATTCACTTCAGCCACTACCAAGGGCGCGGCCTCCTAGTCTCTCAAGCTAAAAGAGAAGTAGATCTTACTATTCATTGCCTCATAGGACATCTTGCAGTATTCCCACTCGGCTCAAATGACCAGCCTACGTTGCATGCTGAGGATTTTCACTTTCACCTTATAGCGTCGGATGTATGACATGTGTATGTACAACAACACAGGCACCCCTTAGAGACACTCGGATCGCTTTACTCCCTCATAGAGGCGGCGAACTCCTTCCCTTGGATCCCGATTTATGTCAAAGATGCATCTGGCTCTGGTCGCCTAGTTATGAATAAATTAACTTTTGAAAAAGTGGAGCAAGAACGATATGCGAGTAGTTAGAATATAGCTAAAGACCTGAGAATTTACCTCAAAAACAGTTCAGTGATCGATTTGAAAAAGACGGGTTATACAAAAAAAAAACGAAATGTGAATGTCACTTGAACTCACTGAAGGAAACTTAATGGACCGTGTTCTCATTTACAATTCTTTTTTAAGATGTAATGAAATCAAAGCATTTTTTAAGAGATTGGTCACTGATAACAAAAACTGGATCACCTATAATAAAAATAGAAGAAAACCATCGTGGTCAAATATCGGTCAAGGCAAGGTTGACACGCAGTAAGGTGATATGGCAGAATTGAAAAGCGTCACTCATTAGTAGTTTTCAGCGCCGGGCAAAACCATCGATTCCATTTTATGCATAGTTTACAATAATAATACTTTGAGAAGATTTTAAAACTGATTACGAATAAGCGCTGTGATTATTAACTTTGTATTAAATTGATGCTTTTCGTATCACGAAAGGTTTAAAAATATGTGACTTATTACAATGGTGTGTATTATATATCGAAAGATATAGAACTTCCGTCAAAATTGGAAATATAAAAAAAATATCACAAAAATACTTTTTAATCTAGAAAGCCGGCTCGCACTAATTATGATTTAACCTTTCTTAATAAACAGTGAAATACTCTATAATTGATAACGTTCAAAATCGCAAACGTCTTTATTAGTTTTCAATATAGTATCTAAAGTATTCTTGATACTCTTGTGTTAGAAAACAGGTAGAAATACAAAAAAAAATATGTCAGATCCCGTTTTTCCTCTTGAGCTTGCTCTAGTCCACATACCTAAATGTATGTGTTATATGTCATCCAAGTTAACAATTAAACAAATATATTGATACAGGACATACATAAATACATGACATTTTGACAGCACGACGGCTTCTCGTTTTATTAAATTTCTATTATATTGTATCAAAAGCAGTCTACGACGCTGAACTAACATAGTAACTACGATTACTTAGTACAACAAAATAATTAAACAAATTGTTAGTTTGATGTTAAATGTTTTCCACATCTGAATGGTATTGCGTTTGCAATAGGTACGTAATCATCAATCTTTTACGTTAATCACAATATAAATCTTAATTCATTAATGTCCTACGAGCGACAGGTGATTGATTATTCTTGGATAATAAAGTTTAGAGTCCGATCAAATACAGTTTTATAATATTTGATAAGGAGGCCATTACAGATTAAACATTAGTGATACATACAAAACGTTTTCCAGTGATGGAAGAATTGCGAGAGGCTCTGTGCGAGGGTGTGTTGGCGGCCGTCTTTCGCGTTTCTCGTTTTGCTGGTGTAGCACCGTTTACATTGACACAGGGAGGACCTGTCATCTCTCGCTATCTCACTGTGTATAGCTATATCCTTGTTACCTTTATTAGTAAGTTTCCAAAGTCAAAATATCTGCTACTGTAAATACTTAGTTCAATATTATACTTTCACTAATGACCAAACATCGAAAGTGTGTTTTTTAGTTTGTCACGGATCAAGAAATAGATTTTTTTCTTACTTTTTTTGCTTTATTATTAAAACCTCAAAAATTATATTTCCAATCTTCTTAAAATACATATATGGACTGGTGAAATGTTATCTATTTTAAAGTATCAAATTTAAAAAAACTTTATACACTATAATGTGGTGTACAGTAGAAGTATGATAATGATGATAAATCCAACTTATTGGTAAATATGCCTAAACTTTTCAGACGCGGTAGTTTTAGCTGGTTTCGCAATAGATCTAACAGAACCATCGCGGTCACTGCGGGTGTCCACACCAACCTCACGATTAGTATGGATCACACATTTTTCTATAGTAATACTGATAACAAGCGTCAGCGTATATCAAGAACCCGGCCGCATTGCCTGCAATATCAACACCTTAAAACAAATTATAAAAGTAAAGTCATATAAAAACTTGATCAGTTATTATCGTGGTTAAGATGACTAATCTTTTATTTGATTTTAGATCAAAATGTTTACAGGTATTAAAATAAAACCAGATTCAACAGAAAATAAATTACGAGTAACAGTTATATTGATATCTGGTGGACTTTGTTTACTTATATTGTGGGAACTGTATGGATACGTAATAGAGGCTTACAGGGGTAAAGAAGGTAATAAAAATGTCACCCTAATGTGTTGTAAGTACGTTTACGTAAATGCTAGAAGTTATGTTTATATTTTAGTTCGAACATTACTTATGTACTCTTTCCTGTGCTACGAGTATATCCTCATTTTATTGGTCGAGTTACAATTCGTGTTGCTAGCGTTGCAGCTACAAACAATATTACAGAACATTAATGAAGACCTAAAAGAACAAATACGTTATAATCTGGAAAACGAAGGTAAGTTTTTGCATTTCTATACAACTAGATGTCAACAAAATCGTTAGTATTAAATTACAATTTCAATTTATTTTAATTGTATGAAGTACTATTGTTTCATTCAATGATCATAACTAAAGTATATATAACGGCCTGGGGGTTGAAAGTATGTCGTATCGCTCCGGAAATACCATCAAAGGAAGATCGTTCCACATCTGAATGGTATTGGGAAAAAAGTCCTTGAAAACTGCACAGTAGAAGAACTCCACGCATCCAAATGGTTCGGATGGTACTGCAGGTGATGACTGGAGATTAAACTGAATGAGGTTCAGTTCATCCATTGCGAAACTATCGCCAAGAATATCTCTATAGAAGAAACAAGTTTCCTTCTGCGCTCGTCAAGGTTTTCCCGAGAGAACCGTGGACTGCCCGAATATACCGCATCTCCAATGTTGTCATCTGTATAACAATCTAGGCTGGAAATATCCAACATATATTGATTTGCTGCAGAAACTGAGTCGGGAATAGCTCATAGCGTTAACCTATAGCCTGTGAGAAAGCAGGTGATCTACTTTGCATAAACTCGGGTAGCCCATAAGAAGAAAGCTTCGAAAGAAGCTCCTTGTACCATACAAAATCGAAGGCTTCATATCCAGACTAAAAACCAGACCCTCTCACTTGTTTTCAATAGCAATTCTCGAGGTACGTTAGAAACTCTCCGTTAGTGATATTCTCCATTATTTTAGAAAGAAAAGAGGTAATAGCGAAAGGAGTTTAGTTAGCTGGGTACGAGATATCACCTTTTGAAGGGATCGGGTGGACAAGGATTTCAAGAAACCGGGACTATGCCTTTAAAATAGGAGAACTGAAATAGAGGCGTTATCGCTCTCTGGACTCTGGAGGTATAAATTTCCTCTTTATAGTGCTTTACATCAAGCTTATTACGCCTGCTATTTGTCAGCTACTGCCAGCCCTAAAAACCACATCAAACCAAGACCGCGATCTGCCACCATGGGGTACCACAGAGCTTGGTGCTAATAGCTACCTGCCCAGTAATATCACATCATTTATCGTCGCAGCACAATCAATTATTGGATCATTAGGACGGACACAAATCGGCCCCCATGAGTAGAATACAAAAAAGGATCACATTCCATATCAGTCCGCTGACTTGTAGTGCCAAACGCGTCAGATCGCATGTTTTGTGCTAGCCGGACATTGAATGGGTACTACCAAGAAATGCTCAGAGGTTCCTAGGGGTGCCAAGAAAGTGATCTGGTACTTTCCAGGATTTGTAGTCAGCAGAAGATTCAACAAAGAGGGCACATGGCTGTTCACGTCCAGTAGACGAGTGTGCGTTTTAATCAATTGGGACACACCATTTACCAGACTAAAGTTAAAAACAGTTTTCCCCGCATAGTATTGTGACCGTTAAAGTCTCCGAGGATAACGACTTCGGCGCAGGGAGTCTGTGAAAGCAGGTCGTCAATCCTTGCCTAGAAAAGGCTCCAGAGCTGATCTAATTCTACATTACCACTATTTGACGTGTAGCAGCACGCGTAGATTGTGATATGATCGTCCATGCCCACGCGCAGCGAGAATACAGACAGGTCCCGACGTCCAAAAATCGTAAAGCGACGGTAGCAGATATCTAACCTTATGAACACAGATACCCCAGCGTGTGGTATAAATGATGTTTGAGTTAATACCCGGGGTACGATCGGTACTCAGTGTCGGTAGGTCGAAAATAAATATCCCTATTTTGAGTAAATATCCTACGTAGAAGACGTAAATTATTCTAAAATAACAGTTGAATCTTTGACGTATTTTCAAACACAAAAGAGGTTCTTTACTCAAGTTTTCATCAAAAGAAAGTCAACACATAACTTTAAGATACCTGGCCAATTAATAAATCGACGGGTTCCGACTAAAAGAAAAGGATAAGATTAGTTGTAAATATCTACAATCGCAGCGCCAGATATTAGTTATTAGTTATTTTGCAGATTTTAAAGACGATAAAAGAGTTAAGGTTCAAGGTTCATAATTATTTTTTTTTTATTTAAGGAGACCCGAAATTTGATAACCATTCCATAAATTCTGACAACAATGGAATAACGGCAATAAATAATTATGTATTCCGACGTCAATCAGTTAAAAGGACAAATACTGTAGTCGATTTTATGTCAGCAATTAGCAAAACTTCCTCAAGTAAAATTAGCTAATAGTTTGCCAAGAAAAATAATATATTTTATTTACCATTTATTGTTCAGAGTCATTCAGAATGTGATTCCTTACTGATTTTATATCTTGTTTTATTTTTTAGGTGAGCCCAATATAAGACATGTTCCCAACAAGAAGAGTATAAGAGATTTAGCAACGGCTTACGGCGCAGTCTGCGACGTCTTGAGACAGTTAGATCGAGGACACGGCCTAGTACTTCTGCTTATTATTGTAAACTTTTTCCTGCAGTTAGTGATAACCCCATATTACATGATCACATCACTTTGTATGTTACCTATTTCTTACATTTCTATTACCTACAAAATTTTAAATAGATTAATAATTTTTGATAACTACTTACTATGAGAATCCATGATCCTATTTATATCTTATAATTTTAATTATCTTTTTTTTAAGATGATTCCATGGACTGGAAAGCGAATGTTGTATTACAACTATTTTGGTGCTTATTTCATATTTGTAATATGTTTCTGTTCGTGGAACCCTGTCACCGCACTCAGGAGGAGGTAACAACTCACAGATCCTTAACATTTATGAGATTTATAATCAACAAATACGTACTAACTGCACACTTGTTTATATCAGATGAACCAAACGTATATGCTGGTGTGTTTAATGATGCGTACTATCTCATCAACAAGTGACCCAACCCTCGCTGAACTAAATATATTCTGTAAGCAGTTGGTGTTAAATCAGCCTTCCTACTCGCCCCTGGGAATGTGCACAATGTCTAGACCTCTGACAGTAACGGTTTGTCTTTTAGCATTCCTAAACCGATATCTTAACAATTATATTCATAATGAGTAGTAGCTGTCGGCCGACTGCCTTCACGAGAAGTATAGAATGACGTTACACGTTAGTAAAATACTTTTTTAAAATGCCATTCTAATAATTTCCAATACCAGTTATTATTATTGTAATGTAATATAACCTAACGTAGGAATTTTTCAAATAGTTTCCACAAACTTGATATTGTTCAACAGTTTTTTCGGGTTAGTGAAATATGATCATATCGAACTCAACATTAAAACCGACGATTTGCTCTTCAATCGATTTGCTAAATAAAAGATAAGTGGCTTCTGAAAATCGACTACGATCCTGATATTTTATTACATTGCTTGCAAAGATGTATTAATTTCAAAGAAAAAAAATCTCTATCGGAAAAAACATACTCTTATCGAACCTGCTCTAGTATATTGACAATAGAGTTTTAAAACTCTGAATTGGGCAGCGTTAACCGGCTCTAATGCCTGGTGGGAAGTTGACGGAGTAGGTGAAGTATGGGAAGGGTCTTATGTAGTACTTGTTTATTTTGGCAGTTGTTGGACAGTCCAGTTTAAAGACGATCTTTCACAAAACCTTATTGTAATTAAAAGCCCGATTAAGTTGGTCGATAGAAAGTAGCTCCAAGTCAAACTATGAATTATTATTTTACTGTAGTTAAATGTTTGTTGCAGATAATTGGAGCCGTGACGACATATTTGGTCATCATTTTTCAATTTCGAACCTATGAAATCAACTTTAACTCATAATCATAGTGTGTTTAGGAATTGTGAAAGTTAATGTTTCCATATAGGTAGTGGACAAAGTAGTATTGTATTATTATTTTTGATTCTCAGAATTAAATTAAATCATCACAATGCTTTTTAATTTTTACTAAGTTTTTCAGGCGACTTCGTATGAGTCAGATTCAGATTACAAAATTCAATCTACTATGATTTAAAGTGTACTCGAATCCTAGCAGTTTCTTTTTATTATATATATTATTATTTTTTATTTACCTTCAAAATAGTTTTCCGTAGTTCAATGTATATATGGGCGCAAATCATTATGTAATGATTATATTGTTTTAAAAATACCGTAATTATTTATAATTAGTTTTTAAATAATCATTCGCAATCACAAAACTGTTATTTCTCTAACTTCAATCTCTTAAACACATTATATTGATTGATTGGTTGGTGATTGGTAAATTTCTCAACCAATCGGTAAATTTCACATTGGATGTGAAATTTATTATTTAATAATTCATATTGTTGCACCTTTTCATGTTAAACATTTAAAGTAAAACTAAATTAGATTTATTATAACTCCAACATTCATTATGTTATTAAATAAACCAAACTTTATTCAATTTGCATCCTACTTGGTGCGACATCTGTTAAAGATTGATGTAAACTTGTAAGAAATGGAGTTTATAATCTTAAAATAAATGTAATTTGTATAAAATAAATCATTTAGAGTTAGATAAAATTCATTATAATATCAATTGAAAAGATTTAACTATATTTGAAGATTTTATATACAGTAATTTTAATATTTGCTTTAAACAAATTTTGATTGTTATTTAATATAAATGTAATTTGTATTAAATAAATCATTTAGAGTTATATAAAATTCATTATAATATTAATTGTGAATATTGAACTATATTTTAAGATTTTATATACAGTAATTTCAACTCTTGCTTTAAAATAAGTTTTGATTGTAACCACGCCTAGAAATAAGTATAAATATGGCTACTATTATTCAATTGCGTTATTCTTGTTACTAGCAGTTATGCGAAAATAAACTATACAAATTCTAAGTGAATTTTCATTATAATAGACAACAAACACGGAATCTCTGACCTATCGCCGACATATACTATATGACTTATTTAGTTTATTAAGAGATTTTTTTAGTTTAGTAATTATTTTATTAACCGCGACCAGTCTAATTGTTATTTTATTAGATATAATATATATCTTTAAACGCCCTCGGCCCGAGGGTTGGCAGAGCCGTCGCTCGAGAAATACCTGTCTGGCGTCCTCGTCACGGTGGTGTTAGTGCCTGAATGTAGTTATTTGACTGCAGCTCCCTCTCATCGAAGATCGACGATGAAGATGTAGTAACCAAATTTATTTGGTTATGTTCAGTGGGTGATCGAGAAAATTCTAGTGTCGTGGTGATATTAACTGACTTGTCGCTAACATTCACAATGCCGTTAAATCATAAAACAATGATTGATGATGGCTACAAGTCCCACATCAAACATTGCTGGACAATTTAACACTTTCCGAAACTTTGTTTTATCAAGCAAGTATTTTTATTTGAGCAAGTTGAAATTCTAAGTTGTCAAATATATCAACAGAAAACCAGAAGCAAAAGAAAGATTTAACTGATTCACGGAGTTCCAGAGATGACAAAAATGGATGAGGCCACCACTGTAGTGACCGTTTAAAAACTATTTATCAACACCTTCATATTCCTGAATTCTCTAACACACCCATCAGCCGATGTCATCTTATAGGGCAGTCCAGCGATAAACCACAAAACAATGATAATACCAGGATTTTCTTGTAGTATTACTGAAGAATAGTATAGAAACATCAAGATAAGTAGGTATAAAGGTATGAAGCGAAGTGAAGCTTGGAAATTTGTCGGGAGTTATTTAAAATAATAAGCCGGGATTTGCTAGCGTTCACTTGTAACCTAATTACTGCAACCGCAAACTACATTCGAATCATAGTTCAGGCGCTTGATTGCATCAAGGATACCTTCAACAAGAGATGATACATACAGGTGATAATCATCAGCAAATAGATGATGTGGCCAGGAAAGATGATAAATGAGAGTATTTATTAAGATAGAAAAAAGTAACGGAGACAAGACACCCCCTTACGGAACACTAGTTTTTCCTGGTTACAGATACATTGTGTGCAATTATACAAGTAAGACTTGAACCTATCGATAGCTGTTGACTAGACATTAATGAATTTAAGGATAACTAAAAGAATATCAAAGGCTCTTTAGAAGTCAAGCAGTGCCAGGATCATCACTTGTTTGTTGTCAATGTCAAACCTTATACTATCACACACCGTCGTTAATGCCGTAACAGTGCTGTGACACCTGCGGATAACAGTCTGTTGGGGACTAACAATATAATTTTTGGAAAGAAACAGTGAGAGTTAGGAAAGAACAAAACGCTCCGAACGTTAGAGAGAAAAAGAAATATGGCAATTGGACGGTAATGTGAGAAAAGTGTTGGATAATGATTTTGGGGATAGGAACGACTTGAGCAATTGGCTAGGCACTGGAAACGGTATTGAAGGTAAGAGAATAATTAATCAAATGTGACAAAATATGCAAAATGCTACCTATACAACAACAACAACAAAACATCATCTTATGATTTACCCGGTCACAACCGGTGGAGTCAAATTCAGCAATAACTTTTTTTTTATTTTCTCATGTGCTGTGTTAAAATCTTATTAGGTACGAGTATTAAGATATTACTTATATGCTTATGTTTATATATATATATATATCATATACCTACTTATGTACGTTAGTTAATATTACATTAATTTATCAGTATTACATTATAATTTGTATATGTATTCCGCGCCTATCAGTATTATTATATTCGTAATTGTGGGTTACCTGGAAGAGATCACTTTAGTGATAAGATCGGTAATTGTTTGACGAATTCTGTACCTTCTATACGTTATTATTTTGTGTATACAACAAAGTTATTTAAATAAGTAAATAAATAAGTTTATGCTGTTGTTTTAAAATTATACAGTTCCTTACTAAAACAAACTATTATAATAACCATTTTGCAGGTGACTCCCCCGGGATCACAGAACAGCTTAAAATAGATAGCTATATCGAATGGATGGTTGAGAAAGCCAAATTCCAACACACCCTCCCTAGTCTTTTTGACCTGCATTTGCTAATAACAGGTAACCCATCTGCACATTACAAAAAATTGCAGATCTCCATCGGTAACGACCCCATCCATTATCATGTCCACATTGACCCGCCATCTACTCGTTAACCATGTAATAAAATAAAACACACAATATACCTTATCTATACAATTTATCTAAATTACTATAGAATCGTTTTGTTGTTTGTGACGTAGAGTTGTGTTAGAGTTTATTTTAACGTGTGTTATGAAACATATGAAATCAGTGAATATGTTGGTGAAGTTGAAGAGACCACGTGTGGAGTGGGAGGTGAGCGGCGCGATGGCCACGGTGCTGCGAGTGCTGCGTCTGTTTGGCCTTGCGCCGCTTCACTTTACATGCGTTCGCGACGGCGTCTACCGCATCAGTCATTCCAGCATCATATTTATTTTGGGCTCTATATTTATCTTCCTTATAAGTATGATTCTGTTTGCTCATTTTACAATTGGCTAAATCTGTATTTAAAACTGTTCCTTACCTGTTACTGTTACCTCTTGTTTTACAAAATAAAGAAGAGCATTGTTAACTGTCAGCTCGTGGCTTACCATGTGGATGTCCATTAATCAAGCAATATTGCTTTCGCGATGATCTTAGGGTCGAAAAATAAGTCGGGCTATTGGAAAAGCCTTTGAAGGTATATGACACAAAACTCTTCTTTACGAGCCACCTCCTTTCACTTCCCAGAAATGTATTGAGTGTTCTCAATTGGCCGAACGTAAAGGTTGTTAGGATAGAAAATTTAGACCAGGTTGCATAATGGGGTAAAATGAAAAAATGTTTAATCTCCAGCAAACAAAAGATTCAACGTGTACCACAAAAAAATGTTATTAGACTTCCGTCGGAGGTGTTTCCATACTGATAGGACTGGATTTTTAGGAAGATTTACTATATTGACTTGTTTGTTTACAGATATAATCCTAATTTCTATGTTTTGTCTACTACTATTCAAAAACTCTATCCACATTCAAGAGGGAATCACATTTCTTTCAACACTTGCTTTACCAAATATTGTTATAACAAGTGTAGCGGTTCTGAAAGGAAAACACCGAATGGAATATTTGATGACTATAATAAATCAAATAGAAGGGGTAGGATGTGATTAACTATCTATATATACCGACTGTACTCACCTAGTTTTATAGAAATTTATTTCATCTAACTGGATAATTGACGGTTATCCATTAACCATTGTAACCATAACCATTACAACAGACGGTTTTGACTAGTTTTTAAAAAAAATATATAATTAAACCTTTATTGTAAGTAACAGTTCATTACAAAATCACAAACAAGACACAACATATTTTATATGATATTTTAATTGTATAAGGTTAATTCCCATAGTCATGAAGGTCATAAAATAGTGTTACTTTCACATATTATATGCTTTATATATATTTTTTTTTTCGTGTGGGTAGTTGAGTTATTTCATTTTATCTAGTTTTTTTTTATTGTTATTAAGTGTAAATGTTCTAATTAATAGTAATTATTAACCTACATTACCTGGCAAATCTCGTACAAACCACTTTTATAAACAACTATTATGGATCTACAAAACCAAGTTAATAAGAACATGGAAGACATTGTTAAAATATTTGAATCACGTATGGATAACTTTGACAAGGCACTAGCAAGAACACAAACGTCTTCAAAGTCACCATTAAAGAATATTTCTCCAGATCTTGCGACACTTGCAAAAGATTATGCAGCTTTCAAAGATGTCATCTGGAAAACATTAAACATGCTACAGCAGCAACTCCAGTTCTTGACAGCAGGTTTTGATAGTCATGAAATGTATTCCCGAAGAAAAATCTTACTGTTCCATGGATTACCAGAAGATTATAATGAGAAGGTTGAATGCACTATTAATAATCTTCTTTGTAATAAAATGGAATTAAATGACATTGATTCCTCTCATCTTGATGTATGTCATCGCCTGGGAGTAAGAAAAGATAAACCCAGGCCAATATTAGTGCGTTTCTGTGGTTTAAAGCATCGGAACAAGGTGTGGAACGCACAGACTTCATTGAAGGGATCCGGTATCAGTGTGTCTGAGTTCTTAACAAAACCTAGACAGTAAGTTTTTTCTACTGCTGGGAAGCACTTTGGTCTCAAAAACTCATGGTCTGCTGATGGAAATATTTTCATTGTTTTTCCCGATAAAAGTCGTGTTAAATTAAATACTATGTCTGAGCTTCAGTCACTTATAGACAAACACCCAGTACAGCAAGCACCAATTGTACAGGATCCCAGAACTACGAGGCCGCGCCGTAACATTAAAGGTACAGCAAAATAATATGCAGTAGACACCATCTTCCTCGTACATACTGTAGTTTTAACATTTTGTACATATTTCAGTTGCTTAGCGGACAATATTTAACTTCCTTTTGTTTTTTACATTATTTCTCAACACTCGAAGAACTACTACAATCTTATGCAACATCTTATGTACACACCATTATTATGGGTGACCTTAATACATGTCTTTCAAAACGGAACACCAGGTCACATAAACTTGAATCATTAATAACTTCTTTTAACATGTCTCTACTCTCTCTTTCCGAAACTCATTTTTTCCCTAATGCTGATCCATCACTTCTGGATCTAATTATAGTATCAAATACTAAAAATGTCTTAAATCATGGTCAATCTACAGCACCCTTCTCTTACCACGATCTTCTATATCTTTGTTATAATTTTTCTCGACCCAAACCAAAGACTGTAACTTTAATGAGACGAAACCTTAAATGTATAAACTGGAATAATCTTAAAAGTGTCATCAACAATGGATTGGTCCGATGTCTATTTAGCTAGAACTATTGATAATAAAGTGCAAAACCTTAATAATTTAATTACCAACTTATATGACCATCATGCTCCTTATAAACCTGTGTACAAACAATTGCGTAATCTCTGCAATAGAATGTGTAGGGATGCAAAGCGTTGTTTCATTTTTTCCTCAATTAATAACTCAACTCCATCGCAGATGTGGAGATTTTTCAAATCTTTGGGTGTGGGGAAAACATCTGAACCTTTACATCAATATGATGATTTAAATTCTCTTAATAAATATTTTTCTAAACCACATGTCCTTTTGCATGATGGAACACGAACATCTACGCTTCATGAACTGTTTAATGCCCCCAAGCCCGACTGTACTCCATTTATATTTCGTGAGATCACAGAGTGTAATGTTAAGATGAGCGTACTATCTTTTACATCAAAAGCTGTTGGTAGCGATGGTATAAGTCGTGACATGCTCTTACCGATTTTAGTAATTACTCACATTATAAATTTTTCTCTTATTTCCAATTCCTTCCCTACAGCTTGGAAGGAAGCCTATGTTATACCTTTACCTAAAATTAAACATCCCTCCGCTCCCATGCATTTCCGCCCCATATCTATACTGCCGTTTCTATCTAAAATTCTCGAAAATATAGTTTTCAAGCAACTTTCATATTTTTTAGCCACAAATAATTTAATTAGTTCTTACCAGTCAAGTTTTCGAAATCATCATAGTACCACGACAGCACTACTTAAAATCACTGAGGACATAAGGCTTGCTATGGACAACAAATCACTTACCATCCTAGTTTTACTTGATTTTAGTAATGCCTTCAACTCAGTTGATTTCGGTATTTTACTTTCCATCCTGCGTTCCCTTAACATATCTCCACCTGTGATTGAATGGTTTCAATTTTATCTTCATGATCGCCGGCAAATGGTTCGCTCTAACGAGGGTTCCTCGGATTGGGCTGATCTAATAGCTGGTGTTCCACAAGGCGCTGTTTTCTGATGAATGAAATGAAGTCACTAAAGTTATATCTTCTCGCTACCATGTCTATGCAGATGATTTGCAATTGTACAGACACGCACACATTGAGGCACTTGACTCAGAAATTGAATTGATTAACGAAGATATGAAGCGGATTAAGGAATGGGCCTATTCTTTTGGTCTCTCAGTTAATCCAAGTAAGACTCAGGCTATACTTATTGGAAGTAGACAACTACGTCACAAAGTTGATTTTAACACCATCCCACAAATTGTATACGATACAACTGATATACCTTTTACTGACACTGTTAAAAACTTAGGTTTAACAATGGACTACAATCTGTCTTGGTCGTCATATGTAAATGATATAAGTAAGCGATTTCATTATTCTTTTCACTCTATGAGACGTCTTCAGAATTTACTCCCTGTAAAATCAAAAATACTTTTAACTCAAACTTTATTACTTCCTCTTCTCGATTATGCTAACATATGTTATCTAGATGCTACACATGAGCTACTTGACAAACTAGATCGGCTTCAAAACTTGTGTATAAGATTTATATATGGATTGCGAAAATACGATCACATATCAGACTACCGACGTCAATTAAAATGGCTACCAATTCCTCTTCGCCGGAATATGCATATCTTAAATAATCTCTTTAATATAATTAAAAACTGTGCACCGAATTACCTTACTGAGCGGTTTAGAATGTCGACTACAAATCACAGACCATTGCGTTCATGTGTACCTTTAAAACCGCTTGATATTCCTCACTATAATAGCATATTTTATTCACGCTCCTTTACAGTGCAAACAGTGCGTCTGTGGAACTCACTACCTGACGAGTTCTATAAATGTCCGAACGCTAAATCTTTTAAATATAAATTAAAGCAGCACTTTCACTCACTTCTTTGATGTATATATAAAAAATTATTTGTGTAAGTATATATGTTTATATATGTTTGTATATATATATATATTATTTATTTATTAATATGTAAGTTTATATATTTATTCTTTGCATTATATAAGCATGTTATATTTCTTATTATTATTATTATTATTATTATTACTTAAGTATTATTATCATACTAGCTTTTGCCCGCGACTTCGTCCGCGTTTCCGTCGTTTTTCGAAAAAAAATTAGCAGATGTCCTCCCTCATAGTTTTGACGTAACAGGCAGATTCACTTTCGTATTTTAGAAGGGCAATAGTAATATAATATGCCAATCCACAAAACTGTTGAAAAATATAAGTAACCGCAGAATATTATAATATACCCACGCTATACCCACGACTCGGTCAGCGTGTAACTCCTTGTTTTTTATTAAGATAATATATTGCTAATATTTTTAGATCAAATTAAAATGTTTCAGCGCAAAGCTTCTGGGTAGACTATGTTAAGAGTCGACCCGTCCGGCACGTGAACGTAAAGATTCCTAGAATTGCTAACCCGGGAAAGAGCGACGTATAATTGACCATGCGAGAAACAGCTAACACCGAGATCTACTCCAGCAACACGAAAAGTCTGCCCTTGAGCTTTATTGATAGTCATGGCATAGCACACCGATACTGGGAATTGCGTTCTTTTAAATTGGAATGGAAAATTATTTGGTATTATGGGAATTCTGGGAATAAAGACAGTTTCTCCTGCACCGCAACCTGTTAAAATTTGAGCCTCGATTACATTTTGTTGCAACTGGGTTACTTTTAGCCGAGTTCCATTGCAAAGTTGAGGTGGTCTTAAATTTCGGAGCAGAATTATCGGTATGCCAATTTTTAAACAAATTATATGAGAAGGTAGTCCAGGCATACTTAAAGAATTTAAAAATTCTATCGGGTAATTAGTGGCTTCTTGTTCATCAACCATTCTATTTATTGAACTATAAACTTTGCTTTCTCCCTGTATATTAGACAGTATTTTATTATTAATTTCAGATGCCTGGTCATTGCGAGGAGTCAAAATGGACCTTTCGCAAAGCCAAGAATTGTCCCTATTTAATATAATTGTTATGTCACCGTAAACCGAAGATATAAGATGTTGTTGGGATTGCACTATACAACATAACTCAGGTGTCAGAATAAGTTTTCCTTGGTGTAGTTGTGGATAGGTACCTTCACCAATCTTCAATAATGTATCAGAAAATTCACGATTATCTGCGTTGTCTCCAGTTCTCACTCGCATATTTATAGTCAAATGCACCGATTGTATATCACGCCACAAATAAGAGCTTTTCAGGCAAGCCCTAATCTCATCAGCTCGGGTTCCCCGTGGTATTACCGGTAAGGTTTGTCGGAAATCACCACAAAATAAAACCGTAATACCGCCCATTGGTCGATCATTTTGTCTTATGTCCCTTAGAGTTCTGTCTACTGCTTCTACTCCTTTTCGATGGGCCATCGTACATTCATCCCATACGATTAAATTACACTCACGCAATACCTTAGCTTTGTCGCTATTTCTTGAAATACTACAGGTTGGACTTTCCGTGCGATCTAAATTAATTGGTATTTTAAACATAGTGTGAGCAGTCTTACCTCCTGGTAGCAATGTTGCAGCTATACCTGATGAAGCCACGGCAAGAGCGATTTTACGCTGATTTCGAACAAAAGCTAATATTAATTTAGTCAAAAAAGTTTTCCCAGGTGCATCTAAAAACCATATTGTTCCTAAATTATTCTGCACACTCTCGCACACGCGATCATAGACTAAGCGTTGTTCTGCAGTCATCATTGGGACACCGTTTTCTAATGTTACCAGCAGTTCCATTGGGTTGTAACCAATCTCTGCGGAATATTCCCTATTGGTAACCTCTCCGACTGAGGTTGGCGTTGGCAAACCATATTCACAAAGTGATTTACCGCCTACTGCTGTTAAGTCTTCCTGAAGAGCTAATAAGCACTGATTTATAGCCAGATCTCGAAAATTATCATTAGTTGCGCCTTCATTATTGTGAGATAAATTCCGAAGAAAGTCTTCTGCAAATTTTTCTTTATATTTTTCCCATAATTGGACAGGATCAGATAAATTACAAAATGTGAGTAATGTTACAAATAAATGGCGTAACCGTCGTGGATTATCACTAACACTGGATTCTGCTAAAGCGTCATCCCAATGTTGATCATTTTCAAGCAAATGACGCGCTTGGCAAGCTGCATGATAAGTTGGATAAACAACATCGTCTACTTTTCTCAAATCTATAAATGATGTTGGTCCTCGCACTGTATGTAATAATAATCTCAAATAAAAACACTCTGCGTTGTTAGGATGAACAGTATACACTCTACCAAGAACATGTTCTTTGAAAATACCTGTCTCGCCATCTACAGGCCTGCCTCGGCGTCTACGGTTAAAGACACCTCGTTGTTTATCGTAGGTATAATACGATGGAACTTCTTCATACAAAAGAGACTTTGCGAAATTATCAGTTTGGCAAAGTCGAAAGAATGCCAATAAAGTTGTTTGTCTAGGGTTCTCTAATCGTTCTGTAACATTTTCGGCGTTAAAATATATACGTTGACCGCCTTCCAGATGAACATCCAGATGGGTCACAGGTGGATATCTTTCGTGAATATTAAAACTTAAGATCCGCCACACAGCTTCTGAAGAGCTGATATATCTGCCTGACTGAAATCTAGTAACTTCATCATGTTCATTTCTTAACGCAAACGTAGCTTGGTCACTGCCCTTGTTAATGTACTTACAAATATATTTAATTGACTCTACACTATTACACATTTCTACATTTATGTGAGCTTGAAATGCTCTGGACAATACAGGCGAATACGGAACGACCCACCTATTATCTAAAGTAACCTGTTGTCCAGACATTCGCTTTTCAACAGTAAAACCACCATTGTCTCTTGAACGGCGACGATATAATGGGTATCCATCATGTCCTGTTACAGTTTCATCCACTAATGCTTTTGGATACCTTTTAGTGCAACGACCGTCTTGCATGCAAGGAGCATTTGCGTTAAATGCACCACATGTATCATATGAGTTTTAACAATGTCGTATAACAGGGGATCTGCAGTCGGATCTGGAATTTCAGCACTGATTAATCTGTCTACATCATTAGGTCGAACCTTATCTTTTAACCAAAGCAAGATATGTGCGTGAGGTAAGTCGCGTTTTTGCCACTCAACACTATACATATAACACAATACTTCTCCAAAAATGTTATCTTTGGTAAGAAGATCTATCATTGATTTTAATTTTAAATGAAACACTCTTGCAATAATATCATGGCGGTCATGCGGTGCCTGACCCTCAAGAAGCTCCCGAGTGATTTCATCCCACTTGGGATTGGTAGTTACAGTAACAAATAAGTCGGGACGTCCATATTTTCTTACGTAACAAAAAGCGTCTTGAGTACGTTCATGCATGTAGCGTGGACCACCAGTAAAAGAAGAGGGTAAAATAACTAAACGACCCATATTCACAGTATCGTTATCTTGCTGCATGGCATCGCGAAGGTGCACGTATTCTTCAGCGCGCAGCTGCCTTTGATTAGATCGTATATAAACTAATCTTTCGGTTTCAATTTTTGCGTACATGTCAACAATAAACTGATTAAATAAGCCACGAAAACGTTGAAAGTATACCAATCTATTCCGTCTCACTTGCAGGTGGTAACAATAAAATTGAAGGCATGACACCTTTTTATTATAATTAGGTGCGCCTGTGCGCGGATCGGTTTGGTATACAGCGAAATTATAACCATCTTCCCCTCGACAGTATATCATAGGATATTGCAAACTGTCGTAAGCCCTGTGGGTTTCGAAAATACGTTGCAAACGATTGTCTCTGGAACGTATAACGATATCACGCCTATCACATTCCTGGTCGACCAGTACTACAGCAACTTCATTCGTGGATGGAACGTTATGACGCCCAGGGTGTTCCTGAGTTGGACGCTTATCGGCATTTATAACAATTTTATAATTGTTATTACCATCTTGAGAAAGGGCTTCTAATGCCGATTTAAAACTGCATACGTACGAATTAACCTGATGTAACATGTTCTGAAGTTGTGAAATGAGTTCAGTATTTAAATTCGGAAAATATTGATTTCTTATATTCGACTGTTCGTTGTAATCGGATACAAAATATATTTGAAGAAATTTAGGTTGTTCTTCAGGCAAAAGGGACCCTATCAAATGGTAAACCTGACCTTGTACCTTAAAAGTAGGCATGAAAGGGCCTTCTGAGATTTGTTTAGCACCAAAGGATGTCATTTGGAATGCACTATTATAAGTGCGAATATTATCTAAAAACTGTTTGGATTGCAAATGTTCCCCTAAAAGTAGTGATTTTAAAGGTTCCGGTGGGTCTTCGAACGAAGGCAAATTTATTTTACCTCCAGAACAACAGAAACCAGCAGACTCCTTCCTCCACTTCGAAGCATTACAAAAGGAACATACTACGTTCATATCGCCTATTTCAGAAGATGATCTGTAATCAATTGTGAGGTTATAAGCAAACCCACTTTTATATTTATCGGACCACGCCACCGAATTTGTAGATTGATCTACCACGTGTATATCTAAGTCATTAAGACCATGTCGAAATCTATCTGCAGTAAGACGGGCCTCTCGCTGTTCTTCTGTTTCAAGCGACCGAATATTTTCAATTCTTAATCTTTCATTAGATAAAGTAATCAATTGTTCTTGTCTCAAAGAATTGTAATAATCGCGTCCCGACTCTAGTCGTTGTTCATGCTCATGTTCATCTTCAAGAGATCGAATCATGTTATGGTGCGCCCTATCATTTGTCAAACGGTCTTGATATTGAGTAAAAGTTTCAGATTCTCGAGACAAAATATGACGTTCGCGATCAGCTGTAAGCCGTAATTCCCTCTCAGTGAAGGTTTCGGACTCGCGAGATAAAATATGACGTTCGTGGTCAGCTGTAAGCCGTAATTCCCTCTCAGTGAAGGTTTCGGACTCGCGAGATAAAATATGACGTTCGCGGTCAGCTGTAAGCCGTAATTCCCTCTCAGTGAAGGTTTCAGACTCGCGAGATAATGTATGCCGTTCGCGGTCAGCTGTGAGTCGCAATTCTCGTTGTAAAGCAGTTTCAGCTTCTCGGGATAACGCATGTTGTTCCCGGTCAATGGAACGCCTTAGCTCTCGTTGAGAAGAGCTTTGAGAAGCCCGTGTTGTAGCTCGTCTCGCTCTTTCAGCTGCTAATCGCATCTCTCTTTCTGGAGAGCTTTCATTAGCTCGAGATGTTGAGGCACTAACTCTCATAGAGTTTAACCGATGTGCTCTTTCCTCTTCCGATTCTTGAGAACGCGTCATTCTCATTCTCCTAGCTTGACTCGAATTTCGAGATAAAGATGGTCGTTTTTTAGGTGGCATCGTTTATTTTATTTTTAATCGACGGTAACTTAAATTCTATTTAGTTACCCAACAAAAAACTTACGTCAGAGGTCCTAACTATAGCTAAGTATATAATAAATAGAATATAAATCTAAGTGCCTATTAAAACTAAAATAATATTCTAATCGAATTATAAATATGTACGTAGGTACCTACAAATTACAAAAGAATAAAAAATGAAAATAAAGCTATACTTAATGCGTGTGCAATACTATCTACACTTACCTACTTCACTTAAAAATGAATAATAAGAAATACCTACAACTACTGTAATTAATCAAAGTACCTATGCTAATACAAAAAAAACCTTAGATGTTCTAAGTACAGCTGCTATATAATAAAAAAATATAAATCTAAGTGCCTATTTAAACTTAAATACCTAATATTCTAATAGAATTAAACTAAGAAATATGTACCTACCTACCTACAACTTAGGTACAAAAAAAAAAGAAATGAAAATAAAGCTAAAACACGTGTGCAGTATAGGTAGATAGTAGGCAATATCTACCTATACCTACTTCACTTAAAAATAAATAAAAAATACCTATGAATACTATAATTAATAAAAGTACCTACCTACGCTTTTATCTACTCAATACAAAAAAAACTAAACATAAAATGCCCAAAACTAACCTATCAGTAACTAAAAATCTAACAATAATCTAATCTATCTATCTATTATCTAATCTAAAAATCGAATCTAAATCTACTTAAAAAGAAATAAAATAGGAACTATTAATAGTTAAGAATTTAAACAAAACTAAAACTAATTTAGAAAATAACAACAAAAGAAATTAAAATAAACTATTTAAAGACAAAAAGTCGCGCTGATAAGCACGGTTTATAAAATAACAATTATTGTCTGTCAATAAAGTTCAACACTCTGAACGCATCAACAGCCAAATATTGAATGACGCTTGCGCTCGCCTCCCGCCCCTTTTATACTCTGCCGCCGCGAGCCCCGTCGAGCGCGGCAACCGTTACGCAAAAATAATCCTTATAGCTTGATTCACTATTCACGCGCGATGTCTTGTTGGCGTATTTCATGTAAGTAAGTATAAGTTTGGTGTTTCTATACCGATTTCAATGATTCTTTTTTTATTGAATTGGTGCTAATGTTTATTTTTTTTTTAATTAGGAATGATGGTGAGCATTATTGGTTTTATAAACGTAAAAGTAAACAAATATAATAAGAAATCTCCGAACTGCTAAGCTATCGAGAGTTATGCGTGTTATTGTGAGTTAACTATAAAAGGTAGATATATGCTGTCTTGGAATATTTTTCGTGTATTTTTATGTAGAATATTTCCGTTATACATAGTTTCTCTGTAGCTCTAACCATTAAGGCTGCACACGCGACGGAAGCTTAAAAAATCAAGCAACTTCTCCCATTTTCTCAACATTTCCTTTCACTGCTCTGCTCCTATTCATTGTAGTGTGATGAAAAGTATACTATTACCTGCCCAGGAGTATAAAGAATAATTGTACTAAGTTTCGTTAAAATCCGTCGAGTAGTTTTTTTTCTATAAATAACATACAAACAGACAGACAGACAGACAAAAATTTTTTTAACTGCATTTTTGGCATCAGTATCGAACACTAATCACCCCCTGCTACTTATTTTGTAAATATATTTCATGTACAGAATTGACCTCTCTACAGATTTATTATAAGTATAGATATATAGATTTTGAAATTTTTAATGTACCCACATACTTCGTCAATTACAAGGCACTTACACTCAGGGGTGGCTGGAAGAGATCTCTTCTAAGAGATAAGCTATCCCATGTACATATTTTATAATTTTAAGTATCTATGTAATAATGAGGTACATGAATAAATAAATAAATAAATAAATAAATAAATAAACTGGCTACCGATTCCTGAACATAGGTGCATGAGAATCCTTTGCACCTTATACTCTATCCTTTACAATCCCTCTTATCCCAAATATCTTCTAAATAAATTCCTAATTCGTACTGTTAGAACTCGATTTTTAAGAGTCTTTTATAAAAGGAAACTAATTTCATAAAAGAATAGTAAATATATTTTCTTTGAATAAACTTATTCAATTACAATATGCGAGAGTTTATGGGAGAGAGAAGTGCGCGACGGAAATATTAGGAGGCGACTGATTGTGAGAGGGATGCATGGCTAGGGACGAGTGCTTAGGTGATTAGGTGCTGAGAAGGGGTGCACTCAAGGAATGTAACAACCCCCCGGATAAGAGGAAACTTACGGGTGAGAGGTAAGTTGATGATGAGAAATGAAAAGTAAGTTCAGTTAAGTTAGGTTCTGCGGAGTCTGGGAGCAGGGACATTATCATCAAGATCTGAGGATCTCATTTCTATAGGTTCTTCAGGATCGGGATTACATGTATGTATCTTAACTAACTTACAATATTTAACCAGCTTATAAAATACGGACAACATTATAATAAGGACTATTACAGTAGTAGTATAAGAATAAAAATTACCATACATATGAGGTTTTTCGATTAATTTACTAAGTCTAGTTTTAATTAGTTCAGTACATTTATCATAATTGGTAATAAGAGAATCCAAGTTATCTATATTCTTTAAATCTACAAAAGAAGCTTTAATGCTGTCCTTTAAGTAACATAAATCCATTGATTGTTGTGCCACTTATGAAAGGTTTCAAAGTTACCATTTATAAATTCCTTATTACAGATTGCTGGAACAGGAGTTAAAGCTTTTCCAATTATTTAAGTTTCACATACAGGTATAACATGCAGGATATACATTATGTATTTTACAAACAGTATTGTATATTCATATCTTTACAATTTGATAGGGTAACTTATTTAAAATAAGACGACTTATCTTTAGTTATGTCTAAATATTTAGTTGAAGGTGTAATACTAGAATACAATGTATTGTTTACAGTTTTAAGATTTACAGGTTAAGGTATGATGTGATACAAGTCCAATTATTTTGTATTTACCAGTGGTATCTGTAGAACAAATATTATTTTGATATTCGTGTAACAGCATGAAACATCGGATACATTTTCTAAAATATGCGTGTTGTCTAAGACTAACAGAATAGGTAATTGCTTAGAACTAGGAAGAAATATATAGTTCTTTACAAGGTCAGAAAATAGTTGCTTAGGAGTAATAATAGATGGATACAAAATAAGTGATTTGCTGAACATATTAGCATTTACAATATCGTCTACCTTAAAAGATAATATTAATATTTTCTAAATGTGGTTGAACGAATAAAATATCTATTTGAATGATAACGTCAAGTGTTATCATCAGTTATTTTTACAGAACCAATGGGATCGAAATATATACCGGCGTTATTTAATATTCTGGATTATTGAATGCCGAGGTAAAATATATGAAACCACGTCTGGAATGGGTGTACAATTAAATAATAATATGCTACAGTATTACTTAATTGTCGTAGTAGTAGCTGTTTTGATTTCGTCAAAATGATGTTTAACGTGACGTCGGTCTATTAGGAGGGATGCAGTATTGTTTCCATGGATTTTGACTATTTTGTAAGGTCCTTTCCATATGGGTGAAAGAGCTTTTCTCAGACGTAAATGGTTTTTTAGATATACTAGATCTCCTACTTTGTATTTCACTGGTCGAGAATGTGTATCGTAATAGGATTTCGAGGTCTCTTTCGATTTGTTAATATGTTCTATTGCTTTTCTTCTAGAAAATTCGAGCCTATTTTGAAGGAGTCGGATATACTCAGGATAAGTAGCTCCTGGGACTTCATCATAGATGGAATCGGGTATGAACGGTTTATGTCCGAATAAGAGTTCGTAAGGAGAGTAGTGAGTTGTGGAGTGGATAGCTGAATTGTATGCGAGCATGGCTGTATATACGAAACGGTGCCAGTTATTCTGTTGCTGTTCGTTTAGCCAAATGAAATCAGTATTTTTCTTGAGCAGACTAGTTAAGGGTTTTGCAATATTTGAAAAATCGGGAATAAATCTTCTATAATAAGAGACAAAACCAAGAAATGACTTAACATCTTTAGGGGATTTCGGTATAGGAAATTCATGTACTGCTCTTAATTTTTCAGGATTAGGTTTTACACCTTTGTCTGTGATGACATGTCCAAGGTATGTGACTTCTTTACGCAAAAATTCACATTTGTCCGGTTGTAATTTTAATTGAAATTGTCGTAGTCTATGGAATATATTGGAAAGGCTATTGACATGAGATGCGATATCAAATGAGTAAATTATGATATCATCAAGATATATAAAGCATTGGATGCCTTGTAGACCAGATAGTGCTGAATTCATTAACCTCTGAAAGGTTGATGGAGCATTTTTGAGTCCAAAGGGCATTCGTGTGAACTCGTAATGTCCTGTAGGGGCTGAAAACGCGGTTTTGGGGGAATCGTTTGAATTCATATTAATTTGGTGAAAACCGGAAGCTAGATCTAGTGTACTGAAATATTTACATTTACCTAGTTGGTCTAATATTTCAGATATGTTAGGAATGGGGTAGGAGTCTCCGATAGTTATGTCATTAAGCTTGCGGTAGTCGATTACTACTCGCCATTTTCTTTGGCCTGAGGCATCAAGTTTCTTGGGTACGACCCAGATTGGAGAAGACCATGGGGACATAGAGGGTTTGATGATACCTTGTTCTAACATTTTGTTTACTTGGGATTCAACTTCCTTTTTATGACATTCAGGAAATCGATATGTCTTTACGTTAATGGGATTATCTGAAGTGGTATTTATTTCATGTTGGATTGCATTCGTCGATGTTAATTGATCATTGGGTAAGTGAAACACATCCGAAAATTGAGAACAGACAGAGTATAGAGCTTCTGTCTCTTCGCTATTGAGGTGAGATACACGAAGAAGTTTCAAAACTTCTTCAGTGCGTTCTAGAATGTTTGGGTCAGATATACTAGCTATTGGAATAGAAGAATTTGTTTCGAAAGGTTCAAGGTTTAATTGAAGATTAGATTCAATAGTTGCAGGTTTCTCTGAGGTATTAACGACTGAGATATTTACTCGGTTATTTGTTTTTACTTGGACGATACAGTTAGCTACTAACAGATTTTCAGATAAATGTTGGTTGATTATTAAACCTTCTTTAATATCGGGATTCGATACTGTGCACTCTATTATGGTTTCGCTACGTGGTGCAATAGTATAAATAGGATTATTGAAAAACATTTTAAGTGTTATATCCTTTAGATTTAATGTACCATGCATATAGTTAATTTGACCTTCCATGATGTTAAGTAGGTCGTTACCGATTATTCCATCATAGGGCAAGTTAATATTATCAATTAAATTAAATATATGGGTTAGACGTTTGCAGTTATCATTTGATTCATTATATATTATAATTGGGATTTGACCTAAAGTTAAAGTGGGACAATCATCTTTCGAGTCTATGCCTTGGATTTTGAATCTAATTGATTTATTAATATTAGGCATATCTTTGATTGAAGATTTTTTTATTATACTTATAGCTGCGCCAGTATCGATAAGCAAGGATAAATGATTAGAAGACACGGGAGAATTAACTTTTACATGTGGTAAGTATTTATCGAATATATTAGATGTAAACTCGTATACTTTATGACTGATGATATTTTCTTTAATAGGGTTTTCAGGATTCAATATGATCGAGTCTACGGTTTGGGGCTGGTTACCCGGTTGCTTGACTCTACGAATTTGATTTGAGCCTACTGTTTGGGGCTGATTACCCGGTTGCTTGACTCTACTTGAGTGACCTTGATTTTTGGGCTGGTTACCATGTCCATAGGTCCTTAAGGGAAGGGTTTCTGTAGGAATTTTGGTGTCGTCTTTTAAAGAGGAAACATGTCCCGTGCGGCACCTAACCGGGACACTGCTTAGTTTAAATCTTGGCTGGAAACAACGGTATTATAACTTTCTTCTTCAGTAACAAAATTAATTTGTGGTTTAAATTTTATTCTGGGCTTAAAACTGGATGTACTTGGTCTTAGATTTGGATTATTAAACCTGTTACTGGTTGCGTATTTCTTGTTGTTATAGTCGCGTAGTTTGCAATTTTCTAACACATGACCGGATTTTTTGCAGTATCTGCAGAATAAATCAGAGAAGGACGAGAATTGTTTTTGTTGATTTTTTAAATTATTATTATTTGAATTACCTGTATTAAAACCAGGTTTATTAGGATCATTGTGACGGAATTGTGTTTTTGAATTAGATATCATATGTTTAAATGTGTGTTGTTGGATTTTCTCCTCCGATATTGCATAATTAATGGCCTCGTTTAAATTTTTTGGATCCCTACATCTAATAATATTAGAAATACGTGGATTTAGGCCCATTGTAAATGTATGAAGGGCAAGATCCTCCATCGCGGCCACTCTACCTGACAGTTCGCTTTTTTTATGATTTGTTATAGATATTTCTGTCAGTAATTTTGATAGACAGGTTTTCACTCGAAGCGAGAATTGGTTTACATTCTCCTGGGAACTCTGTCTACAGTCTTGGAGGTCTGTCAATAAATGGGTATAATGTTTTCTTTCGCCAAATTGGTTCTGTAAAAATTCACGCAGTAATGGCCAAGAATCAAAATCTTTAATAGAACATGCTATTTCAGCCTTGCCATCTAATTGACTCAAAATATATTTAAAAACGACGTTTTCTTGATGTGAAGAGGCTAGAGAAATTGCGTTATCGCAATTATTAAGAAAAGGATTTAATTTTTCACGACATCCGTCGAATCGTTTGACAAATTTTAAAATAACTTCCAAAGAAACTTGTTCTTTGGAGGCCTCTTTAACGTTCTTGGAATCTTTAGACATTTTTAAAATATTTTATAAAACACAATAAAATAAAATAAAACTAAACAATAGAATAAAATAAACTTACAAGCAAACACTGGAAATATTAATAGTTTATAAACACGATAAAAGGATTTCGGTTCGTAGATTTGGAGATAAAGTGTCGGGCGTCAAGTGTTTAGTCAAGTACTAAACATTCACAAGTTTGATAAGACGTTGTCGTCGAAAGTTAAATAGTATTTTTAGAAACACGGGTTTAATTATTTATATTTTAAATAACTCACAGAATCACGATGAACATATCTTTTATGATTTCACTATGTATATGGAACTGGAACAACTGGAACTTCTTGTGATTACTGTGGTTTGGAGCCTGGACCGTCGTAGACCTGGTCGGTGCTGGGCTTGGAATCACTTGGGAGACACTTTCTGTGTTATTTCCTTGTCACTTACTGCACAATGGACTGGGTATAGTTGGACGGTTCCGAATCGCTTTTGGCTCTAAGTCGATTTGGCACTTCTCTATGTACACTGTACTCGCGGGAAACCAAGGATTTTACAATCCCTTTAGCGCTGCCACCAATGTTAGAACTCGATTTTTAAGAGTCTTTTATAAAAGGAAACTAATTTCATAAAAGAATAGTAAATATATTTTCTTTGAATAAACTTATTCAATTACAATATGCGAGAGTTTATGGGAGAGAGAAGTGCGCGACGGGAATATTAGGAGGCGACTGATTGTGAGAGGGATGCATGGCTAGGGACGAGTGCTTAGGTGATTAGGTGCTGAGAAGGAATGTAACAGTACGCATGCCTTTTTTTTTTTTTTTTTTTTTATCTTTGGAAAAATCCGTTACGGATACCCGCCGACCAAGAAGGTGATGGCCGGAGGGTTATGTGGGACTACCCGGCAGCATAGAGGATGCTGCCATTTTTGAGGTTACCCACTAAAAAACCAACGGTTGCCCTCAACGCCTTAATGGGACGCCACGGGATCGCTTGCGCACTCACCGTGACGCTCCGGCGGTAACCCCCCGTGTAAGGGTGCTCTGAGCAACTAAGAGTACCCTCACGACCTAGGCCTGTAATAGGTGAGAGAGGTCACCCTCCCCTCCCACCAAGGCACTACAGCTGGGGAAGGAAGCGGCGGGCGTACTCCCGTCTCCTTCTTCCCAGCCTTCCCCTACGGAGTGGGTCAGCGGTGGAGGCCTGCTCCGCGGCCTCCTTCGCGGCGATGACCTGCTCGCAGAAGGAGGCCATTGCGACCCAACACCTCTCGCTGCCGATCATTGTGCCTATAAGGCGCGGCAGCGAGAGGTCCCCGCCCACCACGGCCACCAGCTCAACATGCTGGTGGTCCCAGGCTGCGCACTCTGCCAAGGTATGACGAGCCGTGTCTACGGCCTCGTCACAGTGGTGGCTGGATGGGGTCGCCTCCCTTCGTGCGATCTTGTGCAGATACTCCCCGAAGCACCCATGCCCAGTGAGCACCTGCACAAGACGGAACGTAAGCGTTCCATGCCACCGGTTGATCCAACGATCGAGGTGGGGACGGATCGCCCCCACAGTCGTCAGTCCGGCGGCAGGGGACCCTAGGTCCCTCTCCCACCGTCGAATCAGGGCTCGGTGAGCTAGAGCCCTGACCCGAGCCACCTCGGGCCTTACCCCCCTGGCCCTGGCTTCTGCCCGGTGCCAATACACCTCGGCGAGCACTTCCGCCTGTAGCTCCCAAGCGGATCACTCGCCAAAAGCGTGGCCGCAGTGTACGACACCGTACGATACCCCCGAATCACCCTTACCGCAAGAATCCTCTGCGTTCTCCGCAAGAGGGTCTTGGAGTCGGCGGTAGGAACTCCCGACCAAATTGGGGAACCGTACAAGGCCATGCTCCTCACGATGCCGGCATATAGACGCCGGCACGGAGCTTGCGGCCCACCAACGTTAGGCAGAAGCCTCCCCAAGGCAGCTGCGATGGATACTAACTTCGGGGCCAGAAGGGAGAAATGAGCCCCGAAGTTCCATCTTCCGTCCAGGGTGAGGCCCAGATAGTTCATCTGGGTCTTCACCACCACCTCCGAACCCTGGACGGAGATGGACGCCCGACGAGGGGGACCGCGGCGTGGGCCGTGGAACAGGATCGCCTTCGTCTTTGTGACGGATACCTCCAATCCCAACAGCCCTATTCGGTCCGCTACCAACGTAGCGCCGACGGTAGCCAGACGGGCTGCCTCCGCAAAGTTCCTTCCCCTGCAGGTGACGAGGGTGTCATCCGCGTAACACAACACCCTCATCCGGGGCAGGAGAGGACAGCGGAGCAGCCGGTCGTAGCCGAGGTTCCACAACACCGGTCCCAACACGGACCCCTGTGGAACTCCACGGCATACGCTACGTCGGTGGACCCGCCGGTCGCCACCTTCCCATAGGACCTCCCTGTCCTGCAGGTAGGCCCCCAACAGTCTACGGAGATAGGGAGGCACTCCATGGAACCGGAGCGCCTCAACCAATGTCTCGAACGGTAGACTGTTGAAGGCGTTGGCGACGTCAAGCGAAACCGCTAGGACGACGTCCCGGGAACTCCGGGAATAAGTCCCCCACCAACCGCTCGAGGAAATCCGGCTGAAGGGACTCCATGACCGGGGCGCACGCGGCGCGGAGTTTATTCCGCGCGACGCGGTACGGACGTCCCCATGGGTCCCTATCGAGACCTGCCAGGATCTCCTCCTGAGCCAGGTCCTTTGCCTTCCGAATTGCAAGCCGCAGAGTCGATTTCGCCTCGTGGTATCGACTCCGCAGCTGGGCTTCCAGAACCGGGTCGAAGCCGTGACGACGGCGACACCGGACGAAAGCCCTGCGAGCCCTGCAACAGGCCGCCCGAAGTTCGGCAATTTCGGGTGACCACCAGTACACTGCTCTGCGCCGGGGCCTAGACCTAGCCCTCGGCATGGCTGCATCGCAAACCCGTGAAAGTGCTTCGCGCATGCAGCCAGCTCTTTCCTCCACGTCGGTCTCCTCATTGGGCGGATCGGGAAAGGCCCATCCTTGTACGATGGCAGCCTCCTTTGCCATTTCCCGATCCAAACGTTTGATTGCCCAACGAGGAAAGCGACTCCCCTCCCGCGGTGGCCTGGCCAGGATCGGTCGGGAAGTGGAGAGGTCAAATCGGACGTAAAGATGGTCCGATAGAGTCTCCACCGCCGTCTCGACTCTCCAGTCGACGACCGTGCGAGCGACAGCTGGGGTGGCGAAAGAAACGTTCACCACGGAACTCCCTTGCTGTCGCACGCAGGTCGCATCGGTCCCTCTATTGAGGAGAGACAGACCGGAGAGGAGCGACCAGACCTGGACGGCCCTACCTCTAGCGTCCGTGGCGCGGTTCCCCCAGGCCGCGGATTTGGCGTTCAGGTCGCCGAGGAATATGAGCTTCCCCGACGCCTGTCTTCCAATCGCCGCACTGATGGAGTCGAGGAAAGTCTCGAACTCCGCCAGTCAGCGATTGGAGGAGAAGTACGCGCCGATGACGACGTATTCGCCCCACCTCGCCACGACCAAACCCGGGCCAGTCTCCAAGGTGGAGAAAGGGGGACCGGGACCAGAACCCGCAACCACAGCCACGGAACCGCTAGTGTCCCCCGCCCAGTTGGAAATAGGGGGGACATAGTAGGGCTCGCAGGCCACCGCTACACTGATGTCCCACTCCACCATAGCCTGGATTGAAAGATCCTGGGCCCTGGCGGAGTGGTTCAAGTTCGCCTGTAGGAAGCCATGTCGCCGTCTATTCATGACGACATAGCTTCAACTTGCGCCTGCAGGCGCCCTCTGCTTGGGGCAGCTGGGGTGAAACCAGCTGTCTTGCCTTTCTTTCGGGGAGCCTTGCAGGAACGGCTCCCCAACTCGTGCCCTGCCGGAAGTCTCGAGAATTTGGGAGTTTGCCGCCTTGCGGAAGGCGCGTTTCTCCAACTCCTTCTCGAAGGAAACTTCTTTCGCCTCCAGAGCAAGGGCCCGCAGATCGGCTTTTGCCCGTGCAAGCCCACTACCACGTGAGGTGACGCGTCCACGACGAGCGGTGTTATATTTAGAAAATGCAACACCAAGCTCAGAGTCGCTTCCGGACGCGTCACGCTGAATAAACAAAGTCTCAGAAGAAGGCCGCTTTCTTCTGGCGCCAACTTCATGGTCGGACATCTCATCCGCACCACGAGTCAGCGCCTTAGTGCCCTCAGACAGCACATCCTTTCCAAATGGAAGTTCAAAGTCCTTTCGCACGCAGGGTTCGTTTGCGGCAGAGGTGACCAACGGGGCCGTCTCTTCCGCAGCCAAATCGTTATCTCGTCCATCAGTGAAATCAGAGTCCAAAGAAGCAAAAGCATTAGTCGTCGTCACGATAAAGCGGTCTTTTCCCCCCCCCGTGGGGAAGACGAAAGCCGAAGCTTCCGTGAGGGATTCCCGGCCTGCAGAGCAGCCACCGGTACCCTCCCGGGGTAGATTCTCTTTTAGATGCGCTTTCATGATTATTTTTTGGGGGGCGCCCTAGTCCTTACACAACCCCTCGGCAGGCGCCAGACCTCAGAGTTGACAAAAAGAAAAGGAAATAGAAGAGGGATAGAAAAGGTAACAAAGCGAAAACAAACAAGGAACTTAACAACACCAAGCAAAGGAAAAAACGAAAAAGTGACAAAACAAAACAAAAATACGAAGAAATGACGAAACAAAACAAGAAAACGAAGAAATGACAAAACAAAACAAAAAAAACGAAGAAATAACAAAACAAAAAAAAACAACAAAAATCCCCTTATTGTCTTCTATATACCGGGCATAAACCCCATAGCCGACCAAGGTTCCCAGCGGTGGCTGGTACCGGACACATGTTCCGAATACCTGCTCCCGTGTTCCTACGCTGTCCGTACCACTCCGTACCGTACCGGACACATGTCCCGACTACCTGCTCCGCGTACCTACGCTGTCCGTACCACTCCGTACCGTACCGGCCGGTACAGGCCAGTACCATACGGGTCCAAAGAACCCATAATGATAACAATAGACAAACGAGAGCGGAGCGCGCGCACACGCCGTTAGGTGGGAAGCGAGGGTTGGATGTGGGTTATGATTTGACACTAACTTCCTCCGACGGCAGAACGCCGGAGCAACGTGCTTGGATGGGGGCCTCGTCTTCGCCGGCGAAGACGCTATGTGTGTGTGTGTATGTGTAGTATTTATGTTCGCTTTGCCGCTTTTACGTAGCGTTCCCTAACGTAATCGCGTCGTCCGGATCGAAAAGTACCGACTTGGGTCTTCTCTTTCTGACTTTAGAAGTCTTACGGGCCGTGTATCCTGTGGCCTTAACCACCAACGGGTTTGGATGTCCCACAGCATTGTCAAAGTAGGTTTTGGAGAGCCCCTTGAAATACTGTGCGATCGTCGGTAGGTCTAGGTCTCTGTGCAAGTCGATATTACGCATAAACCACGGTGCCCCAGTGGCGAGCCGCATGAATCTGTTCTGAAGCACCTGAAGGGGCTTAAGGTTTGCGTGAGCGAAGGCAACGCTTGCATAGGACATGACGGAGCGTATGCAGGCTTTGTAAAGTGTGACCTTATTTCTAAGGGACATTTTACTCCGCTTGCCTAACAGGGGATAAAGTCGCCCTAGGATAAAGGCCGCTCTGTTGCGAACGTCCTCGATATGTGAAGTGAATATTAGCTGTTTGTCCAGCGTCACTCCTAGGTACTTGGCCTTGTTTTTCCAAGGAATCGGTTTATCAAAGAGTTTAATCTCCGGGCCCCTTGTGGATCGTGACCGTTCAAAGAGTACCGCGGTGCTCTTCTCCGGGTTCACCTCAATCCTCCATTTCCGAAACCAGTTCCCGAGGGAGTCGGCTGCGGATTGGAGGCGTTGAGAGATCTCATAAGGATCCCTTGAGGATGTGTAAATTGCGGTGTCATCCGCGAACATTGCTAATTCTACTTTAGAACGCGGCCTAGGAATGTCTGATAGATGGTTTGTGAATCGCGTCGCGGCTTTTTCAGCGTCCTCGACCGTTACGATCTGGTCAGGTATTTCGTCGAGGTGCACTGAGGCGGGGGAGTGGAGTTGCTCTTCTAGCTTACTCCAGTTAATTATAGTTTTTAACGCGGGTGCCGTAGGGTGGAGGGGTCCTAGCTGGATTAGGACTGGTCGATGGTCGGAGTCTAGCTCGGATAGTGTCTCGATTGATCGTAACTGAAGCGTTACGTCTTTCAAGAGCGCTATGTCGAGCACGTCAGGTGTGTCATGTCGGAAGTCCGAGTCAAAGAGTCGCGTGGGGCTCAAGGGCGCTATGATCTCAAAGTTGAGACCAGGCGTGTTGCTTAGCCTATCAAGGAGACGTCCTCTAGTATTTACGATTCTAGAGTTCCAGCGGGGATGTTTACAATTTAGGTTGCCGGCCAGAATGGTTGCGTTACCTAATTGGAGTAGGGACTTAAGGTCCCCCTCTAGTAGGTCCTTATTCGGGGAGAGGTATACTGATGCTAGTATGATCGGCTGATGGCCAGTCATACCCACCTGACATAGTGACGCCTCTATGTTAACTAGTGGGGGCGGATCGAGCGGGGTACAACGAAGAGACCTTCTGTAGTAAATTATGGTTCCCCCCATCGCGGTTGCCCTATCGTTCCTAACTGCGTTGAAGTTTGCGATACGCGGATCGCGGTTACACGGTTTTAGAAAGGTCTCTTGGATTAGCAGTATGTCTATCTGGTGGGCAACTACGAAGTCGCGTACCTGATCTATCTGTTTGAGCAGTCCGTTCGCGTTGAATGTCGCGACAGTCAGAGAGCGAGGTTTTATTCTACCGTGTGATGTCATTTAAGATGACATAGTGTGTTTGTAAATTTGACTGATTAGGACGGCGTGCTTGAGGAGCACATCCATCCGCGCGGGGGGATTCTTTTCCGTATCCCTCATTTCGTTCGAGAACGCGAGTAGCTCCTCGATGTCTATTACACCGAAGAGGCTTGAGACGCATGCGAACGAGCCCGCAATTCCGTCGGCGGAATTGCGTACCGGCGGCGGCGGTGTCAGTTTCGGCGCGGGCGTGGGGTTCACCCTCGGGGGTTTCACCCACGCGTTCGCGGGTGTCTGAGGGGCCTGGTTTGCCTGAGGGGCCGCGGCCCTTCCCGGGGCTAGAGGAGCCCAGGGAGGCTGAACGAAGCGCGAGGGGATCCTCGCGGGCTGCGTCCTGCGTGGTGCTTTGGGGCACCCGCGGTAATTCGCGGGGTGGCCCTTCTGCTGGCACAGGACGCAGCTGGGAGGATCCTCCGGGATCGGTTGTTTGCGCGGACAGTCGGCTGTCGCGTGGTCGTCTAAGCATTTAACGCACCGCGGACGCGCGGGGCAAAACCGTTGTGAGTGGCCGTAGAGTTGGCAGCGATGACACTGCCCGGGAAAACCGCGACCGCGAGGGGGTTCGACCCTAAGACCGGATAGTTGGCAGATTGCCTTAATATTAAAAATTTGCTTTCCTTCCGGGGAAAGCTCTAAGTGAACTAGCACGAGCTCGAAAGTAGCCCTAGTGGTCGGTCGGTACATACGGTGTACCGATATGACGGGATAACACTGAGACTTAAGGTCCTCGTAAATCCGCTCAGCTGGGATCTCCACGGGGAGGCCGCTGATGACCACCGTGAGGCGGCGTTCATCTTCCAACGCGAACGTGTGGTATCCGTACCCACGTTCGCGTAGGAGCTTTGTCAGACCACGGTGGTCTGATGATGTCGCGGTTTGAACGCGAATGCCCTGTGCCGTCGAGAGGTGTAGTAGAGCTTTCGCTCCGTCATGAGGGCGGACACGGTGTCCCACTTTAACTTGTCCCTTATGTACAGCGGCGGCGGGGACTTGGCTGCTGAAGGTGCAGGCGCTGAGGGCGCAGAAGTCGCGGGCGCAGAGAGCGCTGATGGCGTGGCCGCTGAGGGCGCGGACGGACGCTTCGCGACGTCCCGTGTCGGGTCCGGAACCGACGATCGTTTGGGTTCGGTACTTACGGGCAGCGTGGCGCGCTTCCGCGGCAATATTGGCGAGGGTGCCTTTATCGCCTTCCTTTTAGCAGATTTGGACTGCACGGTCGTGAAACCGTCGTCCTCCTCTGCGTCCGAGGAAGAGGATGAAGTCCTCGACTCGGAGTCAGACTCCGTCCCCTCTTGTGGGGAGGCGGATTCAGTCTCCATGTCGGAGGTTCCCTCTTCCGGCTCGGGTGAGTTTGAGCTCCCCGAGTTGGTGGCTTGCGCCGCGAATTCGCGGCAGAGGTCAGGGCACTTCTTCTGCATAAAGCAGAAGAAGGCCCTCATGTTTAGGTTGTCGAGGTCCATACTGGACCCCGATAGACAATTGGTTCTCCCTGCGGAGGCAGGGAGATGGGTTCCTACTGTGAGCCTACTATGGCTCCGTCCGTAGGTGACGGAGGTTTGTGCCTAACGCCCTATTGACTGTGTACTTACTCAACGCAGACTATATGACGAAGGCTTGGATTGGGTTTCGTACCCTAACTAGGGCGACGCCGGACTTTAGGACCCCTAAAAAGCGCAGCTGCGTTTCCAGGAATATTGAGTCGGCTTCTTTCACTTCACTGACACTTGTTAGCACAATGGGTTCTTTGGACCGTACGGTACGGAGTGGTACGGACAGCGTGGGTACACGGGAGCAGGTAGTCGGGACATGTGTCCGGTCCAACTGCTCGAAGCGGAATGTGTCTCTGTTGTCGCTGTCCGACTCTAGAACCAATTACCTGAAAGTATTCGTAAGGCACCTTAACGAAACTCTTTCAAGAGACAGGTAAAACTCATATTTTTTATTGTAAAATTGCAAAAAAATATAGATATCATTGTTGATCTTATTATGGAGGACAGAAATCACCATTCTTTGCGAGCCTATTTGCAGTTATGTAACCAGTTCGACAGAGGTCCTCCGCATGCCATGTTGCACATGAAATACATCGTTTAAGTAAGCTGATGAGAGACTAACATTTAAATAATGTAAATTCTTTTACGTTCCTGTCTTAGCATGCATCCGCCAACAAACAAATCCGAAGTATAAATACCAAAGATTAGATATATACATACGTTGCCTCACCGACGCAAGAGTTCAATTTCGTTGCGAGAGCGCTAGCTTGCACGTCTAGTATAACTATTCCCAGAAAAATTGCTATTTTCAAAACGGTCCTACATCGGTGCTGCGCCAGTGACGGAAAGGATGAGTAAAGTAAAGTAATTTTTTATCATGGTATAATCACGTAATGCAAAGGGATGAAAAGTATGTAACAAGTAGTTTTAAGTGTAAATGTGGGTTGCTATAACAGAGGGCCGAAACGAGCGTGTGGGTCACTGAAGACAAGTGATCACCGCCACTCGCAACATCCGGGGAATCGTAAGAAGAAGATTGGTAAAGCAGGTGATGACGTGATATACGATTATAAAATTGGACGGCAAGCATCCGATCAAATATTCCTTCGGAATAATTTTAACACCGTTGTAAATGCGAAAGAAGATACAAAAAGAGACCATATCTCTAGGGAAACCGGCCGTTCACAGAGTACTGGGCCTCCGACAATCCGAACGCACTCCGTACGCGCGCACGCACGTGTACGTGGTCAAAAAGTAGAAGCTTATATTGGGGTAATCCGGCCCGGAGATGAAAGCAGTACTACTTGTATAACCAGATTTGCGCCTAAGAGAGCGCAAGTCTCTGGCCAGACTTGAAATACTGCTTCACTCTATTGATCACTCACAATTCAGTCAGGTTTGAGACAAAAAGAGTGCCCAAGAAATCGGCTTTCTCTTGTGTCGTGTCGGCCAGAGTCGTTGCCCGTGTGCAATGGTGAATACCACCATGTACATTGGCTGGTAACAGTTTTCCAGAGTGGGTTTGGAAAGGGACCAAGATTTGCGCGTCCCTTGGGGGTACCTTGCCAGATGATCCACAATTTTGAAATGCTTGAACTTTGCTCTAGTGGTTTACTGTTTGAAAAATCGGGAGGCACTGTTTTATTTCTTCTACGGAACTCGGGTCCTCAGTGACTTAAGCAATAGCCCAAGATATAAACGCCGTTTGCCAGCTGCTGCAGCCGTGACAGACGCATCACCAACACGAATACCGCGATCTGTTACCAAGTGTTACCACATACCTTGGAATAAATAGCTTCATACCCTGTAGAATCACATCAGCCACAGCCCAAGCGCAGTCACTTAGATCATTGGAAGGGAAACAAACCGGCTCCCATGGCTAGGATGAAAAAACGGACCGCATTCCATCACAATCCGCTTACTTCTAGTGCCAAACGCTGTGGATCGCAGATCGTGTACCGGACGTTGAATAGGCACTACACTCCGTACCAAACAATGATCAGAGGTCCCTAGGGGCGCCGAGATATTGACTTACTCACCTGGTACTTTCCTAGATATGTAGTCAACAGAAGATCCAACAAAGAGGGCATATGGCTGTCCACGTCCAGTAGACGAGTGTGCGTCTTGACCAACTGAAACAGACCTTTGGCCAGAACAAAGTTAAACACAGATCTTCCCGCGTAGTGGATGGCACGTGATCCGAGTCAATCGGTATTGTGCGCGATGAAGTCCCCGAAGAATACGACTTCAGGCTTCCGGATTCTTTCACTCATCGACGTGTAGTAACCCTCTGTAAGAGGGCGGTCTTTCCCCGTTCAAGCCAGCCCTATACAAACTGCAGTCAGAAGCACAAAGACTACAGCTTGGTTATACCACCTACGAGTTTTCTTTGTCCTATATTATTATTTATTTTATAACAATTTAATTCTTGTACATCAATTTATACATGAACCTCTAGATTAGTAAATACCTGTAACAATATAATATTTAACCAACACGAATATTAGTCAATATGCGTAACGACTTCTAAGCCCTATTTTATTCAACTCGTTACTTTTTGAATATGACAGTAGCCCAAACGAAAACGATAATAAATTAAAAGTTTTCCAGGCATTGCCCACTCATAATTTCAGTTCAAGATTAATTTCATTGAAAAATCTGTCAAATAGGTTATAAAGGTACGAAAAGGGAAAAAAGAAATGAATTTATCACTTTAATTATTTCTTTAATATAACATATTTAAAGTCAACATTGTAGTTGCTCAACTAAAGGAAAGTTATAAATTAAAAACGCATTATTCCTAATAAGTTGTGATTATATGGTTACGAACCCACAACCCATTGTTATCTATCTAACGACAGCATCCAAACTCATCATCAAGCAACAACACAGTTGAATGCACTGCAGAAACGAGTCCTGACAGACTTATTCGAGAGGCACTATACGAAATCTTTTTATAATTTTTACTAAGATTTGTCACAGAAGTGAGATCTCATAGTCATTCCAGGTGAACTGTCTAGAAACATTTCAACTTCATCATCACAAATCCTAGTCATCTAGACAGGATAGATACTCAACAAAATATCAATGAAGAAATACTGAAATTTGGTCGTACTGTCATCTGAGGTATATGTATATATAGGATTAAAATAAAAACAGTATTCCATTTAGTTATTTTAATTAAATAGAAAAAGAAATAAAACACTAATCTTTATTCCAATACTTGTCTTGCATTGAAAAGTTGCAGGTTTTATTTAAGTAATACAAAATAAGTAAAAGTAATTAGTGACACGATTGCTTGATTGATTGATTGCAATGCTAGAAACCTCCTGCCGGAGACAAAATTAGATCATCATAGACCGTACTCCTTAATTACCTGTCCAGCGATCACGAGTCTTTGTATCTCAGAGGTCCCTTCATATATCTCTGTGATCCTGGCGTCCCTGTAATGTCTCTCCGCTGGCATATCTGATACATAACCCATTCCTCCAAGAATCTACAATTATTGGAAATATGATTAACTTGTTGAAATTAAAAACACTTTGTTGGATACCACAAACATATGTATATATACATATATATATATATGTATGCACATATATTATTTATTTATTGCTTGCTACTGATAAGGCCGTCTTTTTGAATCCAAATTATTATGTTATCTATTTGTAATGTGTTTTTTTATTTATATTTGTTTTTCTGGGTTGCAATAAAGTATATTCATTATTCTTATTATGAAAAGAAATAACATATTTTGGTCACAATAATCTAAATATCTATACATAAAGATAATATTATAATTATTTAGAAATAAAGTTTGTAGGAAATAAGTATTCTCGGGATAAATAAGGTACATTACTCAGTACATATTTTTGTACTCAAAAAGTAACCGGAAGCAACATAAAGGAACCAATACAATAGATATTGTCCAGAAACATTATTTTAATGAATTGAATGTTCAATATACAATAAAAAATACCAATGTAAAGTTCCTATAAGGTTTCTTGTTTATCTGACCGAGTGTGACAGACAGACAACAATAACGAAGGTTTGGAACCTAGCCACTTACCTGTATACATTGGTGAGAAACAAAAGTAGCAGCCTCGGAAGCCGCCAATTTAGCCATTGCAGCCTCCTTCGTATATGACTGTTTATTATCCTTCAACCAGGCAGCGCGCCAAGTTAACAGTCTCGCAGACTCCAACTGCAAAGCCATGTCGGCTAACTTGCTCTGTATCGCCTGTAGCTTCATTATTGGTTTACCAAATGCAATGCGTTTGGACGCATATTCCACTGCTACATCTAAAGATGCCTGAATAATGAAATATTTATCTTACCTGTTCATTATTCAATATTATATTATGGATAGAAGAATACTGTTACCTGAGCAATACCCAACGCCTGAGAAGCAATTCCAATTCTTCCGGAATCCAATGTCATCATGGCAATCTTAAAGCCGAGACCTGCTTCACCCAAAATATTCTCTTTCATAATCTCGCAGTCTTCAAATATTAGAGAACAAGTTGAGGAACCTCTGATACCAAGCTTGTCTTCCTTTTTACCTAACTCAAGTCCTTTAATAGGTTTCGGTACTATAAATGCCGATATCCCCTTGTGTTTTAAGCTCTTGTCGGTTGTCGCAAACACTACAGAAGCTTTGCTTTCAAAGCCATTAGTAATCCAACACTTTGTTCCATTGATGAGCCACTTGTCACCAATATCTTTAGCTGTGGTGGATGCCGCGCCAGCATCTGATCCATTGCCAGGCTCAGAGAGTGCAAAGCACCCAACAATATCACCTTTAATTAATAACATATATTTTTATAAGATTTTATGTAAAATCAAGATCATAATAAATATTTAATTTTAACATTGAGTCATCATACCTGTACAGAATGGTGTTACAAACTCTGCCTTTTGTTTATCGGTGCCCCAGTGTAAAACAGGTCCGAGGTAAAGAGAATTATTAACTGACATGATTACCCCAGCAGATGCACAGCCTCGTGAAATTTCTTCCAAGGCTATAGCATACGCCAAGTAGTCCAGCCCTGTACCTCCCAGGTCTTCTGGGGTCGCTATCGCCATTAGACCCAGATCCCCCATTTTTTTAATGGCATCTGCAGGATATAAATGATCCCTATCGAACTTTGCTGCATTTGGTTTAAGCTCCTGTTCTGCAAAGTCCCTACATGTTTTATATAACATTTGATATGTATCGGGGAGAGCTGATAGAGATGCTATACATCTAGAACCACGTACTGATGAAGGTACTGTAATTCGAAGTGTGTAGATTAATTAAAACTTATTAGGACATTTGTTTTTAATATATATTGTTTTTATTACACGTATTATTTATTTAAATACTCACAGGCGTAAGTAAAAACTTTATTTATTAAACTTAACATTTTATCTTATTTAATTTAATTTAAAAACATAAATATTAAGGTAAAACAAAAATTAAAATAAAATAAAATAAAACAAATTAAATAAGCACTTTGAAGTTTGAACTCTTCTACTCGGTTCGGAAATTCATATTGGTTGAACTAGTGATTCTTTTGTCTCACAGTTTTTAAGTTTTATTAATAAAAATGTGTTCCATACTTCACTCTGTTGAACGCTGATAGGAAAAAATATTAATAGTAAATAAAACTTAATAAACCTGAAAAATCCTACTTTGTTATTCTGATGATAGTATTAATATATAATTCACAAAATAATAGTAAATAAATATAATGAATTGAATTAGTTTAAATGCTATCTCGAAATGTTTATCTTAATGGAGCATTAGTAGTATTAATGTGTCGGTTTTTAACGGACACTTCGATACATGGAATTGGTAGTCCTCATCTCTACCCTCATCAGAAATCAACTGTCTGATGTCTGAATCTTCGATTCTGAAGATTGTCTAGAAAATGGAATCTGAAGAATGTCTAGAAAGTGTGTGTTTCAAGTGTTGCTGGCTGGTATATAATTGGTATTACATCGGACTTTACAGGTTTCTGAGATGACTACGGTAAAGTACCCTAGAAACGTACACAATATACTGTTAATACTTTCCGCTTCCATTTCTCCGTTCTCATCACATATGCTCCTCTCGTAGAAATTGATCACTTACAGAATAAAAATTACATTTGGATAAGTTACTGTTTAAATTCCATACTTCCCTATGAAACGAAACTGGGATCCATCCTCTGTTTGTTATCGATTAGTATATTTGTAAACTGAACAGGAATGAATCATTTTTTAAAAATGTGTCTGATATTATTCAGGATAATTATTTAATTTAATTATATGATTATACAAAAAATAAGAAAAAAAAACTTTCCTTAATTTACTATTAAACTATCAATAACAAATCAAAATAACAATTTGGGGTACTTCTTATTTTTAATGCCACCATAACATACAATCTCAAATTCTAAAATAACAATAGAGAAAGCCAGAATAACAATTGTTCATCTCTCGTTTTATCGCATCTCATCACGACACTTCTTATTACACAAAATTTACTAAGATAGTTAAGTTGGTTAGGTTCTACGTGTTTATTTTCGACTTATAGCCCAGTTACCTTCAGTTACTTAGTTTCCCCAATGGAAACCAAGTCCATGCAAGACATCATCTCAACATCACACAGGCCCCCGGGAATGCCAAACGTCTCTATCAACATCATCCCTCATACCTCTATCTCTCTGAAAACTGAATTACTGTGTAGTATGATTTTAGCAGTCTTTATATCTTTTGTTTTTATCGGGACGGCGTTAAACCATATTACATATATTTAGTTTTTCTAGCTTTCATATAAGTTTCTTCTATCGAACTTTCATCTTCCCATAACATAATGTACTAATAAAGAAACCATACATTTTTGTATTTCATAAACGATAGCTATGTATCATTACAGGTGACTGACGAATCCAAAAATGGTTTACGTTGCACCGACTGCGCTGGAAGAACTGTATTTGACTTTGCAACAGTAAATTATTAATCCCAATAGATTAAAATTGTTATTCGGGTTTATAAAGAGCTATTTGCCCCCATTCGTGCCTCACTTGACGTTACCGCCTGCAAAACCATCTCTACCACCTGAATACCAATATTGTCGTTCTCAAGGAACTTTGTGCCACATATGAGTAAGATATATATTTCCAGACCAATACGACATTACAACAGCACGACTACTCCTTCCTCAAGGCCAGCAACGCTGTTGTTAATCCTCTGATGTTACAAGACTGTGTCGTTGATAACTTTCCACTAGCTGACTTGCTGTACGATTATGAAATTGCAATTTATAAAACAATGTTGGGAAATTTTGAGATTGAATTGATGTAACAGCAAAAATACTATTAGTTATAAATTTTAATCTCCAATTTATGTTAATTTAAAAATCTAACTTCATTCTAAGTTTTATTATTATTAGATGTATGCAATTCTTAAAGGAAATTGTATAATAATGCTTTTCAACTTCAAATAAACTCATTTCTTTTATTTTACTTATAAAAAAACCGCGAAGCTTAAACAAAAGTTACTACGTGTCCAAAACATAAAGGATATCGTTGCCTCAATTAGATACATGGTTTAAGCATATGTCATGTTTGTCTATTGTCTATAGCATTCTCTGTCTACAATTTATAACATTATGTCAACTTGCCATCGTTAATTGTCAAACAAAAACCAAAAACATAGCTGTTTAATAAAAAATAACAAATAAAATGTTAAAATGGAGATATTCTTAAGATTTGTGCCCACAAATCCATTAAGATTAAAAGCATCTAGGATAATATTAACTCATGTAGCTCATTACACACGGTTTGTATAAGATTAATAATATAAAATGACCTATTACGTACTTAACCTTAAAACATTTTCTCATTGTATTTAATTTTACGAAATAACAGACTTGCTGAGGTTGGCAAATTAGAGGCACCTAAAACAACCGGCAAATATGAAACTGGGCAACTCATTTTGCATAAAGTGTTTGGATATAGAGGTGTGATATTATTCCCCTGGCTAGCAAGAGTATATGACAGGGATTCCTCAAATAAGAAAGATAACACAGAATCTTCTGGAAATGCGGAAACTACGGGAGATTCTTTATCAAATGTCGGCAAAGAAGTCAAGGGAAAGACTCATACTTTTTATCAAGTTCTTATAGATACAAGAGATGCTCCATACATAGTAAGTATTTTAATACTTTTAGACTGCCTAATATACCACATGAACATATTTGAGCCATGCCAAGTTTTAACATGCACCTGAATATTTTTGTCTATGACTTGGCAGCTTTGTGTTCTAGCATCTAAAATTAATAATTGATGTGTAACACACCATACTGTTTTTTGGTTCGGTTTGGGATAAAATGTTATAATATTTTAATGGGTTAACTCAATGCAATGTAACAAAATATTTATTATTGAAGTAATTATAGCTTGCTTTGACTGCAAACTGTTGGAAAGTCAGTTTAGCTAATAAGGTCTATATGTAAATTTTCACCAAAAGAATGCTAGAAAAGTTAAAATTATGTTAATGGGACACAATTCAGATTTTGATCTAGAAGAGATTGCATGGATCCAATTATGACAGAAGTTTTTGTTTGTTAAGTAGAATAATTCATGTGAAAAGCACAAAAAAGTGTCTTTTTATGCATAACGAAATGTTGGTATAGGGAATACTGGAAGTTTACTGGTACAGACAACTTAATATATTGTAAAGAAACCTATAATAGCTGAAAGAATTATAAAAATAATTTGAAATGTGATCAGTATGTAACATTGTACCAATGAAAGGAAGAGATTCAAGCTGTGTTGAATGGAAGTACTTGTATCCCTTCTAGTTGATGAATAGTCTTAAATGTTGGTGGTCCTTATGAGTCCCAAGTCCAGTGCCTAACAAAGTACAATACTCCTATATATATTATTTAATAAGGCAAGAACATTACAGAAATATTGCAACTTTGTTCTTGTTTAGCGTCATCAAGTTTGTTTTAGTCAGGATTTAGTTAACAACATTTAATTTAATGGTACTTAATGTTTAGTCTTTGAATGTCCATAATATTACCAATAGATTCTAATTTAAAGACACTTCATATCAATGTTACTGTAAAATATAAATTATTATAAATACAAGCCTGCATCAGGTGCAATGGCTATATAGAGTATTTGAGTATACAATAGTAAATTATGTAAATTAATTCTAGTTAATTTCATTGTAATTTTTCAGTTCTTAGTACCTATCTATAATCTCAGGTCCATTTTGCTTCCCATGATCATAGTACTTACCGCTTTAGCCAAAATAATACTGCTGATCATGATTACTTTAATACTCATACTAAATCTTTAGAGCTTTAGTTCTGTCATTTTGTCCAGATTTATATTGCAGCCCCAGTTTAATGCAGTTTGAGGCAACTTTGCAAAATTTGTTCGGAAATAGCTGGCTACCTTTACCGTAACCATAGAATACTCGTCTGTTGTAATGTTATCCTGCCTATATATTGCATTACCGGCTGTTCACTTCAAATTTGTTAGAATTTACACTCTTATTGAGAACCAGTATTTTATGACCCATCCTGGCCTCTGGCTTTATGTAAACATATCATATTTTTAAAACTACATAGGCAGTTACTAAACTAAACTAAGAGGAACATAGACATGAACCAACATAGTTATTGTAGAAGGCAGGTGTGCATTCAGATAGTAGAAGTTGATAGCTTCCCATATTCGGAATGTGTATTTTTAATTTAAAGTGTTATTTAAATACATGATAATACTTTATTGGATTTTCTGAAATGAAAATTAACATTTAGTTATTTTATTAGCAAGTCCATAATGTCTGAACGTTACATTTGTATGATACTAAATAAGGAATTATTGTTGAATGTACAAACCCACATCGACACGAGACCAGAATGGAAGAAGGTACTAATGTGTTTGAAATTTTACAGGGTGTATGTCATCAAAATATGTATTGTGTGCCACAAACTTTGATTAGAAACTTGTCTACTTGTCTTAAATAACTCGTTGTTATTTTAGTATATGTAGTCATGATTGAATAGTAGTTTAGATTTATAACCGGCGTTTTTAACGTGTCACCACCTTGCCTTGTTTGTGTGAAGAGTTCGTAGGGATTTCATATATAACTTCTTCCTCATTAATTGAATTATTGTGCTCACTTTTATGCGTATTGTGTTTAACTGTCAAATTTAAGATATTATTAAACATTAGAAAAAACAGCGTAATAAAAAGCAATGAAACACTTAAAGTCTGACAGTTGCAACTTAAAGTAATTTATTTATAAAGTATTCAAGTTATTTTATATATTTCGCAAAAATAATTTCTTTGTGCTTTGTTTTGATCGTCTGTTTGGAACTGATTACCGGTTAAGACAAGTTTGTAATCAAAGGTCACACATTTGCCATATGCTTGTCATTTTATTAACTGTAAACACTTATTTAGTGTGTATATTATCCCCCTTCCCTCCCTTCTCAACTTTTACTATCGCATTACGAATCATATTTAACTTAAAATTTATAGTTCAAACTTTTTAACTTGTGTGTCAAAGCATTTGAAACAAATTTAAATTTTTTCCTTTGACCTAAAACTAAAAAAATATCCTCCAAATAATTACGCTAGTTTATTTCTTGACGCGCGAATACACACAAATAAATACGAACTATTATTTAAGTATTCTGTATGAGGTGCATGTAACAATTAGTTTAAAAAAATGTGTAAATATTTTGCATTACTTTGTTATACATGTGTACAAATAAATTTTTAACTGCCTTTCTAAAGGAATTACATTACATCTTAATTTCAAATAAAGTTAAATTAAAAATAATTAGTAAAACTAACTATAATTATCCTAAATGATATTGTAAATTAAAAGGTTTTGGCTGATGTAGTACCCTACATAATATCATTTTATGTAATTGCTGCATTCTTTCTTTTTTCTTGAATTATTGATAAATGATACATAATAATATTCTTAATCATAAAGTCAGACCATGACATAAGTAAAGTTAATTTTTTTTTAATTTTACGTTACGTTTTCCATCTTGTTATGAATACTAAGTCTGAAAAATTATTCCATCAATGTGTGAATTTGTTTAATAATATGCAATGTTACCAATTAACCACCGTCAATAACATAAAAATATTTTTAATTAAGCACCTTCTGGCCCTGGCTTAATTTGTTCACAAACAAACAAATCTTCAATAATCTTAATAGTATGATTATCCAACAGTGTTAAATCATGTTTCTACACAGATTTTCAATCCCTAACGAATCTAATAATAAATACTTTACTCCTTACATTACATTCCATAAAGGAAACGTCAATGTAAAATATCATCTCTCCAAGGTCGACGGCGCGACGATAAATAAATATCATTTAGCGTCATATTACACTCGTACATATCATTCGAACGCCCAATATACGATTCTACTCCATTAACACGTTGAGCCCGGTGTCGGTCCCTGGGGACCGACAGTGAACTTTCCGTTTAGCCGGCGTCGGTCCCTAGGGACCGACAGTTAAAAGATAAATGTATAGAAATTTTAATGAAGTTTATTGAAACTCTAAACAAAAATATTGTTTGTTTTTACATCTATTACAAAACGTGATGACTTTTTAAGTCACATTTCTGGCTTTCTTGCGTACAAATAACGTTGAATTTTTGTTTATTATATGAGTTGATCTCGTTTATTATACGAGTTGCTCAGAAGCCAATGCGGTTAAGTCCATTTTTTGACATTGTATGATTTGCTTGAATATTCCCGATTTCTCGCTCATTGCCGGCTAAACGGAAAGTACAGCAATATTCTCAACGGGCTCAACGTGTTAAAGACTTATGCAGTAATTACGGTCGAGTGGTTCACAATGATGAAATATCTCGCAGCGAGCCCAGACGGAGGCAGTTACGTTTTTGGGCAACCAGGAGTCCAGTAGGAGTCTGTACGCGATCCCCGGACTGGACTACGTAGCACACGATGACATCATACCGTACGCGTCAGTGGAGCGCGTGCCCCTGCAGCACGAGCTCTTCGACAAATTCCTCATGCACAACCCCGATAAAGGTTATATATCTGCTGTTTTAAGATCGATCGTTGGATAGCTCTTTTAATCCGTCACATCATGTTTGTATAATGCTTTGTAACGGGATAAATAGAAAATTTTCCATCCAATTCTACCTAAGAATATCTTTATTCAAATAGGCATTCACACGCACTTTTGAATTAATTATAACAGAAAAAGGTCAGTGTAGTCAGAGTAAGCTAGCACCGGAATGCCGCTGTACTGAAGAGTCTGCCAGAAATTCGACAGTTGCTTTTTAAAAGAAATCTAAATATCGAATACAAATTTCGGTCCAGATCCACCGTTTGCGGCGCAGGAGACGCTCCGGGCGTGGCAGAAGAAGAACCACCCCTGGCTGGAGCTGAGTGACGTGCACCGCGAGACCACTGAGGGAGTGCGCGTCACAGTCATACCCTTCTACATGGGGAGCCGCGAGTCGCAAAACTCCGCGGTCTACTGGGTGATCTACTGTTGTCTACTGATGACTTGTGAAACTCGTATCCAAGTGTAACTCTCCCTCTCCGCAGTGGCGCTACTGCATCCGCCTGGAGAACCTGTTCCCGGCGGCGGTTCAACTCCGGGAGCGCCACTGGCGCATCTTCTCGCTGTCGGGGACACTGGAGACGGTGCGCGGGAGGGGCGTGGTCGGCCAGGAGCCGCTGCTGGGACCCCGCGCGCCTGCCTTCCAGTACAGCAGCCACGTCAGCCTGCAGGCCCCCAGCGGACACATGTGGTACGCGCACTACAGACACGCACGCAGCCAGACACATACGCATGCACACGCAGCCAGACACATACGCATGCACACGCAGCCAGACACATACGCATGCACACGCAGCCAGACACAAGCACGCACACAGACACAAAAGCACGCACACAGACACACACACATTACACGAAAAAGCACCCTTAAATAGTACTTTCCCTACTTGGCGGTCATTATTAAAGTGACGAACTAGCTTCGACGCGCCTTTAGTAAGTCTGTGATCAAAATATTTGTAAAATGTTCATATAGGGGCACGTTCCGCATGGAGCGAGAGGACGGATACACCTTCGACTGCCGCATCCCCCCCTTCAGCCTCGAGAGCAAGCCTGACGAGGGAGGGGGGACGCCCTCACCCGCATAACGTACCCCCCCAGCCCCCACCACGTTCACGTCACTAGAAATTATAGTTATAAATCTAGATCTTTAATAAATTACAGTATTCTGTTATTTGTGTCATTGAAATAAAACTATATGTACATCTAATTTATTTAATATGAATTTTATGATGGAATTAATATTTGAACATAACCAAATAAAGCCGTAGACACACACGGCTGAACCCGCACTGCTGTATTTAAAGTCGATCTGCAAAATAACTATACATACATAATAAACGACCCGGATTTTCTTATATATATAAATATGTATAATATATTCAGACATTGTATTGATAAGAATGAAATTGTCATATGGATTTTGCAAATCGACTCAAAATTATTTGCTTATATACAAAAGGCACTTATTTCTTTGGTTGGACATCACTCGTGCATCCTAATAATATTTTAATTCCTTATTCACATAATACTGTGAACTCAATGAGAATTTTCCAAAGAGAATAATAATATATATATATACATACATAGTTGTTAAAACAACTGGCAAGTGACGTCACTACCGGTCTGAGAATTATATAAAATATATACTTGTATATACATATTTAGACACTTTTTATTATATACCTTTTATTACATATCTTTGTCCTCCCGGATGTCCGTCTAACAATTATTATTAACAGAATATCACATCTGGATGATAAATTAAAAAAAAAATACAAATTTAATTAAATATTAATCTATTAAGTTGCATACTAATATAAATACTACGGCTACGTTTAAGTTTCTATAGTGTTTTTATTATTATTGCCATTTAAATTTGTTATATTAAATTATTTTATTGAAATATATTTTCTACCAAACGTTGAGTCCCTCTAAGACTTATTGTATTATAATGTTAGCGAAAACTTAATTAAATAAATATAAACATATATAAGGACTCGTGCGCACTACAATAGTTAAGTAAACAGAATTAATTATTTGTAAGCTTTAACCTATACAAATTTTTATTTTTTTTTACATTTTCTCATTTTATTGTAACATAAATAAAACTATTAATGAATGGATTTAAAAACTTTTTTACGGATCAGAATTGCCCTCAAAAACAGAAAGTACATTAAGTTTTGAAACGTTTCAATTGTTCTGATTGCCATTGAGTTAAATCCATTCAAAAATGTTATTTCTTTATCATTATCAATCACTGGTTAGTATGATTATGTAATCATAATATAAGCTAACGTTCTAAGCCGTGTTTGGTTCTACCGAGCAAGCTGTATGATCAAGGCCGCGCACATCTCGAAGAACTCCATGGTGTGGTGGCCGTGGGGCTGTTGGGGGTTACAGGGAGAGGGAGGTGTGGGCGAAGGAGAGGGCAGCGACCCCTCCTCCTCCGTTTCCTCTCTTTCTCCGGATAGGGACTTGAAATCCAGAAGGTACGACTTGTAGTCGACCTGGTACAGCTGGAGCGACATCTTCACGTGCTTCTGGGTCATCTTGTTCAGTGTACGGACTCTGAAAGTCATAAGATGTTATAATAGGAAGGGATTCAAATCTGTCTAATAAATTTGGGCCAACCTGACGTGATAGGGGTTGATGACCTTCCACTCGTAGTCCAGTGCCTTCATAGCCCTGAACACTTCTAGCATGATGTCGTTCGGTTTGCTTTGGGATCTGATACCCAAGTGCCATTTGGCTCTGGTAATGAAAATGACTTGCAGATTAGAATTATTAACTCATTGTTATTTTGAAAATATAATGTTACTTAGAGGGAGGTTACCTCTTGACGGGCGTCCCCCTCTTGTCGTGCGCGGGCGCCGGTGATGTCTTGTCCCGGAGCGGAGCGATGCGCTCGGGGTGAGGACGTCCACTCTCCGTCACGGCCGGCGGAGAACTGTCTGCAAAAAGGGGAGGTTAAGGGATATTTGGTTATCCAATTGTAACACTGACAGGATCTACCATCCGATGTTAGTCAGTTACAGGTCAGTGTCAGGGTCTAGAGAAGTGTCGAGCGACACCCAGGACACTGCCTTTTTGTTAAAATTGCAAAACTATGTAATCACTTAAAGAGCTCGAGTAAGAAATAGACGCTTACTAGCCACATAGAAGTCCTTAATCTCCGCCTTGGCGGCCTCGTCCGCGATCCTCTTGTTGTCTATGACGAGATGGTAGGCGATGGCGAGCTGATCGTGCGGGTCCCCGCTCAGCAGTGCCGCGTGCACCTCCCCCTCCCGCACGCCGAATTTGTCGCACACCTCCGATATCGCCTCCGTGTCGATCACGCTGCTGTCCTGGGGGTGGGGAGGGGGTAAGATAGGTCATTTTATAGAATGGGGGGATAAAATAAATATTTTTTTATATAAATTAGAGTGCTGACCTAGGAGGTAGGAGGGGAGGGAATCGTTTTACACATCCTACCAAATGCACAAAATAAGTCACATTATTATACATTAAAGGAATCATTCGATTTGACCTACTCTACTTATTTTTTATATTGGTCCAAAACATCTAATAAAATGTTTTGATGTATGACATGAATATTGTAACTAATTTCTCAGTCTGGTTAATATAAAACAGCATGAGCTAACTAATAGTGTGAAAAAATTATATATAAGGGAGCAGACCACGTAGCTGACGGCTTGTTTACAATAATATATACACATATATACCAAATACCTCTATCCATCCATAACCCACAAGCAAGATGCTACCGAATGCTTGTTACCTACTCATGCAGCAGTTAGTAGATCGGAAGTCATGATTACCACCTGTTCCACTGGAGATGGGAATAAATAACCGGGAAGTTCCTTCTGGAACCACTCGTGCTTTTTCACATCCTCGATTGTGGCTCTCTTCATTGGATCCACTTGCAGCATGTTACACAGCAGGCTGACCACTGTCTTATTGAGGTACTCGGGGATCGGGAATATTCCAGATTTGATCTTTCTGAACAGTGTTGGGACATGTTCGTCGTCAAATGGTAATGTTCCACAGAGTAGTGCGTACAGGATGACCCCACAAGACCACACGTCTACTTCTGGGCCGGCGTAGAGCTTTCCTGATATGACCTAATAAAATAATAAAAAGTATACACTATTATTGGAAGCTCAGTCTTACTATACTTATATTTAATGTCTAATAGAACCAAATTTAGCAATAATAGTGCTAAATGTACTTGTGAATAAAGAATGAATGTTTGTTAATCCGTCGACAATAAAACTTAAAAAGTTTTAAGTTATATCACATCTTATATATCAGATAAGGGATCAAGATTAGAAATTAAATATTATTATTACAGTAGAAGTAATAGTATAAAAATGGAATGAAAGAATAATAATAATTTATAACAACTAATCACAACTGGGTTATTTTTATCCTTTGTTTTTAAGATGAAAAGGAAATGTTACTCCCATAATTTAAAAATATATAGATAATTTACTTCTGGAGCTGCATAGTTTGGTGAACCGCATGAAGTCCTCAGAAACTCTCCATCCATCATCATATTAGATAAACCAAAGTCTGCAATCTTCACATGCATGTTATGATCCAATAAAAGGTTTTCAGGTTTCAGATCTCTATGTACTATCATGTGTCGATGGCAGTAGTCAACTCCTGAAATGATTTGCTGGAAGAACCTTCTTGCTTCATGCTCCTGCAGCTTGCCTCTTTTCACAATATAATCAAACAGTTCACCTCCGGATACATATTCCATAATCATGAATATGTCTGTGGGTGTTGAAATTACCTTGAAAACAAAATATATATGTATCAAGTATATTGCAGTATCTATTATACTGTAAAACAATGTTTGTTGTAACTTCATAACTATTACATATTCATAAGTTACCTGATACAACTTAATGATGTGTGGATGTCTAAATAGTTTGAGGTTCTGTATCTCGCGTCTAATTTTTCCAACGACATCTAGGGACTTAATTTTTTGTCTATTAAGAATTTTCACAGCAACCTTGTGTTTGGTTAATTGATGTTCTCCTATCTTCACCTTCCCAAATGTGCCCACTCCTAATGTTGCACCCAAAGTATAATGTCCTATTTTAACTATCGGCTGATTGCCACTAGCTACAATTGGTTTATCAGACATTATTTCTGAATAACCCACAATTTTACACCAAGTTTAAAAGGTATTCACTTGATATATATATTAGGGGGACACATCAATGTTACATATTATTTCCTTTAAGAAATAAATTAGTTAAGGTGACACAACTAAAAATAAACAATGACGAAAAATGGAAGAAGAAGAAAATTACAGAACTCTTTATATTATGCAAGTGTCATTTTCCTTATTATCATGTTTTCAAAAATCAAAACATCTTACAACAGATTATATAATTAGGTGTAGGTACAATTGATTATGTGGTTCTATATATTTAATTATTTAAATAGGAAAAATATACAAAAATTAAGAAATATGTAAACAAGATTATGAATTAAAATAAAATATTGCAATTAACCTATGGAAAACTGTAAATGCTATATAAAATTAAAAGCGTTACGACCTTAGAAAAGCATATCCTACTATTTATTCACAAAAAATATGAACAATTTAAGAACAGTAATGTAGTTTAGGAATTATCTTTTCGTTATAAAAATATTGATTAAGCAATAAAAAGAAATGTGAATATAAATATTATACGGTATCTATGTCAGCAGCCTGCCCCACTGTGCCCCACCCCGCTTGTATCTGTCTTTTCACTGACGAGCTGTCGTATAATGAGAAAAATACTAATATTTACGGAAATATTATTGTTTTCAAATAAGGATTAAAGAAAACATCCCTACAATGAATAAATGTGGAATTTGCTTAAAGCCCGCTGTGGTAAGTATAAATCATTCCATATTATACGTTTTGGCACTTATATATTGCTAATCGGTCAATATTTTTTGTTTTCTTTAGTAATATTGTTGTAAAAATTTTACACCTTGAAGTAGTTTAAGACTGAAATGGTACAGTGTTTGATATAATTTAATAGTTATACGTTGTTAAGCTTTAGCAGTGAAAACTGTAGCATTGCAGTCGTAGGTAATAAAAAAAACTTGCATTCGAAACCTGCCCGCCTTATTTTTTTTTCTTCCCTCGACCGTCTATCTGTTTTTTTTACGTCTGGCTCGGCGCCGTATAAAAACATTGTGTTATTTTTTTTCTTTTCTGATTAACAATATTGAATGCTAGCTTTCTGTTTTTATTATTGAATTGCTGAAATGTAATATAAGATTTTATTTTTATTTAACGATTAAATTATATCTCACAAGCGCGTCTATTTCATATTAAATATAATAATATTAATACAAATATTAATTTAAATACACATATAACTTTAAAAAAAAAATTTTATTAATTACAATAATAACAATTTCAAATGCATTCTAAAATTCAAGTATACCTTATATTTTTTTAGCAACTATTTGAGACAGGCAAAGACGGTATATATGCGTGTTTCAAATGCCAGCCTCTGGTACCCGAGGTCACAATAGATGATGAATCTGTGAAGCAATCACCATCATCAGTCAGAGATGAGGTAAGAATTACTTTTGTATACATTCTAATATATTTAACGTAAATTGTATGTAGTTTATTATTTTTTTTTATGTGCTATAAAAATGTTATTAACTTTACTCTGTTTCAAGAAGGACATGACAACATTGAATAGTTATTAGTGTTTTTTCTTATATTCTATACAGTGCTTACAAATGTAAACTATTACAGAAAATATTTATAAAAATATAAACTCCAATTTCTTCCTGGCTTGCGGCAAATATTGAAATATGTGCAGTAATATATTTTTTTTAATTATAGGATTACGAGAGCCACGAGAGCCTTTTCTGTGGCATCTGCAACAAATCATTCAGCAAGAGCATGCAGCTCCAGAATCACATGAGAAATCACCGAGCCGAGAGGAGATTTGTGTGTACATATTGTAACAAAGGTATAGCTGCTATTACATATTTACACTTTATGTTTTTTGTGCCGATAAGAGACATATAGATTCAGAATTTATTTAATTAAATCAATACTAGTGTTTCGATACCTAGTTTGCTCTCCGAGCTTTTGGCATACTTTACTAATTTATATAATTTTATTCTCAGCGTTTTCTCAATCAAACAATTTGAGAGCACACCTCCGTATTCACACTAACGAGCGTCCTTACAAGTGTCAAGAGTGTGGGAAGGCTTTTACTCAGGTAAATACATACACCAAGTAATGTTTTAGTGTGAATCGGTAATAATTACTAGTGACTACTTTTCACATCTTATTTTAATGAGATATATTAATACATAATTAACATAATTTGTTAATAATTATAGGTAACAAATCTTAACAACCACGTGCGTCTTCACACTGGGGAGCGGCCGTTTGTCTGTCCCGAGCCCGGCTGTGACAAAGCATACGCACAGGTACACTATTCATTATATGTAATATAAGATATTTATATATGTATATATATATATATGTATATATATATATATATGTGTATATATATACATATGTATATATTTGGTAATAATATTATTTATTATAATGACATTTGTGAAACAGTGATAGGATAATCTGACTTTGTTGAGTGGTTCTCAGAGCAGTGCGTTGGGAATACTCATCGACTTGTTTTAAGTTGAGTATCTACAGAAAAGCTTATTTCAAGTTAAAAAAATATATATAACTGTTAATGTTTCTGAACATTAGTTTTATGTATGTGTGCGTAACTAACTCACAGAGACACGCTTGTGTGTGTATTCTCTTGCCACAATCAAAAAAGACTTTATTATTTTGAAATTTTACTGTTTATTTTTTTTTGTCGTATGATAAAATATACATTAAAATACCAGTATCAAATTTAGTCTTTGCGTTTTTGAGTTTTATTAAATTAGTATATAAAATTTGTGTTCAGAATAATTTGTGTTAAGAAATATATCACCAAATAATTTTTTACATAAATTAAATTTAAAAGCCTATCCTATAAACGTTAAATATGACAGCAAATCGTAATAAATAATAGTGGATTGTAGGGCGGGGATTTTGGCGGACATTTTCCATAATAATTTAGCGACCCCCTCTACTCCCCCTTGAAACTGTGATAATAACTTACTAAAACTTTTCTTTTACATTGTGTTGTCCGTTGTAAAGTAAATAATATCGAAAAGGCTGAATGAGTACGAATATATGTAATAAAAAAAAATAGTAATAAAAAAGGTTTTATATATTATTTTGAAACAAATATAAATTATGATAATGATATCAATAATTATTTTTTATTCTTTTTCGAAGAATAGAGATTCGATCGTTAAAATGATACGTATATGAAGCTCTGGAACATCAGATCCCATGAAGGCTTATGAAGGCGTGTGACAAGTCCGTCCGTCCGTCCGCAGGTCACCAACCTGAACCAGCACCTAAAGCGCCACGCCTCTGGTAGAGCGGAGTCCTACGACTGCGGCGCCTGTGGGGAGCGCTTCGCCCAGAGAAACCATATGTACGCGCACAGGTGGGAGCCCTATCGATGACACCTGCCAGTGCACATGGAGTAATTAATAATTAATTCTTGGGGTGTTCCAGGCGCGAGGTACACGACATCAAGTCTCCGCAGCGTGCCCCCCGAGCCTTCGCTCCCGGACAACATCCCAGACGTGAGTACTCCCCCACAGGCGTGTAGCGTAGTACCCTGCATATCAGTGTCGTGTGCAGTGCACGGTTATGTACCGTAGTAACCTGTGTTGTGTGTGTGTGTGTGTGTGTGTGTGCGTGTGTGCGTGTGCGTGGGCGGGTGCGTGGGCGTGTACGTGTACGTGTGCGTGCGTGCGTGCGTGCGTGTTTCTGTGTGTGTGTGTGTGTGTGTGTGTGTGTGTGTGTGTGTGTGTGTGTGTCGTGCGTGTTTTCGTCGTGCGGCGCGAGGCTATGTGCCGTAGTAACGTATATGTGTGTGTGTGTGTGTGTGCAATGTCCGGCGATGCATCGAAGTGGGGCATGTCGTGCGTGTTCTCGCCGTTTGGTGCGTGGCCATATGCCGCAGTAACGTATGTGTGTGTGTGTGTGTGCAGTGTCCGGCGATGCATCGGAGTGGGGCATGTCGTGCGTGTTCTCGTCGTGTGGCGCGAGGTCATGTGCCGTAGTAACGTATGTGTGTGTGTGTGCAGTGTCTGGCGGTGCGTCGGAGTGGGGCGTGTCGTGCGTGTTCTCTTCGTGCGGCGCGAGGCTGGCGTCGGCGCGCGACCACACCGACCACCTGCTGCGAGCGCACCAGCTGCGGGTGCTGGCCGCCCGCGGGGGACACGCGCGAAGGGGACGACCGCCCAAGGTAATCGATTATTTTCGATCGCGATTAGGATTACCCTCCGATAGGTACGGAGTCGGAGAGGAGTGTTACCGCACTACGGCACCTGTGTGCTTTGTATCATATCGAAATCTGGATCTGATCAAGGAGGTCATATCTGTGTGTAACTCGGACGACTTTCGGAAAATATTTTTTTTATTTACAAAATTGGTCAAATAATCTTATCATCATACTTAATAAGAATGTAAGGACAGTCATAAATAAAATAACAAATTATTCAAATGTTATTATTTTGGTATCTCTAATTTCAATGCACAAAACATGGACATCGATGGTCCATTCGTTCCATCCAACCATCATTCATTCATTCCGTCCATCGGTGGACGGAACACATTTAACGTTTAAGTGAAATGCGGTCTTTTTGGACATTGCAAAAATTAAAAATTTTTCCTTGTCCTCGTGTCGTCTTCCCATCGAGGTAACAAGGAGTAGAGGTTTTGCATGAATATACACTATGATATAGTCTCCTCGTTAGTTGGTAAATCTCACTGGTAATGTTGGAACCCAGGTTGTTCATCAGTTCATTGACATGTGTTCACATCCTGTCCTGGAAGCTGTCTTGTCTTGGTTAGCTGTTCGGTCCAAGTTTATCTATTCATAGTCTAAATGTTGAGGTATGGTTAGCATTGGTGCTTTTGCTTGCGGTCTCATAGTCGGATTCCATAAGTACATGTCGGTTTGAGAATGGGTTTGTAGTTTGCGAGTTTGCTTTCCTTTGATAGGTGTGATCTTCGGCTTAGACAATACATGTTCCGACTCTCGTGTCCACTTGCTTGTGCTCGGTCTAGTTATACTCTCTACGTCTCGGTCGCCTGTCTACATGTGTTTTGTGTATGTTACAATTTTTATTGAATTTATTAATATTTTATAATTGATTGTTCAGTCATCATTTTGATATCTTTGATTGTATTTACTAGGGGCGCGAACCGAACTTCGATTTTGACTCGCTGCGCTCGCAAAATCTCGGTAGTGTTCGGCGAATTAAGCGAAGCGAGTAACCCATCTTTAATTCAGCGTTCAAAGCTCAAAGTTCAAAAAATATAAAATAATCAAACATCACCTAGCGAAATTATTTTACATTGAAGTCTATGGGATTATTATTTTTTAGTGATTATTCCTCAACGACATGAGTATCTTTTCACTCTTTTTTTATTAACCATCGCTATAAATGTGCAAAATTTTATGAATATCGGTAAAGCCGTTTTCAGGCCAACCCCGGACATGGGATGCAAAAAGTCTCACATAGAGCGCTCCGCTCGCTTTGCTCAAATAAAGACTCGAGACCTCATATTGTAGATTCTCACAGCACTCTTCTGTAGTACAAAGATGGTATCAATATATCATGCATTGTCCCATAATATTACGCTTAAAGCTAAATTGGCGTGAGGGAATTACTACTGACAAGTAGGAGTATTCTCATCAGTAATATTTTTAACCAGTACGGGCAGAAGGCTCTTAGGTTTGCATGAGTCCACATCGTTTAGCGTTTTCTCTGTTACGACCATGACCATAATAATTATGGTTTGAGAGTTCTTCCATCGCCTGTCTAATAACGGCTCTAGGACTCAGTTTCAGGGATTATTTAGAAGCTACTTTACTAATGTGTCCTCACTCGTGTCTACTTCCTTAGGACTGCCGTTTGTAGGTAGGTAGGTGTTGTAGGTAGGTAGGAAAGTTTTTTTTTTCTTTTTTTATACCATCTGGGTTAGTGCTTGACTACATACCACCTGATGGAAAGTGGAAATGTAGTCATAGATGGTAAGGCGCATTAAACCAGTAACCTATTCACTCTTCTCCTGAAGACACCCACATCGTATTGGGACGGAAATACCGACGCAGGCAAGCTGTTCCAGTTCTTCGCTGTACGAACTAAAAAAGCCAAAGCAAAGCGCTTTGTTCGGACAGGGGGAATGTCCACAACGTAAGGATGGATATCTGCCGTGCGTCGGAACGTCCTGGGATGGAAGCGGGACGGAGGAATTAAATCATGTAATTCCTGCGCACACTCACCAAAATGTATCCTATAGAATTCTGAGAGGCTAGCAATTCTACGCCTGTGTTCAAGGAGGTGGAGGTTGGCTTCAACCATTTCAGGGTCGCCTATAAGCCTCTTTGCTCGCCTCTCAATTAAGTCCAGAACCGCAAGATGAAACTTAGCGGCACCAGCGAATATATGCCCACAGTACTCCACACACGACCGGATCTGTGCTTTGTATAATACAAGTAGCTGTCCCGGTGTAAAGTACTGACAGACCTTCGCAAGAACGGCAAGCTTTCCTGCAGCTGCTCTTGCTCTGGACTCAATACTCCGACCAAAGGTGACGTTCGAGGAAATCTCTAAGCATAACAACTGAAGCCGGTCACTGTATTCCAAAGATACACTCTGGAAAGTAGGAGCCAAGGTGAAAGGGCTCCTTTTGGCGGTGAACAGATACGTCTGCGTTTTAGTGGCGTTGAATTTGACAAGATTGGCTTTGCGCCATGCGGAGACTGCCTGAAGTTTGTCATTCAAACGTTGCACCATGGCTTCTCTTTCAGACTGTACTTGATCTCTACTAGCCCGACTACTCGGCAGGTATCTTTCTACAACTGTGCTGTCTTCTGCGTACCCATAGATACCGGGCTTCAGCAGATCGTTATTGTGCAGCAGAAAGCGAGTTGCAGAGAGAACGGACCCCTGAGGCACTCCGACATTTATTGTCAAGGGTTCCGAGGAACATACGTCGACAACTACTCGGAGAGATCTTTGGTTCAGAAAGTCCGTTACCCAGCCGATCAGACCAGAAAATATGCCGTATGTTGAAAGCTTGTTTATAAGGCTCGCATGCCAGATCCTTTCAAATGCCTTCGAGACGTCAAGAGAGACGACGACCGCTTCTCCGTTCTTCTCGATGGCCTAGCCTAAAATGTGCGTAGCGTACACTAGAAGGTCCCCAGTGGTCCTATTTCGGCAAAACCCGTACTGTCGGTCACTGAGGAGATCGTTACCTTCAAGGTACGCTAAAAGGCACGTGCTTAATACATGCTCCATAATCTTGCAGAGTATGGAGGTGATAGAAATCGGTCTATAATTGGCAGGATCGGCACGACTGCCTTTTTTGGGCACTGGTTACACGTTAGCAAGCTTCCAAGATTTCAGCACTATTCCAGACTTGAAAGAGAGACGATACAGACGTGTCAATACAGGAGACAACTCACCTGCGCATGTCTTGAGCAGAATAGCTGGTATACCATCAGGACCTCTGTATGCTCTCCATACCTCTTTGTTAGTGATGCGGATTTCAGGCAAAGTAGTAGTATAGGTAGGTTTGTAGGTACTCTTCCACTTCCCTTTCATACTCTTCATGTATCACAACATTGGCTCGGAATACAAATTTTAAATCTGCATATACTTGTGTCTTCTCTGAACCTGCTGGCCTTGAGCTGTTAGAACTTCGTTAGTGGTATGTGTTCCTTGTTTTTTGAAATATATGTCTAGGAATTCTCCAGTAGTCGGTGTTTTTATTTGGAGTCAGATGAGTTTTTTTGCCTGAATTAGTTATTATCAAACACAGAGCTCCAAAATATAGAAGAAAGAGAGAAAATTCTTCACAAGATTTCTCTCGATTCACAAAATGTCAAGCGAATTAACTTTATGAAGGCACTAATAATTAAGTTAACATAATTTAGAACAACAATTATTATAAGAAATAAACTAAATAGTGTTGTAATCATTAAATTGTAGGTAAAATGCCAAATAATATATGTATAAATGTAAATTTAATACCATTTGAATTTAAATCCTGGTCAGTATAAATGTAATACATCATATTCATTCATCATCATCATCATCATTCATCATTTCACACTGCAAAAATGTGGTTATCTTTTCAGTAAAGTTTTAAACAGTGAACTATTATAATATATGTTCCTATTTCTTTCACCCAGTTCCCTTAATTTTCCTCAATACGAGGGTCAAACTGAAAGTTCTTAGAAAATCAAAAACTAAGCATTCTAGCAAGTTATTAGTTTTATTGTAACTTTTCAAAATAGCGTCCATTTACATCAATACATCGCTGTATTCGATGGAACCATTGAGAAAAGCACCTTGCCCACTCCCCCTTAGGGGTCTCTTCGACGGCGTTTTGAAACGCAGCCACTGCTTCTTCGGCGTCTATAAAACGTTTTCCTCGAAGTTTTTCTTTTATTTTCGGAAATAAATAAAAATCGCAGGGTGCGAGGTCGGGGCTATACGGCGGGTGACCCAGTAATTCCACGTCTGAGGTCACCAAATAGTCGATCGTTTGCCTGGCGGTGTGCGACGAGGCATTGTCGTGATGAAGGAGGATCCTGCTGCGAGGTCGTTTCTCTCGAACTTTTTCCAAGACAAGTGGCAAACAATTGTTAGTATACCACTCTGCGTTAACCGTTTTCTGATCCTCTAAGATTACTGTCGCGTAATGACCTGTCTTTCCGAAGAACGAGGCCACCATCTTTTTTCCAACACTTCGACCTCTCTTCACTTTAGTTGGCAACTCTTCGGAAGGAAACACCCACTGAGCAGACTGTCTTTTGGTTTCCGGATCATAACAGTAAATCCAGCTTTCGTCACCCGTTAGTATGTCGAACACAGCATTTGAGTCACCTCCGTTAAATTTTTGGATCATTTCTCGGCACCAATCAACACGGCGGAGTTTTTGAGCCTCGGTCAAATTATGCGGTATCGAGCGGGCACAAAGCTTCCTGACCGCTAAATGTTCATGGAGGATTTTGTGCACTTGACTCATACCTATGCCTAGACTTGTCCGAAACTGCTGATAGGTCACTCTTTTGTCAGTCTCTATCATACGCCGCCCAACACTGATGTTATCTTCAGTCGTCGCTGTAGAAGGCCGTCCCTCACGCAAATCATCGGTGAGATTAGTTCGACCACGTTTGAATTAATTAAACCAGTTGTAAACTGTGGCACGAGATGGGGCTTCATCGTGAAAAGCCAATCGAAGTCTATCATAACTTTCTTGTTGACTTAAATGACATCGAAAGTCATAAAAAATCATTGCACGAAAATTTTCTCGGCTTAAATTCATTCTGACGTGCACAGACAATTTTCAATTTGCCGCCAAATCGTAAAACAAATGACAAATGAATGAAATGTACACTCAATAATATTGGTAAAGAGTTCTATTTTCAAAATTAAAACTATTTTTTTTAATATAATCCTTTTAAGTGGCCAGTTCTAAAAACTTTCAGTTTGGCCCTCGTATACAATCTCTAATACTATTAATGTATTGTTACAGATATTAAAGGACCCTCTTGATATATCCGAACAACAGGACTTTGAGGAGGTAAGCCTTAATATATTAATTGAGCGAAGCGAACGGTGCGCTCTACTGGAGACTTTTTCACATTCTTTGTCACGTATTGGCTCGAAAACTACTTGACGGAAAATTATGAAAATTTGCAATCAAAAAGACAAACGTTAGGTGATGGTTTTAAAAATTTTGGAAAAATGTCATGTCGTTGAGGAATAATCGTCAAAAAACTGATATACCATTGAAGTCAATGGGAAAAAAAAATCGCGCGAACAATTTGTTTTACAATGAAATCTCCTACATTACCGACGTCCACAACGATGAGTCATTACACTGGGCTCGTTTCGCTCAATATGCAAACGGCACCCGAGATTTCACGAGCGAGTCGAAATTTCGGATCCGTTGGCGCACCTAGTATATATTTAAATTGCAAATTTTCATTCAAATTCAAATTTTACTATTAAATAATAACTTCAATGAAACACCGATGCGGCTCCACACGTTCTGGTGTTGGAGCCGCATCCTTAACCGAATACCTGCAATAAAACAATATCTACCAAAATTCGCTTTTTATTTTTTGATAAATAAAACAATTTCAGGTAAAAATTATAAAGGAGGAGCCGCAATACTTGCCCAAGTTGAAATTGCAGAGTTTATTTCAGTGATGGACTATATATATACATATATATATATATAATAAACATATAAATCGTAGATCTGTGTATATATTAGCATAGGGTGATACGTTTAAGTGCAATTTATTATTAAATATATTATATAGTTGTAAGTTATTTACTTGTATTATAGGATCGGATCGTTTAGTTTAATTTTAAGTTTAATTTGGAAAACGACAAGCTGGTTGCTTTCTATGAACGGTTAACTGCCATAGATTTATACAATTCCACACACATATTATATTATATAAATATTTTTTTTCTTTCAGAGATTATATAATATTAATATAGATATAGATTATTTTTAAGTATTATAAGAAAGAAACGTGTTAAGTATTATAGAGTTTTGTGATCTGATGTTTAAGACGGACGGACAGACGGTTTATATATAATAAATAAATATATATATGTATATATTTAGTTTATATAAACAACCACGATCACGCGACTTTGCGTGCATCTTATATATATATTATATGCTTCTAAATGTTTATATTTAGGTAGTTAAAATGAAAATGAAATATAGAATATTTATATTATTCAACCATTGGAGTATTAATATTTTAGATTTTATGTTTTTTTAAATTTAAATATATTCAGTATGTATTAATATTTCAAATAATTTTGTTTTAATACGCGCGGTAACTCGTTAACTTGTGAATAGTCCAAACATTTGTATGTACCGTGGACTAGAGTATGTATTTTGGACTATATATAAAACTGAGTTTGGAATTTAAATTTTTATTTGGCTGTGAATAAAACATACACAACAATTTAATTAAAGATTCATCGATAATTACAGTAATACCCCGCTTTACGCGGTTTCACTATAACGCGGATGCAAATTTCGCGCTCAAATGCCTCGAATTGCGCGAAAGAGTGTGTATAAATATAATGTAGTCATCAACAATAGATGTATTTTTCCATAAAAAATAAGAGTATGTATTGCATAAAGTGTTCCTAGAATTAAAGTGATTGATTAAAATCATTTGTATTTTTTTGTAATAATTTTTGATTATGTTTAATAATAAACCTCGTTATACGCGAATTTCAGTTAACGCGTTTTTTTTGGAACGTATCCTTCGCGTAAAGCGGGGTATTACTGTATATAGTTTGACGAGTTGCCGCGTGTAAAGTAGGGTAAGGTGCAAATGTTCCTATGAGTGTGTCGGTCTGTACGTATAGTTTAGAGTTTCCATTATAGCCTTGTTAAGGAATGCGTCGGAGATTTTTCTATTAACATACATTTATCTTAAAATATACATTTTTTAACTATACATGTGTTTTCAATTTATATATTCCTTTGAATAAATTAAAAATATGAGTTATACATGTATCCCAGTCTATCCTTTTTTTTATTGTTGGAGAAATCCGTTACGGATACCCGCCGACCAAGAAGGTGATGGTCGGAGGGTGGGACTACCCGGCAGCATCTCTATGCCATTTTTAAGGCTGCCCACAAAAAAACCAACGGTTGCCCTGAACACCTTAATGGAACGCCACGGGATCGTTTGCTCGCTCACCGTGAGTCCCAGTCTATCCTATCCTATCCCATCCAAATAATACTCGGATATTTTGCCGTTACAGTCCAAAATTAATATTCACGTGTCACACGTGTTATATGATTTATAAAATGAGAGTCAATGGAATCATATTCCGGTGCAAGGAACTTCTCAAAAATATTTAAAAACATATACGTACAAGGATAGTGCATTCATATTAGAAATTTTAAATTCAGAAGATAAAATAAAGGCAACTTGCGATGTTTTATCAAGTGTTACTAGGAAGAATAGGGCTGCCAATGGATCTATAAAGATAGACATTGATAATATTGAAATAAATACAGATGTAGGTGTGGCAGCTATTTTTAAGACTTACTAAAATTCCATTAACAGTCACGTTTAATTTAAATTCTACATAATTGAGCAATCGCCGAATTGACTGATAGCGTTAGTCAGTAATAAATATTTTGTTTTTAAACCTATTTTATCAGATGAAATTGTTAAAACATGTGTGGGTTTATCAGTTAAATTACTTAGCACTATTATAAATGATAATGCCCCAGAATTTTCCTTAATTTTCCAAAACATGTATTGAAACCGATATATTCAGATTTCATGAAAAGTAGTAAAGTAGTTCTTTTGTTTTAAAGTAGCGTGAGACTAGAATCAATTATTATAGGCCTATCTCTGTTTTATCGACCTTGAGTTAGATCTTTAAAAAAAATATTCTAATCCAGAAAGAATTTGTAACAAAGTGTATGGAGTGTACCAAAGTGTACCGAGTAGAAGAATTTGTTTATAGCAACAAAGTCATGCATAGCGAACAACTTGGTGTACAGTATAGTTTTACCAAAGGTAAATTAACAGCTGATACTGATGTGACGTTGCTTAAGTAGATTTACGACGCATGGATGAAGTCACAGAATACAATCGGGGTTTGCGTTTTAGCCGAAGCCTTTGATTGCGTAGACCATCAAACATTGCTATTCAAACGTAACCGCTATGGTGTGCGTAGTTCTGCTCTTGATCTTATTACCTCTTATCAGAATCAAAGAATCCAGACGGTTGATGTAAATAATTTTAAATCGGTTGGTTCTCACCTCAAGATGGGTGTTCCACAAGGATTTATTCATGGCCCCTTTTTATTTATACTTCACATTAATTACTTACCCTTTTTGTCTAGGTGAGCTATGGGTTATAATTACTACAAATAAATTGCTTGACGGAATCAAATTAAATGCTGTTTTTACTTTAAATCAAATGATGTATTATCTTAATCAATGGACGCCTTTGTTTGTTTTTTTTCCATTTTCACTTGAAATCGCAAAAATTGGTTTAAACTATATTTGGAATAAAACAAAAAATGAAAATTTGCAAGACGATGGCGATGAATGGGATTAATGGTGAGTGATGTTCGCAGATCTGGTAAATCTGTGATATTTTCTAATATAGATAAATAATAAAATCAATTAAATTTATTATTTGTTAATATAAAATAGCTAAAAGAAAGTAACCCTAATGTTATTAATAAATAAAGTTTATTTTAAAATGACTAAGTAAATGTGGTTTAATAGTTTGCTTTGCTGTTTTCTAAAGAGTGAAAGTGGAATCATTCGCTATCGTGAAAGTGAAGTGACCGGTCGTTTTAGCTTTAACGGTTCTTTACATTGTGTTCGATTATTTTGATTCGGTAAGTTTGATTATTAAACATTAATATTCTAAAATATAATAATCTATTGCCTAATGCTAACCTACTATACCTACTATGGAAGAACCAAATTCATTATTACTAGATAGAAATATTTTTAACCGACTCTATACACTAGGATTCGCCAACCATGAGCGGCGGGTGTTGAGCTGAGCCCCTCTTCTTTCTTCTTTTCTTGATAACTTTAGAATGGCTAAACATTTTTTCAATCTGTTTTCGTTATAACATCCGCGTTTGGCTCAAACATACATGAGTTAAGAGCTTCGCTTACGCTCAGCTCAATTAAGAAAGTTTAAAGTTAGGACCTCAATATAATTGTGACTGTCTGTGTTTATGACTTAAATATTTTATAATTATTATTTGTAGCCGTTGTACTGAAGACACATTGCCCTAAATAATGAAATATAATTTATGTAAAGGCCATCACACACTATATTGTTTGAAAATACTCAGCTGTGCATCAACACTAGCTCCTACTTAATGTGCACTAATTAACGTTAAACAGTTGTCAAAATGTCATTAACGACTTAAGTAAAACTCTTTTCTACGCTGTCCTTTAAATTCATTTAAATTAATATTAGACAGTTTCATAACATCAGTTAAGTTTGGTGCGTTATGACTGCTATTATCAATTCATTTCCAGTTCCATTGGATTTCTTTGGATTTTAAAAAGTTGTCGCCTTTTTTCATTTTTTAAAATTTTTTATAACTGCATCACCGATCTGAAAATTATGTTATTAGTGTAATGGGAGCCTAATGGGATTTTATTTTTCAATTTGACCCGAAATAATGTGACCAATCACAAGCTCGCTTACAACTTACAAAGATACAATAATAAAATGTTACTTGACTCAGAAGTTGGTAGATCAAGAACTAAGGACAGTACAATGAAAAATTAGCTTCATATGCCGTAGTGTCGAATTAATGTTGATTGACAAAATTATCAATAAATATAATATAACCTAATTATTCACTGATATGTGTTGGTTTAAAACTTGCGAGCTGAAAATGATTGCTAGAAATGGGATGAAATTGTGTACCAAAATCTTAAAAATCATTAATGGTAAATGCAAGTGAGTTGCATTTAAAAATTTTGAAGTCAATATATCTCGCCGCTCAATATTGTTTTTTACAAATTAATTACTTGTGCTTCTGCAAATTAATTACTTATAATTCTTCGCTTTTAATATTAATTATTTATTTATTTATGCATCATTCAAAATTAAATAATAAACGTACATAGAACATACTTATCTCTCTGCCCTTCGCCGAGATATTTGGATTGTGAGTATGCAGTTCGGTATGTTGTTGTAATGAAATAAACTATTACAATAATTAACATACTCGTTTAACTTATACAATGGATATTGCGAATATACAATATAAGTATATATGAGTTGTTTAACAGTCAGGTTATAAAATCTAAATGGATCGTTGGTTTGGGAGAACGGCTGTGGTGACGGGAGCCAGTTCCGGTATTGGGGCAGCCGCAGCAGTGTCGCTTGCCAACCACGGATTAACTGTTATTGGACTGGCTCGCAGAGACCATTTAGTTGAAGTGAGTGAGACTATTTGATACACAGACACTTTAGTACTAAATCTTAGCAAATTTATAATTACTCAAATACTCCAGGAATTAAATGCCAATGTGACCGGTGAAGGTAAAATTTATTCGAGGCAATGCGATATTAGTAATGCTGAAGAAATAGCGTCCGCGTTTCAATGGATAGACGAGGCTCATGGCGGCACCGACATACTCCTAAACAACGCCGGCCTTTTTAAACCAGGAAGAATTACAGGTAACTAATTAAGTATACAACACAACATGATATTATCCTCAATAATAACGTTTATAATAAGTATAAATTTAGATTTTTCTTAGATTGTCACGAGTGGTGTACAAATGTGTAATTTATAAATATTATATAACTTTTAAGGGCTTTCATTTAAAAAAAAAATTTAACCATTACCAATGCTTTATATAATAACGATATGTACGGAGGCATACAGAATTTAAGATTATTATTAAATAATAAATAATAAATTAATACAAAATTAAAATTTTCGACTTTAAAATATTCAATATGAATGTACCATATAATTAATAACATCTGTAACACCGTATTAATGGTTTCAGATGCAGGTGATATGACTCTAAGTGAAGCGTCCTTGCTCTCAATTCTGGACGTGAACTTCAAGGGTCTAGTGCTGTGTTCCCGACACGCCATCGCCTCAATGACGAGGAGAAGTTTTGACGGACACATTGTCAATGTTTCTAGGTAATTATTATATATTATACTTATTCTTAACTCTAACCAAAACCGACATATTAAACGTATTAAAATATACCGATCTTGTCTTACAGAAAACATTAAAATTTAGTTGCAGTATCAGAAATCATTAATTGATCCAAAATCATTTAGACTTTTAAAAAATCATGCATGTTCAACAAAGTATTTTAAGTTTTTTATGATTATATTATAACATATTACTTTATTAAAAATCTTTCAAGTTTTATATTGAGTAGCTTAGATCATAAAATAAAAATGAAATCAAAGTCGTTGGCATATTCTTCAAATCAATATAGAAATTAATAATTAATTCATCTATGTATTATAAAGTTACATATCTTTGTAACATCTAGAAAAAATGCGCGAAAGTATATGTGACCCTACACGCACTTATTTTTTTAACTAACAACTTATCTATCTATTCCTGCTTTGTGATTTATAATTACTGTATATCTAAAAAACAGATTCTTGTCTTCAATTCATTATTACTAACCGCTAGAGAAACCCTCCAACAACACATTATAATAGATCGTACTCTCAGCCTGGCGGGTCACTACATCCCGTTCAGTTCGTACTTCAACGTATACTCCAGCACCAAGCACGCGGTCAGCGCCTTCTCATCCGCGCTCCTCAACGAGCTGGCGGATGTGGGGAGCAAGATCAAGGTCACGGTAAGTCATTGACGGACCTCTTGCTTATGGTAGATATTATTGAGGAATATCAGCCCCAAAATAAGGTTATTTAACTAGAATTTTAAAGAGAACAAAGTCTATGCACCCCTCTCTCTCTCTCTCGACCTATCCCTCCCTATATCTGATGTGTATAGATAATGATAAACGGATGTTTCAGAATTTTTCCCCTGGGCTCGTCCGCACGGAGATAACCGCTGACCACCCGGGAGATGATCCCATGCTGGAGCCGACCGAGCTGGCGGATGCTATCCTGTACGTGCTCTCTACACCGCCCAATGTTAACGTGAGTGTCGAATAGGAGTATAGCGTAGTTAGGAATTTATAATCCAATAAAAATAAACGGTTAATTGAACATAATCAGAAATATTAAACGTACGGTTATATACTGTCTATCTTTAAAGTTAACGATCGCATATACTTTTAGTGTCGACACAATTCTTAAAACATTTCAAATAGAATTGCGTACATACAGATACGAAAATCATAACGATGCTTCCAGATCTACGAATTGGGGTTGACGTCAGCGGGAGAGAGACGAATTTAAATATTATATACACATTTATTGACATTCAACCAAAAGAGGAGGAGAAGACGGAAGACGACGCGAGGCCCAGCACCGACGACGCGAACTGCAGCAGCGCGCGGAGCACGTCCAGCTTCAACGTCCACAGCGGAGAGGGGCTCCCCGAAGAAGGCGTCTGTAGATCATACAAATACATTTATTTAATTAATTTATTTGTATCTTTTCCACTTTAAATCCATACCAGTGCTCACTTGTATATCAAAGGGGAGTGTCAGGACTATGATACCATACTTATCAAAATTCTTCTGTTAACACTCCAACTTAAAACAAGGCTACAAGTATTCCTAACAAGCCCTGCCCTGAGAAGAACCTCACAACGAACTCAGCGGGGTTTTTTTTATTGCGATCACTGTGTCCCAAACGCCAATGTATTTAGTGAGTAATGTAGGAACAACTAGAACCATTGCGATCAATTCAATAAGTTGAACTAACTTTAACTTATTTTATATTTCGCTCCCAGCTGCTTAAAGTAATTTTTTGTTTGTGTTTATTTTGAGACATTTGATGTTGTTTTTTTTTATGAATAAATGAATTTATGACAATGTAGAATTTATTTTCTTGGGACAGAACGCAATCCCGGCGGTTCGGTCTGCGGAGCGGCGGCGCTATTCCGGAACGGGTAGGTTTGAGACCCGCTGGTTTAGCCTCTAATATGACAAATGAAAGCTAATAAGAGCAAAAGCCGACGATGTTGACTGTGACTCACATTCATTTTTTTATTACACAAATTCAATCTCTATGAGCGAAGACAACCAATGTGCGCGACTGTAATCGAAACCGTGTCTGATGAAATGTCATTTATTTACACATAATATATATATGAATCATCATTGGTCCGTGTACGTCAGTCCGTGTCCGGTCCGTGCGGAGGCGGAGCTGCCCCCGGACATGTCACCGAGGAGCCCCGCGAGGAGGCTCACGAGAAACCCTGTTGAATCCTTCATAGGTTCCCTTCCTTCCTCCTCGGAACTGGCGTCCGGGTCTACTGCCTAAAATGTAGAAGCATTTATAAATATAAACATTCAAAGTTAGGTTTGTCTATTAAAAAAATACTACTACGTTCTACTCACCGCACTTGTACCCTTTATCAATTTCGACAAAAATGTGCCAAAAAATTTTCCATTGTTTTTCTGTAAGAGATATAAATATGTAGTATTATTTATAATACCCAAAATATAATACCCTTGTACACGACAACACGCCTACATACAGAACCTCCTCCTGTGATGGTGTCCAGAGATGTCAACAGATAGCTCGCTATCACAGCCCCTGGATTCTCCTCTCCTTCTGACTGTTTTATAGTTAATTTAATTGTTAAAAATATTATCCATAAAGTGCAGAAAATAATAATTCATTACGTACCAATAACCCTACAAAAAGTCCTATACCAGATGCTATAAGACTATTTAAATCAATTCCATCTCCCTGAAATAAAAAATATTGTAATACACAAATATGATCGTGAAACTAAATGATTTAGCAGTCGTTATTTACACTTAGATTGGCAACAATTCCGCTTATAGCTCCGAGAAGAGATCCCAAATCGGACTGCCCATCCTCCTGCAAATATAAATATTCATTACCTTTTAATCTTCATTCAATACTTCTCATTAAAAAAGATAGCAAGGCCATACTTAATTTGGAAACGTCAAATATAATTTATATATTGAATTATAATAAACTTCCTTAACTACTTACTCCACTCAATCCAGCCAGGAGGCCAAGCACCCCCCCTCCCTGCCCGTCCCCGCCGGGAGGCTCATCGTAGTCTTCATCTGATTCCACATTAGAATCAGAGTTCTCCTCCGTCTCATTTTTATCTTCTTCACTCGTATCGATCGATTCCTCAGAATCGCTATCATTTTCGTCTATTTCTTGTCGTAAGTAAGGCTTTTCGTAATCAACATCTACCTTGTTGTCTGATATGCCACGTTTAATTATTCTCCTTGATTTATTAATTTTGATCAATTCTTTTATCACTTGGTGGATAAAATCTTGAAATCTCTGAAACATAATTTAATATATTTCTATTCTTACAATATAAATATGTTAGTTCCTTTAAAAGTCAATATATTTTATAAATTTAATATTTTTAGCTTACCTTTTACAGTTCAGAAACGAGATAAATGATGCAGATAGATACGGTGCACTTGAAAGAATTTAGATCACACTCCGAAACAAAGCACAGAAAAAACAAGCAAATTAGATAGAAAAGCACAAGCAAATAGAGAGGAAAACGTTTGCGAAATAAAGAAAAACACACACAAATTACATAGAAAAACGCACAAATTAGACAGAAAAAAACAATCACGTTAGATAGAAAAACACACACGAATTAGATAGAAAAAAACACGTAAATTAGTTAGAAAAACAAGGAAAGTTGTTGATCAAATACTATACCGTCACCCTACTATCATCATTGTATACCGTCTTAAATTTAATACGGTATATGAGTACCATTATTTTAAACAAGATTTATAAAGCGTGAACAAGAATGCGTCGAGAAATTGGTAGCATTACATCCGATATACTAAGAAACGATCACAAATTTGCGTCGAAAACGGTTAAACTCACGTTAGAACTACTGGATCCTGGGAGGAAGGCCCCGAGGAGACTGAATAAACTGGAAATGTTGCTGCCGCCGCCAGAGGGTGCTCGTGTAACGGTCTCGAAATCATCGTCATCGTTGTACGGCGCTGGCGGGATTGCTACGTCATTGTCTGCACTGATTGAGACATCACTCGATTTGGTAGTCGAAGTCTCGGTCTAGAAGAAATATTAAAAATAAGCAATAATAAACAATAGTCAAATTACAATATTCCAAAATATAAATTTTAAGATACGTCTCAACAAAATTTTGGTGAAGATGTTATGGTAGATATTTTTTATTTCATCTATTTACGCTAGTTATATATATTAATAGATATAATATTTATGTATTATACTGATAATTTTATATTTGATAACTTTAGTATTAAATTATTTTATGAATTTGTATTAACCCAGTTTGCATTGTTCTAAGTTAAGTAGTATATAGATTTATTCGAAGGTCGTTTTGGCAAATTCAGATATTCAATTTCATACAATTTTGTTTTATTTATTATTAAGATATCTCAAAAACTAAAAGAAGAGAAGATACTTTCTCAATATTAAATTCTTCTCCATAGAAAGTGAAGCGAAATATGTTACTAGGTCGCTACTGATACATCTTGAATTAAATTCGTTCATGTGATCCCTTACTGTAATATACTTTATTAAAATTTGTTATTTTCTTACTGGTCTACCTTTAAATAGTTTTTTTTCAATGTATTATAAACTAAAATAAATAATATATTTGAATGAAAGGTGTGAAAGTAGATTTACACAATGTATGTCGTAATAATAATTATTTTGCTAAATACCCAACACCCAAAAATATAAGACCAGAAAATTACGAATATGGGTATACGTCCGTATAAAAATTATGAATCTATTGAAATGTGGTTTCCTTGTTTTAAATCTAGTGCAGATTGTAATGTGTCGACGTTGAACGATTATTGAAAAATAATTTTATTTCATTCACATTGTTCAATAATACTAGGATCCGCCAACCGTGCGCGGCGGGTGTTGAGCTGAGCCCCTCTCCTTTCTTCTTTTCTTGATAACTTTTGAATGGCTAAACATTTTTTCAATCTGTTTTCGCTATAACATCCGCGTTCGGCTCAAACATACATGAGAAAATTTTTAGCTAATTATCTCGTCGCATTCTTGAGACAACTAAACACAAAAAAAGGTCTCCCAAACGGTTAAGAGTAAGCAGAACGGACTTGCTATTATTAAAAGTTTAAGAGATCTCGTTGGTGTGTTAATTAGATCGCGGTGTCATTGTCACGGTACATTTCATGTCTGTTCGAAAAACTTTCGGACGGTTTAATAAAAACAAGTTTTTGACGATTAAATAGGGTATGATATTTCCACTATTTTTAAAATACTAAAAAAATATCCTTTTACAGAAGCGGGTGCTAACAGCAAATTAATTAATGTCCACATTAATTAACTCATTTTTAGGTATCTATTTATAACCAGGGGTCACCCAGTGGCCAGTACATCTATCTCCATTACGATTATACATATAAATTTTGTGTTTGTTTTGTCGTCTATTAGATCAATTCTTTGCAACTACTTAACACTGATTAAAATTGTGGGAAAACAGGCGCTGTTCGAGAAGAAGGGGGATGTCATTAATTACTAACTTCCTGTGTTCACAGTTTATAAAATTGATATAAAAAAAGGTTTCCAAAATAATTTTGATACATTTCTTTTTAATGTTAAATGTAAATAATCCCAAAGGTCTTCAAGGTAATACTCAAATTGCCAATAAGAATCTGAGAATGAGAAATTTTAATTACTTTTCTGGGACATAATTAACTTTATTTTTTATTCATAACTGCGTACATTTTTTTAACATGATGTCATTCTTCTCCGTCAGTATTTTTCCTAAAAAAGAACAAGGCTTTTCCTAAACGAAAACAGATATTTCTAGATAATGCATCCGTTGTGATTTAATTGTAAATTAACAATAATTAAAGAGAGTATCCATGAAGTTTTTTGTCGGTAATCCTATATGGACTTATTAGACTGAGTTTTAGATTTATATATATGATATGTGTTGATGTCAACATTATAAATATTATTATACCAGAAAGTGACGGAAGTAATATTAATACCAGGAAACGAACTGAGATTTTTTTACAAGTTTATTTTTGATAAATAAGGAAACAGAAAAAAATATCAAAGTCGAATTTTTTCGTTTAAAGTCGAAAGTTATAACTAGAACGAATTTTATAAGGCTGCTTGTAAGGGTTCTGCTTCTAAAGCTTAACCAAAAACTGCAAAGGTATATATTATTATTACTGACTTGTACTTAAAGAAATAAAAAATTAATAAGAAATAACAAACTTCATCTTAATAATAACATAAAATAGGTTAATAGCTGGAGTAAGGTTGTGTTGCACGAGATGATATTAGAATAGTTAACAAGGTGTTAAAAATTTATATTTTTGTAATACTCACTTGATTGTCTGAAGATTGCCGCCTCGGTCTCAAGTTCGCCGGCAAGCAGAAGACATTACACACAATTGATAACGCCAGAATCACACTGATGAACCTTTTTTGACCCATTTCTCTGGTGAATAATAATCAAATACTAATATAATATAAAATAATATTGCTAATATATAACAATTCTAATGACTTATATAATTTCGCTTATTATTAAAATTCTTTAAAGTAGTTAGCGGTGATTACTTAAATGACTAGATGTTGGTGTGTCTTTTAACATATGTTGAGTGGTCATCACCATCAGCACGGGGGACTTTATACACCTAAATGTACCCTATTAGGTCTACAACCTCATTATGTATACAGAGTGCTTATAACTTATGACAAATATTTAGACATTTCTGAGATTGGCCCTGGAACCATATTTTTGTTTATAAACAGGTTTCTATTTCCTGTATGTGTAATATTTATTTGTAATAATTAGGATAAAGAATTTAAATGTGAAAACAAATTAGGTAAAACTAATTTCTCACTAATTATTGGCTATTAATACATTTATAATTATTAATAAATGGTTATATAAATAAATTAAACAGCCTCTAGATGTGGGCGGTATTCCGAATGTCCCGGAATATGTTCATGACGAGGTCATAACTGAAGTATATTTTTGGTTGCGCCACTGTCATTGATAACTGTCGCTTGTGTGATAACATATCATTGACTGGACCTCCTTTGTCGCAGTTCCGTTTCCTTTGTTAACACATTTCCACATTTCACTGTAGTGGAAGTTAGTAGTTTTACAAACGAACTAATAAAGGATATGTGTAAATTAACAAGACCTTATAAAATAAAATATTAAGCGATTATTTAGTGTGATGTAAAATTACTTAAATTATTGCAATTATCAAGTTATTTAATGTTTGAAATTTTGTTATATAGTATAATAATAAAAAAAACTTACATTTTTTATTATCACAGATTATAAATTATTCGATGCATTACGTAACACAACCGGACAACGCGATCTTAAAAGTAACACGAGCGTTATGAACGAGATATTGCACCGGTCCTTTGGACCTCAAGGCTCAAGGTCTTGATATTAAGAGTAAAATTAAATACTAAAACTACTGCAGGCAATGTTTTTATCTGTTAGTGTATATTTATTCTTTGGTGTGGTTGTGTATCTGAGACTTGAGAGAGATTGACTGAGAAAGTTACTTTTTTCATTGTCAAGACAAATGTTTAGGACTACTGGTATGCTAGAAGCCAATTGGCACTCAAATCATTAACTGTTGGAATAGTTAAAAGCAAAGCATCCGCATGTTACTTTAGAGTGACTGACTAATCATGAATTATCTTAACAAATACGTACTTTATGTAGTTTCTACATAAGAATATTCGAAATCAATAAAACTATAAAACCCGTCAGTGACCGTTTAAAAATACTAGGGGCGCCAACAGCCCCTTAATTTCGACTCGCTGCGAAGCGAGCCCAGTGTAATGACTTATCGTTTCCCATTGACTTCAATGGGATATCAGTTTTTTGACAATTATTCCTCTACGACATGACATCTCTCAAAAAAATTTACCTTACCTTCACTTACTACGTGTCTTTTTGATTGCATAATTTCATAATTTTCCGTCAAGTAGTTTTCGAGCATATTCGTAACAAAGAATGTAAAAAAGGTCTCCACTCTAGTGCTCCGCTCGCTTCGCTCAATAATACTCTTATACTAAACTTCAGCCGACCATCATACGAAAAGCCCACGTATCGTGGTTCGAGCTCTAAAAGTTTTGGCCACAGTTTAGGCCATGGTTTAGTAAATAAAACGTTCCTAAGAACATTCAAAATGTCCGTCATTGTGTTTATTACTATCATACAGTCGGACAGTCGGTACTTAGAGATAACGTTGATGCCTACAGAACCTTCCCATAATGTTTAACTCTGTACTTCCTCTACCTTTACCTAATCCATATCGCTACTTCATAAGTTACCTTTGATAGTTTTTCTGTATAAAAAGTTTGATGTCTGCTTCAAATAACACAAATCTCCATTCATATATCCTATGAACGATTAAGACGAGTCGATTCCTAGGAGTACGGTTGAGGTAAGAAATAGCAGAAAATAATATACATCTACAATTGTTATTTAGATTACTGTAGATCAGGGCTTTTTAAACTATGGATCAAGCAAAATTCTGCGGTCGCGAGAGATTTTAATGTCAAATATTTATACCTATATACCATTTCATAATTTTTTGTGCAATTTTTAATTTTAGATTTTTGTATGTTTCAAAACGCATTCTAAAACTATATATTTTCATATGTATATGCATATGTATATTGTTACCTAATAAATAAATCATCAAAAAATATTCATTTATTTTTCTTTTATATTTGTATGGGGTCGTCAAGAAACTCGCAATCATAAATGGGGTCGTGAATGACAAAAGCTTAAGAAGCCCTGCTCTAGAGTAAATTGTCTCAATTGTTTGTTAAATTTGAACTAAAAAAATCGATTTCACAGGACCACAGGAGAAACTAAATAAAAAATACACAGATTGTACACATTTATTAACACATCTTAAGCAACAGTCATGTACTTTAGCGTCCACATACTAGAGACGGTGAACTTGAATAGAATAGAGTAATTAGTTTTTTATTTAATTGTCTTGATTATTTACTTTAATGAAATACGTGTAGTCTGTACACGCGGTATTATACTGTTGCTTGATCTGTGGCGACACATTTACGATACGAAATCAATGTAGGTTTTAAAGACAACTTTCAAATATTTTAATCGCATGTGTTGCCGTCTCTAGTATGTGGAACCAAACTAGCACGAAGGTATGCATGATATCCTCTATAGTCAGTTGTTTCGCGTCAGTCGGTGCCGACGGAGGCGTCGCGCCTTGCGGGTCGCAGGCGCTCCAGCAGCGGACCCGCCACCGCGATAAGCGCTCGCCAAGCCGGCGCCGGAGCACCCTCCTCGAAACCCAGGTCTGAGCCAGGCCTCCTGGGATCAGAATCCAATAATCACACACAAATTTGATACAAAACCTTAAAATCTTAAAAAGTATATGCAACCGTTACCTTTCCCCTTCTTCATCATACTCCTGTTCTAAATATAAATCCTCTTCGACACTGTACGTTCCAACAGACACCTTCGATTCCTGATAATCTTCGTTAATGTCGCTGTAGAAACTGTTGTCGTCCAACTCGAATTTTACCTGTGTTGTATTTAGGTAGGTATATACGAAATGTTGTGGGCATCAGAGGCAAAATTTGGGATTCAAAATTATGACATATGAGAACATAAACGGAGATTATTAATTGTATTATGACGAATGTAAGTTGTTTCACATAAGCATTTTTTTATTACAAGTGGTTCTCATTAAACACTAAAGTTTTAAATTCAATATTATATCTTATTGTATGAATAAATTTTATTTCTATCTTTGAGAGTAAAACGATCTTACACGATTTTTCATCATCTCCGGATCACTGGCTCGGCGATCTTCACATTTTGCTTCGTAGACTGGAAACAATGGATCCTCATCTGAAACAGACGTAACTTGAGGGCAAAACGGATACGGGTTGAGCCAAAGCAGGTCTGGCTAAAATGTATCAATAGATTGCAAGATTATAAGGAAAGGAATAGCCGTATTCTAATTTCAGTATAACTGGAGGAGAGGCTACAAACAATTTTGGTAAATATTGACTGCTTCCTTCCTTCTTCCTGTTAGTTTCTTCTTCAAGTGATTTCAAGATTTGGTCGGATTTAAGGAATTTATAACAGAAGCTAGCAAAATCAAAAATAAGTTAATAAATCATCTGAAATCCATTTCTAGCATTGTTTATTGTTGTTAATTTTAATTTTATCCAGCATGAGTCTTTTTAAAAACGGCTACTGCATGTTTTAAATAGATTTTAATTGGTAATTTAAAAGAAGTATTCACATTCCTGATCTGCAAAAAAGACAGCTACTTATCTTCCAAGTTTTATTACTTGCACTACTACGATTTCTTGCACTTTTCGCAACGCATAGTTGAGGAGGTCCATTCATTATTTAAAAAAGTACTTTAGATTTTGTATTTGCTTTGCCGCTTTGCCTATTTCGATATTTGAGTTATGTAAACAAAATTTAATCTCAAATGGACACGTGGAATTTACCGACCTACGGCCAGGTGACCACTCAATAAGTAGCATATGTTGGAAAATGAATGATGGAAATATCCAACATATTATTGATTTGCAGGAGGAACAGAGTTGGGGATAGAACGCGCTCTTGGGGTACACCAGCGTTTACAGACTTGGGGTCCGAGTAAAAACAGTCGAGACGACCTGTATGCTTCGCACAGAAAGCCGGTCATCCACTTGCAGAAACTCTCTGAAAGTTCATAGGAAGGCGACTATGGCGAAACCCATTTTGTCGCTCATTGATCTCATCTGGTGACCCTCGAAGTACATTAGGAGCTGTTGGTTGATGATTCTCTCCATTATTACTTTGGAGAGAAGAGAGATAATGACGATAAATCTGTAGTTAGCTGGATCTGAGCTAATTCTTTTTTGAGGGATGGGATGCACAATAAATGAAAATTGCTCCATAAGAGTTACTCATATGTTGAATCGTATAACAGCTTCATAAAATTATCAGTATTCTTTTGAATGTATTTAAGGTGTTCAAAAATATACTGACCAGCAACCAGTAGTATATTAATTTGCTTAAAGTTATCTTGTAAATAATCTATGAAGCTAAATTGTACATTTTAGGGATTTCCCTTTTGTGTAAAACAAAACTCAGTTTTTAGATCATATCATCAATAAAAAGTAAAATACCATAAATCATTATGATATCAAAATTATTGCCATTAGGTATAATCATACCTTGGTGTGCCACTGTTAAAGATATTAACATACACTTAGATCAAATATTAACGTATATAGTTTATCAATAGTTTGTCTATGTTAAAAAATTTTGCAAGAAAACTTTCGGGGCATTGACTTCTTTTCTACAACTGCGGTTCTTTCTTCCATTTCATAATTAAGTTAGCACTTTATCTTCTTCCCTTTATTGATTATGAGGATGCAAACTATTTTAAGTTAACGGTGGAGTACCTTAATAAGCTTGAGCGTTCCAAAACATTATCATACTAGTTACTTTGTTTACTTCGAGGTCGACGAGTGCCCAAAAGAAACTTGTGTCTGCTATCTAGATCTCCCTAAGAAGATTTCAAATTGAGATAAACTAAAACTTTTGTTCATTTTAACCCCAGAAGACACAAGTTAGATGTTTACTACTAGGAAACTAAATTCGTCGCATCACAGCTCGTCAAGAATATTCCCCTTAATGCTGCACGAATTATCGGTCTTGATATCTCAATACGGTGTTTTGATATTTCGGGCGAACGTCCGTTTTGCGGACACCTTGAGAGAAAGTCCAATTTTGTCCCAAAAGAAAGTGGGAATGATCAACAATTGTATATATTACATTACAACTAAAATAAAAAAAAAAGGATGCTGACTCCGACATGTTTTAAAAACGCTCTTTAGCCATCTGACTGTTTTGGTACCCGCAAGAGACGTAGCTGTACGAGTGTGAGAGAGTGATGTTCCGGTTGAATTTCTGTGTGACAAAAGCACTAAATCGTTACGCTATAGCGTTAGTATTGAATAAAAGTAGTTCCCTCGTAGTAAATATATTAACAAACCATTTCCATATTTTGTTTAAATGGAACAAAATACACACACGTTTGACATACATTTACCATTACCCATAAACACTATGAGCGCAGCGGCGACGCGACGGGCGTCCGACGGGTCCAATGGCCGGTGCGTGTGTGCGTTCCACAGCGCGCGCGCCAGCAACGCGGCGGCTGAGACATCACGAGCCCGCGCCGCCGCACACAGCGCCTGCGTCGCTGCCACACCCCCCGCACCGCTTCCCTCCCCACCCCCCGCTGCGTCCCCCGCTCCGCACACGTTCACCAACACCCCCGCTGCCGCACTCCGCACCTCCGCGTCCTCTGTCGATACAGTCTTTTCAATATGACTTTATTAATGGTAGTTACACATAGCGATTTAGTGCTTAAGTCCACACTTGCACAAGTACTCGGTCTACGGAGGTTTCACACTTATACAAGTAGGTTTGCGGAAATTTTCGCAATTATTTTGTAACACACCTTAAAATTTGCTAGTTCTAATCTGTACTTGCGCAATTAAATCGCTACGTGTAGAGCTACCACAACTCTTATGTCAATATACAGTCTTTACATCGTCATTCCATAGCTTGGTCACCTGAATGCAAGGGTTATTCATTCAGTAAACGATTTTTTTTATACCCGCAGACTTTTCAATTTAATTTCATCTCTATAGGGAAAGTTCATACTAGTAGTTGACTAGTTAAGAAATAATGTTTCTATAAAAAAAAATATTAATCACGGCACAGAAAAGAGAAATGGATTGAATAGCAGAAATTTCTATACAGCTACATTATTTACTTATCAGCATATGCATTTTATGCTTGAAATCCATTTGTTATAGTTATAAAATTGTTTTGAATTATGGAAGATCTATCACCGGCTCAGTTTTAAGGTACGTCCAAATTTATATACATTTGCTAGCAATTATGTGTAATGGATTAGTTAATACGTTATTAAAAACTTATTTATGAACACGACTACATACCTATCAGAGAGTGATCAGAAATCTCGGACTGCGAAAAATCTGGTAAGTACTAGAATTTTTCCTGTGTTTTAAAATTTATATAATAATTTCTTTATTTATTGCAAAATTTAGAAGTCAGGTTGCCGACAACATTTACTGCCAAAGACAACACTTTATTATTTAGTTTGAAACACCACCAATTCAAAATGCGACTCCAAATATTCTACGGCAAAGATCTGGGCAACAAGTAGGTTATCAATTAGTAAAACATGCAAAATAGTTTTCACTGTTGAAATAATCGGTATAACTTTTCGTTAACACCAAGAAGAAATAAATAGTATTTAATTAAATAGAAGCAATTGTCATAGACAAACAACTTTTCAAGAGCTGGGCATTCTTGGGAATTTGATCTCACTTACAAATAATTGAAATATTTAAAAGATATAATTTCTACGTAAACAATTTTAGATATATATCGTATAAATAATATAATGATGCAAATATATAAGAAGTTCTTGAAAAAGAAGATCAGAAAGAAAAAGACGAAGACGGCAGCACCGAACTGCAATATATGGATAATGTTGCATGGTAAGTTACGAGCACTTTACTAACCAACAGACTGTTGGACAGTCGATGAGCAATTATACTCATACAGAGAATGGAACATGATATCATTTAAAGATCGTGAATTATTATTTACTCTATAAAGATAAATAAATTGCTGTATATTCCTATGATTCTAAAAGAAGAAAGCTATTATACTGCTGTCTACGATGCACTCAGTTGCAGCAATTTGTAGGGAAGACTATTAAAATAAAACCAGAAATTGTTTAGTATTATAATAGAGTTAATATAATTTATCAGCTATTGGGTCGTTACGAGATACACAGAGAGACTAACGGATAAGCTCTCGCTTTTTTAATATATCGGACCTCTTGTAAGCTACATAACATAACGCGACAATAACAAAACGATAAAAACAAACGACGTCAGATTATTTTTGGGACAATTAAGTAAAGAAGTAGTATGCCATCGATTGAAGTACGTTCTCAATCTATTAAAATTATGACAAACTTAATCACTCGGATTACTATCGAATGTAGCTATAGCAAGCCAATAAACTCTACAAGCAACAAGACCAATTAAGTCCGACGAGTAATTAAGAGACAGATTTCACTGGACGAAAAATTCTAGTAGAATCATGTTCCATATTAAAAATGTAATAAAGCTTGCGATGAACATTCAAAAGCTATTTCAAAAATATGTTTTTAAAAATAAATTGGAAATATAGCAATATTTTATTTTATACACAGAGATAAGTTTATTTATTTACCTTGCCATTAGTAGATGTACTAAATCTTTTGATTCTTTGAATATGAAGTAGAAGTAGAAGTTTAACGTATATGAAGAGATGTGAAAAGAATCAAATAACGAATATAATAAACTAAGATGAAACATTATAAAGTAAGAATACGCAAATAGTAAAGTGGGTACCCGGGTCTTAGGGGTTATAATATATAAATAATATATAAATTAATTTGTGATGGAATTAACGACTAGACAGACGACGCGGCACTGATGAGCATTGTACATAGCATTAATCTCTAGTTGCTGCCACATTGCAGATGTACCATGCGTGTAGTAGGGTGGCAGTGCGTCCAACACGCCGTGCAGCACGGCCGCCCGCGCCGCGCGCTGGCATCGACTGAGGTTGCCAAGCGCACGCAGCGCCTCCAGCGATGCTCTCCGACCAACACACAGACAACCACACGTTGCTAAAAACGTTGAAAGAATTTTATTTATTTATTTATATCTTTTCCACTTTAAATAATCAGTTGTTTATCAAACGAGAGTGTCAGGACAATTTTTATACCATACGTATCGAAACAAGCCCTTCTGTAAATATTCCCCAACTTAGAACAAGTCTATGAGTGTTCCAAACATACTGCTCTGTAAAGAACCACACAACAAACTCAGCTGGTTTTTTTATTGTGATTACTGTTTCACAAAAGTCAATATATTTAGTGAGCAATGTACGAACAACTAAAACCATCGCAATCAATTGAATTATATGATGTTTAATGAGAGGAGATACTGCAGAAATATAGCAGAGCGTTGTGTATTAGTACTGCACATATATGATTCAAAATAATTTTCTCTAAATCGAAATATGTGGTATGATTATGATCTCTACCTTTAACCAGATCTTCTAAGATGATGAAGTGCGACGTAGAGGTTGAAGGCTCGAAATAAAAGGTGATATTGTTGATGGCAGCCATCGCCGCTACCGCCAGCTCCTCGCGGCGCTCGATGCAGCACTTGTCTTCTTTCTCTGCTGTCTCCGTCTGTAGTGCAAATAGTTATGGTCTTGTGTCTAGGACGAGTTTATATAACACACTCTCTTCAAACTCTTGTCACGCAAAACAAATAACTACTACTAATTGTTTTACTTCATTAAATATCGTCGTAAATAATAATAATCGTAATATGACGTAGTAGTTATAAGTTATTAGGCATTGTACCGACCTCTCCGCCACTCCCGGCTAACTGGAGGCAGCTCAGCAGCGCCCGAACCGTCCTTTGCGGGGTGTCCGCTATACCCCGCCCCGCCACCGGCTCCAAGCACAGGTTGGCGAGCACGCGGACGATCTACAGTACATTGACGGTCTCGTAGTGTAAGTACTTGGAGTGGGACGACACAGGCAATGTACGTGGTAAATTTACAGGAAGATGTCGATTGATTGAAGGTCTCGTAGATGAAAAGTATCAAACTCATTTTTCAAATTATGAAATATAAGCGACCACCTACGTTATAAGTCGAATTTTATAAGGTAGTGAGCGTAAGTAAGGTTGTGTGTCGGAGAAAGTTAAAAAAATAATAATAACTAACTCAAATGTGGTTCACTTACCTTGATAAGTACATCTTCATTTGAACCGTCGGATCCACCAAGATCGGAGCCTTTAAAATATGTACAAAAAATGATTTCGAAACTTAAAGTTGCTAAGTTGCTACATCTGAATCCTGATGAAATATATTTTTCCTCTCATCTTTTCTCCAGATGTGGGTAGAGACATTGAGGGAACATGTCCTAGTATATATTAAAAATAACATTAATGATCTATTATCATTATGTAATTAGAAAATACACCAAAGACAAATGGGATATGTATAGATAGTTTTTTCTAACCCACTAAATGTAAATCCGGATCGGGGTCTCTGTAGTGGCTGTCATTCCTTTGCGCGTACAACTCAAGCACAGTCAGCAGCACGTCCACACTGCCTTCTTCCTTGTAGATCTACGCATATTAAATACTTAATACTTTACATTCATTCATTCCATTGAGTTTCTTTGTTTTACAATTTTTGAAAATAATGTATTTTTTAATGCATGTATGAAGAAGTTAATGTCTGTGGTCAAGGCGAAAGAGGTATGCAGGGACCGTAGCGTTTGGCGCTCCGTCGTCTCTGGCTACCCCGCAAGGGATATGGCGTGAAGATAAGTAAGTAAGTAAGTAAGTATTTTTTACAGAGTAGCTGATAAGATAGAGGTTGCTGTATTGCGTAGGGTAAAACAGAAAACACTTATGGCAAAGTGACTTAAAATTGACATAGTACATTGTGATGTATTTCATTTTTATTTAAGTAATATTATGTAATAATTATATGTGTGTATATATATATAGGTATATATTAGTTAAGTGATATATTATGTTAGAAATCGTTCTGTACATTTATGTAGGGTCTATACATACTTCTAAAAGGCTCACTCCGTTTGTTCTTTCCCTATTAGAACATCCAATCGAGTATAGTATTAAAAATATTTGACTAGAGCGTTGTCAAACTTCCATAGCGTGATACTGTTTTTAGGTAGATTCCATAGATGAATCTACCTATTGCAATCGATGCGATGACGGGACCCAGACCCCAGAGTAGGGGCGCTACGCCGTTTATGAACTGGAGATTGAGAATCCGTCGAAAAAAAAAAATTATATATCCCTCTATATATATATGTATATATGATCCATCAGTCCAAATTCATCGTAGGCAAAATCTGACTTCACAGGTCGATAGGATAAATTAGTAGGACAAACGTAGTATCTCGTTTTTTTTGGAAAAAGTGCAAGGGGGGGCTGGGAGGGGAGTTGAAAGTGCAAACCTTTGGGACACGCTACAGGTCGCAAATATTGACGGAGGATTTTCAAACTTGGTATACACATTCTTAAGGATAAAATAAAGGTTAAGTTCTTGAACGGGGGAAATCGGTCGGGGGGTTGAAGGGCTGGGGGGGTTGAAAGTTAAAAATCAAAAAAGTCACAGAAGAAGGCAAAATTTTGCTGTCGGAAAAATCTTAGAAAATTAACAGATTAAAAGAGAAAACTTTTTTGTCCGAAAAGTTTTTTGATGCGACCTCCCGTTTAGGAAATGGGGGTGGAGGGTGGTTCCCCGCTCACCCAATATATACAGAGTGACCCGTCATAAGACTCGTAATGATCAGTAGAATACTGCTGGCTAGTTTTTCTTTGTTGATCTGACCGACAGGAATCTACCTAACACGATCGACCCTGTCGAACGAGGTATTTTAAGTATAAGTATTCTTAGACCAGCCGTAAGTACATTATTGTGATTCCGAATGTCATGTAAGATTTAATTACCCCATAAGTAAGATATAAGACAATGGCCATATAATCTACGCATGACTCACGTCGATCCTGGCGCGTTCGCTGTCGGCGGCCATGTTGCCGAGCGTGTACGCCAGCCGCAGTGCGAGGGGAGCGCGCGACGCGCACGCACACAGCGCGCCCACCAGCGCCCGAGACGCGCCCACGGAACCGCACAGCGTGGGCAGACACGACGCGCACGCAGACAGCACGCTAATAGCATTTATTATTACGTTATTTACTGCATTATATTACTTCAGTATTATTGTCTAAGGTTATTACCTCAAACACCTCGCTACGTTAGTGAGCACATCTCTGTCGGTATGCAACGTGAGCGCTTTCACTAGTTCTCCGACGGCTCCGCTCTCCACGAACACCTCCGCGATCCCCTCTTCCCCCTCCTCATCCTCCTCCCCGTTCCCCGCCAGGTTCCTTAGGGCACCGGTCAGCTGGTACAGCGTGTGAGTCGCCTCATCCGTCATTTGGCGCGATCGTTCCGCTTTCTGTTAAGAAAAGATAATATATATATATATATATGACCAATTATGATTTAACTTAACATTTCATCTTTTGCTCGACTGTGAACAATTACCGGCACCTGAATATTAAGAAGCCGGAGTTGGTACTTGCGGGGAAATCGTTAGGTCTGTCCGTAATCCATAATCCGTCATTAACCGTTCTAATCATTTTCTTTAGCTACGATCCGCGAGAATTTGATATTCGCGAGAATTTGATGTTTGAATGTTCGACTTTATTAGGTGAGCGCCCCAAATGGGCGCTCACCTAATAAAGTCGAACATTCCAAAATTTCAATTATGATAATGTCAGACCGCGTCGTTGAGTATCTTGAGGTGCAGCACGGCAAGGTGCGCCGCCCCCGCTGCGCGCGCCCTCTGCCGCAGCTCGGGCTCCAGGGCCAGCACGCGGAGCGCCCCCGCCGCACGCAGCACACACGCGCTCTCGCGAACTGGACACGCGCGTGCACTCCCCTCCACCACCAACTCTGACGGAACATACACGTTTTTTTAAATTCTTTATGTTTCTAGGTCGATGAACTATGATCTCGTCCACGCTCACCGAGAAGGTTGCTGTCCTTGAAGAGACGGTCGTTCCTGTCGTCGCTGGCAATTTTAAACACCAACTTGCAGGCTACTGTCAAATGGGATCCCGTGACGCGCATCTACGTGAGAAATGAACAATTAAAAATATTTCAATACGTAGAGACTTAAAAACCAGACGAGGATAGAGAACAAAAAAAAGAGGGCTTCCTCTTCTATTTTTGTTATCAATTGTACCGTAAGCAACGCCGTGGCCACAGCTGCGAGGAGCCTGTCGTCGGCGTCGTGCGCGTGCGTCAGCAGCGCCCGAAGCACCAGCTCCCGCAAGCTATCAGTGGGAGGGGACCGCTCTATACACTTCTGGAGCGAACCCAGCTGCAGCAGAGTGCGATCCACGTCTCGACTCCCCCGGGATAGGATTTCCGCTATTTCTAACAATGTCATGCTGAAATAATTGAGATTTAATAAACCTTTATATATATAAAAAATTTAAATCAAGGTTATAAAGTACTTTTCGTAGTCATCGTGAATCGCAGTCGGGAGGTGCGCTGCGAGATGTCTCACTGTGACGTCACCCGGACCGATCGCTGAGTCGTAAGATACTGTTTTTTCTGTGAGAATTAGCTTTTTCTTGTTCGATGATTCTAAGCTGTTTGCTGTAATGTAGGTAGGAGGTTGATTGAGTGTCGCTAATGACATAATTATAACTGGTATATGATTGCTACAATTATTTAATTATTTGTGGGACTTAAATAGAGTTTAAAAGAAAAAAGTCCTTGGTGGTATTGTAGTCGTATCAATTACTAAATCGTCTTAGAAAAGTACATATTCTCTTACTCTTACAATTTTTTTTTTCACTTATAAATTGATCTTTAGAGGGTTTCGACTCATTGTAAGAATTGAGCGGTCGTTTTACAGATATCGACTGAGCCAATTCCCAACTAGCATTGGATGCTGGAAAATAAGGTACATTTTGTATCTTATTCTTATAAAACAAAAAAAAAATCTGTATTCTCTCACTCCTCAGGAACAAGAATACAGAACTGCTTTTAAAAATTCTTTATTTACCTTCGATGGTCTTTTCTGTTGTGTTTCTCCGGTGAAGTGGTTTGCTTCTCCCGCTAAGATGGGGCAATTTTGGAAAACCACTCCAACCATCTCCACCCTGAATAGTTTTTGCTGGTCGCGTCTAAAATACATGGTTAATAGTTCAGAATGGTAATGGATGCATTATTATTCCATAACTCTATTTACCATTGACTTCTTTTTGGTATTGATGTTGTCCATCAATGTTCCATCATCGTGTTGTTCGAAGGCAGGGATAACAGCCGAAGACTCTTCTCCATTTTCTAAAAGACTGACGTATTTGAGGCTGCGAATATTTGAAACATATTATAGTATTAGGTTTACTGTTCAATTACTATATTTTTGGAACAGCTTCTAACTCAAACTTATTAAGATTCTTCGTCGTAATCGTAAATACTTTATAAAATACCGGAACTATAAAACGCTTAAGGGATACGAAGAATCAAGAAGTTAATACTCAATCTTATAATATGTTACATTTAAATAAAACAACGCACTGAAACATTAATGTATAAGGCTTGGATTAGTTATCAATAATTTTTATACACTCTAATATCTATAGATATAGTAAAAATGTACATCCTCTGCCATTGTTTAAGGTTCCACAAGATAACTTAGACCATTCTTTTCTTAGTTTTAAATCTTAAATTATATCTAAAATTAAATAAGTATTATTTTATAATAAAAGTTTTTTCAAGAGTTTTTAGAGAATCGAAGTGTGTGGAACTTAAGTTTCTGACTCATTTGCAGGATTGTTATTATAATGTACATCATTTAAGATTGTTAAACTTCTTTCTAAAAAGAGCAACTGTTTAGTTTCTGGGCGGCTCTTATTAGCAGAGCAGCATTCCGAGTCGGTGGTACTCACGGACTGACTTTTTTATTGTAATAATTGACGATTCAAAAGTGCGTGTCAATGACTACTTGATTAAAGATATTTTGAATTTGAATATAATTGACGAATTGAAGATATTTTGAATTTGAATTTGTATTACTTAGAGTACAAGAGATAGTTACTCCAAGGCGTCTCTGGGTCGCTGCGGATCTCGCGGAGTGAAGGGGCGCCGCGTCCTCAGAGGTCGGACTCCGGCACCGACGACGGGAGGACCATTCATATCTATGGATCGTCCACTTATTTAAGTAATCATAACTTAATCTAGACAAATATATATTTAGGATAAAACCAAAGCGTATTTTACTTAAACCTAAAGTTTTTTTCGTTTATATTACACCAATACCACTTTAAAAATCAATTTAAACATTTAATCAAGCTAAGAACTTAATAATATTTATCAATCTGTTTTAATGGCAACCGAACCCTTAGCAACGTCTTAGCTACGCATAACAACTATCGGAAGGCCTAAGTTCAATAACCTTCAGTCAAAAAGTATTGTGGACACTTGTGAAGCCTGTGTTCCCTGCAGATTCAACACAAGTTGCAACAATCATAACTAAATTATTCTGCTATATAATAATACAGAAGTATGCGTCTGTCTGTGTGTTACTTTGTCACAGGCAAACCACGGGAGCGGCTGTGACTAAAATGAAATTATAATTAATAATAGTAAGGTAAATAAGTTAGTCAGTACTCTGTCCGTTGGTACGCGCTGACGGTAAAAGTTGTACATTATTGGAGTTTCATCAAGATCACCTAAAATCTATTTCTTGACATTTTAAAATATCACAATAGGTTTACATTACACTGAATCGATGCGATAGGCTTACCGTTGAAATACAAACCACATTTGAAAGTAAAATGTTACGTTTTAGGGAAAAAATTAAAAGAAAAAAATTAAGTCTGTACATACAAGAGGGAAATTTATAGACAACTATTAATTATTTTGTTTTTAAGTATATAGGAGTATTAAATATCAAAATAATATACTTAATAATAATATAATACAATAATTTAAAAAAGCATTAACCTTATATACTTCACTTATGTACTAGCCTTATATACTTCCCTTATGAACACGCCTTATATACTTCCTTTTAAATATTTATTTTAAAAATATAATGTATAAACGGCCATGAAATATTGGTGAAAGAAAAAAAAAGAAGTAAATAGCGTGACAACCAACTGTAACACACCATACTGCGATGAAAATATTAACTTCGGTGTTAAATTGTTTTGAATCACGGCCGAATAAAAATGTATTCATCGTTTCAAGGTCTTGTAAGGAGATATCTTTTACATTGTTAAAGTTCCTGTTCTTTTAATTATTAGAGCCTGAGCTTTAACAAAAACAAGGACAAGCAGTGTCTCATATAGACTTGAATATGTCGCAAGAAGTTCTTAGTGTTTTATAATAGAAATAGTAAAGTGATGTTAATTGTATTGCCTGCGCTGATGGCAGCTCGAGCTTCGCTGATGATTTCTGCGGATGTCTTCCTTGGAGGCGCGTAGAAGGGAACGCCGGCGCGTCTGCCTCGATCACTCATGTTACTCTACATACATAACAAAATTACTTGAAACACAACATCTGTGATATATAAACAATTAAATCATATCTTTTAGGGTTAAGTATTGTATAAATATACATAAATATAACTGCACCTTGAATATATTGAAAGAGACAAGGCTTACATTTCTGTTTATAATATATTCTATGTCAATAATGCAATATATCGACATATTATGTGTAACATATACAAACTATATAACAAATACATTACAGAAAACTCGGTAAAGTGAACTAAACTTTAAAGTATAGTATTAACTGAGCTGAGCGCGAGCGAAGCTTTAACCGTTTGGGAAACTTATTTTTGAAACAACGGCACATAAGAACTACCGAACCGATTTGAATGAAAATTGTCAGAGCTGTAGAGCTTAGAAATGGGCATGTTTAAAAAAAACATAATTAAAATATCTTATTCCGTTCAGAAATGATGGTCAAAAAACTGTTTCTCCCATAAACTTAATGTTATCAGTAACTCCGCGCGCTTGCCGATCGTCAACCTTACGCTTAAAAGCAACATCACATAAAAAAAAAAATAATATTATATTTTATTTAAAAGGGGAGGGGACTCAGCTCAACTCCCACAGCGCACGGTGGATCCTAGTATATGATTGTCTTATTATTCCTGTTTAAATATATTAGTTTGAATAAACATAATTAATTATTTATTAGAGTTTACATACCGAGACGAAGGCTTCAGTGGTCGTAGTGCCTGCGGCGCGGTGCGAGGTTAGCACCTAACTGATGTTATCAAGTAATGTAGCGACTCCTAAAGGGTGACAAATAGTTTTCAACAAAACAAAAATATTTATAATTACGCTAAAGTTCGATTTTCTCTTTAAAAAATTATTATGAAAACATGTAAATGTAGATAAGGTTTTAATGTTACAAACAAATTAATATTTTAAGATTTAACTACGATCTGATATACATATTAATAAAATAATTATTAATAATAATGAAAAATAAACATTTCTAATATTTGTTTAACATTTTAATTAGTCTAATACTTATATCATTATCAATAGTCACATTAACATTTGTTAGTTATCATAATATAAATCGATCGACGCGACACGAGGTTACCTGGGATACTAACATCAAACACTGACTAAACCTAACTCTCACTATGAATAAGTATTTGATAAACAATAATTGTATAGAAAACACTACATTTTTATATATGCATTACCTACATATACTACATACTACTACATATTACTACTTACAAATTTTTATGGATTGCATTACCTACATGTTACTTTCATAGTAATGTTCAGCCAATTTACGTAAAGTTATTATATATAATATTTTTTTACCTTATGTGTTACTCATAGTAATAAAATGTAACAGGGATTGCTTGCTTTGTCTTTATTACAACTAAAATTGTAAAAAAACTGTTTAAATATTTAAAATTTAATATACACATATATGTCACTCTCGTGTTGTTAAAAGTGACATTAGTCGTGGTTAGAAAATAGGTTTTATATTTAACAATAATGTAGATATAATACTTTTTTTGTCACGTAAAAAGCATGAGGACCCCCCGGAGGGCATGTATGAAGAGGTTGATGTCTGTGGCCGAGGCGAAAGAGGTATGCAGGGACCGTAGCGTTTGGCGGTCCGTCGTCTCTGGCTACCCTGCAAGGGATATGGCGTGAAGGTAAATAAATAAATAAATAAACTAGGGGCGCCAACAAACTCTCAAATTCGACTCGCTGCGCTCGCGAAATCTCGGGTGCTATTTGCATATTGAGCGAAGCGAGCCTAGTGTATTGACTCATCGTTTCCCATTGACTTTAATGGGATATCAGTTTTTTGGCATGATATTAAAAAAAAAATTCTTTTGAGGACATTTTTCAAATTATTTTTTTTTTAAACCATCACCTAATGTGTGTCTCTTTGATTGCAAGGTTTCATAATTTTCCGTCAAGTAGTTTTCGAGCCAATTCGTGACAAAGAATGTGAAAAGTCTCCAGTAAAACGCTCCGCTCACTTCGTTCGCTTCGCTCAATAATACTTTTTAGTTTGATACGAAATTATTTCTAAAGTTAGGTCAATAAAGAATCACATTGTCCACAAAGTTATTTCGCTCGTTAGCGAATAAGTGAGTCGTACCGATGACACCTGTTGTACTGAATTGTGTAAAAACTCGAATTCGCAGCTCGCTTGTATGATAGAACTCACTTAGAAAGCGAAATTTCTTGTTTTTAGTGCAGTAAATTATATAGTATTTGTGTAGTAATTGTACAAATGTTAAAAAATATTATAAAATATTTTATGATATTAAATATTAATAATATCTCCCTCTTATGGGGGGTTATCTGTAAAGTTGATTGGCTCAATAGTAGACATTGCGTCTTAGCTAGCGACCATTTTCAATGACTGTGTTTCATGTGGGGTGTTGTCTGACCAATTACAGACCAATATTACATTGACTCACTTGATTTGACCAATATTATTTGAAAAAATAATACTAAATAAATGATTAAATGAATAGATCAGTTTCAGAGAAGGTCGCTCTATTATTAAGGTTGCTTTTTCTTATCAGACATATATTTGTGGCCTGGGAAGAGTCAAGAGATGCTTCTGGTGCATTCTATCTATCTGAGACATTCTTTTGTGTTCAGTATAAAATGTTAGTCAGAAAATTATATCACTATGACGTTAACGTTAATTCAAACTTTTGATTTCTTGTTTGTCCAATAGAATTCAGAGGGTTGAAGTCAATGGAACGAGATCGCCTGGAGCTCTAATTGATATGGGGGTTCCTCAATGTTCAATCTTAGACTCGTTTCTCTTTTTTATTTATATAATGTTCTTTGAATTATTTGCATACTTATGTATGACACAAAGATAATGAGATATATATATATTCCAACTAAAGGCTAACTTAACATGCACTTTTAGAATATCTTTTCATTAAATATTAAAAATGTGCATTTAAGCCAGTAAGTTAGTAAGTAAGCTATAGAATTAATTTGTAGTAGTAACATTTAAAATGACAAATGAAAAAAGAACAAAAACAGAATAAAATATGTGATGCATGCATGCCCCGGGCCGGGCTTAAACCTCCCAAGAGGAAGGTGTACTGGTGGACGAGAGAGATCGCTGAACTACGATCGCTCTGCGTCCGAAAACGACGCCAGTACACCAACTACTGCCGCAGGGTGCGACGGGAACAGCAGGAGGAAGACCGGCTCCACGAAGAGTACCGGGTCAGCTGTCAGTCCCTAGGGGTGGCCATTGCTCAGTCTCGAGAAAAAGCTCGAGCTGAGGAATTGGAAACCTTGAATCGGGACCCATGGGGACGACCTTATAAGGCGGCCTGCGGTAGGCTCCAGCCATGGACACCGCCAATCATGGAGTGTATGGAGCCGGCCCTACTGGAGAGGGTTGTCTCCACCTTATTTCCACACAGGGAGGAGTTTGACCCTCCAGTGATGGGCGATCCGGGAACTCGGAGAGAAATTCTGCGCCCTGATGGAAGCCTGCCTCCAGTCCGGGCAGTATCCTGTGCGGGCAGTATCCTGTCCGCTGGAAAATAGGCAGGTTGGTCCTAATTAGGAAGCAGGGACGACCCGTGGACTCTCCCTCCGGGTATCGTCCGATAGTCTTGTTGGATGAGGCGGGTAAGCTTTTCGAGCGAATCATAGCTGCCCGCATCACCAAGCAGCTCGAGGGTGATGGTCCCTGCCTGTTTGATTTCCAATTTGGATTTCGGCCACGCTGATCGACCATTGACGCCATCCGTCGAGTGAAGGACCTGGCTGATGCGGAGGTAAATAAGGGCGGGGTGCTGTTGGCGGTGTCTTTAGACATCGCCAACGCATTTAATTCCCTGCCCTGGGCGGTAATACGGAAGGCGCTGGTGTATTTTAGGGTGCCTCCCTACCTCCGCCGAATCATCGGGTCCTATCTATCGGACAGGTACATAGAGTACCCCGGATCGGATGGCCACCAGCAAAGGTCGGCCATGTCGTGCGGTGTCCCACAGGGTTCAGTCCTCGGACCTCTCCTGTGGAACATCGGATACGACTGGGTACTCAGAGGAGCTCTCCTCCCGGGTGCTAACGTGACCTGCTATGTGGACGACACGCTGGTCACAGCTCGAGGGAAGACCTACAGAGACGCCGCCGTACTTGCCACTGCGTCCGTGGCTCAAGTTTTGCGGCGTATAAGGATGTTGGGACTGGAGGTGGCGCTGAACAAGTCCGAAGCCTTGTGTTTTTACGGGCCTCGGCGTGCGCCACCCGCAGGGTCCCACATTGTAGTGAGTGGCACTCGGATCGAGGTAAAGTCTGAGATGAGATATCTCGGACTCATCCTTGATCCCCGCTGGTGCTTCCGCCAGCACTTTGCCCGCCTCGCACCCCGTCTGCTCGGTACCGCCGCCTCGCTTCGGCGGCTTATGCCCAACCTGGGGGGACCTAAGTCGAGCAGCCGCCTCCTATACCAGGGTGTGGTGCGATCGATGGCCCTTTATGGGTCCCCCATATGGGCTGATGCCCTGACGGCACCGAACTTAGCCCTTCTGAGAAGACCTCAAAGGGCGATGGCCATCGGGGCTATACGGGGGTATCGCACCATTTCCTTTGAGGCGGCTTGCGTACCAGCGAGCACCCCTCCTTAGGCACTGGAGGCCGGAATTCTCGCGTCACTGTACTGGTGGCGTGATCGGCTCTGGCGCCGGGGTGAGTACCCGACACTCACGGAAGTGGAAGGGCGGAGACTCCATCTCCGACAGTCCATGCTCCTGGAATGGGAGCAGCTTCTGGCCACACCATCGGCCGGCATTCGGACTGTCGAGGCGGTCCGTCCAGTCCTAAGGGACTGGATGCAAAGACAGTGGGGATCGCTCACCTTCCGGCTGACGCAGGTGCTCTCGGCGCATGGTTGCTTCGGGAAGTACCTGTGTCACATAGCCGGAAGGGAAGCGACCACAGAGTGCCACCACTGCAGCTGTGATGCGGACACGGCGCAACATACTCTGGAGGAGTGCCCCGCATGGGGCCAGGAACGCTGTGACCTCATCGCAGCTTTGGGGACTGATCTCTCACTGCCAACCGTCGGCCGGTCCATGCTACGCAGTAGAAAGGAGTGAACAGCGGTGCAGTCCTTCTGCGAAGAGGTTGTTTCGCAGAAGGAAGTGGCGGAGAGAAAGCGTGAATGTGATCCGCTCTCTCTTCCTCAACGCCGCAGACGAACTGGGGTACGGAGGAGGTTATACAACCAACTTCTCCCCCCATAATCGAGGCTGGGTGATGGGTGCGGGGGCACTCATCACCTTGTAGAAGACCTCGTGGCGAAAGGTGGCCAAGTGTTCCGGTACGCCTTCTTGCGACTGGAAGGGCAGGAGGACTCCTCTTCTACCCTTCACCCCGAGGAGGGCCCGCCGCCAAAGAGTGGCTGGTGATCCAAGGCGGGGCAGTGAATGAGTCATACGTTCTCACTGCCTCGCTAAAAAGTGGACGAGGTGGAACACCATTGGTTTTAGTGGGTATGCTGCCATTCTAGCGGAGAGTCCCACATATCCATCGGCCTCCCCCCTTGTGGGTAGTGGTATGCGTAACGCATTTCCCCATGAAAAAAAAAAAAAAAAAAAAAAGTCTAGGACTTTCCTCTGATATTATTCTTCGCAAGAAGCACAGATCGGCAATATCTCATCTATTTGAGAGCGAGAGCATTTTGAAATGTCTTTAAATCATAAAAACATATTCTTTCTATTTGCTTCATATACTTGATAAAAGGTATTCCAAGTAATTGAACAATATCCGAATTTAATTAAAAATAATTAAGTTTTAAATAGTTTAATATAAATATAGACTCTCTGATATTTGAGGATATTTAAAATAAAACAGTGAACGTTTATTTATTTACACATACGAGGGTCAAACTGAAAGTTCTTAGAAAATCAAAAACTAAGCATTCTAGCAAGTTATTAGTTTTATTGTAACTTTTCAAAATAGCGTCCATTTACATCAATACATCGCTGCATTCGATGGAACCATTGAGAAAAGCACCTTGCCCACTCGGCCTTAGGGGTCTCTTCGACGGTGTTTTGAAACGCAGCCACTGCTTCTTCGGCGTCTATAAAACGTTTTCCTCGAAGTTTTTCTTTTATTTTCGGAAATAAATAAAAATCGCAGGGTGCGAGGTCGGAGCTATACGGCGGGTGACCCAGTAATTCCACGTCTGAAGTCACCAAATAGTCGATCGTTTGCCTGGCGGTGTGCGACGAGGCATTGTCGTGATGAAGGAGGATCCTGCTGCGAGGTCGTTTCTCTCGAACTTTTTCCAAGACAAGTGGCAAACAATTGTTAGTATACCACTCTGCATTAACCGTTTTCTGATCCTCTAAGACTACTGTCGCGTAATGACCTGTCTTTCCGAAGAACGAGGCCACCACCTTTTTTCCAACACTTCGACCTCTCTTCACTTTAGTTGGCAACTCTTCGGAAGGAAACACCCACTGAGCAGACTGTCTTTTGGTTTCCGGATCATAACAGTAAATCCAGCTTTCGTCACCCGTTAGTATGTCGAACACAGCATTAGAGTCACCTCCGTTAAATTTTTGGATCATTTCTCGGCACCAATCAACACGGCGGAGTTTTTGAGCCTCGGTCAAATTATGCGGTATCCAGCGGGCACAAAGCTTCCTGACCGCTAAATGTTCATGGAGGATTTTGTGCACTTGACTCATACCTATGCCTAGACTTGTCCGAATCTGCTGCTAGGTCACTCTTTTGTCAGTCTCTATCATACGCCGCACAACACTGATGTTATCTTCAGTCGTCGCTGTAGAAGGCCGTCCCTCACGCAAATCATCGGTGAGATTAGTTCGACCACGTTTGAATTCATTAAACCAGTTGTAAACTGTGGCACGAGATGGGGCTTCATCGTGAAAAGCCAATCGAAGTCTATCATAACTTTCTTGTTGACTTAAATGACATCGAAAGTCATAAAAAATCATTGCACGAAAATTTTCTCGGCTTAAATTCATTCTGACGTGCACAGACAATTTTCAATTTGCCGCCAAATCGTCAAACAAATGACAAATGAATGAAATGTACACTCAATAATATTGGTAAAGAGTTCTATTTTCAAAATTTAAACTATTTTTTTAATATAATGCTTTTAAGTGGCCAGTTCTAAAAACTTTCAGTTTGGCCCTCGTATTTATTTTTTCCACTTTCAATCAATGCCAGTGATCATGTACGTCAATTTAATGTGTCAGAAGAGCCTAATTTGATACCATATTTATCGAAATAAGCCCTTTTGTAAAGATAATCATTAAAAATAAAGTAAACAACTAAACATGTTCAAGATAAAAGAGTAAACACGTCAGCGTCAGGCCATTCAGTGAATCAAGCACTTCGATGAAGGCAGCCCTCTTGATTACGCCTGAAGTGTATATGTTATAATATTTTATTATAATTAAAATATTGTTAAAATTGTTAAATAACATTTTAAGATTTTTATTATTTTATTTTAATTTTGCAAGTAAAATATAAGAAATAATTGTATTATTTTTTCAAAAATTTAGTTAATATAAAATATATCAAAACCCTCCTGACACTTCCATTTGATGTACACATACACACACATCGCTGGTATTAATTGAAAGTGGAAAAGTTATAAATATACAATGTGGGTGTATTCAAGAGAAGAGTGAATAGGTTGCTAGGTTAATGCGCCTTACCACCTTTGGCTAAATTTCCACTTCTAATCAAGTGGAATGTGTCAAGCATTAATCTAAATGGTATAAAAAAAATAATAATAAAAAAATAAAAAATAAAAATCGAATTAGGTTATAAGATAAAAAAAATTTAATAATAATTATTACATAAAAAAAGTTCCTGATGTAAAATTCTTAACTATTATATTACCTTTATCACGGTAAATTTTATCTTATCAATCGTTATATATGAAGAACTGATCAGTTTGACAGCCTAAGTTTAAATTTTAAGAGGGTATAAAAACAAGTTTGTATACATGGATCGTATACATATACACTATAAACAGTCCGTCGTTTTGTCTGTTTGCTTGAATGTGACATCAGAAATGTTATTTATGTTGGTTTTAACGTATTTACATATTTATTTTAGTAATGCGGGCTCTACTATGTGGATGCTTGAAAAGATATTAAAAATTCAAAATATCTTTATTCAACTAGGCATTTACACGCACTTTTGAATCGTCAATTATTACAATAAAAAAAAAGGTCAGTGTAGTCAGTCCGTCATTAAGCTACCACAGGCCCAATGCTGTCCTGTTGAGAAGAGCCGGCAAGAAATTCAGCAGTTGCTCTTTTAAAAAGAAATGTTACAATCTTAGATGATATACATTATAATATCAATATCAATCCTGCAAATGAGTCAACAACTTCAGTTCCACACATTTCGATCCACAAAAAACTCCTGAACGTTTTAATAAGATTTATTTAATAATAATCTTTTGATTTTAGATTTAAAACTAAGAAAAGGAAGGTCTAAGATATCTTGTGAGAAAGATATTTCGGCGTTACGAGTTTGTTTCATTTCTCGTATTTATCGCGTGTCTGTCACTGTTTTTTATAATAAAATGCTATGAAAATAACTAAAATAACCAAGTCGAGCCGTATTAACATCCGTTAATTGTCTAACTTATTGCAAAGGCTGAGCTGAGTTTGGCTGCGAGTGTTGAGAGATGAGGGTTCCACTAGGGGTTTTTATCTAAAGTTATATCTAAGAAATTTGTTGAATCAATATAACAGGTTTCCTAAGTAATATGCATCCTTAGTTGTACAAATATGCGGTGGTAATATCTCTTTCTGCCATAAAATCACGATATTCAGAATTACAGGAGACCGAACTTTATGTCCATATCAATATTATTTTAAATTAATGTTAAAAATTTTCACAATTATATTAAAATTTTTAGGAACGCTTATTTTGTTTCTCTTCTAGAGAGTAAATAAAATTTTAAATATTACGGAATGAATCCAAAAATAGCGGCATTGTTGCCAATGGTAATTTTACATTTTAAGTATATAGTAAATATTTATCTAACTGTCAAACTGATATTTCAATAAGTCAATAGATTAAGAACTAAAATACCACCAGAACAATATGCAAACAAAAAATCAAAAATTTAGGGATTTTTACTAAAGATAAACTGCGAAAAAACGGAATTTTTGTATCTAACAATTAAATATACTTATAAAAATACATCCTATTGCAAAATTTTCGTCGTTAACTTATTTTATTTAGTTACGTTGTACCAATATTGTTTATTAAAATAAGTGTTTTAAGTAAATAATAAGATTTAAGATGACGGAAGGAAAGGGAAATATTACTTTTTCCGAAATATGTAGGCTGTGTTTAGAAGAAAGTGGATATTTCGTCATTTTTGACAAAAACGAATTGCTGGATGATATTTACAAATGCACTGGTCTAAAGGTATAGCAAAATGTATTTAATATGTAAATAAAACAGTATATTGTGACCTAAATAAACAAGTTACTGCAATAATTTCTTACTAACTTATTACAGATATCCCGATCTGATAACTTACCTCAAAAAATCTGTAAAATATGTTTAAATATTGTAGTAAAAGCTTCAGAACTCAGAGTAATCGCCAAGAAGAGTGATTTACGTTTGCGATGTTTATTTGATTGCCCAGAAGATGAAACACCTCAGGTAAGTGTTATGCAATAAAAAGTAAGTTACTTAAAAAGATTAACAGTTGTTGAACATTTCAGAAACATGCAGAAGTATCACAAGAAGATGATAAAACAGCTTTAGTCAAACATCTAACTGAAACTAAGATTAATACCATATCAATTAGAAAGGATTTATTTAGTACTTCCAAAACTGAGGTGATTATATTATTTATATTATAAATAATTATGTATGTATAAAATTAGACTACAATTATGAATTATAGTAATATTACATTACTTGTATAAATATACTAAGTAAAATGTTCCTTATATCTATTGCATTATATAAAATGAGCAATGAAATGGTTTTATTTCAGACTACACCGACTTTGAAAAAAGAAATTGAAGCTGCTTCTTCGGTAAACCTAATTCAACAAATGAAACCTATGGTTGAGATCGGAAACAGTGAATATAAATGTCCCGTATGTAAAAAATTGTATTACAATTGAGATATTAATAGCTTTTAACAGCTAACTTTATAACAGCATCAATACATATAAAATAGTAATGATTGAAAATTGAGTCATATAAAAAAATATATATTGTTCTCTTTTTGTTGTCACATACTAAACATTGCACCAAATTCAAAGCAAGTTATAAAATTGTTGTATTATATATATATTAAACAAAATCCCTCACTTTCATTTTACAGGTTTGCTTAAAAATTTTCACTAAATGGAAAAAGTTATACATACACCATCGCTTACACAACAAGTGTTACAAATGCCCCATAGACATGTGCAGTAAGAAGTTTGCGACACGAGGAGATTTGGAGAAACACATACGAACACACACGGGAGAGAAACCTTACGCTTGTAACGAGTGCGACAAGAGTTTTGCTCAGAGAGGGACACTGAAGGCACATAAGGAGAATGTTCACCAGATAACAAGCTAATGCCAATGTAGGCACAGAGCTCTAGGACCTAAATTTTACTTATAAAGAACATCTCATGGAATTAAATTACACACTAGAACAGAAGGCAGAGCGGAGACCTCACTTACAAAATACTTAATCACAAATACAATGTAAGAAACATCGAAAGAATGTTCACAATGAACCCTAACAAGAAACTAATAGGTCACTATGAAACTAAACAAACCTCTGTGCTAGCAAACCCAGAACACATTTTCTGCCAAATCATATAGTGCATATGTGGAACTCCTTTCCTGAAACAGTGATACATGCTCCTAACATGAACATTTTTTAAAATAGATTTGATAAACATATTAGAGCTTTAAAAACACAAGTGATATATACATCAGCTTTAAGCTGCTAGTGTATTAATAATAATAATATCCGGAGATGAAGTGGAGACAAACAGATGTATTAAGTAGGATAGGATGAAATTGCCCTCGTTGAATAAATAACAATCTATACTTGTCTTTTTAATAAAAAATATTTACTTTTTTTTTTGTTGTTTTAATAATTATCTTTATTTAACCTTGAACGACTTTCATGTTATGAAATGTTTAAATTCCTATAAATAAGTGTATTTTGATTCTCTATTGCCGTTATATTTATATGTAATGATGAAAAATTCTTTATTAGTTTCAATCTTCAAGAGTATATTTTTAAACATTGCTACATTTTTAATATATTACTTTTTCAATTATTTTAGATAGTACAATCCACGAAGACGCGCCCAACGAATTTTTGGTTAAGGAGATCGCGAGGTATGAGGAGTTTGTTGACTCGTCAAAAAAGTTGCTCTACTTTATATTTTTTTAATGTCGAGAAAATATCGGCGTGTTGTACTTAAAAGACAGGTATGCAAATTATTGTTTAGAAGTTTGTAGTTACTAGAAACACATGAAAAAAGCAAAGTAATTTAAGTTTGAAATTAGCAAATTTTACTAAGACTTCATTTCTAATTAGAAGAAAAACTATTAATTATTTACCTTTAGATTGCATTACCTATAAAAATATTTAATAAGACATAATTTGGGAAATAATACAAGGAATATAATAAAAATAATTTATTAATTGATAAATACATATATTTACATTTTGTAACATTTTGAGGATATTTACATTTGTATAGTAAGTTTAGTTGATGTGAGTGCGGCTTCCAATCACCATTGTCACTAATACATTTTAAATTCAAAGAATTATTTTGATAATACAATCTCCATTCGAATTTGATGAATAGTTAATATAGGGTTATTAATAAATGCATATACCAGCTTTTATATTTTAAAAAACTATACAACATATATTAACACGACATTTGTGTAATTTTTAACGCAACGCAAATGCGGCTCAAACGCATATTGTGTTTAATGAAAATCTTTACAAGAAATCCCGCGTTCTTGGGTATTTTTGTGCTTTTGTATGAATTTTGAACGAAACCCCGATTGGCGTATATTTTCGTTTAATATTCTGGTAATGACACTAAAAAAGGAAATAGATTAACAACTAATTACTCCTATGTTCTAAAATATGATAATTACTTAAAATAAAGATGAGAGCATTTTTATTGCGCCATGTGTTTTATGTTTTATTTTTTATAACCTTATCGTTGCGGTTGTCGGCCATTACCACCGACAGTTACAAAGAAGTATTAGTAAATAGTATTTAGCAATCCAAAATATTTTGTTTAGAAATAGGAGTGAAATGAACTGTATTGCGATTCATTGAAGGTCGCTAATTATTTGAATGCTTTCATACAGAGATCTTTTAAAACTATTTTTACTGCGGCAAAATATATCTTTTAATAAGGCGTTACTAAAAGATATATTTCGAATGTTCTACTTATGTTATGGACAAGAAATATACATAGTGACTAAGTGTCTAAGTAGGCTCCAGGACCGACAGCAAATGGCGAAAGGACGCCAGCCCAAGTAGTTTAATAACATAAAAGATAACTAAGTAATTATTATCGCAGTTAAAACTACGAAATAATTATAACTAGGGGCGTCAACAGACCCTTAATTTCGACTCGCTGCGCTCGAAATCTCGGGTGCCATTTGCATATTGCGAAGCGAGCCCAATGTAATGACTCATCGTTGTGGAAATGTCAGTAATGTAGATTTCAGATTAAGCTGACAGTCGCGCCACATTCCCATTGACTTCAATGGGATATCAGTTTTTTGACGATTATATCTCAACGACATGACATTTTTTTTAAACCATCGCCTTATCTGTGCCTTTTTGATTGCAAAATTTCATAATTTTCCGTCAAGTAGTATCCGAGCCAATTCGTGAAAAAGTCTCCAGTAGAGCGCTCCCCTCGCTTCGCTCAATAAATAATGTACTGGATAATGTACTGGATACTGTAATTATAAAGCCAATTATTTATAAATTCACAATAATTTTTCAAAACAGGAGGAAACCTATTTTTACTGCAGTATTTTAATGCCCTTTACCTCGTGGTCTATTTTTGTATTTTTGTGTCTCCATTGCACTTTAACAATGAAAGTAATTCAACTCTTAGTTATTATTGTTAATACATTATTAGATTCAAAATAATAAGATTGTTGAAAGCTGGTTTAAGATAGGTGTGTATGTATTACGGGTTCTCATTTAACCGATTACGATAAGGTACTTAATAAATAAATAATTACTACTAAATCATAATATATGGTAATATTTTCTACAACAGTTCGTTTTTGTCACATAATGTAGTATCGTAATATAATATTGTATTCTTTAAAAGTGTTTTTAAATTACACAAATGTCTTGGAATACCCGGCCCATCCAATATAATTCCACAATATTTATGTTGAGCCGCATACGCGTTACGTTTTGTTATAAGTGTTATACGAGTGCGGCTCCACACAAACTGCGCGTACGAGCCGCACTGCTGTCAACGTATTATGCGCCGCGGACAGTTTAAAAAAAATGTCATTATAAATATTACAGTTTAACTATAAAAATTAGTCCCGCGCATGTTAAAGTATATATATTTAATGTGTAATGTAATAGGGTGTCTAGTGGAATGTATAGAGCAGCAGCAGGAAAGTGCAGATTGCGACGACACCGCCCAGCGCGAGCGCGTCGCGACGCCTCCGCGCCTGTATGCGGTACATCAGGCTGTTCAGCATCGGAAACCTGCGGGGAGTACCTTAGTGCCTTTTGTTGTTCATCGGTTACAAAACTCTTCAACCAAAGTTTGACAACCTTTTACAACGCATTTGACGGAAATAAAACGATATTCCGGGTTTCGATTGGTGATTCTAAAGTAATGTTTTTATTAAATACTTAAAAGAAATACTCTATTATCAATATCAGTTTTTTGTTCTTTTCTATTTCTATTTATAAGTGTACCGCACTGTTTTGTACACCCTGTATCACACCAATGCTAACTGGGAGGTAAAAAAGATATAGGTAATCCTCAGCACTACGTTGTTTTCTGTTTTTTTTGTGTGTAATTTATATTGATACATAAATAATATTCCGAGACGTAAGACGTATCTGTAAAATAATATTACCTGTTAGTGATGTCGTTAAACCTGGTCTGCATACGCTTGAAGGCCTGCCGCTGTGAGGTGAGGTGCTCTCGAGCCTCCATCGCTATGTTGATCTGTTCGTCCACGAGAATGTGGGAACTGGAACGGATAAACCATATTGCTACCTTTTTTCATTGAATCTTCAATATCTGACGTCTGATGGTTGAGTCAAATATTCATATTTGCCGTGTAATTATTGTGCTTGAAAAAAATTGTTAATCAACTAGTACTACCAAAGCAGTATTTCCGATTGAGATTCAAACAAGTCGATCGTAATGAAACCTGAACTTGAACAATTTAGAATGAAAATAAAATACTTATATATATGATGTATAACATATATGGTTAAAGTGGTCTCGTTTTTTTAATTATAATTTTGTCTCCTCGTATTTTGAAATATTAATTCTACTACTTTTAGAAGAGCTTCCTTCCGCTTCCAAAAATGGCACTGCAAGAGAATTTGGCTGTAATAAAGATAAATGAGTGACCTGTGTAGATGTGCCGTCTCCTTGGCGTACTGTTCACGGCGGCTGAGGCCGTGGGTGGTCCCGGCGGCCCCCAGCAGTTCCTCCCTCTCTCGACGCGCGCTCACGCGGGCCGACGTGCGGGAGAACTCCTGCTGGTAGTCCTGGAGATGACGAGAGACAAATTGGGAAACTACTAATGCCTAGATCGATCATAAACGTGATGATGTCGATGAATCTTGTACGTATCGTTCATATTACCAAGAGGATTGTACTAAACCCTCGATCGATCATGAGCGTGATGATGTCGGTCGGTCTTGTACATATCGTTCATATTACCACGAGCATTGCACTAAGTCTAGATCGATCATAAACGTGACAATGTCGATCGATCTTGTATGTATCGTTCATATTACCACGAGCATTGCACTAAGCCTAGATCGATCATAAACGTGATCATCTCGATGAATCTTGTACGTATCGTTCGTATTACCACGAGCATTGCACTAAGCCTAGATCGATCATAAACGTGACAGTGTCGATCGATCTTGTATGTATCGTTCATATTACCACGAGCATTGCACTAAGCCTAGATCGATCATAAACGTGATCATCTCGATGAATCTTGTACGTATCGTTCGTATTACCACGAGCAATGCACTAAGCCTAGATCGATCATAAACGTGACAATGTCGATCGATCTTGTATGTATCGTTCATATTACCACGAGCATTGCACTAAGCCTAGATCGATCATAAACGTGATCATCTCGATGAATCTTGTACGTATCGTTCGTATTACCACGAGCATTGCACTAAGCCTAGATCGATCATAAACGTGACAGTGTCGATCGATCTTGTATGTATCGTTCATATTACCACGAGCATTGCACTAAGCCTAGATCGATCATAAACGCGATCATCTCGATGAATCTTGTATGTATCGTTCGTATTACCACGAGCATTGCACTAAAGCCTAGATTGATCAGAAACGTGATGTTGATCGATCTTGAATGATCTTTGTAATTACCATGAGGATTTCTCTGTGTCTCTTTATAGTGTGTGATGTTGCCGTCCCGGTCGGTGCTAGATCTGCCATTTTGTCGTTTATCGTCGAGAGCTAAAATGTTACAAGATATTAATAAAACGAAAAAAAAAAAATATCACATCATCATCAACTATCACTTATGTCAATATCAGTCAAATACAGAACGCATGTTGGTGAGATTGCCAGCATCTCCTCGGATACAAGTTTGTTTCATAATAATTATTCTCAAAATAATAACAAACTATACAAGGTAGTGATTAAAGAGTAAAAACTGGTTTTGTTTGCTAAATACATTGTAGTTTTGACAGCTCTAGTTGTCATTTAATGAAAGTACATTACTACTAAACTAAGAATGAGTGATATATTTATTTTCGACATTAAAGAGCAAACATGTCATCAGAGGGTTTGGGTTTGACCAAGGTTTGACTGTTTAAAAAAAGTTTGGTTTATTTTGTTTTTATTAACTAAGATAATAATGATACAAAAGTGATATAAGCCTTAATGTTTTATGTACCTTATTTAACAATTGCTGTAGTTCCATGGACATCGTGTCAAACATATCGTCACTATTGATAAGTGGCACATTCTCCGCGTTCATTCCCGCCGTTCCCGAACTCACACCCAGCTTACTAAATGCCACAAGCTTCACATCTATATCGGTTTCTAGCAACCGGGCCTGTTTTCTTACTTCTGAAATTATTTATGCATTAAGATAAACATTACAGTAAACAGTTTGTTTGAACAAAGACAAGAACCACTAAAGAACATAAGTACAAGGTATATGGATAGTTAGATAGTAGAAGATAGAATTTAGTAGAAAACATCTAAAGTATTACAAAAACGCAACGAAATATTACATGATACTATAATGATATTTATCAATTTCAAAAGGATTGCGTTGCAACGTCACATTAAAGACAGGAAATTCGTGCCGGGTAAATTATTATAGAATTACCTTCCCACGTAGATCCAACCATAGTAGTCATTGTGTATTTCTTTTAAAAAACTGTTCTATTTACTATGTGCAACTTATTTATATATTTTTTTCATAAAAATGACTTCGTATTGAAACTGAATAAAATCAAGGAAACATCATCCAAACTGTTTTCGTTACTCATTTGGCATTTAGATCTGTCAACATAAAATTGATATTTGACACTGACAATTTAACATTTATGTTCAGTAATTTCAAATTTACATCTCAATTTACTTTGCGATATGAAAGCATTACTTCTCGTTTTGTTTAGGTGTAAAGTATTTTTGTACTGTCCAGGCTACAACGGGAAATTTTCTCTCTATCTGCTTTTGAAAATTATATTATAAAACTCTAGTTTTTTTTGCATTTTAACTAAAAATATTAAACAAACATAGTAATATGATGGTCTCGAAATGCACTGGAGAGTGCTCGTTTTACAAAAACGAATTTTATAAAAAAATAGCTTCAAACGAGAAAATTTGGTGTCTAAGCTAACCTGTGAGGTTAGTATTGAAATTGATTTACTCCAGAAACTACATTTTTGGCGAGATAGTCAACGACGTCGTTGAAAAAACTCGCAGTTTCCTTTGTTAACGTGTATGTAATTTTAACAAATTATTAAATAGTTGTTGAAATAAATTTATTTGTGGACAATAAATTATTGAAAAGCTTTTAGAAAAAAATGTTTCTTTTGTTTGAAAAATAATTAATAATTTGGAAACTCTATTCTGTCGTCGTTTAATAAATATATTTCATATGGGTTATATCCTGACTTAATTGAAAATAATTTTTATTACATTATTATAATATAAATAAATTGCTTCACACAAGTCAGTATTAGTATTTAGTAGTAAAAGCAAATAAGAATTAAGATTGATATTTTTATTTTGATATGTTCATTAATAAAAGCAAATAAGCAAAAATATAATATTAAAAATTTATTGAGCGAAGCGAGCGCAACTCTCTATGTGAGAGTTTCTGCATCGCATGTCCGGGGTTGGCATGAAAACCACTTTACCGATCTTCATAAAATTTTGCACATTTATAGCGATGGTTGTTGCGATGGTTTAAAAAACATTAAAAGAAAACTCATGTCATTGAGGAATAATCACCAAAAAATTACAATTCAATATAAAAAAATCTATTTTCTATCTATCTATTATATATATCTATATCTATTCTATCTAATATTTGATTATTCTATATTTTTATGCCTTTCGGTTTCAGCTTTGAACACTGATTTGAAGATGGGTTACTCGCTTTGCTCAATTCGCCGAACCCTACCGAGATTTTTCGAGCGCAGCGAGTCAAAATCGAGGTCCGGTTCGCGCCCCTAGTCGAAAACCATATTTCCCAATTATAGTCAACTCTGTATTTTGCAATTATTCTTAGGTAATCTATAATTCCCAAATAGTATAATATAATTTATAATAATTTACATGCAAACTCAAAGTTTTTAACTTTATTGTTATTATGAATAAAATGTACCAAAACTCAATAAGTTCAAAAGGATGGCCTTGTAAGTACATACATATTAACATAAATATCCATTTTTAGATTTTTTTATCGTAAACATAAAAATATATATAAAAAAAGATGAAAGTATGCATACATATATATTTTAAATGCTTTTCTGACTTCTATTCATAAGTACAGAGTTAACTTTATAGTAGTCTGTGGAGTTAAATAGGTTCATAAAGTTAGGATTTCTCTGTACCCAAAGCGCAGAATTTACTATTTACACATTCAACATTGTCAAATTACAAATTTATATGGCGGGAGATTTGTTACTTCTTAGGACTTATAACTTTTTTGTTTTGTTGAGCTGTCTCAGTAATTTGTAAATTGTCATGATTATTAATATACACCGTGATTTTGTGTAATGAATATTCTTGTGGCCGAAAGAATTACAGAAGACGTTGCAAAAAGAGTGCAAGAATCGGAAACCAAACAATGTAAATAGTCGTAGGAAAATTATTTATCATCATTACTTATATATATATATTTAAAAAATCCTGGTTTAGTTACAGATGAAGATCTATTGGCACTACATTCAGCGTACGGTCCAGTTCTTCAACGGGCTTTAGATATATTTGAAAAGCATCCATCGCTGGAAACTTATTCAACATCAAACAGTACAAGGGTTTTGATCGAAGTTAAGGGTGAACATAACAATTGTTATAGAATATTCCGGCAGGTTAATTTTTGTCCTTGTAAAGCTTTTAAACATCAAGTTTTAGAAAAGAGAACTCAAATTACTTGTAAACATGTACTGGTTGGAAAAATTGCGCATATTCTAAATAAAACAGTTAATAAGCAAATTACAGAAGAACAATACTTAATGCTGGTCAAGTCTATGTTTGAATTTAATCACAATGGATGATGGAACATCACAGTATTATTTCACAGCAACTATGGACTCTGGAAAAACATTATATAGCTTATTAAAATCCATACAATTTCAAGAGGTTGGTTTTATAGTTTTCATTTAAGTAGTGTTCTTGTTCATATTAAGTTGACCTTATCTTTCGTGTTCTTGATTCAGTGTGCAGTGTTCTGTGCTATGCAAGAAGGTTTGAAACTTACAGTGGAGGAAGGTAAATGTGTGCAGGCCTCTGCATATGTACCAGCCGATAACTTTTCTGAATATCATGTGAGAGAGGATGTTGATGTTTTATTTAAGGTTAACTTCACCACTTATTTTATTGTTTCCTTTTTAATATTTGAAATAAGCAATGAAAATGCTGAACATATTAGCAAAATTTTTAACATTCTATAAATATTATTGCAGATCAGTATTGCCGTGTTGACGGAATGTCTTAATATATTTGGTGCTAGTGAGGAATCCAGTTTGAAAATGTATTACAGGTGCGAGGGATCACCATTGCTGCTTGTGTAAATACAACAAATATTAATTGCTATCATGTTTATTAGCGGTAGATTGAAATTAAATTCATGTCAATGTCTTCCAGTCTTCAACCCCAGTCCGTCAACAATGTGATGACAGATTGTGAGATATCCACACAAACAGCCGATTCAATTCTTGAGTTGAAAGATGAAGATACAGTGGAGGTATCCAAGCTCGTGCTCAAGGCTCCAGCGTTCATGGGACTGCTAGCAGACCTGGAGCGATCTTGTGATGTTATAGAAATCAATTTGTCTCCAGAACATCCAAATGTCAGTATTGTTACTTATGGAATGCAGGTTAGTTTCTCTTATTTTAAGTAATACAAAGTGGGAGTTGTTTTTTGTTTGAAATTTTTTTCACAAAGTTTGACAGTTTTTTTACAAAAAGTTTAAAAGTTTTTTACAAAGTGTGAAATTGAAAAAAGGAAAAAGATTTTGATTATTTTCATTACATATATAAACAAGCAAATCTATAAAGTATAATATATGGTCAAATCAGTGGTCATGGTCATCATCAATGGTATTATTTTAGGACAGATCATGTATAGAAGTGCCGAAATCGTCGGACATGGTACAAAGTTTCAGCTGTGAGCACTCGGTGACTTTGAAATACCAGCTTTACCACATCAGACTCATCATGAAGGCACTTGCTATATCCTCTAAGGTATGTTATTCACTTAAATTTAAATGTCTTTTTGTCATTCCTAATTAACAGCTTTCCACTAAATGCATATGAAAGTACTTACGTAAATAAAAACAATTTTGTTTGCCTGTTTGGTCCAGTTAATCTCTGAAACAGCTCAACCGATTTTAACACAACTTTCACTGTTGAATAGCTGATGTTATATAATAATTATTAATGTTATTAATTGAATATATATATAAATATATATAGTTACATTGACTCTTAATATGAAATTGCAGGTTGTGTTGCGGTGTAGCTCCAACGGGCTTCTCTTGCTGCAACTGAAACTAGAGAAGGACGACCAAAGACAAATGTTCTCAGAGTTCTTCATCGTACCCCTGCTCGATGATTAGATGATCACAACAAACTATATCATATTAATTTTTAAAATATAATTGTAAATAAATAATTTTAATTTAAGGAGAAAAATGAAACAATAAAGTGTGCAAAATATGTCTATTATTCAACATTACACTCTCACGGAATGTTCATACACATGAGCCACTGTTATTTGACATTCGATTTAAATGCAATTACATAGTGACGCAGACCCAGCTCGGCTGGTCGACTCGATGATTATAAACACTTCGGTTGCAATATTTCATGTTTTAAAAACTTTATCAGAAATCAAAATAAATGGAAACAAATTTAAAATTGAAGCGTGTTTAATTTTCGTAATGAAATACCTTTTTAAATAAATATATAAATAAAACAATTATTAGTTAAAATTTATCAAGTCCAGATTTCGATAGAAGTGAAGTTACACTTGATATGCTACGTTCGGGTGTCATTAAAACAATAACGTCACGGTGATGTCAAAACAATGACGTCACGCTGATGTCAGAACTATGACGTCACGCTGATGTCGAAACAATGACGTCACGATGATGTCGAAACAATGACGTCACGCTGATGTCAAAATAATGACGTCAGGGTGATGTCAAAACTGACGTCACGCTGATTGCAAAACAATGACGTCACGCTGATGTCACAACAATGACGTCACGATGATGTCAAAACAATGACGTGTGGATGTCAAAACAATGACGTGTGGACGTGAAAACATTGAAAACTTAATTTGTATCAAGTCGCTAGCACGTTACATTAACATATTAAACTATATGAAGGCAACGTTTAATATATTACAAAATTAATTTCTAACGCAGTTCAGATTGTTTTAGGTTTACCGTTTTCACAGTAAGAGTATGATTTTATAATTAAACGGAGATTCAAACTTATTACGTTCCATCTCCACGCGATAGGAATGAACACCTCAATTTACGTTTCGTAATTTACAAAATATTCTACGAAATTCATCAAGATGTCTGTCCCAGTACTCTAGTAATAGTGCTAATTTATTAATATTCAATTCCAACAACATTTAATTCTAATATATTTCAATTAAGCCATTTACAATATTATTATTTTTTTTCAACAAATTCATCCTAAACTCGCCGCGATCCGACCGTCCGTTTTGTACTCGTTTTAGCCTTTCATTATAGCTTAAACAATACTGCTGCCGTCGGCACTTACATGAACAACGTATTTGGCATTCATTTATAATTTAAGCACAATTTATCCGATCATTAAAGATCCACGATTTAATTAATTAATTATAAAATCAACAAATATGTAAGCTGTTATAATTTTTAACAGTCAACTAAGATACTGTAACGAAATATAAATGACTAGACACCAATAAATAAATGAAGACACTCATAGTGGTGGGAGTCGTGACTTCTCCCGATTTGATAACCGTAAAGTTCTAAACCTCCGTACACATAATGTACAAGGGCGGGGTCCGTGGGGTCCCTGAGGCCTCAGTTGGGTCCGGGCCTGAGGTGGCACAGCACGTACTGGTTGTCCCGGGCGCGGTGGTCGTGTGAGGCTCCGCTGGCCACCAGCAGCGCCTCCAGCTCGGCGCGCCGCATGCGAACGTCGCTGCCGTGCGACACGCCCGGCTGGAGGCAGTCGGTCAGTCAATCAGTCACCAGCGTCGCCTCCAGCTCGGCGCGCCGCATGCGCACGTCGCTGCCGTGCGACACGCCCGGCTGGAGGCAGTCAGTCTGTCAATCAGTCGCCTCCAGCTCGGCGCGCCGCATGTGTACGTCATTGCCGTGCGACACGACCAGCTGGAGGCAGTCAGTCAGTCAATCAGTCATCAGCGTCGTCTCCAGCTCGGCGCGCCGCATGCGCACGTCGCTGCCGTGCGTCACGCCCGGCTGGCGGCAGTCGGTCAGTCAATCAGTCAGCCATTCAGTCAGTCTGTTACCAGCAAAATAAAAAACAAGCCATCCAGCGATATAACATTTAATAACCAAACATAATAAACGTGAGGTTAGCGGCTCGGGGCGGACAAATGGCGGTTTTATATAATACATGTTTTAACAAATGAAACACTACTATATTTCAGTGTTACAAGCTAGTTGCTTACTGACATAATATCATAATCAAAACTTTATTTTTGTATAATATAAGAGTCTTGTTTATTGAGTCGTGAAGAGATATTACAGTTAGTTTCGATTTTGGAGTTTCTATTTGATCGATACATATAAATATTAATTGATAAATAAGCAAGGTAGTGTGTATAACGTACTTTTGAAGTCAACCTTCTTTAGAATCGGAACTCGATGTAACGAAAAATGCGTCACGATAAAGAAACAAACAAATGTATAGGAGAGAATGAGATAGAAGACATATTTCCCGCTGCAGTCATGGTGCATCTATTACTGTTAAATGTTATTAGAGGCATAAATTGAAGTTGTTATTTTATTAAACTCAAGATAGATGGCGTTGATAGTTTTGTAAAATTGTTACTTGAGGTAAGTTTTTAACATGATATGAGCAGCTTTATATAAAAATATAAAGTATTAAATATTAAACCTGTATTCTAACGCTCCTGATACTCTATACCCATCTCACTCTCCCTAACTTAATTAATTTTCTGCATCCCTCTTTATAAATAACTAGCAGGTTACACGTGCCTCGCGACGGGAATAAACAAAAAAAACTGACTTTCGTGAGTATTGAACCCATGACCCAACCTTTCACACATACATGCTCTATCCTTCAACCCATCATGACTCGCTATCAGTGCGAGAAAGCCTCGAGTTTGATAACTAGAGAGTTTCATTCCTATCGGGTTATAGGTACACCCTTGTTTCTCACATCGCAGCGTGTTGAGAATAAACATAGTTGACTGGCCAAATAATTTTAACTTCTACTGCAATGCAATGGGAGAAGAGAGGGAGCGGGGGGTAAACTTTACAGTTTTTTTAACTGTAAAGTTTACCCCCCGTAAGCTGTAACTTTGGAGCGGTTTGGACCTTTGCAAAATCCTTTCTTATTGCACCTATTCAATATGTCAGGAGTCTTGTGTCCAAATTTTAGCTTTCTAGGTATTACGGTTTGGGCTGTAGAGCGATGAATGAGCCAGTGAGTGAGTGTCTTTGTGCTTTATATATTAAGGTATCTGTCAAATTTTACAACTGCGAGTATTCGGTCACTCCTTCGAATCTCGAGCTACGATTTAGGTTAAAATTAGTATGACAATACGTTCCAATAGTCGCTGTGTGCGTGTGTGTGCGCGTGCGTGCGTGCGTGTGCGTGTGTATACGTGTGTGTACGTGTATGGGTCATGCTTTGTCAACGTTGTCTTTAAATGCTATCCATCCCTTTTACGACTCTTTTTTTTTGACGCGTCCTTAATATAAGGAACGTTTAATTAGTAGTACTTGTAGATTTTAATATTTTGATCAAATAATACATACACAAACTGACGTAGAAATTATTTATATCATCAGCTCATTGTACTTTGATAATGATATCAAAAATACACACACACATACATACCTATATACGTATAATGGACCTCAACTTTGTATTATTAAAAAACGCCATTTGTTCTTACAGAGAAAAAAAAAATTAAACAACAAAGAAAAAAAAAATGCAAAATATAAATATTTTTTAAAAATTATAATTAAATTAATTTCAACGAACACTATTTACAACATCCACTGTGTGAGAGAGACAAACATACATCACATGTACCGTCTTATACATCGATTTAATAATATATACATATTAGCTGAATTTTATCTTAAAAGATTTTTTTTTTTTGTATATGTAGAGGGTCGGTGGGATTTCGGAGCCTCTAAAATTCAATTATCGCGTAAATATAATTGTCTCGTCTCATTAAAAAAATCTTATTTATATAATTAATTATAAATATACATTATATGATAGTTATTACATTATATATTAGATAAATAAGATCCTTTCTAGTGATACACTACGAGCTATATATACACCTACACTAATTTAGTGTCCGATAATTAAATGCAGTGTACTATAAACAGTGTCGCTACACTACTTAGCATAGTTGAGTGAGTTTGGAAATATACACAAATGTAAAATAGCTACACGTTCGAATTAAATACAAATATATTTTTATATATATAAATATATATATATATATCTTTACATTTGTTAATTAGTTTTATTTACAGACTCAAGCAAAATTGTCAGTTCCACTTGAAGATGGAACAGTTTGATGTGATGTGGACATGACGACGGAGAGACGAACGCGCACCTGTGACGTCACTACACACAAGGCTAAAGGTTAAAAGTCCACCCATTCGCAATAATAACACACATTACCTACTTTATTTTGGGGGCATTTTGTGTATATACGAGGGTAGATTGAAAAGTACTCGTCCCAACAGATACATTCAATTCTAAAAATCAAATCTACCCACATTACTTCTTCAGTTCAGACTAGTTAATTGTGTGAAGTTCGAAACGTGTGCGGTAATTAGCTGTGATTTTATAATTTTTTAACAAAGCAATCGGACATATTTTCTGCAAATGGAGCAAATTGAGCAGCGTGCCGTCATTAACTACCTCCATAAGAAGGGGCTATCACTGAAAGCCACCCATGATGATATGGTCAGTACATTAGGGGATTCTGCTCTGTCTTATACTTCCGTCAAAAAATGGATAGCACAATTTAAGCGTGGTAGAGAAAGTGTGAAAAATAAACCCCGCTCTGGAAGGCCTTCAACGTCCAATATTGAAGAAAATATTAAAAAAGTACTTGATTTAATTATGGGAGACAGCAGATTAAAAATTAGAGAGATAGCCGAGATTATAGGCATCTTTTAAGAATGAACTCAAAACATCATAGTCAAATTGGGTTTCCTCAAGGTGTCTGCGAGGTGGGTTCCGCGACTGCTTTCAGTTGAACAAAAAAGGACGTGATTGTTTGGAATTGTTTGAAGCCGATGCAGATGATTTTTTTTAATCGTTTTGTTACAATAGACGAAACGTTGGTTCATTATACGCCAGGAACAAAACAACAATCAAAACAGTGGAGAAGACCTAGTTCACCACCCCCCAAGGTTAAGGCAATTTTGTCGGCAAATAAGGTAATGGCTTCAGTATTCTGGGACTCGAAGAGTGTGATTATGATTGATTATCTTGAAAGGGGTCTATAAACTCTGATTACTACTGTGTCTTACTGGAGAAAATAAAAGAAAAACCAGGAATGCTCAGAAGAAAAGTCTTGTTTCATCAAGATAACGCCCTTTCACACATCTGTGCAATCAATGTCCGAAATCCACAATTGTGGCTTTGAACTATTACCGCATCCGCCTTATTCACCAAATCTGGCACCGTCAAACTTCTTTCTGTTCCTTGACCTAAAAAAGCGCTTGGGAGGTCAAAGATTTTCACAAACGACGAAGTCAAAACAGCAGTAGACGCATATTCTGACTCTAAGGAAGAATCATTTTTTTTCAACGGTCTAAATGCTTTGAATGGGAATGGATGGCTAGAGTGCCTCGAACTTGATGGTGATTATGTAGAAAAATATAACTGAGTGTTTATTTTCTTGGTTGGGCCGAATACTTTTCAATCCACCCTCGTGTATATATATATATATATATATATATATATATATATATATATATTTATGTCCGTGAAGTCGATTAATTGTTGTCTCATAGGGAGGATGACCCCACATCCCATCATTGTTTCGGGATGGGAAGGAAAAATGACGAAATAAAAATAAAAGAAAGAGTTACAGACATTAACGACTTCGGAGGAAAATCATAGCAGTCTTGTGACGAAATAATGGAGGAAATATCAAACGGCCATGAAACATGGTGAGACATGACGAGAGATAATAAAAAGAAATGTAGTTGTTCTAGAAATAACCTCGTACGATTACAACAGGAGTTGCGAGTTGAACACTTATTTGGTGTTTTCTATGAACGTGTCCGTACACTGAGGGGCCTTTGAAAACATGTTTAAAACTAAATCAGTAGAGAAACTTCCGGTGTTCACATCGTATACTATGAGGTGACGTCACCTGCCGCCATTGTACTTTAGTGCGTTTTGAGGAATAAAATTGTTAATACATTTAAATGTAATATTATAATCCTCTATAGTCTGCACAGTGGCGCATTTACCGAACATTACAGAATAGCTTTTACAAAATCCGTCATCATGCCCATTGCACCACCCGGATCCGAGTGAAATAACAAAAATGCATTTCAGATTTAAAACAACCGTACCGCGCGTTCCAAATTCAAAACACCGGCACGTATATAAGCGGGCGCGTTCCAGATTCAAATCAGTAGCTCACGTGGTTGTCTTGGCACACGACGTACTCGGTGAGCGTGACGTCGGCCGCGCCGCCAGACTCTAGGGGGATGGGGTGCGCCCGGAAGTGCTCCAGCATGTCGTGCACGTTCGGGAACCACAGGTGTTGCACGCGACACTGCCCCGCCTCGCTCAAGGTCATGCGGAGGTGCTTCGCCCTCCCCTGGGGACGTCGCGAATTCACTTACTGTACTTCTTCATTTAAATAGAAATCGTGTGTGTGTGTGTGTGTGTGTGTTTGTCTGTCTGTGTGTGTGTGTGTTCGCGCGTGTATAGAGGAGACAACAAACGAATGCGCTTTATGCGTTTTAATTTAGTATTTACATATCTTTATATAAGGTATATAACAGTGTACCTGGAAGTTAAAGGTGAGCACGTACTCCCCCCGGCGCGTCTCGCTCTGCCGCACGAGGTAGCAGCCGTGCGCGGGCGCGCCGCCGGCCAGCACGCAGCCCGCGGCCGCCGAGCGCGCCAGCGTCCCGTGGAACCACGGCCACTCGCCCAGCGCGCGACCCTCGCACCCCTCCTCCGCTATCGACCCTACACATACGAACCGATAATGTTATATGATACCGAATACCGAACCGATACCGATACCGAATATAAATGATACGATCCGTCTAAACGGTGGTTTGATTAAATTTTGTGTGTTATTCTTCCTATTATTGTATCCTGGAACTTGAACTCGATGATTACTAACTCCAAGATTTTTATTTCAATACCTAATTTTTTAACTAAATTTCTATAACTGTAGGTCCATGGAAAAGAAACTTGCTTTGATATTTCTTTTAACTTAATATTATATTAGTTTTTTGTATTATTGAGTATTTAGACAGTTATAATGCTACATTGGCTGCATCAGCACTTTTCTTTTATTATATAATATATCTGTAACTTAGTGTGTATGTACGTCACATTCACTCACATCAGTACAACATATACTGTATAATTCAGATCAGAATTAAAGAATACAATATAATATATATATGCAGTGAATAGCCCAATTATTTGGTCAGTTTCGAGTCAGCTCTTTCCTCGTTTACTCTTTCATCATTATGGAATCGCAATAATATCAACGCAACCACAAATGATCGCAATTTATGATTTAAAAAAGGATGGAGCTGAAAGAAAGATGTCAGGCTGTATTAAAGGTAAGGAAATTCTTTTTGGATATTGGAACGAATATTGATCAAATCACTACAAGTTGTGTGATAGAAACGATCTATCTCATCTTATTTTGAAAATCATTAGTATGAAGACACGTAAAAAACCTTCGAATCAATAAAAGCAACGCTTAAACAGTATTGGCCGAAAAGAGATAAAGCCCGCTTTTTCCAACTCAGAATGAAGAATGCAAAAAAAACGCCAAGTCGTCAATTCTCAAATCCTAGTTGGAAAGTAACACGCCTACTTCTTGAGCCACGATCAGAACTTTTGACGAGATGTCTATAAAAAAATCGAGCAATTCTGGAGTATTTCAGCGAATGCTCACAGGAATGGACTTGGAATATATCAGATAAATGGGAGTTAGTTCATACTCTCAATTGGGATATCGATGACGAACTTAACGGAGACAACAAAGTCTAAGAAATCTATACGAAACAGGAAGCTGCTAACATTAGTATGAAAAAAGCAATTCCTTAGATTCCCACTTTTTAACAGCACTTTTCAGCAATTTATATCATTAAGAGATATTTGAAGCGTTACATAACAATGCAAAGTTATCAGCCGTTTAAAATATTTAGCTTATCAAAGGAAAAGTCAAAATCAAAGCTAAAAGACATATTCAGCATTTTAAAATAAGCTCCGACAATTATATGTTAGGAATTGCTAAACCAAAGATTTGACAACAAAAGGCTTAATAGTCTTATACAATTGTTATACAGTAAACGTGATAGGTCTAAAGAATACTCAAACGCCATTGTAAACTTAGGTATAGATGTAATACATTGGGATCCAATAATTGTTTATATTTTATGTCAAAACCTCGTAGCGAGGTCGCAAACTTCAATAAATTTCTAGATTTCTTGGAATCAGAACTGACAACATTACAATCCTAAAATTACAATTTTAATATTGAATATTCATCTTCAAATAAACAGTAAAATTACAAAGATATCACACGATGACCTCAAAACACAATATTAAAACAGTCATCAAATTCAGCAGAAAATAAAAACGCTGTTAACAAAACATTAACAATAGTTTTTTTTCGAATTACGATTAATGTCCACTTCGCAATAATGTTGGGCACAATTTCTATCATTGTAAGTATTTTATAGAGCCAGTAGAGACAAGGTAAAACCGGGTTAAGAAATTAAAACTATCCAAACATTGTCTACGATAAAGATTGCATTTCTAAATCAAAATGTTAAAGCAATGGAGTTATATCAAATAGATTGCTTCACTCGGCAAATTCAGGAAATTTATTAAAAACAAGCATGAGGAAGTGACAGCTTTAGTGAGTGTCAAGATCAAGTGGATCCTGTCACACTTTCGCACTCTCCTGATCAAGGACCACAAACGTCTGTCACCACGGTGGTAAAGGAACCGAATTGTATTATCAGAGCTGAAGAAAATTGTTTCAAGAAGATAACATTCTTTCAGAAAAATGGTCTATGGGGCGAACTATTGAATTTCATTCTATTGAGGACGACCTGATTTGAGTAGTCACTTTAAAGACAAGGAATGGATACAATGGGTAGGATGCAATCAGTACAATGTAGTGTAGAATAGTGGTACATCAGTTTAAAAATAGCAAGCAAACAAGTAATACCGGTTTGTCATCTGTGTGTTGGTTAAGATATAATATACCTTACCAATATACTTTACCAATGCCATCAGTAATTGCACGGTCTTTAGAGAAGATAACAAAATACTGTATATTATCTAGACATTGCCTGAATCAGCAGTTATCATTAAATATAAATAACTTACTATACTAAGGTCCCTAATTCCAAAATGATGTATGTTTATATTATTATTGTCAACATACTCAAAGGCTTTAGAAAAATCAAAGGAGCTTATATTGGGACCCTGTAAGTACTCCGACGCACCACAATGTTATTAATTACAATGGAAGGTTGCATAAGATGGAACTGTGCATTTATTATTTCGTTTAAGTTAAATATAACATCAATTGGAGCGCCATGATTATAGTTAATAATGGAAATACAGAAATTTGAAAATAGGTGGGAATAAACTGTTTGTATCAGGGTAGGGAAACATATTCTTTATTGATTAAAAATAGCTGTAAGTACAGGAAATAGTATCTTCTGTGATAGTAAAGACTTCATTGTCTCCCTTGGCACCTTAATGTAAAAATTAAACTTTCTAGAGTACTTTGTTCAAAAGAGTTATTAAATTATGTAATTTCATTTACTTGTTGCACTCCTACTAACAAATATTAGTTTCCAATTATCCGTCTGTACCTCAAGGCTTGCAAAGATCTCTGATTTAGCAATAAGGCCCCCTCTTGTACATATAAATATATTATATAGTTTTTTTTTGTTCCACCAGTGATGCTGTCATGGCCAGTATCAGCAAAGACAATACAAAAAAATATATGTATAAAAAGTTTTTTTTTGGTGTACAATAAAGAGTAATATTACTATTATTGTATGTAATAATACAGTTAACATACCTAATTCCGCATCAGGAGTATCATTGGCCAGGTCTGCGGTACTGGAGCTGGTGGGGAGGTCTCTCCGGGGAGGTAAGTCTGGTGGGGGCTCCGGGAGCGCCAGAGCCTCGGGCGGGGGCTGTGACGTGGGGGCCGACCTCATGCAGTACTTTATGGTTGCCAACCAGGACTTCATGTCGTCAACGTCGGCCGCTTCAATGACGTACTCCATGTTGTTATCTGCCTGAAAATTTGTAGATAGTTTTTTAGGTTTTTTTTTATATTATTCATTTTAATTCATTAATTATTAATGAGGTTGTATATGGATGGATAGTTTAAATTGACTATCCTGTAAGTATTCCAACTAAAACCTACTTTTTGTAAATGGTTGGTTCAGAACCAAGTTATGTAATAAACATAACATTTATATCACTTCCTTAGATTTAAGCTTATTGCGTGTATATCTTTTGCTGTACTAACTATGACTTACAGTTAAGTTTCTTGTGCTATTCTACTGTATAGTAAGTAAGTTTGAAATCATAACATATTTATACCTTTAAAACAAAAGTATTTTCGTGATCCGGCATCTCAAGAGCTGTTGTTTCCCTAGCCTCTGATATAAGAAAGCAGAATACTCCACTCCTTGGTTTTTGTGATTTTGGGGGTGAATAAAACTCTAACATATACCCACCAACAGTCTTAACTAACGCCAGTCTACACTTCTCCCATTTTTGTGGACCCCCGGGCTGTTCGAGGCTTTCCGGAGTCAAATAATTTACTAAGCCCTCTTTTCGACATTCAACTACTATTTTAGCTAATTTAGTCTTATGTTTATTTAAATTTGATTGTAATTCCACTTCATCTGAATGCTGCTTGTGAAATAGACCCTTCCCCCGGCGCAGGCCCTTAAAAGATAACCTTCGAAAAAAAGGTTTGTGTTGAGTTTTAGGGGAGTCCGTGTCCTCTGAATAATCACTCTCGTCGTGACCGGTATGGGTACCATTCGGTAATTTGTGTTGTGCTTTAAGTTTACCAAATTCGAAATCGAATTGTTCAGAAAAACATTCCACAAATTTCTTCAAAAGTTCTTTTTGTGATACCGGCCGGGCTGCTGCTTCGTTGGTATTAGTCTGTATATATTGTAAGCAAGCCTTGGCGAAGTCCTGAGCGGCGGTTTTGGCCTGACGCTCGCAGAACTCGACCCATCCGTCGGGCTCGCCGTCGGACGGGCCGGCCATGGCGAGCAGCTTCTTTATGAGCTCCACTTGAATATCAACAATTAAGTACACTTAAAATATGTAACTCTTATAAACAGCGAATTACTTTTACTTATTTAAGTTTCTGACAATTACGATATCAAAATAAATATTAAATTTCATGATGCTCACAAGGTTCTCACAAAAACATCTTATGTTGCCATATAAATAAAATTACTAGTATTTATTAATATATAATTTGTTACTCAAAATTATTTTTTACTCGTAATATATAAGTAAACTCTATTATTTTCTATTTTATTGCAACTAATATTTTTGCTAAAAGTTTTTTTTCATAGAGCTATATAAATGTTGAGCGACCTCTTGTGTCAAATTGGACGCCTTTATTAACTACGAGAGTTAGTCGTTAAGAATCGTACATCGATAGAATACTCGTATAATATCTAGAAATCAGTATCGCCATAGCGTTTTGTATCAAATCAAATCCAATTTATACATATAAATACAATTGAATTTATATGTATAAATGTGTGTTTGTAATTTCAAATTTATAGGTTTCACTAAATGTATATGAAAGAATGTAAATAAGGTACTTATATAAAAAAAAACAATTTTTGAAATTTCTCTGTCAGTCGGTCTGTTTGATCTGTCTAATATTTAACGGCTGGACGAAACAGGTCTTTTACTGACCGATATACGATGTTATAAGGAGTAAGGTAAGCTACTTTTATTGAAAAAAAATTATTCCGCGCGAACGAATTCGTGTGCACAGCTAGTATTATTATCTTTATATCTTCTCTGCCTGTCGTGGCGTTGTGGACTAGAAACAGTAATTAACACTAAACCTACCGACAATTCTTGTATACCTGTTCCTACTGTACGCCAGCAAATTGATCGGTAATTAAAAGTTATTTTATTATATAACGCAGGTAATAATGGAAATAACTAAAAGTAAAGAGTATAGAAAATATAATATGCATATTCTAAGAATTGTCATGTAGTTTGATAACTATATAATAACGTTTAAAAATGTGTAAGTTGTACAAAAGTTTAAGAACGGTCAATTTGACCGGTCCTTGGTAGGTTTACTGTTAAAATAAAAGAAACTAATAGGATTCGTATGAGCACTCTTTTTGTGTTATGCTATTTTTTGAGTTACGAATTAATATAGATTAAAAATAAGCTTAAATATATATTTTTTAAATAATTCTCTCCAATAATTGATACAAAAAAATAAAAATACATAATATAAGCCAAACAAATAGTTTCTACTAGACGCCACGACGTGCATTCAACCTTTGAAACCAAATAACAAAATGATTTTGTGTTTTGACTGAACGTGACGTCTCCGTTGAAGCAAAGAAAGCGGAATACATTTTAGATAATATTGTACATCGTTTACTTTGCGTCCACGAACAGAAATTGCTGTTTTATTCGTATTTTATCGAAAATTAAATACTTGAAGAATAAGTATTGTACATAATTAATTGTGTATATTTTTTTTCTTTTTTTTTTGTATCAAACTAAAAATAATCTTGTTATATGATTGTTATTGATAATGATTATAATGTGTATAGTTTCTGCTGGCGCTGAGGTTATAGATGTAATAAAGAAAATAAGGACTATCGAACGAATTAAAACCCTAGTGTGGAAGAGCATGATCCCCTGCCGTCATACAGTGTGAACTAGTGCGGAGGGTAGTCAATTTGACTATACTTAGACTCTGTTTTGCAGCTTACCTACCATCTTTTATGTTTGACAAACCTTCATTTTTGTGTCTTACTTTATGACCTTGTGCCTATGATTGTTGTTCTTAATTTTTATGCTTTTTACCTAATTTAGTCTAGTATAGTTCTTAAGTCATTTTTTATTGTAATTAGGTAAGTCTGTAAAACCTTTCCTGAATAAACCTTATTATTATTATTGTTTTTGAACTTTACACCAAGGCTGAAGATGATGAAATACAAAATACTAGGGACGCCAAACGACCCTTAATTTTGACTTGCTGCTCTCGCGAAATGTCGTGTGTCGTTTCCATATTGAGCGAAGCGAGTCGAGTGTAATAACACATCGTTTCCCATTGAATTCAATAGGATATCAGTTTCTTGATGAATATTCCTCAACGACATGACATTTTTCAATATTTTCGTTAAACATTTACTTAATGTATGCCTTTTTGATTGCAAAATTTCATAATTTTCTGTCAAGTAGTTTTCGAGCCTATTCGTGACAAAGAATGCGAAAAAGTCTCCAGTAGAGCGTTCCGCTCGCTTCGCTCGCTTCTTTCAATTATTTCGGATAAAAGTCAATGATAATAAATAATAGTGATTGTAATTACCTTTAGGGTTACAAGAGATAAAATATTATTAAAATATTATACAATATATTATTGAAATAAAAATTCAAAATATCGTATATGGTTAAATGATCCTTAAACTTCTTAGTTCATAATTTTTGAGTGTGACGTTACAAATGTCATGTTTGTCATGTTGTCAACCAATGTATGGTTTCAGTTATTTCCATTAAGTGGAACTTAAGTTGTTGAATCATTTGCAGGATTTATATTATAATGTACATCATCTAAGATTGTTATATTTCTTTTGAAAAGAGCAACTGTTGAGTTTCTGGCCGGCTCTTCTCAACAGGGCAGTATTCCGAGCCGGTGGTAGCTTACTTACGGACTACACTGACCTTTTTTTGTATTGTAATAATTGACGTTTCAAAAGTGCGTGTAAATGCCTACTTGAATAAAGATATATATATATTTTTTTTCATTATCGCGTATTTAGTATGTGAATGCTCAAACGTTAAAATTAGAGAATATTAATATAATAATATGAAGCATAAATTTTATGGTGGTTATACCGCGATATATTATATTAAGTTTAAATCTTGTATGGGGGATTTTTTAGATAATAATTTAATAATATTCTTAAATTATTTTTTTTTGCTATTTTCATATAAACTCATTCGACATTTCCGTGATAATTTATTTATTAATTTGTTTATTGAACTTTAAAAGAATAAACTATATATATTAATAGTGCAATTTCATTTTCATTTCATTGCCTTCACTGTAAAATAGTGTTAAATTTTTTTGTAATATTTATACACGTCACTACAATACAATGTTGGTTTCAGAGGTAAGTAAGTTGAATGCACGCCGTGCGTTGCACGAACTAGTCTTGAAAATTCTTAATATGGATTACATGAATTTGTTAAATAAATTTAATTAAAGCATTGATTTTTAACTACAGGTCAACTGACGATGGTGTTGAACTTATTAATACAATTGTAAAAAAAATAATTTCAAAATATTTTTTTGTAATATTTATACACGTCACTACAATACAATGTTGGTTTCAGAGGTAAGTAAGTTGAATGCACGCCGTGCGTTGCACGAACTAGTCTTGAAAATTCTTAATATGGATTACATGAATTTGTTAAATAAATTTAATTAAAGCATTGATTTTTAACTACAGGTCAACTGACGATGGTGTTGAACTTATTAATACAATTGTAAAAAAAATAATTTCAAAATATTTTTTTGTAATATTTATACACGTCACTACAATACAATGTTGGTTTCAGAGGTAAGTAAGTTGAATGCACGCCGTGCGTTGCACGAACTAGTCTTGAAAATTCTTAATATGGATTACATGAATTTGTTAAATAAATTTAATTAAAGCATTGATTTTTAACTACAGGTCAACTGACGATGGTGTTGAACTTATTAATACAATTGTAAAAAAAATAATTTCAAAATATATTTTTGTAATATTTATACACGTCACTACAATACAATGTTGGTTTCAGAGGTAAGTAAGTTGAATGCACGCCGTGCGTTGCACGAACTAGTCTTGAAAATTCTTAATATGGATTACATGAATTTGTTAAATAAATTTAATTAAAGCATTGATTTTTAACTACAGGTCAACTGACGATGGTGTTGAACTTATTAATACAATTGTAAAAAAAATAATTTCAAAATATTTTTTTGTAATATTTATACACGTCACTACAATACAATGTTGGTTTCAGAGGTAAGTAAGTTGAATGCACGCCGTGCGTTGCACGAACTAGTCTTGAAAATTCTTAATATGGATTACATGAATTTGTTAAATAAATTTAATTAAAGCATTGATTTTTAACTACAGGTCAACTGACGATGGTGTTGAACTTATTAATACAATTGTAAAAAATATATTACAAAATATTTTTTTCCTTGACATTAATAAACTATTTGATTCTATTTCTACTTATTCCCAAATTAATTAGTACACTGATAAACATTAGTACACTTGGAGTAGCACCCTCTTTTATGATAACAATTATTGAGCGAAGAGAATGGAGCGCTCTATGTGAGACTTTTTGCGTCCCATGTCCGGGGTTGGCATGAAAACGGCTTTACGGAAATTTTGCACATTTATAACGATGGTTATTGCGATGGTTTATAAAAAAGTGAAAAGAAACTCATGTCGTTGAGGAATAATCACCAAAAAATGACAGTCCCATAGACTTCAATGTAAAATATTTCGCTATGTGATATTTCATTATTCTATATTTATTTACCTGTCGGTTTCAGCTTTGAACGCTGAATTGAAAATGGGTTACTCGCTTCGCTCAATTCGCCGAACTCTACCTAGATTTGCGAGCGCAGCGAGTCAAAATCGAGGTCCAGTTCGCGCCCCTAGTAATTAATGTGTTGAATTTTTTTTGTAGTATTTGGCGATTGTTACTGTGAAAAAATAATTTATTTTGCTTATAGATATAGCACTAACAATTTCTGTTAATAACCTCATTTTTAATATTTACACAAGTCGAGTAGCCTTAGATGCTATCGGTATTATTTATAATTGTGTAACAATATATATGGCGCACTCATGAATTTTTCAGATTTTTCATAATCTTTTTTGGCTCAAATTACTAACACATACATATATTCATTCTTCACGTGCCTATCAATGATTGCCACTTGTTTGCAACTTCCAATTCTAAATACGTCGGAGTGTTTTGACAGTTTTCTTTTTTGCAAACAACATATTCAGAGCACTTTTATAATTTATAGGTTATTTATGTTTTATTTCAAGTGTTTAACCAGCTCTGCTGGTCTTCAATGTTTAAGATTTCTTTACTATTTACATTCTGAACTTTCATATTGCCTCAGGTGCAGCATGTGATGCCAAATTCCAGATGATAAAGCTTGAAGGATCACAGCTAGCAGCTATTAAAGTCATGACATAACCATGTCATATTAACCCGCCCAAATTTAATTTTATATATGTAATAAAATACCCTTTATAATAAAGTAAATAAAATATTAAACCAGTGAAGATGTTAATACCCAGGGTATTTCCCGAAAAAACTTTGACGAAATTATAAATGTTAATAAAAAAACAATTGATTTTTAAGTAAAATTATTATCTATTATTTATTGAAGAATTGATAAATTTATATTTATAATTACTAAAAAATTACAAAAAAGTGTGATTAATAATAATACAAAATAGTAATATAGTTAAATATAAAAATAAACAAAAAACAAATTTTCAGGACTTTTCCTGTCCACAGAAATCCATCCATCGATCCGAGAATAGTGAAAACAATACAGAACGAACGAAGTTAGTTCGTGAAATTTATTCTCTCATTAATCAAATCGAAACTAATCAGATTTTGATGTTTTCTAAGTTAACATAATACACACACACATTCCCGTCAAAACATATACATATACTTACACACATTTCAATATAACGTATACAGAACAAATACCTGTATGTGTACAAATAAAATTACAATTGTCGTCCATTTTGTAATTTTATTTGACGCAAAATTCTATAGATTGAATTAAGTGGAATTTTACGCTACGTTGTCAATATGTTTTTGTTAATTTAATATTGACTTGTAACTTGTTTCAAATAAACTTATTTTATTTTCATTTAGTTAATCTTATTACTAAGAGTTGAGTAAATATGAAGGGGCGTACTTTAAACTACCAAAATAACTATTAAACAGCAAAAAACAAAATTAAGGTTAAATGATTACGATAATGTTATATTTATGACATATAATACCTTTTTATTATCCTCTTGTATTCTTAACAATGCCTATTTATCATTTTTGACAGATTTCACACACTACAAAATTATAATAGCAGGTATACAAGAGTTTAAAGCCTTTAGAGCTGCAGTAAAGCCTAGAGTGATAAAAGAGCAGCATAAAGAGCTTACAGCTGATTTCTTACTCTGAGAGGACCCTTCCTTTCGTAGCTTACACATCCCTTTGTTATTTGTCAATGTTAACAATGCATTTGCGTATATGTATATATGTAAATAACGGCCAATAGCTCAACCGGTTCGATACCTGACCGTGTCGCGAATTTTTTATTATTAAATTTGAAATATAAGACAAATGAAGGATAACATATTTATTAAGAATTACAAGCACTCGAATCTAAGTCACAAGAATCTGAAATATATTAATGGAATGTTATTTTAATAAGCGTTACGATAAAATATTAATTTCACTCTTTAATCTGGGATTTATTCCATCAGTTTAGTAAAATATATTTGAATTATAAAGTAATTGCCACAATATTTAAAACACTTACCGACATCGCGTCATCGCTAAGGAGAATATCAAAGAGTTCTTCGTATTATTTAGGGTTGAATCTATACTTATCAATAAATTTATCAATAAAAATACTTTTTTAAAGAGTGATTTAATTATTATTAGGTGATCCTAATACTCTTTACAACTTAAATTGTAAGTAAGTATATTATTTTTTGTTCTTTACACATAAAGAGGGCATAAATTTACAAAACTTATAAATTATAATAACCTTACCGTCTGTAAAGGCCTTATATATATACATTTTTTTTAAAGATTCATATAGTTGAAATTATAACTGTAAATAGATATTTTTTTTCCATGAGATATTGTTCTAAAATAGTAGATTTTAAAAAGAATAAAGTTTAAGTAAAAATCAGTTTTGTTTTTTTTTTCGTCTAATAACCCTAAGCGCCCTGTCAAATTACCAATAATCTTATTTTGGCGCGCATCAGACGCATCGACGACGGAAATATGGGCGACATGTTGCGAACGCGCGGCCGTTCACCTGAACTGCGATGACAGTTTTATGACATTGTATTGCACAGATAAAAATAAGCACCTTGACAAGGTTACATTGCATTCATTAACACAATTAAATATACTTATATTAGGTACCAAAATATTAAAAACTAATACATTTATACGTATTATAAAAGGTTCTTTGTATTTCTTATAAATAACAGTAGCAGAGTAAATCACAACGCCCCTGGATCCTCGGTTTACGATCTGTTCCAAAGATCCAGTAAACAGATTCACTTTGTTTGAAGATATAGGTTTAGACGAAAAGGGTGACCATTATTTTCGAAAGTGACTTCAAATAAATGTGTATAAAGATTGAATTGTTTTTAATATTGATATATTTTTTATCAGATAATAAAGTTAGTCGACCGTTTTTTGCAAATGTTGTTCGTAATACAGACTTTAAAAAAAAACTAAGAAATTTAATGACAAACTACTTACTTAAATATATTATTTTTTTATTATTATTTTTTTTACTCTAACAAATAGATATAGGTTAATGTATATATAGTCTATGTTCGATCCGAATCATCGTCACAGTGTGTGTTTCTGGCTCCATCCGGCGAGTGCTCGTTGACAGACAAATGCGCGGCGGAAGATGGCGTCGTTAGTGCTGTCGTCGCCTCCGCCATAAACGTAAATACACGCTTCAATTTTTCTTTACGGAAATGCACTCAGTGTTGTAAAGTGTAAGTGTAATAAATATATTTTAGACCACGTGGTGGTACCAACCAACAATGAATATGAAATAGGGTATAAAATAATGATAATAATCAGTGATTTTTTTTGTTCTAATCCTTGGACCTTATTAGGTACTATACTTCTTTAACTGTACTGAAATATAAAGGGTGATTATATTTATAACAAACTTTAATTTTTTTATAAGCATGAGTTTTTATTAAGGGATTTTCGTTTAGGAACTCGCAATCCCTGCAATGTAAATTTACAGGTAAGACATTTTTTATAAACATAGATACATTTTTTATAAACATACTTTAAGTTGGCAATCGATTTGTTCATAACTCGGAAAACTTATAAATAATTTTCATTTCATCATTAAAATTTAACTTTTAATACCTACTATAGAATAGAAAGTGTTGAAAGTGGTGTAGATACATTTAATTATTAATAATTATACTTCGAAACAAGCAATGGACATTCCTAGTGTATATTAATAGTGAATACCTACATTGAAGTCTATTAGCATCTGTCCGTAACAATTGCGTGAGTCATTAAATATTTTATTTTATTTCTATCCCTACCATTACGCGTGGGCACATGGGCAGAGCTCACTCCGCCCAGTTTCCGTCTCTTTCGCTCTTATAAGTTTGAAGTCAGTGTGTAAAGGATAGCACCACGCCCATTCTATGCTTATAGATTACGATAAACTTTTGAATTTAAAGTATATTTTTTAAAATAAAATCTTGATTATTTTGGTAAGAGGTAATTCTAAATAAATTATTGCAATAATATTTTTTTATGTTAGAAAATTTAAACTCAACTTTCATTATATACTAGCTTTTAGCTGCGACTTTGTCCGCAAGATCAGAGTGGGGATGCATGTATCATTCTAAAGACATTATTCGTCCGTTATTAGGTATAATTGGAAATTTGTCAAGTATTTTAAACTGCTACGGCTCCTTACAAAAGATTTTTATACTTAATTTAGTAAATTATTTATATGGGTTATAATCCATCCATCCCAAATTAGCAGTCTGTTTTAATAATAAGGTCATTGCTTCTAATAAGGGTCGTGTTTTTGGAAATGTTTATATATAAATAAATTTTTGGATATGTATCAGACATTTAAAGAGAAAATATTGTATAAAAACAAGACACTAACTAATTACTAATAAAATAAGTTTTATAGAGCGTCTCTGGTTCTTATTGGATACTAGGGTTCTCAATAAGGTCCATAATTAAATTCCAATATATTAGATTTGTATATCAGAAAAATATCAAAAATGCTATTATATCTTTAAATTACACAGAAATTATGATAGAAATAATCTACTCTCTAGCTAAATTGTGTTAATTTGTTTTACCTTCAATTAGAAAAACACAAAATGCTACTAATCAATGATTTTTTTAGTTCTAACCCTTGGACCTTATTAGGTACTAAACTTCTTTAAATGCCCGCACGATGTCCGTTTTGATATAAACGTTAAGTTTTTAAAAGATGGACCGATTGGTGATTCATATTTGAAGCCGGTCCTTATTAGGTGGACCTTATTACAAATATGAATCACCTCAAGAAATAGATTGCTTCGTGATTATTAGTGGTACAGAAAGTGGCTGTCAGGAAGTGAATGTGAATGTGTTTCAGAAGCCTTCCTCTATTGTTGGTGATGAATTAATATGTAAGAAGGAACAGTAAATAAATGTTAGAATTAGATAACAAAACGTACAAGAGGAGGAGCAAAATTATTTAGCAAATTGAAAAGTTTTAGTAGGGTAGACGCATATTTGATCTTAAATCAAGAGAAACATACTTACAGACGTGTGCAAAAACTAGCATATGATGTATACATACTTTGTATTCATACAGCATAGGACAAAGTACCTAACTCTTAAGGTTGTGTGAAGGACTGTAAAATTAATCCATGCATGCATGCATCTACGTACATGACATAGATGACCGAGATAGACATGAGGATTTCAGAAGGGCTTCCGCTGACAGTGACAATGACAATTGGCTTAATAGGAGTAGACTTTGAGCCCTTATCACATATACTTGGAGGAAAGGCAAAGGGACGACGTACTGTGCTTCTAATGATTCATTTTGTTCTTTTCATAATTGTTCATGTCAGCAGGTCGTATAGTGGCAACAAAATTTGGAGAGTTGGTCTGAAAATTTCAGCCACTTCTACAGTTGGGCCAATGATATTCACATTTGCGTAATTAATACTTATATCAAACGTGAAAGTATAATTTTTAGACTTAGTACATGCTTGAGCGGAAGTAACAGGTTACTAGTTCCTATACTTAATATATAATTTTTAGTACATAGTTATCAAAGTTTGGAGGTCTATTTGCTATCTATTTTGACTTTACGTAAAAAAAATAAAAATAATGTTGCTTCCTTTAGCCACCGCACCTCTTCTAACTAGGGGCGCCAACAGACCCTCAATTTCGACTTGCTGCCCTCGCGAAATCTCGGGTGCCGTTTGCATATTGAGAAAAGCGAGCGCAGTATAATGACTCATCGTTTCCCATTTACTTCAATGGGATATCAGTTTTTTGACATGACATTAAAAAAAAAATATTTTTTTTTACTACATTTTTCAATTTTTTTTTAAACCATCAACTAATGTGTGTCTTTTTGATTGCAAATTTTCATAATTTTCAAAGAATTTTTGAATTTAATTGACAAAGAATGTGAAAAGTCTCCAGTAGAACGCTCCGCTCGCTACGCTCGCTTCGCTCAATTAATATAACAATGTAAAATAAATAAATACGAGAGGCAAGTTATAAGCCTCGTTGTGTTCAGAGGTGGGTCTGCTTAATCTAACCGCTGAAACATCCCACAGTAAAATAGACGTTCAGGTAAAGCGTTCAAAAATAAACGCGTGCTGCTAACATCAAAGTAATTTACTCTAAACAGTTGTAAGGACAGGGTTGCCAGCATAGCTCTTACATAACTATGCCACTATTAATATATTAATATATAAATATAAGTATACTAATTTTATAATAATGTGCATAAATATTTTAAAATATTGTAACAGTTCGTATTAAATATTTTTCATGGAAAAATCTAAATAATTTTCATCAAAACTACTTAATCGTAACTAGCAAAATTGTTAAAATAATTTGCTATAACTGATAGTAAATATATATAATACCTATTTAATGAACACGCGAGCACATAAAGAATACCTCGTCCAGGTACACATAACTCACCTCAATACAAACAAGCTCTGTCATAGGGCGGGGCGTGGGGCGGGGCGGGGCGGAGTAGGGCGGGGTAGGGCGGGCGAGGCTGCGCGCGCGCCGACGACAGAAGCGTTCGTCTCGCGCCGTCGTACGCGCGTCCAAGATTAACGCGAACAACTGATTTATAGTGTCCCGTTGAAAAAGTAATCGAGTGCCAGGAGATGTGATGGAGGGTCAGGAGTGGCGTGACGAGTGGCACCAGCCTCGCCACGTGGACGGTCAGTGGTACTCTTAATGACTCTAACTGATAGGTGCTGCGAGCGTTAGTTTATCATTTAAACTATTTCACACATCTATACTTTTTTGCCTTACATTCCAATTTAGACTATGAGTTCGTTGAGTTTATTTCCCCTTAGATTTGGAACTATCGAATTTGTCAAATAAACCCAAAATAGTTCTCCATTAAATTTAATATAACTGAAGTATTTTTAATTTCTTTGAACATATATAATAAAAATACCTATTGAATAATACTGTCAAAAACATATGATTTTAGAAGAATATTATTCTAAACTTAATATGATTTTTTATAACATTTATGTACACATATCTAATATATCTAAAACAATGTTACTTAAAAGATTCGTACAAAGACATTGTGATAAAGATATTTCCAAATTTTCATTTCTAATATTTAAGCAATATAAGAAATAAATAAAAAAAAAATCAAATCGGTTAAAAATATATGAGAAAAGTCTGAACTGTAATGATAAAGTATTTATTATAATCTTAACTAAGAAATAAATAAAATCTTTAATTCATATTATTATCTTTTACCAACATAATATATCTTTATCATTAATGGAAAAGATATAATAATTTGGCACCGCTGCATCGATACGGACATACAATGGAACATACTATATGCTTATGCTATAGCTTCACAAATCATCTCTCATCGCGATTCAGAACCAAAATGATTTTCCTTCCACCTCAATATCATAGTTAATATATTTCATCTATTTTATATTTTAAACGTGATTCTTATATACTTTATACATTAAATCTGCATTAGGAATATTTATTAACATGTTGTTTTTTTATAACGTTAAATTAAATCTCAGAGAGAGAGATATATATAAGAGATATAAGAGATATATAGATATAAGAGGGTAATATTAGCTCCAATGGATCCGCAGATAATATCGTATTAAATGGAAGCCGTTTTTCATCACAGTCGCCTCTGAAATGAGAACTGAAGTAGCATAATTTGTATGTATTTTGTTATATTTATATGCTGGTTCGTTAATTTAAGAATTTTATATTATATATATATATATGTAATGCTAGTTATGCGAGTGGGAGTGTCGGTCGTTATGATTTGGTTCATTCATCCATCTCTCAACACGAGCTGCCAAGAACGCTCAGGTGACGAGAGACACGCAATTCCGGAGACCACGGAATACGCATAGTATTGCATATTATAAAAAGACGATACTAGGAAAAACATATTAGAAATTAACCGAAGCAATGTCTCTACATATAATAAAAAGTATTTATTATAAAAGTTCTATAAAAATCTGGATCCGATTAAACCTCGACCCAGAACACTGAACGGATTCGAAAGTAATAAATCAAGACACAGGCACAGAGACACACACACACACACACACACACACACAGGCAGTGCACAAACATGTCAATTATAATGAATGTGACGCGGGGTGGGCGATGTTTTTTGTTGTAATTAGGTCGGAGTATCGTTGAACAGATCGCTTCGAATGGAGACCAATCGTTGTGTTTTTGTTTTCATTTCTAATCTTCTATAACGTTGATTTGCTTAAATAATTTATTATATACCTACTAAAAATACTTATGCTATTGACTAGCATTTGATATTATATTAGTAAAAGTAAAATCACTACTTTAGAACATATATTATATTATATTAGCAACAACTCCTGGGTGGCGAGACGATGACTTGACATAGTTTGTGGGATCTGGAAGTATCATGTTACTAATTGCATTTTACTACAGCTTTTTAAGCTAAATGTTTAATACAAGCTACACTATCTGAAGATGCATAAATCTCCAAATTTACAGTTACCTATTCAGTTGAAGCACTCGACGCAACATGTGACAATTTAGATAATGAAATATGTAAAAAATATATATATTTTTAGTTTTATTTAATCTTTCATAAATTTAGAACATGTATTTATATATGCAAAAGTGTATTACATCCGATTTCAACCAAACTTACTAAAAGGAAACGAAATCCGATATTATATTTTCAAAAGAGAAATCTTGATAGTAGGAATTTCTTAATAGTTGCCATAAATAAGCACTAATAATATATAGTACCTATTATCAAAGGATTTCTAGGTAACTGAAATATTTTCGAGGGATGATTAATGTTTTAATTATTATCAGATAAGGCCACGTGTACGACACAAGTCTGCAATGTGTCAATTTTTTACCCCCATCTCACAGCTGGGATGTTTTACAACTATTTCAGAGATACTATAAGATAAAAATATTAGATCTATAGGATTTTTGAATATATCTAAGCTATACTCGAGTAGCTATTCGAAAAACAATTATGTATTAATGTTAGATAATTTGAACTGCTAGTGAAATAATAACAAATAAAGGATCAAAACACAACAAATACGATATTAAATAATTGATATGAAATATTTAATTATAACTTCCTATCCGTCGGGTGTAAAATATTTTTTTTTTGAGTTCTGCGCAGTCTTGGCTGAAGTCATGAATCAAACCATCAAAACATTTCCAAAGACACAAAGACATGCAACGGCATTGTTTTCATTTGGAAAGGATATTTTGTATCCAAAACACTGACATTTCCTAAGACACTTTTAGGTATACCTACAAAAAGATTTTGGTCTTGCAAATGTGGTAATAAGTTAAATCTCCAAGTGTCCCGAATTAGGTCCTGTCTCCCGTATGTTTATCGCATGATAGTACGTGTGGCAATCCTTGTTCCATTACGAGCCACCAAACACAAACAGATTGTGGCAGACATTGTTTATTTTTATACGTATAATTTTATCGAAATCGTTACGTAAATTATAATAGTAATGGACGTAGAATAAACTTATCCATAACAATTACGATATAAGATATATCAAGTGGGGTCACCATTGTTTGGTTTGTCTAAGGAATTTGTTGAATTCTCTTGAATTTTTTTATACAGACATAAAAGCATATATACATAGGTAAGCGAGGTTGCAGGTAGTGAAATAATTATTTGATATTTATTAAGAATAAAGTTAGATATTCCTCACATGCAGTGCCGGCGTTAGGGGCGCATACGATGGGGTGACGGCCCGGGGCGCCAAATTTGGGGGGGCGCTGAGGTCTGGGGCCTCGGCCTTCTGCCTTCCGCGCTGTGTACCCTCAATACTGTGCTCTATGTGCCGTATTCACAACTATGTTCAGCTGTCAGATGATTTGATTCAGCAAAAAATAAGTACTCGATATTGATTTCCTTAAGTGGGCGCCTAAATATTGCCCGGGGTGTCAGTAGCCCTAACGCCGCTGCTGCTCACATGTCTAATAGATAGTCTCCACTATATATACGAAGTGTGCTCTCCCTACTCGGAGCGCGTCTTCGATGTGCCGCGATATCGCTAAGCAAAATAAACCAAAGTCCGTCCCGTGTTTATTATTGTAATATTTAATCTTGAACCCATCCATATTGACGCGGACTTTGAAGTTAGTTTACTAACATTGGTGTTTCTTTGATACGTTAAGCGTTTCTTTCATTATTTCAGCGGCAATTTGGATAACTTCCTTACCCTGCTGTGAATTTCCATTAGGTTTTGTTCAAACACACGTTAAAAACTGAATCTCTTTAGAATGTTAGATTGAATGACTAATCTTGGTGTTAATATAAATATTTGTGGTTCTCATGTGTTAGATAAACATGTGTTATATATCGTCCTTTTTCGCACTGTAGTTACAATTTTGATCTTTAACTTGTAATTATTTAAATAGCTTAATCACGGTATATTAGTAGAATTCGATCAAGGAGAAAATCTAAGAAGAAATTTGAATACTTATCAGCTGTATCAGCTTGAGAAACCTGTGCAGGTTCTTTAAAAAAGCGGTAGTAAGCTCAATCTTTTAAGTCGATCGTTTTATTAAACACTGCAATAAAATAACACAATGCAATATGTATGTATGGTGTTGATTTATTTCGTTGGACGACGCTTCCTGCATTCGTCATATCTTTAGATTTAGATTATTGTCTTTGTTTAGATTGCTTTTTAAAAATCCTTCCACAGGATGTAGTGGGGAATAGAACAGTTTTAATCCTTGGACCTTATTACATTTCTATAATTGTGGTATGAACCTTATTAGGTGTTTAAAAATAACAATCGTGACAAGCATTGCAGCTTAAAATTAAAAAATTCAATAGTTGATCTTTGTAAATGGAATTTAATAAAACTCTTTTAATTTTAGATTTAAATCTAAGAAAAAGAAGGTCTAAGATATATTGTAGAACTTTATTATATATGCGTATACTTAAGCCTATGAAAGATTTGTTAACTTTCTGAAGACGAGTTTATATATTATATTATGTATTATTCACTTTGGTAATGTAAAATAGAGGGGTAAATTTGTTTCGAAAGTAGTTTTAAACCTTAGAACCACTAACAAGGTCCGGGCCTTATTTAAAGGCAACAGGGTGGACTTTGTTAGGCAATTATATATGTCAATTTACTCAGTATATTTTATAAATTGACACTCGCCGACCACTCCTATTATACAAAGAGCCACTGACAAAATGCCCATTACAAAAGCAATGAATCTCGTTACGCTTCTGTTTGTGTTACTATGAAGGCCCGCACGATGTTCGTTTTAATATAGATATTACGAAAGGGAAGTTTGAAAAGATGGACCCTATTTGGAACCGGCCCTTATTAGTTGAATCCACTTTATTTACTTTATATTCTTGGACCAAACTGACTTTCTCTCATCATATCCCTACATATATGCTAAAAATGTAAATCACAACCTGGTCTCGACCATATCTATCCCGCAAAGCCTCTAAGACGGTAAGACCAATGATATTAAAAATGTAAGATAAATCTGCGTGTATCTTACTAATACTCGTAAAGTACGTTTAACCAAATCCTTTCTACGTCACGGCGCCATAATTAAATGTTCCAAAAGATTCTTGAGACGAGACCGCATACGATTTATTTGTTTGACATTCAGTGGAATTTCCTCTTATAAACAAAAACTTTGAAATAAATAACCCCACCCTCCGGTTACAAATTAGAAATATTTTAAACTTTCGTTTCTATTTGAGACTAATAATCATTGTTATATAAAAAAAATCAGAACCCCCGTGTCTCTTTATTGTTGTCACACAGGAATAGCATTTACTTGACTTGCACTGCGATATCACAATTAAATTTGGATATATTTAATAAGCAAATGCTGAGAATAGCTAATGGGTCGCAGATCGGTTGAAGCTAACGAGGCTGAGCTCACAAATCACAATTAGTGAGGCGACTATTGGAGTTGTGATTATTTAATAGTACCATTGTTTCTAAATATCCATTTATTTATCAAAAATAGCAATAAGACTTGCGTTTGCCTATCACGTGCAAATAAATCAATCTTGGTAGTAATTTATAACTTATATAATTATTTGCGAAGTGTATGTGTTATCGTTAAATGGAGATGTCAAAAGCCTTGGCTTCAATCAATCATCAGTGAGACCAGGTCTGATCGATCAGCCACGTCGGAGTTCACACCTTGTGCCAGACCACTTTGATAAATGTACTGCAATTAGTTTTGAAATTTATGTGACAGCCAACATTTTGGAGGACTTATGGCTGACATCGTCCCCACTAATTGTTGTCGAGGAATTTATTTTTAATTTTAATAAAAAATCCACTCAACATTACAGTACACCTACAGTAAAAGAAATATTAAGGTTTTGTTGACATTCAAGCCTTAAACCAAAGAAATAAATTAAATGGATAAATGGTAGAAATCTTATAAAAATAACTGTTTCTTCACGATACAACTAAAACTTAAAACAGTAAAATTAACATAAACTCGAAATTTGATGTAACAAAATTCGTTTGCTACTTCTTTTCAAGTAGCATAGAAATCACAGGCAGGTGAATAAAATATTAAATAAAACATAACAATGCTAGTATCTGGCAGCCCTACAGGTGCTAAACTAAATCGCGTCCCAGAATAGAGCGAGCTCAGCAGCATCAGTCAATCAGCGGTCAAAACATCGCGAGGCGGCGACAGAGACATCTAGCGATGCGTTCCTGGAACACGCGAATTGATGGAACAGGAAATTTACTAATCAAACATTTGTTGTTTTGTGCCGTTTATATCTGTTTGATTTGAATTAATCAGACACGGACACGCATGTATCGGTTCGGACTTAATTACGCACTGGCAAATATCTTTACGGATATATTATCAATGAAATGCTTTATATCTATATTGGCATGGTTACCAATTACTTCAGTTCTCAATCGTTCTTCATTATTGACAGGTTTAAAAGGTTAAACCGCATAACCGAAAAACTTTGTCTTCAAACACGGCTTGAAATTTGAAACTTAAGTGTAACATTTCATTATTTCAATACATTTATACGAATTAAAAATTATAACTCATATATTGGTAGAGCTAATTAAATCTTAGGTATCCAGTAGTGGCTTGTTAACGAGCAATGCGAGCGATGCCGACGCGAGTGATCAAAGTAACATGGACTCGGTTAATTTGTAACTTCTTTGTCTATTTGTAAGCAAATCTTAAGTGGAACTGTTCCGGGAAGAGTACTTATGAAGTGTTTATTCATTGCTACTGTATTACGATTACTTGATGATTCATTCAATAAATAAACTTAATTGTTTAAACTACCAAGTGCCACTGGACGAGGTATAAACCTATACGTTCGAGTGACAAATATTTAATTTGATGTTTCAACAATTAAAAATGTTAGTAATAAATAATCCAAATATAGATATTAATTGATAAGGTGTTTGGGTTTGAAATGTAAAGAGGAATGTGTTTACATTTGTTGGTAATATGTATCGTGTGAGTGTAAATCAAACTCAATGGAAACTTACACATGGCTTGCACTTAACAGGGCTGTGCCGTATATCAAAATAATAACAAATTTGATATTTAGAAATCATTTCTCATATTAAATATAGGTATCTCTGTGAGACAGACAGAGAATTTTATTAAATCATTATGACGCCACGATCTTAGCGCAAACCAAACGAATCCAATCTTTTAAATTATAATTAAATAGCTAAATAGATGAGGAGTGTTGGTTTTAATATATATTTAAAAGAGAAATGACACTTTAATGTCCGCTATGTATTTATTTAGAGGTGCAATATATCTCGCAGCCCTAAGTGCAACGTGAGCGCGTTGGAGCCCGTGCACCGTACACCGTATCAAGGCGGATTTATAGCCGAGGAAGCGATACCTCTAACTGTAATAGATTTATTCTAATTGGTCACCTGCCGACCGCACTCTTATTAATGCTCTGTTATAATAGATTTAATTTTATACAGTTTCAAATGTTATTTGTGAAGTTTTATTATTAAAATCTATACTTTACTTACACGTTAGTAAATAGTGTCAAGTGGAATAGAACAGGAGACACTACACTGCTGTATTTTTATTTTTTTTTCTTATTTATTGTCTTAAGTCTTTTTTTACTGTACTAGATAGGTTCAGAGTTAATTTTTATTCAAAACGAATTTTCATGAAATTAAATGAAGGTAAGACAACTAAGGTATTATTTAGTTCTGAATGTTTTTAAGGATTTTACAAAACTTACAGAGAAAACTTAATTGATGGTCTGTAGTCAGTCGGAAGGGACGAAGTCGGAGGCAAATTTTTATAATTTTAATTAATAAAATATAGTTTGAATAATATAATAATATGTAAAGTGTTGAAGACTTATTGTTTCAAGATAAAATACTAACTTATTAGGTTTATAAAACCAGCATTCTTAAAAGTATTAATAGCTAAAATAGAGTTTTATGGTAAATAAAACTAAAAATATATTGGTCAAAATGAAAGCTCGTTAGCTCAGTTCATTTATAAAATAATTCCTTACTATACTCTTTAGGTAATATAATGAATGTTTGATAACTCTATAGTATACATTGATATCTGATATTTGAGAACTGTGTGTATATATATATATATATATATATATATATATATATATATATATATATTATATGTGTGTGTATAATTATACTATTTTGTTACATATATATGATAACTGTTCCAATTAGAAAGATGTAAATTGAATCTAGTGAAAATGTATATTTTTAACATGTTTGAATCAATTGTAAATGATTTGGAATTTTAATGTCCTTCTTTTAATCTAATTTAAAGATTTGATCTAAGCAACCAATAATATTAGATCTGAACAAATCACTTCAGTGATACCGATACTAGGATCCGCCAACCGTGCGCGGCGGGTGTTGAGCTGAGCCCCTCTCCTTTCTTCTTTTCTTGATAACTTATGAATGGCATAAAATTTTTTCAATCTGTTTTCGCTATAAAATCCGCGTTCGGCTCAAATATACAACATGAGAAAATTTTAATTATCTCGTCGCATTCTGGAGACAACTAAACATAAAAAAGGTCTCCCAAACGGTTAAGAACTTCGTTTACGCTCAGTTCAACTAGGATCAAATACGATTCGTATCGTCCATTCATTGAGAATGAAAATACCATGGCACTGAATGTTAATAGTTTCTAAACGAAATCAAAACTTAACAAATAATTAAAAAAAAAACTATTTCTAGGCATACAACTATGTGCCTGGGAATAAAATGAATTTTTACATAAAGTATGTTATATTGAAAAATTTCATTATGAAAGTTATTAGTTACAGAACATGTAGGCATGAGTGTGTTACAAATAACTAATGTGACAATTAGCTTTGTTCTTTTGGTTTTAAAGAATTTATCGCTTCCGACTCCCGAGTGCACCTCGAGGCGGAGTGGTATGATTAAGAGAAGTTCCCACGCGTAACTTTAGTACAGTAATCCTCATATAACACGGTACTCTTATAACGCGTTTTCAATCCCTCGTATAACACGTTATTTCTATGCTATGTAATTGATAACTATTTTTTACAGTTCATAATTAATTTTGCTTACCTTTGCACATTGTGTTGTTATAAAATTAAATAAAATAAAGTAAAAAAAAATATTGAATTCAGTTCTTCCTAATATTCTATTTAAACCGCCTTTAACGGGAAAAGTTAAATGTGAATTATTTGTACATAATTCGTTATGCGGTCATATGAGCGAATTATACAAATTATTCCTACAACGCGTATTCCTATAACGCGGAACGAATCTACCGTTTTATAGGGGCATAACTGTATATGTATCTCTAATCGAGATTATAATGATAAATCTTACTTTAATCTTAAGATTTCAAATTAATACAAAATTAACAACATCCCTTCGGAAGCATCCAATCAATATAAATTCAAAAAGTGTTTATTTTAAATTTAATATCGATAATTTATTTTGACGCGCGCTCGTAAACAATAATACGAAACGAAAATAAAATGGAGACGATCGCGGTGTCTACGTAAGTATGCCTTTCATCGCCCGTATATTTATACCGCTTCAGATTATATTGTGGCAGTTTTGGATTTTTGAGTCGCCCATTACACCAATTAGTTGAGTGAGATGTCCGCTTCTGTGTGGACCATTTACGTTTAATGGACGGTTTTATTTTTTAGTAGAAATTGTAATCGTGTATCGGTTAAGTGATAAGGATTATGGTGGTTTATGATTGTGTCAGCTTACTCGGGATGTTTTGTTTTCATAATGATTTAGGGTACGTTGACTTTATTGACCCAGGAGAAGTCCAAGCCAAACTGAGACACACTTAAGATAACTTATTAATGTGAAAATATTAAATTTATATTAGTAAGGCGTATATGTTTAAAATATTTTATTTCAACTTGATTATATTATTTAAATACACGTATAATATTTAAAATATTAGGATATATGTTTAATTAAATATATTAATAATAATTAAATATATATATATTATAGCAAAATTAAATATAGTATGTTTAATTTTGCTATAAAATTATGAAGTTTAGTATGTGCTTCTCAGTATTTATTATTGAATTCATTATAGGTTATAATATAAAGAAAATAATAGGGGGGCGAACAGGACCTCGATCGAAGCGAGTAACCCATCTTCAATTCAACGTTCAAAGCTAAAACCGGCAGGCAAAAAATATAGAATAATCAAATATGACAGTGAATTTTTTTTTTACATTGAACTCTACGGGACTGTCATTTTTTGGTGATTGTTCCTCAACGACATGAGTTTTTTTTCACTTTTTTTACACTATAAACCATTGCAATAACCATCGCTATAAATGTGCAAAATTTCATGAAGATCGGTAAAGCCGTTTTCTTGCCAACCCCGGACATGGGATGCAAAAAGTCTCACGTAGAGCGCTCCGCTCGCTTCGTTCAAAAAATAAAATAATTGATTTTGATAAATAAAGTGTAGTATTCGTTTACTTAATGTATATTGACTACATATACTAAGAATGTTTTTTTTAATTAAAAATCTCAAACACAAAATGGTTTTGAATTTAAGATTAACGTCGACTTATCGTCAATTTCTTTAGTGATCATGAAATACAGTGGTTTATTAATTTATATTTTGGATAAATTCTGTAGTCAAAGTATATATTTTTTTATTTGATTTCTAAAATAATTTAAAAAAATATTTTAATTTATATATATGTATATAGCCAATTTGAGGTCATTGACCCATTGTATATTTCAGTACATTGTAGTGTTTGTTCCAGGCGTGGTTTCCAGTCAGTTTTCCCGAGGAGGGTTCCACCTGCATTCGTTGGCGGAGCGAGTGAGCCGCGACCAGGAGCAGCTGCCCGTGCTGCCCACACTATACAATGTTGTACGACACTTCACTGTTATTACAACCTTCCAAACCTGATTATATTTTTAAAATTACCGACACGAACAGAGCTCCAAACCCGTGACCTCTGAGAAACCGTCCCTCACTCTATCAACTACACTATCGAGTATTCCCGACAATCTGCTTTGCCGGGACGGAGGCGACAACTATTAACTTCTTTCTTAACGATAACATTTTTCAATACATCATATGAGAGTTTTATCTAAATGGATTCTGAAATATTAAATTTACATCATATTAATGATCTAATATGGGTGGTAGGGCGCGTCGTGTCCCCGCAGCACGTACTCCCCGCTGCAGGCGCTCAGCGAGAGCACCTGCCGCGACCACGGCGCCTCCGCACCGCCGCCTAGACTGCAGGTAACTGACATTATTAAGGAACTACGACTGCGGCTGGTTGGGTTAACAATAGACTACAGTACATAGTCTATACAGGCTTACAAAGCTTCCAAGGCGGGTTACAGAAGAATAAAAGACTAAGAAATATTCTAACGCCAACATGTTTGATTCGGTGTCGCCAGGCACCCCCAGCTCAAGCCCCCAACCAGGCGGCTCCTCTGCACCCGGCCGTAGCTCGATGCGGGGCTTCTCTGGAGCTGGCTCCCCTCTGGAGGAGTTTCCACGAGCTGGGTACGGAGATGATCGTCACTAAGGCGGGACGACGGATGTTCCCGGCGCTGCAGGCGCGTCTGTCGGGCTTACTGCCCAACGCAGACTACCTCCTGCTGGTGGACTTTGTGCCGCTCGACGATAAAAGATATAGATACGCGTTCCACAGGTAAGTTTTACTAACGCTCTGGCGATTTCCCGAATGTTGCAAGAGTTCGCGGTAAACACTTACATAAAAAAAACCCTTGCCGTCCACATCTCATTTGAAAGAGCAAATCGATTTGCTCTCGATCTTTCAATTAAAATAAACTACGATATTCGTAAGTTTAATCGAACTATTTAACAACTATTTAACTAATCATTAGGCCGGCTCATCGGATTGATTGCGATGGTTCTAGTTGTTCGTACATTTTTCACTAAGTATATTGACGTTTGTGAAACAGTGGTCACAACAAAAAAAAAAACGACTGAGTTTGTTGTGTGGTTCTCAGAGCAATGTATTTGGAACACTCGTAGCCTTATTTTAAATTGGGAGTGTTGACAGAAAGGCTTATTTCGATATGTATGGTATCATAGTCCTGACCCTTCCATTTCATACAAGTGATCGGTATGGATTCAAAGTGGAAAAGATATAAATAAATACCGTGGTGTTATTTCACCTGTCCCGATACAGCTCGAGCTGGGTGGTGGCTGGCAAGGCGGACCCCATATCCCCCCCTCGCATCCACGTGCACCCAGATTCCCCCGCCGCGGGGACGCACTGGATGCGACAGCTCGTCTCCTTCGACAAGCTCAAGCTCACTAACAATCAACTAGACGACAATGGACATGTGAGTATACTTATATATAAAATAGACTCCAAGTAGGTAGATATGTGTTTTTGCCAGTATTTTCTGTTAACACATAAAAATTTGTGTATTAAAGAATTAAATAAGAACTAGTTAGATAAAGTCGTCAAAAAAAATTCTCGTTATTTTTAGTTACCTTTCAAAAGAAGTCGGATAATCAAAATAAAATTTAATTATCAAATCATCTCAATTTAACAATGAAAAGCAAGAAATCGATCTCGTAATTTTTATATAATTGATATATTAGTACAAAGACACTTCAGCAGGATGCTAAACTGTTAAAATGAAAGGAGCCAATAGTCTCGACTCGTCTTTTAATAAAAATAACTCAATACAAGTGTGTGTCCGGTGTCAGATAATCCTGAATTCGATGCACCGCTACCAGCCACGTCTGCACGTCGTGTTCCTGCCGGGTGCAGCGCCGAGCGCCCCGGGCGCCGTGCCCGCCGTGCCCTACCGCACCTTCGTCTTCCCCGAGACCGCCTTCACCGCCGTCACTGCCTACCAGAACCACCGCGTACGTACACACACATGCACAGATACACTTCACTATTGCACTTTGAGTGATCCCACAGGGGGAGGTCATACAACAGAATTCTAACTTGTCACTTGTGAGATTGTTAGCACATATTCAAACGTGTTACTTCTGAGATTGTTAACACAAGTTCAAATGTTTTACTTCTGAGATTGTTAACACAAATTCAAACGTGTCACTTCTGAGATTGTTAACACAAATTCCAACGTATCACTTGTGAAATTTTTAACACAAATTCAAACGTGCCATTTTCGAGATTGTTAACACAAATTCAAATGTGTCACTTCTGAGATTGTTAACACAAATTCTAACGTGGCACTTTCGAGATTGTTAACAGTGTCACATCGATTTATTTTCAGATTACACAATTAAAGATCGCGAGCAATCCCTTCGCTAAAGGCTTTCGGGACTGCGACCCCGACGACTGGTGAGCTTTATTCTATACATATCAATGGAACTTTCTATTTGGTATTTTACAAATTTTATACCTCTATATATATAAATGACGTGAGCGTAAGTTAAGCTCTTAACCGTTTGGGAATCAATTTTATGTCGTCACATCACATAAAAACTACTCAGTTGATCTTCAGTAAAATTGGCATTGCTGTAGCTCTTGTTGACGGGCTTCTACAGATAGAAATTGATTACTAAAATCTCGATTTGATCAAAAGTTATTGTCGAAAAACTGAATCCCCCGTAAACTTAAGCTTAACTGTTTTCGTGCGCGCTTGCCGATCGTCTTTCTCAAAATGAGATGAGTCGCTTCATAACATGAAAACTACTGGAGCGATTTTAGTCAAATTCGGCACGAATGTAGACCTAATAAATAAGCATCTATAAAAAAACAGAATGAAAATAGCTTGATTAAATCAAAAGTTATAAAGAAAATACCAAGAAACTCGTGATTGTGTCTCTCGTAGTCTAACTTTCATGGCGACCAAATTTTTCAATTAATGGTTATTATTTTTATTAAATATTTATTTCCTTTTATTCTTTTCTAATTTACCTGCGCTCAGCTCAATTCCCGCCACGCACGATGGGCGGATCCTAGTCATAGACTTATTTGATTTTTTTGTAACTTATTTAACTTAAATGCTAACGGATAATATAGGTCTTTCCGTCTCTTTAATGTTGATTGTATAAATAATTATTTGGAGCAAATTGAAGTTTACGCACAAGTTATAAATATTATTTAAACCACACCAAACAAAAAATATATTTAATTATCCGTTCAGACATTTATTGGCTATAAAGTGTAACCAAAGTGTAACCAAGGCACATCACGTGTGAGTCAGCGCAGCCGGTGACACTTACTTTAACGACCGCCGGCTAAAGAGTTACGCGACAGTTATGGCGTTCCCGCCTATGTCTATGTCTAACTCAGCTATTTCTACAATATTATATGTGCATTCGGGTAAATATTGTACGTTTAATTGTTTTAATATTTAACACTAAACCTACCAAGTACCGGTCCCGGTACCGGTAAGTAAGTTATCAAACTACATAACAATTCTTACAATATGCATATAATATTTTCTACACTCTTTACTTTTAGTTATTTCCATTATTACTTGCGTTATATAGTAAAATAACTTTTAATTACCGGTTAATTTGACGGCATGCGGTAGGAACAGGTTTACAAGAATTGTCGGTAGGTTTAGTGTTAAGCTCATTAAAATATACAGTTTTAAATTAACGCGACTAAGCGTATTGGTTCTTTAAATATTATTGTAAGTGACTTACAGATCGTTAGGTTATCCAATATCAGCGTTTGTTGGGTGCTGGTTATAACGTATTAGGTACATTTATTTAACTAAATGTCCCAAGAAATAGTGACAATTACTGTCTTAATAAAATTAATACAAAGCAGTCCTCATCCTAAAAAAATCATGAAATATATAAATTAAATGTATACACTACGGACAGTTCGCCACGTGAACAAACAAAGTGAATTTTTTTTTGTAGTTCCCGGTACGATCGATTAATTCTAATGATATACGCCCGTCATTTGTCTCTGCTTGTCAAAATAGATATTAACGAGTAACTCGACCCGGCCCGGGACGCTTTCCAACGTCGATTTTTTTATATATACATAGTAAAAGTGTGTTACATTAAAATTGTGATATTTCTTACAAATTCTAGATACAAAGTTATAAATTTTTACCACCCATATAATTTAACTTAATCTGTTAATATACGCAATAAGTTTAAAACATACCACGGTTAAAGATATTTTTGTATAAATTGCAATTGTAACGTAAGATAGTTAGAAATGGTTGTTATAACGGTATGGTGGTCAGTCCCCCGGAGGCGAGTGGGGCGCGGGCCCGGCGGCGCGAGGAGGCCCCGCTGGCGCAGCCCTACGCGGCGGAGCCAAGCGCGGGTGGGCCGCTGTACGCGCCGCACGCGCACCCCGTCAGGTAACATCTTCACATTGTAATACATCTGTGTTGCCACCTTAGCGTCAGTAATGGCGGCCGTTGGAGCTAAAGGGCTAAATCTGGCTAAACAAATTATCAAGAGAGTAATTGTTAGAAAAAAGGCTATAACACTTTTACTAATGATGAAATTATGTATTTAAAGCCTGTGCCGGGTTAAATCATTAAAAACGAGTTTACCTACAGTAAACAATGCTAGATCTAAACCCAAAAGGCCTAAGGTGGCAACACTGTTACTAATATCATATTAAATCTCTTCGGGTTGGTGTATTTAGTTTTTACTGAATTAATTCGAAGGATGCTATAAATTTATTATCATTAAATACTTCAGCCATTATATGTATATATATATGTATGTGTTAATAATTCCAGATACCAACCCCACGCGGGTCACAACAGCGCTTACACGGCCTACTACGCACACAGATAAACACTCACACACACAAAGTGATATGTAGATATGACTCACCCTTAGCTTATTACTTGTAACTTTTAATTAGGTTTTGGATAATAATATATACAGTTTCATGTGTAACATATATTTAAAAAAATATCTTTTTGGGAATTATATGTAAAAAAAAATGTTCTGTAGTAGATATTAAATAGCTTAGATTTGATTCTGTTTTGATCATATTGTAACTATAACTATATTATATATATTAGTAAATGGAACGTAATTTATTTGGCGTTAAGATCTAATTAGTACTTAATATTTGACTGCCAAAGCACACTCAATAGTTTCACGAGCATAGTGTCGAGTCGGTGATTATTTTCAAATGCCAAAGATATTTAAAAGTTATGTATATTTATTGAAATATATTTAAATTTATAATAATGTGTTTTATTACATTTAAATATAATTAATTTCATGTTTTACACCAAGAAGAAGTAATATTGCATCTGTTGAGGGAGTTCAGTTTTAGGTGTCTTGAAATGTGCTTTTTCTGACAATGTGTAAGTCGTTATATGGTTCACTGTAGATAGACCGGGCTCCTCGTCGATTACCATTTTAGATGAGACCGTCTCTTCATATTCTTCTCCTACAAGCTCAGGTTCTAATTGGATTTGCTCAATAGGCGTGACCATTGTGGGTGTGATCGCCTCCATTGTGCAGTACGGGTATTCAGTTGGATATGGAATAAAGTCGTAGAAAGTCGGTCGTAGACTCACTGGCGTATCTATTGGAGCCTGTATCTGCGTTTCTATTGGAGTGTAATAGTAATTGTAACTTGGGAAAGATTCTGGAGTGTTACTTGGCTTTGTGTAGCAAATTTCGTGTTCCGAAAAACTAGGAGTCTTATTTTGTGTTTCTTTTGGACAGTCTTTACTGTGTGTAATTTTAGCATTTTCAAGTGTACTCTGTGTTACGTTCTTCAAATCTAAAGCCTCTTGTAAAATTTCCGACATTTCTCTAGCTTGTTCGTTCGCAGCCACGGCCAAATCGGCTAGCGTTTCTGTATCAGGATCGAAACTTATTCCATATTTGTCTGCTATCTCTTGAGCGCTCATCATCTTCTCGATGGCGATGTGTTGGTATTCATTATTGGACTTAATATGTTTAAGAAGTCTCGTCACCAGTTTGGTGCTGTCCATTGGGGTCTCGATTGATCTCCTCTTTCTCAATTTATTTTCATCTTTTTCACCATCAGAAATAGAGATTGCATACGACAAAAGATTAGCCATTTCGCTCTGTATGGCTTTGGTTATCTGGTTGGCCATTTCTTTAATATCTGCTAATTGTTCTTCTGGAGACTTGTCGCAGAACGTAGCTTGAGCCATGAGTGACGCGGATGAAGTTGGGTATAAGTCATTGTTGAGGAACATATCCATCCAGTCCTTGGGAGCGCCGTCGAAGTCTTTCTCTCCTGCTTCATCACTGTCTGGTTTTGTTTTGAGTATCTCACGAGATTCCTTCTGGAACTCGTCACCATCACTGTCGGCATGCGTCAATGAATTCTGAAATTCATAAATTTTACAGTTATACAGTTCCATTAAATTAAAAATTTAATTCGTCATAAAATCAAAATATTTACAATATATATTTTTACCTGTATAAGTAATGTTAATATTAGGTAGAGGACAGCCATGGTGAGTAGAGTGTGGCTTGTGTCTGGAAAGTTAGATATTTTTATATTAAATATATTATTTAGTGAAGAAACGATCGATTTGTAACGCAATTATTACATACCGTGATAAAACATTGTACGGACATCTTTATTGGGTAATATTGATGAAAGAGTTTCATTTAAGCGATAGTAAATGGAGAAGATAACACAAAAATAGTTTTTGGAATAAATTACAAGAATATTGTCTCACAGAATGTGAAAACAATTGTAATATAAAAGTATATACTCATAGAGGGCTAATTTTCACGAACCAACTTTGTTCGTTCTGTATTGTTTTCACTTTTCTCGGATGGATGGATGTATAGATAGATAGATAGATAGATAGATAGATAGATAGATGGATGAATGTCTGTAGACAGTTTGTTATTTTTTTGTAATTATAAATAAACATGTATTTCAAATTTTCATGTAATAATCATTTTACGCCGCCTAATTCTTTCCACCGTTCCAAAGGGGGTTACGTCCTGTGGAAATTCAAAGAGTTTACAAGAAACTATGGACACCCTCCTTAATAATTTTACAATTTTCCCTTCTTATTTTTGATTGTATCGATAAATAGAATAATGAAGATGGGGTGCTACAGATTCCAATATATATATGTTGATAATTTACTATTAAATTAATTATTTTAATTAGCATTTGTTTACATTAAATAGTCATTTCAACTTATTTCTAGTTGTTTTTATTTACATTATATTTACATACACATACTTCAGGATCGCTGACGCTTAGGTTCACACGATTCAAACAAAACTGATCGGAGTTGCATTTTAAAATATACTGCTTATATAAATTTTTATAATAACGATAAGAATATTTGTTTAAGGTATTTTTTTTAGACATCAATCATATTTTTGCCCGCAACCGAAATGAAAAACTAAACACACTTTACATAGTTTATTAGTTTAATATTTTAACATATTTCGTATAAATCTTATAAATATCTTTAAAAAGTATGGGGGGTTGAACCTTCTGCAGGTGTATGGTACAGCTGCGGATAGGGAGGGGGAAGCGTAAATGGAAAAATAGGGGGAGCAGCATAGTTATGCGTTGGATATTCTGGTATGTATCCGTGTTCCCATGGATACGAATCGGGTGGACTTGACCAAGGCATGGTGTATTGAGGAGGTGGGACAAATGGTGGATACGGAGAAGGTGGCATCTGATAAGTCGCAAGCGGGTAATGGTGGGGACTGTCGTAATACCTGGCCCAATTATATTCCAAATTGTGTTCTCTTGGATCTGTGTTATACGTTGGTGGTTTGGTTGCACGTTTAACTGGCACTGGAGGTGAGTACAGCGCTGGAGGGGGAGCGTATATGAGATTTTGTGGTGGTAGTGGATAAGGATAGGGGTAGGGATAAGGATAGGCATGGGGATAAGGGTTGTAGTCACTGCCGGGTGCACTTGCTACTACTGGTACTGCATTTTGCGGCAATGCTAAACAAGAGAATATTAAAATTTATCGATGTCAATAAACTATTTCTTACATGTTAAGGCATTTTATACTATAATAATAAAATATATTTTTTTTTTTATTATTTACATAGAAAATACAAGTATATAAAAAAATACCAAACAAATCCATTAACTTATCGCTATCTAATTTATTTAATTGCGAATAACAACTTCAGCAAATTCTGACACAATGACCTTTACAACTTCGCATTGTGGTTTTACTTACGTCTGTAAATCGAGTTGAGCATGTGTGCCATTCGATCGTCAAGAGAGGATATCTGAAAATGATTCATAAAATATTATTTTGATTCATGATTCAATATGAAAGAGATATAACTTACCTGAGCCTGTTGTATTTCATAGCAATTTGTTGCGTAACTAAAACCGAGGGTAGTTAACAAAACACATAGCAACGTGAACATTATGACACGTTACAAACGATTCTTGCACAATATTGCGTTGTCTCTTACTTTAGACGTATTTAAATGGATTGCGAGTTGTAATCTGGGTTTAATCGCTCGAACAGCACGTCGAGATCGATAAGGCTTTGATAATTAACGCAAGTGTGGCAGTTGAGCAGTTAAACTTATTTTTTTTAGATAAAGAAAGAGTGAAAAGATATTTTGAGTTCGAATAAGTTCGAATGCTGCTTGTATCGGTCCATTTTAAATTTTCAATGACGTTTATTTTTATATTTTAGTTAACATTATATATTCGAATAGTTTAATATATAAAACGGTTAGGTCAAAATAAGCAAAACAATATTGAAGTGACATTTTAATTATATGAATCTAAAAGTGTGTAGATTTAACAGAAGCATAAGGCGTACTCTACATAAGTATATATTCATGATATGAATCGTAAATTTAATATTTTTTATAAGTGAACTATCGTACTATCATATAACATATACTCGTATAAGTTATTTAATTCTATTTCGCCACTTGGCAACCACAATTTCTATTCCCATCACGAGGACTGCTGTCACAGCAGCAGCTACGTATACAATGAGAGCGGGTGCTGCATCCGCCATGTTGACTCTCTCGGCGAGGAGAGCTGATCTGCAGGGAGGCGGCTGAGAGCGGAGACGAGACACCAGACGCTTGGCCAGACCTACTTCATGCAACCAAGCTCCCGCTTGTTTGAAAACTGATGTCCACTGACCACGTTTCGTGGTCGTAATCCATGACAATACCTATGATAATAATATAGTGTAGGTATTTCGATCATTGAAACACATTACAGCTCTCCAAATATCATAACCTTACCTCCGGCACCGTATCAACGTATTGCAACTTGCACAATTCATCGTCTCTAAATGATCTGAAGTGTGGGTAGAGCTGGTTGTACTCCGTGTGGAAGGCCGTCTGACCGGCTCTTATCAACTGCACTCCTACCTCAATGTCCTGATAAAATTTTGTAGTTAATTTTTTCTTCTTTAAGTACTCCAAATCGACCCAGTTAGTCTCCACCTGAATAATGTGATTGTGAATAAAATGATAAATCAAATTACAAATGAAATAACAAAAACAATTCCATTACATCAAACATCAAATACTTCATATAGTCGTAGGGTTCTGAGGCGATAGCGTATTTAGAATCTCCGAGCGATCGGAGAGAGTCGGGACCGCTCCGACCCGCGCCCATGAGGGACGACACTATGGCGGATGTGTAATACCCGTGTATGAGCATTGAAAACACAGACAGCACGAGGAACGTCCATCGACCTGATATACCTTCCGGGACAGCACTTGCATCTGTCAACATTAACACAATCCTTAACATTATTATTACATTTTGGCAAAACGTTGAATTATATGTTTATCTACACACAAAAAATCAGACACCTTGTTGTAAAGTGGTGGCTAGTACAGCAATAAACGCGCCCTCCTTTTCGCTTAGAGTGTTAGCAGTGACGCGCTGCGCAAGAGACAACACGAAAAAGAGCCCGAGACAACACCACCACACCGTGAGGGTGAAGGGCTCCAAGAACATGTTGTTGCTACTCTCTCTTTCAGCGAGATACGTGAATCCGATCCTTTGTATAGACGGTTTATAAACAAAATATTTAGACATATTTACTGTGTAGAACGAATTATTTTAAGAAGTAAGATATAACATATAATTCACAAATATTTAAAGATAAAAATTGTTTATTTCTTTAATCCTTATTTAATTTTAACCGCTTATTTGCTGAAATTTGCTTTGGTAATTGATTTTTATTCCGTAGATGTTTCTGTATATAGACATTTACATTTCATTCGCATTCCATAAAAAATGATTTGAATTACTTTGTTTCCTCTAAGTGGTGATGCAAGCAGGTAAAAACTAAGAAATTTATAGAAAGTACCTAAATGGCCAAAGACACATGGCGTAGTCTAGCTTTTTAACCCGCTCGGGCATTATCCGCAGCACGCCACCTCCAAGCTCAGAGGAACCCTTCCGTAGCTCCAGCATCATGCTGCTATTGTTCACTTCTGTGCTCCAGAGCTTCGTTGGGACGAGGATGGCTCTGTAAATTTTTTTTGCCCAATTATTGTGCTTAGTGTGTAATTCAATATATACTGACAATATTTATAAGGAAAGGTAAAGTAGGGTAGATGCAGTCAGTTTAATGCAACATTTACAGTTATAGTCCTCCAAAAGTTGCAGATACCAAAAAGTGACTATGTGCCATCAGATGAATAGTTTTTACTATCAAATGAATTACTTGAATACCAATAAAAAAGTAATAAAAAAAAACAACGAACGTCCCGTTCAGCATTTCGATGATCAGCAAGGAACCATTAAATCCACTCCGAATTCCGGAATCACGATCAGGGATAGTCATATCCGTAATATATTCCAGAAATGTACCATTGTACCAGTCTTTCGAGTAAGATCCCATCTAGAATTGTTTTTCAATTATTTTATTCTCTTATGAGTATTAGAGAGAGAGAGGGAGAGTGAGACTTTGGAGATAATTTGTGAAGTAAAAGTGCGTGTTAAAATGATAAAAAATAATAAAATTTTCCATTAATAATCGATAACCCACGGGAGTAGCAATTTTAAGTGAATATTTCTTCAAATTCCGACGTCTCTGAACTCTTTCAAATTCGTGTAATATCTCCAAACCATGGAGCGTCCAGCATCCCCAGAGGTGAGAGGATACTCCATCACGAGGATGAGAATACACGTCGTATATGCTTATAACTGTCTTTATATCTTTGATTCCTTCAGCTACCGGACCTGGAAGCAATTGATAAATATAATATTATCAAATCTAAACAATAGAATATAGGATCAAAATAGTTGGTTGTAGCGGTTTTTCCTATGATATTACTAAGTTTATTATCAAAATAGCATGACATATATTACGAAAACAAATCAATAAACAGTCAGTCTTAATATAGTTATTATTTCTTATTCGGACTTTTCAATTTTTTTTAGACAGTTGAATATTGCGAGTGTTTCCAATATAACCTTATTTTTCTGTTAAAAATCATAAAATCTATAAGGTCTTTTTATTCATAAATTGCATTTCTGCTATAATTTAAGCTATGTACTTTTTATTATTTCTGTACAAGTTAACATCACTTATATTGAATTGTTAAATTGTTAACAAAGCGAAATAAAAATTAAAATTTTAAATGTTCTATATGCATAAATATATTTTAAGATGTTTTTAAGCGTTAATAAATAACATACTATCCGGTTTGGGTTTCTCCGAAGGTTTCAAAAGAAGGACATCTGAGTCGTAGCGAGTGTGCTTGAAGTAATCTGGTATATATCCCACAATCACCCACTTATACCAGTGTGAAAAGTGTTCAGATTTAATCTAAGAAAAACCAAGAGAAGACGATAAAATAAATGTAATGATTATTGACTTTAATAGTGAATAATTAACCTTTTGCAAATTAATATTTTCTGATGACATTAACAAAACACCCTGCAGATGATATTTGCTGGAGCGCTCCAAAATGGCGGGATCACATGAAAAAGTTGCTAAGAGACCATGTTTTATAAGTTCTTTATTAAATTTCGCACGATCTGGAATATTTAAATCTTTAAAAATCTGATTAAAGCGAAAATAAATTAAATATTTTCTGTTACAGTAAAAATTTATATCCGTTTGCTATAAATACTGGGGCCGCCAATAGACCCTCAATTTCGTCTCGCTGCGCTCGCAAAATCTCGGGTGCTGTTTGCATATTGAGCGAAGCGAGCCCAGTGTAATGACTCATCGTTTCCCATTGATTTCAATGGGATATCAGTTTTTTGACGATTATTCCTCAACGACTTGACATTTTTCAAAACTTTTCTTAAAACTGTCACCTAATGTGTGTCTTTTTGATTACAAAATTTCATAATTTTTCGTCAAGTAGTTTTCGAGCCTATTTGTGACAAAGAATGTGAAAAAGTCTCCAGTAGAGCGCTACGCTCGCTTCGCTGGCTTCACTCAATTATATTTGTAATAAATTTATTCTCACCGAGTGGCGGCCAGCATGCTAGTACTATAACACTAGCCACAATTTTGTATTTGAATACACCTGCTACAGCGGGGAAAAACATGTTCACCGGAAGGGAATTCAAATAGAAGTCAATACTATAACAATGTATTGCAAAACTATTATTGGTATGTTAGGGTTGTTCTTGAATCTATAGAATCCAAAGGAGGTTTTGTCTTTTGCTTTGTAGATATATTTTAAAAACGACATTATAAAATTATGCATCCATTTTTAGAAAATGTAAAGTTAAACCTCCATCTTTTATTAGCAGTTTATTATTAGGTTAACCATTTTACTTTTTTAGACATTTACTTTATTCAGCTTAGAATTAAAGATTTTTTAAGCTGAATCAATTTACTTACAGTTCCTTCATGGGTATGAAGTCTACAAAACACAAGGAATATTAGAAGAAAATAAAAAACATATTAGACAAAATTAATATCTGTATTTGTAGAATAAATCCACATTTGAAATGCAACTCTATTTATGCATAATATATTGTTCTGTTGGTATAATGTTATAGTTAGATATGTATGATGTAAATGTATCGCATTATTTTAAATTACAGTGTATTTTGAAACAACATTGAAAGGAAACAATAAACGCAAGCATGAAATATTTAAGAGAGTTTATTAAGGCTATTGTATAGTTGTAAACTATGATATAAGTGACTATTAATTGTAAACATATTTATTAGAAGTGATGGCATTTGCACGATGGCAGTTCTAAAGGTTTTGGTTCCAATGTTATTGGAACTGGTGCTGGCACCATGTAGGCGTGCATGGGCAGACCTGGTGGAGGTAAGTGGCACGGTGGTGGTGGTGGTACTAAAGATATAACGATAGGAGAAGGAGCTGGTGGCGGATAACACGGACATTGAGGAGGAAGGGGTAACGGCGGAGGTGGTAAGAACATTGGAGGAGCAGGAGCAGGTATGAAAGAAGGCGGTAAGACTACGGGAGGGGATGGCGCAGGGAGTATATACGGGGAATGTGGTGCTGGAAGACATATAGGTGCGGGTGGTGCCGGCAAAACAACTGGAGCTGGCGGAGGTGACAGACAAATTGGCGCAGGCGCTGGTGTTGGTAAAAACATAGGCGGTGGTAAACAAGGCGGTGGTGGTGAGAGTATGAGCGGTGGAGACGGAGGCAGACACGGTTGTGATGCTGCAGGCATTAGCATGATTGTAGCCGGAGGTTCAGCTAACGCGCACTTACTGCACTTTTCTTTCTTTTCTGAAAAAGGTATATTTAAATAATTTCATATTGTTTTTAAATGCATCTGTCATATTTTATTTTTCCTCACCTATTTTCGACACAAGCAAAGGTTTAAGTAATCTGAAAATAAAATATATACATATTAGTAATCATGTCAACGATCAATAAAACATAATAATAATACTCACGAAGCCAATACCGCCTTTCTACACTCCTTCATTTCTTTTAGTGCCTCCAACTAAAACATAAAATTATAATTGTAAATCCCTCTCATCACTGTCCACCTGGTCTTTGTTTATGACAGAAGTTTCATTGCCATCTTACCAGACAACCTTTATCATCGCAGGTTGTAACAATATTGGTAGTGAGAACCATAACAGAGAGGGAGGCCCAAAACAGCGTATGCACCCCCATTTTCTGAGTTCTCAAAATAAAGCCTTGATGTGTTGTGTTCAAATAAATAACTCGATACGTATTTAAACAGTTGATAATATTTCTTAAAAGGCGTGATTGCGGTGAGATAATATCCAGTGTGGTAAACCTTTGATAAGATGGTACGTGCTGATAACCCTTTGAGAATTTATCACGCGTAAGCTCTGTATAATCTATTACAATCCAACAGGTTTGGAATTGCCTTTTATTGGATATTTTAAATATAATTCTTAGAATCGGCAATGGTTAATGGCAATACAACATTTCATTCTAAAAAAGATCAGTAATTTAATATTGCATTGTGTCATGTATTAATATAACTTTCAAGGTAAACAAGGTAAATATACTAGGGGCACCAACAGACCCTCAATTTCTACTCGCTGCGCTCACGAAATCTCGGGTGCCGTTTGCATATTGAGCGAAGCGAAACCAATGTAATGACTCATCGTTGTGGACAATGACAGTAATGTAGGAGATTTCAGATTAGCCTGACAATCTCGCCACATTCCCATTGACTTCAATGGGATATCAGTTTTTTGTCGATTATTCCTCAACGACATAACATTTTTCAAAATTTTTTAATCATAATTTTCCGTCAAGTAGTTTTTGAGCCTATTCGTGACAAAGAATGTGAAAAACTAATCAGTAGAACGCTCCGCTCGCTTCGCTCAATACACCCATCAATATAGAGATTAAGAAATATAAATATATAGATTCCCGCTGATTGCTACAGCATAACATTCGTTAAGAGTGAGGAGCAGAGTGAGCGAGATTCCACTGGATCTCCCGAAAATGGTACAGATTATTAACTAACTAACTAAATTATTCCTCTACACCCATAACTAGTATAATAAGGCAGCATGTACACACATTAGTACACATAGATGAAAACTGTATAGCCTCCGGAAACGAATAGCTTTTGCTACGTGGAAACTAATTCGGGATTTTGGGATTGACCAGGAAGATTGGTAAGCCCTGTGGCGTATGGCGAAGTGCTAAAAGAGAGACATATAATAAGAGGGAAAGATACTTATATTCAAAACACTTAAATATATATAAAGAACATCGATTATTTTCTTTAAAAATAACAAACATACTAAAGAATAGCAAATTAATTACGATTATAATTAGTAATAAAAGAAAAAGAACAATAATAGAAATAAATTTAATATTACAATAGGAAAAAAACTACACCACATCATCCGAATCATCATCATCAATCGTAAAATGTGGATGTGCTTCTGATAGTTACCAAACAGGTTACATACTTTGCTAACTCATCATTAAATAGATTGGTTGAATACGTCTGATATACAAAAAACAGAATCTAGCCCAGGTATTTAATTAAAAATATTAATATTAAGAATATTATTCAATATAATTATTTGAGTTCCTTACCTCAAGTCACCCACTGCTGATTTTAGCTAGCGTTATATCTATTTTTTTTATTTAAATTTAAATAATAATCAATTATTAAGTACTATATATTAAATTGGATATTTGATTTAAAGCGACCCAGTGCTTACATATAAATTGAAAAGGTTACATGATAAACACAAATGTGTAAAGTGTTGGATACATTTAGGAATGTAATACAGTTTAGAATAACTATTTTGGTAGTATTAAACTTATTGCAATATAGAATCATAACTTTAAGTTATGATTCTGACAAAATGGCGCTGGTCCATGAAGGCTCTGTAGCTATTAAATTAGTAAGTGCGGCTAGGATGGAGATAATTTTCAGAATATTCCTACTGGAGATGTGATGAACTATTTATATTTTCCTTGTTTTTAATGCTTTTGAATTGTGAACTTTTACATGTTTTTATTATGAGTATATTTTAAACTTATTATATATGTTATATGGTTATATTCCTTTTTAAATAAATCCCAGGAATGTACTTTTGTATTTCCTATTTACGAGACAGTGTAATATAGCTTGATTAAGAGATTTTCTTAATACTTTAGCCATCATTGTGATCTAACACGTGCTTCCAGATTTTTTTACGGCAAATTGCTGGAGCAAAGTCGAAGTGTTGTCAAAATTGGAGAACAGCTGGCGTGCTATTCGCCAGAACTCTGAAAATTGTAGGTAAGCAATGCAATACAATGCTCTGAGAGCCTCGTCGAGTATTGAAGTACTGGGTCTTCATATTACAAGTGATGGTCAGCTTCGCTACTGCCTAGAGAGCAAGGCTGAGGTAGCCTCCCTGTAATGGAGAGTGATCAACAGAGCGAGAAACTAGCTCAGGTCAAACCTCACATAGTCTATTGTTCTCAACTCTGACCCCATCACAGCAGTATCAGCTTCTACCCTTTGACCGCATACAGCACCCCATGCTCTCTGAAAGGTTATCGCGTGGCGTTGCGTAGTAACGTCGTATTTCTGTGCGTCCTTTTCCGCAGTTATCACGGAGAGTGTTCCGAAGTGCTATTAGATCTGATTCCTGACGCTGACTTCATCGCCGCACTGCACATGACGACTTGCAATATCATCCCTACCACCCAAATGCATGGCGTTCTTCAACAGTGCGTACCAACGAACTTCCTTCAGTGGTAATTTCAGATCAATACGATCTTCAAAAAGTGCTTCTACCCCTCGCTTAAAACCCTGTAAAGCCCTTGAGCATCCTCAGATAGTGAAGGAGGCATAGGCCACGGAGCTCACATTTCACCAGATGACCCGCGTGCTCGTTTCAACTCTTTTCATTATAAAATAACTAGCTGATTCCCGCCTGCTTTGCTGGGCAAATAATAACAAAGAATCACAAATTTTATGTGGGTAAATTGAAAATAATCACATATAATCACAAACTGTATGTCGGTAAATAGAAAATAATCACAAATAATCACCAAATGTTTGTGGGTAAATTGAAAATAATCACAAATAATCACGAAATGTTTGTGGGTAAATTGAAAATAATCACAAGTAATCTTAAACTATATGTGGGTAAATTGAAAATAATCACAAACTGCATGTGGGTAAATTGAAAATAATCACGAATAATCACCAAATGTTTGTGGGTAAATTGAAAATAATCACATATCATCATAAACTGTATGTGGGTAAATTGAAAATAATCACAAATAATCTTAAACTGTATGTGGGTAAATTAAAAATAATCACAAATAATCACATACTGTATGTAGGTAAATGGAAAATTATCACAAATAATCATAAACTGTATGTGAGTTACGACACCCTAATCCTACGAATAAACATAGTGAGAGGCCAAATAATTTTAATTTCTACTGCAATGCAATGGGAGAAGAGAGGGAGCGGGGGGTAAACTTTACAGTTTTTTAGCTGTAACTTTGGAGCGGTTTGGACCTTTGCAAAATCCTTTCTTATTGCACCTATTCAATATGTCAGGAGTCTTGTGTCCAAATTTCAGTTTTCTAGGTATTACGGTTTGGGCTGTAGAGCGATGAATGAGTCAGTGAGTGTCTTTGTGTTTTATATATTAAGATTATAAATTATATATATACTGATTTTTATGATCGAAGTACAAGATGTGTTCTTTTTTTAATAATACTAGTACAACAAAAAGCATATTTTTATATCAATTTGTACTTATTATGATAATTTTAGTATTAGCTTTTAACACTTAAATGATTTTTCAAGGGAGTCGAACTTTTCAGATTTGAAGACAGGGAAAAGGAAGACCAAAGTACTCTCAGAACTGTCTAAATATTTGGCGTGCGGTCGTCAACTATTTTTATAGATCTTATTGTCCCTGATTCAACCCCTTAGAATAGCGAACCGGTGGCAATAAGAAATATCATAACCATGGGATGTGTCTTATATTATTAATTTATTTTTTCTTTTCACAGATCTCATTCTGTCAGTTACAATTTCATTGAGGATTTAAGAATAATTCTTAAATAATTCGTGTAAAGAAATTTGAGAATGATTTTGTTGTATATTATAATTATAATAAAATAGGTATTTATTTTATCACCAGTTGTTATTCTTATTAATGATAAACCACGTTTGATATTGAAGATAACGAATCATCTCAGAGACCACTCCCTGATACATTAGTACGGTGTATCGAAGTAACTTAGATGGATGTCTTGCTTTACTGTCTTTTCTTGAGAGCATTCGTAAGTACATAGTTTCATTATATTACCAATAACTTGTATTATATATATATGTTTGGTTGGTAATGGCTTATTAGAGAAGAACAGAAGTCGCTGGTAACAATTAGTATTAAATATTTTTACATATTAAATTTTAAACACCTTATTAGGATAAAAATACTTTTTCTAATTCTTATTACACCCTTACTTATGTAATATTAAATGTGACGAATGCCATTTATCTTTATTAGATGCCGGCTGTCTGTCTTAGCCTTGGACGTGTACCTGGAGATGTTATCACAGGGAAAACATCACACTCGCCACTAACCACCAACATAAAGCCGGGAATTTCAACCCCACCACAGACACACGCTGCCATATTGGAAAAAAGAAAGCCCCTCACAAAAAGGTCGGCATTAAAGCACAGCATATTAAAGATACCGACACCAATAAAATTACCCCACTTACCCAAGCTACCTTTTTTACCTCTATTACCGATATTACCTCCTATCCCCAAGTTACCCTTGTTACCATTACCTCTGTTACCCATCATACCCCCGTTGCCACTATTACCTCCCATATTACCGAGTTTTTCTAAATTATTAAAGCCTCTTCGCGTCCCCATCATTAGTCCTGTTCGTTCTCAAAAGGTTTTAAAATCAAAACTGAAACCATCTTCACTATCTGCGCAAAATGTAAAACGGAGAAGAAATATTTTGAAAAATCTCTTAAATTTAAGAAAAAAAGGAACCTTATCAGCGGAAAAATTCTTAAGACTTAAAAAAGTGTTACTAAATAAATAAGGAATATATAAGAATTGTGTTTTTTATGTATTTGTATATTATACAGCCGGTAATAAGAAAGCATTATAATAAAATACCATTAAACATACAACTTTTATTTATTTACATCAAAAATAGACAATGTGGTTATAAATTTATTAAATAATATAAAAAATAAATTAGGAAGCATATTTTATTGTGGACTAGAGATTATTTAATTAACGACGTGATGGTAAGGTCTAGAAGTATTAAATTAAATTAAAAATAATATATTTCAGGGTTAACTTTCCTGCTACAATAATATTATATATTAATTAAAGGTTTAGACACAACATATGTATAATTGTAAATTATTTTATGACTTCTATAAACAAAATTTAATATTAATTGAAAGTCACTCCTTTTTCGAGTATATCTAGATCAGTTTCTGAACCTTAAATTTGTCGGTAAGGGCGTTGACCCCACGGAGCACGGCGGCTTTGAACTTGCCGATGTAGGATATGAGGGGCCAGGCGAAGGGCCGGTCTCTCGTTTTACAAGTGAAGCATCGCTCCTCACCCATTGGAGTTAGCAGCGATTTACTTTTTAATACGCTACACTGAAAAGATCAAACCAATTAAAAAAACCAACTCGACCAAATCATAGTTTACAGTACAATAATTAACAAACCTCCCCCACAGTCACAAGAGCCAGTACCATCGCGAGACAGACGAGCTTTACATTCATTTTCAAAGTAATACTTCACCACTAGATACAGCATCAGACTCCCAGCGTACACGACACTCGCAACCATCTCACATTAATATACGGAACGTGTGAAACATATCGGATGATGTCACGTAAATGAATTTACAATATCACAATGAATTCACACGTTTGTGTTAATATAACAATAATAAAGTGCTGACTGTTCGTTATTTGGGACGTGATTATTAATGATTTAAAATAAAAATGTCGCATATTCATAATGGGTAGCACGTGTCGGTCTGCTATTTACATTTTAGTATTGGTTTGTATTTTTATCCATACCTTGGACCTTCACTGACTCTCAGTGGCTAGGCTAGTTAGTTTGAATGATAATGGCTAAATAGTATTTGTGTAATATATGTATGTAATAGTAATGAAATATGGTTGTTTGAGAGTGAGGTGGTGTGTGGTTGCAGGTGCAGCTGGCGGTGAGCGTCGCGCCGCCATTCAAAACGTCATTTGAGTTTGGATCTGACGAGGTAAGTAAAATATATATAGTATTTAAAACGATTATAATTATTATATTGTTAGAAGTTCAATGCGTTTATCAGATCGTGTGGAAGTGGTGAGTTGTGGGCACTCCGGAAAATTTCTCAATAAAATACAGAAGTTAAACGCATCTTGCAGTATTGTATCGTGGAATTGTGTTTGATTTAGATTTCACCTTTCAATTAATCAATAATTATCATTCTTATATAACTAATACATTAATAACAATAAAAATATGATAACTTATGTTGAAATTATCTTCAGGTAGATTAATGATGAACTTTCTTACAACAGATATAACAATGAAAAGATGAATCAAACTAAAAAAACTACTATCTATTGTAAATTCTCTAACGCTTCATTATTCTCTCTGCAGGATCCACCAAAAATATCAAAACCGAGGTCGCAGGAGTTATTGAAAAGTAATTCACGCTTTGACGTCGACTTCTGTAATTTGATCCATCGCGCGGTCCCTAATGTAGTGAGGGATAGCAAACTCATCACAGAACCAACCATGTCTGGTTCGAGTGATGCAATGGCTCGAGCACCACCCAGCGGTTTTATCCCCAAAATGGGGTTACCTAAATTTAAACCACTGAGACTGGGTGTACCCAGACTGAAAGTGCCGAAACTGAAGTATCTACATGGACGTGTGAAGGCGCCCAATGTTGGAAGACCGATGTTATTACTACCGTGGAGACGCGAGGAAGAGACCAGCGCAGAAAAAATGGAAAGATTCAAGAAAGGAGTTCAGAAGATGTTAAATTTCGTTAAGATAATCGGTAAAATTGATAAGTACGTATCGGAGAGGACGAGGATAGTGGTCGATAAATTATCAAAGACACTTGCAGAGTGACCATTGGAATATATAATATTATAAGATTGTTGTCTTTTGTTATATAAATTAATTTAAACGATCGAAATCCTTAACACTTAATACATTAGTACTAATAAATACTAGTTTACGTCCTTCCGAGGTTCAAATTGTATCATATTATGAAGATCCGTCCCTCAAATAAAAATCATTAAATATAAATCGTGTATTAAAACAATTTAAATGTTTTATATAAATATAGATTAATTAAGGAATAGACAACGGTACCTTATTTTTGTTGGTGTATACAACGACGTTTTTAAATCCTTATTGTCATACTTTAACTTATAAGATAGCTAATGAGTGACTGAAGTTCCATTTGATTCCCTCATACACCCCTTACTTTGGCGAAGTCTGGGTGGTGGGTGTCTAATCGATAGTTATCTTCGGCGAGTACCTACTCAATTTCTCTATTAAGCTTTTTCCAATTGATTAAGCAGCTGCAGCATTTCTGGTGCAGATGGAGTAAAGAATTTATAGTGGAATTATAGCAGAGAGCAAAATGGCGCTCCTGCAGAGATAATTTGAAAATTAGTTCTCTCGTTATTAAGGATGATAATCTACAACCTTTGAAGTGGACATTTGGAAGAGTTGTATCAGTATACCTTTCAAACGACATTGCTCACGTTTTTGATATTTGAATATCTACTGGAATAGTATAAAGGTCATTTACCAGAATTTGCATACCAATATGGGACTCTGGTTGAAAGAAAAGTCTCTCAATATCCGAGGCCATGTTGAAGCGCCTGATGTCTTTGCAGAGCAACAACTCCTATGGCTGTCACTGCTGTTAAATTTTCTAGAATATTTTTATTTTATACCCAATAATTTTAGATGGTGTTTTTAACCTTTTTTTGGTTTTTACAAAGGTTTTTCACATGAAAGTTTTCGTATTTTAGAGTTACTTTGAAATCATTAATAGTTAAAATATGATATAATAGGTATATCACCTGTTTGTGTTTTCGAGTATCTACTAACCTATTTAATTATTTTGTAAGTAGTTGTTGTTGTAGTTATACAATTTTTAATATTAATTAGTAGTAAATAGATCTAGGTTTTTTAAATATAACGGAGATCCCTCTCCTGGACCTTTTGACCCTACAGATGTTTATAGTTCCCAACCAATTTTAGAATTTAGATGTTGCCAGCTTGCATTGAGGATGCATTGTATTCCTCGAAAAAACATACTATTTTATTAGTTAGATTCAGTGTTATTCTTATGTCATAAATTGTATAAATTGATAGCATACAGCTGCATATTATTTAAAAGTAGCTGTCATTCGTTTCAGATGTTTAGATGGTGCATAAGTTGTCATATTGATATATTTAGATTATATAAAAATGTTGTCGATGAATAATGCTTATTTGTTTCCAAAGACATTGACTTCAGTTTAATATTACAAAGTTAATTATATTGGTTAGTGATTATTTTCAATTTATCTACATGTATTTTGTCGTTCTGGGTGTACAATACTACCTTATTTGCATATTATGAATATTTAAGTGTAACTGAGCGGTAGTTTATAAATATCTAAATTTCTTTATTTAAATAGATACTGTTATCGATATAATTTTTTTCTGTAATTAACTTTTTGTATAAAAAAATACTAGAAGTAAATAAAGAAATGGGTGATAAAAATTGCGACGGGGAGCACAGTAGGTATAACAGGAAAGAAAACCGATAAACATAAGCAGGAAAACAGATAAATATAATTTATTTAAAAACCCACAGTAGTGAGTGCGTGGTTTATATGAAGTTCACTGGACAGGAGGAAAATGGTAACCAGAAACCAATTACGACCCATTAATTTTAAGGGCATAACAGCCGTCCGCAGAGTAAATGCATTTAACATCGGCGTTACATTTAGGAAACCAGCGTCGGAGAATAGTTTCCTAAAAATGGAAGACAGAAAATATAAGCAAAAAGTTTTTATTCCAGCTCTAGGTAATAGTAACGCTGGTATCCCATTGAGCGAGAACAGAATCAGAGATCTTATTGTCTTATTAAATTTAGAGATACATTTTAACATACAAATCAATTTAATGTCCCAACCTTACAGAGCAGGAAAGCCTTGCTACAGTTTGTTATTGAAAAATACCTTCAAATTTGGTAATTAAATGAAACATGGCTTAAAAGTAATAGTAAAACTAATTTTCCATCGTACACTTTAATTATTGAAAATTCTTCAAATAAACATCCCTCACTAATTACCCAACACCATTAGATAATAAGTAGGCATTTGGAAATCTGAATTTATTTTTATTTTACTATATCAATTTACATTGCCAAATATAAATTCGGATTAAAGAAAGGTAGGTAAGCTCTGAATAAGATCAGTTTTGATTTTCTCTAAAGTTCCACATGCACTTGCAGTACATATTTTGTTTTCAATAATAAAAAAAAAGTTAAACATCGAAAATTTTTAGTGTTATATTATATGATAAACTATAATTTTCTTAAATATGTTTGTAAATTTCAAGAACATAAGAATAAAAATATGCAAATAACTTATCACGATAATTGTTATAGATGTAAAATAATCTTTTTTTGTGTAATAAATACAACGCCAACTAGCATATCGAAAGCAAAATAAAAATACGCCATCTAGCGTAAAGTATGTAAAATAAGAACCACACAATCTAGTTTAACGAATGTAAAATAAGAACAACGCCATCTAGCGTAACAAATGTAAAATAAGAACAACGCCATCTAGCGTAAAGAATGTAAAATTGTTCTCATTTCATACAAATCAAAGTTTACTTTAACGCAATCGATTTAGTTAAAAATTCACACTACACTACATTACTATTACACTACACACACAGGCAGACTAATGTTCAATTTTGGATCCTAAATTTCAGAATTATATACAACAAAGAGAAAAGGTTCAGAAAAGGTTTATAAAAAAAATTTGTTTATACCACCCGTTTATATGTAGATTTCTAATATAAAATATAATATAAGAACAAAGAAGTAAATGTTTGAGAATCATGTTTTTTTTTAAGTTGATGAAAAGCCAAACTGATTTTTGATTCTTATAAACACAAAGGCACGTCTTACTTTACGGACTTAGTACGTTAAGATAGATTTTAGCTTAAAATCATATAAACAATGTTTAACCTGGTATATTCTTGTTACTATATAAATAAAGTAAGCCCAGAAAAAATAAAAATAAATTCCATTAAAATATTTTAAACATAACTATTAATTTTTGCTCTCCTATAAAATTATTCTAACACCTTCAACAATCTCATTGATAAATTAGTAATTTCATAAATTGTATAAGAGTCTTTGCTACCTATCATGCCATTCTACATTAGAGTAAAAAGAGGTTCTATGATTTTAAGCCTTTGCCTTTTAGTTATTTTTTTTTTTGCTTAAGCACTGATTTGTCAGTTGACAGTTGACACAACAGATTTTTGTTATCGAAAGGAAAGAGTTAATGATTCATATAATTATTTGTAATACGTATAATTTTGGTGTGTTAAACTGTCCTTCTATACTTTTCAAACATATTTATTTCGGTAGACAAGAATTTTAATAAAGTCCCATCCGTAAATATTTTAATTTATTGTGTAAAAAGACTTCAAGATGCCAGTAAGTAAAGATTTCTTACATGAGTAATATTGTTAAAAAATAGGATATAACAATATAAAAACTTTCAGGCGTATCATTCCACGTTAGTAGACTACACGCAGTCAGTCGGCAACTTGGCTCTCTTGCCGATTCGCACCACATTCAGAGGGCCCGCGCCGACAAGCCCTAAAATAGAACTTGATATTATTGATGAAGCTTTAAATTATTTTAAAGCTAATGTGTTCTTTAGATTTTACGAAATAAAGGTAAATCACACAAACAATATCCTTATCCTTATGACACTAATTGAAAATTTTTAAATAAATTGTGTTTAATTACATTTTTCCAGTCTGATGCCGATAGAGTGTTAATTTACTTAACGTTATACATTTCGGAGTGTCTGAAGAGGTTGCAGAAGTGTTCAAATAAGAACCAGGGTCAGCAAGAGATGTACATGTTGGCAATATCCAAATTTGACATTCCCGGTGACTATGGCTTTCCTCTCAACTCTGTCTATGCAAAACCCTCCAGCCCTCAAGAATCAGGTACATTAAAGTGTATTTTTAAAGTGTTCTAGGTGTAAAAACGTACATAAAGGCCTAGCAAAATAGAATTAATTTGCAAAATTTTTACAATAAATATTTCTCAACTTAATATATTTTTTGAGTGAAACGAGCAGAACACTACTGGAGACTTTTTCATATTCTTTGTCACGAATAGGCTCGTAAACTACTTGATGGAAAATTATGAAATTTTGCAATCAAAAGGACACACATTAGGTGATGGTATTAAAAAGAAATTTGAAAAATGTCATGTTCAAAACTGAGGGTCAGTTGGCGCCCCTAGTTTATGATTATATATATTATCTTATGTTAAGAACATTTGTAGAAAATATATTTGTTTGAATATAATTATAGCACAGAAATAATTATATATATTTGACCAAATTCATAAATTGGAAAGGAATATCTTTAGTAAATAAAAAACAAAAAGTAATCGTATATTAATTAATAAAAAATATTTTCATATAATTAGTTGTAAAAGAGCTTCAAACTTAAAAATATGGCTCTAGCAATAATTTACTTATTTAATAACTAAATCACAATTTAATAAACATAATGATTTATTTCCATTTAGATTTAATGCGGCAATACCTTCAACAGCTGAGACATGAGACGGGAGGACGAGTGTGTGAGAAGGTGACACATCAATGAACATGTAATAAATACAAACATTTTTAAATTAATACTAATATAAATATATTTCTAGGTGTTTTCGACTGAGGACGGCAAGCCTAGTAAGTGGTGGCTCTGTTTTGCTAAGAGGAAATTCATGGATAAATCACTGTCCGGACCCGGCCAATAGACTGTATCTTTAATATGTATTCCAAATATTTCTTAATAACATTGAAAATGTGTTTATTTGAAAAAGAAACTACTTAATATGAAAATTATATAAATAGTATTCCGATGTTTACATTTATATGTAAAAACAATAAATGATTCCAGATTTGGTTGTTTTATTGAAACCAATTTTAAGTTATCTTTATTTATTACACGGACTCCCGATATGTTATTGTAAGTTTAACTTATTAACCCGTTGTCTTTTTGAGGTTAGAACGGATACCATGAAACATCTAAACAAATTAATCCAAAATCATTAAAATATTTTATTAAATGTATTGCAATCATATTCAAGTAATAAATGTTGAACATCTTTGAACTTTATTTGTATTTGCAGTCTTCACCGTCTCATCATTGCTTAAGGTTTTTCGCTTCATGTTATATAAATCAAATAAATAAAAAGGTACAGAAAGATTACTAATTAATTAAAATTCATTTTTTTTTAAATTAATGTAAATTTAATATATTACGCGCTTATATTTGATTTCATAGTTATAATAAATAATAAATATTTTTTAATTTTTACATTACAAATAGAAAGAATAATTTGGTTATACAAAAAGGGGAACTTGTCGTTAATAAGCGATCTCTAGATTAAAGATACATTGTGGTAGTAGTTAAAGGGGTTACAATTTGTTATAGAACGTAATACATATCAAAAATGCAATTAATATATGTAGGTACATACATAAATATATACATATAGCTATGTCAGGTGTAGTGTAAATATTAAGTATATAAAATTATGTTAAATTATAATCTATATATATATATATGTTTATATACATGAGTTACTTAAATTATAAATGGACTTAATCATATTAATCAATTAATGGCATCAAGAAATGAAAGAAAAAAAAATGTAAAATGAATCCAATATACCACGCTTGAGGTAGTACTCTTTTACAATATTTTTTAAGTGGTAGGGATTTAGCAAGTCTTGCTTTTAAGGGAAGGGCGTTCCATAGCTGAATGGCACAAACAGTAAAAGATTTAGCATAGAAGGAAGAGGAGTGGGGAGGAATTTCTAGGAGAGGATTATTTACGGAGCGAAGAGGACGATTGTGGGACTCTTTAGATAAGGAGGATTTAAAATATAAGTATTCCTGCGAAGTCGAATTGGGAGCCACTTGAGCTTTTTACGGAATTCAGATATGTGGTCATATTTGCGAAGTCCAAATATGATCCTTATGCAAAGATTTTGAAGACGCTCAAGCTTATTAAGTTGTTCCTCCCTATGATCTAAATAACATACATCTGAATAATGAAGTATAGGGAAAAAGGATACTTTGTGCCACCACAATCGTCATGGAAATGGGAAGAAAATTACGCAACCTTCTTAAAGCTCCTACTGAGGTAAACATTTTTTGCTCACCTCACTGATCTGTGGTTCCCAAGAAAGATGACGGTCAACGATTATTCCTAAATTGCGTACATATTCCCTAATAGGTATATGAACTGTGTCAAATAGCATGCCAGGCAATTTCTCAAGGTAAAGTCGTGAATGAGGTTTTTGGCTGTGAATTATAATGGCTTGTGTTTTCGATGTATTTATTTAAGTCAAAAAAATTACTCCAATTTAAGAGTTTACTAAGTTAGTCATTTAAATTATTAATAGATTGAGGTAAATCTTCTAAAGTTGCCTGAATATAAATTTGAAGGTCATCAGCATAAAGGTGGTAGAAAGAAGTAATATGATCACTAACAGAATTGACAAATATAGAAAATAAAAGAGGAGACACGCGACCTTGCGGTACCCCAGACATGATTGTAGACCAATCCGATAAAGAGTCACAGAGCTGAACTCGTTGGCGGCGGACATGCAAGTAACTATGAAACCAGTCAAGTACCACAGGAGATATGATAATAAAACCTAAAGTAGCAAGCGGAATGTCGAAATCCATGGTATTAACACTAAACCTACCGACAATTTTTGTATACCTGTTCCTACCGCACGCCGTCAAATTAACCGGTAATTAAAAGTTATTTTATTATATAACGCAGGTACCTAATAATGGAAATAACTAAAAGTAAAGAGTGTAGAAAATATTATATGCATATTCTAAGAATTGTCAAGTAGTTTGATAACGATATTATAACGTTTAAAAATGTGTAAGTTTTACAAAAGTTTAAGAACGGTCAATTTGACCGGTACTTGGTAGGTTTAGTGTTAAACGCATTAATAAAATCTAGTAAAATTAAGAGCTTGTTTCTAGTGAACTTACGGCATCCCATACCATGCCTTATGTCATCTGTTTATTTCACCAATGCAGTAGTCGTACTATGTCGTACAAGTACGAAATCTGGATTGTAGAGGATTTAAAGGGCTTTGTTTGGTAACAAAAAAGCTAAGTTGATAATGGACAAGGCGCTCAAAAACTTTAGAAAGAAATGAAATAAAGAATATAAATATAGGACGAAAGTCTGACAGGGAGGTAAGATTTCTTTTTTTGATAGAGGTATTAATTACTTGAGCATCCTTCCATGAAGTAGGAAAGGTATTAGTGGCAATAAAATAATTGAGAACTAAAGTAATTACGAGAGCCACAACGTTAAGAATAGGAAGAATCATCTTACGACTAATGTAATCGGGTTCAATAGCATCAAATTTAATATATAAAATGTTGTTCTTATCATCACTTAAGTTAAGTTTTATTATCGATTTATTTAGACGTTTGATAAAAAAACAGAAATAAACACAAAAATAATTCCGTGCCCTGTAGTATATCGGCGAGAACCTCAGTGCAATCACTAGGATCATTAAATTTCAAAATTAAAAAATACAAGATAAGTAACCCAATAATTTAAATTACAACACAATAAAAATAATCTTTTATCTATCAAAATAAAACTACTCCAAAATCGATTAAAATATATTGTACATGAAATTTCACCCGAACCCCTTATTGACTAAAAAACTAAATGTTACATAAGGTATAATAAACACGACAATATAAAATACTAACATGAATGATCATACTGATTTGAAATAAGTAAAAATGTCACCACATAACCGGCAATCTGTAAAAAATATAAATTGTTATATTTTTACATACACATAATCGAAAACAAGTACAAAAAATATTTCAACGTATGTCATAAATAAATACTGGGCGTACAACTTACTGTAGCAATCAGCGACCTATTGAATTCAAATAATCCATGTGGGGTGATAGGAGGTTGCTTCATCAATAAGTGTTGGAAGATGTCCAGCTCAGTGTGTAAGACACTGCTACGGGGCAATGTCCTTTTAAGAAAACTTATTACTGCCTTTGGTTTTTCCATCTAAATTAGGATCAACAAAACAAATAGAAAAATATTGAATATTGAAATATTTGAAATTGTTAATCAGCAACATAAATCATATTTACTTAAAAAATTTAGCATATGCAATATATATATATAGCAATGAGTGGTTAACCGCAATAAATAAAATAAAAAATCGCATATTCAGTGACATACCTCGTTTTTAAGTCGGTGAAAAGGTTCAATTAATAATAAAACGTGAATGCATTGAATTGTTAAGACATACAATTCTAGATATAGCTTCTGTATAAAGTATTCTGATGAAGCTACAACAGAAACAATATATGTGATATTATTCACATCACATCGGCCACACACGTAATCCACTCAACCAGCTTTAGCTAACTGAAATTTCCTTTGTCCTGTCTAACGACATGCCTTCTTCCTTGGTCTTTGTTTATTTTTTTACATATATGTATTTTATTTATTTTATAATCTATCTTTTCTGGCTGGCGTAGACTGGATATCGAACAGAGAATTAATAAAGTTTTTATTCACAACTAAAGTGAAAGGGGTTGTTGTTATTTTAAACGTTTATACCCGGCCTTGGCGTCTTTAATAAATTGCATAATGCGATACTAATGGAAAAAAATCCAATTATAATAATAAAATCTACAAGAGCACACTTCAGCTAATAATTCTGGAAAGTATAAATAAAATAGCAATTGATTTAAAAGGGAAACCGAACTTCGAAACCCAAAATAAGGTCTAGATGAGAACTAAAATAATGTGTGGAATAGACTATGACTACGTTAAAGTATTAGTAAAAAACAGAACAAAGTTATTTATTTATAATAATTGCTCACCTAATTTCCTGTAGACAAACCATAAACTGTGCGTTGTCAAAAAAATACGAGTAATACATTTAAATAATATCATTATTAAAAGTAATCCTTCCGATTGAATCAGATCAACCACCACTTCACATATCGACCAATACGATCTAGATAGACTGCGTACAGAATTACATCTTGGGATGATCCCGCGGCGATCTAGGGTGATAAAAGACATTATCATTAACTATTATTATAAATCGTTAATAAGTCTAGTCAAAGTAAACTAATGACCGAGCGACAATCGGCTTATTAATAAAGTATATTAATAGCTAAGAGTTTAGGTTAACTACTCAAAACAATTATATTTCGCTTTAGAAAGAATATATATAACATACAGTTAACACAGCTACTTATTACTAAATAAATGTCAGAAAATTGCTTAAATTTTACTGTATTTTTATTGCATTAAAATAAATCTATTTATTCGCTAAAGAAAACCTTCACTTTGTAAATTTTATTGAAACTAAAAAAACTGCTCTTTAACAACTTTTAGCATTTTGAACTGAAATCTGTGTTAATGTCTGTACTTCCATAAAAAAATAATTGCTGTAATCTGTAATTAAATTCTTCAGTTATGAAACGTACAATCGTAGCTAAAAATAAGTATTGAAGTTGCAAAGCTAGTATAATACTATAACCAATGTTAACTGCCGTTTTATAGTAAATTATAGTGTTATCTGGAAAGAAAAATAAATAAAGACAAGAAAAGACAAGACAAGACAAAACAACAAGATTAAACGTTCTATATTAATAATAGATATTAATTACATAAAGAAAATAATTTAAATTCCACTTACAGTCGACATTAGCGTTGAATATTCTTAGAAGGATTTACCAAGATCAAATCATATACATATATAACTAAACTTAATGAGAAAATTCCAAACGATGTAAGTATCACACGGACGGACGTTAGCTTAGATTTACAATCATATCTAAATATTTCACGAATCTACGAGTAAATGATAAAAAAATAAATTTATTAATATGTATAATCACTACACAGTTGAAAGCAAAATATTGAACACAACATTAAATCAAAAATAAAAGGTCTGGTTTAACATTTTTGTTTAAACGTAAAGAGTAGCATTCGTATAGATACAGTTTTATGGTTATGAATTGTTTTAGTTATGAATGGTTGATTAATTATTCGTATTCTTTTGGTTATGAATACTATTTTATCGATTGACCGATGGCCTACTTAGCATTTGTAGGTAGGTTATAATAATGAAGTATATCTATTCCAAAATCAGTTTTTTTAGGTCGTGGTATTCTTTTTTCTGTGGATACCGCTAAGGTCTGAGGAGAACGGAAGCGGTTATGTGAATGTCCTCGGCAAAACGAACGCCAGGATTCTTTGTTAAAAATAAAATTTTGTGAGACTAGGCACTTCACATTGACTATTTAGCTGTTCCGTTAACTACTGACCGACTAAAGGATATCAAAGAGACGATGTAGACATCAACTGCAGTGGAGGGGACTGCAGTGCAGTGGCCCGGGACTACTATACGAGGGAATCATGTATCTTCTTATATACTTGTGGTAAATACTTGCCGAAGCAGCCCTTCCCTGTGAGCGTCTACTCAAGACGAAACGGCAGCATTCACTACCGTCATTTAATCACCAAAATGGCGATAAGGGATGCTCAATGCCTTTCCTACCGTCGCATTAGGAGTTGGTTAGCTATACTTCATTGTAGACACCTTCGGCAATGCCTTCCTGACTCTGGCCTCAGCCCAGTGCTTACACACCAAGGCGAGGACTTGCCATTTAGTAGCAAAAGTTTGTTATCAATATTATTTCTAACTATATATAACTGGTAAGTTGGTAATGATTTTATATAAAGGAGATTTATATATTTACATTTACCTTGTTTATTTGATTAAATATAGACATTAAATTGTCCATCCGGCGGTTTGAACTACAAACAGCTACAATCGTTACAGCAATAATTGGCGTGACAAGTGCTATATGTCTGCAGACTTTAACAAGCATAGAAATAGGAGTGGGGTCGCTTATGTCATACCATATAGATTTTAAAAAGAAATACATTATTATTACATCTGAAACCAAAAAATGTTAAGTTACATATTATTTTTATATCGAAGGTCAGCACACTCGACCTTAGTCTTACTTATCAAAAGGATTAATATACTGCTCAAGATTAATGCGAAGCGTGAATGGCTGATGCAATAGACGTCATCGCGGACGCGTGAGATGCGAAGCGGCGCCAGACCAAACAGACGCAGCACTCGCAACGCTGTGGCTATAACGCCGCTCACCGCGCACTCCGCACGTGCTCCCTTCAACTTTAACATATTCAATGATGTTTTATAAAACACTACGATACTTTATACTTTACTCACTCAAGGACAAAGCAATTAATAGTAATCTAGTATAGTCTGATACATGGCTTTATATTATTTAGAACTTCATGTTAATTGTCATTTGGTTCCTATATATTATGTTCTTATATATAATTAAGGTATATTTGGTAAAATAAGCATAAAAACTGGACTACCCCATATTTAAGTACAATAAAATAGTCGATAAAATAATAATAGATCGATACTTAACCTTACATAGTTGTGGTCGATGTTTATGTCGATATATAATTAGTAAATCGACACAATATATAATTAATATAGTTTTTTTTTTAATTTAGATTTTGATCTGTTACTTTTTGTTTTATTTATCTTTTCTTGGTCGTTTTAATGATGTTTTAAATGTTGAAAAATAAATTTAGTTTTTTACAATTTGGTTTTAATTTTTATTCTAATTTAGATTTTTTATAACAAATTTTTTACTCCGCATTTCAGCTTATGATTTTGATTTTTAATTTTATTAATTTATAGATATTACTTTGGCCCGGTATAGCGATTAACAATTTTGCTTTATTCATTCTAAAATGTATTCTGTTTATTATTGTTGATAAGCTTTATTCTTTTTTTGCACTTTGTTTAAGTCTCTAAACTTTGGGAATGTAACTGATCATTAACAATTTTTTATACATTGTTGCATTGCGATAACATTGAAATAACAAATGATAATAGTCCTCTACCTTTCCACATATTTTAATATTTAGAAGTAGTAATTATATTTATTTTTTATTTATATATATATATATATATATATAGATATATATAATAATGGGATTGTGGCGGTTTCGGAACGCCATCTGTAGATGCTCAATGGAGTTTGTGTTAGAATGCACCGGTATGAAAGAGCCAACCGTCGGCGAGACAGGCGGATGGATACCGACTCACATCTAAGTTGGCGGTCAGCTGGTGCAGATGACACTGAAACTATCCCGTGTTCCGTGCTGTGTACCTACCTACTAATAATTAAGTACCTTACTGCGAATTGAACAATAAATTAGTGATTTCATAAATTGTGTTTACTTAAGTCAACATTACTCAGTGAAGCCCACAGTAGACCGGTACTCTCCTTTTCCCGAGGCGGCTCGGATCAGGGCTCACCGAGCCCCGATTCGACGGTGGGAAACTGCCGCCGGACTGACGACCGTGGGGACGATCCGTCCCCACCTCGATCGTTGGATCAACCGGCGGCATGGAACGCTTACGTTTCGTCTTGTGCAGGTGCTCACTGGGCATGGGTGCTTCGGGGAGTATCTGCACAAGATCGCACGAAGGGAAGCAACCCCATCCTGCCACCACTGTGACGAGGCCGTAGATACGGCTCGTCACACAGTGGCGGAGTGCGCAGCTTGGGACCACCAGCGTGTTGAGCTGGTGGCCGTGGTGGGCGGGGACCTCTCACTGCCGCGCCTTATAGGCGCAATGATGGGCTACGAAAGGTGTTTGGTCGCAATGGTCTCCTTCTGCGAGCAAGTCATCGCCGCGAAGGAGGCCGCGGAGCGGGTCAGGAAGCAGGCCTCCACCGCTGACCCACTCCGTAGGGGAAGGCTGGGAAGAAGGAGGCGGGAGTACGCCCGCCGCTTCCTTCCTCAGCTGTAGTGCCTTGGTGGGAGGGGAGGGTGACCTCTCTCACCTATTACAGTACTACGTCGTAAGGGTGCTCTAAATCGCTCGGAGCACCCTTACACGGGGGGTTACCGCCGGGACGTCACTGTGAGTGCGCAAGCGATCCCATGGCGTCCCATTAAGGCGTTGAGGGCAACCGTTGGTTTTTTAGTGGGTAGCCTTAAAAATAGCAGCGTCCTCTATGCTGCCGGGTAGTCCCACATAACCCTCCGGCCATCACCTTCTTGGTCGGCGGGTATCCGTAACGGATTTTTCCAACGAAAAAAAAAAAAAAGACCGGTACTACGAGACGATGAGTGAGAGAAACCCACCAGCTACGACATATGAGAAAAATGTAAATTTAATTTACTTGCAATTATTTACTTTTGGTCAGAGCGAGAGTTTATTTAGAAAGATAATATCACACTACAGATATAAAAAATACTGTATCTAAATAAAGTAATTAATATGTTCAATTCCAGGAATACTGTCAAAGCTTAGTAAATAGTTCTGATATGAAAGATTCAAACATTTCGAGTTCAAAGTTATAAATGAAGCATACCTTGCAAGAGGCATGTAGCCTCAAAATAGCTTTTTTTAAGAAGAGGACAGTGTAATCGGTTTGTTAGAAACAGTTAATGGAACACAAAATTAGCAACGGTAAGGGAGCGCAGACACTTCAAAAAGAAACATAAAGCAACCTACGTTTTTTTTTAGGAATCTATAACATGAATGTTGTTGTTTTGTGTATCAGACGTCATTGTATAGAATAGAAGACAACTTGACTCGAAGTTCAAACAACTTGATCATAAAATGGCCATTGAGACAACCATTGGTCAAGGCTGTTCTTTTCCCAATCCAAGTAAAATTTATTGTACTCTTGTATAGCTAAGACGTTGCTCAGGTACGTGATGAACGTCTGAAGGTGCTTTCAATATTCTTTATATGTAATTATTATAGTGAATATATACATATATGTAAACTTACAATGGGTAGTTGAGATCGATATTATATATTTCGCATAAGATTTCCCAAACTTATGAAGTCGTAAACATCAGCTATTCTCAAAATAAAGCAATTCAACACATTTACTATAACCATTTTTAAACTATCAAATTAAAATTATTCCAAAATCGATGAAAATATATTGTACATAAAATTTCACCAGAATCAGTTATTGGCTAAAAATTAAGTGTTACATAAAGTATAATAAACACACGTCGATATGCGATGCTAATATAAATGATCGTACTGATTTGAAATAAGTAAAAATGTCACCACATAACCGACAATCTGTAAAAAAGAATAATTGTTATGTTTTTACATACACATGTTTAGAAACAAAGACAAAAACATTTCAACGTATGTCATAAATAGCAAAACAAGTTCTGGGCGTATAACTTACTGTAGCAATCAATTCAAATAATCCAAGTGGGGTTATAGAGGGTTGCTTTATCAATAAGTGTTGGAAGATGTCCAGCTCAGTGTGTAAGACACTGCTGCGGGGCAATGTTCTTATAAGACAGCTTATTACAGCCTTTGGTTTTTCCATCTTAAATTAGAATCAACAAAAAATATAGAAAAAATATTGAATATTGAAATATTTGAAATTGTTAATCAGCAACATAAATCATATTTACTAAATAATTTAATAGCAATGACTGTGTATGGGGTTTTCATACGTCTTTAATGATAGAAAATGATAATTGATTTGCTTGATAATATTTCATTTATTCTGGTTATAAAATAATGATAGAAATTGATAAGACGATTGCTTAATGCGAACTGAAAAAGTATATCAATTATGATTTATAGAGAAACAATCAAAAAGCTGATTTGGCGAAATGTGTGGTGTTGCACCGTACATCTTCCGGGAGAGAAGAGGAAGAGATGCTAGTAGGGTAATGCAGATGATGATGATAATACAATCAAATTATGATGGTGAATGATACTTAAATATTTACATGCCATTGACTTAAATATTTTAACTAATATCAATAAAACGAGTACGACAGATAGGCGACGTAGCCTTATTTAAGAGAATAACTCAAACGTTCCTTGTTTGTGTGCAAAAGGATACTACAACGTATCTGAATACTTAGAGGATAATGCACCGTGGGTATGAAGCGATCGCTGCCAGGCTGCTTCAAGATTATTTACTTAGTATTGTGTAATGTATTTATGTAATGAATTTAAGTTCTAACAATCCCGCTAAGTTTCTGTCGCCAGCTCTTCTCAGGTCTGTAGGAATTATTTGTCCGAGCTGGTGGTAGCTTTGACAATGAAAAAATGTTTTGTATGAAACTTATTTTCAATAAAGATTTTTGATTTTGATTTGAATAAATCGCGGTGACGTTGCTGACGACGCAGTCAGCGGCGGGCGCGGCTCCTCATGTTGCGCGGGCACGGTGACGGCGGTAGCGGATATTGCGGGCGTTATCGCTTGCTGGTCTCCTTGCTGGTCTGGTGATAATTACTGATACGGTGCGCAATCGGTGGCGGATTAAAGCTATAGATATGCTCTATTTCAGGCTCTTCACGGCTGCTTCCTACAGTCCCCCAGCGCTTGGCCATGCAGGGGCGTTGAAATGAAACTCGATGCCCATGTCAGATACTTGAGAACGGAATTCATTGTCTAATATTGCTTGTAAGTTGATGTATTCTTGCTTTAAGATGCAATTGGCCCCCACGAAGTTTGTACCATCGTCGCAATAGATATGTCTTGGTGGTCCTCGTCGAGCAGACATTCGTCGTAGTGCTGCTAGAAATGCTGATGAAGAGAGATCCGAAACAAGCTCCAAATGCACTGCTTTTGTTTCCATGCAGACAAATACTGTAAAGTATGCTTTTGTAGTCTTAATTACTGTTCCCTTATTTGCCTTGACCTCAAGGTAAGCACATAGGTCCACGCCACTACTGTGGAATGGTCTACTGGGGTTAACGCGTGCTGTCGGTAGATCCCCCATAAGCTGTGTTTGTTTCACAGGGTCTTGACGTCTGCATATAAGACATCTGCGAAGACGTTTCTTAACGGTTTCCTCCTATTATCCAGTAATGCTGTCGAAGCCGAGCATGTGTTAGACGTACTCCACCGTGGAATGTGTCTTTATGAGCTCGATCGATGAGCAAGTTCGTCAGATGACTATCGTGCGGGATGATTAAAGGGTATTTCATTTCCACAGGTATGTTTGTGTGTTTAATACGACCACCAACTCTTAACAATTGATCTTTACCTAAAACTGGATTTAGGCTGAGTATGCTTTTGCTGTCTATTTTATCTCCACCTTCTAGTCTGGTAATTTCATTGTAAAATGATAAATGTTGGAAACAAACAATTATTGTTTCTTGCTTTTGATAACTCGTCAACCGATAAAAATGCTTTCTTTGATTTGCTGCGTGACACCGCACGTAATACCCACGCTACTATTTTTGTTGCACGTGCGAAGTCGCTATGTTTGTTAACTATGTCACTTATAATATTGTAATAATTTTTGTGGTCGTAACATTGCTTTGGTGTGATTGTTTAATTTCTAGATCAGTTAGGTATACAGGGCGCTTTTGATTTTCTTCGGGCTCATACGAGATTAACCATGTAGGTCCCGTCCACCACAGTCGATGCTTTTTCAATTGTTTGGCTGAATTACCTCGGCTGGCACAGTCAGCGGGATTTTCTGTTGTTTTCACGTAGTGCCATTTTTCCGAAGGCATGATTGCTTTGATTTGATCTACTTTATTAGCTATGAATGTTTTCCAGCGACTAGAGTCTCTTTGAAGCCATCCTAGCACTGCTGTCGAGTCAGTCCAACCGTATATTTGAATGTTATGATTTTGTAAGGTTTTAAGTACCGTATTCATAAGTTTCGCTAATAGATGACACGCCATTAACTCGAGTCTTGGTAGAATGATAGTTTTCTTTACGGGTACCAGTCGTGATTTCCCTGCGACAATGTTGATTGTGCTATGTGTTTTATTCATCCTACAAAGAATTACACAGGCGAAAGCTTTGGTTGATGGAACCACAAAATCCGTGAAGTTCGATGTTATCGTTTTCCTGAGTTGCTAGCCATCTCTGTACTTTGAAATCATTTATGTTGTATAAATCATCTCGAATTCTCTGCCATTCTTTGCTTATTTCTTTTGGTAACTCGTTATCCCACTGAATATCCTGTAACACACACACCACACCTTTTGAAATAGCAATTTCAATTTTGTGGTTACCGGGGAAAGCCAATCTAGAGGATCAAAAATTTTGGATATTTATTATTGGATATAATAGTGTTCGTTTAGTTAGTAACCTGTGTGAGGGCAGGCTCAACCTGAGTTTAAACGAAAAATTATCGTCTTTCGGATTCCATTGTCAGCCGAGGGTTTTTGTTAACTCTGGATGTTTGAAATCAAATGATTGTGTATTTGATACTGTTCCGACTTCTTGTAAAAGTTCTTGCTTATTGGAAGCCCACTTGCGAAGTTGAAAACCACCAGACAAAAGCAACTTTAATAAGTCTGATAGCAATTGCTTTGCTGCCGGGATGCTGTGACTTCCCGAGAAAAGATCATCCATATAGAATTTATCTTCTAATGTTTTTCTGGCGGGTGACAATGGATAATTGTGACCTTCATCTTTTGCTAACTGTTTTAACGTCATCATGGGTAAAAAGGGTGCGGCCTTTGTACCATAGGTGACAGTTGCTAGATTGTATTCTTGTAAAGGTTCCTGATTGTTGTTTCTCCAGATTATCTTTTGTAAATTCTGATCTTCAGGGTGTACCATAATTTGCCTGAACATTTTTTCAATGTCTGCTAATGTCTGTAAATGCTATTTCAAATCAAATCACTTTATTCGGTTAACATAGATTATTAGGTACACATATTAGAAATTAAAAATAAATGTAAAATTAACATAAATAAAATATTTCCTATATCATCCGAATTGGATGACCACTCAGCATATGTTGAGAATAGAATACTCTCAACGCTGGTATTCTGTGGCTGCCATTTGTTGAGCCTGGTCGCACTGTGCCTTTGTGAGATGATATAAAAGTATGTGTCAGAAAGTGATTCAAAACAAGAAATATGACCTTATTTAAATTATAATAATATCTTTTGATCGTTTAGAAATATATTTTAATCGTATTTATTGTTTTATTAAAAAAAAAAAGAAAATAAGTTGGATTACGTCATAACCGGTTGTCAGAGGTGGGGTAGGGTAGGGTTGTTTACGATCCATTATAAAAGAGCTGTCGCGGCCACAACTCGGCACTTGCACCTGGCTTCTCAATTTACCCCAAATCCAAGTGCGACACCCGACGCACACGACCGTCTCCGGGAAGCCGTGACAAATCTCCTCACCTTCCCGACTCAACCGCCTCCGCCGCCCCCGTTCTTCTCGCCTGGCGCGGTCAAGAAGGCCATTGCCAGGCTGAAGCCCAAGAAGGCCCCTGGAAGTGATGGCATCACTAACGGGGCCCTCAGACACCTGCCAAATACTTTCATCGCCAGCTTGACCAGACTCTTCAATGCCATTCTGCGTCTGGGGTATTTTCCTCAGGCGTGGAAGGAGAGTCTGGTCGCTGTCATTCCAAAGCCTTATAAGGACCATAGCCGCCCGGAAGGTTACCGCCCCATTTCCCTCCTGAGTTCGATATCCAAACTGTTCGAGAGGTTACTTTTACCTTTAGTCCAGGCTCATTTTAGCCCGAGACCCGAACAGTTTGGATTTCGAAACCAACACTCTACCACCCTTCAGGTGGCTAGAGTGGTCCACTTTGCCACCGCATCCTTCAACAAGAAGCTCCAGACCGCTGCAGTATTCCTGGATGTTGCCAATGCCTTTGACCGGGTATGGCACCCAGGACTACTGCACAAAGTCCAGTCCCTTGGTGTTCCGCACCAAGTAGTCCAAGTCCTCGCATCCTTTCTTCATGGAAGAACCTTCCGGGTGAGGGTGGGAGGCGCTCTCTCGAGCGTCTTCCCCAGTTTGGCAGGTGTCCCACAGGGCAGCATCCTCTCCCCGATCCTGTATTCCATTTATACCAACGACATCCCATCACCCCCGGGTACGATGTTGGCGCTGTACGCGGACGATGTCGCCTTATTGGTTTCATCCAGGTCGCACCTGTTGGCGGCCAAGAAGCTCCAGGGATCCCTCGACCTGCTGCCGAGTTGGCTGGCGGAGTGGAGGCTGACCTTGAACGTGGGAAAGACCCAAGCGGTGGTCTTCGGACCCCGCAACAAGCAGCCTCCTCCGCTTGTCCTATTCGGCCAGGAGGTTAAGTGGACCAACCAGGCTACGTATCTTGGCGTAGTCCTGGACCGGAAGCTCGTTGGTACCCATCAGGTGCGTAAGGCGAATCGGGCTGCGCGTGTAGCCCTTCACCTCCTCCAACCACTTTTCCGATCCCGACTTCCATTGCGTACGAAGGTCTCACTTTACAAGACCTTCGTACGCCCACACCTGACCTACGCCTCCCCGGCGTGGGTCCAACTTTTATCGGCGTGCCAACGCAATGTGTTACAGGTGGTGCAGAACATTGCTCTCAGGCGTGTCACCCAGGCTCCCTACTACGTGAGGAATGCGACCTTGCATAAAGACCTCCGTATGGAGAGCCTGGTAGATCACGTCGTGCGGCTGTCGACCAACCTCTTCAGTCGCACTGACGCCTCGAGCCTGCACCACCTGCGCGGCATTGCGACGTGGCACGCCCGTCCGCCGGACGCAAGGCGGTTCCCTCGTGACCTCCTCATCCCTCCCGAGTCCTGAGCTGCTGCCTTGGTCGCTGGTCGTCTAAGCCGGGCCTCCCACATGGGTCTCACCCGGCTGGACAGACCGCCCAGGCAGCCGAAAGCTCACGTCCCTCTTCTTCGTCCCTTTTTTAACCCCATTTGATGTTTTATTTAATACCTAATTTAAGATGTATTTAGTACCTAATTTAAAAAAAAATAAAAAAAAAAAAATACAAAAAGAATAGTAGTTAAGATAATATGTATTAGTGTATTTTAGTTGTAGTTTGTTTATGGTATTGTTATATTATTTTGTTATTTTATATTATAGTGTTTCATTGTATAGTATTATAGTATTAGTTGATTGTATTTAGTGTATGTAATTAGTATTTAAGCTTAAGTTATTGATTGTGCACGTCCAACCACCAGAGGCTCCACAAGAGTTTTTAAATGTAAAAATTAATTCTATATTGTGGAGCAGTATGTTTAAGTATGTTTAAGTATTTATTGTATTGTTTAAAATCATTAGTTTATTGTTATTGTTTATTGTATTGTATTTTATCAATTGGCTAAGAAATTGTGTTAAATATATTGTAAATACTGTTTTATTATGTAATAATAGTTTTAAGTGATTTTGCGTGTATAAATTTATTATTATGTTTTATTATGTTTTATTATGTTTTTATTATGTCATTTTATATTATTGTTTTGTTGTTTTGTTGTTTAATTTGCTTGTTAATTTAATCTTTTATTTTATTTTATGTTGTAAATATTTTAATTTTGTAAATTTTTGTAAGCCAAGGACGAAGACTGAAAACCGATGACCGGGTGGACCTTAAGCCACCCGCGAGGGATACTCTGCTATGGGGCAAGGCCCCAAAAGCAGCACCCCGCACAAGAATGCGGGACGGGGATTTACATACACATACAACTCGGCACTTGCAGCTGTGGAAAGGATCAGTACTCTGCCTCCAGTCGGTATTAATCTGACTCTGAGAACCTACTGTAGTGTGGTGTGTGACGTCACTCCAGATAAGTATTTTTAACATTTATTTTATTTAATATTGTGGATGTAAAATATAATTATTATCATATATAATACATTTAGTTTATTATAAATTAATTATATTATAATAAGATATAATGTACTGTAATTATTAGTATGATTTTTAGTTTTCTTATTAGTGTGTTACAATAATAAAAGTGAATAATTTATTATGAAATATATTTTTATTATTTATATTTAGAACTTACTTTTAATACCTTCATTGAAAATGACAATAACAATATAACATTGACTTAACAATAATTATAAAAGAAAAACAATAGAGAGAAAAAAAAACAGGAGCTGTCACTTAAAAATAAGTATTTTTATATTTTGTAAACATACGTACAGAACATAAGAGTTTACGTTATGTAAAATAAAATAGTTTTGCTGCGTGTTATAAAACAAATTACTTGATATAAAAAAATAATTGTGAGATTCTATAGTAATAGATATTATAAAATATATAGATAAAGATACACATATACACACAATTTAAGTAAGAATATAGAAAAATATATCTATATACATTCAAGCATACACATACAATATACATAGAATATGTATTTATCGTAAGATGCACCTAGCTCACAAAATAGTAAAAAATTACTAGATATGTTGTAAAGAAATATAACCAGTAGGTAAAAGGAACAACCTCATCGCATAAAGGATATTAACCGGGAGGTAGGATAGTCAAATATATGACACTTTAATACTAATTATAAAAGGTTTAAGTCTAAGCAAAAAATTAATTATTATGTAACTGTAAATTGATAAGATATGATTTATATTTTGATTTATATGCGTTTATCTTATTTACTACACGAAGAGGAGGAGGCAGGTTGTTCCAGCACTTAGTTGCCGTATATTTGAAGCTACCACGACAAGCTGCTGTTTTAAAGTGAGGCATACTCAGTATGTTCGACGTAGCTCTTGTATAATGCGAAAGCCGGTCTTCATCAACCCATTTTAATTTGTGATAAAGATATGGAGGCATTTTATATTTAATTATCCCAAACATTAGTGTGGCAAAATTTAACTGTCTACGATAGTCCATTTTCAGCATGGGGGCATTATTTAAGAATGGTGTAACGTGAGAACGCGGAGGAATTTTGAAACAGTATCTTGCGCAAGCATTTTGAACACTCTGAATGAGACGCTTGGTACTCGTACATTCCAAAAGTCTAGGTCCTATCACTACATCGCCGTAATTGAGCTTTGACAAAATAAGAAACTTAATCATTAAAACTCCTAGGTGTCTATATTCGGATACGCGTTTTATCTCCACATTATGTAAATTTATGGATGGTGCTAAGTAAGACATTTTTCTTATTTGAAAAGGGCTTCCTAGAAACATATATTTTGTTTTATTAGGGTTTAAAATAAGATTATTTGAAACAGACCAATCTACTATATTTTTAAATCAGTATTAAGGTTATTAATTAAGATATTTAAATCTGACAGTTTACATGAGATATAAAGTTGTATATCATCTGCGTAAATACGATATTTGCAATGTTTTATATTGTTAATGATATCAGCACAGTAAAGAGTGAATAGCACTGGACCAAGAGTTGAGCCTTGGGGCACACCTCTACAAACAGTGCTACAATCAGAGAGATAATTTGAACCGTTTTCGAACAAAATTTCTACTACTTGAGATCTATTAAACAAGTAACTTTTAAACCAAATAATAGTCTCTTTACTAAAACCGTAAAACATTAATTTAGACAAAAAGTAGTGGTAGGTTGAGGGAGAAAAATCTAATAACACAAGAACCGTGACATTACCAGCATCCTGCGCGCATAATATGTCGTCAACTACACTTCCAAGGGCAGTAGTACTTCTTCGCTTTCTAAAGCCAGACTGAACTTCGGGCAGTATATTATGAGATTCTAGAAATTTCATAAGTTGACTACATATAATTATAATACTATACTACGTATATACCTTATCTAATATTAAGTTTTTAGTCAATAACTGGTTCGGGTAAAATTTTATGTACAATATATTTTCATCGATTTTGGAGTAATTTTATTTTGATAGTTTAAAGATTGTTATAGTAAATGTGTTGAATTGTTTTATTTTGTGAATAGCTAATGTCTACGACTTCATAAGTTTGGGAAATCTTATGCGAAATATATAATACCAATCTCAACTACCCATTGTAAGTTTACATATATGTATATATTCACTATAATATTTATATATAAAGAATATTGAAAGCACCTTCAGACGTTCATCACTTACCTCAGCAACGTCATAGCTATACAAGAGTACAATAAATTTTACTTGGATTGGAAAAAATACAGCCTTGAACAATGTTTGTCTCAATGACCATTTTATGATCAAGTTGTTTGAACTTCGAGTCAACTTGTCTTCTACTCTATACAATGACATCAGAACTACGTTCATACGTACAAAACAACCGCAGTTTATTATGGATTCCTAACGTAGGTTGCTCTGTGTTTCTTATTGAAAAGTGTCTGTGCTCTCTTTCTGATGCTAATGTTTACTTAACTGTGTCTAACAAACCGATTACACTGTCCTCTCCTTAAGAAAACCTATTTTTGAGACTACATGCCTCTTTGCAAGGTTTGCTTCATTTATAACTTTGGACTCGAAAAGTTTGGATCCTTCATATTAGAACTATTACTATGCTTTAACAGTATTCCTGGAATTGAACATATTACTTACTTTAATTAGATATAGTATTTTTTATATCTGTAATGTGATATTACCTTTCTAAATAGAATGACACTCAAGTGCTAAATAAAAATGACTTCAAACTAGCGCTCTGATTCAAAAATAAATAATTGCAAGTAAATTAAATTTACATTTCTCTCATTGTCATATCAATAAACAGAATACATTTTAGAATGAATAAAGCAAAATTGTTAATCGCTATACCGGCCCAAAGTAATATCTATAAATTAATAAAATTAAAAATCAAAATCATAAGCTGAAATGCGGAGTAAAAAATTTCTTATAAAAAATCGAAATTCGAATAAAAATTAAAACCAAATTGTAAAAATCTAAATTTCTTTTTCAACATTTAAAACATCATTAAAACGACTAAGAAAAGATAAATAACCCAAAAAGTAACAGATCAAAAATCTAAAATCCAAAAAATCTGGACACATTGATAAACGGCAATTTAATATTTATTAACACAACGAGATACTAAATGACCGAATAAATATATTCAAAGTTTACTTTAATTTTGGATCGTTTATTTCCAGTCATTAGTTTAAAATCAGCAATCATACATACTATATAATTATAGCATACTGTTCTATATCGACACAAACATCGACCACAACTATGTAAGGTTAAGTATCGATCACTATTTTATTGTACTTAAATATGGGGTAGTCCATTTTTTTATGCTTATTTTACCAAATATACCTTAATTATATATAAGAATATAATATATAGAAACCAAATGACAATTAACACGAAATTATAAGTAATACTCGTATAAAGCCATGTATATAAATCTAGATTAGTATAAATTGCTTTGTCCTTGAGTCATTAAAGCATAAAATATCGTAGTGTATTTTATAAAACATCATTGAATATGTTAAAGTTGAAGGAAGCACGTGCGGAGTGCGCGGTGAGCGGCGTTATAGCCACAGCGTTGCGAGTGCTGCGTCTGTTTGGTCTGGCGCCGCTTCGCATCTCACGCGTCCGCGACGACGTCTATTGCATCAGCCATTCACACTTCGCATTAATCTTGAGCAGTATATCAATCCTTATGATAAGTAGGACTAAGATCGAGTGTGCTTAATCTTACGATGTAAAAATTATACCTTATTTTATATTTTTTTGTTACAGTTACAATGGTAATGTACTTCTGTTTAAACATTATATGGTGTGACATAAGCGACCCCACTCCTATTTCTATGCTGGTTAAAGTCTGCAGACATATAGCACTTGTCACCCCAATTATTGCTGTAACAATTGTAGCGATCTGTAGTGCAAACCGCCGGATGGACAATTTAATGTCTATATTTAATCAAATAAACAAGGTAATTGTAAATATATATCTCCTTAATATAAAATCAGTACCAGCTCAACAATTATCGTGGGTCAGAGCCGTGAAGTCATCACATCACATTTTAATGAATAATGAAGTATATTGATAACAAACTTTTGCTAATAAATATCAAATCCTCGCCTTGGTTTATAAGCACTGGGCTGAGACCAGAGTCAGAAAGGAATGGCCGAAGGTGGCTGCAATGAACTATAGCTAAACAAACCTGATCCGACGGTAGAAAAGAAATTGAGGATCCCTTATGTCTTAGGGAATGCTGACGTTTCGCCTTGTATAGATGCTTTCGGGGAAGGGATGCTTCAGAAAGTATTTGTCACAAGTATATAAGAAGATAATTCCCCCGCACAGTAGTCCCGGGCCACTTCACTGCAGTTGATGTATACACCGCCTCACACCACCGCTAAAGTAGCGAACCTGGTGAAGGTTTTCTTCCGTTGCCGGGTTTAGTAATAGCTATGGACGACATTGAGATGTATTGGTTCTTTCTGCAAATTATTTTTTGCGAAAGAAGCCGCCAAGTTGTAAGAATTCCCTATCTTTCTCTTTAGGTTGCACTGGCCGCCGTTTCCAACATTTCAATTATCTATCTTTGATATCTTTTAATCGGTCAGTAGTTTGCGGAACAACTAAATAGTCAATGTGAAGTACCAAATCTCTTAAATATTATTTTTAATAAAGTATTCTGGCATTCGTTTTGCCGAGGATATTCACATAACCGCTTACGTTCTCCGCAGACCCAAACGGTATCAACAGAAGAAAGGATACCACAACATAAAAAAACAGATTTTGGAGTAGATATACTTCATTACTCTAACCTAACCAAGTGCTAAGTCAATCGGTAAATCGATAAATTAGTAAAATCGATCATTCATAACCAAAACAATTCATAACCATCAATAATGATCTATACTAATGCTACTATTTACGTTTAAACAAAAATGTTTAAACAGTTATTCTATTTTTGTTTTAATGTTACCATAAGCTTTCAACAGTGTTGTGATTATACATATTAATAAATAATTGATTTTTTTATTACTTACTCGTAGATTCGTGAAATTATTAGATATGATTATAAATCCGAGGTAACGTCCGTCCGTGTGATACTTACGTCGTTTGGATTTTTCTCATTAAATCTAGTTATGTATGTATTTGATATGATCTTGGTAAATCCTTCAACGAATATACTCTACGGTGATGTCGACTGTAAGTGACGTTTAAATTATTACATAAATGTAATAAATATCTATTATTGAAGTATAACTTTTAATCTTCTTGTCTTGACCTACATACGAGTATTTTTCTTTCCAGATAATACTATATGTTACTTTAAAACCTTAATTGGAATCGGTTACAGTATTATACTAGCTTTGCAACTTCAATACTTCTTTTTAGCTACTGTTCTACGTTTGATTGCAAAAGGTTTAAATTATAGATTACAGCAATTATTTTTTTATGAAGGTACAGAATTTAACACAGATTTCAGTTCAAAATGTTTTGCTAAAAGTATAAATATAGTCGATTTTAATAATTTGAAAGTGTTAATCGAGCAAATTTTTTTTAACCTTCAATAAAATTTATAAAGTCAAGGTTTTCTTTAGCGAATGAATAGATTTATTTAATGCAATAAATAATGAAACTGCAGTAAAATTTAAGCAATTTTTTGACATTTATAACTATGTTAACTGTACGGTATACATATACCTTCCGAAGCGAAATATAATTGTTTTGAGTAGTTAACCACAACTGTTAGCTATTAATATCTATACTTTGTTATTAAGCCGATTGTTGCTCGGTTATTAGTTTACTTTGACTAGGCTTATTAACAATTTGTAATAATAGTTAATAATAATTTATTTTATAATCCTAGATCGCCGCAGGATCACCCCAAAATGTAATTCTATACGCAGTTTATCTAGATTGTTTTGGTCGATATGTGAAGTGGTGGTTGAACTAATTCAAGCTGAAGGATTACTTTTAATAATGATATTATTTACTTGTATTACTCGTATTTTTGTGACAACGTACAGTTTATGGTTTGTCTACAGGAAATTAGGTGAGTAATTATTATAAATTTTAACTAAATTTGTTTTGTTTTTAAACTAATACTTTTAACGTAGTACCTAATATGCTATAGTCTGTGTTTCAGTAGGCGGAACACCAGATATACCTTTTACGATCCGGGTCTTAAATAGGCTGTAAGTGCGTTACTATTGTTACCGAAGCAGCTTCGTTCAAATTCTTAGGTAATAAAATCGATTACCCGCACTCCGTCGTTGTATATAATAGACGATAGCTTTTTGAATAATCTTAAAATGGTAGACAACCAAACAATAAGTAACATCAAAGAGTCTGGGATATACGATAATTATTTAACATCACGTCTATGTTGACTTTTTCTCGTTTATGATATTAATAAGACCCTTTGGTTAAAGTTAGATGCAAGCGCCATAAGAACATTGAAGTCATTGCTCGGATTAGCGCATTCAGCGGACTCTTTTGCCTTATTTAGAGACCGACACGATTTTAAGTTGAAATTAAAGAAACACTCCGAATTCTATAAGCACCTAAGAGTGACCAAAAGACATCATCTCAAAATCGAATAATGATACTGTAACATCTCTACCAAAAGATAAAATTGCCACATAGCTGGAGTCACGACTTTAATTCCATAAACAATTCATGATAGGTGCTCAAACAAATAAAGTAGGGCTAGGATAAAATAGGAAAGAATCAGATATAAAAATAATAAAATCCTTTATTCGGTAAGAGGAAAACGTTAACTACCGGCTGCACGCGATGAGCCTATAATTGCAAAATGGATGTGTGACCATAGGAGATTTTTGTATTTCACTAGTTTTAAGATGGCGCACCCTGCTTCATGATTGGTCCCCAGCATTGTTAAAGTTTTATCTTAATGCATTCCAAATGACTCCCAGATCAAAGTAACTTAGTAGGATGGGGCAAAGCCACCGAAAAATCTTGCAACATCTGTGGGAAGGTAGTAGGAACCGCGAAATACTTGCTAGTAGGGTGTAGGGTATTTTTAAATAGAGGTAAATACTCGCGTCGCCACGATAAAGTATTAGAAATCGTACGAGAAGCGGTTCGTCTTTCTGTAGCAAGAGCGCAGAAGGGTATAACAACCAACAACATATCAGTCAAGTTCGTAAAGATAGGTTCGTCCAAAAAATCAAAACTAAAACCTTATTCCATTTTGGACTCGTCCTGATTGGATTCTCCTGATGGACATGTTTGATAGGCAATACAAAATCCCCGGGGATGTTTGTGTTTCGTCGTCTAGGCCGGACTTATTCCTGTACTCGAAACAACTAAGGCGCGTTATACTTGTGGAGCTTACTGTTCCCTGGCATATATACATTTAAGCTTAACAACTATTACGAACTATATAACGAACTCATCAGGAATAAATTTATAGTTAATTTATACGCTGTATAAGTAGGCGCGGAAGGTATAACAGAATTTTCTAGAACTAATTGGTTCATTTCTAGAACGTATTTGAAAGGCGACTTTAGTAGGTTCTTATGAAATTTTGTTAGGTAGGGAGAGGAGCGTAGACAGTGAAGGTGAGCTTGTATGCGCATAGTAAAGGGGCCCTACACCTGGATCGCAAGTCCCAGGTATTGTTTGCACTCCTTTCTTTGCAGCGGGATGGGCCCGGCACCCGCACGGTGTATCCATGGAATGCTAGAAAGCTTCGTCTTATTCCACACATTTTAATTCTCATCTAGAACTAATTTTGGGGTTCGAGGTTCGGTTTCCTTTTTAACTCAATTGCTATTTTACTAATTATTTTCAGAATAACAAGCTGTAGATTTTGTTTGTATGACTGGTTTTTGACCATTAATATCGCATTATGTTAAAGGACGCCAAGAACCGGTATAAACGCCAAAAATAACAACAACCCCTTTTACTTTAGTTTTCAAAAAAAAACTTAATTAATTCTCTGATCGATATCCAGTCTACGCCAGCCAGATAAGATACGAGGCTGGACTGAAAAGTATTTAGCCTAACCAAGAAAATAAACACATACTAAATCAGTTATATTTTTATTTTTCTACATAATCACCATCAAGTTCGATGCATTTTGCCATCTCCCATTTAAAGCATTTAGACCGTTGAAAAAAAATGATTCCTCCTTAGAGTCAAAATATGCGTCTACTGCTTTTTTAACCTGGTCGTTTGTCGAAAGCTTTGATCTCCCAAATGCTTTTTAGGTCAGATAACAGAAAGAAGTCTGAGAGTTCCAGATCAGGTGAATAAGGCGGATGCGGTAATAGTTCAAAGCCACAATTGTGGATTTCAGACGTGAATTGCACAGACGTGTGAACATGGGTGTTACCTTGATGAAACAGGACTTTTCTTCTAGGTATTCCTGGATGTTTTTCTTTTATTTCTCTCGTAAATTACGTCGTAAGACACAGTAGTAATCAGAGTTTATAGTCTGATCCCTTACAAGGTAATCAATCCCATTCACACCCTTCGAGTCCCAGAACACTGAAGTCATTACTTTATTTGCCAACAAAATCGCCTTAGCCTTTTTGGGGAGCGGTGAACCAGGTCTTCTCCACTGTTTTGATTGTTGTTTTGTTTCTGGTAATGAACCCATGTTTCGTCCATTGTAACAAAACGATTCACAAAATCATCTGCATCGGCTTCAAATAACTACACAACAACAGTCACGTGAAATAGTCAATCGCGTCCTTTTTTGTTCAACTGAAAGCAGTCGCGGAACCCACCTCGCAGACACCATGTGGAAACCCAATTCTTTGACTATCATGTTATTAGTTCGTTCATAAGAGATGCCTATAATCTCGGCTATCTCTCTAATTTTTAATCTTCTGTCTCCCATAATTAAATCAAGTACTTTTTAAATATTTTCTTCAATATTGGACGTCGAGGGCCTTCCAGAGCGAGGTTCATCTTTCACACTCTCTCTACCACGCTTGAATTCTGCTATCCATTTTTTGACGGATGAATAAGACCGAGCAGAATCATCTAATTTTCTGACCATGTCATCATGGATGGCTTTCGGTGATAGCTCCTCCTTATGGAGGTACTTAATGACGGCACGCTGCTCGTTTTGCTCCATTTGCAGAAACTATGTCCGATTGCTTTGTTAAAATATATATAAAAGCAGAACTAATTACCGCACAGGTTGCGAACTTCACATAATTGACAAGTCTGAACTGAACTAAATAATGCGGGTGGATTTGATTTTTAGAATTGAATGAATCTGTGATGGACCGAGTACTTTTCAATCCACCCTCGTAGATTATAAAATGAAAAAGTGTATGTAAAAATCAACAAATATCAAAGTGAAAGTGCGTGAAAGTAAAGCAGGACAAAGCAAATTTCAATTAGCTAATGCTGGTTAAGTGGATTACGCGTGTGGCCGATGTGATATGAATAATATAACATTAATATCACAATATTGTTTCTGTTGTAGCTTCATCAGAATACTTCATGCAGAAGCTCAATTTAGAATTGTATGTCTTAACAATTCAAAGCATTCACGTTTTATTATTAATTGAACCATTTCACCGACTTAAAAACGAGGTATGTCACTGAATATGCGATATTTGATTTTATTTATTGCGGTAAACGGTTAACCAGCCATTACTATTAATTAATTTAAGTGAATATGATTTTTGTTGTTGATCAACAATTTCAAATATTTAAATATTCAATATTTTTTCTATATTTTTTGTTGGTTCTAATTTAGATGGAAAAACCAAAGGCAGTAATAAGTTGTCTTAAAAGGACATTGCCCAGCAACAGTGTCTTGCACACTGAGCTGGACATCTTCCAACATTTATTGATGAAGCAACCTCCTATAACCCCACTTGGATTATTTGAATTCAATAGGTCGCTGACTGCTACAGTAAGTTGTATGCCCAGAACCTGTTTTGTTATTTATTTTAGACAAAAAATATTTCAACGTATGTCGTTGAAATATTTTTTGTATTTGTTTTCAATTATGTGTATGTGAAAATATAACAATTTATATTTTTTACAGATTGTCGGTTATGTGGTGACATTTTTACTTATTTCAAATCAGTATGATCAATCAAATTAGTATCGCATATTGTCGTGTGTTTATTATACCTTATGTAACACTTAGTTTTTTAGTCAATAAGGGGTTCGGGTGAAATTTCATGTACAATATATTTTCATCGATTTTGGAGTAATTTTATTTTAATAGATTAAAGATTATTTTTATTGTGTTGTAATTCTAGTCATTGATAGTTTGGCAAAAAGTTATTGCTCTAAATCAGCATCCAATCTTCTCTTAATACTCCAGAATTTTTCATTGGTCAGTTTACTGCAAGTGATGTTAAGAAGAACATTTTAGATATTAAATCTGATGCTATTGAACCCGATTGATGATTGATGATGATTGAGATGATTCTTCCTATTCTTGACGTTGTGGCTCCCGCAATTACTTTGGTTCTCAATTATTTTATTGCCACTAATAAATTTCCTACTTTATGGAAGGATGCTCGAGTAATTAATACCGCTTTCGAAAAAAGAAATCCTACCCCCCTGTCAGACTTTCGTCCTATATATACGTTACCTTTCCTTTCTAAAGTCCTTGAGCGCCTTGCCCATCATCAATTTAGCTTTTTTCTTACCAAACAAAGCCTTTTAAATCTTTTACAATCCAGATTTCGTCCCTGTCATAGTACGACTACTGCATTAGTGAAATAAACAGATGACATAAGGCACGATATGGAATGCCGTAGATTCAGTAGAAATAAGGTTTTAATTTTACTAGATGTTATTAATGCGTTTAATACCGTGGATTTCGACATTCCGCTTGCTACTTTAGGTTTTATTAACATATCTCCTGTGGTAGTTGACTGGCTTCATAGTTATTTGCATGTCCGCCGCCAACGATTTTTCAGCTCTGTGACTCTTTATCGGATTGGTCTACAATCATGTCTGGGGTACCGCAAGGTGGCGTGTTGTCGCCTCTTTTACTTTTTATATTTATCAATTCTGTTAGTGATCATATTTCTTCTTTCTACCACCTTTATGCTGATGACCTACAAATTTATATTCAGGCAACTTTAGAAGATTGACCTCAAGTTATTAATAATTTAAATGACGAACTCTAATCTCTCACAATGGAGTAATTCCTTTGGACTTAAAATAAATACATCGAAAACCTCATTCACGACTTGACCTTGAGAAATTGCCTGACGTTCTATTTGAGACACTTCATATATCTTTTAGGGAATATGTATGCCATTTAGGAATAATCGTCGACCGTCATTTTTCTTGGGAACCACAGATCAGTGACGTGAGCAAATGTTTACCTCAGTAGGAGCTTTAAGAAGGTTGCGTAATTTTCTTCCCATTTCCACGAAGATTGCGGTGGTATCCTTTTTCCTATACTTGATTATGCAGATGTTTATTATTTAGATCTTAGGGAGGAGCAACTTAATAAGCTTGAGCATCTTCAAAATCTTTGCAAAAGGTTCATATTTGGACTTCGCAAATATGACCACATATCTGAATTCTGTAAAAAACTCAAGTGGCTTCCAATTCGCCTTCGCAGGAATACTTATATTTTAAATCTTCTTTATCGCATTCTATTCAATCCTGCCCTTCCTCCTTATCTAAAGAGTTCCACAATCGTCCTCTTCGCTCCGTAAATAATCTTCTCCTAGAAATTCCTCCCCACTCCTCTTCCTTCTATGCTAAATCTTTTACTGTTTGTGCCATTCAGCTGTGTATAAATAATGTCATTTTCAATAAAATTGGGTAAAATTTGGTGCCAGTTGCCCAAATGATACGATTTTTTTTAGGATTTCAGCGCCCCCTGGTGGCATAGAGATATAGAAAACATAGCCTATGTCAGGTCATGTGTAATAAAGAATCTATGTTTAAAATTTCATAACAATCAATTCAGTAGTTTTTTGTTTAGTAGTTAACTGTTTATGCGAAGAAAAATAGACAATTGACTATGTACAATGCGCTCGAAAACCTTAGAAAGAAAAGGAAGAATTGAAATGGGTCGATAGTGAGAAAACAATGTTGGATGAGAGACTTTTTGAATGGGAATAACATATGCTTTTTGCCAGATACTAGGGAAACTAAGAGAGCTAAGAGAGGAATTAAAAATATCACATAAAACGTGTACTATGACATCAAGCATGAGTAGAATTATGCGTCTATTAATTCCATCGCTGCCAGTGGCATCAGACTTTATGGCTTTGATGTGTTGCTTAACCTCGTTAGGAGAAACGATAGTAAATTGAAATGCTGAGAAGGTAGGCTTGGGGAGATGACGAATAAACTCGAGGAAGGAACTGTTGTACTGGTAATATACAGTACAACAGTTCCTTCCTCGTGGTGCAGTCGTGAAAAAAGCGTTCAGATTTTCAAGTGATGACAAAAATTTCCAAACATAAGCAGTACTGTTACCTTCAACACATTCATGAATGTATTTACGTTGTGCATCCCTACAAACCCTAGAACAACGATTGCGGAGATTTTTATATTTAGTGTAATTAATATCTGTTGGTTTTATTTTATATTTCCTTTTAGCAGCATCTCGTTGTGCCATAAGTCCTTTGATAGTATCTGTGAGCCAAGGTGCTGGGAGGTGTTTTAAATTTGAGCAACATTTTGTCATTCTCATATCTTAACCATTTGGGAGACCTTTTTTGTGTTTAGTGGTCTCCAGAATGCGACGAGATTATTAGCTAAAAATCTTCTCATGTATGTTTGAGCCGAACGCGGATGTTATAGCGAAAACAGATTGAAAAAATGTTTAGCCATTCAAAAGTTATCAAGAAAAGAAGAAAGGAGAGGGGCTCAGCTCAACACCCGCCGCGCACGGTTGGCGGATCCTAGTTATGAATTGAGTGTGTTCTTTTAATTTATATAATCAAGTGCAGTGTTTAGTTAAGGATTTTTTTTTCAATAATAGTATTTACAACTTTTTGCAGTTCTTGTATTACAATGGAAAATTTGAATCCATATACTTTTGGAATATTACTTATTATTGGAAGTGAAAAAAAAGATCTAGATGTGAAAGTCAATCCAGTCCTATCCAATCCAATCCAGTACAAAAAAGAAAGCAAAATATTGATGATGCTAATTAAACTTAAGACAATTTGGGATGCTCTCCATTAACACTTCATGCGCTTCCTGGTCACAGTTAAGCCTCATGTGCCAAACGAAAATTGGAAAAAGTGAATCGTGTTTTGAAAGAAAAAGTATGTAGTGATTAGTGTTGCAGATTTCGATATCGCAGACTATAATATTAATATGGATGCAGAAATGATAAAGAAGGCACAAGATTTTGATGTGATGATAATGTTTAATGAAAGACAAAGTGGCTAATGTAAATAGAGCTAAAAAAATTCATGTGCCAGCTCTAGCTCCGCCCTCCTGGTCGAAAGAAAAAATCATGTCCGAATTTAATGTCACTGAACATATAGTTCGTCAGGCAAGAAAACTAAGATATGAAAAGGGCATCTTAACTATTCCAGAACCAAAGAAAGGTAAAAGAATCTCTGATGACGTCGTAAAACTTATTATTGATTTTTATCAACATGATGAATTTAGTCGCAGAAATGCAGGTTGGATGGACATCCATCCAACTTTTTTAATAATTATTGATATTTTGTGTTTAATCGTTACAAAAGGAATTGAATGAATTTTGTGTAATTTAATTTCATTTATCTAAACAAAAAACTATTTGAAATAAGTAATAATAAAATATTGAAATGTTTAAAAACGGGCCATTGAACACCACTACCCTTCCATATAAATGTAAATATATTTAATGTTTAAATATTTGTATGTGTTTATTTATTCTAAACTTTATTTACTATTTTCATATATATTATTATTAGCTGCACGTTTGGCTGTACACAATGCACTTCTGCCATCGACGCTGTTATACGGCAGCCAAACGTGGGTAACACAGAAGAAGAATGTAAGAAAGATGAATGCTGTGGAAATGCGATCTCTTCGCAGAATATGCGGAGTCAGTTTAGCTGACCGAATCCGCAATGAAGAGATCCACAGAATGGCAGCTATTAGCGAAGATGTCACGTTGAAAATGAAGAAGAACGTGCTCAGGTGATTTGGCCACGTCGAGCGAATGAGTGATGAAAGAATGGTAAAAAAGATTTATACAGGCAAAGTCAGCGGTAAGAGAGACAGGGGGAGGCCTCGAGTGAACTTCGAAAAAACAGTATCTATGATACTGGAGGAAGGTCACGTAAAAAGCAGGAGGACCCCCCGGAGGGCACGTATGAAGAGGTTGATGTCTGTGGCCGAGGCGAAAGAGGTATGCAGGGACCGTAGCGTTTGGCGTTCCGTCGTCTCTGGCTACCCCACAAGGGATATGGTGTGAAGGTAAGTAAGTAAGTAAGTATATATATGATTATAGTTTGAATGTTATTATTTATATATATATATATTAGTAATTTTATCTTTATCTGATTTTCAAATCTTTTGTATGCGGTATGCTTGCACTTTACTGCTTTTCATTTTCTACTCTCCTTTCACAGGTTTGTTGGAAGAGATTTCATTTTGAAATAAGCAATGCCTTTGTACGAATTTTGTAAATAACTCTGTTTTATATATATTCTGTGTGTACATAAATGTTAAATAAATAAATAAATTAGTTATTAAGCTACGGAATGTCACATTAAAATAAATTATACTTCAATATTTTTTTGATTTTATTTATTGATTTATAAGTCAGGATGTAAATAGCTCTTAATTTTTTTGGTTGATCTCTCAGCCGGCCTCACACACAAGTGTTTGCCAAATAAACTTATTTTAATATTATTGATAAACATTTCAAAGACACTGTCCTTTTTAGGAATTGTAGTCACAATATTGTCCATTGATAGAATTTTAAAAGTATTCTTAGTGTCCATGATACAAATTCCCTTTTTACCAACATAACTTGGGCATTTTGAACGCACTACCAGTAATAAACTGCCATGGAAATCTGCCTTATATAATGTCTGTGTAAACAGTTCCCAGCTTTTGCTGGTATTATCTGGTAACGGCTTCTCTAACTCAAGCATTTGGGTGATATACTCAGACCATACCTTATTTAATGAAAGAATATCACTATATTTGACACTGTTTCGTGGTATGGTGTAAAAACCAAGAGATTTTTTCTCTTTTCGTGTAAGAAGTTTAGATTTTTTCTTCGTAGGTTTTTTCTTGTGTTCTTTACTTCTTTTCTTAGCTAGCAGGAAATCCTTTTTTAATTCATTGGGTATATTATGTACTTCCCTTTTAGGAACATTAGCTTTTAAGAAATTCACTACCGATTTGGAAGCTTCGTCTAAATCTAAACTTGACATTATTAACCTTTTTTAATAATTAAATAATATTAATCACCAAAATAACTTTCATCACCAAACTGTACTGTAAACAAAACCACATTTAATAAATAATACTTTTTAACAATTGTCATTTAGTTGTCAAAAGTGCCTGATTTTTATACACACAGAGTACTGTAAAGATATACTAAATCAATCCTATGTCAAATGTGAACTGTCAGTTTAATTTATTACAGTTCAGGAACAAATGTTTGTAAAAACTAAATATATCAATAATCTATTTCCTTTTTAGTTTCATTGAAAAAAATAAATGTTCTCTTATAATACATAAATAACCTGAGATCATCGATTTGATAGTTTTTATAGTTATACCAAAGTTAAATATGTCAGTAAATCGATATAAACCGCAATTACTGGCAACACTCATGCGTAACAAGTATTAACTACTTTTTACCGGGAAATTAAAGATTTTAATGTCTTAAATTTTCAAATTTTTATATATATACTGTTAATAATATGAAATTCTTCTGTAAAAACTATTTTTATAAACAATAGCAAATGTAAATACAGAAATGGGTGAAGTAAAAATAAACACGTAACGCCAAAATTACATCTTCAAAAAGTTAACAAATTCTTCATGGGCTTGAGTGTACGTATATAATAAAGTTTCTCAAGACATCTTAGACCTTCCTTTACTTAGTTTTAAATAATAAAAAAAAAAATTTATTAAATAAATCTTATTTATAGCGTTCAAGAATTTTTAGTTGATTAAAATGTAAGGAGCTTAGGTTCTTGACTGATTTGCAGGGTTGATATTACAATGTATACATTTAACATTGTTATATATCATTTTAAAAGATCAACTGTTGAGTCTCTGGGTGGCTCAGCAGAGCAGCATTTCGAGCCGGTGGTAACTGACTCACGGAATACTACTCACGGACTACACTGAGCTTTTTAATGTAATAATTGATTATTAAAAAGAGCGTGTAAATCCCTATTTGAATATAGATATTTTGAATTTGAATTTGGAGCACAAAGAATCTCGGCTTTCCGTTGCGACAAAGGTTATTCCATTGAAAAAGGTTCTATCAGATAGTAATTAAAATGTAGACAACTCTCAAGTTTCAAGAAAACTTCCTTTATTCGATGATGAAAAACTTCCATAGCGCGAAAAGAACGTTGAGGAATTTTCAATAATTATTATAATTGTAAAGTAATTTTGTAATTTGGCTAAAAACTAAAATGTGATTGAAAACAAATTTGTTAGATACTATCACTCTCGTGTCATACACACATGTATAATAAATCTATAGAAAATAAAGTGTCTCATTAACAATATTTCAAATTTTAACATAGAGCTCAAGAAAATACATAATTGAAAATAATATATAAATATTTCATATTTTGCCCTTTTTTTATGTGATATGAGAATCAGTTTTCTTCCATTTAGATAATTAATGAATTGGACCCATGACCTTCATATAAACAATGACAGATGATTGATGAAATACTATGTCAGAATATCAATTGCTATTATGATAATGCGAAAGTAGCATGAATATATAAATAAATAAATATATCTGTTAATCACGTAACTACTAAAGGTTATCAGTTATCAGTAACTGGGTGAAAATAGGCGATATTTTTATTCTGAATTTGTAAAAGTACAACATTATTTTAAAACGGATTAACTTACGGTTGATATCTATACTATCGAAATCAGTGTCTAAATAATATATAACTAATTTACGCTACTCAAATATTGTAAAAAGAAAGTAATCATTTGTCGATATTCATTATGAAAATTAAACTTAGCAATGGGCAAGAAATGCCTATGGTGGGATTGGGCACTTACGCGGTATGTTAATATATTAACTACAATTATTTTTAAATATATGATAATGTTATTTAATTTATAGTTTAAGCATAAAGTCGTGTATTTTAGCGTAAGGCAGAACCTAACCAATTCAAACAAGCATTGGAATGGGCAATTGAGCTTGGTTACAAACATATAGACACTGCATCATCTTATAAGAATGAAGAAGAGCTTGGGGAAGGAATTACAAATGTAATTAAACAGGGTTTGGTGAAGAGGGAAGATTTATTTATTACTACAAAGGTGTTGTATTTTTTAAACTAATAACTAAAGATTATTAACCATTTTGATTTTGGCTATGTATTTTGGATATCACTAGAAATACATGCAGTCAGTCACTTTACAGATTCTATTCTAGTGCTTAATGATTTATAAACTAAGTTTTCAAGATATTTTTCACATTAGGATATAAAATCCATTCTTAATTCTGCACCAGAAGATTACCAAACCTTATTTCCTATTTCAGCTTTGGAATGACCGTCACTTGGAAAAAGATGTAATATGTTCCCTAAAGGAGTCATTGAGTAAATTAAAATTGGATTACGTTGACTTGTACCTAGTTCACTGGCCTGTGTCTGTTAATGTATGTCTGTCTATTTGCAATAATGTATTTTTACATCATTTGTAACTCAATAACTTCATTTCAATTAATATAACAGGAGAAAGGCGAAGATATAGCAATAGATTACCTTGATACATGGAAAGCTATGGAAAAGGCAGTTCATCTCGGCCTCACTAAATCAATAGGTGTATCAAATTTTAACGAACAACAGCTAGGAAGATTATACCAACACGCTAATATCAAACCAGTTGTGAATCAAGTTGAGGTACATTGTAATTTAGTGGAAATATATTTCTTAAATTGAACTATTGGCTATTTATCTTAGTATATTTTTCACTAATATTTCCACATTTTCTCAATAACAGATAAATCCAACATTAACTCAGTATAAGTTAATCGATTACTGTAAAAGTTTATCAGTAACACCCGTTGCGTACACACCTTTGGGACTGTTATCTGAAGCGAGGCCAGAGTTCATCGGTAAGGATGTCATTAAAACGGATCCCAAATTAGAGAAAATCGCCAAAAAGTATGGCAAAACCAAAGCACAGGTTGCTTTAAGATATTTGGTAAGTATTTTTTTTTTTTAAAGTAATTAGTACTGCCGTTATAGCTTCACTTATTATTTTAGGTCCAAAGAGGAATTCCGGTTTTACCAAAATCGTTTACAAAATCAAGAATAGAAGAGAACTTGAATGTTTTTGATTTTGAACTAAATGATCAAGAAATGGCAGTCATTGATAGTTACAACTTGGATCACCGTTGTGTCCCTGGGACGGCCTGGAAACCTTACACTAATTATCCTTATTAAACATTTAAAATAGACATCTAAGAAATGAGCGGAGGGGGAAGGGATGCTTTTGATTACTGAATATATATATACTCATAATTTACTAAGAATAAATTTTTATAAATCTGTGATAAGACAATAAATGGTATATAAATGTGTTTTTTATTATAAATATCAATAAATGCTAACAGTAACAGAAAAAAATATATTGTATTGAAACCAACATGTAATAAATAATACAGATAATAAAATGATAAATACCCTTCATACGGAATGTCCAGTCAGGATCTCTTAAATGCGATGCATTTTTGTGTATTAAAAAATAATTCGAGTTTTATTAGCTTTTAGCTTTAACCGTAGAGACCCTAAGAGGCTTACAGTAATAATGCATTTAACATTAAACCTACCAAGTACCGGTCAAATTGACTGTTCTGAAACTTTTGTAAAATTTACACATTTTTAGACGTTATAATATCGTTATCGAACTACATGAAAATTCTTAGAATATGCATATAATATTTTCTTCACTCTTTACTTTTAGTTATTTCCATTATTACCTGCGTTATATAATAAAATAACTTAATTACCGGTCAATTTGACGGCGTGTGGTAGGAACAGGTATACAAGAATTGTCGGTAGGTTTAGTGTTAATAAAATAGTTCATTATAAAAATTCTAACAATATATATATATTTTATATACATATACATAGATTTTTATATACATATATAACAACACCGAACCGTTTTACAAGATTTAGAACATACCACATAATATACTTAAACAAAATGGATTCAAATCCATTTTAACAATGGAATTAAATATTTAATTAAATGCGTCAAAAAAAAAACGTTAAAAAAATCACAATATATAAAAACCCTGCAAAAAATAATAATATACAAAAAAGAAAAAAGTTTCTATAAAAATATATCTGTGCTATACACATCGGTTATTTGTACAAATGTATTAAAAATGTCAACATTGTAACCTTATCTAACGTGAATTGTAAATGTACAACTGGCAACACCTACTAAATAGTGACACCTAAACTTCAAAATAAATTTTATAACAACGGGTAACACCCACAAGATTTGTCGCTTAAAAATCAAAATAAAATTTACAAGAGCCGGCAACATTAACACAATGTTACTCAAACGTCAAAATAAATTACAAAAACTGGCAACACCTATAAAAGAATGTCACTTAAACACCAAAATAAATTATAAGAAGAGGCAACACCTACAAGAGAACGTCACTTAGCCTCATACCGCCTACTTCCAGACAAAATTGAAGACGTCCATGATGCTGTCATAGATTGTGAAGGTGATGGCGACGTCGAACACCACACGGCTGAGTCGCGGGACCGTGCCCTTGTAGAAGCCTCTAGGCCCGTCCTGCTTCCAGGTCTTGATGAAGCAGTCCCAGGTGCTCTTGTACTTCTTCGCTTCCAGACCCTGCATACGCGTCTTCACGACGTCTATCGGTGTATTACCGAAGACGGACGCCGCACCTGCAATTTTAAATCATTTTATCACAGAACTGTCAAGAGAAAAATCTAAAAAACCATCCAATACTATAGAATCCTCACCGGCAATTCCACCAAACAGTCCAACGATATACTTAGGCACGTGTTTGTCCCTGTCTCCTCCCTTGTACCAATCCCTAAGAGACTCCATCACGAAGAACCTGATGGCTTGGTTGCTGCCTTGCTTCATGATAGTCGCAGTCACCCCCTTGTACACTCCTCCTAGGCCTAAGATATGGAAACATCACTTGAAACCATCAAACGTCAAATTTCATTTCAAAAAATCAGCTGTTGAGTTCTGGCTCTCCTCAGACGCATTCAAAAGTGCCTGTCTTTTCAAAATGTCTACTTGAATAAAGAAAATTTCAAATCGAATTATGTTAGAATAAATACTTTCGACGAAAATTTCGTCCTTCCTTAGTTTAAAAATGCTTTATAAAAACAAACCTTCCTCCCTAACGATCAACCGGACTCCGTGGAAGAAGCCCTTAAACCTTGGCTTCTCCATCCTCATGTCGTTGATGAACTTGACCTTAACAGTCTCCATTGGGGTCACCGCGAAGACCGCCTCCGCGACCCCTGCCGCCAACCCACACGCGAGCTTGCCCGTGGTTGACAGAGTACCATTGTCGTTCACCATGTACAGCTTGGCTTGCTCAAATACACCGAATCTGTCATTCATTGCATAAAATTTCCATAGTTAATAAGGTGTTTTTGAGCAGCAAATCTTAAGTTTAAAACATTATTATTGAAATAATGTCATAGTACAGAGGAATGAGGTAAAATATTATTTTAATAAATTTACCTTTTACTTGTTCTAGTGAACATGTAAAATAACAAACTATTGATTTCAGAAATAAATCTCCGAAGGTCGACTGGACGTTGATAAAAATAAATCGGCTAACAAAAATACATTTGGAATTTACATTTGCATTTGAGTGAAATAAGGAAACTAGCTAGCTATATGTAATAACACGGTGTTACGTAAGAATTTTATTTATAATGAAGGTCAAATCGATACATATATCGATATTTGACCTCCGTTATCAGTAGCTCAATGCATTTCTATTTAGTGTATGACCTGTGATCTAGTTTGATAGCGTGGAGACTGAATTGTTACTATTAGGATTCAATTTAAAGCTTAAATAGATCGCCCATTTAAGTCTAACATTTATAAATAGTTAAGGACATAAAATAACATCACTAATGGCAAACATTGTTATTTCCGGTACAGTTTTTCTGAGATTCATTCTATATACACCTCGTCATGTTCAAGAAGTATATATATGTATCTTTGTCCTTAATTATTCTTTCGATATCAGTCACTCCCCTTTGTTGATGGAGTAAGTAAATGAAATTAGCTTCTCATACTGAATGAAGAGATGAACTTATTATGTATCAATTCTTATTTGATATTTCGTCAATATTTAATGAGCATTTTCGTAATTAGGAATATTCCTAATTCACGGTAAAACAATTACAATTGATAAAAAATGTCTACCTTTTGCAACATTTAATTAGGACACAGAAAACATGTATACATTGCGTTATCATACGAATTATGTTGTCTCTTATCACAAGAATATAAAAAAGATACTCTTAGTTTAAGACGTATTGTAAAATTTGTACCAATGATACAAGAAGGTGAATTAATCTATATTATACATATATATATATATATATATATAAGCGATATACCACTCACTGACTCATCACGAAATCTCCGAAACTATCTGTCCGATAACTTAAAATTTGACAAAGTTACTTCTTTTGTGATGTAGACGTCCACTAAGAACGGATTTTACGGAATTCCTATCCCAACGGATTTCAACTTTCTGCATTTCGCAAAGTTTCAAACCTGTAGGAGCTAAACACTTAACGCGGGGGTAAGATTTACTATAGCAACGGTTATCATAACAATGCTTACCATAGAAACAGTTACAATGCAAAAGTTACCTTGACAACGGATATTATGATAACTGTTACCATAGCAACGGTTACGATAACAACGGTTACGATAACAACGGTTACCATAGCAACCTAAGTTCTAAGAAGCGGACGGCAATCAGCTAGTAAAGTAATAAAGCCGCGACCGTTTCTAATGAGAAACTATTGATCGAAGCCACAAAAGTAATAGAAATGTTTGATTCAACAATAGATACAACAACCATTATTGATAAAAACGTGACATACAGACAATGTTCAAATGAATATTGTTACAAATAAAGATTTGTAAAGAGCTGATATTTGTATGTAGACAATAAATGTATTAAATTTAGTATCGTTTCTTAAACTGTGGGAGTATCAAGTAAAATAAATTTTCATCTCATGGTTGTATTTTAGAATATATGAAGCGATATCTCAATTCAGTTCGCGTTTACTTTATTTGTAAAAAATATTTGGATCAGACGCTTGCGTAAGCGCTGCGCGAAGTTCAATTGACTATCAACATTTTTTATCGTATTATATCTTATCTTAGTTGCTTACCTCACAGCTGATTTAGGTATGGACCCATACAGAAGGACACTAAGACCTCTGTATAGACCGAAGAAACCATGGCCTTTGACTGTCTTGTTCACGCAGTCAAAAATCCCTGTGTATTTTTTAGTGCCTCCTAAAATAAAATATATAATGATATAGATCACATTTATAATGTTAAAGAATAATCTTAATTCAATTTAAAAATAGTATTTGAGAGAAACGTTGTCGTAAGATTTATTAGAACTCAAAATAATCTGTCAATTACCTCGAGCTTTATGGATAGACTCGAAAAATTAAGATGGTTCATATTAATGTTGTAATGCTACGTACAGACTTGCAAACATACTTAACATTTTTTTATACGTTTTGGAGTTATACATTTGGTTTTCGTTTGCTAAAATGTAAAATTAAAAAAATGTCTCCATCCTGGTGGTGTAGAAACAATTTATTTTTCCAAGAATTTGGTACACATACTCTATGTGACAGATGTAACAAATAAAAAACACAAATTAAAAATTACCCTGAAATATTATTTCATATCAATAATATAAGTGCTACATCTCGAGTCGCTATTTCTCTTAGTCTCTCCAGCCTATTCCATACTCCTTGGATATGATAAGTAATCAACTTTTATACTTAAAAAGTCGCCTATTTAACATTACTTAGTATTATTAATATTAATTACCGCGTTACGTGTTTGGAATTGCATTAATTTAGTTTTGAAAAGTTATATTGTCAAAGGCCTTTTCGAACTAAATATATCAAGGAACCGTCTAAAATTCCGCTGTGAAAATTCTCTGCAATATACTTTAAAAGTGTACCGTTGACTTTTCAAACATATTACATCTGGTCTGCTTCAGTGTTCCAAATTTTGAAGTTCCCATTAGCGGTCAAATGATACAGCATTCCGTGCATCATATACATAATAAAACATATCTCAAACGGAACAATGGCAAGTGGTATTGAAGTCATCATTGAGATATCGGAGGTATACTATCAAGGTCGTTCAATGTCAAGTTTATTAAAAAAAACCTGTCGTCCATAATGTTAAATAGACCAAGGTTTTTTATATGTATTCAAATATTGAGCTAGTTATAAAAGCACATGACGACTAAAATAAATAACTTTAAAAAAATATTATTCATTTAAAATAGAGAACGGAGATAAGAATAACATCTTCACGAATCTGACACGTCAAGAACGTACGTTTAAATAAAGTGAAATGTAAATTGGCTCAGTGTCGTTCAGTTTTTATGAAACAACGAATTTTTACATTTACATGAGTATAACAAAATATTTTATAGTAAAGATGCAAAATCTTTACATTTTTCTTTAATTAATTGCTATGAGTTAACACTTTCACTGCCAGCTCCGTAGCGTGTACGGAGACGCAAGTTTCACCCCGTGTTTCACCCCAGGGCCGTAGCATGTACGGAGCAATTAAAAGTCAATTTTTTATAGTATTTAATTGGCTCAACATTTTTTTTACTATTTTTCCGTTTATTTAAATGCCTTTATGCAAACGTTTATATGAAAAATTGAAACAGCACACAGGGCTCAATTTCTGAAAATCTGGTGGCAGCGAAAGTGTTAAGTAAATGATAGACCTCAAAATCTTGCAAAACATGTAAGAAAACTGTGTCAAAATTTTACATTGCTACCGGGAAGCAAAAATTAATGAAAATTATAATATTACAAAAGATTGTTTAGTATCTGAATTCATTTGGGTTTGATGAAGCCGTAGAACGCCTCTCCGAGCAAAATCGGAGGAATAATATTCGGATTATTCGGATTATCCGGCAAAATATCGCATTTTTTCAGAGGGGTAACTACAAACACAGCGGCACGGTTCCACCCTAAATGTTTATTTTCGCAACATTCGAGAACTTCATTCCAACCTACAAACCATCTAATAGAATATCTAATACCTAGAGGTGGCGCATACGGTTTTGTTATCTTAAAGGCATAGTCCCAGTCTTATGGAAGCGTGTCCTTGTCCACTCGAACCCTAAAGTGGTAAATAAACTAAGATGATAGCTCGGACCCAGCTAACTACAGACCTATCGCCATTACATCCCTTCTTTCCAAAATAATAGAGGAGTGCATCATCAACCAATAGCTTTAACGCATCACTAGGATCGACAGTTGATCAATGATCAACATTATGGCTTTCGTCTCGGGCGATCGCACTGTTATTGCAAGCAAGGGAGAGACTCTGGCAGTTAGTTTGGATATAGCAGAAGCCTTCGATCGCTTATGACATAAAGGGCTTCTTTCGAAGCTTCCTTCCTATGAGCTTCTCTAGAATTTGTACAATTGGATTACCATCTTCTCACTTAACGAAGCATACGGGTCGTACTCGACGGTTTTTGTTAGGATCTCAAGTCCGTAAACGCTAGGGTACCTAAAGGCTGCATGCTATCCCCAAGTCTGTTTCTGCTGCACGTCAATGATATCTTGGATATTTCTAACATACATTGTACAGGGCTCTCTCGGGAAAAGGTACACTAGTTACGAAAAAAAACTTGTCTTCTAATATAGACCTCCTTGGGGATGGTCTCAGAATGGGGTGAAGTGAACCTCGTGCAGTTTGTTACCCAAAAGACTCAAGACAAAGTTTGCGCGTTTACCACTAAAATAACCCTTGTGTCGTATCGCCACTCTTCGAGAACATTTCCCTCAATGTCTCGCCAAGTATCAGAATACTGGGCCTCGTCAATTTCGAGTGCCTGTTGGTTTTGTGGAGAGCAAGGCGATATTGGCCTCGATGAAATTGGGAGTGAGCAATAGACAGGCAGGCAGGGAGGCAGTATCAAGCCTGGCAAGACTCTATAAGGCGCAATTTCGGTTACATATGGAGTACTGTTCTTTTCCATCTGTTCTGTTGCGCATTTATCTGTAATACAGGTACTGATAATATTAATATATATATATCCTGTATTGTTAGTTTAATTAAAAAAACTAATCATGATATAGTAACCTAAATTATCTGTTTCCAACCAACTATAGACTGTTAATACAGTTTCAAATCATTTGATAACATATCTGTGTGGATAATCAATAATCTATTATCAGTGATGTGAACAAACAACTGTGATGTTGGTATAAGATAGAATAAAACTGTTTATAGAATTTAACTGTTCTTTTGTAAACTTATATCATAGCTGGACCCAGTCGCTTTCCTTCCTTCAACCAGGGTTAAATAGGGAATGCTTTAATATTGTATAGTCTTTAATCAAAACTTATATTATTAAAAAATGATTGTTTTTGTTTGTATGTAAATACATCTTTTAATAAACAACTTTTTGGAGTGTGCTGATAGGACACGGAAAGGGGAAAATTGCTTGCAAGATTCCAAAGTAATGAGCCTTGTAAAGCTTTTTCACACTGATCATTGGGAAGAGAATACTCCCTCATACAAGCTAGGCTCTACCACTATAACTTGAAAATCTTTCATTTACATCCCATTTTTTTGTGATGCATATACAAACTATATTCAGTCACTATAATAAGTTAATCATGTCAAAGGGTGTAAGAAAATCCTATTAAAGGCTTTGCTTTGTCAATAAAAAAGTATCATAAAAAAAAAATTAACAACTAACTATAGACATGTATAAAGAAATTTGCCGCACTTTGCAGTGTTCTCAATATGAATAAATAATTTCGATAACACAAAAATAAAAATTACATAACAATTTACTTATGCCGATATGAAATGATAATAAGTAAATATAACACAATTTTTTTAAAATAAATATAACATTTGTATAAAAATTTGTAATATAAGTAATTTATTTTTAATTTACCAATGACTCGTTTATTATTAAATTCACAATCTGAAAACATTATAAATAATTAGTTAATTAACGTAATTATATTTAAAATATTTTAAAATCTATTAAGTAATTGGTGTTTATTTCATTTTTAATTATAATTGTAATCTAAGCCGGCCTAAACATAACATTTAGAAATTACCAAGAATTTTCCATTATAGTTAAATTTATTTAATGAGTTTTATTTGTTCTCACAACTTCTATTGTTGCTTATTCATTGATAGTGTATCAAAAGATCATTTAACACTAAACCTACCAACAATTCTTGTATACCTGTTCCTACCGCACACGGTCAAATTAACCAGTAATTAAAAGTTATTTTATTATATAACGCAGGTAATAATGGAAATAACTAAAAGTAAAGAGTGTAGAAAATATTATATGCCTATTTTAAGAATTGTCATGTAGTTTGATAACAATATTATAACAATTAAAAATGTGTAAATTTTACAAAAGTTTAAGAGCGGTCAATTTGACCGGTACTTGGTAGGTTTAGTGTTAAGATCATTTATATCATATTTAATTATAATAATTGTAAACTAAGCCGACCTAAAACAGTTAGAAATTACCAAGAATTTTCCATTATAGTTAAATTTATTTAATGAATTTTATTTATTCTCACAACTTCTATTGTTGCTTATTCATTGATAGTGTATCAATAATTAGGTAAAATACAATCAAACCATTTTATATCTTATTTCATCACGCATAAAGTTAACTTAATAAATTCATTGTTCATGATAATATTTTTAAAAAAATATCTATATGCTTTTGGTAATAGATAATCTAATTAAAATTACATATTTTAATAATTGAAAATAATTTTAATGAAGTTACATCACAGACATTATTTTTATTTTATTATTAATTATTATTTTTTATTAATTAAAATAATCAAAACAAACAATTTTTGTATATTAATAATTGTTTTATAAAAATTCTAACAAAACACTAAATTCTAGCAAATTAAATTAAAACATATGTTGTATGACTTTTAAGTCTAAAAAATTATCTGAAACAAATATACCAATATAATAATAGTTATACTAAATTAGATAAAAATAGTAAATAAGATGTGTTAATTTAATTATTTATTATCTTTAGCAGATCACGAATATTGTTCGATAAAGGTAAATACAAATATTACGTAACAATCCATTTACAATTCTTGAACAAAGTCCAAATCCCTATTATCCTAAATACGTAAACAAGAAATACAAGATGAATTCTATGTACCGATCCCCATAACCTCGTAAGTTGACACTCGTGCAACATGATTCTAATTGGAATATATTGTTTTCTTAACAAGAATTTATTCTTCGACTAAGGATAAGGCTAAATATATATACTGTTGAATGCTATGGCATGACGCAATTTATAAAACGTATTTTTAGAAGAAAAACACTTCTGCCTATTAGTTTGTTTCTAAGAGTCGTAAGTTCGATTTTTAAAATATCATGTGATTTAGAAAATGTTTCTTATATTACTGTTGACAGCACTTACTAACCTTTTTCGTCTAACTGGAGTTGTGTTTTCACGTATTCGGTTGGGAATGTTATACAAATTTCAATGCCACCAGTTATGCCGCCGGCAACAACTCCTTTAAGTCCGACGGATCCCGAGCCACCTGCAGCGGCCGCTGCTCCCGTCTCTGTCATCCATGGTCGAGAAAAGGGATTTTTAAAATTTCTCGTACTTGTAGACATTGTATTTTTTTACGTGCCCGCCGCTTACTGAACAATTCCGGCACACAATGCACACCCTCCCCTGATATTGGCAACCAACTGAACTCAAAATACTAAAGTAGTTCAAAGTCTTTTGTCTTTACTCTAGTCTAAAGATTATAAAAGTAGTCTATTGAAAATAGAGAAAATTTTTTAAACATAGACATAATTATGTATATAGAAGTTCTGACAATATGATATGCATAATTCTGGAATTTTGGCGGATTTCTAAATGACGTGACTGTGCCAGACAAAAGATTCTTAAAAGCATATTACCTTAATGTTTAATAAATTTAGGGAATTTATCAAAAAAATGGCTTTTAAATAACAATACTAACGGCTGTTCACAAAAACCTTTTCATATTCTTATCAGTGAAAAGATTTAACAATTATCTTTATTATTTTATACATGTTCCCAAACATTTTTATTTTTCCTATAAATGCTAAACTTCATAACACAAATTAATGGGATAGTGTAAGTTGTATAGTTTGTCTCCCTATATGTTACCACTCTTTACTCTTACCGTCCATAGAGTAATTGTGAAATGACAATGACAAATGACAACAACTGATAAATTACGATCGATAAATGTCAAATTTCAACGAATGCTACATCCCGGGGCTGTCAGAGCCCGTTTGTGGGACGCTTAATAAACCTAAAATTGAAGACCATAGTATTTTCTTGATGTATAACGCTATTTACTGTAATTTTTCACTATAAGATAATACTTTTATTTGCAGTTTGTTTAAATATAATTTGCTATTCATTCCTTATGAATTAACTCGCATGAAAGGTGTTATTTAAATATTGGACTTGAAATAATAACTTCAAAATGGCTCTTCGAACTTACGGCGACAAGCCGATTAGTTTTCAAATTGAGGAAGGTGGTGAATTCTACTGTGTTGGATCGGAGGTAAAATTAATTTGTGAACTTTTTAATTAACTTTATTACGACCATTACATTATTCTTAAAGCTTCTTTGACATAATTATCTTGAAATACCTATTGAAATTCCTGTTATACTGTACTTTTAGAAATATCGCCACCTTTAAGTATATACACAATATTTTTGCCATCAATTCCAGGTTGGTAATTATTTACGGCTCTTCCGTGGGTCGTTATACAAGAAGTACCCTGGCATGGCCAGGAGGACCCTCACAAATGAAGAAAGGAAACGATTAGTTGATAACGGTTTGGGGCCACACGTTCTCTCAAGTTCAGTGTCATTATTGAAAGCTTCTGAGGTTGAAGATATCATAGATGGTAATGATGAGAAGTAAGTATCTTCTAACTATACATGTAACTATACTATCTTAAAACACTTCAATCATAGGCTATAATTATAGAAACATTGAATTGTATACTATTTATAAATAAAACAATGATGTTATTAACTTGTAGATACAAAGCAGTATCAGTTAGTCAAGAACTGGCAACTCCTCGTGAGGGTAAGACCAAGAAACCTCACAATCCTCCTTGGATGCCGGCCATGCCTAACTCATCTCACTTGGATGCTGTTCCTCAAGCAACACCCATTAGCAGGACTAGGGTGCATAATAAAAAAGTATGGCTGTTTTATAATTAAATTATAGTTTGCTTAAATTATTTAAAAAAAAATTCTATACATCATACAAATGGAGACGCATTAAAACTTACAGTTTAATAAATTGATATAAACAATAGCATATAAAAATTACTTAAATAGTAATTATTGTTTGCTTTTCTGGATCACAATCATTATAAACAATTAATGCAAAATTTTTATTGCTATCAAGCAAATACAATAAAGATTGTGAACAGTAGAATTTGAAGGCATGAGTGTTAGTAAACTTAATAAATTATTACTTGAATTTTATAGAAATTTAATAATTAATTTTTTAGTGTTGGCTGTATTCTAATAGCTAATAATTGTATCTTCCAGGTACGAACATTTCCTCTGTGTTTTGATGACACAGACATGACAGCAATGTTGGAAAATGCTTCTCAGAAGCAGATACTAGTGCCCATTAGACTCGACATGGAAATAGAAGGACAGAAGCTGAGAGATACTTTCACTTGGAATAAAAATGGTAATTCTTGTGAGACACAACTGTATTTTTTTGCACAAGCCTGTTTTCTTTTATCGCTACGGCTAAGACTAAGACGGACTCCAGACGATGTCACCTATAGTTACTTTAGGTCTCTGAAAAAAGAAATATTACCATAAATTGTGCAATAGAATATAGTTATTTGTTAGTCACTAGTTGCCCCATTAGAACATTATATATTTCAAATTTAACAAGTCTATGTAACTTTGAGCTATACAGAGACTATGATTTTCAGAATATTATTTCAGGTAACAATTTCCATATTACAAATATCACTAAGATCAGCCAACCGTGCGCGGCGGGTGTTGAGCTGAGCCCCTCTCCTTTCTTCTTTTCTTGATAACTTGAATGGCTAAACATTCGGCTCAAACATATATGAGAAAATTTTTAGCTAATTATCTCGTCGCATTCTAGAGACAACTAAACACAAAAAAAGATCTCTCAAACGGTTAAGAGCTTTGCTTACGCGCAGCTCAATAAAGATAAACATGCATATTACTAATCAATTATTAAATATGACATTAATGAAATTAATAAATTTTCAGAATCAATAATAACACCGGAGCAGTTTGCGGAAGTACTCTGCGACGACCTGGAGCTGAACACGAGCACCTTCATTCCAGCCATAGCCTCATCCATCCGGCAGCAAATCGAGGCCTTCCCTAGCGAGCCGCCCCCCATCCTGGACGAGCTGGACCAGAGGGTCATCATCAAGCTCAACATACACGTTGGGAACACCTCGCTCGTAGATCAGGTACTATATAAAGATCAATCATTTGCTTGTATGCAAGAATCTTTATACATTAAGGTGAAAAATTTGAATTAGATCATACATGCTTTGTCCACAACATACATGCAAAATATTATAATATAAATTTTAATAGAATATCAGTGAATAAGAAATGTCAAAAAAATATATAAAATTCACATTTTTTTTGGAAGATATGCTTGTGGTGATTATAAAAATTGTTTGTTGTATACATTCTGGTATTTCTTTAACTAAAGAATAACATGCCAAAATGTCGACTTTCCGTTTTGAAAATCATTCTGTTTTGTGCAGATTATACTATTTTTTATTAAGAAAAAGAAAAAACAATTATGAAGCTAGCTATACTTCGTCTTCAGGTGGAGTGGGACATGGCGGAGAAGGAGAACAATCCCGAGCAGTTCGCGACTCGACTGTGCTCGGAGCTGGGTCTGGGGGGGGAGTTCGTGACGGGCATCGCGTACAGCGTGCGAGGGCAACTCGGCTGGCACACCAGGACGTACGCCTTCAGCGAGGCGCCGCTGCCGCTTGTGGAGGTCATACTGCTGCTTGTGTTCAGGGGGGGGGCGTCTTAATCTTTTCTCAAAACGAGGGGGTCGGCTTCCATCTGGCTTGGCTTGGTATCCCGGTCGCGTTCGTCGTTAATCTCGGGTGTATTCTCCTAGAGATCTAAATGATAGTTAAACTAGACTTTTAAACTTTGACCGCATGCCAATTATAAATAGTTGAACACTCCGTGCTATGGGAGGGAGGGGGGGGCATCTTGATCATTTCTCGAAACGCACCCATAGCATGGTACTCGGTCGAGTTCGTTCTTTCCTATCTCCTAGATCTAAAAGGTAATGAAATTTTAGAGACACTAAAATTTGACCGACGCTCATTTTTAAAGTTGGAACAAGAGTGAAAAACGGCTCTTAAATTTCTGTAATTATCCATTCTGATATTCAAGAAGTTTACGGCTTATACTTTATAAATGTCTAGTAAAAGATTTTATTTCAAATAATCATACAATGTAATTGTGGAACGTTAGATTTCAGTAACACGGTTCGTTTTAAAAAATCGGCAAAAATCCATGAATATTATTTTTTTTTTTTTTGTATCTAAAAAGGACAACTAAATAACTACTCCACTCTAGTAATTCAACAATCAATCTATAGAATAGTAGTATTTATAATGTAAAGTGTATGAAACAGAACCGTTGGTCGGTTTATTATTGCCAGTCTTGCCTATTGTCGGCATAGTCATTAGTTTTATTATAGCAAAATATGAAAAACTGAGTATCATAAACAATCGGTTTGTATTCTAAACATTTCAACCACAACCCTTGGTAAACGACCGACGGCATTCTCACAGTAAGTCGCGTATTCTCCGCACGAAAGACTGAATAAAAAAATAATAGATACAGTAGAAAGTAACACAGTTGTGTGTTATTATATCGACAGACGCCGTACCGTCAGCCTTCGGAAGCAGAGCAGTGGGCGCCCTATCTGGAGACACTCACCAACGCTGAGATGGAGAAGAAGATACGGGACCAGGACAGAAACACCAGGAGGATGAGGCGACTCGCCAACACCACTCCGGGTTGGTAACATACACACACATACACTATATATACACCATACATATGCTACACTTACACCATACACACATTATATAACACCATTTATACACTATGCATACACCTTACATACACTTAACATACACCATACATACACTATACATACAATACATACGCCACACATACATCATACAAAAACTATACATATACTATAAATACTCCATTCATACACCATACATAACTATATATATACACTATTCATACACTACACATACACCATACATACACCATACATACACCACACATACACCACACATACACCATACATACATCATACATAACTATATATACACCATACATACACCATACACTATACATACATTGGGTTATTGCAATTATTCTATAGATTATATATATTGTCTTGTGCTATTCTAGTTCATATTTATGGGGACGTAATAATAGAGTAATTGGCTTTTTGTTGGTATTTGATAATTAAACATATTAGGTAATTTAAGTGAGGTTTTTGGATAGTACTTTATTGGTTTGTTACAAAAATGTATTTATTATATTATATTATATAAACATTATTGTTTTCGTCAAGTACTTACAAAATAATCATAGTTTTTATATTTTTTATCACTTTTAAATTTATAATAATAGTGTAATTTTTTCATAATAATTATTTAATGGTCATGATTACAGTATTTAAAAAATATAGGAAAAATATATATTACATTAAGATTGTTAGGGTTATAAATTAAATAAAAGTACAAAATACTGCAATCGGCCATCTTACACAAATCAGCGCTAGTGACGTCACGCCTTAGTAAACAACACTATATAAATATATATATTTTTTATAAATGTCTGTCAAAATATAATATTTTTACTAATTTATTCCCAAATCTACATTTATATAACTGTAAAATGTTATAAGCAATTTTTTTTTCTTGATCATATTGCAATATTTACTAAGGCGTTACGTCACAAACGGACGCCATTTTGGAAAATGCAATTATACAAATATTATATGGTAGTTATTTAAAACTTTTGTAGTCATAGTTTATTATTATACTGTTTAATATTATATCAAATATATAAAATATTGATGCTTGGGGCCGGCGTAAGCTCGGAATCAAATCGAATTGAGACATATACAACCTAATAGACATTTTGACTGAACCACACACCGTTTGTGTAATTTTTAATGCAACGACAATGCGGCTCAAACACATACATTGTGTTTAATAAAAATTATAAGAGGATGCAGTGTCACAAACCATTTGTGTTTGTTTTGTAGTACCTTCTGTGCGGCTATACACATTTTTGTATAAATTTTGGACGAAACCCCGTTCGGTTTTTTAATCTTGTAATAGTAATATCTCGAATTATTATTACATTTTAGTCATTGATTTGCAATAAATAAATAAATATTATTATAATATAAATATTAGATCATAATATATATAAATATTTTCTAGAACAGCTCGTTTTTGTTACATAATATCTTGGTTGATCCGAACGATCGATGCGAAATACTTTCCACAATACGTGTGTTAAATCACATTGGCGATACACACGTTCTACGAGTTGTGCCGCATACACATTACTTTTCGGTCTAGTTCTATACGAGTGCGGCTCCACACATACCGCGTGTGAAGCCGGCATACGCGTTACGTTTTCTTACAAGTGCTATACGAGTGCGGCTTGCTGTTGGAGCCGCACAAGGATTTCTTTCAATATATATATATATATATATATGTAGTTATTTTGTCTGTTCGATTTGATTTAGCGCGTACGTAGTATTGGGTGCATGTGTATATGATAAATAATAAATGAAAGTCTTAAAGTATAATATAATTCTGCATGAAGTGACTCGCTCAATAATTTATTATACATATATAGGTCATTATGAATTGTGCAGAATTAGGTTAGGTGTGTTATGTAAGTGGACTGTTGAATTTTTATCACATTAAATGATTTTTTTTTCAAAATTATTTGTTTCATTTCATTTACATTTACATTTACATATTTGGTGATTGAATTGATACATTCTGCTTACCGTTGTAATTTTGGTAATCTTTAATTAATATTACAGCATTAGCATGAGGGTTTAGTATTAATATTAGTATTAGTATTAGAATGCACTCATAGCTTATGCACTTTGCATGTAATTTTTATTTTATATTATATATTTACGCTTAACATAATCTATCGAATAGATATTTCATTTTTAATTCCATATAAAATTATATATTAGAGACTTAGAGACTTGTACCTAACAGTAATTAAATACTTCACAAATATTATTTATAACACGTGGTGGTTTGAAGCGATTACCCTTCGGGGCCCGGGATGACCCCTCAAGGGGTCATAGAGAACCCCTTGAGGGGTTGACCTCAAAGAGGTGGGGAGACATTCTAAAGGTAATTTTGGTGACAGATGCGTCATTGACCCGAGCTGTTAATCGCCTCATGAGAGTGGACGACGCGCTGTTCGCGACCACCCCGGATAAGAGGAGGAAAAAGATTTAAACACCCTCAAAAATTGTATCACCCTCTCACCCTACGTATTTCTTAATAAAGACAAGAGTTGACTGACGAGATGGACATCATGCAACATACTGGATTAGTTTTTACAATAAATATATGTAAGATTATAATATGAGATGGATTTAATCACCCTCTAAAGATTCTGTCACCCTCTCATCCTACCTAAAATAAGAGTTGACTGCTGATATGGATAACACACTCTTCTGCAACTGGATTAGTTTAGTAAGTTAATGTAAGAATATAATAAATGGATTTAATCACCCTCAACGGATTTAAACATCCTTCACCCTATAATATTGTGACTCTAATTATAGTAGCCCTTTTTATGATTAATAAGAATTAAATTGTAACAAAAGTAATTTTACTATATGTAGTTTGTAAGTCTTAGTTATTAAAAAGCTCTCATCGCCTCGGTCAGTCGACACTGGAGAAGAATCAATTATATTGTTCATTAAAATAAGATTTTATATGAAACTATTGTTTTTTTTTTAAAAGTAAAACCTACCAACAATATTAGTTTTTTTATTTAAATGAAAAAAAATACCTACTAAGAAGCATAAGCTTACTGACGTCAGTCAGAATTTCGATAAACTAAAGAAATATATACAATTATTACGAGCAACACTCAAACCTGGACCTATCTGTATGAAAGAGTATTTGTATAAATGAGTCACTACAGAGTATTTGTGTAAGTGAGTCGCTACAGTATATTTGTATGAATGGGTCACTAAATACTCTGTATAAATTAGTCAATACAGAATATTTGTATAAACGAGTAACTACAGAGTATTTGTATAAATGAGTCACTACAGAGTATTTGTATAAATGTGTCACTACAGAGTATTTGTATAAACGAGTCACTACAGAGTATTTGTATAAATGAGCTACTACAGAGTATTTGTATAAATGAGTCACTACAGAGTATTTGTATAAACGAGTCACTACAGAGTATTTGTATAAATGAGCTACTACAGAGTATTTGTATAAATGAGTCGTTACAGAGTAAAGATATAAAACGGTAAGTTTTATCAAACCCAATACCCGTTCATATCCGTTCTAGGACAGGCAGTATTGCAGTATTATTGTTCTATAGCGAGTAAGTAAAAAGAAATGTATGAAGACACATCTAATTGCTTCTGTAATCCGAGAAATTAACTTAATTTTTGGACCTCTAAATAATCATTGACTCCATAATTAGGTTCTTACACGTACAATGATGTTATTAAACACCTATGAAGCCACAAGGTGATAATTAATTAATCTTTTATCCCAGGGTTAGTTTATTTCATTACTTAAAACAATGGCCGTCTGTATTTTCATTTAATATAAGCTGTGTCCACAACTTAGTGAGAGTGAATTATGTTTATTAAAATAAAAGAAGCCTAAGTTACATCTTATAACATCAGCTATCTGCCAGTGAAAGTCCTGTTAAAATCGGTCTAGCCGATTCAAAAATTGGACGGACATCTGTTTTGTTTGGACAGACAGGTAGACAAATTAAGAAATTGATTTTTTATATCAGTACTGTATATACTTTCATATGCAGTTAGTGAAAAGCTGTTAATTTGGAATTACAACCAGACACTTCAGTTTTATTTATATGTTTAAATAATACTAGTAGTCGACGTCAGTTTTATTGAGCTGAGCGTAAGCGAATCTCTTAACCGTTTGGGAGACCTTTTTTTGTGTTTAGTTGTCCCCAGAATGCGACGAGATAATTAGCTAAACATTTTCTCTTGTATGTTGAAGCCGAACGCGGATGTTATAGCGAAAACAGATTGAAAAAATGTTTAGCCATTCAAAAGTTATCAAGAAAAGAAGAAAGGAGAGGGGCTCAGCTCAACACCCACCGCGCACGGTTGGTGGATTCTAGTATATTTAATTTAAATCTTTATATAATAATATAATATTTTTTTCATTTGGGAATTGCTTTATTTATTTTAAAATAAGGCTTCTATTTGAATTTTTATTTTTAACGTATATAATTCTATTTATTTTTGATATTTATCTTCAATTGTTATTCTTTATAAGTCAGATTTAATGTTTTTATTTAGGAAAGAATAAATCGCTTCAAGTATAAGTCTATAAGCGGCTTTAAACAATAAGTTAGAAAAGTTTTCTAAGTTCTGAATCTTAAAAGTTGTGTGTGCGATTTGCTTACCAATTTAATTAATTTAAAATTACTTTATAGCTTATATAATGATTTTTCGTTGGAATGAAGATATATCAGACATTAATGTAAAAAAAACAAAAACAAAAATAAAAAACCTCAACCTCTTTCGGCTTTAAACTTCTCGCTCTGCAACTTTTCAGTGAAACTTTTGCGGTGTCTGACATTTGCGGTGTCTGCTGCTGTGAGATGTGAATGTTAGGATCAATCCAGGATTATAAATAATGTAACACAATTGTTCATATTACGTTAAATGCGAAAACAAATAAAAATATTTTTGAAGTTTGATTAAGTCAAAAAAACTGAATAACAAAAAAAATAATAAAATATTTTATTTAACGCGCACGATATAATGCCAACCAAATGTAAGAGGTTAGTATTTATTTTATATAAATATAATATAATGAAGGAGGAATATGTTAAAAAACAAAAAAATGCTACGTTTTTGTCTTTTGACTGTTTATGTTTTTAGATGTTCGTTTATGAAAAATACAATTAGTTATAACTTATAATTACAAGTAATAAGTATAAAGTACAATGCAATAAATCTACTGAGGATGAGGTTAAATTGTTGATTATTATTTCCATTCCAGAATAACCTCAAAAATGTTTTTGTTCATCAAATCGCAAGTCTTGCTATAAAAGGGCGACTGCTCGACTCGTGGATTACTTGCTCGATCGAGTCGAAGCGATCTCCTTAAAAAAAAGATTTTATTATACTTAAATTCCTGTTAAACTCAACTTGACTCTAAATTCTAATAAACTACTAATTTTTTTGTAGCTCTGCTATAAAAATGATAATACCAGTTGTCTCCGTGCTCCAAGTAAAACTCATTTTTGCACTCAAACGCGGTGCGGTGTATTGAAAATGTCAAATCTGTCCGAAAGCTTTACAATAAACTCGAAACTTGGACACAATGTGTTCATACAGCAGTGTCACAATATATATTGAAATAACACTGTGTTCATACAGTGACACTCAATGTATAGACTGTTCCTGTATAGTGTCTGAAATACCTAGGTGGTTTCTTTTTACCTTCGGGGATGGACGGTATTCAGGATGCATACTGACATTTCTTCGTTAAAAAGTTATAATCAAATATATGCTCAATTAAAAACCAATTGACAAGATCGATTTACTCTATTCGAAAATAATGCGTTTTTTATATAATATATACCATAAATTTATCATCATATCAATTAAAAAAACGTCAACATTTTTAATTTAATTATATTACAAGCCAAAGCATATTGTATGTTTGTGAAAATGAAAAAGAAATGAATGAATAAAGAAAATTATCATAATAATCCGCCAAGTAGTTTATCTTTGATTCCTTTGATAAAATAAGAAAAATCAATCCACTCGTTCTTAAAAGTTATCAAATACTTTTCGACTATGGGCTGATATAGTTTATACTCAAGAATACATAATATACAAAAGATCATAATAACGTCAACATCTAAAGTTTTATAAACACGAAATACTTAGAGATTACTTGAACTGAACTTAGTAAACTATTTCAGGAGAGGGAAAGGGAGAATGGTGTAAGGGAGATAGTATGTTTTTAATGCTTTACACTAATAAAATTAAATGATTTCTAATTTAAGTGTATAATATATTTATTATATACTTAAATTTATATACATATTCATGACGATGCATGACGATGCAAGACTAGACCTCCTCATGTCGATTGACGAAAAAGTGATTGATGAAAAGAAATATGTCCTACTGTAAAGGTTTGAACAAAATCTTGGATGTCTCATATTGTTTTTTTTTATATTATATTTTCACTTTTTGCACAAACACTTGTAAGGAAATGACAAAAAACTTTCACCCTTCACATGCGTAAAAGCTATCCCTATTCTACGTAGCAGTAAACTAATAACCAAATTGACAATGGTGGCTGGCCATTTTTTCCCTGACAGCTAATATTTTCCGGCATAAAAACATCCCTTTTCAGATTATTAATGTGGTTGACGGTTAGACATCCAAAAATAATTCACGTTTGTAGTTTATTCATAAGATCGGTCATACTCATGATTCTATAATATAAAACTATAAGTGATTAATTGATTCCTGTGACTTAGGTAATGTTCCTGGTTAAGATTTATTAGGCTCGATTCAGACGTTAAGATATAAAGACGATTCAAGTTTGGAATACAGAAAAACATCAGGAACGCATGCGCGGTTACAGCCAATGTCCTCTCCTTCCGATTTAGTGTTGGAGAGATGAAAATCCTATCTCATCGATGTTTCTTATCAATATTCTATTAAAACTATTTTTAAAATAACAAAACTATTCCAATATAACAAACACATTTTACGTAAACTCCATAACAGTTGATAAAATAATGTTTATAAAATTATTAAGTGTTATTAACTTAAAATTATTATAGCTTTATCATTTCGTTCTAATTAATAACTTGTTATAAATGAATACAAGATATTTTTATGTGTATTTTTGTATTATTATATATATCGATACAATATTTTCCGACCATAGTGGAGGATTTAGCGAACGTTCAGTGCGATAAAACGATCGGTTGGAGCGGGTGGATCGTTCGAGGGGGATACGAACCCGCCAAAGGTGAAATTCAAATTTGTAATTGTTGCGAATAAGACAGAGTTTCAAAAACAACACCCTTAGCATTAACAAATAGATTTTTTGTGATATGTGTAAATCGTGATAAATATAATTATAATAAAAGTTTTAGTGTGTGCTTTGAACAATTAAATGGATGTCGGTGAGTAATAGTTAATAATATAACTATAACTTATTGTTGATTTTATAGATAAGATTTTTCTAAATATTATTTGTTTAAAGGGACTGAAAAAAAATATGTATAGTTACCCCTTAAGTGATGGGTATGAAGACAAACGATTTCTATAAAATATTATCAATCTTAAATTAGTTTGAAATGAGTAACAGTGTCAGCTCGAAGCATCGTGGTAAGTGGCGTAGCAAATGTGGCATAGCGAAGCAAGGACGGCGTAGGTTCTGAATTTCTGTCTGCTTAAAGTTAATTTAAATATTAATCTTATGTAAAATATATTTATATTATATTATTAATTTATTTTTCATTTACTTTTACATATCTGCGATATATGTGATAGAAATAGCATTGGCTCGCACATAGCTATATCAGATGAACTTTGTAACATTTTGCTAGGCAATAATGAATTTATTGGATTCATTACTCGTCGATGCAAATTAAATCCGAGCTGCTGTAACACGTTTATTAAATAACATTTATCTTTATCTATATCTTTACATATAAATATATTTAACAGATATTTCTGTTCTCTTCCTACCGAAATAGTCAGTCAGCCTCACCAAATTTTGACTGACGTAGACAATTATTAAGACAGGTTTATTGGAATAACCACTTTAAAGGTTTAAAAAGAGAGTAAAAGTTTATACAGAAGTTTTTTGTTTTCGGGGTAAAGATGCAACAAAGAGTTACTTTTACTATTGACTTGACTGGCTATACCTTACTGCTTTAAGTTTAAATTAACAAGATGCCACTATATAATATTAAAACTATGAATTCTCTGCGATATACGAATAGATCAATAACAAAAAAAAATCCTTAATAAATACCGCGATTTTATGTATAAAGTTCTCCCTTCCCGTGGGAATTCCGCAATAACACCTATTTGGTTTGTTTACGGTGTCACTCACAACGACAGTAGTCCCCGTTTCGCCAGATAGATGTAAATGTTTGTTAATTTTGTTTCATGACTGAAACTCCCTTGGGACTCAATCTGTGCCTAAAACTCTAGCTCTAAAAATGTAGTTGCACATAATATAAGACCTATATCTGATATAAATACCTTCACGAGTTTAATTATAGTCTTATATCCGATCAGATAACATGACGTCACAAGAGGTTTAAAAGATTAAGTACATTTGTGAAACCGACATCAAATTAGTAGCTAGATTAGTTGGCATTTCTATCGTAATACTTACGCAGAGAAACTTGTATTAAATACACATACATATAAACAGATAAACAGTTTAAAAATAGGTATATATAATAATATAGCATTAAAATGAATGAATTTGTAAAACAGAGGATGAAACACAGAACTAAAAATTATATATTTGACTCCCAAAATACTGAGCTAGAAAAATACTTTTTTTGTAACAACTAGTTTAGGTATAATGTTTTTTTATTTTTATTATAAATAACTGTGTAACTCTAGTTTATATAAAATACAAAATAAAAAAAAATATTTGACAGACGTTGCTCTAAATGGGGTGTCGCATCTGACAGTGACGTTTAAAAATCTTAACATTTTTTCTTTTTATCAAAATGCATTTTGTATTCAAGATAGAAGGATTGTACATTATTTTATAGTTTTTAAAGATAGCCATGTTAGATCCATATACTCAAGGTCGATCTATATACAGTTCTTTCAAGGTATAATAGATATAATATTTTTACCAAATTACTCAAACACGCAAATAGTTTACGCCACGAATAAACGAATAACCTAAGGGGTTCCTTTTCTTGTTCACATTATCGATTTAAATATTGTTTAAATCTTTTTATTGTTTTTATATATTATCTCTCTCTCTGTCTCTCTTCCTCTCTAATATATAAGTAACCATCCAGTAACATGTAATTAACTGAAATCGTCTCCCAAAGACCTTTAATTTCGTCTGTACAGCATTTTATATAAGATATAGCTTTTAAAATGTTTTTGACTTACCAATAAAATGTAGAAGATTTAAGTGTATGTATTTCATAGAGTAATTCTTTTAGTTTTATTCGTATTTGTTCATTCTTCTTATCAGTGACACGCAGAGAAGAGCTTCAGTTATTTAGGCGGTGCTGTGAAATGTGAAAGTTTGTATCTGCCAGTCAAGCTGTCAAGAAATCTGGGAACGATAGTGTTATTTGAAAATGGTGCGCTATGTTTTTTGGTTACATTTAGTGTTACGTAAACAATAGCTGTCAAACTTTTTGCCTATGAACTGTTTGAAGGATTTTAATGAAAGTAGATACTTTTACATAGAAGTTTCTACCGTGATCTATATTGTAGTATACTTTTTGTTCCTAAAAATGCCTTTTTCATAAAAACTAATTTCCACTATATGCGCGTGTGATATCGGCTTATTATGTTAGCCAATATATATTATATTTTTAACCTCAAAATAATTCTTTAACTTTCACGGAAAAAATAAAATAATTGGTGTAGGTTAACAAAAACGCAAATTACTAAGCTGGTTTTTATGATTTGGTTGGTTTAAGTCACCAAATAAGATTATTTATTACAGCGGTTTTCTCTTTTTCATAGAAAACAACATTTATTTAAATTATAATTATAATAATACTAAAAATTAATGGATTGTGTAAACTTAAGTGATGATAAATGGTTTATGATTGAGGCTGAGGGGAGCAAGCGAAGTTACTGCAAAAAGCTAGTTAGTTTCAAATAAAATAATGTTTTTTTTTCATTTGTGAGGATTACAGAAGGAAGTGTTTGAACAAAAAAGTATCATAACTTTTTATCAAAAACAAATTTATTGATATTAAAAAAGTGCTAAATTTACATTTTTTGCAATTACAGCCCAGTATTTTGAAGTGACACGTTTAAAAATAATATTAATAATTTTGATAGATGTAACATTTCCTAAAAGCCGAATACAATAACAATATTTTAGTTTTCACAACACTGAGGAAAGAAAGGCGAATATGAAAGAGAAACTTTCTTAATTTCGTGTCTATTCTTACAGACTACTTGTGTTGTTTGGTTGAAGTTAATATTTTTATCAACAATGAATATAATAATATTAAATATTATAATATTGATATTTATAATAAATTATATTATAATAAATTTATCCCTGTTCAATTACAATTAAATTTAAAATGAAAATAACTAAGTTAGAATAGTTTATAATTACAGAATGTCACGGAACCCTCATCTCAGTTGAGTCTTGATTAACGAAATTAATTTTGCTAATACCAGTTCACGCCCAACTAAAGCCTTATGTAATTGTATGTTATATATTGATGTAGTAAGTCATATTGCACATTTCATGTAAATTATTTTACAAATATTGAATTAATTCAACATAATTTGTCATTTAAAATGGTCAATTAATTAATATATTTTGTCATTATAAGCGGAGTCGCGACGCAAAACTAGTTGTATATATGAGTAGTATAACTGCTAGCTGGAATGAATAGTTAGCTAGATTATAGATAAGAAGTCCCAAACATATGTGGTATCCATCTAGTTTTCGAAGTACCTTAAGAAGTAGTTGACGTTTTGATGTGTTATAAATTTTTATTGTTTATTGCGAAAATCCAATACGAGTTGATCTAAGTGGAACTACATTTTTACAAAAAGGGTTTCTGTAGAAATAAGAAGTGCATATTTATTTATTTTGGATGTGCCATTAATCAAGACAAAACCATGCGAATTTTTTTGTTTTGTTCGTTGCTTTTCTCATTTCTTTGTTCAATGGAAACAAGACATCATTTGACATAACAGATTTATGGCGTGATCCCAGTAATCATTTTAATGATTTCTACTTTTCCATGATAGATATACTTGGTTTAACAGAAGATACTAAGCACAACATTCAGTATCCTGACATTCTGAAAATGTCGAAGAGTGGAGAAATGCCTCCTCCTTTACCTCCTAGCAAAAAAGAAACTGAGGTTTCAGAAGGACAAGATTTTTCAAGCAGAAAAGATCCTGAGTTTTTACCTTTTACAAGTTTTCTTATGGACAGCATTTGATTAAACAAAATAAACAAATTATTTGATACGAGACATAGATTTATCAATTAGGCAGGCTGAATTACTAAGATCTAGAGTACAAGAGTGGAACTTTTTTGCTTCTAACACAAAAGTACCTGTGTAAAGGAAAAATAATAAAGAAATGGCTTCATTTCATTAAAATTTCAAAACTTTTATGAGTGAGTTGAATATTCTTTATGGCTGGAGTTTATTTATTGATGGTTTATATTTAAAGACAGTATTCAAAGTTAAGTGACGTAAAACTCAAAGGGATATTCGTGGGACCACAAATGCGCACTCGGATGGGAATCAAATTTCAACAAAAAGCTTATTGACAAGGAACTTAATGCCTGATTGTCACTGAAAGTAAGTCAAGTTGTAAAAGGGTTTTAAGGTACCGTAGAGTCGAGTTAACGATATGTTGGAGGCATACGAAAAGACATGTTGTAGAATATCGTTAAAAATTATCTTTCTTCACTCCCATTTTTTTTTCTATCTTGGTACTATTAGTGATGAGTAGGTGAGACCAGGATGTAAAGAAGCTTGCAGAACGTATTCAACGTACATTATGCTAAGCAATTACTGTTGGCGTTTAAAATGAGAAAATTCTACAAAGCACAAGAGAAAAAGTTAGAATTTAGGAATATTCTAGGTTTAAATTATATGAATTCACTTCTATACATATATATATAACTTAATATATATATGTTATATATAAAAAAAACTGGTGAATTTGATTATATATATTTTTAAATATGTTTGGTTTGCAATCTTGAGTATAAGTTTACACATCGTTAGAAGAAAAATGAGACTTAATGGAAAAAAATATTTATGTTCTCTTAGCATACGATAGGAACAAATAAGAAAACATGACAGTTCAAAGCGAGTACTTACTTTTTTATTGTAAAGCAGTATAATTTAAAGTAAATATAGTAAGTTATAAATAATATTACAGTATAATTCTTATAAGTCAAGACTTACTATCAAAGTTAGTTTTTTTTAGTAGTAAAACTATAAATATTGGATGTCAAAGTCAATATATAATGTCGATAGGCTTGTTAATCATGTTAACTTGTCGTTACTACGGCGGCTGACTCGTAATAGAGTTTCCCGGACGATTGCATATATTACTACAGGCTGATGTGAATCTTACACCTAAAGATATAAAATCCAAAATGGAACTACAAATTTGTATATATAATAATTATTTTTTACTTTTTTTAACCACAAACAAAACTACATGTTAAATTTTTCAATGAATAATAAAGTAATAAAAAAGCTGATGAAGGATGTAATTAAACATTTAGAGTTCAATAACCCGAGATAGCTTGATTCATCACAAATGAATTTAAGTGTTCCGACCTAGTTTCACAAACAAAAAACCATAAGAATGATGATGCTGAAGCCCTACATTCCCCGAGACTGAAACACTCACATAAAATACAAAGAGGCAGAAATAAAAAGAACTTAAGAATTATGAAACTATTGAGTTGAAAATAATAGAGTTCTAAGTACCCACGGATGAGGTATAAGAGTGACATAGATTCGTTGCTTAAAACGAAAATGTCTTCGATAATACTTTTCTTTTATTAATGTGTCTGACATAAAAAGTTATACGTCTTACATTTTATTTTATTGTAAAAAATTGAGTCAATTAATCTTTAGACATATTACATCCAACGATCAAAGTGTTTATAGAAAAACATTATTTTGGTTTAGTCAACATTATATACCAAGTCAGATATGAGACGTGCAGAATCCGGTGTCACCTCACATACGAATCGATTTGGACAGGGCGATAGATGATACCATAAAATGTTTACAAATTCATCCCTTTCAAGCTTCAGAGAGCTTTAGGATGCGGGCTTTAACGTGAATAACTTAATGAACATTATTTTAGTTTTAATTATTTTGAATATTCGTTGATTTCGGATTTTACAGACAGGCTCGTTGTTTTTAGTATTTTTTTTCCAAAAATTTCAACTCCAATTACATATTTAATGTGAAAAACGTTAATATGATTTCTTCCTCTGCAAATAAAGGCTTCCTGTGAGTTGTAATTGCTATTTTGAGACAAATATACATGTTTGAAGTATGTTGACAGCGGTTAATCTCGACGGACAGGAAATGAAGGCAATTCATGTTGAGGTTATACATAAAGTGGTATCAAATATATTAAAATGTAATGTTTATTAAAAAGCTGGTGTTTTAAAATGATTTTATTTAAAGCACTAATCAAATAACACAAAAATAATATTAAATGAAAAACAAAATAATACTTATGTGTAATGTAAACAAATAAAAATAATACAAGATGTAGCTAACGTTAAATACAGATTATATATTAAAGAACTGTCAGTTTATACTAAAATGTACTTTAAAGGTTTATATTGAAATAAAAGACTTATTATTATTTACAATAAGTTATGATAATACGTTATTATTCATTATTTTCATATCATATCATATTTTCAATGTCGTAAAAATTCCTGCTTCAAGTTTTCCCAAACGCACTGCACACGTCAAATAAAATCAAATTGTTAAAACAGTGGCCTCGAGGTTTAAAAATATATAAATTTCGTAAAGCTTTAATAAATACTTCCATGAAAGGTGTATTTATTTTATATTAAAGTTAGATTTATTTAATGATTGCAGCTAGTGTCCATATACATTTAAAGAGATAATTTGACAAATTTAGTTCTAATATTTGGTAAAGTTTCTCAGAAGTGCTTGACCGATCATGACTTTCAGTAAAATTAACCTATAGATTATTATTAATCCTATATAAGAAAGATTTTGACTTTAGTCTTAACATTTAAGTTTAAACAGAAAGAACGAAATGCATTGCTGAGTTTTTCAAAGTGAATGCCATCATCTTAATACCACCAAATGAGATCTGCGCTTCTGTTCTCGTTAAGGTTCTTACTGAAATCGTTTCTCGTTGAAACTTAGGGAATTTAAGTAACTTTTCACCGGCTTAAACTTTTATAACAGTAGAAATTTGTTATGTGTCCAATGTGTTTAGTTTGTTTTACTTTATATAAAACCTTATAAAAATATAATGAAATATTAAGAGTATGGACATCTTTTGTATCATGTAAACGGATAAGGAAAAAGTTGGTATTATAACTAACATTTGTCTACAATTGTATTAAAAACGTTTAAGCACGCAACAGTAAAATTCTATTCAAAGGATAATTGATCTTGTCTTTAATCTCGAGTTAGTATCGTAAACATTCACATTCTCTTTAACTGCAACATAAACATGACGTAATTGTCTCCCAACCAATGACATAATATCCGGAGCATCCTATCAATATTACGGTATCTTTAGGAGGTACTAATTAGAAACTGCTTGTGGTGACCTGCTGTAATGACTTCTCAATTTATGTTCAATATATTTCTATAAGGTTTTATTATTTACCTTATATACGAGGGTAGTTTTAATTTTATAAACATGTGAGTTAATAAAAATACTGCTATTCTTATCTAGTTGTTTATTTATCTAAATATAAGTGCAATACCTTCATCTTTGTGATCTGTAATCCAATATCCCAACAATTATTTAACTCTGATGAGTTACTGGAAGTTGGATAAACTTATACCTGTCCTGACTTACTTCTAAGCAGTACTGTAGCAGTTTGAACTAGTAGACTTCATAGTTTATGTTCTATACTAGTATAGATAGTTTTCTTTTATTAATTATCAGAAATTCTTCTTAAGTTGTCATAAGTATCAAACGAAATATAAAAATTGTCTTGGAAATTCTAAAATGAAAAAGTTTTTTATACACATAGGTCGTCATGGTTTGGCTAGGTTATCACCTAAGTTTAATAAATCTTATAATTTTTCTGGAATAACATTGTTTCTCTTAATATATTTTTTATCAAACCGTTCGTGGATTCTGATTAACTAGATTTAGCATTACCTGAAACTAGGATGTATTTCTGATTTTGTCATTACTGTCATCATATAAATGAAATTAATGAAATCTTGTACGAAGGTTGAGTTTTCTGTATAACTCATATTATCTTCAATACATAGAAGATTGTGGGTGAACGCAGATTATGATTAGCTTATATTAATTAAAAAGCTGTAGTCGTTAGAGAGCTTTAAACAACTTATGACAATATCTAAGTTATCGTCAATAAATGTATTGATTATATTCCCTATCATAAGTTCTTTACACTTTTCTTAATCAGATGTTGTATACATTGTGTTCTGTTGAATTCAAGTGATTTTTTTTTCTATATTTAGTAATATTTTCTTTATAACAAACTATCTTTTCGTCGAGTTAGCGATGGTAATAGTACGATTAAGCTATATCCAGCTGAAGTCTTAGGCTATATATATGTACATATATCAGTCTATCCTTTATATGCTAAAAATATATATTGGAAATAGTTTCTAATTTTTACTTCTTTTGATATCAAAATCCCGGGTGCAGTATATTCACAATGATTTGATTAAATATGCCAGATTGAGAACGTAGAGTCAATGTGGCTGTCACCATTTATTAAATTTTGTAAGTTCAAACGATAAAATGTGGCAAATATGTGTCTAATATAAGCTCCATTGGTGATAATAATACTATTACTTCATACTGTTTTATTTATATAAAAACGTTAATATTTATTAATAAAATTCAAAACGCGATACTTATTATGATCTTAATTCGGCTCTTACACAGATTGGTTTCAAGTGCATAAATATTAGAAATTCTGAATGACTCTCGATGGTGAAGCCGAGAGCTTGGGTGTTAACCTTGTTATTTTTATGAGAGTAAATAAATATCAATTTAGATATATAAATATATTATTCAATATACATGTTAAAGAAACTATGATACGTAATTTGGATTAACATATTTTCAGTAAAAAAAATTCATTATAATTAGAATTAATGACAGAATTAACTAATTATAGCTGTGGATACTATAAAAAAAGAAAGCAAAGTTAAGTTTACATTTTTCTATTTCATTTAGGCATACATAACACATATGAAATTTCAGACTTTGCACGGAAACAAAGAGTAAATCTTTAGAGAAGAATCGGCAATAAACATTATGAATAAAAATCTACTACTCATCTCTCTCTAGTGTCTCCTCTCTCTCTTAAGTATAATCTTTAAACTTATTAATTAAAAACTTCTAACAGTATCAAAGTATGAATCACAGTGATAATTATTAAGTCAGAGGACATTAGAATTAAAAAATAGCTTCTTCTTAATATAAAACTGGAATGACTAAGCACTATCAATTATATAATGTTTTATTAGGATTAAATGATTATAACTTAATACATATAAATTATAATTATATAATAACTTATTTTTGAACTAATAATAACTGATAGTAAGTTGTGAGTGTGTACTTACTTGGTTATAATCTTCAAAGAAAAGCAAAGATACAAATCGTATCTCCAGTATGAAGATCAGAATTCACGGGGTCCATTGCAGAGAAGTTAATATAGATTGTTAAAGTTCATAAAATAAACGGGATAGCGAACTTTTCGCCGGGACTTGAACAAGATTTTATTGAAAATATTGGAAAATATATTTCACACCAAATTTATTGTTAATTAATCCAATAATTAGAAACAGTAGATCTTTTTGTTTGTTTATATATATGAGTAAAATTAATATTTAAAGGCGTATCATTGATTCTGATTAAGTAATTTTTACTGCTACGAATTTTGCAAGTATCTCCACGTGTCACGACTAGTTCTAATACAAAATTTTATATTTTTCGAACTGATGTGATAAACTCGGAATGCATAATCAGCATTTGATAAAAGACAAATTCTTATAAAACTCTTAAGTTAATATATAAATCTATTGTTTTTTGTTGAAAAGTGAAACTTTCAGACTTCATATACGTGAAAATCACTCGTGTAAGAAATAATATATATTCGAGATAGTAATATTGTTATACGAAGGAAATATGAAAGATGCGCCAGGTGACAGGACGCCACGCAAACAGTTCTCAAACCTTCGAGATGAAACAAATATTAAAATATTATCAACTCACAAAATACTTTATTACAACTAAAGAAAGGAAACGTAAATATTATATTACTGCAAATTTAAAGTTGGTTTAAAATAAAGTTAGTATTCTTACAAATATATTGTATTATTACAAATACATTTTTTCACTTCCTTGTGTTATGAATGTTGACAGGCACTAAGTAACTATTGTCTGGACTAAGACAAAAAATATAATCACGTTAAACTAAAGTTAAATTAACAATAATTAAACTAAGCTTAATTAATTAATACTTAATAAATTTAATTTTATTTTAAATAAAATGACTATGGTACTAATAATCATTAATTTTCATTGTATCAAGTAATTCTGTTATGAAATGAATTATTATTCAAATATAACGAGCCTCATTAGCTCGGTACCGTTGCTTGAATAAAAATATCGTAACCTTAATATTATTTTGAAATTAATGATATATTTAGTATAATTTTTCTATTTAAATAAATAAACTATCAAATAAGATTTATAAAAGTAATAGCTGGGATGGATGTGTTTCTTTTGGTGTTTCATTTATTGAGCATGAAGTGCATGCATGCATGAAGCGAAGCTCTTATACCGGTCAACTCGTCGAAATTGGACCGCGAACTACTTCTACACTATTTGAGCTAGACGCACGAAATTTTGAATATATATTAATAGTGGTCTGAAGGGTGTAATAGTGAATTAAAAAAAATGTAATTATAGTTTTTTAGTAAACAGCCAGAATGTGTCCCATAGGATAACATATGGAACGTTTCTCGCGCTCGCTTTGGTTAAGAGTACCAAGAGCACTTAATATAAAGAAGAGAGATCAGCTCACACCCACTTGCGAGGGTCTAGTAATACATCTATAGTCAAATCTATATCTTCCACTTATTTATTGTCCTAATAGCAGCGGTTTGGGACCAGTTCATATTCTGTATAGAATTCAAATCCAGTCAAATCAACTTATATAATATATAAAGAACAATACATTTGGATGCTTCAGTACTAGATTGCAGTTTCACATGACAGGTCGTGTGGATAACATTGCACAGATGTGGAGGAAAATTCGCTTGTGGGTAAAGTTTTTGTGTAAATAAAAATATGTTTGAAAATTTTTATTTATGTACTAAGAATATGTGGAGATAATTGGTTATATGCAACGGACAATATAAAAGACAATATGCCATCGGATAACTCGCCTTCTAGGAAACAAACGAACTAACAATCTTCAAGTAATAAATTAATTTACCATTTAGATTAAATTAATCAGTTTCTTTCAGCTGGAATATTATATTATCAGTCTCTAAATTAGTGAGTGTTGCAATGTACTATCGATAATTCGTTTCATTTTCGTTGTTCCAATCCATGTTAAGTTTCCCTCGTGAGTTGTACTTAGAATTATGTATTGGAATTAAGTTGAATGATTAATGCATGCAGGCATTCGTTGCATTTAAAAGTTCCTTGAGTTATAGAAGTAAATGCGGCGTATCTTTAGAAGTCTTTCACAAAATTATACTTTACTAGAAATAAATTATAATATAAATTCAGATACTCTGGTAAGTGCATTACTCGGTATTATATATAAATATATATATAGGTATATATGTAAATTTGTTGTGTGTATAGGATATATAAGTATAAATTACTTTAAATAAAAGGAAAAATGTCATCAAATTCCCATAGAAACAAGATAGGTGTGAATTGACGTTTGTATTCATATTATTCCTACAGTAAACCATGTCTAGTGAAGTCTAAAAATCTATCAATTATAAAATTAATATGTATAACATTTGACAACTCACGTGTATTCAATAGACGATGTGATCGAACCTCTTTTGTTTAAATTAAATATGTTCTTTGGCTCCGTTCTCTAACTTAATTGAATTATCATATTACATTAATCAGCTTAATAATATGATATTTCCTTTCATATTTATTTAAATATAATAATCAATTTCATTACTTTATATTACTTGTATCTATGATACCATTTAGTCGAGGCCTGTTATTTTAGAAATAAAATAGTCTGAAATCTAGAGCCAATATGGCGGATTTTTGATTGATTCTTTTTAATTGTCGACTGTTATTAAAAGTGTAAGTTATCGACAACATGTTGTATTGATTTATTTTATTTTCTGTATCCTATATACGCACAATAAATATTTAGTTAAATATTATTTTTAGAACCTTCTCGTGTGTTTCAGTGAAAAGATAGACAAACTAACAAATATTATATCTTAAAAAATATATACATTTACCGAAAACAAATGTAATATTATTATTTGTACATTTGTTTCTTAATGATCTAACTAATAAGTTACTGAAAAATCCTTTTGTTATTTTAAGTTTTTTCTACTGAAGTTATCTCGACCAAGTGATCCGAAATAGAATTAATAATTGACCGTCTTACTAATGATTCTTTGCTGCGATTTCTTTTTGTAAGTATTTTATAACATTTGACAACTTAAATTATTTTATATTTATATATGGCATTCTCTATAATTTTGAATATATTTTTTAATAATCTATATATAATAAATATGTTTCTATATACATATACATCAAATAAGTATTACATTATTAGTGAACAAGGATTGTATACTAAAGTTATTTAAAAAGAGCGTCTGTTTGTTTTTTCTTCTGATTCATCTTCTTGCTAGTTATTTTTCATTGACCTATTGAACCGTGTTATTGAAAAATCTCATAGTCATAATTAAAAAACTTTGACTTTGACTTTTAGACGTCTATATAAAATTGCTGTGATATAAGTAGTTATATTATAATTTCTTCTTCATAAGAAATTTCTCTTCAAATATTAAATTAAGTTGAGAATTGTTGTCAAACTTATTAACATTATTTTTTTAACTATAAAAGCCTCTATTTAATTCCAAAGTTAGTCCTGAAGGAACTATATAAGTTAATAATTAATTTATTATATTTAATAAACATAAAAGGTATCTTTGCGAAGGGATAGTGTGAATAAAGGAGTCCTGGATTAAGTCCTTTTACGATGTAATGATTAAACGAATCCTATGGGCAACCGCCGATAAACCTCTTATACATAGCACCCACAAGAAAATCTACGAATTGATCCATTTAAGGTTAAGTCTTTTGAAATGGTATTTTATTTTCCTTTGATTCCTTTATCACATATGATCCTTTTAGTTTTATTGAGAATTTTCGCTATTTGTTCGAATAAATATCTATCTGACAGACTATCTTTACTAACAGCGTTCCATTTGTGATTATGAAAAGAAAAGGTGTCAATTTAAGAATAGAGCCTAATCCACTAGATTTAGGGATGGATATGTTTTTTCTAAATACTCCTCAATTTGTTCATGCGTCAATGCGACCGTGCAAAGACGGGGCGGGTCGTTAGCTTTGAGTTAAACATAACTTAGATTTCCTCATAAAGTTGGAGGTCATAAAGTAAATAAGCGTTCGAAGCTGTTTTAAACTAAAGTAAGGTTTCAATATTAGTCTATAGCCTGAGGTATATGAAGATGACGAGGTATAAGATGTAAGTTATGAATTTATCACAATATTGTAATTAATTTAAATATTTATTTTGTATTTTTCAATTAGTTTAGCGACGATGATAATACAATACCGATTAACACATACTTTCTAAATATAATATACATTATATACATATCAAGGAAATATAAAGATTAAGTATTTTGGGAGCTGTTGGCTGAGGCAAAGTGATCACTTAAGGCTGACGCGTTTTAGTAATACATCACATATGCCGAGTACGAATCACGACTGGCGATGTATTTTGCATGTACCCCATAACATAGAATGCTGTGAATTGATATCGTAGAATACACTAAATGTATATTATATTATAAGCAATGAATGTGTGTCGTGTGCAACTATAATTTAATGTTATTGTATTTTTATTGAGACTAATATCTAAGAAAGTAAAATTAAATAACTAGGGGCGCGAACTGGACCTCGATTTTGACTCGCGTCGGTCTCAAAATCTCGGTAGAGTTCGGCGAATTGAGCGATGCGAGTAACCCATCTTCAAACCAACATTCAAAACTGAAACCGACAGGCAAAAAATATAGAATAATCAAATATCACATAGCGAAATTTTTTTACATTGAAGTCTATGGGACTGTAATTTTTTGGTGATTATTCCTCAACGACATGAGTTTCTTTTTACTTTTTTTTATAAACCGTCACATATGTTCAAAATTTCATGAAGATCGGTAAAGCCGTTTTCAACCTAAACCACTACATCGGAAGCAAAAAGTCTCACATAGAGAGTCTTAAAAGCATGTAATAAAATGTGAGTTATATACTTTGAAACCATTGAAATATTTCCAAATTATTATTCACCTAAGAAGTCTCAAGTTGAATCTTATTTATCATGACTATGCAACACACAAAAGTAATATTCTTTATAATTACAGTTATAGGATAATTATATCTTAAATTATTATATAATATAGGAAACTATTATATATTAGTACCAATTTTTAACCGTTCCCAGTTGAAAAATGTTCATGAAAGATTTCAGTATAATATACTTACTACTTACTTACTTCAGTACTTTTTTCATTATTACTGCGCGATTTCTATTCTCTACATATCATTTTATTCTGGCGAATCTTCAATGCGTTCTTTAAGTTTTATGTCTGTTTTTTTCATTATATTAGTATTGGATTCTCAAAGTCTCTGCTCAAAGTACTTAGTATGATGTAAATACAATATTTGTAACTATCTTATTACGTATATATATTTGTTATAGCTAATATATAAACGATACCTAACTTATATTATATTATTGCATTTTAGTTAGACGCGCCCACTCGCGGTGCGATCTGTTGGGTTCTTTAGAGTACTGACAGCAAAATACACAACTATCTTTCAATAGTACATATTATAAAAATAGGTTAATATGAAGAACTAATTTTAATCTCAAGTACATTTTTTTCCTCGTACCACTCGAATGTGGAACGAACTCCCTTCGGCGGTATTTCCAGATCGGTACGACATGGGTACCTTCAAAAAAGGCGTTTACTCCCACCTTCAAGGCCGGCAACGCTCCTGTAAATCCTCGGATGTTGCAAGAGTTCATGGGCGGCAGTGATCACAAATCATCTGCTGTATGCCAGCCCTCCTATTCCATAAAAAAAAAATAAAAAAAAAATTATTACCAATATTACTTTTAGTATCCCTGTAACAAGCGCTGACACTCAATAATAAATTAAGAAAACAATTTAGATATATGTATTAAAAGTACTATTGTGTTCAAATAAACATATACACTCAGAAAAAACTTGCGATCTCGAAAATTATAAAAAAAACTACAGTACTATTAAAACTTTAAAACTATTATAATAAACAATAAACGACATAATGACACGGAACCCTTGTTAATATAATAAGGAGGATTATGATATTATATAGATATAATATTTACCTTATTAGTATAATGATCTAAATAAAATGTAATAATGTTCAAGTTATTAAGATTTCGGAAATTCACTTTACAACTTAAGTTTTCCTTAAGCTAAGATGAAATAAGTTGCCGGTGGTTTGAGTTTAAAATTTTTCCGGACTTAACATATTATTAAATTAAGTTATAAAGTAAACCGCATAACTTTTAAAATTAAGATACCTCTTCAAACTCCGATCTTCTTCATGTTTAAATAAACATATAAGATAAAGATAAAGTCATATAAGAGGCAAGAAATATTCAACATCTTCAGAGATCTTTTATTTCAAAAGGACACCATGTCGCGCTTATCAAACATAAGACTCAAAACTTTCATAGAAGTTTTATAAAGGTGAACCGGTAAAGTATATGGACAGAGCAGAATCCACAAATAAATTTTATTTATTTTAAATGTGTCTCGCACACACTGTTCCATAATAGTAAGATATAATTTGACGTAAATACAGATGTCTATCAACACTCGACATCACTATTACTACCAGAATCTATTTTTTAAAACAAGGAAAACAAATTTTAAATTTCCGTGAACGTGGTCGTATTGCTAGCCTCGAATTTCCTTTTTCTTATTATTATTTATCATTAGGACAGCTTATCGGATTGATTGCGATCGTTTTAGTTATTCGTACATTGCTCAATAAATATATTGACGTTTGTGGAACAGTGATCACAATAAAACGAAAAAAAAATCCGGCTGATTTTGTTGTGTGGTTCTTCTCAGACTAGGGCGCGTTTAGAACCCTCGTAGCCTTATTTTATGTTGGAGAGTGTCTTTACAGAAGGGCTTATTCTAATACGTACGATATCAAAATAGGTTCTCCTGTCACTTCCATTTGAAGTACACAAGTGATCACTGGTATGGATTCAAAGTGGAAAATATATAAATAAATACATTTTTCTTCTATCTGTACTGAAGAGTACGTGGATGTATGAACTAACTAATAGTGTGGGAGATACGCGTGCAGTCTTCGATTTGAAAATGGTAAAAAACGAGTATACGTCATGATATCGTAATATAAAGAGTTAGTATAATTAAAATTATTCGATTTATAGTTAATATAAACAAATAATATTATGGTAGGATCATGTTACGTCTATTTTATGAAGAACTTCTTAATTACATTGTTTCAATTGTTCTTGTTATTTTTGTTGAAATACTTTATTATTGTAATATTATATATTCCAGAAATATTTATATTAGGTGAAGGAATAATCACGTAGTACAAAGTGCCGTATTATGTGGTAATGTTAGTAATAAAATTCAAAGGAAAGCAAGATCGCCGAGAGAATTAATCATTTTGTAGGTAGCGTTCATTTGAACAGAAATTTATTTATGCTTGTGAAAGTATTTTTATGACATTATCAGACTTGGCAGTTACTCTTGAGATATTTGATAAATTTAAAGTTTTAAAAGCTCCTTTTCTCCACGAAGAAGCTCCTAAAAGGTTTTTCTTTATCAGAAACAGTCATATAACTTTTTTGTTATTGTTAATGAAACACTTGTATAGGATATATACTAAATTTATATTTTTAATAAGTCTAGTATTTTATAACATAAGATAGGGATAGCATTCTTTTTTTCAGTGTTATTGTTACAAAAAATTGTACTAAAGTCATACACTTAGTGTATGAAGTTGTTAAATTCGACATTTATCTGCACTAATATTATAAGGAAAGTTTAGATTTTTGTTTGTATTAAATAATTTCCAGCTATATGTTAGATTTAAAATTCTTTGACCTTTTAAATATAATTTCACGAGCGAGTAATAGTCTGCAGATATTCCCACGAGGTTGAGATCTATGTGTGTGAAACAGAAAATAGTTAAAGAGAAAATGAACTCAATCAAAACTAAATAATGATATAGTATACGAATATGAGTTTGTTGCTAATTACTCATACATCGTGGTCAATGAAATTTAGCGCCCAGTTGTTAGGGGACAGAAAAGAATATACTCTTTCTAAAAAAACATTTGCCTTCCGACATAACATTACAGTTTTTTAGCTATATAACGCGTGTGCTGCTGGCAAAAAGTAATCAGTGATAAACGTAAAATTTAACAAAAAATTTCATTGACATGAATGACTTTGTAACACTGGGACTCAATTGAAACTAAATAAGCATTTCACACATAAACATAACACGCACACACACGTATTATAATATGTATATGTATTACAAACGGGCAAGCTTCCCGTTGGAGTTTCCCGTAATTGCAATCGAATCCTTTATCTATCACTCTGGGAGGGATTATTGTCTTAACAATCAAAAATATTTCACGTGGTGTCTTTGTTTTAAAATCCTAACGAGTCACTTAATGGCCAATTGTGCGTAAAATAACGGATAATAGTTTTGTGTAAAAAATGTAGTAATTCTATAGACAATGATAAACTATTAATTTAAAGTCTAGACATTTGATAGGCGAAAATAAATTCAGTAAAATACATAAAAAATAGGAATCTAAACAGAGGTAGAGAGGTAATTATATATATATATATATATATATATATATATATTTAGACCGTTAATTGTTGCTGTTATATTTCAGATTGATAATAAAAAACGTTTTTTTTATTCTTAATTTCGATAATATTTTTTTTTAAATACTTTTTAGTCGATTAATTTTACACTATACTTATATATTTGAACGAGAAAAGGACGAAACAAAATAGCATTTTATTAATTATAAGAATGTCTATAAAATGTCTTTATGTATGTTCACCTATCACACAAACTGATTTTGATAAAATTTGGATTGGTATTGAAGTTTTTATATTGGAAAATTATTTTATGATGAACAAATACTAAAACTAACGATAAAGGTTGATATAAAACCTGAAGTGTACTGAATTTCATAAATATTAAGTGATGATCACCACTAAAGTGGGGATGGAGGAATAGAGGAAGTGAGACAACTGTTGGTATAAAGTAAAGATGTAATAAAAAGATACAATTATATTTTATTGTAGATTTTGCTACAAATTACTTACTATCTTTGAGTGTTTTTATTTCATTTACATTTAGTTTTGATTTTCTTTGAAATGTAATAGTTATGATTCCTACGGTTATTATATAGTACCGAAGTATTTTAATCTGAATTGATATTGCATTTAGTTGCTGTATTTATTAGAATATTTATAAGGAGTACAAATTTTGAAGTGAATAATTCATAAATAATGGATGGAATCGTCTAAAAGGGGATATTTTTGCAGATTAATGAATCCTTGGGAGAAAACATATACATTCCTAGAATTATTTCCAAGTCCTTTAAAATAAAAAAAAAACTTATTTTAATAAAAAATATGCTTGAAATCAATATTCAACTACACTCTTACGTAAAATATTAAATGTTACGTTACAAAAACACGATTAGTGTATTTTATATGCATCCTGAACTTTGCCCTGACACTAAGATATCGTTGGAGGAAGACTAGGACTAGGACTAGAGGAGGAGGAGGTAATTATACTACTTACTGACAGATACCTACATCTCTTCTCGTCAACATGATTGCTGCAAAGCTTACAAAAAGTCGGATTCTAAATGTAAGAAATCGTCAATTTTTTAAATGTCATCCACAATTGCACAATTTAAACAATAAAAAATCATTTCATACATAAATGTCCAACAGGCCGAAGAAGTTTACACATAAAAATTACTAAAATGTAACAAAAGTGTTTTTTCTGGTTAAAGCCGGCGCCCAAAAGTTAGCAACACAGGACATCTCACTATAACTTGAGACATGTGTCATAAAACCTTTGTTCCGATTTGCAAAGTTAGATTTAAGAAAAATGTTTATGTTATTATAATCCGGTTTAAACATTGCAATAAAATTTCATTATTGCGATTATTTATTGCTTAATTATTTATTATATTATTTGTAAAAAATTACCCAGAGGAGCTTTTAAAAGGAAAAGTAAACAAAAAGAAAACTTTGAATTCTAAATTATTTTGCAACAATCAGCTTCTTTCGGTGATTTAGATTACGATCTGCCAGGGTGAGGGGTAGATTTAATTTCTGCTTAAAACGAGCTATAGACAGACATATTCTATACTTTCTTATATACATAACTGTAGAATTATTGTTTTCTTCGTCGATTAAAAACATTTTTATATTACAATATATATATCTGCTAACACAATAACAAATAGTTATTTTGGGTTTGTTTATTTCATTACATTTTAAATATTATATAATATCTAACTAACAATAAGTAACTAAATAATAATATATATATATATATATATTTTATAATTAAAAACATATACGTTTTTTACGAAAGAACGTTGGCAAGTACGATTTTTCTGAGTATAAAATTATCCTTAGGTATTTCCTACCGGATGGTCTTATACGATCTGAGTTTAATCCAGCTATAAGGAAAAAAATATTCATTAACCATGAAGACTTTGTACTTATTAAATTTAGTCGAGTGGTGTAAGCTAAAAAAAAAAGACCATATTATTTTTGTCGGCGAGGACGGCATTCAAGTCCGGAGTAGACTGGCTAAATTGAGAATTTTATATAAAATAAGTAAAGATAATGTAAGAAATGAGTATATAAGAATTAGTTTAAAAGTAACAATACGAATGATAGAAAAAAGAGCATTGTTGATGACATTGTCAGATAATGAAGGGGGGATATAAGTCATGCAATGGAGCTTTTCCATAATAATAATTGAGAAAAGGGTAGGTGATGAACGTTTTTTCAAACAAATAAGTAACGAGTAGAACACCTAGAGTCGGAACAAGAATGTGTAGATTATACAAACATGGGAAACAAACCCACATCCTTTGAATAGGCATTAAGAGTCAATTTCGGTGGTTAATACATTCAAATAAAAAAAAATATATAAATCAATACAACCAAAGACATGAAGCAGACTAGTCTAACTTATCGAAACCGTACAACAACTAAGTACATACAACTTGGAACACTGTCATTGACACGATATTCAATGAAGGAGGGTCACATGATATGAACTTTTTATATACTCGTAATTTAAAATATTTGTTAATCTGTCAACATCAAATAGCCCCAATGACATGACTGTCAACGGTACAAAGTTTTGGGGACTTTGGAAGTTTAATTTAAATGAATGAGACCTTTTGGTGACGGATTGAATTGGAATGAGATCTAATTACATTACTTATTTTAATGACTTTCATTATGTTATACGTATTTTTTTACGTAAATATGTTTGTGTTTATGTGAAGTCTGTTAAGTATATTTAATGTAAAACGACTCTCAAACAACATTATCCATCTTCCTAGGAATCCATCAGCAATGTAATGGCAACACAATACTTAAAACAGATACAAACAGTCAAGTAAACAGATCAATAAATATAATTTGTCTCGAATCTGTTTCACTAATGAGATCCACAGGGATTCGTTTATATCCTAAGCATCTAGTCTAGACAATGTTCTTGCCTTCAAATTCGGTATTTTACACATCAAAATAAGACTCATCATTTACAACATTCAGATATTAAGAAGCTGTTTGAAATAAAACAAACTGGATAACTTCATCATTAAGTATCACGGCTTCCAAACATTTGGAGTAAATTTAGATGAACACCTGTCTATCAAAGAGTATGATAAATAATAATTTTATGGAAACATCAAATTAACATATTTCCGTATTCTTGATTGAGGTCATGTAATTTAATTAAATCAATCATGTACAATAATGTTGACTGTTGTTCATAAATCGGTCGAATATTATGTAGAAAATAAAAATCCGTGCCCGCAGGGGGACACGCGTGGGTAGACCTCGTGTGTAACTCGTTTAAAATATAACTCCCTACCTAAGAATAACACATGATGTCGTTGTTTACAACAAAAAATTTCAAGCAAAAAACGGTTTTTATTTTTTTTCTCGGAAAAACTTTTGGTACCTAAATTTAGAGTAAAAAATAACCTTTCTATTAAAAATACTTGTGATGTAAGAATGTTTACCAGAAAAAAGTTACGAATTTTTTTCCAAAAATTTCGGTTTTTTTACCCCCACCCCTAAGTTATTGAAGTTAGGTTTTCGGTTTATCTACATTAGTTATAGGTATTCATCAAAGCCATCATATGATATAAACGCGATTGATCTTCTTTGTATAGGGAAAAAGTTATGGTCGAAAAACTGAAATCAAAAAAAGTGAGACCCTAGCACCCCCTGTGGTCGGACTTCTGTGGTTAACGAACTTGACCTTCATTTTTAGATGTTTGATTTTTGTGCTAAGTTTGAAAGCGATCCAAGCGAAACTGCGGCCGCTATCGTGCTGACAAAAGTCGAATCTGGACGCACGCACGCATATATTATATATATATATATATATATATATATATATATATATATATATAAACTTTTTGACCAATGGTCATTTCGGACTCAGGGGATCATAAGAAGACCTCCTGTGAAGAAATTTTTCCAAAATTCGAAAGTCGGGTACAAATGAATGGGCAGACCGAATTCTTCGAGGTCTACCCAATATACTATTCTATGTGTGCGTTTGCTCAAGTGTCTAGGTGTGTGTTTTTGTACGTATTTATTTATTTAGCATTATTTTAGCTTTGACAGTATTATAAAATTACCGACATTTAAAATAAATGTCAAGAGAAATATAATAGAGTTAATATAATTACTTAACTTTTTACAACCAATTAACAAATAAGTAACATTGTAAGTAACAAAATTAAAATATACATGTTTTCAACAGATATGGAATGTTAAGTTCATCAACACGGACGTTGCTTGAACCTGCGACCTCTGAGATATCTTCTTGTCCCATTGCCAATTGAACTACTGCGTCGCTACCCGTGTTTTATTAATATGAAAAAATATGTTTAACGTTTCATTAATTTGTATTTGTTTTCAAATTAAAACAAATTAACCGAAATTACCGACAAAGTAACGCTCCTAATCCCGTTTTCAATGCGGGTTTTAAATTCAAAAGTACTTAACAACTCACATAAATAATACAGAGCATAAAATTAGACAAATTCAACTAAAACTTTAATGACATGGTAATTTGCGAACAATACTAAATTACCCAGATATTAAATAATTAATAAACAATACATGATGAGTTTGAAACGACATGAAAAAGACATGACAAAGTAAATAATAGAGATTAATTACTGAAATAAAATAATAATTAATATGTGACAGTAATCTGATTTTGAATATATTTAAAATAAAAATACTTTACTACAAGAAAAACATTAATAATATGCAAATGAGATTAATTTCGTATTACACGAGATTCAGTTGTAATTAAAGATAATAATGTATTAATTAACTACCCTTTTGATGAAAAGGTAAACACTTATTGACACAGTTAAATCTGTTATAGATGACATCAAAATAAAATATAATTCATATGAATTGAACTGATTTCGAAGTCTTGTGTCTTGAATATTCTAAGAAAGGGGTAAAGAGATTTAACTTGTCTTAATTTTGCGTCTAAACAAAGGATGTATTTCGAGTTCTGTGTTTATTGCGTCGAGAAAAATCGTAAAGTTCTTGCCTTAAAAAACGTTATTTGGTTGGTGTATGGGTAAGTTCGTTTGACGTGTTGCTGTTCGCTCTAGGCTAGATAGTCTGAACCGTAATCCGTAAATCGTGCTTCCGAAGGTTTTGCGGACAAAATAACATATATACAACTATTATATCAAATTTAATTTAATGCATTTATTTGTTTAGCCGTCAGTAATATGAATGATTTGATGAATTACCTATGCAACTATACTCTAGTACACATTTTTAGGAAGTTTTTTTTATGCTCTCAAATTATTTTGTACATATTATATATATATCTTTAAATATATTATTATTTAATAAAATTGTATCACTAAGGCAATAAATCAAAATGCTATAGAATTTCATACCTACATTGCCCGTGTTGTATCTGTTTAAGTGCATTGTGGTGTGAAGACGCTTTAATATAGTTCGTGCCTTATCAGTTGTGTGTTATGTGAAGCCTCGATCTCATCTGTAGGAGACCTAATTATAGATTTTTACTTAAAAAATATTTTTTACCTCACATTACATTATTACTTTAAATTACAAAAGTTTGTAATAATACATTATCTAGACTTATTTGACGAAAGATTTAATATAATACAATTTTTGTATTTAAATTATAAATCACTTAAAATTTTATTATGTTAACATTTTTGCTGCAAATGTAGAATGGATTATTGTTGAGAAAAATATTCAAACTTTCCCACGAACGTCCATCGTTGAATCGATATCAAGGTGTTGAGAACTTTCACGAATCGTCATACTTTATTCAATTTTTCACTTAAACCCTATTCTTGCATACGTTTTAAATGGATCCATGTTTGGGTTTCTATTAGAAAATTCGAGTTTAGTTGTATATACGATTCTATACCTTGTTTTGTATAAATATATTGTTTTGCACATAATAATTCTATAGGCTATGGTAGTTAATAATTGAATTAAACTTTGTTTGGTGAACCCTCGCTTAGAGTGTTAAGTGGATGATGTCCTTTGACTAAGTCAATATATGTCTTTGACGATGTGTATAATTGGAAAGTGCTTTAGGACTATAATATGCATATTCTAAGTAAGCTGAATAGTTTCTTAGGCTTTATCGGCATATAAAAATAAAAATATAAGGTTGTAAAATTTTATACCATTGATAACTAATTTATATTTTAAAGTAAATTATCAAAAAAATTTTTCTTTACATAAATATATTATGTTAATGTTTTAAATCTGCATTTATGGTATTTATGTAGTACGTCACACCTAGAGGCTATCAGAGATATTTTGTAATATTTCAATCGTCTAATGGTCTTTTAGGAGCTGAAAGGAGCTATGTTCACGAAACCCTAAGGATGACCATATATACCTATTCAATTAAAGCTCTACAACATTTTTATTTACACTTTTTGAAAACTTTGATTTGTCCATTCGTCGTAGTCGTCACAACTGGGATTGTGTTATTACACACGTGAATGATTTTACCCGAGCATCTTGGTTTTAAGGCGTATAAGATACACCTCGTTCAAAAACTGAAGCCGGGCGTTCTACAGCGTTATATTTCTGCTGTTTGGTCTTTAGAAAAGCTGGAGAAAGATTTGCTTTTTTTATCGAAAAATTGTCTATAGCGATGAAGCACATTTCAAGTTGTATAGATACTTATACTTAGATATAGAGTTAAAAATCAAAATTGTAGTACATATTTGAACAGAGAACAAAAATACAAAGAGCTGGATATGGATTCCGAAAAAGTACTGTTTGTTGCGGTTTGTGGTTTGGAGTAATCGTTCGTCCCTTCTTCTTTGAAGATAATTATGAGAACAACGTCGTTGTCAATTTTCGATTGTTATCGTTTGCCTTTTTTGCCACGTGTATATATTAATATTTAGTTTCAACAAGACGATGTCACATTCCACAAAACATACAAAACGATATACTTTTTGCGCAATTCATTCATTCATTCATTTCATTCTGTATCAGTGAATTGGCCGCCTAGATCAAGCAATTTGACGTTGTTATTTTTTTGTAGGGATATGTCAAATCTCTTTTTTATGCCGATAAACCGATCGAATACATTAAACTGCTAACATTGTTATTGGACCTCGTATTAATTACTTAAATTTATATATTTGGAACCCTTATAGCTTTAACATTAAGTTGGACAGTGCTTTTACAGAAGGGCTTATTACGATAAATCTGGTATCGAAATAGGCCCTCCTGACACTTCCATTTGGACGTACACAAGTGATCACTGATAATGATTCAAAGTGGAAAAGACATAAATAAATAAATAAATAAATATTATATTAAATGAATGTTATATATATAATATTATTTAATTAATATTATGTACCGAACATGTTTCTTACTTTATTAGGGCGGTAATAAAGCTTGTAATTTGGACCACTCATCTTCCCAGCATGCCTACAGCGATGTAATGAAATATCTTTCATTATCACTTACATACACTTGAGGAAGAAACAACTTTGTTTTAGCTTTTATACTATAGTTTTTTTTATAATGTTAAGTGACATATTGCAGATGTACGATATTTCTTGTGTCTTCAGTCCCGCTGTTTTTGTGAGTGAGTGAGTAATTTATAAAAAAATATATTTATTTTTATTTATTTAATATTATTTAATTAATATTGTGTACCGAACATGTTTCTTACTTCATTAGGGCGGTAATAAAACTTGTAATTTGGACCACTCATCTTCCCAGCATGCCTACAGCGATGTAATGAAATATCTTTCATTATCACTTACATACACTTGAGGGAGAAACAACTTTGTTTTAGCTTTTTTACTATAGTTTTTTTTATGATGTTAAGTGACAGATTGCAGATGTACGACATTTTTTGTGTCTTCAGTCCCGCTGTTTTTGTGAGTAATAATTTATAAAAAATTACATTTATTTTTATTCTTCTGCCTTCACATGTTTCACCAACTGACGATAGAAATATTATAAAGATTTCTTTAACATTAATTTTTGTTATAATTGTAATCTCGCAAGGCCGTAAACAGTACCCTTAATATTACTGTAGCTACTGGATATTTAGAGTATGAAGTTATATTAAAATAGAAGCAAATATATATATATATATACTCACTGCAATAACAACAAACAGAAACTTATTACGTTATGCAAATGTTGTGAATATTTGTTTTACTGACCGTGTGATATATACAGATAATATAATACTTTATTTTGTCATGCATTGTATTAATTTTGCTATAATATTTATTACACGATCAGAATACATGGTAGTGAAGATATTCTTGAGAAAGTGGACGAATATTATATAACACTAGCTTTTATCCACGGCTTCGCTCTCGTTGTATACAAAGATGTACGTAACATTGCTGGCTTATATAGCACTAAAATAGGTAGAGATATGCTATCGCGACATTTTCTGTAGATATTGATTAATTTACAACCATAGACACAGACAAAAATACAAATCTTTCCTTTTTATTTTATTAATATAAATTATTGTTTATATTTATTTTTAAATCCATAATTGGAAGAACTCGTTGAAACGAAAATATATTTTAATAAAGATGAAAAGTATTTTTAGACACGATAGTCTCTGTAAATATTTATTATAGTTTGTTTCACTATACCGTATTATTTATAAAACCGGTCTTTTTTAATATGTCCGAAAATAAATAATGCTTATTTTGTTTGTAATTAAGGATGTTACAGTTTTCGATAAGTAATATTATGTTTTATCAAATGTTAACAAAGTAGAGAAAATTGTTATATGTGTGTGTTAAAGTTTATAGCATCAATTTCAATACTAATTATAACATAGTTATTAAAAAGTATCTATAGTATTTGTATTTAACTCGCACTTTGCAGCTCGCATTGGGCTGGTTCAACAGGAGAAGGGTGAACTTCTCATAGAAGATCAACGTGTGCCAACCACGAAACAAATCCATTTTAAAATTCAACCAAAAGCCGGAGAACTCCTCCCCGCGGAAAATCGGGGGAATGATTCTCAGATTTTGCTCGGGTTGTCCATTGTACCTGTAGAGGACTAAGTAACGCATTTTGTGTTTTCAGTGGGCAAACGAAGAGTCAACATAGCGACTCCTCGCTCCTATACATAGGGCTAGAGCTGATGTGTTAGTCACTAAGGATCTAGACACTAGAATTTTGAAGACGGCAAATCGCTAGAGCAAAGTTCATTATTTAAATTAAGGATCAGCTAGCAAGGTACCTGCCCGACACAAGCAAATTCTGGGCGCTTCCTAAAGCCACTCTGAGCAATTTTTTCCAGCCGTCCCTACCGCCCTACCGACCCTACCGCCACTGCACACAGACAATTATTTTCTGGTCGATCTCTTGCGCACTCTTTTTGCCAGAAATATTTTTTCAGCAAAACTATGCAACATTTTCTATTTTCCTTGGACGTTAATAAATCGAGTGGGCCGGATGGCTTATCTTCAATGGTACTACGAAAGTGTGTTTCAAAAAACTTCAGTGCTAACACGACTACTTTAAAGGCATAGTTTCGGTTTTCTGGAAGAGTGCCCTTGTCCTTCCTATGGATTTCCTATTTCTATTCCCTGAAAAAGGTGAAATTTCGGACCCAGTTAACTATACACCTATCACCATTACCTATCTTCTCTCTAAAGAAAGTATCATTTACCAACAGCTCCTAACGTATCTTTAGGATCTCCACTTGATCAATGATCTGCAATGTGGCTTTCGCCGTGGTCGATCGACTGCTGAATATCTGTTATGTCTTACGTTGGGCAGCCATTATTGAAAGCAAGGAAGAACGACTGGCAGTAAGTGTGAATTCGGCGAAAGCCTCCGATCGTGTATGGTACAAGGGGCTTCTTTCGAAGCTTATTGCCTATGGGTTTCCCGAGAGTTTATACAAGTGTAATTTGTATTTTATTATTTATTATATATATTTTTTATAGAGACCTTCATAGGGATGGTCTCAGAATGGGGTAAACTAGACCTCAGTCAGATTAATTTCCAAAAGACACAAGTTTGCGCGTTTACCACAAAAAAAACCATTTGTCGTATCGCCACACATAGACAGTAGTCTCCTCAACGCCTCGCAATCATCTAAAAAGCACGGCCAGGTTGCCTTTTTGAAATTCGAAGTAGTCTATAGTGAGATGCAGTATTTCCTGTCCAAAGACTTGCACTCTATAAGTCACATATGAATTCCTGTTCTCATCTGTGGTCTTCTACCATTTGACCTCGTACAACGGAGAGTCGTTCGGATTGTAGAAAATTTATGCTCTGAAAACAGTTGAAATTTTTGGCATTGCGTAGAGGCGTGGCCTCTTTGTGTATCTTCTGTCGTGCGTGGCGATATTCTGCTGTGTGGTTTTCCCAACTCCTATCTCCAAGGCCGGCAACGCTTTTGCGATTCCCCAGACGTTGAAAGATTTCATGGGCGGCGGTGATCACTTATCATCAGTGACCCGCAGGCTCGTTTGCCCACCTTAGACATAAAATATAATTATACTATATAAATAAACAGGACTTTACTATGTGCATATTACATGAATTTTTATAAGGAAAACTATATTTTATTACATTCTTTGTTTTTTAACAGTAATAATATAAAGATCCTAACTAAATGTTACTTCTTTGTTTTTATGAAATCTGCAATAAAACAAATCGACCTAGTAACTTATTCAATTACATTAATTTGTCGATTTTCCTCAAACGCCGTACTTAAGTAACTTCCGAAACTTAATTTTATTACGACTATTCTCTCTGCAAGAAATAGTCTAGCCAACGTAGTTGAAAATCATTTCTATATTTTATTAAAATAGATAAAAAAAGACAAAACACAACATTTTCCGTAAAGCTTTTAGTAATTATAAATAGCCATACGTATTATCACTGACTCGAATCAATCCATTTATATTTCAAAGAAAATGCAAATTGGTAGTGCATTGAATACATACAATGCTTATACTTTAAACCCCCATCTCCTTTAATCCATTGAGATATCCCCCGAGACGTCTAGTTCTGTTTATCTCGTCACTTACTGAGATTGTAGTGACGTCATGACCGATCGACCGTTCAATAGCACTAAGAAACGACTTTTAAGTCCTTTACTGCGACGTTTGAGTGATGCCATTGTAATCCAGGGATGCTAGAGATTTATTTAAATTAAGAATAAGCATACCATAGAGATTATTCAAGAAGTAGTTTAATATGTAGTATACAGTCAAATGTATAATACTTCTACAACAATTATATTAAATATATGATGTCATGTTTTTAAATTTTCTAAATAGCTTGTTAAATCGACTTTATCCGAAATCCTTTGTAAAGAAGGTATTGTGGAAGCACAATGAAGTACAAATTGGATCGTTTTGAGGTATTTAGAGGATGCTTATTTACAATATAATATCTTTGACCCTCTGACATCTGTCAAAAAGCTTTCTTAAAAATAACGATAGGCATTTATTTTGTCCTTGGTTTAAATGTCAAATCACATACTACTGTCATTAACTATCACAGAAAAGAAATAAGAAAGTTTTGATAACTTTACTTCAATTACTATGTTTTGTTTTATTTAATGTACAGAGAAACGTGAATGTCTACATGTAGATTTTATTTTGCACAACCAATAAAGACTTTATGAGCATGCAATAATAAATAACATAAATTGGCCTAAGTTTTTAGAAAAAGTATACTAATCACCAATTATTTGTAGTTTTTTTCGTCATAAAATTTTATTTTCTGTTTCTGTTTTCTCCTAATAATGTTTGTAATAATTTAAGGCACTTAATGTGTAACAAACAAACAAACTCTTATCTGCATATGTAATACAATAGAAATTAGACATTATTATATACTCGTATATAATATTTCAGTGGATGCTGTTAGTGAATTCCCAGAATACAATAAATCACAGGTTTGAGTCTTGGTTATGATTATGACTTATTAATAGTCTAAAAGGACAAACATTGAAAACGATATTAAAAACAATAAATCACATTTTAAAAGTACTTTTTCCATTTAATCATAATTATCTTTAATTAATGTAAATTTGAAGACTTGTAGTAATAATGTTTATAGCAATTTGGTCACGTAGCGTCGAAGTTCGAAATGAAAACTTGGCTACTTAGTGAGATGATTACGTCATACGAAAATTATGGCCAAGTTCAGCGATAATTTATGGTCAACTAATTAATATTAACGAATAAAATAGTATTGAATTTAAATTAAATGTTTATCGCAAAAGTTGGGTTGTTTTTGAGAGTCAATTTACTGGTGTATAATGTACATTTTCTCTTTATTTTTTGTATGAGGACGGAAAAGAAAGGTTACATTAAGTAATAATAAGGCGAATATTATTATAACTTAGTCGTCATAATATCACTAATAAAGGGAAGCAACTTGAAACCGCGCCAAATGACTCTTTTGTGTCAGATAATACGCAGACTAACCGGCATGATTTAGAAACAATGGACCTTTTTAATTCAGAAGTATTATAATAAAAGATTTTTATTTTAAATTTGACTGAGAAATCTAAGAAATATTATATGATTACATATTTTTATATCCGCGAAGACAAAAACGTGCATACGCTGGTGTCATTTATCATTGGAACATGGCCGTCGTGATAACAGGGGGAAGGTTTTGTGGAACGATCCGAGAATACGAACATTTTTATGGTAATAATTTTTAGAGCGAAACTCATCGCTTTGATAAATCTTCTTCATTTGTTGTTTTAGGTTTTCGTTTGTATTTGTTTCAAATGTTACAAAATGTTTCTATCGGTTTTGTTGAATTTTTGCTTTCTTCCACAACACTCTTTTGTACTTTGTCATAAATTTATCAAACAAAAAGAACGATGACAATATATAATGCTAACAACATCATATATTTATATATTTATATAAATTCTTCTTGAGGTTTATATAAAGTTTTTGAAATGCATTTACTAATATATACAAGTCAAAATAATAAATGGGAAGATAAATGAAGAGAAGTAGCGCTGCAGCCAACGGGGTGATTGATGTTCCTCTGAAATATTGTATCGCTCGTCATTTCTCATATTATTGGCGGAGATTCATCGAACGCTAGTATTTTGAGATTAATAACTGACTTTATAATATATTATTTATTTTAACAATCTTCTTCAAATTGAAGGTTACCTTGGGGTTTCTTTTCAGTGTGTTTAACGAAAATTATTTACACAATTATTTATTATTGACACTTGACATTGACAATTCAGGTACAAATAGCATATATGAGGAGATTGAAACTTTTGAAGGAAGATCAGCTAAGATACTGTAGGAGTACTATTTAGTAACGAGCAGGTTTTCATTATAAAAAGATAAAGAAAAAAAACAATCTTCATTAATAGCTTATTCTATAGTTTCTGAATACTTAAATAGAGAAAAAGACTATTTAAAATTGATATGAATACAAGTACTTGCTCTTTATTGGAAAAATTATAAGTTGAGAATTGCTCGACTTATTTTTTGTTATCTTTATCATCTACTCGGATGTTTCAGAATGACTTTGCACGAAATCTTAGAATTTTCTTGAAAGAAATGTTTTGTATAATCTGTCGTTATATTGTCAACGTCACATCGTTCAATCAATTGGTGTGAAAATTGTTACTGACAATTCAATCTTTCGAGTGTTGGAGGTAAAAAATATTTTAAAGTCCGTTTAACATCTTCAAACAAAAGATTGAAATACCAAATAAAAAAATATATTTTAGGTTAGACTCAGTATTTAAATTATAGGAATTTAATTTTCAACATTATATTTTTATAATTTTTTATAAAATCTTCCATTAGTTTAATTTTATAAAACTTGCAATAAAAGTATATAAATATTTTTAATGTGTTTGTATTTTTACGTTTGTCACTATATTTTTTATGCTAATATTATATTATAGAAGTCTGTAAGATGGGCCTATTTTTATAGACTATGTTTTTATCTCAGTTAATAATTTAATAAGATAAGTAAACACGGAATTATTCAGAGCCTTCAATGGTTTACTCGATTCACGGAAGCGTTATTTAATTAATTCCTCCTTAAATTTTATGACCTTGAAAGATTCTAAAGATGTAAGGAGTTGTAAATTTCTGTGCAGTCATTAATTTCATCAACTTGCGGTTTTAACAGAATTTTAAGGTTAATAATTGAAGAGAATACATTATATATTTTTAGATGATCAGTTATTCTTCCTATAAGGAATATTATTATATTTTTTGGGAGATATTATATCACAATCAATATTGGTTTGTGGTTTCATTTGTTTGCGGTTTTATTTATTTATAACATTAATTTTAATATCTCATTTCATTAATTATTTAAGGTCTAGTATATTATTTATATTTGATAACACAGAGTTGATGAAGTATTTAAAAGATTGTTGCGTACCAGAGAATAGTCTAAACAAACTGATAAGGACTTTTTTTTAGTATTATAACTATATAATAACGACTTATATATATATATAGATTGATTTGAGAATTACAAAAAATAAATAACCTGTAATACCTTTTGTAAGAACAATTTATGAATCGGGGTTTCTTTTTAAGGTATTCTTTGGGTCCGATTATCCGAGCTATATCCTTCAACCCCATTTATCTCCTTGATATATCACTTCCGGCGTCAGACGATGTGTGCCAGCGTTTAGAACCTTTTAGGCTTCAAGGTTACTACATATACCGTTACTTTTTTGGTTCATTTAAACAAATATTCATAAAAGAGGCTAAAAATTTTATTATATTAGTCCAAAATGTTAACTTTTTTCGAGTTCTTTACGAGTGTAGCTCTTGCATATTCCTGGATACGGAATGAATATATTTATATAAATACACATGGTGAGAAATGGTTGGTATTTGGGTATCCCAATCATCGCCAGTGGAACTAGTAAGTACAAAAAACCTGTGTTAGTAACACATCAATAAATTGTATTCGGATATTATATAATCGATATAATATTATTCTTATAATATGTCATCCTGTGACGTCACAAAGGACACTCTCGCTCTCTCTCTAGTGCTGATGATGGACGTATTACAAGTATAGAATAATTGTTGTAGTTATAACTAGAGTCTAAATAGGTTGATGTAATATTTGTTGTTTAGTCGTATTGTTTATAATTATGATTATTTTAAAATAATTGTTGTTAGGTAATTATTATATATATATATATAAATATATATATACATACACATTGTTATGTCATACGGTTTGTTTATTATTGATGAGTAGGTCGACGTTAGACGTAGATTAATATAATTTGTTATAAATTTTGGCCTAAAGATGCTGGAAAGTTTGAAAGTATGATGTTATATAAGTTAGAGCAAAGTAATTTATTTAGTTAAGAAATTTCGGAATATCTTATTCTTAAAGTGTCAAATAAATAACAAAATTTCCTACTTCGGAGTTTGATTTGATTTGATTTGATTTGAGCGAAGAAATATTTAAAAAGCTGTGAAAATGACTTCGTTCGCCCAGAATATGTTTTTTAAATAAAAGTAGCTTAAATTACTTTTTATAAGATCAGCTATCAAGAAACAGTTATGTTTAAATCGTTCTCAATAATTTCGCTATCACTTGACAATATATATAGTTATTAATTATATTTTGTTAACTTGAGTTATTTCATAGTTTTTGCAAATATTTTATCATGTTTTTATTTTCCTTTTTTTTTGTTTCAAAGTTTCAAAGCTTATTATATAAACTATGAAAAATATAAACATATTATAATATATTGTTCGAATGATACAGGTAGCAGGCTATGTATATTCCGATGGACGTAGGTATCTTTAATTAGAATCCACTGGTAACTTGTCACTACGCTCCTTGTTTAGGTCGGTAGGTACGAGTATCACAGAGATTGATGAACATGGCGATCAAGTCCATTGTCAATAATATATTCTACTTAATTACTTATTAAAATTTTGTTATACAAAAAAAGGTTACACAAGCGTTTTCTACCAGTCTAACGATATAAAGAAAGAATACAATCTTGTTAAATTGATGTTTTATCCCTAATATAAACAAGCGATGCCTACTGTATACAAAGATACAGCTGCTCAGCTGAAATTTTATGGTTTAAGGGCAAGATTAAGCGCAATGTAAGCTTAATAACGAGTATTGAAACTTAGGATTGACAACATAAAAAAAAATCTACTTAAAATTAATAAATATCCAATATATCATTTTTATTTCTAACTTCGATCGTTTTTATAAATCTAATAATTTTGATATTAGATGCAATATCATTACAGATACATCATACCCATAATAATATAATAACACTACTCTATACTTGAAATTGCAAACTTTAATATTACCTGAAACAGGTCGTTCGTTGGTGATTTGGGACCCTTAGGAGTGAGAGGGTCAGTGGTTTTGACGTGATTAGATTGTAGGCATTATTTTAAAATTTATTTGTCCACTGACCGAGGGCTTAACTGGGGTCCGATATTCTGTCCACTTAAACCGAGCCCTTAGCTGGGGTCCGATATACGGATCGAAATAACGTGTCCCGTGCACAATATATTTCTTATGTTGTATAAAATAATTTAAAAGCTAATTTCATTTATTTGAATATACTCGTACATATGATATGGAGTTGTAATTTTATGTTTAGAAGTTGAACATACGAATATATTTCTAGGAAGCACACTTGAACCAAGAAACAGATATGAGTTGCTTCTGATTCCAGTAATACCGACGCGGTTTCTGCTAGAGTGGTTGCTTTTATAGAGTACCATATTAGATATCAAATATCTAATAAAAATTATATGCTTCCATTACTTCGGTCACACCATGACAAAACATGATTTGTACTAGTTTGATAATGTTACTAGCTTTTCAGAAACTTTAAAATTTGACAGTGTAATTACACATTCAATTATAAATATTATGTGTTCCGCTCAGCAGACGGACACGCACACATAAACACTTATTCGGTATATCATTATTATTATTATATATTTTAAACGGTTATTAAATCGTATATCCCAAGTGTATCATTTATCAACATTTTTAAATGGTGGCTGCGCTGAGGGAACCTCGAATCAATGTGAATTTTGAATTTTCTCTATACTACGACCTTATTTCATCAATTCCAATTTGTTACACAAATAGCTTGATGCTATGACAAAAAAAAGTTTTATAAGTAAATTGTTCTGTATAATATCCTCGTAATTCCATTTAAGGAGATTGCTATCACCTCCAGGGACATATTAAGATTTAGTAGTATAGAAATGAAAAAGAAAATCTTCCACTCTTAATATATTTCAAAATAATTGTTTATACAGGAGAATCATATTTATATTAAAAATAGTTTTTTTATATGTAAATACTTTATTTAATTTATATTAATAAATTTATTAAAATTATATAATTTATAATTAAATGAGCAAACATTATGCGGTTTGTAAATTATTTAAAAATATTTTTATTTAATATACAATGTTCACATTTTACCACATTGTACAATATTTATTGTTAATTTTAATTGTGGTTTGTCAAAACAAATAAGTGTATCAATACGTTATAAAATTAGTCAAGTTATGAAAAATTGCTCATCAGTAATAAAGCGACAGACCAGCAGCTTGTGCAAATGTATGAACCATATTATCATATTCCGCGTTCAGTCTTCAAGCACTCGATCGCGCTGTCTCCTAATGAAGCAAATCAGAGAAGCGATTCTGCCATGCCATACCATGCGATGTGCCAAATGACACGATTTTTATATTACTTCTTATAACAGAAGATATTCCTTTTACTTATTAAAAACTAACTTTAATCATAAATACTCTCATTATTAGAGCGGAACAAAGTGGAACTAGTAAGTACAAAAAACCTGTGTTAGTAACACATCAATAAATTGTATTCGAATATTATATAATCGGTATAATATTATTCTTATAATATGTCATCCTGTGACGTCACAAAGGACACTCTCTCGCTCCCTCTCTAGTGCTGTTGATGGACGTATTACAAGTATAGAATAATTGTTGTAGTTATAACTAGAGTCTAAATAGGTTGATGTAATATTTGTTGTTTAGTCGTATTGTGTATAATTATGATTATTTTAAAATAATTGTTGTTAGGTAATTATTTATATATATATATATATATATACATTGTCATGTCATACGGTTTGTACATTATTGATGAGTAGGTCGACGTTAGACGTAGATTAATATAATTTGTTATAAATTTTGGCCTAAAGATGCTGGAAAGTTTGAAAGTATGATGTTATATAAGTTAGAGCAAAGTAATTTATTTAGTTAAGAAATTTCGGAATATCTTATTCTTAAAGTGTCAAATAAATAACAAAATTTCCTACTTCGGAATTTGATTTGATTTGATTTGAGCGAAGAAATATTTAAAAAGCTGTGAAAATGACTTCGTTCGCCCAGAATATGTTTTTTAAAATAAAAGTAGCTTAAATAACTTTTTATAAGATCAGCTATCTAAAAACAGTTATGTTAAAATCGTTGTCAATAATTTCGCTATCACTTCACAAGATATATAGTTATTAATTATATTTTGTTAACTTAAGTTATTTCATAGTGTTTGCAAATATTTTATCATGTTTTTATCTTCGTTTTTTTTTGTTTCAAAGTTTCAAAGCTTATTATGTTAACAATAAAAAAATATTAACTTTTTGTAATATATTATTCGAATTATACATGAAGCATCTATATCCCGCAGATGGACTTAGATATCTTTAATTACAATCCGCTATCCGTCGGTAGGTATCACAGAGATTGATGAACATGGCGATCAAGTCCATTGTCAATTATATATTCTACTTAATTACTTATTAAAATTTTGTTTAAAAAAAAAGTTACATAACCTTTTTCTCCTAGTCTAAGGACATAAAGGAAGAATACAATCTTGTTAAATTGATGTTTTATCCCTAATATAAACAAGCGAAGCCTACTGTATACAAAGATACAGCTGCTCAGCTGAAATTTTAAGGCTTAAGGGCAAAATAAAGCGCAATATAAGCTTAATAACGAGTATTGAAACTTAGGATTGACAACATAAAAAAAAAATCTACTTAAATTTAATAAATATACAATATATCATTTTTATTTATAACTTTGATCGCTTTTAAAAAGCTAATAATTTTATATTAGATGCAATATCATTACAGATACATCACACACATAATAATATCATAAAACTACTCTATACTTGAAATTGCCAACTTTAATATTACCTGAAACAGGTCGTTCGTTGGTGATTTGGGACCCTTAGGAGTGAGAGGGTCAGTGGTTTTGACGTGGTTGGATTGTAGGCATTATTTTAAAATTTATTTGTCCACTGACCGAGGGCTTAACTGGGGTCCGATATTCTGTCCACTTAAACCGAGCCCTTAGCTGGGGTCCGATATACTGATCGAAATAACGTGTCCCGTGCACAATATATTTCTTATGTTGTATAAAATAATTTAAAAGCAAATTTCATTTATTTGAATATACATATGATACATATACTTATGATAAGAAGTTGTAATTTTATGTTTAGAAGTTGAACATATGAATGTATTTCTAGGAAGCACACTTGAACCAAGAAACAGATATGAGTTGCTTCTGATTCCAGTAATAGACGGTTTCTGCTCGAGCGGTTGCGTTTATAGAGCACCATATAAGATATAAAGTAACTAATAAAAATTATATGCTTCCATCACTTTGGTCACATGTTGAAAAAAAAAGCAAAACATATGATTTTAATGTTACTAGCTGTTCAGAAACTTTAAATTTTGACAGTGTAATTACACCTTCAATTATAAATATTATATCTTCAGCTCAGCAGACGGACACGCACACACAAAGACTTATTCAGTATATCTCTAAGATATATCATTATATACAGATTGATACAATTAAATACATTTTAAATGGTTATTAAATCGTATATCCCGAGTGTGTCATTTATCAACATTTTTAGACGGTGGCCGCGCTGAGGGAACCTCGAGTCAATGTGAATTTTCAATTTTCTCTATACTACGACCTTGTTTCATCAATTTCAATTTGCTACACAAATTGCTTGATGCTTTTAAAGAGAAAAAAAATTAGTAAATTGTTCTATGTAATATCCTCGTAATTCCATTTAAGGAGATTGCTATCACGTCCAGTGACTTATTAAGATTTTTTAGTGTAGAAATGAAATAGAAAATATACTATTCTTAAAATATTTCAAAATATTTATTCTTACAGTAGAATGATATTTGTATTAAAATACATTTTATACATTATATACATACGTTATACATTATATTATTATATTATATACGTATACATTTTATACATAAAGTTTTAAATTTATATTTCAAACATTATGTGGGATGTAAAATTAATTAAAATTATTTTCTATTTAATATACAACATTGTCGTTTCACCACATTGTACAATATTTATTATTAATTTTAATTGTGGTTTGTCAAAACAAATAAGTGTATCAATAAGTTATAAAATTAGTCATATTATTAAAAACTGCTTATCAGTAATAAAACGTTGTTTGAATTGAAAGTTATAAGCCATTCTATTATTCTAACATTGCGATAGACCAGCGTCTTGTGCAGATGTATGAACCATATTATCATATTCCGCGTTCAATCTTGAAGCACTCGATGGGGCTGTCTCCTAATGAAGCAAATCAGAGAAGCGCTTCAAGATCGCAGTGTGCCAAATGACACGATTTTTAATATTACTTCTTATCAGAGAAGATGTTTCTTATATTTATTTTAAACTAACTTTTATCATAAATACTCAACTCTGGCTCATTATCAGAGCTTTTTTATTGTGTTCTTAAAGCTAACTGACATTTTGCCGTATATATATAAATATCTTGCGACTTATCTATATATATATATATATATATATATATATATATATATATATATATATATATTGTTGTTCTTAATACCTCTACACTATCATATTATCAGAAGGATGTGGTAAAAAAATAAAAAAACACTAGTATGGAGTAAATGTAGAACCCATGTTAATGAGCCGAAGTTGATATTTATTATTTAGCAGTTTCAACAAAATGTCTGACTTCAGAACAAAGGTGAACAATACACCATTATGAAAAGTCTCGAAGCCATTGAAATGAAAGGTATGGACTGTTTTGTATGTGACAATGGCGACAATTTATCTTTGAAAATATATTATTTTTTTCTGAATATATTTACTTAACAATTAATTGTAAAAACTGAATTTATTTATTAAATTCAGTTTTTACAATTAATTATGAGAAACGAATAATATTTTATTGACAATAATTTATTATTTAATTTTTCATTGCTTGAACGTAGAAAAAAAAAATATCAATAAGTGTATGTCAAATAATTATTTTAAAATATAATAAAATACAATGATCGGTGTGTTTTGTTTAATGTTTTTGAAAACGTTATAACTCCTACAGTTTCTTCAGATATTATTTCAATAAGACAACATTTTTTATTATCAAAATGACTATAAATGATTATTTTAATTATTTATTATTTGATAAAGAATTTAACTCAACAGGTGACCAATTTAATCACGGCATTGAAATGAAATGAACGTGGGCGTTGGATTAGAACGTGGAAAATAAGAAATTGTCGGCTCCCGGCATCTTCTACTCATTTTAATTGTTCATCGTCATTTTAATTAAGTATAAGTTACTCAAGAACCTCACTGGTATTTTAATATTCAGCTACTGTTCATTCAATAATCGCCTTCTTTCCTTAGTTTAGAATAGTTTGCAGTAACGGATAACTATGTAGTAACTAACAGAGAATGATTTTGGAGCGATATTTAGGTGCGAACCATCCTAGGAGTCCTCGTTATGATGGCGGAGTAGATGTGTGTGAGATGAAAATGTTATATGTATATTTTAGATATACACTTTATTCTTTTAAGATAAGCATTTATTAAGATAAGTAATTAGTGATAAAGTGCTATTTTAACAAATAAAAAAGATAGTTTTTGTAATATTTGTTTAGAGATTTATTTTATAAGTTTTACAGAATACAGTGTACAATGTTACAGACGATCCTTATTGGTCAGATATCTTGTATACAATTCACTTTTTGTATTTTAATTGTATGAAGTTATATATACATATATATATATATATATATATATATTAATAATAGTCGAATATCATTAAGAATATACTTTGTAAGGGTATGGGTTGTGTTTATATTTATATATAGTACATACGATAAAATACAATTTAATTACTAAATCAATTCCTGCCTGAAGTAGTAAATTGCTAAAATAATAATCCGGTAAGAAACTATATTTACTTACTACTAATTTATATTTTATGAATTTGTTTCATAATCTTATACTTGCCTTGAACTAATACAGACTTAGCTTGGCTTAGTGCAGTAAACTGTATCTAGCTGTTGCCAGCATCTGCACCACCCCTCCCCCACTTCAATCCATAAGCCATCTTAGGAATTGTACAAATACATACATAAAATCTGCAGTAATAACCAAATTTTATAAAAATTCATGCTATATCTAATTTGCTTTATATGTAAAAGACAGACACAGATAAAAATGATTGTTTTGGCTTGGGTGTTATCACAATTAATTCTATAGAAGCATTTTCTATTTTACGTATATGTAAAAAAAATCGCGATACAAGCGTCGCCGCTTCTTCTTTTTTTGCTGCATTACCCACCATAACTGCTGGGATGTCAAGTGTCACAATTGACAGATTTAAAAACTGTTTCAGTTACTTTTAAGATGGTTGTAATTATTATAAAAAATCCTTTTAAAGTCACAAAACCTAATATGAGTATAATGATGTAAAGGTTTACCATAAATGGAGCAGGATAGGGATCAGAAATCGGACGGGAACTCCAAATTAAGATCCTTATAATCTTCCTTTTTGTAACTTTACGTACGTACTTTTGTAGTCCTAAATTTTCTGTCTCAATGAAAAGTTGAATTGTCTGTCTAAATGTAAACAATTACTGCAATATTTCTATATTTTTTACCATACTACATGTTTGTAACGACTGCGTCATTTTATAAGCAGATCAGTTGTTGGACATCCCATATATTATTATTATTAATAATATTGTTTGATTGTCAGGAATATATTATCTCTACTAAAACTAAGGTTATAGAAGAGGTTAAATAAATACTTGTTAAGATTGTAATTTCATTAATTTCTGTTTTTTTTTTCAAGAATTAATTAAACGAAATATGAGACTTGTATATAATAAAGCACAAAAAATGTCTTAATAAATAATATCAATAAGTAATATATATTTTTCCTCATTGTTATATTTTGTTTCATTAAAATTAATTATAATTTCTTAATGAGCAATTAACCCGATTGTCCAAAGTCTTTTATAATCGCTGCTGCATCAAAAATAATTAACTTTGAGCTCTGTTACGTCGTGATGCACTTCAAAAAATTTTGCATACTTTAATATTAAACAAATATATAACATGGACACAACTTGATTTTTTTCAGCCTTGTTCCGAACCTTGATGAATTTAGTATTTTTAAATAATCGTCTAGTAATCTAATATTATAATCAATAAGTTAACTGACCGTTTGTCTTTGTCTTTGTCTTAGTAGAAAGAAAGAAAGAGAAAGAAAGAAAGAAAGACAAGTAGCATCCATCTTCAAAAATAAACCGAGCGAGTCGCTGCAGATGCAGTTTAAAATGTTGATATTTAACACAGTGTATGAAACTTTACCGCGCTAACATACTTAACTAATATTATTCGTAGTTAAATGTTTCTATTCTATATTCAGACTGAAAATCAATTTGCATACATGAATATGTGAATTGTAACAGTTTGAATACACTTATTGTTTTTGCACTGTTACATACACTATCCTCTCTAAAAACTAAATGAGTGTATTCAGTTAACGTTAAATAACACAGCTTTGAAACGAACATAAATTGTTTGATAAATAAAAAAATTAAACATGGCCGTGGGGAGTTCATTCACAGTACAAACTTCAACACCGAGTATGATTGATGAGTTTGTCACGAAATACATACATACATACAAACATACATACATGTATTATAATTTGTGTAGCGACAGAAATCTCATGAAATGATTGATTAACATCCGTCGATATAATTTTAATCCCTTATCTTTTTTGTACGTTATCTGACTCATGTTCGTGAAACTTTGAGGAACAAATTTTAAATAAATATTGGTAAGAATACCATAGATTTTGTTTAATTAAATTTGTCTTATTTTGTTATGTTTTGTATGTAATTACATAAATGAGATTACTCTTATTACTTATTAGTAAATTAAAACAGAGTAAATAAATATTTTATAGTACATTTTAATTTCCTCAATTTATATTTATGTAATAAAAGGTACTGTGTTTCCAAAAGAACTTTGTAACTTAGAAATGTAAATATTGTTATTATTTCTTATGAAATAATTATATTTTTATCGTATACTACAAAGTACTGATCAAAGGTAAATAATGTATTCCTTTAGGATTCATTTTAATATCAGAGCTTGGTTTAAACTAACTGCTAATATTATGCTTTCAAGCGTATATTGCGTAAAGAATTGTGGTTGGTTGAGCTATTGAGCTTTGAGATAGACTTTCAGAGTATAAGTTGAATAAACTAAACCTAAAAGATATATCTTTACTTGATATTTTATTATAGATTTTAGACTCACAAAAGTTATTCATTTAATTTCAAACCGGCATAATATTTTTTTTATCTCGAGGAACCATTTTCAAAAGGTTATAACATATACTTAAATAAAAATGGAGACAACAAGACTGTTTGCGTTACATTAGCCTCAAACACCAGGACACACCACTTAACATACACGTAAGATGTAGATAGACATAGAAATGGAAGTAAATTTATTGGTAATCACTTCTTTTTTGGATAAGTTTTGATAAATTATTATTATTATTATATAAAAAACATATAAAAATATACTATTTTTATATAGCCGAAAAAACTCCCCCTAGATAATAAGGTTTACATATTATATAAATCTAAATTGTTGTTCCTCTATCTGTTATTTTCCACTCATCATTATATTTCTTCCGCGTCTAATAACTAAAACAGTAAGTTATATTACAGTTACCATATCTAATATATCATAATCCATTATATAATTCAATTTAATATTTAAAATATAAGAGAAGAAGCGACCTACTTAAGATGTCGATTGATTGGATGTAATACTGGCACTCGATTCCTCTAACGAGGTCGCATCCTGAATACTTTATCGAAAAATCTTATTAAGTGCCAGTAACTATCGTAATAGTGGATGTTAAGATGTAATTCAAGATGTTCTGTGTACATTATATAGGTTCCGATGACGATAGAAGAAAATGAAGGCAATATTAAATTGATACCAATTTTTTACTGTCAAATACCTACATTCCTATTCGCGATTGTACAAATAATAAACTAATAAAGGCAGAAAAAGGCTATGAGAGGAGATATATAATATTATAATTATTTTTAACGTAGTAACTGTTGCCCACAACTCGATCCGTGTATTATAAAATGTGATGCAATTTATATTAGCTAAGAATGCTGTTGCAATCCACATCACAAACAAAGTCAGATAACTTTTCAATATTTTGTAGAATACTAATTCTATAATACTTGTGAAAGTCGTAATTTCTGATATAAATAGACCGTTACTAAATAATATGGTTATTTTATAAGTCAATTAGTCCTTCCAGAGTAGTAAAATAATTCAACTTTTTAGCTGTCTTACATTAGATTGTATAAAACGTGCCCTCATTCCCAATTCTCTGATCCGTTCCACTAGTACGAGTATGTACGAGTATGTTCAAATGTAAATACGGCTTAGGAGTCAGCGATAAATTGACTCTGTATAAAGATTATATTTACATATCGTATATATACACACACACGTACATTCTTATATTTATTGAATATAAGATATCGCTTTGGTAATGTTCCAACTTATATTAATTTAGAAATTTATAATATCATCTGATAATATTTTTTTATAATTTTTGGGATATTTTAATAAACATCATTTAAAACTATTAAAACAATATTTTATATAATGTATAAATATCTAAAGATATAAAAAATTTAAAGGAACGATAAATTAATAAGAGGAATCCTATTTAACCCTACATTTATAATAAATATTCGAAGAACGTTTCCGTCAGATGAGGTCGCCGTCAATGACTTCATTAATTACCACCCCTCAAAAAATCGCCAACCTTACCCTCAAAGTCATTACCCGTTAAATTTTTCGCATTCCTATAATTAAATAATATTTGTTTAACTAATCTTTTTTAGAGATCCAAGTAATTAACGTTGAATTTAAATTAACTTTAGTTTTAAGTTTGTCAACTAGTTATTGAGATTAGATAAAAATTATTAAAAAATATTGCCTAAAATTATATAAATTGCAAAAAAGTTTTCTTCGCACAGTTTCATTTTAAATATATCATTTTAGTTTGAAAAACGAAATGAGAAATAATAATTACATTATTCTGAAATTTTAAATTTTTACATTATTGTATAAATAAAGAAGTAAAGCAAATATAAAAACATTTCTACATTAAGACCTATTGAAGATCATTTTAAGTTATTTTTATTAATATACGTGAACTATTATATTATATTAAAATATAACATTATAATATATTATATGATATGATGAACATTAGCGAAACTCTGATGCGAATATAATTTTAAGGATTATAATATCTGAATGTACAGACATTGAAACTTTGAGTTGAGGGTAGCATGCATTTATTTTTATGGTGTATCTAACTATGGTATAACTATGAATTTTTTTACTATTATAATATTATTTTGATCCAATCGAATGCTACAATATTGAATGATTAATTAGAAAAGACAAGAACATGTTCCATAGTACGGGTCTCAATTAGAATGGTCAATTGGTATTTGAAATGCAGCTGAATTGCAAGTTTAGTTTTTATTTATAGAGAAGGGCGATCACAACGAGAACGATTCTAGTTTGAACCAAGACTTTCACGTTTGTATCTACATATCTATGTAAGAAGACTTTACAGATTAGCATATAATGTATAATGGACCATTCTAAAGCTTTTTGTAGTCATACGATGTAACCTTAAGACTTTTTATAAGATACGTGAGGTATATTTCTTATATAATGTTTATAAAAAGTAAGAAAAAATCATTTAGAGTATTTATCTTGTATTGCACGAATTATAAAATATCAAGCTATTGATATCTTATATTTGTAAAGTTAGGGATCAAGCCGATGACGACAGCCCTATCGATACGTAACGTCAGTAATTAGATCAGATATTCTGACTATCAGGGATATAGTTATAGCCAATTTGAATAACGCGATCATACACTAAACCATCCACCCATACTGCTGTGATTACTATTAAGCTTCTATAATGATTCGTTATGTTAGTACACAAACCTATGAGCTACGATCACTATATTTTCTGAACTAGACAGACCTAGTGAAGTGAAATATTGTTGTATTTTCATGTTTTAGTCCACTTTTATCACCATCGCCTGTTAAAATAAAGCTTATATGAATGCTGCTATTTATCATCTATAATTTGCAGCAGCAATTGTACAAAAAAACTTTAATCAATACTTTATCTTCCGTGGTGTTGTTGCTTAAACTGAAGTGCAAATTTTTCCTTGATGTTTACTGTGTATTGACGTTATATTTTTTTATATCGTTTGGTTTTAAAGCTATTAATTTATCTGCTAATAAATATTTATTTATTTTACTTATTGATTTTTATTAACGAAGTAAAGTTTCATATGTTTTTCTGAGTTGGCTTAAAGAAACCCAATATCCAATTACATTATGGTTTAGGTTCCGCAAAGCCTGTCATTCTATATTTTGATAATATGGAGTTCTTTGTATAATAAAGTTAATATTGACAACCATACGCAAGCACGAGAAATAAAGTTGTATAACAGATTTTTATGGTGTTAAATGTCTCGTTCCCGGTAAGGGCGTTATATAATAAGTGCAAAGGATGCCGAATCTCCGATTTTAAACTTAGAGTTGGTGAGGTAAACCGCATTTCGCATTTAATGAACCGAAGTATTCGTAAATTTTCTTAACTTTATAAACTAATATACTTTATTCCATTCTCATTCAGTCAATTAAGGATTGCGCTGACTCTTATTACTCGATTATTAATAAGCCTGAATATTACAAAATCTTTTTCTTTTCTTACTATTATAAGATGTACAAAAGACCTTATTCGCTTTATTAGAAACACTTAGAAATTGTCTATTAATTTTGTCAACTATTCTTTTTTATTCGAGCCAACCAAAATTACCATAAAGAAGGGCCTTTATGTAATTACCTTTAGTAGTGAGATTTTGGGCCTTTATGTAATTCCCTTTAGTAGTGAGATTTTGGAACAAATCACATAAGAATCGTAATGCGTTATTTTTCAGTAAAGTTCTACGTCACATTCTGTTTATTTAACTTAAATATTGATACAGCTTCTTGTAGTTTGATGAGAAAGTGAAAGAAATGTAAAGTAAATTGGACGAAGAGATTACGTTGTATGTACCCAATCTTGTACAAGGAAACAGGAAATATACTAACTTGATTTAAACAACTCAATATAATAAAAATGTTAATATGATTTAAATATCTATAAATATCTAAATACCTATTTTTGTTAGTATAAATATCATATATATTTTATGTACATCTACGTATTATCGACTTTTTCGGCTACCATCATCACATTTTCACAATAGCAGATCCACGATTAGGACACATTTTATATAGGATGTAATCAAACCTCAACTGGTGTAATAAATAGGAAGCCAATCGTTCAATTATGCAAACTATCAACGCCGATTCGTCAATTTTGTAGTACTTTATATAGTAAGAACAAATTAACCTAACGCCGCGCAACTTTGACAATTTTGTAGTACCCAATTACTCAACTAAGGCAAGTCACTGGAAAATTAAACCGTGTTTTATTGTGTTGTATAAAATAAAGTCAAGTGACGTATCTTTTAATACTGTAAAAGGAACTTTATAAGGAATGTCTCTGGCATTCATTAAATAGAATTATAGCATAAATGACACGATTTTCTTAAAAGTAACTTCAGAAGTAGACCCACAGTTTATTGGTAGTTTATTTTCCTATATGTAAATCGGAAGTTTAAGATTTAAAAAACTTTGTACACTGCAAACAAACCTAGATTGATAATTCTCAAAACAATTGTTGAAGTTTTTCAGACAAAATAATAAAAAATAAAAATTTTATTCTTTAAAACTATATTAATATTTGCACATTAGCCATTAGCCCATTTAAATTCATAAAGGTTTTGAAAATCTGCTGATGGAAATGATAGAAAGGTATATTTAAATTTATGGAGATCTGTTGGTCTGTATATTTTGATTTATGTGCAACATCTAAAACTCGACTGGGATAAACTTAATGTTGTGACTACATTACAATTGTGAACTGACTCAGTAACCAGGCAGACGCTGAAGATTAAGTTGGTCAAACAGATGCTTAATAATGTTAGAATCGCTTTTCAATCCTGTTGGTAGGACGTATGGAGAGAGTGCAGTTCTTGAGTAACGAAGTAAATAAAGAAGTTTGGATGTCAAAGTTTTGTTTCTTAACGGAATCTTCGAAAGTACGATTCTATTTAGAGTATAAGTTTTAATCTATTTCTTAAATAGTTCGTCTACAGTTTGAGGTGACTGACCGTGGAAGTAATACAAAAATATATATTGGTACCAATCTGATGAACTGTATCTATCAGTGAAGAAAATACAATGATCTCTATGTTGATATTACTTTTATTTAAATTATTTAATACGCACCTTAAAATATTCATAGTAATTCAATATTATTATTTTTGTTTTTTTTTCGAGGAGGGCAAAGGCTTAGGAGTGAGCGATAAACTGATTCTGTATAAAGATTATATTTACATATTATATGTGTATGTACATACGTACAACCTTATACTTATTTAATATATCGCTTTGGTACTGTTCCAACTTATGTTAATTTAGAAGTTTAAAATATCATCTGATATTTTTTTTATATTTTGGAGGTATTTTAGTAAATATCATTTAAAACTATTAAATCAATATTTTATATAATGTATAAATATCTAAAGATATAAAAATTTTAAAGGAACGGCAAATTAATAAGAGGAATCCTATTTAACCCTAAATTTTGAATAAATATTCGAAGAACGTTTCCGACAGATGAGGTCGCCGTCATTGACTTCATTAATTACCACCCCTTAAAAAACACCAACCTTACCCTCAAAGTCATTACCCGTTCAATTTTTCTCATTCCTATAATTTGTTTAACTAATCTTTTTTAGAGATCCAAGTAATTAAAGTGGAATTTAAATTAACTTTAGTTTTAAGTTTGTTAACTAATTATTGAGATTATATAAAAAATATAAAAAAATATGCTTAAAAACTGCAAGGATTTTTTTCTTCGCAGTCTAATTTTTTTATTGCTACTCTGTCATATTTTTATATTATAGTTATAATAAAAAAGTAAAAGAAATACCTAAATCCATTTCTACATTAAGATTAATTTGAGATCATTTTTAGTTATTTTTATTAATATACATAAACTAATATATTAAAAAATAACATTATAACTTTATTATATGATATTAAATAGTTTTAGGGTTCCGTAGTCTACCTTATAGTTGCGATATGTCTTTTCGTCCTTGCGTCTGTCTTTCTGTCTGTAGAAAGCTGTAATATCGAATAAATAAATCTTAAATATTACCTGAAAACACGAACGACCGTTTGGTGATTTTGGACCCTTAGGAGTGAGAGGGTCAGTGGTTTTGACGTGATTGGATTGTAGGCATTATTTTAAATTTTATTTGTACACTTAATCCAAGAACTTAACTGGGGTCCGATATTATGTCCACTTAAACCGAGACCTTAGCTGTGGGGTCCGATATTCGGATCAAAATAACATGTCGCAGCGTATTTCTTATATGTGATTTGTATATGTATGTATATTTGTGATATTTCGTATGTTCAGATAAATGCTATTATTAAGTATATATTTGACATAAAAATTTAAAAGCAAATTCCATTTATTTGAATATACATATCATATTCAGAAGTTGTAATATTATGTTTAGAAGTTGAACATATGAATGTATTAGTACGAAGCATAGTTGAACCAAGAAACAGATATGAATTGCCTCTGATTCCTCTGTTATTCAGAAACTTTAAATTTTGACAGTGTATTTACACATTCAATTATAAATATGATGTTTTCAGCTCAGCAGACGGACACGCACACACAAAGACTTATTCGGTATATCATTATTATTATATATTTTAAATGGTTATTAAATCGTATATCCCAAGTGTATCATTTATCAACATTTTTAAATGGTGGCTGCGCTGAGGGAACCTCGAGTCAATATGAATTTTGAATTTTCTCTATACTACGATCTTATTTTATCAATTTCAATTTGCTACACAAATAGCTTGATGCTATAAGAAAAAAAAGTTTTATAAGTAAATTGTTCTGTATAATATCCTCGTAATTCTTTTTAAGGAGATTGCTATCACCTTCAGTGACATATTAAGATTTAGTAGTAAATATAAAGTAATATAAATAATAAAAATAGAAATGAAAAAGAAAATCTTCCATTCTTAATATATTTCAAAATAATTGTTTCTACAGGAGAATCATATTTATATTAAAAATAGTTTTTTTATATGTAAAGTATTTATTTAATTTATATTAATAAATTATATAATTAAATGAGCGAACATTATGCGGTTTGTAAATTATTTAAAAATATTTCTATTTAATATACAATGTTCACGTTTTACCACATTGTACAATATTTATTGTTAATTTTAATTGTGGTTTGTCAAAACAAATAAGTGTATCAATACGTTAAAAAATTAGTCAAGTTATGAAAAATTGCCCATCAGTAATAAAGCGTTGTTTGAATTGAAAAATATAAGCCTTTTTATTATTCTAACATTGCGATAGACCAGCGTCTTGTGCAGATGTATGAACCATATTATCATATTCCGCGTTCAGTCTTGAAGCATTCGATCGCGCTGTCTCCTAATGAAGCAAATCAGAGAAGCGCTTCAAGATCGCAGTGTGCCAAATGACACGATTTTTAATATTAATTCTTATCACAGAGGATGTTTATTATATGTTGTTGTTCTTAATACCGTTGAAAGAAGTATAGAATTTTAATTTTCGAATTCACACATAATATAAGATTTGTCACTTGCCGAAGACGATCGATGTGTAGTTTAATATGTACACTCATTATCTTCACTATCATATTATCAGAAGGATGTGGTAAAAATAGCAAAAAAACACTAGTATGAAGTAAATGTAGAACCCATTCTAATGGGTCGATGCATGTTGATATTTATTATTTAGCAGATTCAACAAAATGTCTGACTTCAGAACAAAGGTGAACAATACACCATTATGAAATGTCTCGAAGCCATTGAAATGAAAGGTATGGACTGTTTTGTATGTGACAATGGCGACAATTTATCTTTGAAATCATATATTAATTATATATTTCTGATATTTTTAATCATATATTTCTGAATTAATCATATATTTCTGAATATATTTACTTAATAATTAATTATAAAAACTGAATTTAATAAAATAATAGAAACGAATAATATTTTATTGACAATAACTTATTTTTAGATTTTTCATTGATTTTTTTTCATTGATCGCTGTTTTGGATTTCATGTTTTTAAAATGTTATAATAACTCTTACAATTTCTTCAGATATTATTTCAATAAGACAACATTGTTTGAGTATCAAAATAGCTTTAAATGATTATATTAAATATTAATTATTTGATAAAGAATTTAACTCAACAGGTGACCGTTTTAATCACGGCATTGAAATGAAATGAACGTGGGCGTTGAATTAGAACGTGGGAAATAAGAAATTGTTGGCATCTTCTACCTCATTTTAATTATTCATCGTCAATCGAATTAAGTAGAAGTTATTCAAGAACCTCACTGGTATTTTAATATTCAGCTACTGTTGACTCAATAATCGCCTTCTGTCCTTCGTTTAGGATAGTTTGCAGTAACGGCTAACTATGTAGTAACTAACAGAGAATCATTTTGAAGTAATATTTAGGTGTGATATGAGAAAATCATCCTAGGAGTCCTCGTTATGAGTGATGTGTATATCTTATTATAAATTGCTTAAGGTCAATTGCTTGCTATATATAGATGATGCAGTGCTCATTGCTTTATCAGAATGCGATTTGCAGGTATTGGTCACCACTCTGAAAAATGGGTGTGAAAATAATGGTCTAAACCTGAATGAAGATAAGACGAAGGTTCTGATATTTAAAAGAAATGAAGAAAAAACAGAATGTAAGATCAATTTGAATGGTAAGATAATAGAACAAGTGAATGAAGTGGTATAATTGGGAAGTATGTTTAGCAGAGACGGAAGATACGAAATGGATGTGGAAAGGCGTATTGCTGCCGGTAACAAAGTTAACGGTGCTTTGGCTGCATTGTTGAGAAACCTCAGCATAGCTGCTCGTTTGCACAATGCGGTTTTGCTACCAACGCTGTTATACGGCAGCTAAACGTGGGTAACACAGAAGAAGAATGTAAGAAAGATGATTGATGTGGAGATGCGATCTCTTAACAGTATATGTGGAGTCAGTCTAGCTCACCGAATCCGCATTGAAGAGATTCACAAAATGGCAGGTACTAGCGAAGATGTCACGGTGAGAATGAAGAAGAACGTGCTCAGGTGGTTTGGGCACGTCAAACGAATGAGTGATGAAAGAATGGTAAAAAAGATTTATACAGGAAAAGTGAGCAGTATGAGAGACAGCGAGGCCTCGAATGACCTTCGAATAATAAGCATGAGGAACCTCCGGAGGGCATGTATGAAGAGGTTGATGGCTGTGGCCGAGGCGAAAGAGGTATGCAGGGACCGTAGCGTTTGGCGCTCCGTTTTCTCTGGCTACCCCGCAAGGGATATGGTGTGAAGATACAAAAATAAATAATATTATAAATATATGTTATTATTTTAAGATAAGCATTTATTAAAATAAGTATTTAGTGATAAAGTATTATTTTAAGAAAATTTTTGTAATATTATTTCCGAGATTTTATTTATAAGGTTTACAGAATACGTGTACCTACAATGTCACAGACGATCGTTATTGGTCAGACATATTTTATACAATTCATTTTTTGTATTATAATTAAGATATATATATTAAATTTAAGTTAAAATAATAAATAATAGTTAAATATTATTAAGGATACATTAACAATCTTTGTACGTTAATAAAATATACAGTAGTCAGTAGTCAAAACTGACTATATACATATATAATACATACGATAAAATACAATTTAATTACTTAATCAGTTTCTACCTAAAGTATTAAATTGCTGAAATAATAATCAAGTAAAAAGTATATTTACTTATGTATTTTATGAATTCACCTTATACTTGCCTTTAACTAATACGGACTTAGCTTGGCTTAGTGCAGTATACTGTATCTAGCTGTTGCCAGCATCTGCACCGCCCCTCCCCCACTTCAATCCATAAGCCATCTTAGTAATTGTACAAATACATACATAAAATCTGCAGCAATAACAAAATTTTATAAAAATTCATGCCGTATCTAATTTACTTTATATGCAATAGAAAGACACAGATAAATACAATTGTTTTGGCTAGGGTGTCATTACTATTAATTTTGTAAAAGCAATTTATATTTTATGTATATGTAACGAAAATCGTGACACAAGCGTCACCACTTTTCTATTTCTAAAAAAGCCGCATTAGCCGCCTGCTGCTGTCACAATTGACAGATTAAAAATTATATCGGTTACTGTTAAGACAGTTGTAATGATTGTTAAAAATCCTTTTAAAATCACAAAACCTAAATTAAAATATAATGATGTAAAGGTTCACCATAAAAAGAGCAGGATAGGGTTTATGAGGGATCGGCTGGGAACTCCAAATGAAGGTCCTTATAATCTTCCTTTTTGTAACTTTACGTACGACTTTTGTAGTCCTACATTTACTGTCTGAATGTAAACAGTTACTGTAATGTTTCTATATTTTTTACCAGACTCCATGTTTGAAAGACTGCGTCTTTTTTAACTAGTATCTGAATTAATACTCATATATCGATGAAGTCAAAGATGGAGATATATGACTTGTCCTCGATGTATCAACTATTATTACAATTCAAGTGAACTGTCTTGTGTCATACTTCTGCTGAATATTATAAAATGTCTTTATGAAAATTTTAATGATAAATGTTATGATATGAGTAGTGCAAAGGCAAGGACAGAAGAAGTCTCTCAACAGCTAATTTAACAATTAAATTTGACGAACTCGATTGTAGCATTTAGTTGTGGAATACATATTTAAAGATAATTTTTCACTTATCCAGTTTTCTTCTATCCCCATAAGCACATCAGCTGTTGGACATCCCCTATAATAATATTATTAATAAGATTGTTTGATTGTTAGGGTCATATTATCTATACCAAAACTAAGGTTACAGGAGAGGTTAAATAAACAATTGTTAAATTTGTGTTTTTGTGAAATGTCTTCTCAATTTTTCTCTGTTTTTATTCAGAGATTCCTTAAACGAAATAGGAAACTTGCATAATTTGACGAAATTACTTGCAACTAAATAACTAACAAAGAAAATAAAAATTAATTATAATTTCTTAATGTGCAATTAACCTGATTGTCCAACGTTTGTTATAATCGCTGTTGCATCAAAAATAATTAACTTCGTGATGCACTTTTTAAATATTGCATACCTTAATATTAAACAGTTTTTTTAAAATATGAATATCATTTGAAGGAGGGAGTGGAGGGAGGGAGTCACCTCAGGGAATTCTAGAAGGGTTCTTACTCCCCTTTTCTTATCGGCCTTGATGAGTTTAGCATTTTGAAATATTCGCCTGTTAATCTAATATTATAAACAATATGTAAACTGACCGTTTGTCTTAGTAGAAAGAAGGAAAGAGAAAGAAAGAGAAGTAGCATCCATCTTCAAAAATAAACCGAGAGAGTCGCTGCAGACGCAGTGGAAAATGGTGATATTTAACACAGTGTATGAAACTTTACCACGCTAACATACTTAACTAATATTATTCGTAGTTAAATGTTTCTATTCTATATTCAGACTGAAAACCAATTTGCATACATGAATATGTGAATTGTAACAGTTTGAATACACTTATTCTTTTTTCACTGTTACATACATTGGAAAGGCGTATTGCTGCTGGTAACAGAGTCAATGGTGCTTTGACTGCATTGTTGAGACGGCAAAACGTCAGTATAGCTGCACGTTTGGCTGTACACAATGCAGTTTTGCTACCGACACTGTTATACGGCAGCCAAACGTGGGTAACACAGAAGAAGAATGTAAGAAAGATGAATGCTGTGGAGATGCGATCTCTTCGCAGAATATGCGGAGTCAGTCTAGCTGATCGAATCCGCAATGAAGAGATCCACAGAATGGCAGGTACTAGCGAAGATGTCACGGTGAGAATGAAGAAGAACGTGCTCAGGTGGTTTGGGCACGTTGAACGAATGAGTGATGAAAGAATGGTAAAAAATATTTATATGGGAAAAGTGAGCGGTAAGAGAGACAGGGGGAGGCCTCGAGTGACCTTCGAAAACACAGTAGCTACGATACTGGAGGAAGGTCACGTAAAAAGCATGAGGACCCCCCGGAGCGCATGTATGAAGAAGTTGATGTCTGTGGCCGAGGCGAAAGAGGTATGCAGAGACCGTAGCGTTTGCGCTCCGTCGTCTCTGGCTACCCCGCAAGGGATATGGCGTGAAGGTAAATAAACATACACTATCCTGTCTAAAAGCTGAATCCGCGATGGTATTCAGTTAACGTTAAATAACACATCTTTGAAACGAACATAAATTGTTTGATAAATAAAAAAATGAAACATGGCCGTGGGGAGTTCATTCACAGTGCAAACTTCAACACCGAGTAAGATTGATGAGTTTGTCACGAAATACATACATACATACATACATGTATTATAATTTGTGTAGCGACAGAAATCTCATGAAATGATTGATTAACATCTGTCGATATAATATTAATCCCTTATCTTTTTTGTACGTTATCTGACTCATGTTCGTGAAACTTTGAGGAATAAATTTTTAATAAATATTGGTAAGAATAGCATAGATTTTGTTTAATTAAATTTGTCTTATTTTGTTATGTTTTGTATGTAATTACATAAATGAGATTACTCTTATTACTTATTAGTAAATTAAAACAGAGTAAATAAATATTTTATAGTACATTTTAATTTCCTCAATTTATATTTATGTAATAAAAGGTACTGTGTTTCCAAAAGAACTTTGTAACTTAGTAATGTAAATATTGTTATTATTTCTTATGAAATAATTATATTTTTATCGTATACTACAAAGTACTGATCAAAGGTAAATAATGTATTCCTTTAGGATTCATTTTAATATCAGAGCTTGGTTTAAACTAACTGCTAATATTATGCTTTCAAGCGTATATTGCGTAAAGAATTGTGGTTGGTTGAGCTATTGAGCTTTGAGATAGACTTTCAGAGTATAAGTTGAATAAACTAAACCTAAAAGATATATCTGTACTTGATATTTTATTATAGATTTTAGACTCACAAAAGTTATTCATTTTAATTTTAAAACCGGCATAATATTTTTTTTTATCTCGAGGAACCATTTTCAAAAGGATATAACATATACTTAAATAAAAATGGAGACAACAAGTCTGTTTGCGTTACATTAGCCTCAAACACCAGGACACACCACTTAACATACACGTAAGATGTAGATAGACATAGAAATGGAAGTAAATTTATTGGTAATCACTTCTTTTTTGGATAAGTTTTGATAAATTATTATTATTATATAAAAAACATATAAAAATATACTATTTTTATATAGCCGAAAAAACTCCCCCTAGATAACAAGGTTTACATATTATATAAATCTAAATTGTTGTTCCTCTATCTGTTATTTTCCACTCATCATTATATTTCTTCCGCGTCTAATAACTAAAACAGTAAGTTATATTACAGTTACCATATCTAATATATCATAATCCATTATATAATTCAATTTAATATTTAAAATATAAGAGGAGAAGCGACCTACTTAAGATGTCGATTGATTGTATGTAATACTGGCACTCGATTCCACTAACGAGGTCGCATCCTGAATACTTTATCGAAAAATCTTATTAAGTGCCAGTAATTATCGTAATAGTGGATGTTAAGATGTAATTCAAGATGTTCTGTGTACATTATGTACGTTCTGATGATGATAAAAGAAAATAAGGGCAATATTAAATTGATATTCATTTTTATTCTCAAATACCTACATTCCTATTCCCGATTGTGCAAATAATAAACTAATAAAGGCAGAAAAAGGCTATGAGAGGAGATATATAATATTATAATTATTTTTAACGTAGTAACTGTTGCCCACAACTCAATCCGTGTACAAAAAGCGATGCAATGTATATTAGATAAGAATGCTGTTGCAATCCACGTCACAAACAAAGTCAGATAACTTTTCAATATTTTGTAGAATACTAATTCTAAAATACTTGTGAAAGTCGTAATTTCTGATATAAATGAACCATTACCAAATAATATGGCTATTTTATAAGCCAATTAATTCTTCCAGAGTAGTAAAATAATTCAACTTTTTGGCTTTTTTACCTTAGATTGTATAAAACGTGCCCTCATTCCCAATTCTCTGATCCGTTACACTCGTACGAGTATGTACAGTCATGTTCAAATGTAAATACGGCTTAGGAGTCAGAGATAAATTGACTCTGTATAAAGATTATATTTACATATCGTATATATACACACACACGTACATTCTTATATTTATTGAATATAAGATATCGCTTTGGTAATGTTCCAACTTATATTAATTTAGAAATTTAAAATATCATCTGATAATATTTTTTTATAATTTTTGGGATATTTTAATAAATATCATTTAAAACTATTAAAAAAATATTTTATATAATGTATAAATATCTAAAGATATAAAAAATTTAAAGGAACGATAAATTAATAAGAGGAATCCTATTTAACCCTACATTTATAATAAATATTCGAAGAACGTTTCCGTCAGATGAGGTCGCCGTCAATGACTTCATTAATTACCACCCCCAAAAAATCGCCAACCTTACCCTCAAAGTCATTACCCGTTAAATTTTTCTTTCATTCCTATAATTTGTTTAACTAATCTTTTTTAGAGATCCAAGTAATTAACGTTGAATTTAAATTAACTTTAGTTTTAAGTTTGTCAACTAATTATTGAGATTAGATAAAAATTATTAAAAAATATTGCCTAAAATTATATAAATTGCAAAAAAATTTTTTTCGCACATTTTTATTTTAAATATATCATTTTAGTTTGAAAAACGAAATGAGGAATAATAATTACATTATTCTGTAATTTTAAATTTTTACATTATTGTATAAATAAAGAAGTAAAGCAAATATAAAAACATTTCTACATTAAGACCTATTGAAGATCATTTTAGGTTATTTTTATTAATATACGTGAACTATTATATTAAAATATAACATTATAATATATTATATGATATTAAATAGTTTTAGGTTTCCGTGGTTCATCACCCATAAGGGTGATGATATGTCTTTTCGTTCTTGCGTCTGTCTTTCTGTCTGTAGAAAGCTATTATATCGAATAAATATTTTTTTATCCCGAGTGCGCCTTAAAATGGTATATACTTATCGCTTATATTGCAAACGCTGACAAAATTTTAGAAGATAGATCTAAATACCGTATTATAAAATTGTATATCTCGACTTGGCTCGAAATCCACTTGGCCGGTTATAATTAATACCTCAGTATGATTATTGTTACTTCGTTCAACATATTGTTGTGATGAACGTTAGCGAAACTCTGATGCGAATATAATTTTAAGGATTATAATATCTGAATGTACAGACATTGAAACTTTGAGTTGACGGTAGCATGCATTTATTTTTATGGTGTATCTAACTATGGTATAATTATGAACTTTTTTACTATTATAATATTATTTTGATCCAATCGAATGCTACAATATTGAATGATTAATTAGAAAAGACAAGAACATGTTCCATAGTACGGATCTCAATTAGAATGGTCAATTGGTATTTGAAATGCAGCTGAATTGCAAGTTTAGTTTTCATTTATAGAGAAGGGCGATCACAACGAGAACGATTCTAGTTTGAACCAAGACTTTCACGTTTGTATCTACATATCTATGTAAGAAGACTTTACAGATTAGCATATAATGTATAATGGACCATTCTAAAGCTTTTTGTAGTCATACGATGTAACCTTAAGACTTTTTATAAGATACGTGAGGTATATTTCTTATATAATGTTTATAAAAAGTAAGAAAAAATCATTTAGAGTATTTATCTTGTATTGCACGAATTATAAAATATCAAGCTATTGCTATCTCATATTTGTAAAGTTAGGGATCAAGCCGATGACGACAGCCCTAACGATACGTAACGTCAGTAATTAGATCAGATATTCTGCCTATCAGGGATATAGTTATAGTCAATTTGAATAACGCGATCATACACTGAACCATGCACCCATACTGCTGTGATTAATATTAAGCTTCTATAATGATTCGTGATGCTATTACACAAACCTATGAGCTACGATCATTATATTTTCTGAACTAGGCAAACCTAGTGAAGTGAAATATCGTTGTATTTTTCATGTTTTAGTCCACTTTTATCACGATCGCCTCTTAAAATTAATCTAATATGAATGCTGCTATTTATCATCTATAATTTGCAGCAGCAAGTGTACAAAAAAAACTTTAATCAATGCATTATCTTCCGTGGCGTTGTTGCTTAAACTGAAGTGCAAATTTTTCCTTGATGTTTACTGTGTATTGACGTTATATTTGTATATATAATATTGATATAATTTTTTTATATCGTTTGGTTTTAAAGCTATTAATTTATCTGCTAATAAATATTTATTTATTTTACTTATTTATTTTTATTAAGACTTGAGCAAAGTACATAAGAGACCGAGTTAAAAACAGTGCACTGTTGATCTTCATTATTCTCTGAAGTTAATTAGATTAAACCTATTATCTTTGTGTTCTAGTGATCTACATTTCTGTCCTAGTTCTCGAGGATAGCAAAGCATTATAAATCAAATTAAGTCGATAAAAACTATCTATATAAAAGAAAAAACTATCAAATTAAAATAAGCAACGAAGTAAAGTTTCATATGTTTTTCTGATTTGGCTTAAAGAAACCCAATATCCAATTACATTATGGTTTAGGTTCCGCAAAGCCTGTCATTCTATATTTTGGTAATATGGAGTTCTTTGTATACTAAAGTTAATATTGACAACCATACTCACGCACGAGAAATAAAGTTGTATAAGAGATTTTTACGGTGTTATATGTCTCGTTCCCGATAAGGGCGTTATATAATAAGTGTAAAGGATGCCGAATCTCCGATTTTAAACTTGGAGTTGGTGAGATAAACCGCATTTCGCATTTAATTAACTGAAGTATTTGTAAATTTTCTTAACTTTGTAAACTAATATACTTTAATCCATTTGTCGTTCAGTCAATTAAGGATTGCGCTGACTCTTATTACTCGATTATTAATAAGCCTGAATTTTACAAAATCTTTTTCTTTTCTTACTATTATAAGATGTACAAAAGACCTTATTCGCTTTATTAGAAACACTTAGAAATTGTCTATTAATTTTGTCAACTATTCTTTTTTATTCGCGCCAACCAAAATTACCATAAAGAAGGGCCTTTATGTAATTACCTTTAGTAGTGAGATTTTGGGCCTTTATGTAATTCCCTTTAGTAGTGAGATGTTGGAACAAATCACATAAGAATCGTAATCCGTTATTTTTCAGTAAAGTTCTACGTCACATTCTGTTTATTTATCTTAAATATTGATACAGCTTCTTGTAGTTTGATGAGAAAGTGAAAGAAATGTAAAGTAAATTGGACGAAGAGATTACGTTGTATGTACCCAATCTTGTACAGTAAAACAGGAAATATACTAACTTGATTTAAACAACTCAATATAATAAAAATGTTAATATGATTTAAATATCTATAAATATCTAAATACCTATTTTTGTTAGTATAAATATCATATATATTTTCTGTACATCTACTTATTATCGACTTTTTCAGCTACCATCATCACATTTTCACAATAGCAGATCCACAATTAGGACACATTTTATATAGGATGTAATCAAACCTCAACTGGTGTAATAAATAGGAAGCCAATCGTTCAATTATGCAAACTATCAACGCCGATTCGTCAATTTTGTAGTACTTTATATAGTAAGAACAAATTAACCTAACGCCGCGCAACTTTGACAAGTTAGTAGTACCCAATTACTCAACTAAGGCAAGTCACTGGAAAATTAAACCGTGTTTTATTGTGTTGTATAAAATAAAGTCAAGTGACGTATCTTTTAATACTGTAAAAGGAACTTTATAAGGAATGTCTCTGGCATCCATTAAATAGAATTATAGCATAAATGACACGATTTTCTTAAAAGTAACTTCAGAAGTAGACCCACAGTTTATTGGTAGTTTATTTTCCTGTATGTAAATCGGAAGTTTAAGATTTAAAAAACTTTGTACACTGCAAACAAACCTAGATTGATAATTCTCAAAACAATTGTTGAAGTTTTTCAGACAAAATAATAAAAAATAAAAATTTTATTCTTTAAAACTATATTAATATTTGCACATTAGCCATTAGCCCATTTAAATTCATAAAGGTTTTGAAAATCTGCTGATGGAAATGATAGAAAGGTATATTTAAATTTATGGAGATCTGTTGGTCTGTATATTTTGATTTATGTGCAACATCTAAAACTCGACTCGGATAAACTTAATGTTGTGACTACATTACAATTGTGAACTGACTCAGTAACCAGGCAGACGCTGAAGATTAAGTTGGTCAAACAGATGCTTAATAATGTTAGAATCGCTTTTCAATCCTGTTGGTAGGACGTATGGAGAGAGTGCAGTTCTTGAGTAACGAAGTAAATAAAGAAGTTTGGATGTGAAAGTTTTGTTTCTTAACGGAATCTTCGAAAGTACGATTCTATTTAGAGTATAAGCTTTAATCTATTTCTTAAATAGTTCGTCTACAGTTTAAGGTGACTGACCGTGGAAGTAATACAAAAATATATATTGGTACCAATCTGATGAACTGTATCTATCAGTGAAGAAAATACAATGATCTCTATGTTGATATTACTTTTATTTAAATTATTTAACACGCACGTTAAAATGTTCATAGTAATTCAATATTATTATTTTTGTTTTTTTTTAGAGGAGGACAAAGGCTTAGGAGTCAGCGATAAACTGATTCTGTATAAAGATTATATTTACATATTATATGTGTATGTACATACGTACAACGTTATACTTATTTAATATATCGCTTTGGTACTGTTCCAACTTATGTTAATTTAGAAGTTTAAAATGTCATCTGATAATATTTTTATATTTTGGAGGTATTTTAGTAAATATCATTTAAAACTATTAAATCAATATTTTATATAATGTATAAATATCTAAAGATATAAAAATTTTAACGGAACGGCAAATTAATAAGAGGAATCCTATTTAACCCTAAATTTTGAATAAATATTCGAAGAACGTTTCCGACAGATGAGGTCGCCGTCAATGACTTCATTAATTACCACCCCTTAAAAACACCAACCTTACCCTCAAAGTCATTACCCGTTCAATTTTTCTCATTACTATAATTTGTTTAACTAATCTTTTTTAGAGATCCAAGTAATTAAAGTGGAATTTAAATTAACTTTAGTTTTAAGTTTGTTAACTAATTATTGAGATTATATAAAAAATATAAAAAAATATGCTTAAAAACTGCAAGGATTTTTTTCTTCGCAGTCTAATTTTTTTATTGCTACTCTGTCATATTTTTATATTATAGTTATAATAAAAAAGTAAAAGAAATACCTAAATCCATTTCTACATTAAGATTAATTTGAGATCATTTTTAGTTATTTTTATTAATATACATGAACTAATATATTCAAATATAACATTAAAACTATATTATATTATATTAAATAGTTTTAGGGTTCTGTAATCTACCTTATAGTTTCGATATGTCTTTTCGTCCGTGCGTCTGTCTTTCTGTCTGTAGAAAGCTGTAATATCGAATAAATAAATCTTAAATATTACCTGAAAACAGGTCGTTCGTTTGGTGATTTTGGACCCTTAGGAGTGAGAGGGTCAGTGGTTTTGACGTGATTGGATTGTGGGCATTATTTTAAAATTTATTTATACACTTAAACCAAGAGCTTAACTGGGGTCCGATATTCGGATCGAAATAACATGTCCCAGCGTATTTCTTATATGTATTGAATATAATATATTTTAGTCACAGATAAATGCTATTATTAAGTATATATTTGACATAAAAATTTAAAAGCAAATTCCATTTATTTGAATATACATATCATATTCAGAAGTTGTAATATTATGTTTAGAAGTTGAACATATGAATGTATTTCTGAGAAGCACACTTGAACTAAGAAACAGATATGAGTTGCCTCTGATTCCAGTAATACGTGGTTTCTGCTCGAGCGGTTGCCTTTATAGAGTACCATATTAGATATCACATATCTAATAAAAATTATATGCTTCCATTACTTTGGTCACAGGTTGAAAAAAAAAACAAAACATATGATTTTAATGTTACTAGCTGATCAGAATCTTTAAATTTTGACAATGTAATTACACATTCAATTATAAATATTATGTCTTCCGCTCAGCAGACGGACACGCACACACAAAGACTTATTCAGTATATCTCTAAGATATATCATTATACACAGATTGATACAATTAAATATATTTTAAATGGTTATTAAATCGTATATCCCGAGTGTGTCATTTATCAACATTTTTAGACGGTGGCCGCGCTGAGGAAACCTCGAGTCAATGTGAATTTTCAATTTTCTCTATACTACGACCTTGTTTCATCAATTTCAATTTGCTACACAAATTGCTTGATGCTTTTAAAGAGAAAAAAAAAAATGTAAATTGTTCTATGTAATATCCTCGTAATTCCATTTAAGGAGATTGCTAGCATGTCCAGTGACTTATTAAGATTTTGTAGTGTAGAAATGAAATAGAAAATCTACTATTCTTAATATATTTCAAAATATTTATTCTTACAGTAGAATGATATTTGTATTAAAAATACATTTTATACATTATATTATTACATTATATACGTATACATTTTATACATAAAGTTTTAAATTTATATTTCAAACATTATGTGGGATGTAAAATTAATTAAAATTATTTTCTATTTAATATACAACATTGTCGTTTCACCACATTGTACAATATTTATTATTAATTTTAATTGTGGTTTGTCAAAACAAATAAGTGTATCAATAAGTTATAAAATTAGTCATATTATTAAAAACTGCTTATCAGTAATAAAACGTTGTTTGAATTGAAAATTATAAGCCATTCTATTATTCTAACATTGTGATACACCAGCGTCTTGTGCAGATGTATGAACCATATTATCATATTCCGCGTTCAGTCTTGAAGCATTCGATCGCGCTGTCTCCTAATGAAGCAAATCAGAGAAGCGCTTCAAGATCACAGTGTGCCAAATGACACGATTTTTAATATTACTTCTTATCAGAGAAGATGTTTCTTATATTTACTTTAAACTAACTTTAATCATAAATACTCAACTCTGGCTCATTATCAGAGCTTTTGTATTGTGTTCTTAAAGCTAACTGACATTTTGCCGTATATATATATATAAATATCTTGCGACTTATCTATATATATATTGTTGTTCTTAATACCTCTACACCATCATAGTATCAGAAGGATGTGGAAAAATATAAAAAAACACCAGTATGATGTAAATGTAGAACCTATTTTAATGAGTCGATGTTGATATTATTTAGCAGTTTCAACAAAATGTCTGACTTCAGAACAAAGGTGAACAATACACCATTATGAAATGTCTTGAAGCCATTGAAATGAAAGGTATGGACTGTTTTGTATGTGACAATGGCGACAATTTATCTTTGAAATTATATTATTTATTTCTGAATATATTTACTTAATAATTAATTATAAAAACTGAATTTAATAAAATAATAGAAACGAATAATATTTTATTGACAATAACTTATTTTTAGATTTTTCATTGCTTTTTTTTCATTGATCGCTGTTTTGGATTTCATGTTTTTAAAATGTTATAACTCTTACAGTTTCTTCAGATATTATTTCAATAAGACAACATTGTTTTAGTATCAAAATAGCTTTAAATGATTATATTAAATATTAATTATTTGATAAAGAATTTAACTCAACAGGTGACCGTTTTAATCACGGCATTGAAATGAAATGAACGTGGGCGTTGAATTAGAACGTGGGAAATAAGAAATTGTTGGCATCTTCTACCTCATTTTAATTATTCATCGTCAATCGAATTAAGTAGAAGTTATTCAAGAACCTCACTGGTATTTTAATATTCAGCTACTGTTGACTCAATAATCGCCTTCTGTCCTTCGTTTAGGATAGTTTGCAGTAACGGCTAACTATGTAGTAACTAACAGAGAATCATTTTGAAGTAATATTTAGGTGTGATATGAGAAAATCATCCTAGGAGTCCTCGTTATGAGTGATGTGTATATCTTATTATAAATTGCTTAAGGTCAATTGCTTGCTATATATAGATGATGCAGTGCTCATTGCTTTATCAGAATGCGATTTGCAGGTATTGGTCACCACTCTGAAAAATGGGTGTGAAAATAATGGTCTAAACCTGAATGAAGATAAGACGAAGGTTCTGATATTTAAAAGAAATGAAGAAAAAACAGAATGTAAGATCAACTTGAATGGTAAGATAATAGAACAAGTGAATGAAGTGGTATAATTGGGAAGTATGTTTAGCAGAGACGGAAGATACGAAATGGATGTGGAAAGGCGTATTGCTGCCGGTAACAGAGTCAACGGTGTCCTGGCTGCATTGTTGAGACGGCGAAACGTCAGCATAGCTGCACGTTTGGCTGTGCACAATGCGGTTTTGCTACCGATGCTGTTATACGGCAGCTAAACGTGGGTAACACAGAAGAAGAATGTAAGAAAGATGATTGCTGTGGAGATGCGATCTCTTAACAGTATATGTGGAGTCAGTCTAGCTCACCGAATCCGCATTGAAGAGATTCACAAAATGGCAGGTACTAGCGAAGATGTCACGGTGAGAATGAAGAAGAACGTGCTCAGGTGGTTTGGGCACGTCGAACGAATGAGTGATGAAAGAATGGTAAAAAAGATTTATACAGGAAAAGTGAGCAGTATGAGAGACAGCGAGGCCTCGAATGACCTTCGAATAATAAGCATGAGGACCCTCCGGAGGGCATGTATGAAGAGGTTGATGGCTGTGGCGGAGGCGAAAGAGGTATGCAGGGACCGTAGCGTTTGGCGCTCCGTTTTGCCTGGCTACCCCGCAAGGGATATGGTGTGAAGATATAAAAATAAATAATATTATAAATATATGTTATTATTTTAAGATAAGCATTTATTAAAATAAGTATTTAGTGATAAAGTATTATTTTAAGAAAATTTTTGTAATATTATTTCCGAGATTTTATTTATAAGGTTTACAGAATACGTGTACCTACAATGTCACAGACGATCGTTATTGGTCAGACATATTTTATACAATTCATTTTTTGTATTATAATTAAGATATATATATTAAATTTAAGTTAAAATAATAAATAATAGTTAAATATTATTAAGGATACATTAACAATCTTTGTACGTTAATAAAATATACAGTAGTCAGTAGTCAAAACTGACTATATACATATATAATACATACGATAAAATACAATTTAATTACTTAATCAGTTTCTACCTAAAGTATTAAATTGCTGAAATAATAATCAAGTAAAAAGTATATTTACTTATGTATTTTATGAATTCACCTTATACTTGCCTTTAACTAATACGGACTTAGCTTGGCTTAGTGCAGTATACTGTATCTAGCTGTTGCCAGCATCTGCACCGCCCCTCTCCCACTTCAATCCATAAGCCATCTTAGTAATTACAAAATTTTATAAAAAATCATGCCGTATCTAATTTACTTTATATGCAATAGAAAGACACAGATAAATACAATTGTTTTGGCTAGGGTGTCATTACTATTAATTTTGTAAAAGCAATTTATATTTTATGTATATGTAACGAAATCGTGACACAAGCGTTACCACTTTTCTATTTCTAAAAAAGCCGCATTAGCCGCCTGCTGCTGTCACAATTGACAGATTAAAAATTATATCGGTTACTGTTAAGACAGTTGTAATGATTGTTAAAAATCCTTTTAAAATCACAAACCCTAAATTAAAATATAATGATGCAAAGGTTCACCATAAAAAGAGCAGGATAGGGGTTATAAGGGATCGGCTGGGAACTCCAAATGAAGGTCCTTATAATCTTCCTTTTTGTAACTTTACGTACGACTTTTGTAGTCCTACATTTACTGTCTGAATGTAAACAGTTACTGTAATGTTTCTATATTTTTTACCAGACTCCATGTTTGAAAGACTGCGTCTTTTTTAACTAGTATCTGAATTAATACTCATAAGTCAAAGATGGAGATATATTACTTGTCCTCCCTGTATCAACTATTATTACAATTCAAGTGAACTGTCTTGTGCTATACTTCTGCTGAATATTATAAAATGTCTTTATGAAAATTTTAATAATAAATGTTATGATATGAGTAGTGCAAAGGCAAGGATAGAAGAAGTCTCTCAACAGCTTATTTAACAATTAAATTTGACGAACTCGATTATAGCATTTAGTTGTGGAATACATATTTAAAGATAATTTTTCACTTATCCAGTTTTTCTTCTATCCCCATAAGTACATCAGCTGTTGGACATCCCCTATAATAATATTATTAATAAGATTGTTTGATTGTTAGGGTCATATTATCTATAAAACCAAACTATCTAAATATCATATTATCTAAAAATCCAAAACTAAGGTTACAGGAGAGGTTAAATAAACACTTGTTAAATTTATGTTTTTGTGAAATGTCTTCTCAATTTTTCTCTGTTTTTGTTCAGAGATTCCTTAAACGAAATAGGAAACTTGCATCATTTGACGAAATTACTTGCAACTAAATAACTAACAAAGAAAATAAAAATGTGTTTAAAATTATAAAAATAAGTAATATATATTTTTTCTCATTGTTATATTTTGTTTCAATAAAATTAATTATAATTTCTTAATGAACAATTAACCCGATTGTCCTACGTCTGTTATAATCGCCGTTGCATCAAAAATAATTAATTTTCTGCTCTATTACTTCGTGATGCTCTTTTTAAATATTGCATACCTTAATGTTAAACAGTTTTTTTTAATATGAATACCATTTGAACGTGAGACCTCAGGGAGTTCTAGAAGGGTTCTTACTCCCCTATTCTTATCGGCCTTGATGAGTTTAGCATTTTGAAATACTCGCCTGTTAATCTAATATTATAATCAATATGTTAACTGATCGTTTGTCGTAGTAGAAAGAAAGAAATAGAAGAAGCATTCATTTTCCAGAATAAATGAGCTGGTCGCTGCAGACGCAGTGGAAAATGGCAGTATTTAACACAGTAAATAAATATTTTATAGTACATTTTTATTTCTTTGAATATAAAATTATGTAATAAAAGGTATTGTGTTTCCAAAAGAACTTTGTAACTTAGAAATGTGAATATTGTTATTATTTCTTAGGAAATAATTATATTTTTATCGTATAATACAAAGTTCTGGTTAAAGATAAATAATGTATTACTTTAGCATCCATTTAAATATCAGATCTTGGTTTAAACTAACTGCTAATATTATGCTTTCAAGTGTATAATGTGAAGAATTGTGGTTGCTTGAGCTTTGAGATAGACTTTCAAAGTATAGGTTGAATAAACTGAACTCTAAAGATACATGTGTTATCTGTACTTGGTATTTTATTATAGATTTTAGATTCAGTAAAGTTATTAATTTATTTTAAAACTAGTATAATTAATCTGCCTATATCTCGAGGAATTGTTTGCAACTTGGCATGGTTCGACAAGAAGAGGGGGGGGGGGGTAATTAAAGATTAGAGTCGAACATATAAAAATATACTATTTTTATATAGCCGAAAAAACTCCCCCTAGATAATAAGGTTTACATATTATATAAATCTAAATTGTTGTTCCTCTATCTGTTATTTTCGACTCATTATTATATTTCTTCCGCGTCTAATAACTAAAACAGTAAGTTATATTACAATTACCAAACCTAATGTATTATAATCCATTATGTAATTCAATTTAATATCTAAAATATAAGAGGAGAAGCGACCTACTTAAGATGTCGATTGATTGGATGTAATACTGGCACTCGATTCCACTAACGAGGTTGCATCCTGAATACTTTATCGAAAAATCTTATTAAGTGCCAGTAACTATCGCGATAATGGATGTTAAGATGTAATTTAAGATGTTCTGTGTACATTATGTAGGTTCCGATGACGATAGAAGAAAATGAAGGTAATATTAAATTGATACCAATTTTTATTTTCAAATTCTTACACTCCTATCCCCGATTGTACAAATAATAAACTAGTAAAGGCAGAAAAAGGCTATAAAGAAAGATATATTATATATATAATTATTTTTAACTTATTAGCTGTTGCCCACAACTCAATCCGTGTACTACAAAAAGCGATGCAAGAAATATTAGCTAAGAATGCTGTTGGAATCCACGTTACAAACAAAGTCGGATAACTCATCTATATTTTGTAGAAAAAACTTATTATATATTACTTGTGAAAGTCGTAATTTTTTATATAAATAAACCATAACCAAATAATGTGGTTATTTTATAAGTCAATTAGTCCTTCCAGAGTAGTAAAATAATTTAACTTTTTGGCTTACTTACATTAGATTGTATAAAACGTGTCCTCATTCTCAATTCTCTGATCCGTTACACTCGTACGAGTATGTACGGTCATGTTCAAATGTAAATACGGCTTAGGAGTCAGCGATAAATTGACTCTGTATAAAGATTATATTTACATATTGTATATATATATACGTACATTCTTATATTTATTAAATATAGCTTAAGATATTGCTTTGGTACTGATCCAACTTTTAATTAATTTACAAATTTAATATAGCATCTTATGATATTTTTATATAATTTTGGAGAGATTTAATAAATATCATTTAAAACTATTTAATCAATATTTTATATAATGTATAAATATCTAAAGATATAAAAAAATTAAAGGAACGGTAAATTAATAAGAGGAATTATATTTAACCCTACATTTATAATAAATATTCTAAGAACGTTTCCGTCAGATGAGGTCGCCGTCAATGACTTCATTAATTACCACCCCTCAAAAAAGCGCTAACCTTACCCTCAAAGTCATTACCCGTTCAATTTTTTCTCATTTCTATAATTTGTTTGACTAATCTTTTTAAGAGATCCAAGTTATGAACGTGGAATTTAAATTAACTTTAGTTTTGAGTTTGTTAACTAATTATTGAGATTATATAAAAAGCATTAAAAAATATTGCCTAAAAAGTATATAAATTGCAAAAAAAATTTCTTCGCACAGTTTTATTTTAAATATATCATTTTAGTTTGAAAAACGAAATGAGAAATAATAATTACATTATTCTGAAATTTTAAATTTTTACATTATTGTATAAATAAAGAAGTAAAGCAAATATAAAAACATTTCTACATTAAGACCTATTGAAGATCATTTTAAGTTATTTTTATTAATATACGTGAACTATAATATTATATTAAAATATAACATTATAATATATTATATGATATTAAATAGTTTTAGGTTTCCGTGGTTCATCACCCATAAGGGTGATGATATGTCTTTTCGTTCTTGCGTCTGTCTTTCTGTCTGTAGAAAGCTATTATATCGAATAAATATTTTTTTATCCCGAGTGCGCCTTAAAATGGTATATCCTTATCGCTTATATTGCAAACGCTGACAAAATTTTAGAACATAGATCTAAATACCGTATTATAAAATTGTATATCTCGACTTGGCTCGAAATCCACTTGCCCGGTTATAATTAATACCTCAGTATGATTATTGTTACTTCGTTCAACATATTGTTGTGATGAACATTAGCGAAACTCTGATGCGAATATAATTTTAAGGATTATAATATCTGAATGTACAGACATTGAAACTTTGAGTTGAGGGTAGCATGCATTTATTTTTATGGTGTATCTAACTATGGTATAACTATGAACTTTTTTACTATTATAATATTATTTTGATCCAATCGAATGCTACAATATTGAATGATTAATTAGAAAAGACAAGAACATGTTCCATAGTACGGATCTCAATTAGAATGGTCAATTGGTATTTGAAATGCAGCTGAATTGCAAGTTTAGTTTTTATTTATAGAGAAGGGCGATCACAACGAGAACGATTCTAGTTTGAACCAAGACTTTCACGTTTGTATCTACATATCTATGTAAGAAGACTTTACAGATTAGCATATAATGTATAATGGACCATTCTAAAGCTTTTTGTAGTCATACGATGTAACCTTAAGACTTTTTATAAGATACGTGAGGTATATTTCTTATATAATGTTTATAAAAAGTAAGAAAAAGTCATTTAGAGTATTTATCTTGTATTGCACGAATTATAAAATATCAAGCTATTGATATCTTATATTTGTAAAGTTAGGGATCAAGCCGATGACGACAGCCCTATCGATACGTAACGTCAGTAATTAGATCAGATATTCTGACTATCAGGGATATAGTTATAGCCAATTTGAATAACGCGATCATACACTAAACCATCCACCCATACTGCTGTGATTACTATTAAGCTTCTATAATGATTCGTTATGTTAGTACACAATCCTATGAGCTACGATCACTATATTTTCTGAACTAGACAGACCTAGTGAAGTATAATATTTTTGTATTTTCATGTTTTAGTCCACTTTTATCACCATCGCCTGTTAAAATAAAGCTTATATGAATGCTGCTATTTATCATCTATAATCTGCAGCAGCAATTGTACAAAAAAACTTTAATCAATACTTTATCTTCCGTGGTGTTGTTGCTTAAACTGAAGTGCAAATTTTTCCTTGATGTTTACTATGTATTGACGTTATATTTGTATATATAATATTGATATAATTTTTTTATATCGTTTGGTTTTAAAGCTATTAATTTATCTGCTAATAAATATTTATTTATTTTACTTATTTATTTTTATTAAGACTTGAGCAAAGTACATAAGAGTACCGAGTTAAAAACAGTGCACTGTTGATCTTCATTATTCTCTGAAGTTAATTAGATTAAACCTATCTTTGTGTTCTAGTGATCTACATTCCTGTCCTAGTTCTCGAGGATAGCAAAGGATTATAAATCAAATTAAGTCGATAAAAACTATCTATATGAAAGAAAAAACTATCAAATTAAAATAAGCAACGAAGTAAAGTTTCATATGTTTTTCTGAGTTGGCTTAAAGAAACCCAATATCCAATTACATTATAGTTTAGGTTCCGCAAAGCCTGTCATTCTTTATTTTGATAATATGGAGTTCTTTGTATACTAAAGTTAATATTGACAACGATACGCACGCACGAGAAATAAAGTTGTATAACAGATTTTTACGGTGTTAAATGTCTCGTTCCCGGTAAGGGCGTTATATAATAAGTGCAAAGGCTGCCGAATCTCCGATTTTAAACTTGGAGTTGGTGAGGTAAACCGCATTTCGCATTTAATGAACCGAAGTATTCGTAAATTTTCTTAACTTTATAAACTAATATACTTTATTCCATTCTCATTCAGTCAATTAAGGATTGCGCTGACTCTTATTACTCGATTATTAATAAGCCTGAATATTACAAAATATTTTTCTTTTCTTACTATTATAAGTTGTACAAAAGACCTTATTCGCTTTATTAGAAACACTTAGAAATTGTCTATTAATTTTGTCAACTATTCTTTTTTATTCGAGCCAACCAAAATTACCATAAAGAAGGGCCTTTATGTAATTACCTTTACTAACTATAAAAATATACTAACTTGATTTAAACAACTCAATATAATAAAAATGTTAATATGATTTAAATATCAATAAATATCTAAATACCTATTTTTGTTAGTATAAATATCATATATATTTTATGTACATCTACGTATTATCGACTTTTTCGGCTACCATCATCACATTTTCACAATAGCAGATCCACAATTAGGACACATTTTATATAGGATGTAATCAAACCTCAACTGGTGTAATAAATAGGAAGCCAATCGTTCAATTATGCAAACTATCAACGCCGATTCGTCAATTTTGTAGTACTTTATATAGTAAGAACAAATTAACCTAACGCCGCGCAACTTTGACAATTCAGTAGTACCCAATTACTCAACTAAGGCAAGTCACTGGAAAATTAAACCGTGTTTTATTGTGTTGTATAAAATAAAGTCAAGTGACGTATCTTTTAATACTGTAAAAGGAACTTTATAAGGAATGTCTCTGGCATTCATTAAATAGAATTATAGCATAAATGACATGATTTTCTTAAAAGTAACTTCAGAAGTAGACCCACAGTTTATTGGTAGTTTATTTTCCTATATGTAAATCGGAAGTTTAAGATTTAAAAAACTTTGTACACTGCAAACAAACCTAGATTGATAATTCTCAAAACAATTGTTGAAGTTTTTCAGACAAAATAATAAAAAATAAAAATTTTATTCTTTAAAACTATATTAATATTTGCACATTAGCCATTAGCCCATTTAAATTCATAAAGGTTTTGAAAATCTGCTGATGGAAATGATAGAAAGGTATATTTAAATTTATGGAGATCTGTTGGTCTGTATATTTTGATTTATGTGCAACATCTAAAACTCGACTGGGATAAACTTAATGTTGTGACTACATTACAATTGTGAACTGACTCAGTAACCAGGCAGACGCTGAAGATTAAGTTGGTCAAACAGATGCTTAATAATGTTAGAATCGCTTTTCAATCCTGTTGGTAGGACGTATGGAGAGAGTGCAGTTCTTGAGTAACAAAGTAAATAAAGAAGTTTGGATGTGAAAGTTTTGTTTCTTAACGGAATCTTCGAAAGTACGATTCTATTTAGAGTATAAGCTTTAATCTATTTCTTAAATAGTTCGTCTACAGTTTGAGGTGACTGACCGTGGAAGTAATACAAAAATATATATTGGTACCAATCTGATGAACTGTATCTATCAGTGAAGAAAATACAATGATCTCTATGTTGATATTACTTTTATTTAAATTATTTAATACGCACGTTATAATATTCATTGTAATTCAATATTATTATTTTTGTTTTTTTTTAGAGGAGGGCAAAGGCTTAGGAGTCAGCGATAAATTGACTCTGTATAAAGATTATATTTACATATTGTATATATATATACGTACATTCTTATATTTATTAAATATAGCTTAAGATATTGCTTTGGTACTGTTCCAACTTATGTTAATTTAGAAGTTTAAAATATCATCTGATAATATTTTTATATTTTGGAGGTATTTTAGTAAATATCATTTAAAACTATTAAATCAATATTTTATATAATGTATAAATATCTAAAGATATAAAAATTTTAAAGGAACGGCAAATTAATAAGAGGAATCCTATTTAACCCTAAATTTTGAATAAATATTCGAAGAACGTTTCCGACAGATGAGGTCGCCGTTATTGACTTCATTAATTACCACCCCTTAAAAAACATCAACCTTACCCTCAAAGTCATTACCCGTTAAATTTTTCTCATTCCTATAATTTGTTTAACTAATCTTTTTTAGAGATCCAAGTAATTAACGTGGAATTTAAATTAACTTTAGTTTTAAGTTTGTTAACTAATTATTGAGATTATATAAAAAATATGCCTAAAAACTGCAAGGATTTTTTTCTTCGCAGTCAAATTTTTTTATTGCTACTCTGTCATATTTTTATATTATAGTTATAATAAAAAAGTAAAAGAAATACCTAAATCCATTTCTACATTAAGATTAATTTGAGATCATTTTTAGTTATTTTTATTAATATACATAAACTAATATATTAAAAAATAACATTATACCTTTATTATATGATATTAAATAGTTTTAGGGTTCTGTAATCTACCTTATAGTTTCGATATGTCTTTTCGTCCTTGCGTCTGTCTTTCTGTCTGTAGAAAGCTGTAATATCGAATAAATAAATCTTAAATATTACCTGAAAACACGAACGACCGTTTGGTGATTTTGGACCCGTAGGAGTGAGAGGGTCAGTGATTTTGACGTGATTGGATTGTGGGCATTATTTTAAATTTTATTTGTACACTTAATCCAAGAGCTTAACTGGGGTCCGATATTATGGCCACTTAAACCGAGACCTTAGCTGTGGGGTCCGATATTCGGATCAAAATAACATGTCCCAGCGTATTTCTAATATGTGATTTGTATATGTATATTTGTGATATTTCGTATGTTCAGATAAATGCTATTATTAAGTATATATTTGACATAAAAATTTAAAAGCAAATTCCATTTATTTGAATATACATATCATATTCAGAAGTTGTAATATTATGTTTAGACGTTGAACATATGAATGTATTAGTACGAAGCATAGTTGAACCAAGAAACAGATATGAGCCTCTGATTCCTCTGTTATTCAATGTGTTGTGAATTTACACATTCAATTATAAATATGATGTCTTCAGCTCAGCAGACGGACACGCACACACAAAGACTTATTCGGTATATCTTCATTATTATTACATATTTTAAATGGTTATTAAATCGTATATCCCAAGTGTATCATTTATCAACATTTTTAAATGGTGGCTGCGCTGAGGGAACCTCGAGTCAATGTGAATTTTGAATTTTCTCTATACTACGATCTTATTTTATCAATTTCAATTTGCTACACAAATAGCTTGATGCTATGAGAAAAAAAAGTTTTATAAGTAAATTGTTCTGTATAATATCCTCGTAATTCTTTTTAAGGAGATTGCTATCACCTCCAGTGACAAATTAAGATTTAGTACTAAATATAAAGTAATAAATAATAAAAATAGAAATGAAAAAGAAAATCTTCCATTCTTAATATATTTCAAAATAATTGTTTCTACAGGAGAATCATATTTATATTAAAAATAGTTTTTTTATATGTAAAGTATTTATTTAATTTATATTAATAAATTATATAATTAAATGAGCGAACATTATGCGGTTTGTAAATTATTTAAAAATATTTGTATTTAATATACAATGTTCACGTTTTACCACATTGTACAATATTTATTGTTAATTTTAATTGTGGTTTGTCAAAACAAATAAGTGTATCAATACGTTATAAAATTAGTCAAGTTATGAAAAATTGCTTATCACTAATAGAGCGTTGTTTTAATTGAAAATTATAAGCCACTCTGAACATAGCGACAGACCAGCATCTTGTGCAGATGTATGAACCATATTATCGTATTATCATACTTTAACCATAAATACTCAACTCTGGCTTATTGTCAGAGCTTTTGTATTGTGTTCTTAAAGCTAACTGACATTTATATATATATATTTAAACGTTGTTGTTCTTAATACCGTGGAAAGAAGTATACAATATAAATTTTCGAATTCAAAGATAATATAAGATTTGTCACTGGCCAAAGACGATCTATGTGTAGGTTAATGCGTTCACTCACCTCTTCACTATCATATTAAAAAAAGCAAAAAAACATTAGTATGGAGTAAATGTAGAACCCATTTTAATGAGCCGCAGTTGATATTTATTATTTAGCAGTTTCAACAAAATGTCTGACTTCAGAACAAAGGTGAACAATACACCATTATGAAATGTCTCGAAGCCATTGAAATGAAAGGTATGGACTGTTTTGTATGTGACAATGGCGACAATTTATCTTTGAAATTATATTATTTATTTCTGAATATATTTACTTAATAATTAATTATAAAACCTGAATTTAATAAAATAATAGAAACGAATAATATTTTATTGACAATAACTTATTTTTAAATTTTTCATTGCTTGAACGTAGACCAAAATATCAATAAGTATATGTCAAATAATTATTTTAAAATAAATATAATAAAATACATTGATCGGTGTTTTGGGTTTCATGTTTTTAAAATGTTATAACTCTTACAGTTTCTTTAGATATTATTTCAGTAAGTAAACATTGTTTTAGTATCAAAATGGCTATGAAGTTCTTTTTTCATTAAATATTAATTATTTGATAAAGAATTTAACTCAACAGGTGACCAATTTAATCACTGCATTGAAATGAAATGAATGTGGGCGTTGAATTAGAACGTGAGAAATAAGAAATTGTCGGCTCCCGGCATCGTCTATTCATTTTAATTGTTCATCGTCAATCTAATTAAGTATAAGTTACTCAAGAACCTCACTGGTATTTTAATATTCAACAATCGCTGACTCAATAATCGCCTTCTGTCCTTCGTTTAGGATTGTTTTGCAGTCACGGATAACTATGTAGTAACTAACAGAGAATGATTTTGAAGTGATATTTAGGTGCGAATTATCGTAGGAGTCCTCATTTTGAGTAACAGAGTAAATGTATATGAGTATGAAAATGTTTTATGTTTATATTTTAGAAATATATCTTATTCTATAATAACGTATTATTTTAAGAAAATTTTTGTATAATTATTTCCAAGATTAATTTTCTAAGGTTTACAGTTTACGTGTACAATGTTACAGACGATCCTTTTTGGTCAGATATACATGTATATATAATACGTACAATAAAATCTAATTGAATTACTTAATCAGTTTCTGCCCCAAGATGTTAAATTACTTTAATAATAATCCGGTAAAAAAGTATATTTACTTATGAACTTATATTTATATTTTATAAATTCACATTTGTATCATAGCTCTGTACTTGCCTTGAACTAATACAGACTTAGCTTGGCTTAGTGCAGTATACTGTATCTAGCTGTTGCCAGCATCTTCACCGCCCCTCTCCCACTTCAATCCATAAACCATCTTAGTAATTGTACAAATACATACATAAAATCTGCAGCAATAACAAAATTTTAAAAAATTCATGGCATATCTAATTCGCTTTATATGTAAGAGATAGACACAGATAATGGCTTGGGTGTCATCACAATTAATTCTATAGAAGCAATTTATATTTTATGTACATGTAACGAAAATCGCGATAAAAGCGTCGCCTCTTTTTTAAACTGGTTTTCTTATTTTGAAATAGTCACAATTGACAGATTAAAAACTGTATCACTTACTGTTAAGACGGTTGTAATCATTGGTAAAAATCCTTTTAAAATCACAAAACCTAAGTTAAAGTATAATGATGTAAAGGTTTATCATAAAAGAGGAGGATCGGGATCAGGGATCAGTGGGGAAATCCAAATAAAGGTCATTATAATCTTCCTCTTTGTAACTTTATGTACGACTTTTGTAGTCTTACATTCTCTGCCTGAATGTAAACAGTTACTGCAATGTTTATATTATTAATACTGATATATCGACGAAGTCAGAGTTGGAGAAATATGACTTGTCCTCGATGTATTAACTATTATTACAATTCAAGTGAACTGTCTTGTGTTATACTTCTGCTGTTGAATATGATAAAGTGGCTTTTTGAAAATTTCAATGATAAATGTTACGATATGAGTAAAGCAAAGACAAGGACAGAAGAAGTCTCTCAACAGCTAATTTGACAATTAAATTTGCCTAACTCGATTATAGCATGTAGTTGTGTAATTCTAACACTCGCTTTCAAGGTCATATTAGATACCTATTTAAAGATAGTTTTTCACTTATCCAGTTTTTCTTCTATCCCCATAAGCAGATCAGCTGTTGGACATCCCCTATAATAATATTATTAATGATATTGTTTGATTGTCAGGATCATTTTGTCTATATCAAAATATATAAGGTTACAGGAGAGGTTAAATAAACACTTGTTTAATTAAGGGTTTTGTGAAATGTAATTTAAATTTGTCTGTTTTTATTCAGGGATTCCTTAAACGAAATAGGAAACTTGCACCATTTGATGAAATTACTTGCAACTTAATTACTAACAAAGCAAATAAAAATACATATATGTATAATTTGAGTCAGAGATTTTGTTAAAGCGTTTCATATATTGCACAAATACCAGTAACGTATGTGTCATTTGAAACGCATTACCATAGATATTCTCTTTGATTAGAACTATTTATCAAAAACACGATGGATAAAGCTTTAACAATGAAATATTGCCTGCGCCTTATAATCATTACTTTTTAATTCAAAAGTTTGTATGTATAAAAAATGTCCTGAAAAATATAAGAAGGTAATACAAAGTTTAGCAGTATGTATTGTACATAACACTGCTAGATTTTTTATTTTAAACTAACTTATGCTAGACTTAATTCAATTTTCCTGAACAGAGTTTTGAATTAAAATAATAGCGTTTTAGATGCCATTCCTAACTTGTCTCTTTTAACTAGAAACGTACAATTCGTAGGAAGCCGGGCCACGTATTCATTAAAGAGGTTTATTGTCCAAAATTAATTAAAACTTCACCTTGTTAGTTCAACTCTAATAACTTTCTCATATGACGTTTTAAATTCAAATTATTAAGTGAAAGCCAATAATGTAGGAACATCATGAACTTATTAATATTATACATACTGCCTGTTTCCTTTTGTGATGGGTGGAATTTTATTTGTTCTCTCGTAAACAGATGAACATGAAGAGTCTTCATGAAGTTTCTTTCATTATTCTGGTCTCTTTTAAAACTATCATTTTATAGTGGATTGGTTACTATTCGAAAAACAAAGAGAATATTATTTTTTACTATGATAACTTGTATTTAAACCATTGCATATTTTTCTTTTCCGAATTTTGTGTCTGTTGTCTTTTCAAAATACTTCTCAATGTAAATTATAACAAGTCATTATGTTATCAGTCACTCGGCGTGCTTGCATGTCACTGCATATAACTGCATGTGACTGCATATAACTTGTGCCCGTGTCGGTGATAAATTGATCTATGTAGATTTTAGAGCTCAATGGATTATACCAACACAATAACGACAATATGAGATATTTGAAATGCTTACGTCATATTATAATTATCCAATAAGGGACATTCAATAATTTGATAGATATTTTATTTATAATTGAATATAAAAAATGGTTTTATTGACAGTAATATTACAGCCTTAATTATATATTTATTCAGATGTAAAATCAGAATAAATATTCAATCATACATACCGACGTATTGTTCTACATTATTTAAAATACGGAGCCGAAGATAAATATAGTTTTCTACGTGACTTTGATAGTTACCAGTTCATGTTTTACTATTTGTAAAGATATCGTAATTTTCTTGACATGTGGTTTTATTTGGTTTAAAATAATAATAATTATTTTTTGAAGATTTTCTTCGACTATCACATCAGTTATATACACAATTAAGTCTAAGTTTTTCGACCTTCTTATAAAAATACCTTCCATCTTATCTCACCACTTTACTTTTTTACTGTTGAATCTCATTGTCTAGGATTCTTTTCCTTATCCCTTCGACGCGTTCAGTTAATGAATATTTCTTTTTTTTTTGTTCTTGGATTTTTTGATATTCTTCTCCGACATATTATATATGGAAGAGGATGCTGAAGAAAAGATGAATGGATTGCATGAATATATTGGTATAAGTGCAAGAAGATGATGACTGTATTAGTTTATGTATTGTACTTAAATACGTAGTTATTTAAATTTTACTTCATTTATTTATTTCCGCAAAACAATTGATATTTTCTTCCACAATCTTATAGTTATCTCAGAGGTTGCTCCTCAGCGTTAAGACTCCCCTCCTTGGACTTCATTTAATGTGATTAGATTTTATGTGCTTACTACATAACCTAAAGAATATTATTATACGTACCTTTACGTAGTATAATACATAACTTCGATATATTATTAAAGTGCATTTAACCCGTAATATTTGTTCTTACATGAGTTGACATGAGTCTGACATTATTACATTATAAAACATAGTTATCGTATCAGATTTTTTCTTTATGTAAATTGGGAGAGCTTCAGAAGTTGCAGTGGATTTTGGATTAAGTTTTTTTTAATTTTTACAATTAACTGCATAGCAGTAGAATAAATATAACTTTATTTCTGGTTATCGAGTAACATAACACATTTCTATCAGGTTTCATATTCGAGCAAATTTATCAAAGAATCTTGTTATACGAATAAAAAAAAACAGGCAAGCACAAATCATGTATACAGACCAATGTGTCGGTATAGGAGATTAGTTTTTCTAATCCAAATATGTAAAATAATATATCAAGGACATCTACTGAATGTAGAAGGAAATATTTGCTATATTTTAGATACGTTAATTTTATTTTAGATATCAAAAAATGGTATAATAAAGCATTTTTTCAATTCTGTATATAAACTAATTTGTATTTGCTCTGTTTGTGATGGGGAGATATTAGAATGGAACATGGTATTAGCATCACTGGGGTAAACGAGACCTGCTTTACATTTGGTCCACGGAATATGCAGATCATGTTACAGACGAATATCGAATACGAGATGGGATAAGCAAATGTCCCATAGAATATAAACCTTATGTAAATCGTGATTTTTTTGTTACCTTTGGACACAATTTAACCTATAACAAGAATTATATTTACACTTAAGAAACGTAATTGATAATATTTTATCTTTTGAAAACAAAATGTTGAAAAAATATTTATTAATAATATTTTTATGAACCTAAACACTTTCCAAGTATGGACATATTAATACACTTAGTATATTTAAATAAATATAAGTATAGCAGTTATTAATACATGTTTAAATAAATATACAAACAAACAAGACATCCTATCCACAACTTGAAGAGAGCAAACCACGGTGTCAACACACACAATACAATCTAGTAAGTATCTGTCGTTGCACGTGTCCCTTCAAGGCCCTTTCGTCCCATAAAGGGCTTTCCTTTTCCATTCCATTACTTCTGACAGCTCCCAGACGGTTTTCTCTATCTATAAATTTGAACCTTTCTTACTGAGGTTACTGATTGCATTGACTTGTAATATTTAAAACAAATTAAGTGATATTATACATTCAAGCAATTTCGCATGCTTTACACCTTTAACATTATTTCTTCTTATAAGAAAAAAACATGTCAATTGAATACCATATTCGATTACAATAAATATTTTAACATGCTTATTAAATAACTTATATTAAAATAAGATCAACACAGAGATCATTGTATTTGCCTCATTGATAGATACAATTCATCAGATTGGAACGAATATATATTTGTAAGACTTTCATCGTCACTCACGTCAAGAAAATTACAAGTAAAGTGATGTTAACACAGTTAATTTCACGAGCTTACATGCAATATAATTCTAAATATCCTGGACAGAAAAAATATATTAATTGAATCGATTCACCACCACGAACTGAAGACGAACTATTTAAGAAATAGATTAAAACTTATACTCTAAATAGAATCGGACTTTCGAGGATTCTGTTAAGAAACAAAAGTTCCTCGTCCAAACTTCTTTATTTACTTTGTTACTTAAGAACCGCACCCTTTCCATACGTCCTACCAAAAGGATTGAAAAGCGTTTCTAACATTATTAAACATCTGTTTGACCAACTTAATCTTCAGCGTCTGCCTGGTTACTTAGTCAGTTCACAATTGTAATGTAGTCACAACATTAAGTTTATCCGAGTCGAGTTTTAGATGTTGCACATAAATCAAAATATACAGACCAACAGATCTCCATAAATTTAAATATACCTTTCTATCATTTCCATCAGCAGATTTTCAAAACCTTTATGAATTTAAATGGGCTTGTGCAAATGTTAATATACATTATAAGAATAAAATTTTATTTTTATCTTGGTTTCTCTGAAAAACTTCAACAACTGCTTTGAGAATTAACAATTTACGTTTGTTTGCAGTGTACAAAAGTTTTTTAAATCTTAAACTTCCGATTTACATACAGGAAAATAAAGTACCAATAAATTGTAAGTCTACTTCTGAAATTAGATTAATCAATTTAATATTATCGTATAATAGTTTAAACACTGTTTCATCATATTATTTTAACTATTAATAATAAAAAAACAACTTTGGTTGCGTGGTAAGACTATATTAGAATAGGTGCATACTAAGACGTGCAGATTCTACTTTCAAATACCACTTAATTTTCTTGACTTAAAAACACGTGACGTATATCTTAATAGTAGTAAGTAAAACTAGCATAATAGATTTTACTCTTATAACAAAATAAAATATACTTTCATTGTATTCTTTCTTTAACAACCTCATCTTTTACTTAAATTTGTGCCAGTATATGCGTTCAATTTCGATAAATGCGGGCTAAGTGATGCAGAACTCAACGTTTTTTATGCTATGATTAGTTCGTTAATATAAAGATAATGGACCGACTCAGACAAAGCTAAAACCTTCACACTCAAAGAGCTAAGGGTAAGCGTTCCTCACTTTTATTTTAATATAACGAGGGAATGTTAATGACTCTGGATGCATATATATTTAACGAGTCTGTAGAAATGTTTCAACGTGCAATAGAAAATGCAAGATTTGCGCGGGCAGTACATAAAGAATTAATAACAATTTGTATATACATAACTATGAAAGAAATTCCGTTAAGAGGATTTAATAAGCGGAAGTCTCTATTTCAAAAAAAAAAAAATAAAGCCTCTTTTCTATCTAGGATAGCATTAATTTTAAAGCAGCTTAAGAGGAGAAAATCTTCCACAATACAAATTATACTTAAATTCTCACTAAATTAGACACTTTGGAAGATTAATTACAAGATATTACTCTGAAAAGGTTATTGAAGTACACGCCATCATAATCTTTAATTAAACCAGAGGTTAAATTGCAGTGACATAAGATTAAACCTATTAAAATTAATCTATGTTTTTTGTATTGTACAGATAAATAATTTTAAATATGTTTAAAATAAAATAAAGGCGAATGAAAAACAATAATAGAATAATAGGAATAAAGCATTTTTATCACGTTGAACTTTTTGTAGTAGTGTCCTTTGCAAAGCTTATTAATCATTTAATTATTATGTGGAAAGATGTTTATAATAATTGTTAATTCTCTGGATATTTGAATATATCTTATATGATATTAAATATTTATTCTTCTATTCTCTCTCTCACATTTAAACGTGAGAGAGAGAATAGAAGAGAGTAGAGAAAGAGTGAGCGTAAACGGCTGCGACAGCTTATACTTTTGTAATCGTTTACGATATATTTTGATTACAGATGAAAAATGTACTCTTCGAAATTCAATAAATTCAATTCAAATTTAAAAAGCTATGAACCAACATATTGCACCTCACATCTAACCTCCTGCGTTGTCTCAATACAAGTGTTTAAAAATTACATAATACAATTTAACTTGTTTACATACTGTTTCATATTTTTTCTCCATTTTATATTAATAATACACTAAATATAATATTCATATTAATACAGTAAAATGTTTTGTATTTCGAATTGTACAAGCAGTGTTTTGAACTGCAAAATAACAATCTTAATATTAATTCACTCTCAAATTGTTTTGTTTTTATGATTTCCTTTATATGTAATCGTCCATAGTTGTATCACTTTATGGAAACACTATTCTAAGACAAAAGTATAGTTTATCGTCTATAGTTCATAAGGATATTAAAGTATAATTATTGGAAGCCCTTTAATCAACCAAAAGTCATAATTTATCTTCTTTTCTATGATAACACAGCATCGAATCTCGGACTGAAATGAAAAATAAAGTATATATACATATATTTATAATATGTGTCAAGGATTTTGTTAAAACATTTCATATATTGTATAAATACCAGTAACGTATGTGTCATTTGGAACGTATTACCTAGATATTCCATATGATTAGAACTATTTATTAAAAGCACGCTGGATAAAGCTTTAACAATGAAATAATGCTGAAATTCTATTTAATTTACATTTAAGGAATAATTATATGTATCTTTATGTACATTAACCAATTTTGAAATTATTCATAAACATGTTGCCTGCGGGGTGTATCTTACATTTTTCGTAATAAATTTATTATTAACATTGAAATAACAACCTCTATCGCTATATTATATTATAATTCTAATAAAGTTTCTTTATACTCGTAATAGTTCATATATTATAAAAAAACGATTGTCTGTACATTATAATCATAACTTTTTAATTCAAAAGTTTGTACTCATAAAAAATGTCCTGAAAAATATAAAAAGGTAATACAAAGTTTAATAGTGTTATGTACAGATTTTTAATTTTAAACCAACTTATGCTAGACTTAATTCAGTTGTCATTAACAGAGTTTTGAATTAAAATAATTGCGTTTTAGAAGGCGTTCCTAACTTGTCTCTTTTAACTAGAAACGTATAATTCGTAGGAAGCCGGGCCACGTATTCATTAAAGAGGTTTATTGTCCGAAATTAATTAAAACTTCAACTTGTTAGTTCAACTCTAATAAGTTACCCATATGACGTTTTAAATTCAAATTGTCAAGAGAAAGCCCATAATGTAAGAACATCATGAACTTATTAATTTTATATTTATTGCATCTTTCTTTTCGTGATGGGTGGAATTTTATTTGTTCTCTCGTAAACAGATGAACATGAAGAGTCTTCATGAAGTTTCTTGCATTATTCTGGTCTTTTTTAAAACTATCATTTTATAGTGGATTGGTTACTATTCGAAAAACAAAGAGAATATTATTTTTTACTATGAAAACTTGTATTTAAACCATTGCATATTTTTATTTTCCGAATTTTGTGTCTGTTGTCTTTTCAAAATACTTCTCAACGTAAACTATAACAAGTCATTATGTTATCAGTCACTCGGCGTGCTTGCATGTGACTGCATATAACTGCATGTGACTGCATATAACTTGTGCCCGTGTCGGTGATAAATTGATCTATGTAGATTTTAGAGCTCAATGGATTATACCAACACAATAACGACAATATGAGATATTTAAAATGCTTACGTCATATTATAATTATCCAATAAGGGACATTCAATAATTTGATAGATATTTTATTTATAATTGAATATAAAAAATGGTTTTATTGACCGTAATATTTATTAGCCTTAATTATATATTTATTCAGATGTAAAATCAGAATAAATATTCAATCATACATACCGACGTATTGTTCTACATTATTTAAAATATGGAGCCAAAGATAAATATAGTTTTCTACGCGACTTTGATAGTTACCGGTTCTTGTTTTACTATTTGTAAAGATATCGTAATTTTCATGACATGTGGTTTTATTTAGTTTAAAATAATAATTATTATTTTTTGAAGATTTTCTTCGACTAACACATCAGTTATATACACAATTAAGTCAAAGTTTTTCGACCTTCTTATAAAAATACCTTCCATCTTATCTCATCACTTTACTTTTTTACTGTTGAATCTCATTTTCTAGCATTATTTTCCTTATCCCTTCGACGCGTTCAGTTAATGAATATTTCTTTTTTTTATTCTTGGATTTTTTTGTATTCTTCTCCCACATGTTATGTATGGTAGAGGATGCTGAAGAAAAGATGAATGGATTGCATGATAAACTATATATATATATACAGGAGAATATGGAAGGAAAAAAGATACTGCGAGGACCCCAAAATTGGTATAAGTGCAAGAAGATGCTGACTGTATTAGTTTATGTATTGTAGTTATTTAAATTTAACTTGATTTATTTATTTCCGCAAAACAATTGGTATTTTCTTCCACAATCTTAAAGTTATCTCAGAGGTTGCTCCTCAGCGTTAAGACTTCCCTCCTTGGATTTCATTTAATGTGATTAGATTTTATGTGCTTACTACATAACCTAAAGAATATTATTATACATACCTTCACGTAGTATAATACATAACTTCGATATATTATTAGTATACAAGGGTATACAGGTAGGTTGATACAACTATTTCTATAGACAAATAATATATAAATTGAATTATTCAAGATTATATGACTTTAAAGAAGTGCATATAACCCGTAATATTTGTTCTTACATGAGTTGACATGAGTCTGACATTATTACATTATAAAACATAGTTATCGTATCAGATTTTTTCTTTATGTAAATTGGGAGAGCTTCAGAAGTTGCAGCGGATTTTGGATTAAGTTTTTTTAAATTTTTACAATTAACTGCATAGCAGTAGAATAAATATAACTTTATTTCTGGTTACGAGGGCCAAACTGAAAGTTTTTAGAATTGGCCACTTAAAAGCATTATATTTAAAAAAATAGTTTAAAATTTGAAAATAGAACTCTTTACCAATGTTATTGAGTGTACATTTCATTCATTTGTCATTTGTTTTACGATTTGGCGGCAAATTTAAAATTGTCTGTGTACGTCAGAATGAATTTAAGCCGAGAAAATTTTCGTGCAATGATTTTTTATGACTTTCGATGTCATTTAAGTCAACAAGAAAGTTATGATAGACTTCGATTGGCTTTTCACGATGAAGCCCCATCTTGTGCCACAGTTTACAACTGGTTTAATGAATTCAAACGTGGTCGAACTAATCTCACCGATGATTTGCGTGAGGGACGGCCTTCTACAGCGACGACTGAAGATAACATCAGTGTTGTGCGGCGTATGATAGAGACTGACAAAAGAGTGACCTATCAGCAGATTCGGACAAGTCTAGGCATAGGTATGAGTCAAGTGCACAAAATCCTCCATGAACATTTAGCGGTCAGGAAGCTTTATGCCCGCTGGATACCGCATAATTTGACCGAGGCTCAAAAACTCCGCCGTGTTGATTGGTGCTGAGAAATGATCCAAAAATTTAACGGAGGTGACTCAAATGCTGTATTCGACATACTAACGGGTGACGAAAGCTGGATTTACTGTTATGATCCGGAAACCAAAAGACAGTCTGCTCAGTGGGTGTTTCCTTCCGAAGAGTTGCCAACTAAAGTGAAGAGAGGTCGAAGTGTTGGAAAAAAGATGGTGGCCTCGTTCTTCGGAAAGACAGGTCATTAAGCGACAGTAGTCTTAGAGGATCAGAAAACGGTTAATGCAGAGTGGTATACTAACAATTGTTTGCCACTTGTCTTGGAACAAGTTCGAGAGAAACGACCTCGCAGCAGGATCCTCCTTCATCACGACAATGCCTCGTCGCACACCGCCAGGCAAACGATCGACTATTAGGTGACCTCAGACGTGGAATTACTGGGTCACCCGCCGTATAGCCCCGACCTCGCACCCTGCGATTTTTATATATTTCCGAAAATAAAAGAAAAACTTCGAGGAAAACGTTTTATAGACGCCGAAGAAGCAGTGGCTGCGTTTCAAAACGCCGTCGAAGAGACCCCTAAGGCCGAGTGGGCAAGGTGCTTTTCTCAATGGTTCCATCGAATGCAGCGATGTATTGATGGAAATGGACGCTATTTTGAAAAGTTACAATGAAACTAATAACTTGCTAGAATGCTTAGTTTTTGATTTTCTAATAACTTTCAGTTTGACCCTCGTATCGAGTAACATAACACATTTCTATCAGGTTTCATATTCGAGCAAATTTATCAAAGAATCTTGTTATACGAATAAAAAAAAACCAGGCAAGCACAAATCATGTATATAAACCAATGTGTCGGTATAGGAGATTAGTTTTTCTAATCCAAATATGTAAAATAATATATCAAGGACATCTACTGAATGTAGAAGGAAATATTTGCTATATTTTAGATACGTTAATTTTATTTTAGATATGAAAAAATGGTATAATAAAGCATTTTTTCAATTCTGTATATAAACTAATTTGTATTTGCTCTGTTTGTGATGGAGAGATATTAGAATGGAACATGGTATTAGCATCACTGCGGTAAACGAGACCTGCTTTACATTTGGTCCATGGAATATGCAGATCATGTTACAGACGAATATCGAATACGAGATGGGATAAGTTAATGTCCCATGGAATATAAACCTTATGTAAATCGTGATTTTTTTGTTACCTTTGGACACAATTTAACCTATAACAAGAATTATATTTACACTTAAGAAACGTAATTAATAATATTTTATCTTTTGAAAACAAAATGTTGAAAAAATATTTATTAATAATATTTTTATGAACCTAAACACTTTCCAGGTATAGACATATCAATACATTTAGTATATTTAACTAAATATAAGTATAGCAGTTATTAATACATGTTTAAATAAATATACAAACAAACAAGACATCCTATCCACAACTTAAAGACAGCAAACCACGGTGTCAACACACACAATACAATCTAGTAAGTATCTGTCGTTGCACGTGTCCCTTCAAGGCCCTTTCGTCCCATAAAGGGCTTTCCTTTTTCATTCCATTACTCCTAACAGCTCCCAGACGGTTTTCTCTATCTATAAATTTGAACCTTTCTTACTGAGGTTACTGATTGCATTGACTTGTAATATTTAAAACAAATTTAGTGATATTATACATTCAAGCAATTTCGCATGCTTTACAGCTTTAACATTATTTCTTCTTATAAGAAAAAAACATGTCAATTGAATACCATATTGGATTACAATAAATATTTTAACATGCTTATTAAATAACTTATATTAAAATAAGATCAACACAGAGATCATTGTATTTGTCTCACTGATAGATACAATTCATCAGATTGGAACGAATATATATTTGTAAGACTTTCATCGTCAGTCACGTCAAGAAAATTACAAGTAAAGTGATGTTAACACAGTAATTTCACGAGCTTACATGCAATATAATTCTAAATATCCTGGACAGAAAAAATATATTAATGGAATCGATTCACCACCACGAATTGTAGACGAACTATTTAAGAAATAGATTAAAACTTATACTCTAAATAGAATCGGACTTTCGAAGATTCTGTGAAGAAACAAAAGTTCCCCGTCCAAACTTCTTTATTTACTTTGTTACTTAAGAACCGCACCCTCTCCATACGTCCTACCAAAAGGATTGAAAAGCGTTTCTAACATTATTAAACATCTGTTTGACCAACTTAATCTTCAGCGTCTGCCTGGTTACTGAGTCAGTTCATAATTGTAATGTAGTCACAATATTAAGTTTATCCGAGTCGAGTTTTAGATGTTGCTCATAAATCAAAATATACAGACCAACAGATCTCCATAAATTTAAATATACCTTTCTATCATTTCCATCAGCAGATTTTCAAAACCTTTATGAATTTAAATGGGCTTGTGCAAATGTCAATATACATTATAAGAATAAAATTTTATTTTTATCTTGGTTTCTCTGAAAAACTTCAACAGCTGCTTTGAGAATTAACAATTTACGTTTGTTTGCAGTATACAAAAGTTTTTTAAATCTTAAACTTCCGATTTACATAAAGGAAAATAAAGTACCAATAAATTGTAAGTCTACTTCTGAAATTAGATTAATCAATTTAATATTATCGTATAATAGTTTAAACACTGTTTCATCATATTATTTTAACTATTAATAATAAAAAAACAACTTTGGTTGCGTGGTAAGACTATATTAGAATAGGTGCATACTAAGACGTGCAGATTCTACTTTCAAATACCACTTAATTTTCTTGATTTAAAAACACGTGACGTATATCTTAATAGTAGTAAGTAAGACTAGCATAATAGATTTTACTCTTATAACAAAATTAAATATACTTTCTTTGTATTCTTTCTTTAACAACCTCATCGTTTACTTAAATTTGTGCCAGTATATTTGTTCAATTTCGATAAATGCGGGCTAAGTGATGCAGAACTCAACGTTTCTTATGCTATGATTAGTTCGTTAATATAAAGATAATGGACCGACTCAGACAAAGCTAAAACCCTCACACTCAAAGAGCTAAGGGTAAGCGTTCCTCACTTTTATTTTAATATAACGAGGGAATGTTAATGACTCTGGATGCATATATGTTTAACGAGTCTGTAGAAATGTTTCAACGTGCAATAGTAAATGCAAGATTTGCGCGGGCAGTACATAAAGAATGAATAACAATTTGTATATACATAACTATGAAAGAAATTCCGTTAAGAGGATTTAATAAGCGGAAATCTCTATTTAAAAAAAAATAAAATAAAGCCTCTTTTCTATCTAGGACAGTATTAATTTTAAAGCAGCTTAAGAGGAGAAAATCTTCCACAATACAAATTATACTTAAATTCTCACTAAATTAGACACTTTGGAAGATTAATTACAAGATATTACTCTGAAAAGGTTATTTAAGTACACGCCATCATAATCTTTAATTAAACCAGAGTTTAAATTGCAGTGACATAAGATTAAACCTATTAAAATTAATCTATGTTTTTTTGTATTGTACAGATAAATAATTTTAAATATGTTTAAAATAAAATAAAGGCGAATGAAAAACAATAATAGAATAATAGGAATAAAGGATTTTTATCACGTTGAACTTTTTGTAGTGGTGTCCTTTGCAAAGCTTATTAATCATTTAATTATTATGTGGAAAGATGTTTATAATAATTGTTAATTTTCTGGATATTTGAATATATCTTATATGATATTAAAACGTGAGAGAGAGAATAGAAGAGAGTAGAGAAAAAGTGCGCGTAAACGGCTGCGACAGCTTATACTTTTGTAATCGTTTACGATATATTTTGATTACAAATGAAAAATGTACTCTTCAAAATTCAATAAATTCAATTCAAATTTAAAAAGCTATGAACCAACATATTGCACCTCACATCTAACCTCCTGCGTTGTCTCAATACAAGTGTTTAAAAAATACATAATACAATTATTAAACTTGTTTAAATACTGTTTTATATTTTTTCTCCATTTTATATTAATAATACACTAAATATAATATTCATATTAATACAGTAAAATGTTTTGTATTTCAAATTGTACAAACATTGGTTTGAACTGCAAAATAACAATCTTAATATTATTTCACTCTCAAATTGTTTTGTTTTTATGATTTCCTTTATATGTAATCGTCCATAGTTGTATCACTTTATGGAAACACTATTCTAAGACAAAAGTATAGTTTATCGTCTATAGTTCATAAGGATATTAAAGTATAATTATTGGAAGCCCTTTAATCAACCAAAAGTCATAATTTATCTTCTTTTCTATGATAACACAGCATCAAATCTCGGACTGAAAAATAAAGTATATATACATATATGTATAATTTGTGTCAAGGTTTTTGTTAAAACATTTCATATATTGCATAAATACCTACCAGTAACGTATGTGGCATTTGAAACGCATTACCTAGATATTCTCTTTGATTCGAACTATTTATCAAAAGCACGCTGGATAAAGCTTTAACAATAAAATAATACTGAAATTCTGTTTAATTTACATTTAAGGAATAATTATACGTATCTGGATGTACATTAACCAATTTTGAAATTATCCATAAACATGTTGCCTGCGGGGTGTATCTTACATTTTTCGTAATAAATTTATTATTAACTTTGAAATAACAACTTCTATTGCTATATTATATTATAATTCTAATAAAGTTTCTTTATACTCGTAATAGTTCATATATTATAAAAAAACGATTGTCTGTACATTATAATCATAACTTTTTAATTCAAAAGTTTGTACTCATTAAAAATGTCCTGAAAAATATAAAAAGGTAATACAAAGTTTAGCAGTATGTATTGTACATAACACTGCTAGATTTTTTATTTTAAACTAACTTATGCTAGACTTAATACAGTTTTGCTGAACAGAGTTTTGAATTAAAATAATTGCGTTTTAGATGCCATTCCTAACTTGTCTCTTTTAACTAGAAACGTATAATTCGTAGGAAGCCAGGCCACGTATTCATTAAAGAGGTTTATTGTCCAAAATTAATTAAAACTTCACCTTGTTAGTTCAACTCTCATAACTTTCTCATATGACGTTTTAAATTCAAATTATCAAGAGAAAGCCAATAATGTAGGAACATCATGAACTTATTAATATTATACATACTGCCTGTATCCTTTTGTGATGGATAGAAAGCTATTTGTTCTTTCGTAAACAGATAAGTCAATTATCAACACCGTAATATTGTTCCATTGATGAAGAGTCTTTGTGGACTGTCATGGTCTTTTTAAAACTATTAGTTTATACTGCATTGGTTACTATTCGAAAAACAAACAAAATAATATTTTTTACTATTTTTTTTTATTTTATTTAAAACGTTGCATATTTTTCTTTTCGGAATTTATTGTATGTTTTCAAAATATTTCTCAATGTAAACTATAACAAGTCGTTATGTTATCAGTCACTCGGCGTGCTTGCATGTGACTGCATATAACTGCATGTGATTGCATATAACTTGTGCCCGTGTCGGTGATAAATTGATTTGTGTAGATTTAAGAGCTCAATGGATTATACCAACACAATAGAACCAATATGAGATATTTGAAATGCTTACATCGAATTATATGTATTCAATGAAAGACATTAAATAATTTGATTGATATTTTATTTATAAATGGATATGAATAATTTTGTTATTTTGCAATAAAATTTATTTATCTTTAGCCTAACTTAATATTTATTCTGATGTTAAATCAGTTTTATGTCTACATACGATGTATGTTACATAATGTACATACCGACGTATTGTTCTATGATATTTAAAATACGGAGCCGAGGTTAAATATAGTTTTCTACGTGACTTTCATTGTTACCTGTTCTTGTTTTACCTTTTTTAAAGGTATCGTAATTTTCATGACATGTGATTTTATTTGGTTTTAAATATTTATTATTTTTTTAAGAAGATTTTCTTCGACTAACACATCAGTTATATATAATTAAGTCAAAGTTTTTCGGTCTTCTTATAAACAGACCTTCCATCTTATCTCATCACTTAGCTCTTTTACTGTTGAATCTTAGTGTCTAGTGTCAGTTAATAAATGCCTCTTTTAAAATTATAAGCATGTAGTTTCTTTTTTTTACCTTTTACTTTTTAATATTCTTCTCCGATATGTTATGTATACACAGGTAAAGGACAGCCGAAGAAAAAATGGATGGATTGTGTGAAAGAGGATATAAGAAGGGAGTGTCTACAGAGATGACAAGTAACAGGAGAGTATGGAAGGAAAAAACATACTGCGACTACCCCAAAATTGGGATAAGGCCAACAAGATGATGACTGTATTAGTTTATGTTTTGTATTTAAAAACGTAGTTATTTAAATATTACTTGTTTTATTTTGTTTCGCAATCTTAAGGTTATCTCAGAGGTCGCTCCTCAGGATTAAGACTTCCCTCCTTGGATTTCATTTAATGTAATTAGATTTTCTTCTGTTTACTACATAACCTTAAGAGTATTATTATACATACCTTCAGATAACTTCATTATATTACAAGTATACAAGGGTACAGTGTTGATAAAACTATTTCTATAACTAAAGGTATAAAGACAAACAATATATAAATTGAATAATTAAAAGTTATCTTGAAACATGTGTATATAATTCGTAATATTTGTTTTGACATGAGTTGACTTGAGTCTGACATAATTACATTAAAAATCATATTTGTCGTATCAGTTATTTTCTTTATATAAATTGGGAGACCTTCAGAAGTAGCAGTGGATTTTGGGTAAAGTTATTTAAAGTTATTACAATCAACTATACAGCGGCAGAATAAATATAACTTGACACTAAAGTTGTTTTCTCATTATTAACATTACTCTTATGATACAGCGTTTACCGGTGATATCTAATTAATTTTGGCTTAATAATTATCCAGGAACACTGACATGTGGATAATAACAGTGAAGCTTTATCAAAAAAAATGTATAAGTAACCACAACCACCATGCTGTTTATTGTGGTTTGGAGAGTTACATACCATAGAATGAATCTCAAGGTCGGTGAATTTTTTTTCACCGACCAGTACAAAAAATATATAATCAAGATCGTTAATTTAAAAGCAAATATTGATACCGCAACCCAGATTGACAGGAAGAACCCGCCCCAGAGCTTTATTTGTGGTTATCGAGTTACATAAAATATTTTTATCAGGTTTCAGATTCGAGCAAATTTGTCAAATAATCTTTTTATCCGAATAAAAAATCCAGGCAAGCATAAATCATGTGTCGTACAGACAAATGTGTCGATATAGGAGGTTAGTTTTCTAATCTAAGTAAAAAAATATATCAAGGACATCTACCGAATGTAGAAGGAAATATTTGCTATATCAAAGCGGGCGTTAGCTAGCTCAGAGTGACGAAAGCACCCATAGTGCTGAAAGTCTAACTCTGTATATATACGCGCAATATCGATTTTTTTATACAGGAGACCTACAGGAGACCTAGAAAATGCATTTACACTTAGCAATATACCTACCGCCTTACCTCTACGGCCGTTTGAAAAATGAGACTAAAATTTAGTTTTTGGCTCCGCACCAGTATAAAATCACTTATTTCCACCTTGATCACTTAGGTCCTCGTCGAGACCTTTTTAACAAGCCCAAAAACGCCAAAATCCGACCACCTGTTGGTGAGATATGACATTTTGAAAATTTTGACTGGCGCCTCCATCGATGATTACTTTGTCTGTTTGTGGGTATGTTCGTAGTTTCAACTGATTTTGTTCAAACTTTCAGGGATTGAAGTACATCAAAAACTAAGACTTTTTTGTTCTACGACATTTCGATTTGACCACCATGTTGGCCGTGGCCAGCCCTCGAAAGGCCAAAAATGGCCATTTTTCGTACAGGGACTGTGGCCAAACCAGTTGACGTACATTGACAAATTGGGCATCATTGGAAAGGTCTCAAGCTCATCTTTTGAATAATGTCCATTTTAATGGCAAAAACATTTGTTGGCGTGACATTTTTAAAACAACACACACACAACACGGTTAAAATTCAATGCTAGTTGCACAGTGAATAAACTCACTAACGCATTGCCATCTGTAACAATAAAACAAAATTTACAGAAAAAAATCCGAATACTGAAGAAATTCTGTTTTGAAGCAATGAATTAAAAAAATAAATGGAAACTGTAAAATTCAAATGAAAAAAAAATCGGGCACCTGTGGGAATCGCACTCGAGGTCTCGTCTTTGTCATTACAACGCTCATCCTCTGAGCCAAAACACTCTCATTTTGTCAGAGGCAACTATTCCAAATAATAATAAATCAATTTATTTCAGATAATTCATCCATAAGTGTTAGTAACATTTTAACATAAGTAACTAATGTTATAATAGTACTCGTAGTTAGTATTCAACATAACAATCACAAATTATACAGAAAAATAAAATAAATAAAATGCACAAAATTCATAAAATTATTAAAATTAAAATTAAATATAAATTCAATTCAAATAAATATAAATTAAATTCAAATCAAATATAATTAAAATCATAAAATACTATTAAAGAAATTAAATAAAATAAAATTCATGGAAATCATCGTTCTAATTAATTTTTTTTTTAATTCCACAAATAACTCAACGCTATACTCCTACAGTCAGTATACGCTACGCTTCGATGCTACGTGTACATTATCCCAGGACCTCCAGAGGGGAGCGTCTAGCTTTAACGCCAATATGCTGAGAAGACTGTGGGAGCTGTTCAGTAATCTTGTCATTGCGGACGCGGTCCGCTTTCGTATTATCGCATAGAAGTCGTCTACACGAGCCTCCGCAAACATTGCCGATGCACTGCAGTATCGAGGCTTCCTCAACAAAGCCCTCAGCACATTGTTGTACTGAACACGCAGTGCGCTATATGTGCGCCGCGTATAGTTCTCCCATAGGCTGCACGTGTAAAAGGACTGGCAATGGGCTTTAAATAATATTAATTTTACCTGTGTCGAACACCGTGCAAACCTACGGGCCAACATATTGCCTCTAACCGACAGAGCCCTGCGCTCCCGCTCGATATCACTATCATCACCCAGGCGTTCAATCACAATATGACCAAGGTATTTAAATTCAGATACTAGTTTCAGAGAAGTTCCACACAGATGTATTTTAGGAATGAAATTTAACTGTTTGTTTATTCCTCGAAAAATTGAAAATTTCGCTCTTTTTAGCGTTATACCTCAGTCCATTCTCCTTTGCATATTCCTCACAGATTTTTATCAGTCTTCGAAGACCACTGACCGACGGGCTCAACAGAACCATATCGTCTGCGTAACTAAAATTGTTCATCAATACGCCATCTATCGAACAACCGACGTCTGCCCCGCTAAGCCTCTCTATGAGCCCGTTTATGTAAAGATTGAACAATCTGGGTGACGTCAGGCCCCCCTGTCTTACTCCACACCCTAATTTATATGGTTCACTAAGTGCATCACCCCATCTTACCACATTACTTTGGGCACCATACCAGTACTTTAATAGTGCTATCAACTCCGGTCTTAAACTGCTATCCTTTTCAAGCTTCTGCCATAAAATTTTATAGGATACGAGGTCAAATGCCTTCGACAGATCCAAAAAACACGCAAACACATGGGTCTTTCTATCCGTGTAGTACCTTACAGCTTGCTTGAGACACAATACTGCGCTCTCAGTTGGCAGCTCTGATCTAAAACCGAATTGCGCATCGTGTATGTTAATTGTTCTGCCAAGTTGAGTATCAAGCAAGCCGTCAAGCACTTTGGCTATGATGGTAGCAAGAGATATCGGTCTGTAGTTGGTTCTGTCCGCCGCATCCCCCGCCCTATTCTTGATTATAGGCACGACTATTGTCCTTGTCATCAAGTCCGGCAGAAAGCCGTGGCGTATACAAATATTGTACAACAAAACTAGGACTCTAGGAAGGTGCACACCAGCGTGTCGCAGATGCTCAACACTCAGGCCATCATGTCCAGGCGACTTTCCACGCTTCATACCCATTATTGTATCTACTACTTCGCTAGACGTGAAACGTACAAAGCTTTCCCCATTATTTATGATGTCCCCCCTGCCAGCCTCGGCGAAATTGATCTCACAGGGATCCACTGTAAATTGTGTTTTAAACATATTTGCTATGTTACGGCAACCGCTCACTCCCCCTACTTCAGCCGGAATATTCGATCTTGTATTCAGTTTGTCTGTTTGTTGCCAGAATTTTCCAAAATGTTTTTTTCTATATGACGTAGCCAGTATGTTCATTTTAATCTGTTCTGAATTGTCTTGGCACCATTTAAGTTTGTTTTTAAAGGCCCTACGAGAGTCTCTCATGTCATTATAGATAGTTCCATGTGTTGGTCAAATAAATGAGTATATATTTGCATGAAAAATAATCGCACAGCATTTTGTTTCCAATCCTTTTACAAAACTATTGATATCAAAACAAAAACTTCTTAACGAAGTAAATACCGAGTGACGAAAGCGAATCCACTGACAAAACTCCTGATATGAATTTTGTGACGAAAAAAACCACGAACATTTTTATTCACAAACGTAAACAAACACAAAAAATGTGAATGTGTTCGGAACGTTGCCAAATAAACAAACAAACAAAAAAACAAACAAAAAAAAATACAAACAAAAAATGTGAATGTGCTCGAAACGTTGCAAAAATTGCATTTGTGATTTTATTTTATTAGATTGATCAAGGTAAGTTGGCAACGTTCCGAACACATTCACATTTTTTGTGTTTGTTTACGTTTGTGAATAAAAATGTTCGTGGTTTTTTTCATCGCAAAATTCATATCAGGAGTTTTGTCAGTGGATTCGCTTTCGTCACTCGGTATTTACTTCGTTGAGAAGTTTTTGTTTTGATTTATGTATACGTTAAATTTATTTTAGATATCACAAAATCGTTTGATAATATCATTTTCAATTCTGTATATAAAATTATTTGATTTTGCTCCATTTGTGATGGAGAGATATTAGGATGGAAGACGGTATTGGCATCACTGGGGTAAACGAGACCTGTTTTACATTTGGTCCACGGAATATGCAGATCATGTCACACACGAAAATCGAATACAAGATGAAATAAGTTAATGTCCCATGGAATATAAACCTTATGTAAATCGTGATTTTTTAAAAATCTTTGGACACAATCGAACCTATAACATTAATTGTATTTAGACTTAAGAAATGTAATTTATAATATTTTATCTTTTGAAAACAAAATGTTAAAAAAATGTATCGCAAAATATTATATTACTATTATTATGAACCTAAATACTTTCTAAGTACTCACTTAGTATATTTGAATAAAAGTAAAGTGAAGTATGGCAATTATTTATACATATTTTTAAAAATATACAAAAAATTAAGAGATCCTATCCACAACTTGAAGAGAGCAAACCACGGTGTCAACACACACAATACAATCTAGTAAGTATCTGTCGTTGCACGTGTCCCTTTAAGGCCCTTTCGTCCCATAAAGGGCTTTCCTTTTCCATTCCATTACTTCTGACAGCTCCCAGACGGTTTTCTCTATCTGTAAATCTGAACCTTTCTTACTGAGGTTACTGATTGCATTGACTTTTTAATATTTAAAACAAATTTCGCATGCTTTACAGCTCTATCATTATTTCTTCTCATAAAAAAACATGTCAATTGAATATTGAATTACAATGAACATTTTAATATGAGCATTAAATAACTTGTATTAAAATAAGCCCAACATAGAGATCATTGTATTTGCTTTATCACATTCATCAGATTGGATCAAATATATATTTTTGTAAAACTTTCATTATCAGTCACCTCAAGAAAATTACAAGTAAAGGAATATTAACACAGTAACAATACGAGCTTACATTCAATATAATTGTTAATATCCAGGACAGGACAAATACATTAATTGAATTTATTCACCACCACGAACTGTAGATGAACTATTTAAGAAATAGAATTAAACTTATACTCTAAATAGAATCGGACTTTCGAAGATTCTGTTAAGAAACAAAAGTTCCCCGTCCAATCTTCTTTATTTACTTTGTTACTTAAGAACCGCACCCTCTCCATACGTCCTACCAAAAGGATTGAAAAGCGTTTCTAACATTATTAAACATCTGTTTGACCAACTTAATCTTCAGCGTCTGCCTGGTTACTGAGTCAGTTCACAATTGTAATGTAGTCACAACATTAAGTTTATCCGAGTCGAGTTTTAGATGTTGCTCATAAATCAAAAGATACCTTTCTATCATTTCCATCAGCAGATTTTCAAAACCTTTATGAATTTAAATGGGCTTGTGCAAATGTTAATATACATTATAAGAATAAAATTTTATTTTTATCTTGGTTTCTCTGAAAAACTTCAACAACTGCTTTGAGAATTAACAATTTACGTTTGTTTGCAGTGTACAAAAGTTTTTTAAATCTTAAACTTCCGATTTACATACAGGAAAATAAAGTACCAATAAATTGTAAGTCTACTTCTGAAATTAGATTAATCAATTTAATATTATCGTATAATACTTTAAACAGTGTTTCATCATATTATTTTAACTATTAATAATAAAAAAAACAACTTTGGTTGCGTGGTAAGACTATATTAGAATAGGTGCATACTAAGACACTACTACTACGTGCAGATTCTACTTTCAAATACCACTTAATTTTCTTGACTTAAAAACACGTGACGTATATCTTAATAGTAGTAAGTAAGACTAGCATAATAGATTTTACTCTTATAACAAAATAAAATATACTTTCATTGTATTCTTTCTTTAACAACCTCATCTTTTACTTAAATTTGTGCCAGTATATTCGTTCAATTTCGATAAATGCGGGCTAAATGATGCAGAACTCAACGTTTTTTATGCTATGATTAGTTCGTTAATATAAAGATAATGGACCGACTCAGACAAAGCTAAAACCTTCACACTCAAAGAGCTAAGGGTAAGCGTTCCACACTTTTATTTTAATATAACGAGCGAATGTTAATGACTCTGGATGCATATATATTTAACGAGTCTGTAGAAATGTTACAACGTGCAATACTAAATGCAAGATTTGCGCGGGCAGTACATAAAGAATTAATAACAATTTGTATATACATAACTATGAAAGAAATTCCGTTAAGAGGATTTAATAAGCGGAAATCTCTATTTCAAAAAAAAAAAAAATAAAGCCTCTTTTCTATCTAGGACAGTATTAATTTTAAAGCAGCTTAAGAGGAGAAAATCTTCCACAATACAAATTATACTTAAATTCTCACTAAATTAGACACTTTGGAAGATTAATTACAAGATATTACTCTGAAAAGGTTATTTAAGTACACGCCATCATAATCTTTAATTAAACCAGAGTTTAAATTGCAGTGACATAAGATTAAACCTATTAAAATTAATCTATGTTTTTTGTATTGTACAGATAAATAATTTTAAATATGTTTAAAATAAAATAAGGGCGAATGAAAAACAATAATAGAATAATAGGAATAAAGGATTTTTATCACGTTGAACTTTTTGTAGTAGTGTCCTTTGCAAAGCTTATTAATCATTTAATTATTATGTGGAAAGATGTTTATAATAATTGTTAATTCTCTGGATATTTAAATATATCTTATATGATATTAAAACGTGAGAGAGAGAATAGAAGAGAGTAGAGAAAGAGTGAGCGTAAACGGCTGCGACAGCTTATACTTTTGTAATCGTTTACGATATATTTTGATTACAGATGAAAAATGTACTCTTCAAAATTCAATAAATTCAATTCAAATTTAAAAAGCTATGAACCAACATATTGCACCTCACATCTAACCTCCTGCGTTGTCTCAATACAAGTGTTTAAAAAATACATAATACAATTATTAAACTTGTTTAAATACTGTTTTATATTTTTTCTCCATTTTATATTAATAATACACTAAATATAATATTCATATTAATACAGTAAAATGTTTTGTATTTCGAATTGTACAAACATTGTTTTGAGCTGCAAAATAACAATCTTAATATGAATTCACTCTCAAATTGTTTTGTTTTTATGATTTCCTTTATATGTAATCGTCCATAGTTGTATCACTTTATGGAAATATTATTCTAAGACAAAAGTATAGTTTATCGTCTATAGTTCATAAGGATATTAAAGTATAATTATTGGAAGTCCTTTAATCAACCAAAAGTCATAATTTATCTTCTTTTCTATGATAACACAGCATCGAATCTCGGACTGAAATGAGAAATAAAGTATATATACATATATGTATAATTTGTGTCAAGGATTTTGTTAAAACATTTTATATATTGCATAAATACCAGTAATGTATGTGTCATTTGAAACGCATTACCATAGATATTCTCTTTGATTAGAACTATTTATTAAAAGCACGCTGGATAAAGCTTTAACAATGAAATAATACTGAAATTCTGTTTAATTTACATTTAAGGAATAATTATACGTATCTGGATGTACATTAACCAATTTTGAAATTATCCATAAACATGTTGCCTGCGGGGTGTATCTTACATTTTTCGTAATAAATTTATTATTAACTTTGAAATAATAACCTCTATCGCTATTTTACATTTTCATTCTAATAAAGTTTCTTTATAATAGTTCATATATTATTAAAAAAAACGATTGTCTGTACATTATAATCATAACTTTTTAATTCAAAAGTTTGTACTCATTAAAAATGTCCTGAAAAATATAAAAATGTAATACCAAGTTTAGCAGTATGTATTGTACATAACACTGCTAGATTTTTTATTTTAAACTAACTTATGCTAGACTTAATACAGTTTTGCTGAACAGAGTTTTGAATTAAAATAATTGCGTTTTAGATGCCATTCCTAACTTGTCTCTTTTAACTAGAAACGTATAATTCGTAGGAAGCCGGGCCACGTATTCATTAAAGAGGTTTATTGTCCAAAATTAATTAAAACTTCACCTTGTTAGTTCAACTCTAATAACTTTCTCATATGACGTTTTAAATTCAAATTATCAAGAGAAAGCCAATAATCTAGGAACATCATGAACTTATTAATATTATACATACTGCCTGTATCCTTTTGTGATGGATAGAAAGCTATTTGTTCTTTCGTAAACAGATAAGTCAATTATCAACACCGTAATATTGTTCCATTGATGAAGAGTCTTTGTGGACTGTCATGGTCTTTTTAAAACTATTATTTTATACTGCATTGGTTACTATTCGAAAAACAAACAAAATAATATTTTTTACTATTTTTTTTTTATTTTATTAAAACGTTGCATATTTTTCTTTTCGGAATTTATTGTATGTTTTCAAAATATTTCTCAATGTAAACTATAACAAGTCGTTATGTTATCAGTCACTCGGCGTGCTTGCATGTGACTGCATATAACTGCATGTGATTGCATATAACTTGTGCCCGTGTCGGTGATAAATTGATTTGTGTAGATTTTAGAGCTCAATGGATTATACCAACACAATAGAACCAATATGAGATATTTGAAATGCTTACATCGAATTATATGTATTCAATGAAAGACATTAAATAATTTGATTGATATTTTATTTAGAAATGAATATGAATAATTTTGTTATTTTGCAATAAAATTTATTTATCTTTAGCCTAACTTAATATTTATTCTGATGTTAAATCAGTTTTATGTCTACATACGATGTATGTTACATAATGTACATACCGACGTATTGTTCTATGATATTTAAAATACGGAGCCGAGGTTAAATATAGTTTTCTACGTGACTTTTATTGTTACCAGTTCTTGTTTTACCGTTTTTAAGGGTATCGTAATTTTCTTGACATGTGATTTTATTTGGTTTTAAATATTTATTATTTTTTAGAAGATTTTCTTCGACTAACACATCAGTTATATATAATTAAGTCAAAGTTTTTCGGTCTTCTTATAAACAGACCTTCCATCTTATCTCATCACTTAGCTCTTTTACTGTTGAATCTTAGTGTCTAGTGTCAGTTAATAAATGCCTCTTTTAAAATTATAAGCATGTAGTTTCTTTTTTTTTACCTTTTACTTTTTAATATTCTTCTCCGATATATTATCTATGATACACAGGTAAAGGACAGCCGAAGAAAAAATGGATGGATTGCGTGAAAGAGGATATAAGAAGGGAGTGTCTACTGAGATGACAAGTAACAGGAGAGTATGGAAGGAAAAAACATACTGCGACGACACCAAAATTGGGATAAGGCCAACAAGATGATGACTGTATTAGTTTATGTTTTGTATTTAAAAACGTAGTTATTTAAATATTACTGGTTTTATTTTGTTTCGCAATCTTAAGGTTATCTCAGAGGTCGCTCCTCAGGATTAAGACTTCCCTCCTTGGATTTCATTTAATGTAATTAGATTTTCTTCTGTTTACTACATAACCTTAAGAGTATTATTATACATACCTTCAGATAACTTCAATATATTACAAGTATACAAGGGTACAGAGTTGATAAAACTATTTCTTTAACCAAAGATATAAAGACAAACAATATATAAATTGAATAATTAAAAGGTATCTTGAGACATGTGCAAATAATCCGTAATATTTGTTCTTACATGAGCTGACATGAGTCTGACATTATTACATTAAAAATCATATTTGTTTTATCAGTTATTTTCGTTATGTAAATTGGGAGAACTTCAGAGAATTTTGGGTAAAGTTATTTAAAGTTATTACAATTAACTATATAGCAATAGAATAAATATAGCTTGACACTAAAGTTGTTTTCTCATTATTAACATTACTCTTATGATACAGCTTTTACCGGTGATATCTAATTAATTTTGGCTTATTAATTGTCCAAGAACACTGATATGTGGATAATAACAGTGAAGCCTTATCAAAAAAAATGTATAAGTAACCACCACCACCATGCTGTTCATTGTGGTTTGGAGAGTTACATACCATAGAATGAATCTCAAGGTCGGTGAATTTTTTTTCACCGACCAGTACAAAAAACATATAATCAAGATCGTTAATTTAAAAGCAAACATTGATACCGCAACCCAGATTGACATCATAACAGGAAGAATCCGCCACAGAGCTTTATTTGTGGTTATCGAGTTACATAAAATATTTTTATCAGGTTTCAGATTCGAGCAAATTTGTCAAATAATCTTTTTATCCGAATAAAAAATCCAGGCAAGCATAAATCATGTGTCGTACAGACAAATGTGTAGATATAGGAGGTTAGTTTTCTAATCTAAGTAAAAAAATATATCAAGGACATCTATCGAATGTAGAAGGAAATATTTGCTATATTTATGTATACGTTAAATTTATTTTAGATATCACAAAATCGTTTGATAATATCATTTTTCAATTCTGTATATAAACTAATTTGATTTTGCTCCCTTTGTGATGGAGAGATATTAGAATGGAACACGGTATTGGCATCACTGGGGTAAACGAGACCTGTTTTACATTTGGTCCACGGAATATGCAGATCATGTCACACACGAAAATCGAATACGAGATGAGATAAGTTAATGTCCCATGGAATATAAACCTTATGTAAATCGTGATTTTTTAAAAATCTTTGGACACAATCGAACCTATAACATTAATTGTATTTAGACTTAAGAAACGTAATTTATAATATTTTATCTTTTGAAAACAAAATGTTAAAAAAATGTATCGCAAAATATTATATTACTATTATTATGAACCTAAATACTTTCCAAATAAGAGATCCTATCCACAACTTGAAGAGAGCAAACCACGGTGTCAACACACACAATACAATCTAGTAAGTATCTGTCGTTGCACGTGTCCCTTTAAGGCCCTTTCGTCCCATAAAGGGCTTTCCTTTTCTATTCCATTACTTCTGACAGCTCCCAGACGGTTTTCTCTATCTGTAAATCTGAACCTTTCTTACTGAGGTTACTGATTACATTGACTTGTTAATATTTAAAACAAATTTCGCATGCTTTGCAGCTTTATCATTATTTCTTCTCATAAAAAAAACATGTCAATTGAATATTGAATTACAATGAACATTTTAACATGAGCATTAAATAACTTGTATTAAAATAAGACCAACATAGAGATCATTGTATTTGCTTTATCATATTCATCAGATTGGATCAAATATATATTTTTGTAAAACTTTTATTGTCAGTCACCTCAAGAAAATTACAAGTAAAGTAATATTAACACAGTAACAATACGAGCTTACATTCAATATAATTGTTAATATCCAGGACAGGACAAATACATTAATTGAATTTATTCACCACCACGAACTGTAGATGAACTATTTAAGAAATAGAATAAAACTTATACTCTAAATAGAATCGTACTTTCGAAGATTCCGTTAAGTAACAAAACTTCCACGTCCAAACTTCTTTATTTACTTTGTTACTTAAGAACTGCACTCTCTCCATACGTCCTACCAAAAGGATTGAAAAGCGCTTCTAACATTATTAAACATCTGTTTGACCAACTTAATCTTCAGCGTCTGCCTGGTTACTGAGTCAGTCAGTCAGTAATGTAGTCACAACATTAAGTTTATCCGAGTCGAGTTTTAGATGTTGCACATAAATCAAAATATACAGACCAACAGATCTCCATAAATTTAAATATACCTTTCTATCATTTCCATCAGCAGATTTTCAAAACCTTTATGAATTTAAATGGGCTTGTGCAAATATTAATTTATTTTTTAAGAATAAAATTTTTATTTTCTTATTTTCTCTGAAAATATTCAACTGTTTTGAGAATTATCAATCTAGGTTTCTTTGCAGTGTACAAAGTTTTTTAAATATTAAACTTCCGATCTACGAACAGGAAAAAAAACTACCAATAAATTGTAGGTCTACTTCTGAAGATACTTTAAAGAAAATCATGTCATTTAAGTTATAATTCAATTTAAAAGTAAGCGTATAAAAATCTTTGTAGACCTTCAAAGCTTTTTGGATCGAATTATCTAATAAAATTCTTTAATATCGGTGTTAAGAATGCATTTACAATATAACATCGATGATATTCGTACGTTGTGATTTTTACTTGGAAATCTTTGCCACTAAATGCAAAATATAGACTTGTTTGAGAACATTTCGAATATTAGATAATTAGCACCAACCGTCTACAGACGTAACAGTAACAGCGTAGTTACCATTACCTACAGGTTCAAATTTTGCATTCATTGACAATTATTCAGTCAACCAACTTGACTAGGTGACTAATTGGTCACTATGGGTGCAACGCTTCCACAGAACATACGAATTTCAGATCCGACATCACTTTTTGAACATGACTACACTTTACAGTTTATTTTTAATATTGTAAAAATTTAAATGTCCAAATAAAATATTTGTTAAAAGAACTATAAGTAAATATTGGTATTAGAAATCTATAATTTATTTTGAACCTTATTCGTCCAGTCGGTAATTTAGTTCCGTTGTGTTGTTCGTTCCAAGTCGTTGTTGCCCAGGTTGTTGTTGTTGCAATTGTTACAACATTTTGTTTGCATTTGTAGAAACAGTGAGCGACTTAAATTTTAAATTGACCTTAAAATGGTTGACCTCAAAACATTTGCCCAAGTTTTTTATAGAATACTTACATTAAAAAAGGTATTATGGTATTCGTACCAATATATTGTCATCATGGTTAATGGATGCCAGAGCCATTCCTTATAAAGTTCCTTTTACAGTAAAAAAGATACGTTGCTAACGTTATTTTATACAACACAATAAAACACGCTATAATTTTCCAGTGAATTAGTTTAGTTGAGTAATTGTGTACTACAAAATTGTCAAAGTTGCAAGGCGTTACGTTAATTTGTTCTTACTATATAAAGTACTACAAAATTGTCGAACCGGCGTTGATAGTTTGCATAATTGACCGATTGCCTTCCTATATATTACACCAATTGTATTTTGATTACATTACATTAAATGTGTCCTAATTGTGGATCTGCTATGGTGGAAATCTGATGATGGTAGTCGAAAAAGTCGATAGTAAGTAGATGTACAGAAAATATATATTGTATTTATACTAACAAAAATAGGTATTTAGATATTTATAGATATATAAATCATATTAACATTTTTATTATATTGAGTTATTTAAATCAAGTTAGTATATTTCCTGTTTCCTTGTACAAGATTGGGTACATACAACGTAATCTCTTCGTCCAATTTACTTTACATTTCTTTCACTTTCTCATCAAACTATAAGAAGCTGTATCAATATAAGAAGCTGTATCAATATAAATAAACGGAATGTGACGTAGAACTTTACTGAAAAATAACGGATTACGATTTCTATGTGATTTGTTCCAAAATCTCACAACTACCAACTTACCATAAAGAAGGGTCTGCTGGGAATTTTGGTAGTCGCTGACAAAATAGAATAGTTGACAAAATTAATAGACAATTCCTAAGTGTTTCTAATAAAGCGAATCAGGTCTTTTGTACATCTTACAATAGTAAGAAAAGAATAAGGTTTTGTAAAATTCAGGCTTATTAATAATCGAGTAATAAGAGCACAATCCTTAATTGACTGAATGAGAATGGAATAAAGTATATTAGTTTATAAAGTTAAGAAAATTTACGAATACTTCAATTAATTAAATGCGAAATGCGGTTTACCTCACCGACTGCGAAAGTTTGAAATCGGGAATATGGCATCCTCTGCACTTATTATATAACGCCCTTATCGGGAACGAGATATTTGACACCATAAAATTCTGTTATACAACTTTATTTCTCGTGCGTGCGTATCGTTGTCAATATTAACTTTAGTATACAAAAGACTCTATATTATCAAAATATGGAATGACAGGCTTTGCGGAACTTAAACCATAATGTAATTGGATATTCTTTAAGACAATCCATAAAAACATACGAAACTTTACTTTGTTGCTTATTTTAATTTATACAGTTTTTTCTTGTTTTTATCGACTTTTTTGAAGTTCGGTATTAATTTGATCTTTCCAATAAGTAACTGATTTCTAACTTCCTCAAGGTTTATATTTATATAATAATAAAATATCAAAACTTAACCTTAAGACAACAGAATTTTCATAAAATTTTTCATAAAATTTCGTAAATGAAACGTCATTAAGCAGACTTCGGTTTGCCCAATGTACGTAACAGCTTGGATGTTCTAAAAAATAAAATTTTAAAATGCTTTGCTATCCTCGAGGACTAGAGCAGGAATGCGGAACACTAGGAAACTACAGAAAACTTTAGAATGGTCCATTATAAAACACTGTTGGCTAATCTAAAAAATCTCCTTACATAGATTAAGAAACAAACATGAAAGGTTTGGGTCAAACTAGAATCGTTCTCGTTGTGATCGCCCTTCTCTTTAAATGAAAACTAAACTTGCAATTCAGCTGCAATTCAAATTCCAATTGACCATTCTACTGCCCTATCTACTGAGACACCCGGCGGTAGATAGTTTGCAGCTGAACTACGGGTCAGCTGCTAAGATCAGGGTACTACGGGACCCCGGTACCTAAGCCCTCCGGCAGCGACGCATGCGCTTGCGCGTGTAAACTGCCGGGTTACCGGTTTTTGGTGTTGGATTCGTAGTGGTAATGTGGTTAGCTGTAGAGGTTCGGCGCTGTTCGTCTGGGTTCCCACAGTTGTCGGGGGCTCGTCGGATCTCGTGCGCAGCGAGAGGTAATTGACCAGCCTAAGGCGAAGGGCTGCTGCGGTCTTTTACTTCGGGGCTTGGAACGGTCCATAAGCAGAGATCCCTTCGGGGGTCCCTGCAGTTCGGGTAGCCTCCTGCTTAGAGGTTAGATGGATGAGCTAGCATCTATCCGGTCACCCGACTGTAGAATAGGGTAGACTTGCGGCCCGATCGCCTGTCGGGAAGTGAGCGTGCCCACAGCTCCGGCACCAGCTGGAAACTGGTAGTTAGCCTCTCTGACGATCTCAGCAAGTTATTGTTAGTGTGAGAAATCACACGGGAAGTGAGCGGGCCGTACAGCTCCGGCACCAGCTAGGAAACTGGTAGTTGGCCTCTCTGACGATCTCAGCAAGTTATTGCTAGTGTGAGAAATCACACGGGAAGTGAGCGAGCCGTACAGCTCCGGAACCTTTCATGGAGAAAAGGTAGCAGGGTGGTCGCGATTGGACTTGTCTATGACCGATAGCCTTGCGAGCTTACTAGGCTTAATAGTGCCGTTGTCAGATGACTTCGGGGGTCAGATCTGCCGTAACAAGGATCCATGTGACCGGGGTAAACCTGGACCACATGTATAGCGGCTCAACCTTTATAACCAGAGGGTTGGTGGGGTTGAGATGCCATAAACATAATCATTAGGGCAGAAGTAGGCGAAGGAGGCGAGGGCGACTATGACCATTCTAATTGAGATCCGTACCATGGAACATGTTCCTGCTTTTCTAATTAATTATTCAATATTGTAGCATTCGATTGGATCAAAATAATATTATAATAGCAAAAAAGTTCCATAGTTATACCATATCTAGTTAGATACACCATCAAAATAAATGCATGCTACCGTCAACTCAATGTTTCAATGTCTGTACATTCATGAGATATTATAATCCTTAAAATAATACTTGCATCAGAGTTTCGCTGACGTTCATCACAACAATATGTTGAACGAAGTAACAATAATTATACTGAAGCATTAATTATAACCGGCCAAGTGGATTTTGAGCCGAGTCGAGATATACAATTTTATAATGCGGTATTTAGATCTATCTTCTAAACTTTAGTCAGCGTTTGCAATATAAGTCATAAGGATATACCATTTTAAGGCGCACTCGGGATAAAAAAATATTTATTCGATATAATAGCTTTCTACAGACAGAAAGACAGACGCAAGAACGAAAAAACATATCGGAAGTATAAGGGTGATGAACTACGGAACCCTAAAACTATTTAATATCATATAATATATTATAATGTTATATTTTAATATAATAGTTCACGTATATTAATAAAAATTACTTAAAATGATCTTCAATAGGTCTTAATGTAGAAATGTTTTTATATTTTCTTTACTTCTTTATTTATACAACAATGTAAAAATATAAAATTGCAGAATAATGTAATTATTATTTCTCATTTCGTTATTCAAACTAAAATGACATAATTAAAATAAAACTGTGCGAAGAAATTTTATTTGCAATTTATATAATTTTTAGGCAATATTTTTTTAATACTTTTTATATAATCTCAATAATTAGTTAACAAACTCAAAACTAAAGTTCATTTAAATTTCTCGTTAATTACTTGGATCTCTAAAAAAGATTAGTTAAACAAATTATAGGAATGAGAAAAATTGAACGGGTAATGATTTTGAGGGTAAGGTTGGCGATTTTTTTGGGGGTGGTAATTAATGAAGTTATTGACGGCGACCTCATCTGACGGAAACGTTCTTCGAATATTTAATATAAATGTAGGGTTAAATATAATTCCTCTTATTAATTTACCGTTCCATTAAATTTTTTATATCTTTAGATATTTATACATTATATAAAATATTGATTAAATAGTTTTAAATGATATTTATTAAATCTCTCCAAAATTATATAAAAATATCATAAGATGCTATATTAAATTTGTAAATTAATCATAAGTTGGATCAGTACCAAAGCGATATCTTAAGCTATACTTAATAAATATGAGAATGTACGTACATACATATACAATATGTAAATATAATCTTTATACAGAGTCAATTTATCGCTGATTCCTAAGCCGTATTTACATTTGAACATGACTGTACATACTCGTACGAGTGTAACGGATCAGAGAATTGGGAATGAGGGCACCTTTTATACAATCAAATGTAAGAAAGCAAAAAAGTTCAATTATTTTACTACTTTACTTTAAAAATACCGCTAGCAGTGTATAATGCATATTATAAAGTAATGGGCTATTTAAAAAACAAACAAGAAATATTATAAAGCGAATTTTATACAAACATATCTAAATATAGAATGCATCTTCCAGAAAAAATATAGAAAAGGCGCACAACGTTGTTACAGACGTGAATTCCTGCTAATATTCCTTATAACGTCTTTACTGGTGAAGGGATTGTGTTGTGGGCAACAAATAATAAGTTAAAAATAATTATAAATATAATACATCTCCTCTCATAGAATTTTTCTTCCTTTATTAGTTTATTATTGTACAATCGAGAATAGGAATGTAGGTATTTGATAATAAAAATTGTTATCAATTTACTTCTATCGTTATCAGAACATACATAATGAACACAGAACATCTTAAATTACATCCTAACATCCACTATCACGATAATTACTGGCACTTAATAAGATTTTTCGATAAAGTATTCAGGGCAAATTTATCAAAGAGTCTAATTATCCTAATAAAAAACCAGGTAACCATAAATCATGTGTCGTACAGATCAATGTGTCGGTATAGGAGGTTAGTTTTACTAATCTATGTATGTAAAAAAATATATCAAGGACATTTACTGAATGTAGAAGGAAATATTTGATATTTTCTATTTTATATTATTATTTATCACAAAATGGTATAATAAATAATATCTTTCAATTCTGTGTATAAACTAATTTGATTTGCTCTGTTTGTAATGGAGAGATATTAGAATGGAACATGGTATTAGCATCACTGGGGTAAACGAGACCTGCTTTACATTTGGTCCACGGAATATGCAGATCATGTTACAGACGAATATCGAATACGAGATGGGATTAGTTAATGTCCCATGGAATATAAACCTTATGTAAATCGTGATTTTTTTTACTCTTTGGACAAAATCGAATCTATAACATGAATTATATTTAGACTTAAGAAACGTAATTTATAATATTTTATCTTTTGAAAACAAAATGGTAAAAAAATGTTTCTCAAAATATTATATTACTATTATTATGAACGTAAATACTTTCCAATAAATACGTATATTTAGTCAAATATACATATTAATACTCTTAGTATATTTGACTAAATATAAGTATGGCAGTTATTAACAAATGTTTACATAAATATACAAAGAATCAAGAGGTTCTACCCACAAATTGAAGAGAGCAAATCACAGTGTCAACACACACAATACAATCTAGTAAGTATCTGTCATTGCACGTGTCCTTTTAAGGTCCTTTCGTTCCGTAAAGGGCTTTCCTTTTCCATTTCATTACTTCTGACAACTCCCAGACGGTTTTCTCTATCTATAAATCTGAACCTTTCTTACTGAGGTTACTGATTGCATTGACTTGTTAATATTTAAAACCTATATAATGATATTATACATTCTAGCAATTTGGCATGTTTTACAGCTTTAACATTATTTCTTCTTACAAATAAAAAACATGTTATCAAAATATTGAATTACAATGAATATTTTAACATGAGTATTAAATAATTAATATGAAAATAAGACCAACATAGAGATCATTGTATTTGTTTCATTGATAGATACAGTTCATCAGATTAGAACGAATATATTTTTGTATTACTTCCACGATCAGTCACCTCAAAAAAAATTCAAGTAAAATGATATTAACACAGTAATTTCACGAGTTTAAATTCAATATATAAATTATAAATATCCAGGACGAGACAAATATATTAATTGAATTGATTCACGAGCTGTAGACGAACTATTTAAGAAATAGAATAAAACTTATACTCTAAATAAAACCGGACTTTCGAAGATTCCGTTAAGAAACAAAACTTTCCCGTCCAAACTTCTTTATTTACTTTGTTAATCAAGAACTGCACTCTCTCCATACGTCCTACCAAAAAGATTGAAAAGCGTTTCTAACATTATTAAGCATCTGTTTGACCAACTTAATCTTCAGCATCTCTCTGGTTACTGAGTCAGTTCACAATTGTAATGTAGTCACAACATTAAGTTTATCCCAGTCGAATTTTAGATGTTGCACATAAATCAAAAAATACAGACCGATAGATCTCCATAAATTTAAATATACTTTTCTATCATTTCCATCAGCAGATTTTCAAAACCTTTATGAATTTTAATGGGCTTGTGCAAATATTAATATAGCTTTTAAGAATAAAATTTTTATTTTTTATTATTTTCTCTGAAAAATTTCAACTGTTTTGAGAAGTATCAATCTAGGTTTGTTTGCAGTGTACAAAGTTTTTTAAATATTAAACTTCCCATTTACGTACAGGAAAAAATCTACCAATAAATTGTAAGTCTACTTCTGAAGATACTTTAAAGAAAATCATATCATTTAAGTTATAATTCAATTTAAAAGTAAGCGTATAAAAAATCTTTGTAGACCTTCAAAGCTTTTTGGATCGAATTATCTAATAAAATACTTTAATATTTAAAGTTAAGAATGCATTTACAATATAACATCGATGATATTCGTACGTTGTGATTTTAGGTAGATTCCATAGATGAATCTACCTATTGCAATCGATGCGATGACGGGACCCAGACCCCAGAGTAGGGGCGCTACGCCGTTTATGAACTGGAGATTGAGAATTCGTCGAAAAAAAAAAAAATTATATATCCCTCTATAATCTATATATATGTAAGCTTTGTATATTGTATGTTGTGTACATAGACTAATGTACGAGTATCTGAACGCTGCCTAATATCTATGATATGGCAATTAACAAATGACAATGACAGCGGACTTCATATGGAGATTTTAATCCTGCTCATCAAGTAATATAATTGTTATCTCTCATTGCCTGGATAATCTTGGAAGTAAAAACCTTTAATTGTCGATTTTTCTGTTTTAGGTTAGTAGATAACATTTGTTTTTAATTAATTTTAATGTTTAATTTTATAATACTATTAAATTTCTGTTTTAGATAAATGCAATTGTGTGTTTTTTTACTCCGGTATCATCCATCATATTACAAATCGACAATTGTCAGAGTTTGTTTGGATAATCATGGCAAGATTACAATTTGAAGTTGAGCTGGCAGCAGATGAAGATCCGAAGAATAACATCATAATTATAAAATCAGTAACAAAAGAGGATGGAATATCTTATCTCATACCGCCATGTTTTCAAGCAACAAAACACCACCCTCAATTGACAAAGTTACCAGAATTTTTGAAAATAAAAAAAACATTACAGAGAAGAGGTCATAATAGAAAGGTGTGGATGTCCATGCCATGTGATGTTTTAGCACTATACAAAGATGATGCTGGAAATATGGTGTTTAATGATTATTTATTACAAGAAAATACTCAAGTCACAAGCCAGGTTATAGATGGAAAATTATTGGAAATTTTAGAGAAACTAAGTGAAAAATCTAATGTCAACAAAGAAAAACATAATAATTTAAGCAAATTAAATGAAAAGTTTGTTTTAAAAAAGTTTGACAACAAGAACACTAATGCCAAACAATGGTTGCAAAGTTTTGAAAGTGAATGTACTAGATTTGATTTAAATGGTGATACAGAAAAAATTAGTGCTTTGAGATTATTTTTGAATGACACAGAAAGTGACTGGTATGGGTCTATGTTAATTAAACATAGTTTAAACTCGATATGGAAAATATGGCAAGAAAGTTTTCTTAAAACGTTTGCAGATAAAAGTTGGTCTTCGGTAGTATATGCACTCAGTTTCAAACATTTAAATGGCTCTCTGCTAGAATATGCATTGAAAAAGCAGAGATTGTTACTAGAGTATAACAGTGATATAGATACCAGAACTCTTACTGACTTAATTGTTGCAGGATTGCCAACTTATATTACAAGTAAACTTGATAGACAAGAGGTGACAAACCCAACTCTTCTGTTTAGTGCTCTACGGATACATGAAAATCAGAATAAAAATGTACAAAAACATTTTACGGAGAAGAAAAACTCCACCAAATCAGAAACGGAATGTAAAAAAAAAACACCTTGTCAAATATGTTACAAAATGGGAAAGAAAAACAGATTTCACTCTGAAAATTTGTGCTGGTTCAAAGAAGACAAGAACAGTAATGACAGTGTAAAACACTGCAAAAATTTAATGTTAGAAATTGATCAATTTCAGGATACAAAAAACTAGATATTCCCCCACTAATAGAAGTTACAGTTATACTAAATGACACATTGAAATGCACAGGTATTTATGACCCTGGCTCAAATATAACCTTAATAAATTCCAAATTAATAAAAGTAACAAATTCAAAGAAAAATTATTTTGAAAATAAATTCAACACAATTGGTGGTGGGGGAAAAACAACAGGTTTAATAAGATTAAATGGGAAAATACTAAATATTGAAAAGGAAATAAATGCATTTATTTGTAATGATAAAAATTTTACCCATGATTTGCTTTTAGGACTGGATACAATAAAGCGGTTTGGGTTGACCCATGATGGGAATTTAAACATCCAACTTCAGAAAAATTACAGCCTAATTGCAAATGAATATATCAGCCCTAATGAAGATAAAAAACATGGTAATCAAGAAATTGAAACCAAAGAGTTTAAGTCAGAAATATTTGATTATAAAATAAATTTTAATGAGGGCATAGATGTGAATAAATTTAATATAGATACAAATCACTTGGAACACAACCAAAGAATAAAAATTAGTGAATTATTATATGATTATAAACATATATTTGCTAAAGATAAGTATGATGTCGGCCAAGTAAAAAACTATGAAGCATTTATAGATCTCCAAGTAGAGAAATATTGCTCAAAAAGACCATATAGATGCTCCTTAGATGATAAAGAAGAAATCGAGAAGCAAATTGGACAATTGCTAAAAAATAAATTAATTGAAGAATCTTACAGCCCCTTCGCAGCACCAGTAACATTGGCATTCAAACGGGATGAAGAAAAAAAGTCGAGATTATGTATTGACTTTAGAGATCTTAATAAGATTATTATCCCATAACCACAGCCATTTCCTTTAATAGAAGATCTAATGGTAAGGACTATAAACTGTAAGTATTTTACTACTCTTGACATTAACTCTGCTTTTTGGTCTATACCGTTGCGGATCAGTGACAGAGAAAAGACAGGCTTTGTTACACAAGAAGGTCATTATCAATGGACTTGCCTTCCTTTTGGACTGAAAACATCCCCAGCAATTTTTCAAAGAATCTTGACCAATATAATAAAAAAAAATAACCTGTCAAATTTTGTAATGAACTACATTGATGATATTATGGTGTTTTCAAAAACATTTAGTGAACATATTAACCATTTATCGAAACTGCTGGATGCAATTGCTGAAGAAGGATTCCGTCTGAAATTAACAAAATGTAAATTTGCAGCACAGTCTGTAAAATTCTTGGGACATATAGTAAAAGGTAATACAATAACACCTTTAAAAGATAACCTCAGATCTATAGCAGAATTTGCAGCACCACAAAACAAGAAGCAAATAAGACAATTTCTGGGTAAAGTAAATTTTTATAATAAATATATTCCTAATGCTACAATAACTCTTGATCCAATACACAATTTACTTAGAAAGAATGTCAATTTCGATTGGTCGCCTGATTGTGAACAAGCTTTTCAGACAATAAAAAAATATTTATGCTCTGCTCCAATTCTAGCAATTTTCGACCGAGAGGCGCCAACTTTTATATACACTGATGCAAGTATAAAAGGAATCGGTGCAATACTAAAACAAACTCAAAAATGTGGAGAAATCAAACCAGTGGCGTACTTTTCAAAGAAGTTGAATGAATCACAAAAAAAGAAGAAAGCCATATTTCTTGAATGCTTAGCCATAAAAGAAAGTTTAAAATTTTGGCAACACTGGCTAATAGGAAACTTATTTACAATTTATACGGACCACAAGCCACTAGAAAATTTAAACATAAAAAACAGAACAGATGATGAATTAGGAGACATGACTCATTACTTATCACAATACAACTTTGTAATAAAATACAATCCAGGTAAAAACAATGCAGAAGCGGACTGCTTAAGCAGAAATCCTGTGTATGAAAGCCACGAAAACAAAGAAGATAACTTGAAAACAGTAAATATTGTAAAGATTGAGGAAATATTGGATGACCAGAGCAAAAATCCAAACATAAAGAACCAACATAGTTTTATTCGAGAAAATGGTATATATTACAAATGGAACAAAAAGAAAAAAAAAATCGTTTTGTCCGAAGACTACAGTAAGACATTAATAAAAAAGGTACATGAGCATTTCTGTCATATAGGAATAAATCAGATTGAGTCAAAAATAAGACCTTTCTACACAGCACCAAGGCTACTGGATAATATAAAATTGATTTGCCGGCAATGTGAAGTATGTATAAAAAACAAATCACGATTAAATAGAAATTATGGACTCATGTCACAATTAGGACCGGCAGAAAAACCTTTCCAAATCATGTCTATAGATACGGTAGGGGGATTCGGTGGTAACAGGTCTTCAAAAAAGTATTTACATTTATTAATTGATCATTTCACACGTTATGCTTACATTTCATGCTCAAAGACACAACTGGCTAATGACTTTATAAAACTGTTAGATCAAGTGATCAAGGACAATGACGTTGAGATATTGCTCTCCGATCAATATCCAGCCCTGAATTCGAAAGAATTTAAAAAATATTTAAAGAACCACTCTGTCAATTTAATTTTTACAGCAGTGGATGCTCCTTTTTCTAATGGTCACAATGAAAGGTTGAACCAGACACTAGTAAATAGGATTAGATGTGTCTTGAATAGCAAAGGAAAAAAAACAGCTTGGACAACCGTTGCAATGGATTGTGTGAAAGCTTACAACTCAACAAACCACACTGTGACAGGTTATTCGCCTCTGTATCTGTTAAATGGAGAGCAAACTGATGTATTACCAATGGACCTAAGAAAAAAACAAATGGAACCTGAAATACTGGAAAAAGACCGACATACAGCATTTCTCAGATCAAAAAAATCACATGAATTGAACAAGGAAATTTTTGACAAAAATAGAATGGATTACAAGTTTGAAAAAGGTGATATGGTTTACATAACGGACTGTAATAAGTTAAACAGATCTAAAATGGATGAAATTAGAATTGGTCCTTTTGAGATAGAAGAAATGATATCAGATTCTCTATGCAAAATCAACACTGGAAAGAATAAAAAGTCCTTGGGATTATATCATGTGACAAAGCTCATTCCCCAGTTTGATTACTCAAATTAACCCCAGCTAATTTGCACTTTTGAGGGGGGGAGATGTAAGCTTTGTATATTGTATGTTGTGTACATAGACTAATGTACGAGTATCTGAACGCTGCCTAATATCTATGATATGGCAATTAACAAATGACAATGACAGCGGACTTCATATGGAGATTTTAATCCTGCTCATCAAGTAATATAATTGTTATCTCTCATTGCCTGGATAATCTTGGAAGTAAAAACCTTTAATTGTCGATTTTTCTGTTTTAGGTTAGTAGATAACATTTGTTTTTAATTAATTTTAATGTTTAATTTTATAATACTATTAAATTTCTGTTTTAGATAAATGCAATTGTGTGTTTTTTTACTCCGGTATCATCCATCATATTACATATATATGTATATATGATCCATCAGTCCAAATTCATCGTAGGCAAAATCTGACTTCACAGGTCGATAGGATAAATTAGTAGGACAAACGTAGCATCTCGTTTTTTTGGAAAAAATTAAAGGGGGGGCTGGGAGAGGGGGTGAAAGTGCCTTTGGGACACGCTACAGGTCGCAAATATTGACGGAGGATTTTCAAACTTGGTATACACATTCTTAAGGACAAAATGAAGGTTAAGTTCTTGAACGGGGGAAATCGGTCGGGGGGTTGGAGGGCTGGAGGGGTTGAAAGTTAAAAACCAAAAAAAGTCGCAGAAGAAGGCAAAATTTTGCTGTAGGAAAAATCTTAGAAAATTAACAAATTAAAAGAGGAAACTTTTTTGTCCGAAAAGTTTTTTGATGCGACCCCCCGTTTAGGAAATAGGGGTGGGGGTGTTTCCCCGCTCACCAAATATATGCAGAGTGACCCGTCATAAGACTCGTAATGACCAGTAGAATACTGCTGGCTAGTTTTTCTTTGTCGATCCGACCGACGGGAATCTACCTAACACGATCGACCCTGTCGAGCGAGGTATTTACTTTGAAATCTTTGCCACTAAATGCAAAATATAGACTTGTTTGAGAACATTTCGAATATTAGACAATTAGCACCAACCGTCTTCAGACGTAACAGTAACAGCGTAGTTACCATTACCTACTGGTTCAAATTTTACATTCATTGACATATATTCAGTCAACCAACTTCACTAGGTGACTAATTGGTCACTATGGGTACAACGCTTCCACAGAGCATACGAATTTCAGACCCGACATCACTTTTTGAACATGACTACACTTTAAACTTTATTTTTAATATTGTAAAAATATTGCAATGTCCAAATAAAATATTTGTTAAAAGAACTATAAGTAAATATTGGTATTAGAAGTCTATAATTTATTTTGAACCTTATTCGTCCAGTCGGTAATTTAGTTCCGTTGTGTTGTTCGTTCTAAGTGGTTGTTGTCCAGGTTGTTGTTGTTGCAATTGTAACAAGATTTTGTTTGCATTTGTAGGAACAGAGAGCACCTTAAATTTTAAATTGACCTCAAAATGGTTGACCTCAAAACACTTGCCCATTTTTTGGTAGAACTATTTACATTAAAAAAGTATTATGGTATTCGTACAAATATATTGTCACCATGGTTAATAGATGCCAGAGGCATTCCTTATAAAGTTAAACTTACAGTAAAAAAAGATACGTTACTTAACGTTATTTTATACAACACAATAAAACACGGTTTATTTTTCCAGGGAATCAGTTTAGTTGAGTAATTGAGTACTACTAAATTGTCAAAGTTGCGCGGCGTTAGGTTAATTTGTTCTTACTATATAAAGTACTACAAAATTTTCGAACCGGCGTTGATAATTTGCATAATTGTACAATTGGCTTCCTATATATTACACCAATTGAGTTTGATTACATGCTATTAAATGTGTCCTAATTATGTATTTACTATGTATTATTAGTAATGGTAGCCGAAAAAATCGATAATAAGTAGATGTACAGAAAATTTATATTAATATTTTTATTATATTGAGTTGTTTAAATCATTTTAGTACATTCCCTGTTTCCTCGTACAAGATTGGGTACATGCAACGTAATCTCTTCGTCTAATTTACTTTACATTTCAACATGACTATTTTATCAAACTACAAGAAGCTGTATCAATATAAGATATAAAAGGAATGTGTCGTGGAACTTTATTAAAAATAACGGATTACGATTCTTAAGTGATTTGTTCCAAAATCTCACAAGTAATGGGAATTACCATAAAGGAGGGTCTGCAGGAAATTTTGGTTAACGTTGATAAAATAGAATAGTTGACAAAATTAATAGACAATTCCTAAGATTTTCTGATAAAACGAATCAGGTCTTTTGAACATCTTACAATATTAAGAAACATGATCAAATTTCCTGAAACTGGTAGAAAGATTTTCAAAAATTAAGGCTTATTAATAATCGAGTAATAAGAGTCAGCACAATCCTTAACTTAATAAAAATTGGAATAAAGTATATTAGTTTATAAAGTTAAGAAAATTTACAAATACTTATTACAATTAATTAAATGCGAAATGCGGTTTACCTCACCGACTCCTTACCGGAAACGAGACATTTAACACCATAAGAATCTGTTATACAACTTTATGTTTTGTGCGTGAGTATGGTTGTCAATATTAACTTTAGTACACAAAGAACTCTATATTATGAAAATAAAGAATGACAGGCTTTGCGCAACCTAAACCATAATGTAATTGGAAATTGGGTTTCGTAAAGCCAACTCTTGCTTGCTTATTTGAATTTGAAACAGTTTTTTCTTGTTTTTATCGACTTTTTTTGATGTTCGACATTAATTTGATCTTTCCAATAAATAACTGGTTTCTAACTTTCTTAAAATTTATATTTACTCGTATATAATAATAAAATATCAAGACTTAACCCTAAGACGTAACAGAATCTTCAATCGTTAATGATCAGCTTATAAAACATGGTCATTAAGAAGACTTCGGTTTGCCGAATGTACGTAACAGTTTGGATGTCTTAAATACATAAAAATTTTAAAATGCTTTGCTGTCCTCGAGGACTAGGACAGGGATTCAGAATATTAGAAGACGAAGATAATCTGATTAGCTTCAGAGAATAATGAAGATCAACGGTGCACTATTTTTAACTCAGTCTCTTATTAGCATATAAATTAATAGCATTAAAACGAAACAATATAAAAAAATAATATCAATATTATATACAGAAATATAATGTCAATACACAGTAGGCATCAATGAAAAATGTATACTTCAATTTAAGCAACAACGCCACGGAAGATAAAGTATTGATTAAAGTTTTTTGTACACTTGCTGCTGCAAATTATAGATAATATCAGCATTCATTTTAGTTTGATTTTAAGAGGCGATCGTGATAAAAGTGGACTAAAACATGAAAATACAACGATATTTCACTTCACTAGGTCTGCCTAGTTCAGAAAATATAATGATCGTAGCTCATAGGTTTGTGTACTAACATAACGAATCATTACAGAAGCTTAATATTAATCACAGCAGTATGGGTGGATGGTTCAGTGTATGATCGCGTTATTCAAATTGGCTATAACTATATTCCTGATAGTCAGAATATCTGATCTAATTACTGACGTTACGTATCGTTAGGGCTGTCGTCATCGGCTTGGTCCCCAAGTTTACAAATATGAAATATCTATAGCTTGATATTTTATAATTCGTGGAATACAAGATAAACACTCTAAATATAAATGCTTTAAATTCAAACATTTTTTCAACATATAGATTTATACGTACTTTTTATTAACATCATAAAGTATAGAAAGTGTCTCTAGGTTAAACCGTAAGACAATATAAAAAATTCAGAAAACTTTAGAATGGTCCATTATAACACATTGTATCCTAATCTATCTAAAGTCTTCTTACATAGATATGTAGATACAAATATGAAAGTCTTGGGTCAAATTAGAATCGCTCTCACTGTGATCGCCCTTCTCTTTAAATGAAAACTAAACTGCAATTCAGCTGCATTTCAAATACCAATTGACCATTCTAATTGAGATCCGTACTATGGAACATGTTACTATCATTTTCTAATTCATCAGTTAGATACACCATCAAAATAAATGCATGCTACCGTCAACTCAATGTTTCAATGTCTGTACATTCATCAGATATTATAATCCTTAAAATTATACTTGCATCAGAGTTTCGCTAAAGTTCATCACAACAATATATTGAACACAGTTACAATAATCATTCCGAAGAATTAACTACATATAACCGGCCAAGTGGATGTCGGGCCACGCGCAATCCTACATTCCGTAGTTGCCTACTATGGATAGATACACGTGCGGACTTTTTATAGATCTTTTTAAGATATATAATTATATAATACGTTATATCAATCTATCTTCTAAGATTAACAAAGCGTTAGCAATATAAGCGATAAGAATATACAATTTTAAGGGGCACTCGGGATAAAAAAATATTTATTCGATATTACAGCTTTCTACAGACAGAAAGACAGACTCAAGGACGAAAAGACATATCGGAACTATAAGGGCGATGAACTACGGAACCCTAAAATTATTTAATGTATTTTTTTTTTTTTTTTTTTTAATATAAAGTTACCATATAAATTTATATTTACTCGTATATAATAATAAAATATCAAGACTTAACCCTAAGACGTAACAGAATCTTCAATCGTTAATGATCAGCTTATAAAACATGGTCATTAAGAAGACTTCGGTTTGCCGAATGTACGTAAACTTGTGGTGACTTGTGGTCCATGCCATTTTTAATTTGTTTTATAATTATTATTTGGATTTCTTTTTTTTTTGAGATTTTTGCCTGTGTATTCAGGCACAAGAATTACTTTAATAAATACATAAATAAATATTCCATTCAATTGTGGTTCTTAAATTTTTTTTCTTTTTTTTTTCTCGTGGTCTCCTTATTTTCTTAGGGTCAAAAGTAGGTACTCTTCATTGTTTATTATTTGTCTGTTTCGGTTAATTTTGTTATGACCTTCTGGTCTCGGTTGTGTATTGCTAATTTCAAGTTGTAATCATTTATTGTCTTGTCCGTATTTACAATGCTGTCTTTGATGAACCTCGCCAGCGCATCTTCTTGATGGTCCGTGTAGTAGACAAACGTCCTGGTGTGTCGGGAAATGGCTACTAGCGCATGAGGTACGCTGTCATGGAGTGGGAGGCTCTTTCCGGTTCTTTTTACTACTATTGTGTTTTCATAACACAAACCTTGTGCCTCATGAACGGTGAGTGTTTTGGATCCCTTCCCTTTTCCGTACCCTTTTTCTTCCAATGTTAGCTTCTCTTCTTGAGTGAAGGTCAGGTATAGGGTATTTGGTTGGTCAATGGGGATCTTTTCACCTGTAAGGGATTTTATGTTCATAGATCTTGCTATGCTGCTCGAGGAATATATACCGTCATATACTTTTCTAAGGGCGTAGACTACATCCCTCGGGCATCTGTTTGAGCACATAAGTTGTGTTATGATAGCAGTTTTTATAAAGTCTGGGCGGTGGTAGTAGACTTCGAACAAGTTTTCTCTTTCAATATAAGGAAGCTGATTTACGTCACCAATGAGTAGCAGTTCTGTGGCTTCGGTAAGTTGCAGGGCCATCACGATGGATCCGAAGTGGTTCATCAGTGCTTCATCGACTATAAGCCTTTGGCATTTCCCCTTTTCTTCTTTCGGTAATCCATTTGTTAGGATCGAAGCCAGTGTGCTTATTCTGCGTGCGGCGTCAGCCCCCTCTTTTTCGGAGATTTTTAATGCTAGTTCTAGTTTAGCCTCTTTAGTGGTAGTGACTATATGGTCGTCTTGGGAGTTGAAGTTGTTAATTATCCATGTAGTCTTACCGCATCCTGGTACTCCGTATATCATCTTTATTAGTGGTAACTCCCATTGTTGGCATGTTTCTGACAATTTGTCCGCTCTTTCGAGAATTTTGTCGTCTAGCCATATCTTAGTGTTCTTTGTGGTTACCACTATTGGATCAGTCGTCGGGGTTCGGTAAGTGACTACTCCTGATGTTTCTGTTTTTTCTAAATCAAGTTCGACCATGCCAATTGTCTCACTGAATGCAGCCATGTGCTGCTCTGCCTCTTCTCCCTCGATCACTTCCGCGGTCTGGTTGTTATAAATTGTTGCCTTCGCAGTCTTTATCCTTTCATCTAATAGGTCTTTGAGTTTGCTGTGACGTGCTTCCAGGATGTTTTGGCACTCTTTGATCTTTTTCGCTCTTGTTGCCTTAAGTATGGCGGTGTACTCTATGAAGACATTTATCATGTGGTCCCGTGGTCTGACTACTGGTAGGTATTTTGGGAGTTCGGCGGGGCCTTTTGTTACTTTCGTTGGTTTTTTCGTCGTTTTCGGTTTTGATTTGTATGTTTGTTTTCCTACTGGCTGTTCTTTTATAGGATTTTTCCCAAGGGTCTGGTTCGTGGCTATGCTGACTGCTTTAATGATAGAGATGATGATGCTTTCCTTCGGAGATTTTCTTGCTGTTTGGTTTTTGGCATCTCTCTCCTCCTCATGTTTTTTCTGCACTCTCTCTGAGCCACTTGTATTTGCCAGGTTTCTATAGTCGGTGTCTAGGACTGCCGGGTTTTGTTGGGGTTTTGTTGGTTTGGGTTTTAAATAGCTGAGATCTTCGCCTCTATTCTCATAAGCCACGAGTTGGTGAATCTTGGAGGCTACAACTATACTCAGGTGGTCTGCAACTTCGCCTTTGTAATATCTGGCTGTCATTGTATCCACGCTGATTATTCGAGCTGGATCTTGGGGCTCGCTGACCTCAGCTATGATGTTAAGTAGTGAGCTTGCTCTTGCAAATTGTGTTAATACTTCTTCGTCTTCGAAAATAAGTACCGTTTTGTTGTCTTTGCGGTATAGACGACATTTCTGGTTTGCTATTGAAATCACGCTCATTGCCTCGAGCTTTTTCCGTTTTAATTTGCTTTTTGTGGGACTGCCTTTCATCAATGCCACTAGTCCCGGGGACATCTCTATGCTGTTTGGGCCCTTTTTGCAGCAGAAGCTGATACCCAGTCTTTCATGTGGTGTGTTCATGAATACTACCACACTTCTGTTCTTGATGCCAGGTGGACCGACTACTCCATTCTCTAGCAGTCTTGCTACTGTCTCTCTGTGATTTTTGGTAGCAGGTAGTTATTATTTCTCATTTCGTTTTTCAAACTAAAATGCCATAATTAAAATAAAACTGTGCAAAAAATTTTTTTTTGCAATTTATATACTTTTTAGGCAATATTTTTTAATACTTTTTGTATAATCTCAATAATTAGTTAACAAACTCAAAACTAAAGTTAATTTAAATTTCACGTTAATTACTTGGATCTCTAAAAAAGATTAGTTAAACAAATTATAGGAATGAGAAAAATTTAACGGGTAATGACTTTGAGGGTAAGGTTGACGATTTTTTGAGGGGTGGTAATTAATGAAGTCATTGACGGCGACCTCATCTGACGGAAACGTTCTTCGAATATTTATTATAAATGTAGGGTTAAATAGGATTCCTCTTATTAATTTATTGTTCCTTTAAAATTAAATATATATTTAATCTCTCCCAAGTTATATAAAAATATCATAAGATTTTAAATTTCTAAATTAATCATAAGTTGGAACAGTACCAAAGCGATATCTTAAATTCAATAAATATAAGAATGTACGTGTGTATATATACAATATGTAAATATAATCTTTATACAGAGTCAATTTATCGCTGACTCCTAAGCCGTATTTACATTTGAACATGACTGTACATACTCGTACGAGTGTAACGGATCAGAGAATTGGGAATGAGGGCACGTTTTATACAATCTAATGTAAGAAAGCCAAAAAGTTCAATTATTTTACAACTCTGGAGGGAATAATTGACTTATAAAATAACCATATTATTTGGTTATGGTTTATTTATATAAAAAAATACGACTTTAACAAGTAATATATAATAAGCATTTTCTACAAAATATAGAAAAGTTATCCGATTTTGTTTGTGACATGGATTCCAACAGTATTCTTAGCTAATGTTCATCGCTTCATCGCATCGCTTTTTGTACACGGATTGAGTTGTGGGCAATAGCTAATAAGTCAAAAATAATTATAAATATAATATATCTCCTCTCATAGCCTTTCTGCCTTTACTAGTTTATTAATTGTACATTCGAGAATAGGAAAGTAGGTATTTGACAATAAAAATTAATATCAATTTAATATTACCTTCATTTACTTCTATCGTCATCGGAACCTACATAATGTACACAGAACATCTTAAATTACATCTTAACATCCACTATCACGATAGTTACTGGCACTTAATAAGATTTTTCGATAAAGTATTCAGGATGCGACCTCGTTAGTGGAATCGAGTGCCAGTATTACATCCAATCAATCGACATCTTAAGTAGGTCGCTTCTCTTATATTTTAGATATTAAATTGAATTATATAATGGATTATAATATATTAGGTATGGTACTTTTAATATAACTTACTGTTTTAGTTATAAGATGCGGAAGAAGTATAATGGTGGAAGAAGATAACAGATAGATTAACCAAAATTTAGATTTATATATTATAATATGTAAAACTTATTACCTAGGAGTTTTTTTTTTGGTTGCCTATATAAAATAATATTTATATCTTCGATTCTATTCTATAATCTATAATACCCCCCCCCCATCTCGTGTCGAACCATGCCAAGTTATTGAAAAAAATATTTTCGTCGTATGTTACTATGTTATATGTGATGTTAAAATGTTGATTATCACCTAATAAGGTCGTGAAAAGTAAAAGTAAACTACTGAGATGAGACAAGAAGGTTTTCTCGTAAATATTTAATAATAAGTTGTGATTTTTGATACAATAATATTAATTTATCAAAATTTATCCAAGAAAGAAGTGATTACATATAAACTTACGTCTATTTCTTGGCTAGGTACATCTTACGTATATGTTAAGTGGCGCATCCTGGTGTTTGAGGCTAATGTAATGCATACAGACTTGTTGTCTCCATTTTTATTTAAGTATATGTTATAACCTTTTGAAAACGATTCCTCGAGATATAGACAGATTAATTATACCAGTTTTAAAATAAATTAATAACTTTACTGAATCTAAAATCTATAATAAAATACCAAGTACAGATAACAGATGTATCTTTTGAGTTCAGTTTATTCAACTTATACTTTGAAAATCTATCTCAAAGCTCAATAGCTCAACCAACTACAATTCTTTACACAATATACGCTAGAAAATAAAATTTTAGTAGTTAGTTTAAACCAAGATCTGATATTAAAATGAATGCTAAAGGAATACATTATTTACCTTTGATCAGTACTTTGTATTATACGATAAGAATATAATTATTTCCTAAGAAATAATAACAATATTTACATTTCTAAGTTACAAAGTTCTTTTGGAAACACAATACCTTTTATTACATAATTTTATATTCAAAGAAATAAAAATGTACTATAAAATATTTATTTACTATGTTTTAACTTACGATGAGAATACTTATATTCTCATTTATGTAATTACATACAAAACATAACAAAATAAGACAAATTTAATTAAATAAAATTTATGCTATTCTTACCAATATTTATTTAAAATTTGTTCCTCAAAGTTTCACGAACATGAGTCAGATAACGTACAAAAAAGATAAGGCATTAAAATTATATCGACATATGTTAATCAATCATTTCATGAGATTTCTGTTGATTCACAAATTATAATAAATGTATGTATGTATCTATGTATGTATGTATGTATGTATGTGACAAACTCATCAATCTTACTCGGTGTTGAAGTTGGTACTGTGAATGAACTCCCCACGGCCATGTTTCATGTTTTTTATTTATCAAACAATTTATGTTCGTTTCAAATATGTGTTTTTTAACATTAACTGAATACACTCACGGATTCATTCTTTAAAGAAGATAATGTATGTAACAATGCAAAAACAATAAGTGTATTCAAACTATTACAATTCACATATTCATGTATGCAAATTGATTTTCAGTCTGAATATAGAATAGAAACATTTAACTACGAATAATATTAGTTAAGTATGTTAGCGTGGTAAAGTTTCATACACTGTGTTAAATATCAACATTTTCCACCGCGACTGCAACGACTCGCTCGGTTTATTCTCGATGACGGATGCTACTTCTCCTTCTTTCTTTCTTTCTCTTTCTTTCTTTTTACTAAGACAAACGGTCACTTAACATATTGAGTATAATATTAGATTAACAGGCGATTAAGGCGATTATTTAAAAATGCTAAACCCATCAAGGCCGATAAGAGTATGAGAGTACGAACCCTTCTAGAACTCCCTGAGGTCTCACCTTCAATCAGTGTTCATATAAAAAAAAATAATATTAAAGTATGCAATATTTAAAAAGTGCATCACGAAGTAATAGAGCTGAAAATTAATTATTTTTGATGCAACAGCGATTATAACAGACGTTGGACAATCGGGTTAATTGTTCATTAAGAAATTATAATTAATTTTATTGGAACAAAATAAAACAATGAGGAAAAATATATATTACTTATTTATATTAATTTAAACATTTGTTTTTTATTTCAGTTCAAGATTTGATGCTGTATCTGTATCGAAATTTTGACTTTTGGTTGATTAAAGAGCTTCGAATAATTATACTTTAATTTTCTTATTAACTATAGACGATAAACTATACTTTTGTCTTATAATAATGTTTTGATACAGTAGTACAAATACTAATAGTGACGATTACACATAAAGGAAATCATAAAAACAACAATTGGATAGTGAAATAATATGAAGATATATTTAATTATTTTGCAGTTCAAAACAATGTTTGTACAATTTGAAATACAAAACATTTTACTGTGTTAATATGAATATTATAATTATTGTATTATTATTGTAAAAGAGAAAAAATATGTAAAACAGTAAAAGTTAAATAATTGTATGATGTAACTTTAAACATATTCAGAGACAGCGCAGGACGTTACATGTGAGGTGCATTATAGCTTTTTGAATTTGAATTGAATTTGTTGATTTTGAAAACTACAATTTCCATCTGTAATGAAAATATATCGTAAACGACTACAAAAGTATAAAGTGTCGCAACCGTTCACTCTCACTCACACTACATTGTAATATCATATAAGATGTATTCAAATATCCAGTGAATTAACAATTATTATAAATATCTTTCTACATAATAATAAAACTATTAATAAGCTTTGCAAAGCAACAATACTACAAAAATAACAACGTGATAAAAATCCTTAATTCCTGTTATCCTATTATTGGTTTTAATTCGCCATTATTTTATTTTAAACATATTTAAAATTATTTATCTGTACAATACTAAAAAAATAGATTAATTTTAATAGGTTTAATCTTATGTCACTGCAATTTAAACTCTGGTTTAATTAAAGATTATGATGGCGTGTACTGAAATAACCTTTTCAGAGTAATATCTTGTAATTAATCTTCCAAAGTGTCTAATTTAGTGAGAATTTAAGTGTAATTTGTATTGTGGAAGATTTTCTCCTCTTAAGCGGCTTTAAAATTAATACTGTCCTGGATAGAAAAGAGGCTTTATTTTATTTTCTTTGAAATAGAGACTTCCGCTTATTAAATCCTAACGGAATTTCATTCATAGTAATATATATAAGAATTGTTATTAGCTCTTTATGTACTGCTCTCGCAAATCTTGCATTTAGTATTGCACGTCTCTGCTCTCTACAGACTCGTTAAATATATATGCATCCAAAGTCATTAACATTCGCTCGTTCTATTAAAACAAAAGTGTGGAACGCTTACCCTTAGCTCTTTGAGTGTGAAGGTTTTAGTTTTGTCTGAGTCTGCCCATAAAAACCGTTGAGTTCTGCATAATTTAGCCCGTATTTATTGAACAAACTGACAAAATTTGGGTAAAAGATGAGGTTTTTAAAGAAAATAAATACAAAGAAAGTATATTCTATTTTGTTATAAAGAAAAAAAATCTATTATGCTAGTCTTACTTACTAGTATTAAGATATACTTTTCACGTCAAGAAAATTCAGTGGTATTTGAAAGAAGAACCTGCACATCTTAGTATGCACCTATTCTAATATACTCGTAGCCTTACCACGCAACCAAAGATGTTTTTTTTTTAATAATTAAAATGACATGATGTTATATAAAAGAGTGTTTAAACGATTATACAATAATATTATAGTCTTTAACGTAACTTCAGAAATAGTTCTAAAATTTTTGGGTAGTTTTTTCCTGTACGTAGATCGGAAGTTTAATATTAAAAAAACTTTGTACACTGCTAACAAACCTAGATTGATAATTCTCAAAACAGTTGAAATTTTTCAGAGACAATAATTAAAAATAAAAATTGTATTCTTAAAAGCTATATTAATATTTGCCCATTTAAATTCATAAAGGTTTTGTAAATCTGCTGATGGAAATGATAGAAAGGTATATTTAAATTTATGGAGATCTGTTGGTTTGTATATCTAGATTTATGTGCAACATCTAAAACTCGACTCGGATAAACTTAATGTTGTGACTACATTACTGACTGACTGACTCAGTAACTAGACAGATGCTGAAGATTAAGTTGGTCAAACAGATGCTTAATAATGTTAGAATCGCTTTTCAATCCTGTTGGTAGGACGTATGGAGAGAGTGCAGTTCTTAAGTAACAAAGTAAATAAATAAGTTTGGACGGGGAAGTTTTGTTTCTTAACGGAATCTTCGAAAGTCCGATTCTATTTAGAGTATAAGTTTTAATCTATTTCTTAAATAGTTCGTCTACAGTTCGTGGTGGTGAATCAATTCAATTAATATATTTGTCTTGTTCTGGATATTTACAATTATATTAAATGTAAGCTCGTGAAATTACAGTGATAAAATTACTTTACTTGAATTTTTTTTGAGCTGACTGACGATGAAAGTCTTACAAATATATATTTGTTCCAATCTGATGAATTGTATCTATCAGTGAAGGAAATACAATGATTTCTATGTTGATCTTATTTTAATATAAGTTATTTAATACTCATGTTATTTCATTCATTCATTTCATTGTAATTCAATTTTTTATTGAGATATTTATTTTCATACGATCTGAAATAATTTTAATATATTTGTCACATATTATTAGAAGATATCATTAAATTTGTTTTAAATATTAACAAGTCAATGCAATCAGTAACCTCAGTAAGAAAAGTTCAGATTTATAGATAGAGAAAACCGTCTGGGAGCTGTCAGGAGTGGAGAATGGAATGGAAAAGGAAAGCCCTTTATGGTTTGCTCTCTTAAAGTTGTGGATAGGATCTCTTGATTCTTTGTATATTTTTATTTATATATATTAATAATTTCCATACTTAAATGTATTCAAATATACTAAGTGTATTACTTGGAACGTATTTAGGTTCATGATAATAGTAATATACTATGTTGGGAAACATTTTTATAACATTTTTAAGTCTAAATACAATTTAAGTTATAGGTTCGATTGTGTCAAAAGATTTTTAAAAAATCACGATTTACATAAGGTTTATATTCCATGGGACATTAACTTATCCCATCTCGTATTCGATATTCGTGTGTAACATGATCTGCATATTCCGTGGACCAAATGTAAAGCAGGTCTCGTTTACCCCAGTGATGCTAATACCATGTTACATTCTAATATCTCTCTATCACAAATACAGCAATATCAAATTAGTTTATACACAAAATTTAAAAATATCCTTTATTTTTATTTAAACCATTGTGATATCTCAAATAAGTTTAACATTTAGATAAATATTTCCTTCTACATTCAGTAGATGTCCTGGATATATTTTGTTACATACTCGGATTACTAAAACTAACTTCCTATACCGACACATTGGTCTGTCCGACACATGATTTATGCTTGCCTGGTTTTTTTATTCGGATAACAAGATTCTCTGATAAATTTGTCCCAATCTGAAACCTGATAAAAATATGTTATGTAACCCGATAACCACAAATAAAGCTCAGGGGGGGGTTCTTACTGTTATGACGTCACTGTGGGTTGCGGTATCAATGTTCGCCTTTGAATTAAGGATTTTTATTATATGTTTTTTTTTGGACTGGTCGGTGAAGGAAAATTCACCGACCTTGAGATCCATTCTATGATATGTAACTCTCCAAACCACAGTGAACATCATGGTGGTGGTGGTGATTACTTATACATTTTTTTAATAAGGCTTCACTGTAATTATCCACATATCAGTGTTCTTGGAAAATTTATAAGACAAAATTAATTAGATATCACCTATAAACAATATATCATATCTCCATGTCAGCATCCTCTACCTGTGTACCAACATAACATATCGGAACGGAGAAGAATATCAAAAAGTCCAAAATCAAAAAAAGAAACTTCATGCTTATAAGTTTATTAAGAAGTATTCATTGACTGAACGCGTTGAAAGGATATGGAAAAGAATTCTAGACACTAAAATTCAACAGTAAAAGAGTAAATCGATGAGATAAGATGGAAGGTCTGTTTATAAGAAGACCGAAAATCTTTGACTTAATTATATATTTAACTGATGTGGTAGTCGAAGAAAATTTTCTGAAAAAAATAATTATTATTTCAAACCAAATAAATTCAGCTGCCAAGAAAATTACGATACCTTTAAAATAATAAAACCAGAACCGGTAACAATGAAAGTCACGTACAAAACTATATTTATCCTCGGTTCCACATTTTAAATATGGTAGAACAATATGCATGTATGCATGTATGTAACATACATTTTATGTAGACATAAAACTGATTTTACATCAGAATAAATATTTAGTTAGGCTAAAAAGAAATAAATTTTACTGCTAATAACAAAATTATTCATATTCAATTATATATAAAATATCAATCAAATTATTCGATGTCCTTCATTGAATAAATGTAATATGACGTAAGCATTTCAAATATCTCATATTGTCGTTATGTGTTGGTATAATCCATTGAGCTCTAAAATCTACACAAATCAATTTATCACCGACACAACAACACGCTACATGCAGTCACATGCAGTTATATGCAGTCACATGCAAGCACGTCCAGTGACTGATAACATAACGACTTGTTATAGTTTACATTGAGAAATATTTTGAAAACATACATACTTAACTTCAAAAGAAAGAAAAGATATGCACTGTAAATAAAAGAATTCATAGTAAAAAATATTATTTTTATTGCACAAGAAGACTCTTCATCAATGTAACAATATTACGGTGTTGATAAGTGTCTTATCTGTTTACGAGAGAAATAAGATTCTACCCATCGAGAAAGGAAAGAGGCAATAAGTATAATATTAATAAGTTCATGATGTTCTACATTATTGGCTTCCTCTTAATAATTTGAATTTAAAACGTCATATGAGTTGAACCAACAAGGTGAAGTTTTAATTAATTTTGGACAATAAACCTCTTTAATGAATACGTGGCCTGGCTTCCTACGAATTATACGTTTCTAGTTAAAAGAGACAAGTTAGGAACGGCTTCTAAAACGCTATTATTTTAATTCAAAACTCTGTTCAGGAAAATTGTATTAAGTCTAGCATAAGTTAGTTTAAAATAAAAAATCTGTACATAACACTATTAAACTTTGTATTACCTTTTTATATTTTTCAGGACATTTTTTATGAATCCAAACTTTTGAATTTAAAAGTTCTGTTTATGATGTACGGACAATCGCTTTTTATAACATATGAACTGGACATTTAGAATATAAGTTACTGAATAAAGATACTTCATTAGAACTATAATATAAAATAGCGATAGATGTTATTATTTCAAAGTTAATAATTAATTTATTTGGAAAATTTTAAGAAAAACACCACAGGCAACATGTTTATGGATAACTTCTAAATTGGTTAATTTACATCCAGATACATATTATTCCTTAAATGTAAATTAAACAGAATTTCAGCGTTATTTCATTGTTAAAGCTTTATCCAGCGTGCTTTTGATAAATAGTTCGAATAAAAAGGAATATCTATGGTAATCCTAATGCCACATATGTTACCGATATTTGTGCAATATATAAAACGCTTTAACAAAATCTCTGTCACTAATAATACATATATGTACCTATACTTTATTTTTTATTTCAGTCTGAGATTCGATGCAAAAAATGAGATAAATTTTGACTTTTGGTTGATTAAAAGGCTTCAAATAATTATACTTTATTTTTTTTATAACTTTGATTAGACGATAGGCTAGTCTTAGAATAATATTTTCATAAAGTATAAAAGAAATCATATATAAACAAAACAATTCAATCAATCAATTATTATAAATATCTTTCTACATAATAACTAAACTATTAATACGCTTTATATAAAGTACACTACAAATCCTTTATTCCTATTATCCTATTATTGGTTTTAATTCGACATTATTTTATTTTAAACATATTTAAAATTATTTATCTCTACAATACAACAAAAATAGATTAATTTTAATAGGTTTAATCTTATGTCACTGCAATTTAAACTCTGGTTTAATTAAAGATTATGATGGCGTGTACTGAAATAACCTTTTTCGAGTAATATCTTGTAATTAATCTTCCAAAGTGTCTAATTTAGTGAGAATTTAAGTGTAATTTGTGTTGTGGAAGATTTTCTCCTCTTAAGCTGCTTTAAAATTAATACTGTCCTTGATATAAAAGAGGCTTTATTTATTTTCTTTGAAATACAGACTTCCGCTTATTAAATCCTCTTAACGGAATTTCTTTCATAGTTATATATATACGAATTGTTATTAGTTCTGTATGTACTGCTGTCGCAAATCTTGCATTTAGTATTGCACGTTGTAAAATCTCTACAGACTCGTTAAATATATATGCATACAGAATCATTAACATTCGCTCGTTCTATTAAAATAAAAAGTGAGGAACGCTTACCCTTAGCTCTTTGAGTGTGAAGGTTTTAGCTTTATCTGAGTCTGCCCATTATCTTTAGTACAGTATTTATATTAACGAACTAATCATAGTATAAAAACCGTTGAGTTCTGCATAATTTACACCGCATTTATAGAACGAACTGACAAAAATTTGGGTAAAATATTAGGTTTTAAAAAAATAATAAGTACAAAGAACGACAAAAAATATATATATTATTTCTTATAAAGAAGAAAATCTATTATAATAAAAAATTTTAAGATTTGTTTTTTTACGTCAAGAAAATTCGACATTCGTCTCTGGCTACCCCGCAAGGGATATGGCGTGAAGGTAAATAAATAAATAAATTCGACATTTGACATTTGAAAGAAGAACCTGCACGTCTTAGTAAGTACCTATTCTAATACATATATATTTCACGTGTAAACAGTCAGCAGATACCATTATATACCAGATATCCTTTTCCTGTAATATATTTCAAATCTCCTGTATTATATTTAGGTTCTCTATTATTTATCAGCCCTTAATTTATATACTTTAATTGTCTTACTACCAACCCTGTATCCTTTGAGTAATCACTTGATTGTTTGATCATAACTGACATATCTAATCTTTGTATTAAGTACGATACGTTTCTGAATTTTATGATGAATCAAAATTATTTAATAACAATTCTTATAAAATCACAAAACAATCAAAATAAATTTGTTTCTTGTTATTATACCTATACAATCTTGTATATTACTCGTATACAATTGTAAATAAAAAATATTGTTAATATATTATTTGTATAATAGAACAAATAAAAAAGAAACGTATAAAAGAAATGTGTTATTATTGGTATTCGGAACGTAAGTTATTATTACTTGAAAAAAAATAAGATTTCGAACGTTCAGATTCCCTCAGCGCTATCGTAAAAAATATTACTATTATTAGCATTTATATAGAGTTTTTAAATTACGATCTTGTATTTAGTTGTAAATTGTTCTCACATATAAGTAATATGAATTTAAGTTCAAGTTATTATAGATAGAATATTGTTGTATGGAATGGTGTAATACCAATAATTCTAGCTCGAGCATATTTATACGATCGTAAATAATATACAAAAAGCGTGTTATTTTTGTACAAAATTCAATCAAATATGTCAGATTTGTAGTTTTTTTTTTATTAATGTTATAAACATTTACATGTACTATTTATTTATTACACAGACACAACACACATATAAAAAGAGATCGCAATATCAACAATTTGAAGTTATAGTTTCCAGTTTCTAGTTACTAGTTGTGATATGAACTGGGCCAATGAGATTAGATTGTTATTGTCCTATCGATTTTTAATTTACTTTTATATAAATATTTATTTGTTTGTATGTCGTTTGAGTTTTAAATTATATAATATGATCAAAATTGTCTGCATAAAACAGAATCTTTGTGACATATAAATCCAAATGTATTAATTAATATACTTAAACATTCATTCGTTTCTGACAATGTTAAATATATCGTCGTATCTTAATACTAAAATCCATATACTTATGTGTGATGTGAATTTCAATTATTGTTGTGGTCGATGGATGAAACCGCGGGCTTGAACATGTTTCTAAACATTGATATAACCATGAAGGCCATTTAAATTGACTGTGTATTAATATTTAGGCTTTTGTTATTCCAACGACGGTTGTTAACTTTATTATAAACAATAAACTTAATTACAGCGAGGGGAATAACAGTAAAGTTCTAACAAGGTATCTTAATTAACAAAGTTCTAGGCACCTTTGCCATTTTTCTTTACAAGTTTATGTTATTTAATGTAATCTTTTTTTATATTAACTATTTTAAGAGAAAACGTGCTGTAGCTAAAAATTTATATGTGCAGTATAGGTGTAGCGATCCTTGGTTTTCCATCCCTTGTAATATGGATGAGACCATCCCTTAGCCACAATGTACTTCAAGTAAGTCATTTTTTCATATTCGAAAATGATATTTTATAACACTAAAACAATTAATTAACTATTGTTATTATTTTGATATCATTGAAAGATGTTCAGAGAACATCCATGGTGTAAAATCTGAAGATTTAAAATATAAATTTCATCTTTTCATCTATCAACTCACTTACATAAAAAAAACACTTTTTGAGTAAGTACTTTTTAATAAATAAGTTTCAATTACTATAATGACATTGAAATTTTATTAAGAAAATTGTTTTCAATCACAATAAAATGCAAAGGTTAGACCTTAATTCAATTATAACGTAGTTTTATAGCCTTCTTCTTTGTCAAATCTTGAATACTTAATTTTTATTAATATTCAGTGTTTTCTTTTATAAGATGACGTTAAACATCTCGCTTCAAAACATCTGAGAACTGTGTGATCATCAAAGAACTGTATCGCGTAGAAAATCGTCACCGCATTAATGTATTCAAATAATTTTAGATAAATGTATAATATATCAACTGTCTGTAATTTTATAATAGATTGCAATTTTAGATTTCTTGTTCAGTTTTATAGTAAACAGAAACAAAAGATGTGTTAAAGAGATATAGTAGAGTGGTATTTCCAGGGAGTTATACTATATTATCCTTTTCCATAACCATATATGATTCCTATATATAAAACTAACTTTTCCCTTTAGTGTTTCTTGGCATGAAGTCTGTTATTTATAAATTAAAGAGAAATCTAAGCTAAGTTGTAAAATAAAGTGAACATTTTATGAAAGTTCTCATTATATTCTTGGATAAATAACATATATTCCTCAATGATTCTCAATTTTCCTTTGAAATAAGTAGAACTAATGATATCTTAAGCTGCTGAAAATAGATTTTAAGTTATTGCGTTGTTACATATACATATATCTTATATTTTACAAAAAAATATACATTTAGTTTATTATATATAAGATATTAACGTCAGCAACAAAAATAAACAAATATTTTATCATTAAAATTGATTTTTTTATTATCATTTAACCACATGTTAGACGTCCTTTTACTGTCAGGCATTTTAATGTTTTTAAGTCAATTAAATGAAACTTTTGATTAAGTATAGTATAGTGTAGTATAGTTAAGTTGAAACTAACTTAAGTTGAAAATAAGTTTGATATTTCGTTAAAGATAACATAATTGTATTTTTTTACTGTTACTTTTCGAGTTGATTGGTAAAAAATTGTTACTAGCACGTCTGCCTGTTATGTAGTTGGAAAATAATTATTAAATAATATAAATAAATATTTTTTTATAAGCAAAAGATAAATGAATACAAAACTTAAGTTAACTATATTTAACTTTATAAGAAATTTATAAAGTAATATAATTTAAAATGAGATGAGATTAAAGTTTATAAAAGTGAGAAAATTTCTCAAAGAGCAAATGGTATGTTATTAGATGAACAAGAAATAGGGAGAGAAACGTACCTTAAATAATGAAGAAAATTTTTAGACAATGTTAAATGTAGATTACTTTTTGAAAATTATTTCAATGAATAACTAAACTATAAATCTATAGATAATATATTTTTTTTTGTTTAATGTGCTTGTTTCAATTACTTTATTAAGATATAATATGAAATATCGAAGATTTATTCACTTATCTATTAATAACATGAAATAATAAATATAACAAGCGCTACGACTGTGAGGATTCCGTTTAGGATTTAGGATTTAGGATTTTGATAGTTTGAATAAAACAATCAGTCGATCTCATATAATATATATTTAATGCCAAAACCATACCGGCTGAAAGCTAGCCATAAAATTTTCAACAGTAGCGATTTTATCGCAATTTAATTCTAATTACCACGTCATCGTATCTACGCTCGGTGAAGCTGCGTAAAGCCACAACGAATTGTGGGCTGTGATTTAAGTGACCCCATTAACTTGTATACTTCATATATTATACCAACAATATAGATTAATTAAATTAAACAGCGAACTATAATTGCAAATTTTCATTAATTCACATCGGAATAAATCGATTTGAATGCTTATAATAAATATATATATATATATATAAAACTCCACCCAAAAGTTTAAGTTTCTCCTTATAATATAAAATAAATAAATACTACTGGTATTATTGGATTAATTGATAAAGTATTAAATACTCGTCCTTGATCAGACTTAAAAGGAATGTCTTACTTTAAAAACAACAAGGGAACGATGATAAAAAACAAATAAATACTTACTTAGTTTCATGCCACATCCCTTGCGGGGCAGCCAGAGACGGAGCGCCAAACGCTACGGTCCCTGCATACCTCTTTGGCCTCCGCCACAGCCATCAACCTCTTCATACATGCCCTATATACTACAATATGTATTGTTTATCTCAAATTATATCAAAATTATTAAACAACTTTTGCGCACCATTTTGTAAAGTTAATTTGAAAACTCTATTTAGTTTATCGTGGTCAGATTTTGATTAATTATTTACAAAAACAAACCGACCTCATTATATATTCTAAGCTTAATTAAGTGTCAATATATATTATGTAAATTAATTTATTATTTGATTAAATATTGTAATAGCGCATTTAAAATGTGTTGTTGAAATGATTTCCTAATCGCCATTATCATTGATTTGTAATATACATGTTTTTGTTCATCTTTTGTTTTCTTTTTATATAATTTATATTATAATGTGGCTAAAACATGAGCTAGTGAACGTGATTGCATGTGATTCTAAAGTAATTCTAAAGTAATTGCATGTGATTCTAAAGTAATTTAACATCACTAATAACAACACATATAAAGTTCTTAATATATGATTTAGTTATTCTCCGCAAAAATATTTTACCATATTTTCTTAATAATAGAAGTTTAGATATTTTTTTACATCTTAAATATTTTTTAACATCTTAAGCACCTTTAAAACCTTTGATCTTTAACCTTTTCTAAAGTAATACGAATGAAAGTATACAGAAACTTAATTTACTATTATTATGAGGTGTTGTAACACGTAGTCTGAAAGAAACATTAGTTATTTATGAATTGTTGATTTCTGATAATTAGAGCTCTTCCAGCGCTTCTGTTGACATTAAAACATTATCATTGAGGAAAATTATATATAAAGCTACCACACAAAAAAAATAAAATAGGTCGACAAACAGGAAAAGAAAGAAACGTATTTGTTATTTTTTCTATTTACAAAAATACATTTGACTTTTATTTACTTCAATAATATCATAAAAAGACGATATTACTGTGTGTCAACTTTAACAGAAACAAACTGAGGGACGCTTAGAAATAATATATTTTTTATTAACACATGTATTGTATGTTTATGTTATAGTTGACATTGACTCATTTAGTACATTTGTTAGACTAACACGAGCTACAGGACTCAAACATTGATAATATACATTTTTATATTTATATATATAAACGATTTACCAATCACTGACTCATCACGAAATCTCCGAAACTATTTGTCCGATTAGCTTAAAATTTTACATAATTACTTCTTTTGTGACGTAGACGTCCACTAAGAACGGATTTTATGGAATTCCTATCCCAACGGATTTAAACTTTTTGCATTTCACAAAGTTTTCAAACCTGTAGGAGCTATATATTGGTGGAGCGATTATATATAACGCGGGGTAACAATTACTATAGCAACGGTTACGATGACAACGGATAATATGACAGCGGTTACCATAGCAACCTAAGTTCACATCCAAATTATAGTGCGCCCAGCGAAGTGGGTGGGAATAAGCTAGTTTATATATATATAATTAGATCTTCACTTAAATATTAAGTAATTTATATTTTGATGAGAGTATGTTATATTTTTAATAAGAGATGTAGGCCGTTTGTCCATAGGATACCGTATATATATACAACTCTTACTGAATTTCATATTATTCAGTTACTTTAATTTAACTCGATCTATTATCATGATAACCTGAGAGTACCTACAATAAACTTTTATATTTTAGTTTGTTTATGTAACAAAGTATGCAGATCAATTGAATTTGCGACGTTTTGTCAGTGTTGTAGTTGCTCGGAAATCCTATTTATAGGCAAAAGCGTGGGTCGGAATCCTGTACTATAAGAGGTTTTCAACAATGTTATAAATCTTGTTAGATATGTAATGTTAGCCAATTTATATACACTTGTTTCAATTTTTACGATGTTTTACGTAAAACTACAAACTTCAAGAACATACCTTGATTCAAAAGAGTGGGGCAGTTTGAAGGTTTGTTACTGGTACCCAACTGTAGTTATAATCAGTAAGTCACTGAAGTATGGCGTAAGTAAGTAGTTACTTCAGCTACATTTTGAACGACGAAAGAGTTTCATTAAAAAAAGCTTACTGCAATTTCTACCTGTCCCACATCGTCTTTCCGATCTCTCCTTATGCAGTTTCAGCAGTTTCTTGCTTGTCTTGAAACTTTTCTTTTGCGCCATCACGCCATAACTAACATGGTTATACCAAATATAAAGAAAGGAAATAAAAGAAAAAGATTTTTCTAAAACCCATTCGTTTTAAATCAATCTTAACACAGTAAAATGTTATGACTATCCCTAATCGTAAAATATCCAAAGAGGGTGATCGAAATAGACCGTGGCCTTTTTTGATCGTTTATGTTCTTTCAATTGTCTGAATGTACAATTGTTTTAGTATTAATATATATATTATTCAATCTAATGTTATATTATTTAATCTAATGTTATATTATTAACATACACACCAACTCATAAATACATACTAGAAATTTACAAATATGGAGTTTTGATATATATGTACCAAGATTAAATAACAATTAAACGAAAAATACTAAACTAAGATTTATTTGATATCATATAAATATTTAACATATAAAATGTATTATTTTTATTCTAAATTTAAATTATGTTATTATATAACATTTGTAGTCGATAACGTTTAAAAATAAATATTATTTCACGCTATCACCGAATTAATAATTTTAAAATAACCAGAAATTGAAATTGGACTGACTATATAACTTACATATTTTAAATAATACAATAGAATTTAAATAAGAGTAAAGGGTTGACTGTTCTATAAACTTAACATTTCAAAAACACATATTCGCTAATCGACTTAAATTAATCACAAACAACAAAACTATTGTTTATGAAATTATCCATTCATGGTAAAAGGTTTCCCTAACTTTAATTATAATTTATTAATAACATCAAATCAATTTTATATATCTATATTTGAACAAGAATAGAACATTTGCAAATTACTCTAAATTGTAGGCTGTTACTTACGAGGGCGGAGGGGAATGACATTTTATATACCTTTTAAAACAGTGGGGCAGCGCAGACTTACGATAACAGATCGTATTAAAATTAAATTGCAACAGCAACTTATTTTTTATAAAAAAGTAGCTTGTATTGCTCTATTATTTTCTCTATTGAATAATAGTCATTTAATCAGATTAATCAGAATTATTTTGAATAACAACACACACGCACACACGCACAGAGAGAGAGAGAGAAAGAGAGTATTTGTAATATATACACACAATCATGAATTAAAGTAATCGTTTGAAGAAATTCAGTGTCGTGTCTTATGTCTATACTGTCGCTATAAGAGCCGTTCTTCAATCGTATTGCCGCCCCACCCACACAATGACTGGAATTAAAATTTGGCAACTAGCCCGTCTGTACTGCAGAACAGTTTGTGTTAAATTTTTTTTCGAGCTTTATATTTTTTAGGAGATTCCGAGTTTTATAAAATCATGACTTTTGACACGTGAAATTGGAATAAAAGGCATTTCAGAATCAAAAAAACTGGATAGCAGATTTATACAATTGGAAAATTTATATTGACTTGGATGTCAGTTAAATAAACATCTGACTCTGCAGTTTTTTTATGAACGAACAAAAAAGTCTGAATCACTATCCTATATTGTATTCCGACAATACCTATCAATACCAATACCCAATGGAATGTGCGTTGATCGAGAGATATGCATATTGTAGGAAAATGTTAGGATTTGCATTTCAGAAGGACTTTGTTGAATACACCTAAACTGTGATATACATATATATTATATAATATCACTTGAGATATATTGAGACGTTTCAACATTTTAAAATAATTGTCTATTTTTTATGTTTGTACTGATTTTATTGATATTATTTGTAACCAGATATTGTTAGCTGTTTCAACTGAGATATACCAGATTAAGACATAGCGGGAACAGTATAAAACTAATTCTTATTATTAATTTAACATTATAATTGACTATTGTAGAATTGTATATATTACTTAAGAAAAGGACCACAATATCAATAATTGTATATGAAAATTAATAAGAAATTTATGTAGTACTAGGTTAGTATAATATAGTAGTAGGTAAAGCATTATTCCTAAGGGCTTTACACGTTCAAATCAACCTATCGTGTAACTGATCAAACAGAGGAGCTGTCAATATTGACCTCACAAACCCTTGCTAGAAAACAGTAATTGTGATCATTTATTTCCTGCAGTACTGCTGGCGGAAGAGTGTCTTAATGCCACCAAGTGTCTTCAGGTGCATGTTGAGTACTACACACTATATTGTACTGTATTAAAAAGAAAAATATCCGCTAACCGCTTATAAAATAAAATTCATGGTAAAGAACAATAACAAAATATTAATTGAAATGTATTTGTAAGCTTCAAGTTAAGGTCTTATATTTTTTAGACTGATAACCTTGCTTTTACAACTTAGGTGATTAGACATTTAATGAGTTCCTGGATTACATACCTACTTACTTTTCTGTCACGTACTTTTGAAGATAAAATTGAAATGCAATATTTTTTTAACCCACACCATAAAAAAAGAAATAAGGTCAGATTTGTTACGATTTAAAATAAGAGTTGTTTCTGTTGTTTTAACAATACCAATACCCAATGGAATGTGCGTTGATCGAGAGATATGCATATTGTAGGAAAATGTTAGGATTTGCATTTCAGAAGGACTTTGTTGAATACACCTAAACTGTGATATACATATATATTATATAATATCACTTGAGATATATTGAGACGTTTCAACATTTTAAAATAATTGTCTATTTTTTATGTTTGTACTGATTTTATTGATATTATTTGTAACCAGATATTGTTAGCTGTTTCAACTGAGATATACCAGATTAAGACATAGCGGGAACAGTATAAAACTAATTCTTATTATTAATTTAACATTATAATTGACTATTGTAGAATTGTATATATTACTTAAGAAAAGGACCACAATATCAATAATTGTATATGAAAATTAATAAGAAATTTATGTAGTACTAGGTTAGTATAATATAGTAGTAGGTAAAGCATTATTCCTAAGGGCTTTACACGTTCAAATCAACCTATCGTGTAACTGATCAAACAGAGGAGCTGTCAATATTGACCTCACAAACCCTTGCTAGAAAACAGTAATTGTGATCATTTATTTCCTGCAGTACTGCTGGCGGAAGAGTGTCTTAATGCCACCAAGTGTCTTCAGGTGCATGTTGAGTACTACACACTATATTGTACTGTATTAAAAAGAAAAATATCCGCTAACCGCTTATAAAATAAAATTCATGGTAAAGAACAATAACAAAATATTAATTGAAATGTATTTGTAAGCTTCAAGTTAAGGTCTTATATTTTTTAGACTGATAACCTTGCTTTTACAACTTAGGTGATTAGACATTTAATGAGTTCCTGGATTACATACCTACTTACTTTTCTGTCACGTACTTTTGAAGATAAAATTGAAATGCAATATTTTTTTAACCCACACCATAAAAAAAGAAATAAGGTCAGATTTGTTACGATTTAAAATAAGAGTTGTTTCTGTTGTTTTAACAATAGTCTAAAAGTAAATTACGCGGAAAGTCCCGACCAGAAAGTACAAGACGTTGTGTATAAAACGTTAAAATACGCTCCTGGAAAGTGGGACAAGTAATTTGACGCACATTAGAATATATGAATACATGTCTGTTTGTTAAACAACTTCAAAGATTACTTATATATTTCAAATTATAAATAGCTTACGTATTTGATCTTATTTATTTGTTAAAACAATATTTACCAACTTTTTAAGACTAAATTTTTCACATATAATATATACAAAAAATCTTAACGGAAACGGAGGTTTAAATTTGTTTACGCAACATTTTCAAGGAAAGGAAAAACATTTATTTTCTCTGATGCAATTATTTCCATATCCAGAAATCTTCGAGTACAATTTAACGTCTCAAAGATATCGCAATTCGCGGCTCCTTGATTAATGTCGGTACTGATTCGTATGAGTGATAACAGCACCTGCCGCTGGATTTGAGAACAGAATCTTCTGTTCCTAGATTAGTTCTTGATGGATTTGACATTGTTCCTATATAGAACTGCATACTCTATGATTTTGATTATTCTACCCTTTGGCAATAAAATAGTATTCTAAATTTCGTCGTACGTATTTTTTGTTATTTGATGCTATTCAAAATGTTGGTAAGAGTTTAAGGTAGAAACAATTTTAGTTCATTTGGCAAGAAAATAAAATAATATGAAAGTGTAGTTTAGTGTAAATATTTCAATGATTTATATTTTATATCTTTATATATTTTTGTGAAGTAGACGTCCACTAAGAACGCATTTTACGGAATTCCTATCCCAACGAATTTGAACAAATTTCAAGTCAATCGGCCTTATAACTACAGAGGTTTCATGATGAGTGTGTACATAGATGGAAGTCATAGTTACTATTGCAAAGGTTATCTTAGCGACGGTTACCATACCAATGTTTACCATAGGCACAGTTACCATGATACGGGTTACCTTGACAACGGATACTATGACAACAGTTACCATAGCAACGGTTATCACGGCAGCCAGAGTTTAGATGAGGTTGTAAAAATTGACATAAGTAAAATATCAAGGACGTGAATATATAACTGATTACGAAATTGAATTTGATATATTTGAAAAATAATTTCAAACTTTGTCCTTAGTTATATGTTGGCAATTTTTTTCGTGGTGTAGGCGTACTGGTGATCCCGTCACATTACATAACGGGAACGCATCCCAATACACAGTACCTCGTAGGTGATGTGGAAATCTGTTTATTCACTGACGTGCATTATATTTCTGTCTTTAAAATTTTAAACATTTACACTAAACATGAAATAGAAATTGAATATATAGTAAATAAGTTCAGATCTAAATTAATAGTGTGCCAGCGAAGCGGGCGGGAATCAGCTAGTATGATATAAAGTTAACATATTTAAAAGTTTTACATATTCAACTTCAGACATTTTATAATAAATTTCCAATTTAATTTGGTATTTAAGGTTTTAAAAAACCCGATTATTACACAAAAAACCTAAAGTAATTTAAAGTAATTTAATAAAGTGCATTGTATTTGTGAATAAGATAGTAATTCATTCATTAATAGTATAAAATAAAAAAGCACGCTCTATTCCAGTTGTCATCATATCTGTTACAGTTGAATCTGAGTGTTTAGAATCGATGATTCAAACTAAAACAATTTATACGATACATGCATTGTAAATACCATTTGTATTTTATTTTAAAATGTTAATATATTATCAAGAACACAACATTTTTATTAAAAATCCGTTGTGTTTTTTTTTTACTAATTATAGACAGAATTGAATTTACAAGTAACTGAAGAATTAAGTTTTCTGTTTAATAAAACTGACTATATATTCATCAGTGTAATGCGTTTGTAATACGTTTTATATATTTTTTTATTATAGTACACGTTTCAATATGATATAATCAACTTAAGGCTTAAGAGCTTTCTATAAAATTAAATTGTGATTATACTATGACTGAAACTTAATATTTCATCATTATTCTATCGTTATAATCTGAAACTAAGATATGGTGAATGTGATTGGACTGATTTGATTTTGAAATTTACAATTTAGGGTCAATAATGTTGGTAACACTGGTTGTTGAAAGTTTATGTTGGCAGCGCCGTAAGATGAAGATACTTCCAGGATAACGCTTCATATTTTAGACCTGATGTTAGAGGTTTACTCTTAGATAATACAATAATAGGTAACACATTAAAAACGTCAATATTAAACCACGTTGCAATGTTTCATTGTGTTAATAATAATAATTGTCGACTATTTTCTGTATCACTGGAAGCGCGTTTGGTATTTCTTACTTTAGGAAAGCAGCCATTATTTTATCCTATACAATAGCTTGGTCATAAAAGATAGATTTACGTTGGATAGTTCGTAACAATTTATCTTTATTCTATTTAAATATCCGATTTTATATAAATATATATTTTAGTATTTCTATTTTAACCATTTTCACTAACTTATTACCATTCATCCGTCTTGAATGGACTTATTTCAAGTTCAGGACTACTATGAAAGTAAGTGTAAGATTTAGAATAAAATATTTATTATTGAAAATCTAATATTCGAAAGGTATACCGTCAAACATTTTTAACATTTACAATAAATAGTAAGGTTACATACATATTTAAAGTAATTCATTTTCTGATAAATATTTCAAGAATGTTATGTCATTATTAATTAAATAGTTTCATTTAATTTTGTGGCATTGCGAATTTATCGCAATGATTTATCTGTCGTTTTATTAACACGACCTTCATGTTTGGTAACTTTGAATGGCAAGTATCTATAACACATTAGGCATACTAGCTTAGAATATCAGATAAGTTAGATCTTTCGATTAGTCTTTAGTGTACAAACAATGTTGTGAAAATTCAAATTGTGTGTACACTAAAGACAGAAAGCTTAAAGTTTTGTATGTTGAATGGATGTAATATAATATTCTATTACTGAAGTGTATTTTGGTTTTTCATTTACTAACTATACACAGGATAATATACTATATGTACTTTGGTGTGTGTTCGTGTCGCTTATTATCGACAATTTAGCGACAGTTACAAAACTATACAAATTGACTCAATTACCAGCAAAATTCTTCCCCTACACTACAGTTTAATTGTATCTCAAATTAGTTTGAATATTTTCTTCTGGCAATGGCATAATTGACTCCAATCTTACATTAATAGAAGATCTTACTCAGACTACAATCTATTACCATCACCGAATTTTTATAAAAAGTTTACCGATACACATATTAAGCACTAACCGATACGGAATAGAAAAGATAATAAAAAGTATAAAGTTTATGTATTTTAAATTGATCGTTGATATTTTATTCTATGTATTGATTTTGTGAGAAGCTAATTGGAGCAATCAAAAAGATGTCGTAATTATTGGAGCAGATTGAAAATTACCGTTTTCAGGTGTTTCGATTTCAAATAATATTTGGCATATCAACTTCTTATTAAGCTTTTTAACTAAAAGTAAAACTAACTACTTGAACTGTTTATTATATTAAAACAAAAGAAACGCAAAAATACCTCGGTATCACAGATCTGAGCTAGGTGTTTGGTAAAGCGTTCTGTAAGCCACAATACACCTTGTAGTATTTCATTATTAAAGCAATTTCTGTAGGACCCGTACCGATATCTACGTAGTTTTAAGACTTCTTTAAAATAATAATTCCTTTAAGAGGTCTATTTACTGTAAGCACCAACAAACTGAAATACTGAAAAGCGATGATAACAGTTTATTGTTTTGCGTATTTAATCATGACGCTACAGATTATTAACGCCAAAATAAAGGTGCCCAGGGATCCGAGTTCTCAGAAATATACGACAACATCCAATTTATTTCAAAATATTTATATCAAATTTATAACAACTTTTTTATCCGTTTATGAACCTTGTTATTGGCATCACGAACTCATGATTTTGCTATTTCTCATATTTTGTTAATAATAGTTTTAGTTCACGTCATGAGTTTATAGAACAATATTTACGTCTTGTGAGACATCAAATACTATTTAAATATATATAGGTTATAAAAGATTAAACAGAGTTCACACAAGGTAAGCAATTATTTTTGTACAAGGATTAAAGCAACTTTATAAAGCATTTGTTATTTCAACTGAAAGTCTGACAATGTAAATTTAAAGTAACAGTTTATTTTCATTTTCATAGCATTTTGAAATTATCATAGAATAAGTTGTTGAAAAAAGTTAAGTTCTTAAATAATAAGTAAATCGGCAGTTCTAAGTTTTAAGAGAAGTATTAAGCTCTTTTGAGGGTCAGTTCTAAGAACAAAGTATTCTAGTTATTGCATATTTAACATAAAATTTATATTAAAAATAGAATAAAAGTTATTATTCCGAGTAACAAAGTTGCTTCTGCAACAATACACAATTAATTTAAATTTATTTCTTTGTTAGTTATCTTTTTAAAAAACTGAGTAAAACTTTATTTTTATGGTTGACTTTTATGTGATGTTGCCAAAAGTTCGTTTCTACAATATTTTTATCTTTTTTTAATCCTAATATTTATGTTATTAAATTTATATTTAGATTCTTTTTTAATCCAAATTACCTAATAACTAGTATTGGCTTATTGGATAACAGTATGTGTTCAAATCGAAATCTAAGTTGGGTAATATATAAATATTTAAGAATAACGGCGATAACAAAACTGTCGACCACGAATAATATAAATGTCCCTGTTCATCATATTGTTATCAATTCACGGTAAGAGGTTTTCCTAACTTTAATAATAATTAATTAATAACATCAAATCATTTTTATATATCTATATTTGAATAAGGATAGAACATTTTCAAATTGCTCTGAACTCTAGGTTGTTACGAGGGCGCAGGGATATGACAATTTATATACCTTTTAAAACAATAGGGCAGCGCAGACTTACGATAACAGATCGTATTAAAATTAAATTGTAACAGCAGCAGCAGCAGCTTGTATAAGTGTAGTGCTCTATTATTTTCCCTATCATATAATCTTCATTTAAACAGATTAATTAGAATGAATTAAGAATAATAAAATTGTATGCGAGACGTGGGCAAATAGTGTTAGTTATTCCTACATCATTCATCCCGTGACAACATTATGGTAATTATAATATTATTGCTCAATGAACACACAGAGTATTTGTTATATATACAGACAATATTCAATTAAAGTAATCGTTTGAAGAAATTCATTGTCGTGTCTTGTGTCTACGCTGACACTGTAAGAGCCGTTCTTCAATCGTATTGCCGCCCCACCCACACAATGACTGGAATTAAAATTTGGCAACTAGCCCGTCTGTACTGCAGAACAGTTTGTGTCAATTTTTATTTTCGATCTTTATATTTTTTAGGAGATTCCGATTTTTATAAAATCATGACTTTTAACACGTGAAATTGGAATCAAAGATATTTCAGAATCAAAATAACTGGATAGCAGATTTATACAATTGGAAAATTTATATTGACTTGGATGTCAGTTGAATAAACATTTGACTCTGCAGTTTTATTATAAACGAACACAAAAGTCTGTATCACGACCCTATATTGTATTCCGACAATACCTACCAATATCAATACCCAATGGAATGTGCGTTGATCGAGAGATCTGCATATTGTAGGAAAATGTTAAGATTTGCATTTCAGAACTTTGTTGAATACACCTAAACTGTGATATACATATATATTATATAATGTCACTTGAGATATATTGAGATGTTTCAGTATTTTAAAGAAATTGTCTTTTTTTATGTTTGTTCTGATTTTATTGATATTATTTGTAACCAGATATTGTTAGCTATTTCATCTAAGATATACCAGATTAAGACATAGCGGGCACATGTTAAATTAATAGGAAGAACTATTTTTATACAAAAATAGTTCTTACTATTAATTTAACATTATAACTGACTATTGTACAATTGTATATATTAATTAAGAAAAGGACAGCAATATCAATAAAGCCTGTAGCTCCCAAGGCGGATCGCTCGCCAAAAGTGTGGCCGCAGTGTACGACACCGTACGATACCCCCGAATCACCCTTACCGCAAGGATCCTCTGCGTTCTCCGCAAGAGGGTCTTGGAGTCGGCGGTAAGAACTCCCGACCAAATTGGGGCACCGTACAAGGCCATGCTCCTCACGATGCCGGCATATAGATGCCGGCACGGAGCCTGCGGCCCACCGACGTTAGGCAGAAGCCTCCCCAAGGCAGCTGCGGTGGATACCAACTTCGGGGCCAGAAGGGAGAAACGAGCCCCGAAGTTCCATCTTCCGTCCAGTGTGAGACCCAGATACTTCATCTGGGTCTTCACCACCACATCCGAACCCTGGACGGAGATGGACTCCCGACGAGGGGGACCCCGGCGAGGGCCGTGGAACAGGATGGCCTCCGTCTTTGTGACGGACACTTCCAATCCCAGCAGTCCTATTCGATCCGCTACCAACGTAGCGCCGACGGTAGCCAGACGGGCTGCCTCTACAAAGTTCTTTCCCCTGCAGGTGACGAGGGTGTCATGACCTCACAAACCCTTGCTAGAACAGTAACCGTGATCATTTTTTTTCCTGCAGTACTGATGGCGGAAGAGTGTCTCAACGATGCCAAGTACGAGTATCTCACAGTGCATGTTGAGTAGTACGCACTATATTTACTGCATTGAAAAGAAAAATAACCGCTAACCGCTTATAAAATAAAATTCATGATAAAGAACAATAATAAAATATCTATTGAAATATATTTGTAAGTTTCAAGTTATTATAAGATCTATTTATTTTTTGAGACTGAATAGACCTTTTAGAGTTCTTGTATCTACGTACGTACTTACTTTTCTGGCACGTACTTTTGAAGATAAAATTGAAATGCAATATTTTTTTTAACCCACACCATAAAAAAAAAGAAATAAGGTCAGATTTGTTACGATTTAAAATAAGAGTTGTTTCTGTTGTTTTAACAATTGTCTAAAAATAAATTACGCGGAAAGTCCCGACCAGAAAGTACAAGACATTGTATATAAAACGTTAAAAATACGCTCCTGGAAAGTGGGACAAGTAATTTGACGCACATTAGAATATATGTCTGTTTGTTAAACCATTTCAAAGATTACTTATATATTTCAAATTATAAATAGTTTATATACTTGATCTTATTTATTTTTTAAAACAATATTAACCAGCTTTTTAAAATTAAACTTTTCACATGTAATACTCCTATATACAAAAAATCTTTACGGAAAAGTAGGTTTAAATTTGTTTACGCAACATTTTCAAGAACAGAAAACCCATTTATTTTCTCTGATGCAATTATTTCCACATCCAAGAAATCTTCGAATACAATTTAACGTCTCAAATATATCGCAATTCGCGGCTCCTTGATTAATGTCGCTGCTGATTCATATGAGTGATAACAGCACCTGCCGCTGGATTTGGGAACAGAACGTATATCTTCTGTTCCTAGATTAGTTCTTGATGGATTTGACATTGTTCCTATGTAAAATTGCATACTCTCTGATTTTGATTATTCTACCCTTTGGCAATAAAATAGTATACTAGATTTCATCTTACGTAGTTTTTTTTATTTGATGTTACTCAAAATGATGGTAAGAGCTTGAGATAGAAACAAGAAAATATTACAAATAAAATTAAAAATCAAGTAAATAAATACAAAAGTATAGTTTAGGGTAAATATTTCAATGATTAATATCTTATATCTGATAAAAAGCCAAGTTAACAGATTTAAAAAAATCTACTTCAGACATTTCTTAATGAATTTCCAATTCTATTTGGGATTTTATGTTTTAAAAAACCTGAGTATTGTAAAAAAATTATAACAAGAAATAAAAAGTAATTAACTAATTACTATTTATTTCTTGTTTAAATTTTATTGATAATTATTATTTCTGTTAATGTTTTTGCTTATATTAGGCATAAAAATCTTTGTCTTTATATTTTTTCAGTTATTTTAACAATAATATGAGTTCTCACTTAAGTGCGTCCTTCATATATATTTAGTAGAAAATATTATTTTGAATTTTATTTGAGAAAATTCAAATCATAAAACCATAAATTGTTACATGTTTTTCTAAATCTTATTAAGGTTGTATAAAAAGAAATCAAAAAACAAAGATTACATTTTTCATTAAAAACTTTATAATTTCAGCTTCAGTTAGATCTTACGAACTCTTCTAACAGTTCTTGATACTACTTAAGTTGTTAAAGTATTGATAAGGAATTAAATGTATTTTATGACTTCGACTTTAAATATCTCATCTAAATTTTGATGTTTGATTATTGTACATACTTCCAGTCCAATGCAGTTGATAATTGAATCCATTGAGAAGTCCAGGAGAATAGGACACAAGGAGAGGAAAAGAGAGTGTTGGACGTCCAACTATATCACTTTCCGTACGAAAAGTTAGACGAGTATAATAACACTGCGATTTTCTATGACAAGGTTTTACTAACCTGGTCGCAAGTAAGTATATGTTCTGTTATAAACACTTGGCTTAAATTTATTATCTACAGTTTAGTTTATTTGTATTAACGAAAGCATTTAACATTTGGTGTCAATAACTTTATACAAAGTGAACGTTTACCTCGATCGAATATATGATTTTAAAGTTTGTGAATAAGATACTAATTAATTTATTAATAGTATATAATAAAAAGCATGCTTTATTCCACTTGTCACCGTATCTATTACAGTTGAATCTGAGTGTTTATAATCGATGATTCAAACTAAAAACAAATTATACGATACATGCATTATAAATTCTATTTGTATTCCATTTTAAAACTTTAATGAATTATCAAAAACACACAACATTTAATTAAAAAACCGTTGTTTTTTTTTACTAATTATAGACAGAATTGAATTTACAAATAACTGAAGAATTAAGTTTTCTGTTTAATAAAACTGACTATATATTCATCAGTGTAATGCGTTTGTAATACATTTTACATATTTTTTATTATAGTACACGGTTCAATATGATATAATCAACTTAAGGCTTAAGAGCTTTCTATAAAATTAAATTGTGATTATACTATGACTGAAACTTTATATTTCATCATTATTCTATCGTTATAATCTGAAACTAAGATATGGTGAATGTGATTGGACTGATTTGATTTTGAAGTTTAATGTTGGTAAAACTGATTGTGGCCAGTTTATGTTGTCAAGGCCGTGCGATGACGTTACTTCCAGAATAACGCTTCATATTTTAGACCTGATGTTAGAGGTTTACTCTTAGATAATACAATAATAGGTAACAGATCAAGCCACACTGATTAAAAACGTCAATATTAAACCAGGTTGCAATGTTTCATTGTGGTAATAATAATAATTGTCGACTATCTTCTGTATCACTGGAAGCGCGTTTGGTATTTCTTACTTTAGGAAAGCAGCCATTATTTTATCCTATACAATAGCTTGGTCATAAAAGATAGATTTACGTTGGGTAGTTCGTAACAATTTATCTATATTCTATTTAAATATCCGATTTTATATAAATATATATTTTAGTAGCTATTTTAACCATTTTCACTAACTTATTACCATTCATCCGTCTTGAATGGACTTATTTCAAGTTCCGGACTTCTACAAGTCAGTGTAAGTTAAGTTTACATACATATTTAAATAATTTTATTGTCTCCTAAATATTTTGAGGATATTATATCGTTATTAATCGAACACTTTCAATTGATGGGTGATGTTGATCGATCATATGAAAATAAAAATAAATAAATAATTATTATAATGACGTATGCAGGCAATTCTTTGTTATTCTTTGTATAAAATATAATTATTTTATGGTTCATTTCTGGAGCAGGCACGATTATAATATTAGTGTTGTTTCTATTGTTTAAATAGTCTAAAAATGTTTTCCGCCGAAAGTTATAACAGGAAGTACAAAACATTTGTGTGTTATTAAAAACACGAACAATTGCGCTCCTGGAAAGAGGGACAAGTAAATGACGCACATTAGAATATACTTCTGTTTTTGTGTGTATGTGTCTTATACACGTTTAAGACATGGCCCGTTTTAAAACAATAAACATGCCATAAATTTACTTGCAGATGGAAATAATATATACAACATTTTTATCAAATATTAAAACTATCAATAAAATCATTAGGTTATTTTCTCAGGCTATTTACAAAGTCTTTGAAATTAAATATCTCCGATGAACAATTGCACTCTTATATTGTTACTGATGCAATTACTTCCACGTTCAAGCACACGTCGGGTACAATTTATTATTTAGAAGACACCAATCTTTACTTCATGATTAATATCAGATTCCAACACCTGCCGCTGAGTTTGGAAGCGAAGTACTCATTGATTGATTTAAAATATTTTTTATGGAAATAAAGAAATTAATAAATCTTTTTTTAATAAATAAACTCATTGACTAGAGAATAATTCCTGATTTCACATACAGATAAAGAACACAAAGTAAATACAGATTTAGAACAACAGTTAGTCGTTCATTATTGTGACATCATTTGTGGGAATCGATGACATTACCTCAATCAGGGTCATTAACATTTCGAATGAGAAATTAATTAATTGCCATTCTAAACATTATTGTAACTTACTTTTAATATTCAACAAACTAATTAATATTATTTAACACTAAACCTACCGACAATTCTTGTGTACCTGTTCGTACCGTACGCCGTCAAATTGACCGGTAATTAAAAGTTATTTTATTATATAACGCAGGTAATAATGGAAATAACTAAAATAAAAGAGTGAAGAAAATATTATATGCATATTCTAAGAATTGTCATGCAGTTTGATAACGATATTATAACGTTTAAGAATGTGTAAGTTTTACAAAAGTTTAAGAACGGTTAATTTGACCGGTACTTGGTAGGTTAAGTGTTAAAATTTTACACACACAAATAAATAAGAAACATTTCTAGAATTAATACAAAGTTGTCTCGTACTAACAAAGTTTTTCATAAGCCCTCATCATTCGTAGACGAAAACTTCTTATATTTATTTAAATCTAAGCGATAATTTATGATATGACAACAAATTCAAATATTTTACTGATTCAATTATAAGTTTTAGTGTAAGAATATTGCATTACATCACGATGTAATTGCAAAAGAGAAAGTTAAATGAATATATTCTGTATTAACACAGTGGTACATTTCAGTTTAAACGCTTTGTATTTCTTTTTATAAAAAATAATAAATAATAAATTTACTCCTTTGTATTTTTTCTCGCCGCGATATTTTAATGAATAATGTATGAAACTAAGTGCAATTCCTGTTTGTCAGAATTTTTTATGAAACCTTTTAAAAATGTTACATCGTGGCTTGTTAAAAAATCCAACTATAAGGTATTTTTGAGTTGGATTTTTGACATTTACGTTTATAAAAAAATACTTATAGTTTACGAATACTCATGGCAGATAGTCATTTCACTGTTGCTTATGTTGTACAGTTCTGAATATCTTAAGTTACATAGTTTTGTGTACTCCCGTGATTTTTATATATTGTACACATTTGAAACAAATAAAGAACATCTAAATTCTCATTAAATCCATTAAAATAATCTTAATTTAATAATATTAATTATGTTCTTTTATAAATAAAAAAAAAATGTATAAACTCTAAACATTAAAAACACAATATTAAAAGATAATCTCCATCGTAGCTTGAGGTTAATAATTTCAGCTTGATTTTCGACATTCCAACCCTTCCGACATTGCTTGATAAGCTCCCTCGAGTACGACTAAATATTGACTACGTTTCATTTTAATTAATTTTGTGGCACTGTTAATTTATCGGAATTACTTATCTATCGTTTTGTTAACACGGCCTTCATGTTTGGTAACTTTCAATGGCAAGTATCTCTAGTACTTTAAGCTTACTAGCTTAGAATATCAGATAAGTTAGATCTTTCGATTAGGGAAAGCAAACAATTTTGTGAAAATTCAAATTATATGTACACTAAAGACAAAAAGATTAAAGTTTTGTACGTTTTATACGATGTAATATAGCATTCTATTGTTGCAGTGTATTTTGGTTTTTCATTTACTAACTATATATAGGATAATATATTACATGTACGTTGGTGTGTGTTCTTGCCCTTATTATCGATATAGCGACAGTTACACCACTATACTAATCGACTCAATTACCAGCATCTCATCTGAACGGTGACGGTAAAATTCTTTCCTACACTACAGTTTAATTGTATCTCAAATTAGTTTTAATATTATCTTCTGGCCATAGCATAATTGACTCCATTCTTACATTAATAGAAGATCTTACTCAGACTATAAGCTTTTACCGTCATCGCCAAATTTTGATAAAAAGTATGCCGATACACATTTTAAGCACTAACTGATACAGAAAAAAATAATAAAAAATATAAAGTTTACGTATTTTAAATTGATCGTTGATATTTTATTCTATGTATTGATTTTGTGACAACCTAGATTATTAGAGATAGAGATCCGTTAGATAGATACCGTTTTCAGGTGTTTTGAAATAAAATTTGGCGTATCAATTTCTTATTAAGCTTTTTAAATAAAGTAAAAGTAACTTCTTGAGGTGCTCATTATTTTGAAATAAAAGAAATGCAAAAATACCTCGGTATCACAGATCACTACGCTTTTGGTCTCTGACCAAATATTAAAGAGTTCTGTAAGCCACAATACACCTTGTAGTATTTCATTAATAAAGCAATTTCCGTAGGTTCCGTTCCGTTCGATATCTACAAAGTTTTTTACTTCTTCAAGATGGTTATCCCGTTAAGACATCTATTTACTGTAAACACCAACAAACTGAAATACTGAAAAGCGATGAAGACAGTTTATTGTTTTGCGTATTTAACCATGACGCTACAGATTATTAACGCCACAATAAAGGTGCCCACAGATCCGAGTTCTCAGAAATGTACAATAACATCCAATTTATTCCAAAATATTTCTATCAAATTTATAACAACTTTTTATTCGTTTATCAACCTTGTTATTGGCATCAAGAAGTCATGTCCTCTTTGTTATTCTCATGTTTTGATAATAATAATTTTAGTTTACGTCATGATTTTATAGAACAATATTAACGTCTTGTGAAACATCAAATACTATTTAAATATATATAGGTTATAAAAGATAAAACACAGTTCACACAAGTTAAGCAATTACTTTTGTACAAGGACTAGAGCAACTTTATAAAGCAACTGTTATTTCAACTGAAAGTCTGACAATGTAAATTAAAAGTAACAGTTTATTTTAACTTCCACAGCATTGTGAAATTATCATAGTATAAGTTGTCGAAAAAAGTTAAGTTCTTATGTAATAAATAAATCGGCAGTTGTAAATTCAAACAACAATTTCTAAGTTTTCAGAGAAGTATTAAGCTCTTCTGAGGGTCAGTTCTAAGAAATAGGTATACTAGTTATTGCATATTTAACATAAAATTTATATTAAAAATAAAATAAAAGTTATTATTCCGTATTACAAAGTTGCTTCTGCAATACTCATTGAATTTAACTTATTTCTTTGTTTGTTATCTTTTTAAAAAACTGAGTAAAACTATATTTTTATGGTTGACTTTTATGTGATGTTGCCAAAAGTTTGTTTCTACAATACTTTTAACTTTTTTAATCCTAATATTTATGTTATAAAATTTATATTTAGATTATTTTATAATCCAAATTAACTAATAACTAGTATTGGCTAATTGGATAATAGTATGTGTTCAAATCGAAATCTAAGTTGGGTAATATATAAATTATTTTAAATAACAGTGATAACAAAACTGTCGACCATGAATAATATAAATGTCCCTTTCATCATATTGTTATCAATTCATAATTAAAGGTTTTCCTAACTTTAATAATAATTAATTAATAACATCAAATCATTTTTATATACCTATAATTGAATAAGGATAGAACATTTGTAAATTGCTCTAAACTCCAGGCTGTTACGAGGACGGAGGGATATGACAATTTATATACCTTTTAAAACAGTGGGGCAGCGCAGACGTACGATAACAGATCGTATTAAAATTAAATTGTAACAGAAGCTTATTTTTAATAAAAAATAAGCTTGTATTAGTGTAGTGCTCTATTATTTTCCATATCGTATAATCGTCATTTAAACAGATTTATTAGAATGAATTAAGAATAATGCAATTGTATGAAAGAGGTGGGCAAATAGTATTAGTTATTCCTACATCATTCATCCCGTGACAACATTATGGTAATTATAATATTATTGCTCAATGAACACAAAGCTTATTTGTTATATATACAGGCATTATTCAATTAAAGTAATCGTTGGATGAAATTCAGTGTCGTGTCTTATGTCTATACTGTCGCTATAAGAGTCGTTGTTCAATCGTATTGCCGCCCCTCCCACACAATGACTGGAATTAAAATTTGGCAACTAGCCCGTCTGTACTGCAGAACAGTTTGTGTCAATTTTTTTTTCGAGCTTTATATTTTTTAGCAGATTCCAAGTTTTATAAAATCATGACTTTTGACACGTGAAATTGCAATAAAAGTCATTTCAGACTAAAATAACTGGAGAGCAGATTTATACAATTGGAAAATTTATATTGATTTGGATGTCAGTTAAATAAACATTTGACTGCAGTTTTTTATGAACGAACACAAAAGTCTGTATCCTATATTGTATTCCGACAATACCTACCAATACCAATACCCAATGGAATGTGCGTTGATCGAGAGATCTGCATATTGTAGGGAAATGTTAGGATTTGCATTTCAGAACTTTGTTGAATACACCTAAACTGTCATATACATATATTATATAATGTCACTTGAGATTTATTGGGACGTTTCAATATTTTAAAATAATTGTCTATTTTTGAAAAATTTCTTCACAGGAGGTCTTCTTATGACCCCCTGAGTCCGAAATGACCATTGGTCACGATAGCGGCCGCAGTTTCGCTCGGATCGCTTTCAAATTTTGCACAAAAATCAACCATCCAAAAATGAAGGTCAAGTTCGTTAACCAGAGAAATCCGGACACAGGGGGCGCTAGGGCCTCACTTTTTCTGATTTCAGTTTTTCGACCATAACTTTTTCCCTATACAAAGAAGATCGTTTGCGTTCATGTCATATAATGTCTTTGATGAATACCTATAACTAATGTAGATAAACCGAAAACCTAACTTCATTAACTTAGGGGTGGGGGTAAAAAAACCGAAATTTTTTGGAAAAAAATTCATAACTTTTTTCTGGTAAACATTCTTACATCACATGTATTTTTAATGGAAAGATTATTTTTTACTCTAAATTTAGGTACCAAAAGTTTTTCAGTAAAAGGTACCGTTTCGGAGAAAAAAAATAAAAACCACTTTTAGCTTGAAAATTTAAGGTAGGTAAAAACCACGGCAACTTTTTTCAGGTAAACATTTCCTCCTCGCAAATATTTTTAATAGAAAGGTTATTTTTTACTCTAAATTCAAAAGTATTTCCAAAAAAGAAACCTTTTCCGAGAAAAAAAAAAAAAACCGCATTTTGCTTGAAAATTTTTGATGTAAACAACGGCATCATGTGTTATTCTTAGGTAGTAAGTTATATTTTAAACGAGTTACACACCAGGTCTACCCACGCGTGTCACCCTGCGGGCACGGATTTTTTATGTTTGTACTGATTTTATTAATATTATTTGTAACCAGATATTGTTAGCTGTTTCATCTGAGATATACCAGATTAAGACATAGCGGGAACAGTATAAAACTCTTATTATTAATTAATTAAATTCTTATTATTAATTTAATATTATAACTGACTATTGTACAATTGTATATATTACTTAAGAAAAAGGACCACAATATCAATAATTGTATATGAAAATTAAAGAGAAATTTATATAGTACTAGGTTAGTATATTATAGTAGTAGGAATAGCATTATTCCTAAGGGTTTTACACGTTCAATATCATGTAACTGATCAAACAGAGGAGTTGTCAATATTGACCTCACAAACCCTTGCTGGAAAACAGTAATTGTGATCATTTATTTCCTGTAGTACTGATGGCGGAAGAGTGTCTCAATGCCACCAAGTGTTTTCAAGTGCATGTTGAGTCCTACATACTATATTGTACTGTATTAAAAAAAAATATCCGCTAACCGCTTATAAAATAAAATTCATGATAAAGAACAATAATAAAATATGAATTGAAATACATTTGTAAGTTTCAAGTTAAGATCTATTTATTTTTTGAGACTGAATAGACCTTTTAGAGTTCTTGTATCTACGTACGTACTTACTTTTCTGGCACGTACTTTTGAAGATAAAATTGAAATGCAATATTTTTTTAACCCACACCATAAAAAAAAGAAATAAGGTCAGATTTGTTACGATTTAAAATAAGAGTTGTTTCTGTTGTTTTAACAATAGTCTAAAAGTAAATTACGCGGCAAATCCCGACCAGAAAGTACAAGACGTTGTGTATAAAACGTTAAAAATACGCTCCTGGAAAGTGGGAGAAGTAATTTAACGCACATTAGAATATATGAATACATGTCTGTTTGTTAAACAACTTCAAAGATTACTTAATGAATTTCGAATTATAAATAGCTTATGTATTTGATGTTATTTATTTGTTAAAACAATATTTACCAGCTTTTTAAGATTTAATTTTTCACATATAATATACACAAAAAATCTTAATGGAAAAGGAGGTTTAAATTTGTTTAAACATTTTCAAGAAAAGGAAAAACATTTATTTTCTCTGATGCAATTATTTCCACATCCAGAAATATTCGAGTACAATTTAACGTCTCAAAGATATCGCAATTCGCGGCTCCTTGATTAATGTCGCTGCTGATTCGTATGAGTGATAACAGCACCTGCCGCTGGATTTGGGAACAGAAAGTATATCTTCTGTTCCTAGATTAGTTCTTGATAGATTTGACATTGTCCCTATATAGTACTGCATACTGCATACATGATATTGATTATTCTACCCTTTGGCAACAAAATAGTAAACTAAATTTCATCTTAAGTCTTTTTGGTTATTTGTTGTTACTCAAAATGTTGGCAAGAGTTTCAGGTAGAAACAATTTTAGTTCATTAGACAAGAAAATATAATCAATTAATAATAAATTAATAATTATAATGATAAATATTTTATATATGATATAAAGCGAAATTAACATATTTAAAAATTTTACATGTTCAACATAAAAACTTCATACATTTTATAATGAATTTCCAATTTTATTTGGGCTTTTAGGTTTTAAAAAACCTGAGTATTGTAAAAACTGATACACAAGAAACGAAAAGTAATTAACTAAGTTTATCAATTTGATAAGTATTATTGCTGTTAATGTTTTTGCTTATATTAGGTATAACATTCCTTGTCTTTTTATTTTTTCAGCTATTTGAATACTAATATGTATTCTCACTTTAGTGCGTTATATTTATTTAGTAGAAAATATTATTTAAAATTTTATTTGAGAACATTCAAATCATAAAACCATAAATGGTTATACGTTTTTCTAAATCTCATTAAGGTTGTATAAAAAGAACAATCAAAAAACAAGATTTTTTATTAAAATATTATAATTTCAGCTTCAGTTAGATCTTACGAACTCTTCTAACAGTTCTTGATACTACTTAAGTTGTTAAAGTATTGATAAGGTATTGGAATGTATTTTATGACTTCGACTTTTAATATCTCGTAAATTTGAATGTTTGATTATTGTACATACTTCCATTCCAATGTAGTTGATAATTGAATCCATTGAGAAGTTCAGGTTAACAGGACAAGGAGAGGAAAGAAGAATGTGGGACATCCGACTTTATCACTCATCTTATGAAAAGTTAGACGAGTTTAATAACTACCTCACTGAATTTTTTTATGACAATATTCTACTTTCCTATTCGCAAGTATATGTTCTGTTATAAACATTACGCCTAGATTTACTATCTACAGTTTAGCTTATTTGTATTAATTGAAGAGTTTAATATGTGGTGTCCATAACTTTATACAAAGTGAACGTTTACCTCGATCGAATATATGATTTTAAAATTTGTGAATAAGATACTAATTAATTTATTAATAGTATATAATAAAAAACTCACTTTATTCCACTTGTCATCATATCTATTAGAATGAGAGAAAGTTGAATCTGAGTGTTTAGAATCGATGATTCAAACTAAAAAGAATTAACACCACACATGCATTGTAAATACTATTTGTATTATATTTTAAAACGTTCATGAATTATCAAAAACACACAACATTGAATATAAAATTCGAGTGTTTTTTTAAATAATTATAGACAGAATTGAATTTATAAACAATTGAAGAATTAACTTTTCTGTTTTATAAAACTGACTATGTTTTCATCAGTGTAATGTGTTTGTAATACGTTTTATATATTTTTATTATAGTACACGTTTCAATATGATATAGTCCACTTAAGGCTTAAGAGCTTTCTATAAAATTAAATCGTGATTATACTATGACTGGTACTTTATATTACATCATTATTCTATCGTGCCTTTTCGTTATAATCTGAAACTAAGATATGGTGAATGTGATTGGAATTATTTGATTTTGAAGTTTACAATACAGGGTTAATAATGTCGGTAACACTGTTTGTTGACAGTTTATGTTGGCAGCGCCGCCGTAAGATGAAATTACTTCCAGGATAACGCTTCGTGTTTCAGACCTGATGTTAGAGGTTCACTTGCTTCTCTTAGATAATATTAATTGGTAACAGATCAAGCCACACTAATTAAAAACGTCAATATTAAACCATGTTGCAATGTTTCATTGTGTTAATAATAATAATTGTTGACTATTTTCTGTATCACTGGGAGCGCGTTTGGTATTTCTTACTTTAGGAAAGCAGCCATTATTTTATCCTATACAATAGCTTGGTCATAAAAGATATATTTACGTTTGGTAGTTCGTAACAATTTATTTATATTCTATTTAAATATCTGATTTTATATAAATATATATTGTATTATTTCTATTTTAACCATTTTCTCTAACTTATTACGATTCGTCCGTCTTGAATGGACTTATTTCTAGTTCCGGACTACTACAAGTCAGTGTAAGATTAAGAATAAAATATGTATTATTGAAAATCTTACATTAGAAGGTTAAAATAATGTCAAAGATTTTGAACATGGACAACAAATAGTAAGCTTACATACATAATTAAACTATATTATTGTCTCATAAATATTTTGAGGATATTATATCGTTATTAATCGAACACTTTCAATTGATAGGTGATGTTGATCGATCATATGAAGATAAAACAAGCACAAAAATTATTATAATGATGATATGCAGGTAATTATTTGATATTGTTATGTATAAAATTAATTATTTATGGTTCATTTCATTTCATTTCATTAAATAATATATACAATATTTTTATCAAATATGAAATCTATCAATAAAATCATTAGGTTATTTTCTCAGGCTATTTACAATGTTATTAATTAAATATCTCTAATGAACAATCGTAGCCTCTTATATTGTTACTGATGCAATTACTTCCACGTCCAAGCACACGTCGGGTACAATTTATTGTTTAGAAGACACCTCAATGTTGTGTTGTGTTGTATGTTTGAATCGATGACAATTAATACAAAGTTGTCTCGTACTAACAAAGTTTTACATATACCCTCGTCATACGTAGACGAAAACTTCTTATATTTATTTAAATCTAAGCCATAATGTATTGTATGACCACAAATTAATTTTTTTTTTGATTCAATTATAACTTTTAGTGTAAGAATACATTCCCTTACATCACGGTAATTGCAAAATGAACATAAAAGAGAAATTTAAATAAATATATTCTCTATTAACACAGTGGTACATTTCAGTTTAAACGCTTTGCATTTCTTTTTATAAAAAATAATAAATACTAAATTTATTCCTTTGTATTTTTTCTCTCGCATTTGAATGAATAATGTATGAAACTAAGTGCAATTCCTGTTTGTCAGAATTTTTTATGAAACCTTTTAAAAATGTTACATCGTGGATTGTTAAAAATCCAACTAAAACGTGTTTTTGAGTTGGATTTTTAACATTTACGTTTAAAAAAATACTTATTGTTTACGAATATTCATGGCAGATAGTCATTTCGCTGTTGCTTATGTTTTACAGTTCTAAATATGTAAAGTTACATAGTTTTGTGTACTCCCCAGATTTTATATATAGTACACATTTAAAACAAATAAAAAACGTCTAAATTCTCGTTTAATTCTTTAAAATAATATAATATATAATGTACATAATAATATAATAATAATAAATACATCTTTATTCTTAATTTAGTGTTCTTTCAATAACAAAAAAAAAATTGTCTAAACTCTAAACATTAAAAACACAATATTAAAAGATAATCTCCATCGTAGCCTGATGTTAATAATTTCAGCTTGATTTTCGACATTCCAACCCTTCCGACATTGCTTGATAAGCTCCCTCGAGTACGACCAAATATTGACTACGTTTCATTTTAATTAATTTTGTGGCATTGCGAATTTATCGGAATGATTTATCTGTCATTTTGTTAACACGACCTTCATGTTTGGTAACTTTCAATTTCAAGTATCTATAGTACTTTAAGCTTACTAGCTTGGAATATCAGATAAGTTAGATCTTTCGATTAGAGATAGCAAACAATGTTTTGAAAATTCAAATTGTGTGTACACTAAAAACAGAGAGATTAAAGTTTTGTACGTTTTGTAAGATGTAATATAACATTCTATTGTTGAAGTGTATTTTGGTTTTACATTTACTAACTATACACAGGATAATATATTATATGTATCTTGGTGTGTGTTCGTGTCGCTTATTATCGACAATATAGCGACAGTTACACCACTCTACAAATTGACCCAATTACCAGCATCTCATCTGGACGGTGACAGTAAAATTCATTCCTACACTACAGTTTAATTGTATCTCAAATTAGTTTTAATATTAACTTCTGGGCATGGCATAATTGACTCCAATCTTACATTAATAGAAGATCTTACTCAAACTATAAGCTTTTACCGTCATGGTCAAATTTTGATAAAAAGTTTACCGATACACATTTTAAGCACTAACTGATACAGAAAAAAATAACAAAAAATATAAAGTTTGCGTATTTGAAATTGATCGTTGACATTTTATTCTATGTATTGATTTTGTGACAACCTAGATTATTAGAGATAGAGATCCGTTAGATAGATACCGTTTTCAGGTGTTTTGAAATAAAATTTGGCGTATCAATTTCTTATTAAGCTTTTTTACTAAAAGTAAAAGTAACTACTTGAACTGCTTATTATATTAAAATAAAAGAAATGCAAAAATACCTCGGTATCACGGAGCACTAGGCGTTTACTCTCTGACCAAATATTAAAGAGTTCTGTAAGTCACAATACACCTTGTAGAATTTATTAATAAAACAATTCCGTAGGGTCGGTATCGATATCTACGAAGTTTGTTTACTTCTTTAAGATGGTAATCTCATTAAGAGACCTATCATCTTTCTGTAAACACCAACGAACTGAAATACTGAAAAGCGATGATAACAGTTTATTGTTTTGCGTATTTAACCATGAAGCTACAGATTATTAACGCCACAGTGAATTTACACATGGATCCGAGTTCTCAGAAATATACGACAACATCCAATTTATTCCAAAATATTTCTATCAAATTTATAACAACTTTTTTATCCGTTTATAAACCTTGTTATTGGCATCACGAACTCATGATTTTGCTATTTCTCATGTTTTGTTAATAATAATTTTAGTTTACGTCATGATTTTATAGAACAATATTAACGTCTTGTGAGACATCAAATACTATTTAAATATATATAGGTTATAAAAGATTAAACAGAGTTCACACAAGGTAAGCGATTACTTTTGTACAAGGACTAAAGCAACTTTATAAAGCAACTGTTATTTCAACTGAAAATCTGACAATGTAAATTAAAAGTAACAGTTTATTTTAATTTTCATAGCATTTTGAAATTATCATAGTAGAAGTTGTCGAAAAAAGTTAAGTTCTTAAGTAATAAGTAAATCGGCATTTCTAAGTTTTAAGAGAAGTATTAAGCTCTTCTGAGGGTCAGTTTTAAGAAATAGGTATTCTAGTTATTGCATATTTAACATAAAATTGATATTAAAAATAAAATAAAAGTTATTATTCCGAGTAACAAAGTTGCTTCTGCAACAATACACATTAAATTTAACTTATTTCTTTGTTAGTTATCTTTTTAAAAAACTGAGTAAAACTTTATTTTTATGGTTGACTTTTATGTGATGTTGCCAAAAGTTCATTTCTACAATACTTTTATCTTTTTTAATCCTAATATTTATGTTATTAAATTTATATTTAGATTATTTTATAATCCAAATTACCTAATACCTAGTATTGGCTGATTGGATAATAGTATGTGTTCAAATCGAAATCTAAACTGGGTAATATATAAATTATTTTAAAATAACAGCGATAACAAAACTGTCGACCACGAATAATATAAATGTTCCTGTTCATCATATTGTTATCAATTTATGGTTAAAGGTTTTCCTAACTTTAATAATAATTAATTAATAACATCAAATCGTTTTTATATACCTATATTTTAATAAGGATAGAACATTTGCAAATTACTCTGAATTCTAGGCTGTTACGAGGGCGGAGGGATATGACAATTTATATACTTTTTAAAACAGTGAGGCAGCGCAGACTTACGATAACAGATCGTATTAAAATTAAATTGTAACAGCAGCTTATTTTTAATAAAAAATAAGCATTCATCCCGTGACAACATTATGGTAATTATAATATTATTGCTCAATGAACACACAGCTTATTTGTTATATATACAGACATTATTCAATTAAAGTAATCGTTGGAAGAAATTCATTGTCGTGTCTTATGTCTATACTGTCGCTATAAGAGCCGTTCTTCAATCGTATTGCCGCCCCACCCACACAATGACTGGAATTAAAATTTGGCAACTAGCCCGTCTGTACTGCAGAACAGTTTGAGTCACTTTTTTTTTCAGCTTTATTTTTTTAGGAGATTCCGAGTTTTATAAAATCATGACTTTTGACACGTGAAATTGGAATAAAAGTAATTTCGGAATCAAAATAATTGGATGTCAGTTAAATAGACATCTGACTGCAGTTTTTTATGAACGAACAAAAAAGTCTGTATCATGATCCTATATTGTATTCCGACAATACCTACCAATACCAATACCCAATGGAATGTGCCTTGATCGAGAGATCTGCATATTGTAGGGAAATGTTAGGATTTGCATTTCGGGACTTTGTTGGATACACATAAACAATTATATACATATATATTATATGTCACTTGAGATATATTGAGATGTTTCAATATTTTAAAACAATTATCAATTTTTCATGTTTATCAACAATCACTAATTTTGTTGATATTATTTGTAAGCAGCTTCTATTAGCTGCTTCATCTAAGATTTACCAGATTGAGACTAAGCAGGTACAGTAAAAAATTGTTCCTAATATTTATTTGACATTATAACTGACTATTGTACAATTGTATTACTTAAGAAAAGGATGGCAATATCAATAATTCTATATGAAAATTAATGTAGTACTAGGTTAGTATAATTCAGTAGTAGGTATAGCATTATTCCTAAGGGCTTTACACGTTCAATTCGACCTATCCTGTAACTGATCAAACAGAGGAGCTGTCAATATTGACCTCACAAACCCTTGCTAGAAAACAGTAACTGTGTTCATTTATTTCCTGCAGTACTGATGGCGGAAGAGTGTCTCAATGCCACCAAGTGTCTTCAAGTGCATGTTGAGTACTACACCCTATATTGTACTGTATTAAAAAGAAAAATATCCGCTAACCACTTATAAAATAAAATTCATGGTAAAGAACAATAACAAAATATTAATTGAAATATATTTGTAAGCTTCAAGTTAAGATCTAATATTTTTATAGACCTATAACCTTGCTTTTACAACTTAGGTGATTAGACATTTAATGAGTTCCTGGATTACACTTACTTTTCTGGCACGTACTTTTGAAGATAAAATTAAGATGCAATGTTTTTTTAACCCACACCATATTAAAAAGAAATAACGTCAGATTTGTTACGATTTAAAATAAGAGTTGTTTCTGTTGTTTTAACAATAGTCTAAAAATAAATTCCGCGGCAAGTCCCGACCAGAAAGTACAAGACATTGCTAAAAATACGCTCCTGGAAAGTGGGACAAGTAATTTGACGCACATTAGAACATATGAATACATATCTGTTTGTTAAACAACTTCAAAGAGTACTTATATATTTTAAATTAAAATAGCTTACGTATTTGATGTTATTTATTTGTTAAAACAATATTTACCAGCTTTTTAAGATAGAATTTTTCACATATAATATATACAAAAAATCTTAACGGAAACGGAGGTTTAAATTTGTTTACGCAACATTTTCAAGTAAAGGAAAAACATTTATTTTCTCTGATGCAATTATTTCCATATCCAGAAATCTTCGAGTACAATTTAACGTCTCAAAGATATCGCAATTCGCGGCTCCTTGATTAATGTCGGTACTGATTCGTATGAGTGATAACAGCACCTGCCGCTAAATTTGAGACCAGAACGTATATCTTCTGTTCCTAGATTAGTTCTTGATGGATTTGACATTGTTCCTATATAGAACTGCATACTCTATGATTCTGATTATTCTACTCTTTGGCAATAAAATAGTATACTAAATTTCGTCTTACATATTTTTTGTTATTTGATGCTATTCAAATGTTGGCAAGAGTTTCAGGTAGAAACAATTTTAGTTCATTGGGCAAGAAAATAAAATAATATGAAGTATAGTTTAGTGTAAATATTTCAATGATTTATATTTATAGACGTCCACTAAGAACGCATTTTACGGAATTCCTATTCCAAAGAATTTGAACAAATTTCAAGTCAATTGCCCTTATAACTACAGAGGTTTCATGATGAGTGTGTACATAGATGGAAGTCACAGTTACTATTGCAAAGGTTATCACAACGACGGTTACCATACCAATGTTTACTATAAGCACATTTACCATGATAAGGGTTACCTTGACAACGGATACTATGACAACAGTTACCATAGCAACGGCTACCATGGCACCCAGAGTTTAAATGAGGTTAGAGGGGGTGCAAAAAGTTGAAATTTGAAAATAAAAAAATTGTCATAAATAAACATCAAGGACGTGAAAATATAATTCATTACGAAATTGAATTTGATATATTTGAAAAATAATTTCAAACTTTGTCCTTAGTTATATGTTGGCAATTTTATCGTGGTGACGCCTACACCACGATAAAATTAGGGATCCCGCCACATTACATAACGGGAACACATCCCAATACACAGTTCCTCGTAGGTGATGTTGAAATCCATGTATTCACTGACTGGCATTATATTTCTGTATTTAAAATAAAAAAAATGTACACTAAACATGATATAGAAATTGAATATTCTGTCAATATAAGAAATCTAAGTTCACATCTAAATTAATAGTATGCCAGCGAAGCGGGCGGGAATCAGCTATTTAATCAGAATATTTTAAAAAATTACATATTCAACTTCAGACATTTTATAATGAATTTCCAATAAAATTTGGTATGTAAGGTTTTAAAAAACCCGATTATTACACAAAAAACGTAAAGTAATTTTAAGGAATTTAATAAAGTGCATTGTATTTATGAATAAGATAGTAATTCATTTATTAATAATATAAAATAAAAAAGCACACTCTATTCCATTTGTCATCATATCTGTTACAGTTGAATCTGAGTGTTTAGAATCGATGATTCAAACTAAAACAATTTATACGATACATGCATTATAAATTCTATTTGTATTCTATTTTAAAACGTTCATGAATTATGAAAAACACACAACATTCAATTAAAAATCCGTAGCGTTTTGTTTTCAATAATTATAGACAGAATTGAATTTATAAATAATTCAAGAACTATGTTTTCTGTTTAAAAAAACTGACTATATTTTTATCAGTGTAATGTGTTTGTAATACTTTTACATATATATTTTTTATTATAGTACACGTTTCAATACGATATGGTAAACTTAAGGATTAAGAGCTGTTTATAAAATTAAATTGTGATTATACTTTGAGTGAAGCTTTATGTTTCATCTGCTGAAACTAAGATATGGTGAATGTGATTGGACTGATTTGATTTTGAAGTTTACAATTTAGGGTCAATGTTGGTAACACTGATTGTTGAAAGTTTATGTTGGCAGCGCCGTAAGAGTACTTCCAGGATAACGCTTCGTGTTTCAGATCTGACGTTAGGTTCACTCTTAGATAATACACTAATACGTAACAGATCAAGCTACAATTAATATATACTTTAACGTTAACCCAGGTTGCAATGTTCCATTGAGTTAATAATAATAATTGATGACTATTTTCTGTATCGCTGGAAGCGCGTTTGGTATCTCTTACCTTAGGAAAGCAGCCATTATTTAATTCTATACAATAGCTTGGTCATAAAAGATAGATTTATGTTTGGTAGTTGGTAACAATTTATCTATATTCTATTTAAATATCTGATTTTATATAAATATATATTTTAGTATTTCTATTTTAACCATTTTTTCTAACTTATTAAGATTCATTCGTCTTGAATGGACTTATTTCAAGTTCCAGACTACTATAAGTCAGTGTAAGATTTAGAATAAAATATGTATTATTGAAAATCTTACATTAGAAGGTTAAAATAACGTCAAAGATTTTGAACATGAACAACAAATAGTAAGTTTACATACATATTTAAATTATTTTATTGTCTCATAAATATTTTGAGGAGATTATATCGTTATTAATCGAACACTTTCAATTGATAGGTGATGTTGATCAATCATATGAAAATAAAACTAGCATAAGTATTATAATGACGTATGCAGGCAATTCTTTGTTATTCTTTGTATAAAATATAATTATTTTATGGTTCATTTCATTTCTGGAGCAGGCACCATTATAATATTAGTGTTGTTTCTATTGTTTAAATAGTCTAAAAATGAATTCCGCCGAAAGTTATAACAGGAAGTACAAAACATTTGTGTGTTATTAAAAACACGAACAATTGTGCTCCTGGAAAGTGGGACAAGTAAATGACGCACATTAGAATATACATCTGTTTTTGTGTGTGTGTGTCTTATACACGTTTAATACATGACCCTTTTAAAATAATAAACATACCACGTATTTACTTGCAGATGTAAATAATGTATACAATTCTTTTATCAAATACTAAAATATAATATTTTTACTATTAATAAAATAATTAGGTTACTTTCTCAGGCTATTTACAAAGTCTTTGAAATTAAATATCTCCAATGAACAATTGCACTCTTATATTGTTATTGATGCAATTACTTCCACGTCCAAGCAGACGTCGGGTACAATTTATTGTTTAGAAGAAACCAATTTTTACTTCATGATTAATATCGGATTCCAACACCTGCCACTGAGTTTGAAAGCAAAACACACAAATTGATTGATTTAAAATATTTTTTATGTATATATTTAATCTTTTTTATAGAAATAAAGAAATTAATAAATTATTTTTTAATAAATAAACTCATAGACTAGAGAATAATTCATGATTTAACATACAGATAAAGAACACAAAGTAAATACAGATTCGGAACAACGGTTAATCATTATTGTGACATCATATGTGGGAATCGATGACATTACTTCAATCAGCGTCATTAACATTTGAAATGAAGGGTTAATTAATTGCCGGTAAAACACTTATTGTAGCTTAGTTTTAATATTCATCAAACTATTTAAATTATTTAAATCCTTACACACATTCAAGTAACATTTCTTAAATTAATACAAAGTTGTGCCGTACTAGCAAAGTTTTTCATAAGCCCTCGTCATTCGTAGACGAAAACTTCTTATATTTGTTTAAATGTAAGCGATAATTTAGTGTATGACAACAAATTCAAATATATTATTAATTCATTTATAAGTTTTAGTGTAAGAATATTGCATTACATCACGATGTGATTGCAAAATAATATAAAAGAGAAAGTTAAATAAATATACGAGTATTCTGTATTAACACAGTATTACATTTCAGTGAAAACGCTTTGCATTTCTTTTTATAAAAAATAATAAATAATAAATTTATTCCTTTGTATTTTTTCTCGCCGCCCTATTTGAATGAATAATGTATGAAACTAAGTGCAATTCCTGTTTGTCAGAATTTTTTATGAAACCGTTTAAAAATGTTACATTGGGGTTTGTTAAAAATCGTGTTTTTGAGTTGATTTTTAACATTTACGTTTATAAAAAAATACTTATAGTTTACGAATAATGATGGCAGATAGTCATTTCACTGTTGCTTATGTTTACAGTTCTGAATATTTGAAGTTACATAGTTTTGTGTACTCCCGTGTCTTTTATATATTACACATTTAAAACAAATAAAAACGTCAAAATTCTCATTAAATCCATTAAAATAATCTTAATTTAATAATATTAATTATGTTCTTTTATAAATAAAAAAAAATGTATACACTCTAAATATGAAAAATCCGTGCCCGCAGGGGGACACGCGTGGGTAGACCTCGTGTGTAACTCGTTTAAAATATAACTCACTACCTAAGAATAATACATGATGCCGTTGTTTACATCAAAAATTTTCAAGCAAAAAGCGGTTTTAATTTTTTTTCTCGGAAAAGGTATCTTTTTTGGAAATACTTTTGGTACTTAAATTTAGAGTAAAAAATAACCTTTCTATTAAAAATATTTGCGAGGAGGGAATGTTTACCAGAAAAAAGTTGTCGTGGTTTTACCTACCTAAAATTTACAAGCTAAAAGTGGTTTTAAGTTTTTTTCTCGGAAACGGTACCTTTTACGGAAAAACTTTTGGTACTTAAATTTAGAGTAAAAAAATAACCTTTCTATTAAAAATACTTGTGATGCAAGAATGTTTACCAGAAAAAAGTTATGATTTTTTTTTCCAAAAATTTTCGGTTTTTTTACCCCCACCCCTAAGTTATTGAAGTTAGGTTTTCGGTTTATCTACATTAGTTATAGGTATTTATCAAAGACATCATATAATATGAACGCGATTGATCTCCTTTGTATAGGGACAAAGTTATGGTCGAAAAACTGAAATCAGAAAAAGTGAGGCTCTAGCGCCCCCTGTGACCGGATTTCTCTGGTTAACGAACTTGACCTTCATTTTTGAATGGTTGATTTTTGTGCAAAGTTTGAAAGCGATCCGAGCGAAACTGCGGCAGCTATCGTGCTGACAAAAGTCGAATCTGGACGCACGCACGCATATATATATATATATATATATATATATATATATATATAAACTTTTTGACCAATGGTCATTTCGGACTCAGGCGGTCATAAGAAGACCTCCTGTGAAGAAATTTTTCCAAAATTCGAAAGTAGGGGACAAATGAATGGGCAGACCGAATTCTTCGAGGTCTACCCAAAAACACAATATTAAAAGATAATCTCCATCGTAGCTTGAGGTTAATAATTTCAGCCTGATTTTCGTCATTCCAACCCTTCCGACATTGCTTGTTAAGCTCCCTCGAGCACTACCAAATATTGACTACGTTTCATTTTAATTAATTTTGTGGCATTGCGAATTTATCGGAATGATTTATCTGTCGTTTTGTTAACACGACCTTCATGTCTGGTAACTTTCAATGGCAAGTATCTATAGCACTTTAAGCTTACTAGCTTAGAATATCAGATAAGTTAGATCTGTCGATTAGGGAAAGCAAACAATTTTGTGAAAATTCAAATCGTGTGTACACTAAAGGCAGAAAGGTTAAAGTTTTGTACGATGAATTCCTGTAATATAATATTCTATTAGTGAAGCGTATTTTGGTTTTTCATTTACTAACTATACATAGGATATTACATTATATGTACTTTCGTGTCTGTTCGTGTCGCTTATTATCGACAATATAGTGACAATTACTCCACTATACAAATTGACTCAATTACCAGTTTCTCAGCTGAACGATGACAGTAAAATTTTTTGCTGCACTACAGTTTAATTGTAATTCAAATTAATTTTAATGTTCTTGCCATGGCATAATTGACTCCAATCTTACATTAATAGAAGATCATTACTCAGACTACAAGCTTTTACGTCATCGCCAAATTTTTATAAAACGTTTACCTTTATATTTTAAGTGCTTTCATATAAATCGATAAAAATATTAAAATTCATAATTGAGGAGGTCGACGACCCTTGTCAATGAATTGTTTTAAATATTTTATATAAAGTTTACGTATGATCGTTGATATTTTATTCCATGTATTGATTTTTGTGACAACCTAATTTGTGCAGTTAAAAAGATGTCGTCATTATTAGAGCAGATTGAGAATTATCGTTTTTAGGTGTTTTGAAATTAAATTTGGCGTGTCAATTTATTTTAAACTATTTAAACTTGAGCTACTCATTATATAAAAATAAAATAAATGCAAAAATACTTCGGTTTCACAGATCTGCACTAGGCGTTTGGTTTTTGACCAAACATTAAAGAGTTATCCCTGATATGAGTCTAAGATCAAATCTACGTCCTTTTTCCTGTATGCCTTTCACCTTGTAGTATTTTATTAATAAAGCAATTCCGTAGGGTTGTTATCGATATATACGTAGCTTTTTACTTCTTTAAGATGGTAATATCGTTAAGAGATCTATTGTCTTGCTGTAAACACCGACAAACTGAAATACTGAAAGATTACTGTTTTACGTATATAACCATGACGACACAGATTATTAACGCCACAGTAAAGGTGTCCACAGATCCGAGTTCCCAGAAATATACGACAACATCCAATTTATTCCAAAATATTTCTATCAAATTTATAACAACTTTTTTATCCGTTTATAAACCTTGTTATTGGCATCACGAAGTCATGTCCTCTTTTTTGTTTCTTGTTTTGATAATAATAATTTTAGTTTACGTCATGATTTTATAGAACAACATTAACTTCTTGTAAGACTATTCATGCAGTTCACACAAGTTAAGCAATTCCTTTTGTACCAGGACTAGAGTAACTTTATAAAGCAACTGTTATTTCAACTGAAAGTCTGACAATGTAAATTAAAAGTAACAGTTTATTTTAACTTCCACAGCATTGTGAAATTATTATAGTATAAGTTGTCGAAAAAAGTTAAGTTCTTAAGTAATAAGTAAATCGGCAGTTCTATGTTTTAAGAGAAGTATTAAGCTCTTATGAGGGTCAGTTCTAAGAAATAAGTATTCTAGTTATTGCAAATTTAACATAAAATTGATATTAAAAATAGAATAAAAGTTATTATTCCGTACTACAAAGTTGTTTCTGCAACAATACACATTGAATTTAACTTGTTTCTTTGTTTGTTATCTTTTTAAAAAACTGAGTAAAACTTTATTTTTATGGTTGACTTTTATGTGATGTTGCCAAAAGTTAATTCCTACATTACTTTTATCTTTTTAATCCTAATATTTATGTTACTAAATTTATATTTAGATTATTTTCAAATCAAAATAACTTAACTACATAACTTAACTATTAGTATTGTCTTGTTGGAAGATAGTATGTGTTTAAATCGAAATCTAAGTCAAAATCAATGATGGGTATTATACAAATTATTTAAAAATAATGGCGATAGAAGAGCTAAAGACTACGAATAGTATAAATGTATTTGTTCATCGTAAAATATGTAAATACGTATAATAATTAAAGGAATTGAAACCTATTAGATAGATTGAATTCAGTGGCTAGAAATTGAGCAAATAGTGAAAACATTTATATCTTGGTTCAGTTGTGCAAATACAATTAATATAAAATATGGTTTTTGTAAACCTAAATCAATTTCAAGGGACGAACTGAGAAATATTTAATGTGCCGGTACTTTAAAAGCAGTTTCATCTACACAATTGTGACTAAGTCACGTTCTAAAGCTGGTATAAAATAAATAAGAACAGATAAAATATATATTCCTTACCACAAAAAAGGAAAGTATTTGAATGTCGATAAGAGAACAAATAAAAAGTCTTTAGATTGTCTGTACCTACTGAGTTAATACTCGACTTTGAGACGCCTCTTGTTGGTAGGTAGGGACGTGCGTGTTTTTTATCGATTATCGATATTTTACTGATGTCATTAATGTAAAAGTTAAATTATTGAATGTTTGTGAATTTGCCCGAAGCCATTACTATGGTTATTTAAGATTCAGATGTTATCGAAAGTAGTGTTTTTGGAATAGTTAATAAAAATGTATTATCTACATTTTATATATTTATGTAATTATGTAATAAATAGTAATTTTTTGAGTAAATAAACGTATAAAAAGCATCGTTAAAAAGTTAATTGTACTCAAACAATATACTCTGAAGGATCCAATGACTCACTCCAGCCTTAGATTTGAGAGATATTTTGTATTTTCGATCTCAATGTGAAGTTTTTATACAATTCTGTGAAGTTTGTTATCTACTGTCGTATCTTTTTTGTAACAGAACTTAAAACGTACCAAATATATCAAGTTATTTTTTATAAAATATGTATATTTTTTTAATAAACAGAATGATAAATGTCATAAAAGATGATTATAATATTTATAATGCCAAATTCATAAAGGCGACCTCTGACACGATAACTCAGTTGGGACGGTATAAAATTGTATTAATTTTTTTTTCTATTGTTGCAGAAATAAGGTGCCGTCGTGTGAACTAAATGATTACCAGCACTGAATAATAAGATATTTACGAGTGTTTGAGTGTAAACATTTAATACAATACAAATGTTAATATTTAAAAATGAAACTCAGTGTCAGTGCGTACCGCGCCCACGCGGCGGCGCATAAGAAGATACTGACATCATCATACCAGCAGCACTATGGGACCGCGGCGCCCTCCTGCAACCCTTTACAACCAACCAGCTTCACCCCACAGGTAAGTACTCATTGAAACCATAAACTAATACAATTCCTAGCTAGTAAACATGGGATTCCATGTTACATATAATGGGACGATTGTGATAACTCAGTTCTCAACTAAACCTGGGATATGTTAAAAACTCTGTCAAAAAATATCTAGGTATGTTAATATAAATATAAATCAAAATTGCAATCTTATATAAATTGGAATCGTATTTATCCGAATTACAATATATATATATATATATATATATATATATATATATATATATATATATATATATATATATTAATTTTATTTAATTATTACCATTAACCAATAGAAGGCAAAGAAACAGTATCATTACTACACTATTAGGTTTAAATAATTAAACTACTCGAACAAAAACTAACATACGTTCACAAAAATAAACATTTTACCTATTCAAAACAGTTACGTTTACGTAAATTATACTATTTTTGTGAATTCAATTGTATTATACCTAATAAACATAAAAACATTCCCTTTTTATGTATTCATTTAAATGAATAAAATGAAATGTCTGCATAATATTTTAATAATATTAAACGATCGCATTTATAATTGCGAGGTGAAGACACCGCGGTACGATTCTTTAAAGCTATACTGTATACTTTACCTGAGCTCTAGGTATAAATTAACATATAGTGAAGCAAATATCATCGATAAATTATATTGCAGTGGTATAATTAATTATATAATGTTTGTTTGTTTTGGATTATATGTTAGTAAATTGAAAGTTTAGTTTACTTTTTATATATTTTTTTTTTTAGCATTAATATATTCTAAAAGCTATTTCTCGTTATTTCTCGTTAAATACCTATACAATAGTATATAGTATTATATATAGTTATGGTTATATTTATTAGTAACCGATCCATTGAATTAAAAATGTTTTAAACACTTTTCTGTCTTTTTGTTTATTTTTCACTTGTTTGGAGTCTTTGAGACTATTTGTCACCATGTTACGCAAGCATAGCCAAGGGCAATTGTTATAGTAAGAACCAACTTGGTTTCACACGGTTAAATGCTGACACCACGCTTCGAGTATCCTGAAGACGACACCATACGGCTTGCGTTCTCACCATCGATGGGAATCGAGGATAAAATATATTCATTCTTGGGTCAATCGCTGACCTGGAATCACCTTTTTTTAGTATTAATTAATTATAAGTTTTAATTGTAACTCTTTAATATAATTTTATAAAATAATTGTTTTTCTTTGCATCCTTCGCTGCCACCAAACTTAATTGGCGCAGTCGGTAGGATATTCGAGATATATTCGGTACGCGTCGCGTCAAGATTTCCCCTAATATCGGTGCGAGATCCCGCGTGACTAACCGATTTCGAGTATCCGAATCTACATACATCGTGGAGGCCAGCGGAGGTGAATCCGAAAATCGATTCGGCAAAGATAATCATGTTCATGTAAGTACTCTGAATCTTTCAAGTCCTTACCTTTCCTAATTTTTAACCTCAATCTTTACCTAATCTAAGTATTTTTTTTAATTTCAAGTAAATTACTATTAAAAGTATTTTTTGAAGTTACTTAGAACTTTAAAGCATACATCGATATATTCTGAGTGAATTACTTTTTTATTTGTCTATTTGTAGTGTTTTAAATTAGTTTTAGATTTTCTATTCAAAAGAATCGAGTAGCTGTAGTTTGTAGAAGTAGACCTAGCAGCATTAGTAAAAAAAATATAAGTCAAAATCTAAAAAAAAAAACCAGGAATTATTTCAATTTGTTGATTTAAGACTAACTATTCTCATAACTAGCGATAACGTTGATAGGTTATCATAAGAGATATCTAAGCTACAGAATTTTTTAGCTTTTGTAAACAACATTTACAGCTGACTATGAAGTTTTTAATTTAAACTCCGATAGAACTATAATTAATAAGTAACGTAGTATATATGGCAGTAATAAAGTATTAAATATACGAGCGAGAGAATATTAAGATATGATACAGTTAAAGAAATAATCATAGTATATCAATTCCTAATTTTTTTATTCCACACATGATTTATATAAGATATCCATAGTAACTAACGAAAATCATGAGATTCCTGTCCCTCACTTCCAATACCCTGCAATCCATCTGAAAGATTTCAAGTACACAGAGGTAGAATGCCCGAAGGTCACTAAAGGGTATCTATGTGAAGAGATACACAACATACATAGTCCTACATCGCTGGATTGTGTAACAGCCCTCGTTACTACGCAGCAAAAACTCCCCGAATGTAAACCAGTCACCGTATCCCTACTTACTCGAGAAACTCGACGATCGCCACTACACCATCAGCTTTCCAACTCTTACTAAAGTATCCTGCGATCAAGATATCTACAAGATGTTGCAAGGAAGTTATCTCGCTGTAATTCCATATGATTGTTTCATTCAAACAACAGAATTCATCATCTCGAACTTCAAAGATCGACTAAAAGGTCAAGCCTTGAAGATAATAGATGTCCCTAATGAAAATACACTCAGTTCAGCAGCACATCAGATATTCAAATTAAACTCCATTAGTTTGACTAACCTTCACGCTACCAATAGAGAGGTTATTCTACAGTCACCAGTAAACTTAAGCAAGACCAACGATATAAGCGTCTACCATACAACAATACCTTTATATACGTTACTATTCGGTGCATGTGTACTAATTAGCGGCCTTGCATACCGGAAATACCGACTTAAACATACGAAACACACCATCCATAAAACTCAAAGGGATGAATCAGAACTTCCAGCGCAATTTACAACGAAGGTCTTCAATAGTCGCTGTTCTACGGGGGGAGGTGTTACGCAAGCATAGCCAAGGGCAATTGTTATAGTAAGAACCAACTTGGTTTCACACGGTTAAATGCTGACACCACGCTTCGAGTATCCTGAAGACGACACCATACGGCTTGCGTTCTCACCATCGATGGGAATCGAGGATAAAATATATTCATTCTTGGGTCAATCGCTGACCTGGAATCACCTTTTTTTAGTATTAATTAATTATAAGTTTTAATTGTAACTCTTTAATATAATTTTATAAAATAATTGTTTTTCTTTGCATCCTTCGCTGCCACCAAACTTAATTACCAGAATAATATTATCTTTACTAATCCAGACCAGAAGTTATAGTCCATTAAACTTTAATAAAGTAAGTTTGTCATATTAAAAATTAAGTAAGTATTGTTTGAAAACTGTTATAGCTCAATAGTTTTTTATTAACTTTTACTTTGAAACAAATATATAAATAGGTTTTAGCGAACTTTATCTCTTTCAATCTCAACCCACAAACCAGTGTATTCGTAACAAAGTTCTATCGAACGTGAAAAGCTGATCAAATAGTGGATCATCTTCAAAGTTTCATATTACCGGTCAATTCCACTCTTACGTCATTTAAAGTTCGCAATAGTTTTGAAAGTCGGCTTATTGAATTTTTCACATTTCGATCAAATCGTCAGAAGTCAATGCAATATCATCTCCGATTTGAAAATTTATTTTATTGTATTTAAAACAAAACATATTTTTATAATAATTGCATTTCATTCAGTAAATATAATCAAGGTTGAAGAGATTTTAGCCATTTAAAATAAAAAACTCGTGTTAAAATAAAATCAAAGATAACAATTACTTATCTTCTCATAAACTCATATAGTTTCAGATAAAAAGGTGCTGTGTGTGTCTTTAGGGAAAAAAGGGTCCGAACCTAAGATAACAATATAATCTATGGGTTTAAGTCAATTTTTATCGTTTTCTCTAAGACTGTTAACTATCTTAGCCTTATTCAGTTTATCCTGTACGAAATTGTTACAATAATAACATGACACCGAGTTCTTAAAAAATGTAGGTTGATTTTAGAAACTGCGAATACATTTTATACTAATTTAATTTAAATCTTCCAATAAAATTTTTGACGTATAACCTGAATGAAACAATATCATTATGGTTTATTTAATTTATAGACACTGATAACAAATATAATTATATTCTTCAATCACACAATATCCATTCCGTAGGATCATTCCAAGTTCCCACAATGGCACAGAATTTACGACTCCGCCACACGCACCAACAAATTTACGGACCATCACGAGAGTGTTACGAGTTAGTGGCTATTGACCGCCCACCTTTTATTATACCGAGTGATGGCCGCAACTTAACATGGAATTTTCATCTCCTAAGATCATCTTAGTTTCTGGAACGTGTCTGGAAGTAGGTCAATCTGATATGTTTGATTAAACATTTCTTCTATTATTATATTTGCCATTTACAAAGTCATGATTTGTAATAGTTATAAATGGAGTAAATGTTTTGTATATGGTATTCTTGAAATCTAAAGGCAAGTAATATGAAATTAATGTTATTAAGTTACGAACAAATTGTTTTATTTCGCAAATAAATTTCTTTCGTAAAAGATATATTGCGATAGATTTATGAACAAAAGAAAATTTTCTTCCCAGTAAAATAAGAATGGGATCTGAATAATTCATATTCATGTTACCTTGAATTTCATCAATATCTCGTAAAGTCTATATTGCTGACTATGTTACGTTATCAATTCTATATATTAATATGTTTCAGTGAAGCTTACACCTTCGTCGCTACTGGGAATGTTATGTTCCATTTCATCACCTATGTAATCTTTAAGAATACATTTAAACATTTCTTCAGAGTTGACAAAATGAACTATAGAAAATCAAGTTCCCAATTCAGTTAAAATAAATTTGTAATTTTTTTTTTAATATTTTTTACCACATAAAGTAATGCATTGTGCTATAAATCTTTTTATATCGTAATTAGAATCGAATCTATACAATTTACAATTTATCTGTAAAAAAAAACCAGTCTTTTTATCAACCTTACAGAAAAATGCAACTTCGTCGTTTTAGCAAATTTAGCAAATTTTGTAAACTTGAAATGTCTTGAAATGACTGCTCCATCTGAATTTGGAAATAATTCCTTCCATATTCGCTTGATGTATCCGAATAATCGGTGACTTCACCCTTAGTGATTTATGGTGAGACAAACTCATAACGCTTGCTAATTTTGGATCCTCGTCTATCAATAAAACCTTAGTAGTAGTATTAGTATAGTTTACACTTGATAGTAGCAAATATTTCGCTAATAACTAATTTTAGTATTCTGTATTTTACTAATCAAAGACTCTCCAAGGTGTATATAAAAATGTTATCATTTTGTAGTTGGCTTTATATTTCCCCTTAGTGTTAGTTCACATACAGTTTCTTTCCGTTTGTATAATATTATTATTACACGTATATCGAAAATCGTATTTGATGTTTTTTTCCCAGCGTTTCGTCGGAATTATATTGATAAAAGAGCAGTCTAGTCTCGGAAGGCCGTGTAAAAGTTATTTTCTATACCCCCTGTACAATACTGTTTAGTATTAAAGATATGTTTTTCTATTCCCCTGACAACTCGTGTGCGAAATTTCGCGAGTAGTTCACAACAAACTCTCATTCGCATCATACATATTATTATTGAATGTTCATATTATTTTTTGGGTGTGCTTTTTCTCGAACGACTCCGGTTTCACTCGTATAGATCTCGATCCCGGGATCGGGAATATCGGAATAAAATGTGGCCTATATAAATAATATGGAATGAAAATTTGTCAAGGTTTTGAAAGTTTTCTTATTATGCAGGTAACTAGACTAACGGTTCTTAATCTTTTATATACTTTAAGGGAGTATTTACACCTACTTTCCACACAATACGAACAAGTATACGATAGTGAAACACGATATTTCAACTTTGAAAACTTTAGGAAGACCTACAATTTTCTTGTATAGAATAATAAATATATTCTAAAGCTTTTATGGACATCAAATCTCTTTTATATAGATATTAGTAATACAATAATAACAACAACAAAAACTATTAAAATATACAAACCTTGGAAGTAAGAGTTTACTTAATAGTACCTATACTGTAGGATTATGCTTCTTAAATACATTATTAAACAATGACTTAATTTATTTTAGATACTGCTGCAAAAGTACAACGTGAATTAAATATTGTAGGTTTACTTTTAATTTCTTTGTGTTTTCGATCACACGTGTGTGTTGCAATCACACATTTAGGGAAAAAAGCAAGACTGGACGATGATTTTAGAGAAATCCTGACGTGTTCTGTGCTAGGAACTTAACGGACTCAGCCCTCTCTTCCTGGAGGAATTTGGAATTTGGAATAAAGATTGATCTTAAAAATAGGAAGTTGTATTTATAAGAATTATACAAAGAAAGGTTTAATTTATCGTATTCTTAGATAGTTCTCTAATTGTACAGATACCGTCGACGGTCAGCGGCTCAGGAATAAAACGAACACTTCTCTTTAAATAACAACAATTTAGTTATATAATATACCAACTTCATATGTGAGTTATAGGATTTAATTTCTATAATTCACCCAGCACATATAATCCAAAGATTAGATCACCCACATGTCTGCCTTCACCGGAAATTACCAACTTTGTGAACACCAACCAGCCACAGTATTACTACGAAATGAGGTACTAAGGAAACCCTTATTCAGGTTGAGGGAAAATTGTGATTTTATTATGTATGATAAAGATGTTTACAAAATACTGGGATAGAAAATAGAGAACCGCATTTACTTTGTATTTTTTTTTTAATAATAAGGTTCATAAATAATTCATTGTAATAAATTATCAGACGACAACACTTTCTTGAATGGTTTTAGGAGATATCATAACTATATAACCTCAAGAGTTCAGAAGTGTCATACCATTCAATTAATAAAGACATTTGGTTAGTGGTAGATGATAACAATTTACATTTTCAGTGTAAATATAATAAAATAGCATTATTTCGTTGCACCATCCAATCTCGTAAATATGTACAGGCAAAATCATATATTATTTTAAATAAATTACGATTCTTCTCTTAGAGATTATTATTATTATTAGTATATGACTCTTAGAGATATGATTACGTCATGATTATATAGATATAAACCTCTTCGTTTTAATGTATCATCACTCATCCCCAGAACTTCCATGTCTATATTTATGCAAAGGAAGTCGTAGATTGCGGTTGGGGAGAAAATGTTTATTATTGAGAATCACAAACAAAGCTACATAAACCTACACCACGCCTTGGCGATGTGCCAACTTAGAAATCTGCCAAGTACGGATAATGCTCCTGTTAGAACACTTCATATCTCACTTTTTGTACGATCAAGTTTATAATGTCATACAGACAACATTTCCTATTTTTATTTTGAAATGATATCTATAAGAAAAACTTTAAGTATCCTCCTTCTTACCCTCGTCGTGCTTACCATAAAATATAATTTATTTTATATTATGTTGTGTATTTTGTAAGTATGCCAGGTGTTATATTTTTTCATTACTGCGATAAAATTAAATTTAAGTTCTATAATATTTTAAAGATGACATAAATTCACATACATACAAATAGCTGCATTATCTTTAATTATTTGATATATATCGCAGGAATTGTTCCCGTATTTCAACTCTTAATCAACTCAATAAATTTATTAATTTATGCCATGCTATGCTTTGCTTTAATCATAATCTATCAATAATTTATAACAAAACAAAGAGCTATGAAGATGAGTTCATAAATAATTGATGTATCCACCCCATGCTATCAACAAACCGGTAGGATCCGAAGCCCTTTAGTATATTTAATGGATTTTAAGGATAATACATAACTCTTTAAGATTTACAAAGGCGATATTTGACTTTTAATTATGTAACGCAATCACAATAGAGTTACACGAACGGACATTACTAATGCAAAATTTATATATTTTTTAATCAAATACAAATTTTATTTTATGACATTAGTTTAAGAACATTTCATGAATACTTCTTTGATTATGAGAAATCTAAACGAAATGTATATAAAAGTTAACTTGACTCGTGTGTTTTTGATTTCCTTTACTTGTGTCATTTTGAACATGGGTGAGTCATGCTCGTAGCAATTCCAGTATTCCGGAGAATTGGGGCGCTTTTGGCCAACAGAGACAATAGTTGCTGCCTCATGTGATAGTAATTTCAAAGGTTCATACAATGTTCTTCAAGTGGAAACACGGAAAATAGGCCAGCTTCAAAACACACCTATTACGAGTTACGAGTACTTGTAGCAATCATTTACAATTAAAGTGTTTTTAGTAGCTGTTATTTTACCAAAATAACATTGAATAAGTGGAGACTCTTTTAAATTAAAGATGAAGCTTTATGAGTCTATAAAACCTTGTTAATCTAATCCTTTTAATGCTATTGTGACCACATTCATTGTCATTCTTAAGGAATATAGAAGAATGTACGGACAAAAAGAATGGCGGTTTGGGCAACACCTTCACTTAGTGTAACTATACTCCTACTTTTTCATATAGATTTTTTGCGTAATTTGATCGGATAATGGTTTAATCCGTTCAGCCAACCCGTATATGCTCTTATCATACTGCGGGTAGGCTTACCATCTTCCAATGCTTGAACAATTGAATCGAGCAATCAGGATAACAAATATGTTAACAAAACAAAATTGCCAATATGTATGTCGAAGACCCAATAAACAACTTCACATACAGACATTATTTAATTATATACGAAAAGGAAAGCTTCACAAAGTCAATTAATATTGTTCAAATTAAATTTAAAACCAGTACCATTATAAAGCCGATAAAAGCCGCTAAAAGCCAGAGAATGGAAAGTACGTAACAAATTGCATGAAACGCCTTTGTTGAACTAAATGAGATTTTAGATGGAAAAAGCCGGACTCCGCTGTAAATCCTATATTGGCTCATGTCCCGTCGAAGTAACTTTGTACATCTGTGTTACAATTTTAACGAATATTCACAATTTATAGCATTACTTTAGTTTTGTAACTGAGCTCTGTCATTAGTAATAAGTTTTAATGATTGTTATTTTGACTTTCATAGAAAAACTAAAGTAAAAAAGTAAATAAAATTATCATCTAAAGAGCAACATATATATAATTTATACCTCCGTCAGTTTGTGGAAACATCGCAGACTTTGCTTCCATTTTTTTTAATCAAATGTAAATTACTTTTAATGAGATAAGAAACTCGATATCTTTCCACCGATACTAAATAAATATTTACTCTATAACTTACCGTTCAATGAACATTTTATTTACCGAAGTGCACATTACATATTTATATTGTATTTGACGTTAATACCTGAATATTTTAAAGTCTTTAAGAACGTAATACTATTAAAATATGCCAAAGACCTGTTGTAAGTATAGCCAGGGAATTTACGTTTAAGATACGACAATTAGCTACTGTGAATAACATTAACGGCCATTTCGTTTACAGTTGTTAAATATACACCGGGGGCTATTGTCGTTGTATTTTGATAAATTGAATTAATTAATTTGGGTTTTATAGGTACTAAAATATCTAAGATTACCTAAATTAAAAGCACTCTCACTGACATAAAAAAGGGGAAAATGAATTTTTGAAAGCGCTAATCACTGCATTTGATAATGAATATTTTGAGAAAGGCTATAAGATACTTCGTCCCTTATCCCGTTTATCCACATAATACAATAATCCATATCATATAACGCATTTATAAATGTATATAATACAAATATTAGACCAGTAGGTCTGAACATATTACTAACGTATAAAGCCTTTTTTTATTTCAGATAAAGTCACAAAAAATATATAGTATATTTAAGGACGTAATAAAATATCCCATCAACATGTTCATTGCGTTCAACCTCGCTCCATACGAGTGTCCCTTATTTCGACGAACGCCTGAAGCCTTATAAGTATATATCACAACATCTGGAGCATGACTTAGTGAGTTATTTTCATTAAGTCGTCGGGAATTTATACGTGACCAGAGCTGAGAAATGTTTCTGCTATTCCGTCTAATTAGGTCATTGTGAAAATACCTTTAATTTGTAAGAAATGTAATAATATCTATTCGGAACATTTAACATTTTTTGAGTTAAAAACTTATAAAAAAATTTCATAGGTTACCTTCAGTTGGAATAATTTCATCGTTACATAAAAATGTATGTAAATCAAATTTAATATTATACATAAAGTTTTATCTGATATCGATTTAAAATACGACGTGGCGCCGCGCCAGCCTAATCGACATACAATACTATATCAGTTATGTTATGTTATCTCCTCACATGTATATTACACTGCATATCATATTATTGTAATATTGTTAACTCTCTATATTTATGTTATATTCTATTCACTGTATATATTACAGTCTCACTGTAAATATTAGAGTGAATGGTGATGTGATATAACTTTCAATATGTTATATACATTCTATTTCTAACACCAGAGAGCTTAATATTAATGAATGTATTATTTATTTATTCTATATTGAATACACTGATAGTGGAATACATATCATAACTTAAAATATATGACAAGCTGGCAAACCGACTTTGTCGCTAAAGTATTAATTTTATTGTTATAGTAAATATTTGCTTTTGGTCATAATTGATGTTGTCTGCTATTGCAAACATTCGTAGTAATTCGATTTGGAATTCTTTAGAACTAGATACACTTTTGTGTTCATAAGAAATATAAATTCATAAATAAAAACTTATTGTCAAAATATGTTAATAAAACTTTTAGGAACTTGGCGTTAAAGTTGGCATTAGAGTTGGCGTTGGAGTTGGTGTCCAACTTGGCTCAAGTGCTCAGTTCCTCAGGTCATATAGGCGAAGGAATATGTGCAGACACCGTGTACTCTCTCGCCTCCATGACCTGAGGAATTGTGCAGTAACATCAATGAAGACGTCCATCATATGCTGAATAAATGCTGAAGAAACATCCTCGAGCGCTGATCATATTTTTAATGTACTCTACAATTTTTTTCTTGGCTTATATAAATTCATGTGATATAATGTTATTTTAATAATAAAATAATCTTTTTCTTTGTTGTTTAGCTTTTTTTTGCTGGTTATTTCATTGTTTGTAGCAGTCTCGTTTTCTATCGATAAAATTGACCTAAATTTAATTATATAGTATTATTCGATATATTTTTATTTATTATAAGAAAATTATACTTAGAAAATGTTTGTATTATACTAGTAATATTAAAAATATCAAATATTTTTTATAGAATACATGATTTATATTAATAAATTTATTTATCTTCAAACAACCAGTAAATTAAGATTATTTTAATATTAAATACTATAATAGATAAAGTAATCAATTATATACTACTGGTACTATAATTAACAGTAAGTTATTATATGTATTATATAGTCAAAATAAAACAATTTGTATACATATTCATTATGTGAGCTGTCACATACGAGACACGACCTTGCGACATCTAGAAACTCACCCCCGTAGTACTACCATTTGAGCCATCCCGTTCATACTCCCCTTAATAAATTAGTAAAGAAATGTTTTTAATTAAACCAACCGACACTATTTGGATCTGTATATCAATAAACGTGTTAGACACATTTTTTTTTATATTTTCCAAGAATTATTTTTATTTAAGTTAAATATTTAAATAATAATTATTATTTAGTAACTTATACGTGTGATTCGATGAACTGTTAGCAATTTATGTTATATATTTCTTACAATATCACATACTTGTACTCGTATGGGTTGTATTGAATATATATATATATATATTTAATACCTATGTATAATAATATAATATAAATAAAATATTATGTAGACTTATACTTATAGTGAATCTTATATATGTTTAGATAAAAATGTTATTTGCGAAAGTTAATTATTTTTAATAACTATACTTATCCCGAAACCATATATTTCCTAATAGTATAAATGACATTTCTAGACACAGATGTTAAGAAAGGCTATCACCTTATATTAAATATAATGTGAGTTTAATATTATATTTTTTATACATTTTAGTTGCGTAAACAGATTGATCCGGTAAGTATTGATTGAATCCAATGGCCGAGAACTAAGTTACACATAAGTCACGGAAAGGTTTAGATTTGTGATTTCTCTTTATTATTCAAGAGCTATCAAGCTTTCAACGTCCCGAGGGAGAGACGGGACGATGTTCAGCAATTTGGACTCGAATATAAAAATTAAATTATTTTGATATCCAAGTCTAAATTAATTCAAATCAAGTCTCCATTTAGAATTTCAAATGCTGTACAAGGGATACAGTAATGGCTTGTTAAAAATACTTTCCTACATTAGATATTATAAATACAAGTAGATTTGGTACAAGTTTTATCATTGATAGTTAATTATTATTTTTATTGATGTATTTTTATACTATTTCTTTGGTCATCTTCGTTTATTGTTCATCAGTGGTCGCTACATTAGTGAACATCAAATACAGTTAGTCAAAAATAACAATCTTTTCTCACATTTTCTAGATATATTAAAATATAACAATATTATAAAGTCCAATCCAATCTTATCAATCAGACTTTATTTTTAAATATAATAAAATCTTTTTAATTAATATTAACATTAAAATAGTTTAATTTGAATAAGTTGTAAATATTAAAGAATATACCCGATTCATTCTATATATTATATAGAAATAATAAAGTTCTTATCCTCTCTGATTTTAATCAATTACCCTTAAAACAGACAAGATTATACTTTCAAATATTTGTAGAAAGAATAACATTAAATATACATATAATATATAAAATCATGGACTTATTTGTTTAAACAAAGTAGCAGAACTGAAAGCGTTCTAACTTCTCTTCGATCTTAAAAGAACTCAGTTTTGCTTTTGGAAAGTTAAATACATTACGAATAAAACTTAAGAGTGTAGCAAATGTATAGCTTAATTTTACTGTTCCTAAAACATTTTCGAACTTCATCATGCAACTGATCAAAGACTAATTTACGTAAACAACATTTTACTTTATACAGGTAATACGTATGGTCCCGTTCAAAGGAATTTAACGAATTAATCAAAACAATATAGGCAAGAAAACATAGTAATTTATGAAGATATAGGTTACAATTATATCCCTATCTACCATTTCGCAATTTATAATGCAATTTCATATTGAATTTCCGCGAATGTGTAATTAATATGTAAATGAATACATTTTCAGCGTCACGTAATGAATTGAGATGTGATCTTAAGAAATTAATATAATAATGGCATAATAATGCAAACGATCACAAAACAGCAGCCAGTGTAGTTTGTCGATTCCAAATATATATATGCTATTGTATGTATGTATTAGGTACACAGAAAAGTGACCGAACAGAAAATCTATCGGCACCACGTCCCATGATACCGTGTACTAAATCACTGACTTAATACACTCGTTCTAATATTTAACCAATTTTGGGATGGAATATGGATGGCATTTAGAAATACTTTATTTACCAGAGTCTCTGCTATGCAATATTATATTTTGTACTTTATTAACTCGGAAATTATAAATAAGTATGAATCGTCATACCAAATCACTATTGATGACTTATACTAATACTATTCAATTCCTAACTATTAATTAATTTCCCAAACCATATCATATTATTACAATTTGATAGCGCCAGTTACCGTCTCACTATCGCCATCTCTTATCAACTAATCTAACTATACAATAATAAATAAAATTATAGTAATATGACCTATCATATCTATAAATTAGAAGTATTTTCCTTACTTTACGGCCAAAAGTACCTTAAATTTGCATTTGCCAGGAAAGCCAATTTGGAAGGTATTCGGGAACAATTTTAATAAATTACATTTACTAGCAGTCCTCCTCAACACCTTTTCATTTGGTTATTGAATTGAAAATTGAATATTTAAATCGGATTACTGGACACAGCGGTACTTTTAAGAATATTTGCGCTTTCTCGTGAAGTAAGTTTATGGATATTTCTATCTATTTGTTTAGTGTTATAACTAATATCATTAATTTAGTCCTCACGGATTAAAACTATATAATATATAAAAACAAAACATTCATTTCAAACATCGAGTGTGTTATTGAATAGAACATCTAAGAATATACAGACGTCATAAAATTGACCTAATAATGTTTAAAGTTGTCCCAAAGTCATATAAATTGAGTCGAGTTTAAGAATAAGGAAGCAACGATTTTAATAAAAATTATTATCAAAGAGATATTTCATTTTTTAACCTTCGTATAAACCAACGCGATCCGTCAAAAATGTTGTTTTTTATTGTTCAAAATGTGCAAAAACCTTAAATATTTTTCTACCTTTTTTTACTATTTCTGTAATCGCATCCTGCTTGAACAAAGTCATGAGTAAACGCTAGTTTAAATTGAGTAATTTAAGTTAATACCACCTTATACGTACACTTTATTCGCTTAGTTTTATATCATAAGACAATCACCGCATTATTGTCTGGTCGCATTCCTATATTTATGGAGAAATTTGATGCCGAAGTGGCCATTTACTGTCTTGAGTTCTTTTATTAAATATTGAGGGTTACCAATATTACAAGGGAAAGTGTTCATTAAAAAAATAGGGTCCAGTATATTGATTATCTTACATTCTAATAGTCACTGGCCCAAGACTAAACTGAATTCATATATATATATATATCCAATATAATCATTAAGTAAATAATTTTGTTCCTCTCACCATGGCGATATTTAACTTTAATTCTTAGTTATGTAAGTTACATGTGTTAACATACTTATTTTTGTTTTCTTACACTACAAACAAAAACATAAATGTATAGTAAAATCGATTCAGAACTAAGGTTTAAAAGAAATTTAAAGTATATGAGTTTGCGCCTATGTATTTTTAGTAACTTAAACAGCTGCTAGAGGACAACTAATAAGTTAATCGGATCAATAAAATCACTATCTCTTTGTGAAAACCACTTAAAAAATCCGTAGTAGTTTTGAGCTTGTGTTACAGACACATGTGTTTCGTAAGCGCAGAACGATGTTTAAATATTGTTTTAGGGCGCTGGTACACGGACAGTTGGACCCTCGGTTTAGCCTTACCGAGCTTTCAAGATTAAGCTTTCACAATGCATGGACCTATTATATTTTGCTTTGAGAATTGACAGTTTTAAATTCCGCAATTCAAAAATTTTTAACTTTATCATTTTTATTATAGCTCTATACCATTTTTTAATTTGCAGTCCAAAAAAGTTAATTTGACGAACTAAAAAGGATCCTATATTTTAACTGACGCAAATTTTATCAAAATCTGTCTTTCAGTTTTCTCGTGATGTTTCCAAACAGACAAACATTTCAAACAATTTTGACATATTTTGTTTTGACTGAACTTAACATTGGTAACACATAAAGAGATACATTTAAAAATAATATCTCGTTTTAAAATCTACGCTTGTCGATCTTTGTTTATATCATACATGTAGAGAGGAACAGTAGTTAATATATTTATTGTATGTATAAAACAGATTGCTTTCTAATAAAATGGAGAAAAGTTGTTACAGGATTAACTTTATTTGTTATCTGTCGCTTACACGCTTTTAATTGGGTTTTATTGGTTTTCTAGACCTGGAGGTAATGTACTAATTTATTTGAATGCTTGTAAGTTATTTTATATTTAATATATAACTGTAAACAGCTATACCCCTTTTAAGTTCTAAAGCACAACCGATAAATGTGAGAATATAATTCCTTAATCAATATTACAGCAGACAACGAAGTTATCAACTCTTATACTTTAATTATTAATATTTTGTATGTTTATTTTGGCCAAATATAGCATCGGTTAAATAAGTAAAAGATTTGTAGGATTTTTCTGTTATGTTCTTAATTAAAGAGTCCAGATGGTTGATGTAAATAATTGTAAGTCGGCTTGTTCTCACCTAAAAAGTGTTCAGCAAGGATATATTCTTAACCCCTTTTTATTTTTACATTACAATCATGGCTTCCATTTTTTCGTAAAAGGTCTGTGACATTGTATAATTGCTGATGATAATTCGCTTATTTTTAAAGTTGACCGTGAAAGGATTAATTATGATGAAGTAAACAGTACTGGGTCCAGGGTTCTTTATTGGTTCGAAAATATAATTTGGTCTTAATTGCCAATAAAACTAAATGCATAGGGTTTCTGCAGAAAAAAGTCAAAATTGTAGCTTACTCCTTAAAAATTTAATGTAAGAAACGACTGACTTAACAATTTTCTTACGTATAACTTTAGATAAAAAGCTTTAGTTGAAAGCCGCCCGTCTTTCAAAAAACTTTTTGAAAACAGTGACAGACACACTACAAGTAGAAGAAATAAAAACAAACTCGCAACGTCTAAATTTCGTGTTCAAAAAGTTAATAAATCCATCGTGGGTTACATCGCACCCATATATAATAAAATTCCACAAGATATCATAGAACTTCGTTTTCTTAGTTTTTAATTTTAAATCAAAATATATTATTAAATGGTTCTTATAAAATTTCAGAGTTTTTATTTAATTTGAAAGTGTAGAAATTAGATTGTTGACTCATTTTGCAGGGTTGATATTATGTGTAGGTACATCAAACATTATTGAATATCATTTGAAAAGAAAAACTGCTGAGTTTCTGACTGACTTTTTTCAGCTGAGCAGCATTGATAGCTTACTCACATACTAACTACACTGACCTTTTTTAATATAAGAATTGATGATTCTCAAGTGCGTATAAATGCCTACTTGAATAAAGATAATTATAATTTGAATAAAAATTATTATCGAGTTTAAATAGTAATTTATGCTACTTGTATATTCGGCAGAATAAATTAAACTTTAATACAAAAATACAACAAACTTTTGGTCGAATATTTGCTTCATTTTCTTAATTAAGCCATAACAAAAATGGAGGAGTTTAAATGCATCTTAATGATCATTTAATAATTCAAGCATTAAATACAAATTGCAACACAGTTAGGATTTTATCATTGGGTTTTGCAATTCCATTTTATATTACAATATTGTGGCGAGAACGGAAATGACTGTTATTTGTTTGAAATTAGCGTGTATATTGGCTTGGCAATACGGATGTGATTACGTGAAGATCTGTGATGAAATGTGCTGGGCCAATTTAAAATATAAATCGCGTTACCCAAATCCCATACTTCTTTCAGATAGGTTTTATAGCAATGAATTTACGAAATTCGTTATATCAAGTCCGACTACATTTGAAATTTCAACATTAAAGAACACAATAAAAGGTACAGTAAAATGTAGATTGCGTTATATTTATAAAATGCAAGTATTTCATATTATGGATAAGTCAAACATCTTTCAATAATACGTGTCTTGGTACTAAATGTAATATTACGTAACACTGATGATATCGTCGGTCTCCATGAGAAAACCAATCCTGAAATCATACCTATTTGTGGCGTGAACTACGGATATTGCCTCCCGTACTATTTGATCATGTAGATAATATAAAATAGTCTTTTGAGAAATAAGCCAAAGAAATAAAAACATTACAATAATTAAAGACTATACCTACTGTTGTCAAAGAAACTGATAGAAGTTCCAGTTCTTAGCATATGGTGTACATGCGAATTGACATATTTAAGTGCATTTTTTGGATAAGAAATTATAAAACTATATGACGCTTCGTTGTGTACACTTCACTGTTCAATCAGCTTAAGTGTTTACTTACTATAAGTATTTTTAAAAGTATTAATTTTGCTTCATCACCTAAAACGGCATTGTCTCTAAAACATTGGGTGTTACTAAATAGATGTAACATAAAATACACTATCACAAAATAATGCTTACAACAAAATATAGGCTATAAAAGAAAACCACAACTTGTCCCTTTTGTAAGCTTGTGGTGTCTGACACACAATTTTGAGATATAATAAGATATTGTAAGAGGACATTCAAATTGAATAAAAAATAGAAACCATCGACCAAAATGATAAAAAACACTCTTCTACATCGTGATGTTATCAGCATTGAGTCTGAAGTGTGTCTCGATAAGTCATTATTGGGATATAAATCAGTATATAACCATAAATTATCTGATACCTACCAATAACTGAGTAGAGCTCTCAAGTCATAGGCATATGACTGGCTTTTGATCCGGGAGTCTTATGATTAATTGTTATAAACGCTGGAAGACGAGATTGATGATGCTTAATGACTTATTCTAGATAGTCTCTTTGTAAAATAAATTTGTTATTTTTTATGATACTAAGCGATAACTGTAAGTCCTTATAAATAGAAAAGTGCCACTTTTAACGACTTGAGAAAAACTCTCAGCGAGGTGGAACAGGAAAGTTATCAGTCTATAAATGCTTCACTCACTGGACGGAGAATTCCTTTTCACTTATTTTAATGTCTGGAATTTACCTTTTTGGATTAAATAATACTAATAATGTGATCGAAACTCAAACAAAACCTCGCCGAATTTTAGTTTAGTTTATCGCAAGAACAAAATGATAAACATTGAAAAAGCCATTATTTTAAAACTATTGTTTACTCTTCCGTTACCTATACTGAGCACGTAGCAATATTTAATATACAGTTTTTGTCTCATTACGTTTACATATAAATTGCAGATTTTATTTCTGTATCCCTTTGAAATTACCTTTTCTTGAAATGTAAAACAAAGATTGCTCTTTACGTGTATTAAATGATAATCGTTATTTTTATTTTAAAATAAAACATTCAAAAATCTTTCTTAAAACTCTCCTAACTATATAACGTAGGAACAATTTATTTAAAGACAGGATACCGCTGAGCCAAATTGATCAACGACCTAGATTGATAAACGATCGAATTTTTTGTCACCTAATGACTGAAACTACAATCACTTGCTAGAATTATCACTGCAAATAATCAAATACGAATTGGGTTTGTAGAGAGCTCTTAATTTCACTTTAGTCTGCCTGTCTATCTATTTATTTAATTATTCGGTAAATATACTTTACATCATATAATATTTGACAATCTCTCTATTATATAAGTGTGTTAAGTCATTGATCGGTTCTAAACTTTGATTTATGAAATCTCGTCACTCATCATATTATGCTATTACGCAAGTTCTGACCAGTCTTAGTGATATATATACATATATAACCTGTCAAATCCAACCCGTATTAGATGTATTAGATGGGTCAGCGGGTGACCTACTAATACTCGCATATCAAAGGGTTCCGACCCACGGGTTACGGGGACGTCGTTAGGGCGATTATCGCAAGGTTTAATAATTAATGAAGATTTTTAGATAGCAAAAATTTCATTAATTCTAATTTCATTAATTGTCATGTTTTAATTATTGTAATCGGTATTCAAATAATACCTATTCTGTAAAGATAAGAGTAGACTCTTTTTTGCTACACCTCTTCTTACAAGATACGGCCACGTTACCTTCATTGGTAATACTATCACGACTGCTTACGTGCCAAGATCACACGGGCTTCGTAACAGGATATGTGTGCAAGACAATCGACAGTAGACCATTGTTTTTATAGTCAATAACTCGATATTTTTAACGTCTCTCAAGTTACAACCAATCAACCATATTAATAACATATCAATTTATTTTGTAAACATGAGGGATCTATTAAAAATGATATATAAATTATTAATAAACTCATCGTCAGCGGCTCTGCATTCCTTCGAATACAGATTGATATGCGCCAGTAAAAGCCTAACTCTTATTATGTTATTCCAGGTTTCGAACAAAAAAAAACTTTAAAAGAAAAATATATTTTTAAACCTTGTTTCAATTTCAATGAGTATTTATCAAGCTCCGAAATAAATTGAATTCAATTTGATACTGTTTGTATACGATCTATCGGCTGAATGTAATTTACAAAGATTAGATAATTTTTTTACCATTTTATATAATAAAAATAAAAAAGTAATAAATAACTTACTTTAAAAAATAATTCTTAGTACTATAATTATTTTAATACAATTTGATTAGTATTTATAATAATTAATCAAATTCAATCATTTTATGTAATGTTAATTTTCAATTTTGAACGTGACTTCTAAGAGAAGCCTCGCACTTATCAGATAATCAAAATTATAATTATCTTAATAATTACCACGTGTTATAAACTGAATTCACATTAAAAGTCAAACTTTGTCGTTTGACACGAAACAAGTAATCGAGTACTTCATTAATTACAACGTCACTTTGATCGGAAACTATGTAATAAGTAAAATGAACTTTACCACACTATAATGAAGTCAAAAACGGTAAATAATTTCACAACTTACAAATAAAATACAGCCCACTCGTAGGTGCAAGTTTGAAATGTTATTCATTTAGTATAATAAAGTTTCGCGAGCTTTAGCACTTTAAAAATCATTTAAGAACTTGAAAAAAACTTTCAATTACTCAATGTTGTAATACTATATTATAATATAAATAATAACGTTGAGTAAATTTTGATATTTGAAAAAAAGACGAAGTTGTATAATTTTTTTCAGTTTCCGTCGCGTAGTCTGATATCAACTCTGTAGTTAGTGGTCGAAATTAATTATTAGAACTTCAAAGTTTTGGGACGACTAGAAGGGTCCTAACTCATAGGATATTTTGACAACATTATAGGGATAATAATTTATGAATATAAATTTACTATATTTATCCCCGACTCCATCTATTAACAACTATAGCTATAATAAAATTGTACCGAAGCATTAGAAATATATATATATATATATATATTTTAATAATTGCTTCATATTAGATAGTCCTCCAAGTTATATTTTTTACCTGTTTGGACGTTTGATTGTTAGCTAGTTATTAAAAATCTGGAAGGTTTTTATGTGATTGTCACTTATTACAGTGATAGTGTCGCGGAGAGTTGTGAGTGGTGGGGGTGGTGGTGGTTGTAACGAATGAATTTTTAGTTTTTTGAATACATATATTTTTGGTCCATATATGATAATTAATTTCTATAATATATTTTGGTTCATAATCTATAATTTATTCATATTTGCATTATGGTAATATGACTTATAAATAAAATTATAGTAATATGACTTATGACATTTTATAACTATCATATCTACGAGTATAAATTAGAAGTATTCTCCTTACTTTACGGCCAAAAGTACCTTAAATTTGCATTTTCCAGAAAAGCCAATTTGGAAGGTATTCGGGAACAACTTTAATAAATTACATTTACTAGCAGTCCTCCTCAACACCTTTTCATTTGGTTATTGAATTGAAAATTGAATATTTAAATCGAGTTACTCGACACAGCGGTACTTTTAAGAATATTTGTGCTTTCTTGTGAATTAAGTTAATGGATATTTTTATTTGTTTAATGTTATAACTAATGTAATGTAATTTAGTCCTCACAGATTAAATAGTGTTGATTAAGACTTGGAAGTATTTGTTAAAAAACATATATATCAATACATAACATTCATTTCAAACAGAGAGTGTGTAATAAGACACCCAAGAATATATAGACGTCATAAGAGTGACCTAATAATGTTTTAAAGTCATTCAAATTGCGTCGAGTTTAAGCATAAGGAAGCAGGGATTTCAATAGAAATTATTATTAAAGAGATGTATAATTTTTGTACCTTCGTATAAACCAACGCGATCCTTTAAAAATGTTGTTTTCATTCTTCGAAATAATCTCCAAAACCTTATATATATTTCTATATTTTTTTACTATTTCTGTAATGGCATCCTGCTTGAACAAAGTCATGAGTAAACACTAGTTTAAATTGAGTAATTTAAGTTAATACCACCTTATACATACACTTTATTCGCTTAGTTTTATATCATAAGACAATCACCATATTATTGTCTGGTCGCATTCCTATATTTATGGAGAAATTTGATGTCGAAGTGGCCTTTTACTGTCTTGAGTTCTTTTATTAAATATTGAGGGTTACCAATATTATAAGGGAAAATATTAATGAAAAAAATAGGAACGAGGGTCCAGTATATTGATTATCTAACATTCCAATAATCACTGGCCCAAGACTAAACTGAATTAATAAATATAATCATTAAGAAAATAATTTTGTTTCCTCTCACCATGACGATATTTAACGTTAATTCTTAGTTATGTAAGTTACATTTGTTAACTTACTTATTTTTGTTTTCTTACATTAAAAACAAAAACATCAATGTATAGTAAAATCGAATCAGAAATAAGGTTTCAAAGAAATTTAAAGTAAATTAGTTTGCACCTATGTATTTTTAGTAACTTAAATAGCTGCTAGAGGAAAACTAATAAGTTAATCGGATCAATAAAATCACTATCTCTTTGTGAAAACCACTTAAAAAATCCGTAAAAGTTTTGAGCTTGTGTTACAGACAATGTGTGTTTCGTAAGCGCAGAACGATGTTTAAATATTGTTTTAGGGCGCTGGTACACGGACAGTTCGACCCTCGGTTTAGCCTTACCGAGCTTTTAAGATTAAGCTTTCAGAATGCATGGTGCTTATTATATTTTGTTTTGGTAATTGACAGTTTCGAAATTCCGAAACTCATACATTATTAACTTTATTGTTTTTAATATAGCTCTAAACACTTTTATTAATGTACAGTCCAAAAAAGTGAATTTGCCGAACTAAAAAGGATTCTATATTTCATATAACGCAAATTTTATCAAGATCTGTCTATTAGTTTTCTCGTGATATTTCTAAATAGACAAACATTTCAGAAACTAAAGAAATATATTTTGTTTTGACTGAACTTAACATTGGTAAACATGTAAGAGATTCATCTAAATATAGGATCTCGTTTTTAAGTCTAGACTTGTAAATTTTTGTTTACATTATCAATATAGAGAAACAGTATTTTACATTTTCATTGTATGTGTAAATCAGATGGCTCTCTAATAAAACGGGGAAATGTTGTTGCAGGATTAACTTTGTTTGTTATCTGTCGTTTACCCACTTTTAATTGGGTTTTATTGGTTTTCTAGACCTGGAGGTAATGTACTAATGTATTTGAATTCTTGTAAGTAATTTTATATTTAATTTATAATCGTAAAGCGCTATATACCTTTAGATCCACGGGATAACCGATAAATGTGAAAATATAATTCCTTAGTCAATATTACAGCAGACAACAAAATTATTAACTCTTATACTTCTAATTATTAATATTTTGTATATGTAATTTTTTTGACCAAATGTAGCATTGGTTAAATGGATGGAAGGAGTGAAAGATTAGTGGGATTTTTCTCTTTTGTTCTTTTTTTTTTCAGTATATTCTCAAGTATTGTTGAACTTATTATCTTTTTCGTATCATATCTTTTATTTTAAACATCTTAAATAATTACGACCTATAAAACAATATTTTTTAAATATACTATTTATAAGGTACTTTTATTATATATTAAATTAAATCAGAGAGTCCAGATGGTTGATGTTAACAATTCTAAATCGGCTGGTTCTCACCTAAAGAGGGTGTTCAACAAAGATATATTCTTAAGCCCTTTTTATTTTTAGATTATATTAATGAATTCCCTTTTTTCGTAAAAGGTCTGTGACATTGTAAAATTGCTAATGATAATTCGCTTATTTTTAAAGTTGACCGTAACAGGATTAATTATGATGAACAGTCCTCGGTCCAGTGTTCTTTATTTGTTCGAAATTAATAATTTGGTCTTAAATGCTAATAAAACTGAATGCCCTATGCATTCAGTTTTATTCCTGCAGAAAAAAAATCAAAATTGTAGCTTACTCCTTAGGAATGAAATGTAAGAAACGACTGACTTAACAATTTTCTTACGTATAACTTTAGATAAAAGCTTCAGTTGAAAGCAAATTTTTCAAACTTTTTGAAAACTGTGACAGACACACGATAAGTACAAGAAATAAAAACAAACTCGTAGCGAATAAATTTAGTCTTCAAAAGTTAACAAATCCATGATGCACGACTGTAACCCATATATACTTCCATTTCTTAGCTTTAAATCTGAAATAAAAATATATTATTAAATGAATCTTGTTATAACATTTAAGTTTTTATTTGATTTGATTGTGTGTAACTTAACTTGTTGACTCATTTTGCAGAGTTGATATTATAATGTATACATAAAACATTGTTAAATTTCGTTTGTAAAAGAAACTGCTGAGTTTCCGTCTGACTCTTTTCTAGCAGCATTCCGGTGATAGCTTACTCACAGACTAACTACACTGACTTTTTTAATGTGAAAAATTATTATTCAAAAGTGCGTATAATATGCCTACTGCCTAATGCCTACTTGAATAAAGATATTTTAACATTGATTTAAATAAAAATTATTATGAGTGTAAATAGTATAATATATAACACTTGTATATTCGGCAGAATATTAAACTTTAATACAAAGCTAACAGATAATAATAATAAATACTTAAAATACAACAAACATTGTGTCAACATTCGGTTTATTTTCTTTACTAAGCCGTAACAAAAATGGAGGAAGTTAAATGCATCTTAATAACGATTTAATAATTCAAGCATTAAATACAAATTGCAACACAGTTAGGATTTTGTCATTGAGTTTTGCAATTCCATTTTATATTACAATATTATGGCGAGAACGGAAATGGCTGTTATTTGTTTGGTATTAGCGTCTATATTGGCTTGGCAATACGGATGTGATTACGTGAAGATCTGTGATGAAATGTTCCGGGCCAATTTAAAATATAAATCGCGTTACCCAAATCCCATACTTATTTTAGATACGTTTTATAGCAATGAATTTGCGAAATTCGTTATATCAAGTCCGATTACATTTGAAATTTCAACATTAGAGAACACAAAAGATGTACAGTAAGATGTAGATTGCGATACATTTATAAAATGCAAGTATCTCATATTATGGATAAATCAAACATCTTTCAATAATGCGTGTCTTGGTACTAAATGTAATATTACGTAACACTGATGATATCGTCCGTCTCCATGAGAAAACCAATCCTGAAATCATACCTACATTTGTGGCGTGAACTACGGATATTGCCACCCGTACTATTTGATCATCGAGATAATATAAAATAGTCTTTTGAGAATAAATTCAATGAAATAAATCAGATATCACAATATTTTAGTAAGAACATTACAATAATTAAACTATACCTACTGTTGTCAAAGAAACTGATAGAAGTTCAAGTTCTTAGCATATGGTGTAGCATATGGTGTAGCATATGGTGTACATATTTAACTGTATTTTTTTGGGTAAGAAATTATATAACTAGATTACGCTTTGTTGTGTAAACTACACTGTTCAATCAACTTAGGTCTTTACTTACTATAAGTATTTTTAATAGTATTAATTTTGCTTTATCACCTAAAACGGCGTTGCCTCTAAAACATTGGGTGTTACTAAACAAATATAACATAAAATACACTATCACATATTATAACCAAATATAGGTTATAAAAGAAAACCACAACTGATCCCTTCCGTAAGCTTGTGGCGTCTGACACACAGTTTTATCTCAAAACTCTGTGTTATAATAAGATATTGTAAGAGAACATTCAAATTGAATAAAAAATAGAAACCATCGACCAAAATGATAAAAAACACTCTTCTACATCGTGATGTTATCAGCATTGAGTCTGAAGTGTGTCTTGATAAGTCATTATTGGGATATAAATTACTATATAACCACAAATTATCTAATACCTACCAATAACTGAGTAGAGCTCTCAAGTCATAGGCATATGACTGGCTTTTGATCCGGGAGTCCTATGATTAATTGTTATAAACGCTGGAGACGAGATTGATGATGCTTAATGACTTATTCTAGATAATCTCTTTGTAAAATAAACTTGTTTTTTTTTACTATTTGCGGTGACTATAAGTCATTATAACCAGAAAAGTGAAACTTTTAACGACTTGAGAAAAATTCTCAGCGAGGTGGAACAGGAAAGTTATCAGTCTATAAATGCTTCACTCACTGAACGGAGAATTCCTTTTCAGTTATTTTACGGTTGTAGAATTTTCCTTTTTTGGATTAATACTAATAATGTTTCACCCGTGATCGAAATGAAACAAATTTTACCGAATTTTAGTTTAGTTTATCGCGAGACCAAAATGATAAACATTGAAAAAGCCATTATTTTAAAACTATTGTTTACTCTTCCGTTTCCTACACTAGTACGTAGCAATATATAATATACAGTTTTTGTCTCGTTACTTTACATATAAATTGCAGATTTTATTTTTTTCATCTCTTTGGAATATTACCTTTTCTTGAAATGTAAAACGAAGTTTGCTCTTTACGTGTAGCAATTGGTAATCGTTATTTTAAGTTAAAAAAATCATTCAAAAAATCTTTCTAAAAACTGTTCTGACTATATCATGTAAAAACAATTTATTTAAAGACAGGATACCGCTGAGCCAAATTGATCAACGACCTAAATTGATAAACGATCGAATTTTTTGTTACCTAATGACTGAAACTACAATCCCTTGCTAGAGTTATCACTGCAATAATCAAATACGGATTGGGTTTGTAGAGAGCTCTTAATTTCACTTTAGTCTGCCTGCATATCAATTTATTTCATTATTCGGTAAATATAATTTACATCATATAATATGTGACGATCTCTCTATTATATAAATGTGTTAAGTCATTTATCGGTTCTAAATTTGATTTATGAAATCTCGTCACTCATCATATTACGCTATTACGCAAGTTCTGACCAGTCTTACTGATATATATACATATATAACCTGTCAAATCCAACCCGTATTAGATGTATTAGATGGGTCAGCGGGTGACCTACTAATACTCGCATATCAAAGGGTTCCGACCCACGGGTTACGGGGACGTCGTTAGGGCGATTATCGCAAGGTTTAATAATTAACGAAGATTTTTAGATAGCAAAAATTTCATTAATTCTAATTTCATTCATTGTCCTGTTTTAATTACTGTAATCGGTATTCAAATATTACCTAACTTGTATAGATAAGAGTAGACTCTTTTTTGCTACACCTCTCCTCACAAGGTTACCACGGCCACGTTACCTTCATTGATAATACGAACACGGCTGCTTACGTGCCAAGATCACACGGGCTTCGTAATAGTATATGTGTGCAAGACAATCGACAGTAGACCATCGTTTTTATAGTCAATAAATCGATATTTTTAACGATCACTGGTCTCCCAAGTCACAATCAAGTAACCATATTAATAACATATCAATTTATTTTGTAAACATGAGGGATCTATTAAAAATGATATATAAATTATTAATAAACCCATCATCAGCGGTTCTCCACTCCTTTGAACAGAGATTGATGTGCGACTGTAAAAGCCTAACTCTTATTATGTTATTCCAGGTTACGAACGGAAAAAAACTCTAAAAGAAAAATATATTTTTAAACCTTGTTTCAATTTCAATGAGTATTTATCAAGCTCCGAAATAAATTGATTTCAATTTGATACTGTTTGTATACGATCTATCGTTGAATGAAATTTACAAAGATTAGATATTTTTTTTTACATATTCAATAATAAAAATAAAAAAAGTAATAAATAACTTCCTTTAAAAAATAATTCATAAGTAATACGATAATTATTTTAATACAATTTGATTAGTATTTAATTAATCAAATCCAATCATTTTATGTAATGTTAATTTTCAATTTTCAACGTGACTTCTAAGAGAAGCCATTTAATCAGATAATCAAAATTATAATTATCTTAATAATTACCACGTGTTATAAACTGAATTCTCATTAAAAGTCAAACTTTGTCGTTTGACACGAAACAAGGAATCGAACTATTTACTTCATTAATTACAACGTCACTTTGATCGGAAACTATGTAATACGTAAAATCAACTTAACACTTTAATGAAGTCAAAAACGATAATTAATTTCACAACTTACAACTAAAACACAGCACACTCGTAGGTGCAAGTTTGAAATGTTATTCGTTTAATATAATAAAGTTTCGCGAGCTTTAGCTCTTTAAAAATCATTTAAGAACTCGAAAAATACTTTCGATTACTCAATGTTGTAATACTATATTAATATTAAAATATTAAAATTATAATATTATTATATAAAGTTGAGTTTATTTCTAAGTATCAAATTTTGAACATTTATGTTCTATTTAGTTACATAAGCTTCGTTTTATATAAACTAAATTTCTAATGTATGAAAATATTTGAAAAAAGATAAAGTTGTATAATTTTCTTGTTTCCGTCTCGTAGTCTGATATAATTTTTAAGAGGAAATTCTCTGATTTTGAATATTTATGTTCTATTTAGTTACATTAACTTATTTTTTATATAAATTAAATTTCTAATGTTTGAAAATATTTGAAAAAAGACGAAGTTGTATAATTTTCTTGTTCCCGTCACGTAGTCTGATATCCACTGTGTAGTTAGTGGTCGAAATTAATTATTAGAACTTCAAAGTTTTGGGACGACCACAAGGGTCCTAACTCAGGATATTTTGACAACATTTTAGAGATTAATTTTATGTATATATTACTATATTTAACCCCGACTTCGTCCACTTACAACCATCTATAGTTATAATAGAATAGTAAGGCTATAAAATTCATTTTTTGAAATAATTGCTTCATATTAGAAAGTCCTCCAACTTTTTTTTTACCTGTTTTGGCTTTTGATTGTTCGCTATTTATTGAAAAACTGGAAAGTTTTAATAAAATGTAGTGCGGATGACACTTATTAGAGTGATATAGTGTCGCAAAGGGTGGTAGTGTTGGAGATCCTTTGTAACGGATATTTAATATTTCGGCGTCCAGGTTTAGGTACACATTTAGGTCAATATATAATAATTATTTTTCCGAAAATATATTTTAGTTCATAATCAATAATTTATTCATCTTTGCATTGCCATATATTGCAATTATAATACTTTACAAAACATACATGACATCATCTTGATATATATATGTATATATATTTGTGCTGCACAATCATCAATCAGCCTAAGTATCCTCACGTCAATTAGAGGACTTTGGAAACGGACTGCTGCCTTGTTATCACACGTCAAGAGGATTATCATTTCTTGATATTTTTTGTAATTTAGTAGTACCGAAAGAAATATTTGAAAAATTATTAAACATCGGAATCATAAATGGTATAGCTATTCTTGCGAAGAATAAATATGTCTATCAGGTTAATAATGTCAAAGTGAGAAAATTACACAAGTTCAAAGACACCTTTGTATAAGCAAATGAAGTACTTAACTATCTCACGGATTTTTTTAACTCACTTGATCTGCCAGCGATGCCACTACGTACATGCAAGGTCACACGACTCGCAGTTAAAAAATAAATGAGCAATGTAGTGGAAGCACTAATTTTAACGGGGCCTTTAAAGGTAAAATTGTTCTTCCCTCGAATTCCAATATTTCCAAGTGATACACCAATTAAAGTTCAAAGATTGCATAGGTATATATAGAAGGTCAATCTTTAGAATATGGGGTTTCGATTTAAATGCTGTTTGCTTCTGACGTGAACAATTTTGTGTTGCTTGTTCTCGTGTCTGAATATCAGATAGGTTTATATATACGCAAACAATGGAAAAACAAGAAATATTGTATAACCACAAGTACTGCAAAATAAAACTTTAAAAAAATGTATTTTTTATGGAGTAGTGAAAGCTGCTTTATAGAATCGTCAGTGATGTCTGTCCGTCTGTCCATCTGTACCCGCCATAACTCCTGAACTTTTATGAGTCAAACATCCAAATTTGCACACAGGGAGCCCATAGACTCCTGACCAATAATTGCTATTAAAATTTTTCTCAATCGGAATTAGAGTTACGGATTTATTGTAGGTACTTTATGGATCTTTTTATCAGTGGATTCATTTCTGCTAAGAATTGCAATGTTGACTTAAGCATCTCTTCATGAGAAGTTTAGCTTTATTCGCTTTTAAGCTTTCGCTAATTTGAAAGTTGTATGTGCAACGATCTACGTTTCGTCTGTTATTCCTCATCCATGCAACCAGAATGTGCCACTGCGGGTGTGGCAGGGTACAGCTAATATATATATAATGTAACCTTAGGCCGTGAAATAGTTCAGACCTTTACATTGAATCATTGTTTTGTACACATTTGATTATAATATTACATCATATCGATAACTAAATGTTTATTTAGGTAAAAACAAATATTTTTATATCAAACAACCCTTTTCTCTAATATTCTCAAATAAAAATAAACATGTAATACTTTCTGTTTATTGTAATACTTATGAGACATCGTTTCCATTATGTATTTATGATAATGTGAATATCTATATCTGTTTATGTGACGTTAACGGAGCACGTAAACCATAAAACCAAGTAGTGCTTATATAAGTTGATAACATATTATGAAAAATAATTTTAAATTAAAATATCGATTAAGATAAGAATAATATTTTTTATTAGCAATGGCCGCTGTAAGATGTAAATACTCACAAATGTGCACAAAACAAAAATATGTAGATACTATGATGTAACAACAAAACAAAACTGTTTTTGTGTTATCTACACTCTTATTTATTATTTATATTTAAACTATCATTTAACCTTATAATCATCTCAATATCATCTATATGTTCGGGGAGGGAGGATATATATAACTGCGGTGAGTAAAATGACCTTGTTAAACGCTCAAGGACTGGGTAAAAGTGATATGTGAGGCCAGAAAGTAGCCATACCCATTTCATGTAATTAAAGTTGACCAACCACTGATCTTAAAATGAACAACTTTTTAGTCACCCATGTATAGAAATAAATGTCTTTTTTTACAGAATATTACAATTAGAACACTAAACATTACAACATTAAAATTCCGCTTGGACGTAATTTTTTCTTTTTGAACCTGAACAAAGTTAACATCTGATAGTTGCTGTTATACTTGTTGGTATCTCAGAGTTTTCTTTATTTTTAAGGAACCAAGTTCGTAAGTCATTCATTCAGTGACTTATCATTATAAATAAAGTTCGTTTGAGGTTTTCACACAGTAAAAGATCGCCACAAGGCCAGGTCGTACGAATGGTATTGTAGGTGATGACTGCTGTGCGGTAATGAAATTCGACGACAGGCATCAGATCAAATAGATCTTCGGAATACTCCGTTTTCCGGGATGTAAATGCGATAGGAGGCGCACAAAGAGGCCACGTCTCCAAGTAATGCCAGAGAGTCCCGCCGTTTTCACAGTACTTCGACAATCCGTACGGCTCTCCGTTGTACGGTTATATGACAAATGTTTTTTTTTGTGGTAAACGCACAAACTTGTGTCTTTTGGGAATTGATCTCTCGAGAAGCCCATATCCAGGAAACTTCGAAAGAAGCCCCTTGTGCCCTACACAATCGAAGGCTTTCGTCATATCCAGACTAACTACAAAGCCTTGCTTTCAACAACAACTGCCCAACTATGTTTATGATATAACAGAAAATCGACCATGACAAAAGCCATATTGCCGTTGCCGTGGTCGTTGATCAACTGGCGATTTTCTAGGTAATTTTTCATTGCCAGAACAGTGTCTACCAATGTATAAGAGTTTTCCCGTTTCAAAGACAAAATTTATGGTAATCCAAGCCCTGTCAAAGTTTTGTGGACCAAGAGCCAAGCGATACTTATCACGGTTAACATATAAACGGTCATGATGCATAAACAGTAACAATTTTCATGGACATTGCATACTTTTTTCCGTATTTGCTGATTTTATTCACTTTTTCTGCTGAATCCATAAATAGAAGCTAGAAGGTTTTATTTTGTAATGCACACCCAAAACAATTTTTTTTTCTTTCTAAATTAAAATATTTATTACAATCTGTAACGTATCTTTTTTCATTGATCAAATTCACAATTTATTAATTTATTGTATTAGTGAAATTATATGTTTTTCCCCTGTGCCTCACATGTTACTGTATCGCGACCCAATGATGTAAAGAATTGTTTATAAATATATTACAAGGCCCGCGTAGATCTAAACTACGATCAGAAATGTAAGTCCGAGATTTCAACGATTACCATCATGACAGGGGCGTAGGAACCGTGTGGGCAGGGTGGGCAGCTGCCCACCCAGAAATTTCCCAGGGTGGGCATTGCCCACCCATACTTTTTGTTCAAAGGATTAAAATCTTGAAAATGAACATTTATTGTTTCAATGGAAATTTGTTCAAGACCATTTTAGAGGCAAAAAGGTCGCTTTTCACGACATGGACCTTTTATATTTTGAGCGGAACTTTTTTTTCTTTGTCATTATTAAAAACTAGGGGGGGGGGGGGGTACAATTTCAAACCTGCCCACCCAGTAAAAATTTCGTTCCTACGCCCCTGCATCATGAATAACACCAGGACCACAGCTAGACATTGTTCAAGTACCTACCACCTATTATAAAACATGTACCAGATTTACAATAGAACAAAACCACTCTGTGGTGGTGTTCATGTTGAAATTATGGTATGCAAAGTTAGTGGTCATTAAATAACTCAACTGATAACTGACTCCGGATGTTTCATTAATATTCATTTCATTAATTTCATCGATATATAGTAAAGGTATACGAATTAGTTTAAATTTTAAGTCATTTCTAATGAATTAAGTATTTTTTTCTCAATTCTGACGATACAGAATTTTTTAGTGCAAAAATGCCACTGCTGCCCCCTGGTCTTTTGATAGGACATAATAATTTAGTACAATTGGTATGGTTAGTTATAAGAATTATAATACCATTGAGAAAATACATCATTCAGCATGCAAATATTGGATTAATATACAATATTAATGAATAATCCGAACCATCGGCCCTAGAATTACATAAGCTTCTGGAGAAGGATTAGAATCTCATCGTAAATCCCTTTTACCTCGTCCTATTTAATATTCTCATTTGTAATTGAATTTGGTTTTAAATTTCTTTCATATGCATACAATGGAAACATCGGAAATGTTATTATTTTAGTAGTAGCAGTTTTCATTTCAAAAACAAGGCCAAAAAATTTAAAAAAAAACATAATACATTAGATTCAAATCATTCAATTCTATCATTCTTTAATCAATCATTACTTTCCTTTTTGTACTTTTCCTTCCTAAAATACAACGGAAATAAGAAAATGATCAAAGACATAAACTTCAAGATACAATCGACCTCAATAAAGGTTTTTTGCTACTCGACTATCTTCTCATGTCAGTTAAGATCTAAGCACCCATCCACCATTAACTGCTCCATTTTTAATTTAATTCCACCAAGTATACTGAAATATATTTCAAGTTATAAAAAAAATCTCGTCGTCTACCTAATACCTCTTATCAATATACCAAAAGTCCTCATTATAAAATTGTATGTAGTAAAAGATTATCAAAGATATCCAAAGTTTGAAAAATTATGCGAATTTCAAGTAACGCTAATAACAATTTTAATATCAAACTGAATCATAAAAATACTCAGAAGCTAATAAGGGTATTGTAATGTTGATGCCGACGTGGTCCAATTACGTATTCGTAGACTGTAATGGCTTCTGAAATATCGTAATGGTAAACTTGACGCGACCTTTATTATCCTTGACAGTCGGATTACCACCTAAATATGATATCTAAATAACAATTCACAATTATTTGATACACTAAAATAGTCTCTACAACAGATGTCATAAAATGTTATGTCTTGCTATACATTTCTAAATGAGAGGACAAAAAAACGTACATTGTAACATTTAATACAATCATAATTGTAAAAAATTAATTAATTTTTAATAAAAATAATTGGATTTTTAAGGATCGTAGGTTCAAGGCCTGTGTTGATTTTTCAGTTACATATAACAATAATATAATTACTGACAATTATACAGATAATACACAAATAAATATCTTGCAAAGCTTGTAAAAGATCTGACAACAAGGTCTGTCAGTCAGTAAGATAACTCTTGATAATTAAGCGCGATAATTTAAAATTTTAACAGATATTCCATAGAAATATATAATCAACATTAATACTATCAATAATGAACTCAACAGTTATATATTAAAAGTAAAATAGACAAAGAGTCGGATTAATAAACTAAAAGTAATATCCCCCTGTAGTGACAGCCGGCGCCATAGCTGAAAGGGACGCTGGATCATATGAAGAACTATTGAAACATCAATATCGGATCCTTTGATGAATAGATATTGTATAACTTTGTGTTGTTTGTTTTCAGAATACCCATAATAAATGTTCGTCATGTATAATGTTGAACTTATCAAGACTAGTACACGATGGTTCAATTCACAGTGACGAATACTGACGAATAATAGAGAACGTAAGTTCGAGTCTTACTCATATTAAAGTAAATTTCATTGCATTATTTATAATGATTACTGCCTGTGTGTGTGTGTGTGTGTGTGTGTGTGTGTAAATAAATTTTGATACTCTAAAATGTAAAAATGTCATGTAAAGAATTGATTTTAAAACAAATTTATAGAATTATATTCTATAGACAATATGATTCAAATTTGATACCAAAAGTTCAATAAAAGCCTACGTGCTTTCCGCTCCATTAGCAGCTGATTCAAAGACGTCCTGAAGGCATTGTATACCAATGTCATTATCACTGCTGGAGACGTGAGCTGACTCCACAAATATCTTGAGTATAGACAAGTGTTACTGGAATATGCTCTTTTTACATTATCTTACGTTATCTAACAACCTAATCAACTTTAAGTGTGGTTTATTATATCTTAAAGTCACTCGAAGCCACACTTTATGGGTTATCTTATTTACATTTTTAATATATTCCATATTTGCTACTTCATTTCTTTTTTGCTGCATTAAAATTGTTATATATACACATTATACTAATACTAACATTCCAAAGATAAATAATTTTATTATATGCATATAATGTAATGTAAAAAATAATGTCATCATAAGTTAAAATATTTGACAAACAGTGAAATGGGTATGTCGGCCTGGTCAACAAAACGAAATGTAAATTAATCATATAAGTTTAATGTAGTCATTATAAATATTCTAATCTAATAATAAATCTAAGAACGGTAGCTTATTAGCAAATCTATACTATATAACAAGATAGTAACAAAACTCATTTTATGATCACCTACTAACACTTACCAAAGAGAATAAGATGGTTAAAAGACATACATTTTCAAAGTATTACAATTAATACATCAAAAATGTAAAGATTTTTTTATAAAAATCACAAATAGACAACTGAACGACTTTAATACACTCCCTCGGGATTGCCAAAATAACACGTTCGACATTTATTTGTTCGAACGACACAAAAGAAAAAATAAAAAACCTTACTCCCTTTGGAGTAACTGACGAGCTTTATGGGAATTTTGTTTAGCGCCATCTAGCGGCAATGCTTTGAACCTTAACGACGTCTCAAAAGCTACTTTTACAATGGGACGAATCCTAACATTGTTTACGTCTGAAGTTCTCTTTATTGTTACGATAACTCGATTCCTTGAACCTTCTAAATTTAAGTCTATAATTATTTTTAAATAAATTTTATTATAAGTTATTATATCACAGTTAATTATATTTAACTCACTCGGAGGCAAACTTTCTATCTTATGAAAGCTATCAGCTAAGTTATTAATAATATTAAGCGTCGCGTATAACAAAGTGTTTAAACCTCCAACATCGCGGTTACGTTAATTTGTCGTCTGTGTGTTTTAGTTGATTTATGATATAACTTGGTGGGATAATTTATTAAGTGCACCCTTCATATTGTTATATTTTAACAATATGTAAGAACAACTATGGCTTTAGAAAATAATTTAACTTTTAATACCATGACCAGAAAACCTCTCTGACGAAACATCGCATTACAAAATAAATGTAAATTTTGGAATAACTACTTCGTTTTATTCACTTTCTTTATTATTATTTATTTTAACATTCATTTTATTATATCAGAAAAATTATACTTCATCTATACTTATTAAAATTTGTTTATTGTCTCAAAGACGTATCTCGCAATATTGACAACAAGAGACATTTTTGTAAAAACTTAAGGAGCCACCGATTGATTTAAACTGAAACGTTCATTTATTACAACGAGAAATGTTTCGAAGAGCTATTTGATCTGATGCCTGCCACCGAATTTCATCACCGCACATCTCGCCATCGCCTCATTTACCATCCATACCACCTGGATGCGTGGCGATCTTCCACTGTGACAAAAGTCTTTCAAGGACTTTTTTTCCACGTACCACTCGAACGTTGAACGAACTTCCTTCGGCGGTTTTTCCAGATCGATACGACATGGGTAGCTTCAAAGGCATATATTCCTACCTCCAAGGCCGGCAACGCTCTTGTGACTCCTCGGATGTTACAAGAGTTCATGGGCGGGGATGATCACGTATCAACAGTGACCCGCAAGCTCGTTGAATCTCCTCTAACATATTACATATATATACTATACCTACCCTGTTAAATCCACCGACTCCTAGGCAGGAAGAACTTGAAGACTCTTGGAAGGAAGAAGGAATTGAATGTGTACGTGACTCCTATTATAAAAGTTTTACCCTTAAAGATACTTACGATTGGACCTCTTTGTTCATTGACTCCACACTTGTCCTTTTTTACATATAAAAGGTACTTTGGGGTTCAGACTTCAGACAATATCACACCCTTCTAACAGCAACTATAATATTAAGGAAAGTATTAGTAAGTAAGTATAAGCTATAATATTCACAACAACAAAAAAGAATTACGTACAAAAAACTTATTATTTACATCATAAAATAATAAATAAAAAGAAATTTATAAATAAAGAACAATTATTAGTAATTATTATTTAAATAAAATAAAAACACATCATACTAATATTATAAAGAGGAAATATTTGTGTTTTTGTATGTATGTTTGTAATGTTTTCACACAAAAACTACTGGACCGATTTCAAAAATTCCTTAATAATTAGAAAACTGCATCTTCACTGAATGACATAGGCTATATAACATTTTCAAAAAAAAAAATCCCTAATACAAATGTGACCCAAGGTGTGCAAAAATTGGTTATAAAATATCTGTCATGGCGTGAGCTGCGGAAAGTATTGATGATAGAATTTAAAAAATGTTCTACAGTATTATAGAACGTATTAATCTCTACAAGAAAGTCCATAATACCGTAATACCATATATCTAACTACTGTAGTTAAGCCACTATAACAACTTTTTTACATTTTCAAATTTATAAAAGTGCCGACTATAATCAATCAATTGCACAAATGTTTATCCCATTAAGTTATATTTTATTAAAGAGCGTTTTAACACCTATAAAAACTTCTAAATTATTAAAATTGGACAATCCATTCAAAAGTTCACTACCACAAGATCGGTATCTATGCGTGTGAAACCGCGGGGCATTGCTAGTTATTTATAATGTTAGTTCTAAACAATATTATACATTGCACCAAACACAAAAGTTCTGGTCTCTCGGTCGTTTCTATATCACAAATCTAATAATAATGGTTAGTACAACCCTTGGGGAATTTTATCTAATAAATACTTATATATAATGTTAGCTCGGAACGTGTTGCTGAGGTTGTCTAGAAATGTCCCCACAATAATTACCTACATCTCATCCGGTCATATGAATAATATAAAGATATTGGATTAACTTTTGACAATAACTGACTGACTCTGACAATTGTTGAGATTCTGGTCGATTCTTCAGTCGAGCAGCATTCTGAACCAGTAGCTTACTAACGGTCTGACTACACTGACCTTTTTTTAATGTAATAATTGAAACAAAGATGCCTGTGAATATCTATTTTAATAAAGATATTTTGAATTATTGAATATTGTGAAAATAAAACATTTATGATAGTAATAGTAATTAATTTAATGTAGAGATAGCAAAGGAGCTGTAATTTTTAAAGTTACAAGAACTGTATTAACATTTTAAACGACGAGGACATTTGGATCTACATAAATTGAAGTAACATAGAGATGAAAGACTGGTTTTTGAGATTAGAAAACCATTTATCGTTGCTGTATTCAGTTACTGAGTGGAAAAATGTATTTATTATAAATTATTACTAAAGATATAAATGTTTATAAAAGTTTAATTAATTATTAAGAATCAAATATGCCATTCAAGGGATCGATGGGTGTTGTTTAGAAAAAAACCTTTTTTGGGCCAATACAGAATATAATAAGTTCTGAGTTCCAGTCTATGGTCACCTTTATCATACAAGTTGGTCAACCTTCTATATATAGGAGTGTCTAAGTGATGTTATTTTAATGAAACACGTTCATTACTTTGCAATCATTTTACATTCAAGTTAGTAACATTAAAACTATGGATTGCTATTAATAAGATGCGTCAGATATATTATGTGTTTGTTGCAGCGACTTCAGACTCGTTGCTATTATTTCTTCAACGTTCATAAATAAATTTCTGTATTTTATTTATCTATATGTTAAATTATAATAAGTAACAGAGATATAGTTGATTATAAATTCTCGTACAGTAATTCTCGAATTCTGCTGACTCGTTGAGTCTTCACGGCTGTGAACTCATGTTCACGCATGAGTTCACACCGAAGAACAGACGTGCGATAGATACGGCTGAACCAATTGTGATTTATTTATCTAATTCTTCACAAATATATACTCTTTTAAGATAAAAATAAAGTAGTTTTTGTGGATCGGTAAAAGTTTTTGAAAACCCTGAATCATAAAACTGATTTGGGTAGCTTTGCGTTTTTAACCATCTATGAATAAAGTATTTCCTTAAGATAATTTCTTTTATCTGTAATAGGAATTTCAGTAGTTTTTTTATTTGGTTTCCACATCCATAATAAGGTTTCTAATCAGCTGAACACACATAATTTAATCTGATTATCTCCGACCCACAGAAATATGTCTCCGAGAGATGTCCCCGTTAGTGCTGAGCTTGGTAATTGTATGGTAATCTTTTTACTACAGTTACATGAATTTTAATTAACCCAACATAATTAAAATATCTTATATATATATATATACATATATATATATATATATATATATATATATATATATATATATATATATATTCTTTAACGACAACTGTTACTTCTTTTAGAAGTCCTTAGAATTGATTGATCAGTTAAGAAATAAAAAATGTCGAAATTGATATAATTAGCAAAATGTAATGACATAAAATTAAAAAAAAAATAAATAAGACACCGACACGTGTGATGATTTTAAGGCAAACAAAATCACATTGCCAAATTTTTTTGAAATTAAAATACTAAGATTTTTATCTAAAATTGTAATTAAAATATATTTAATTTAATTCAATAACAGCAAAAGCAAAAAGATAATTTCTAACATCTGTCACACGAAGACGTCCCAAAACTTTGAAATATCACGTAAGTTTAGCTAAATTGTTTGAAATATAAAGTTGCAAGTAAATATCCCGCTGTAGGCAGCGATCAGTCCGTGAATGCGTCCTCTACTCAGTGCTACCGTAGCGTCGACGCGAGGCAGTATTTTATGAGGCTGCAATCCCATTTGTTCCCGTACATTTTAAAGTGACTGTGTAGTGTCTAAAAGTGGGAGTGATTATAAAAATGGATATTATATGTATCTAATTTTTAATGGCAACCAAAAAAAAAGTTATTCGTTTGCCGTCAGTGGTAAGATATTAAAAATTGGATTGAGAATGTTTACAGGTTTTTACGTATTGCAAAACACACACGCATGGCATTTGCATTGATTGGTATTTTATTTTTATCTATTAGGTACTTAGTGTTTAATAATTTACTGTGAATAGTTTGTAATATAAATCTTCAGATATTTAATGCACTAGTGTTTTTAAACTGCATGGTAGTTTTAGTAGCCACATATTTTACCAGCATTTAATAGACGCACCGTTTATTATAATAGAAATGTTCATCGAAAGCTGGGTGTAAGTTAAGTGAAAACACTCAACTTTGCTTGAATAAAACTTTAAGAATATTCATGAATTAAATTGGTAAATTTTATCTCGCATGCATATGAATTGTTACTTTAGAACTTGTAGTAAACACTTCGAGTAGTTGGAAAATGAACCCGAACGTAATGTACGTACGTGTAGAGACGTATTCGTATTATTGACGTATGGATGTATCCTAGGTTCGATTCCCATCATGATTACGTATGGAAAATATTAAAATATAGATATGGTTCCTTATTTAACCATTTAAAGATAAAATAACCTTTAACCTTTAAAAGATAAATTAAGATCGGGCCTTGCTATTAATATGTAATGGGTTTTCTAGTTCTGTAATATAATTAATGTATAACATTGTGTTTGTTTCCACCCTTTCGATCGGTAACTCTCAAACTTTTATTACTTCCTCCCTCCCCAATGTTTCCCCCATTAGTAAACAATACTAATAGAATCAATCGTGTCGTGACAGTTCCTATATTTGTAGTGTGATGATTTAATGACAGTCCGTGATGATAATGTTGACGAGGGTTTGTAGCCCGGTATCTTTAAGTGTTATCTTTTACAAAATAAACTTTAAATATATATTGTAACCTACGCGGATATAAAATATCATTTTTGTATATTCAGTAAATAATTAAGCGCATTGAAACACTTCTAATGTTTAAGTATCAACTAGTTAACGAAACGACCGACATATGTAAAGTAAAGTGTATATATATATATATATATATATATATATATATATATATATATATATTATATTAGTATATAGATATATACCATACTTTAGATACGTATTATAAGATTTAATATCTTATACATTATATATAAGATGAGCACAGACACTGACAAGCGAAATATATACTACAGATATAATAGTAGTATTGATACATAATGGATAGTGGTTCTGTCGTGTAAATTGAAAACTAAAGTACCTTTTTGTTTTCCAACCTTGTGAATTTCCATTGTCACGGGATGTGTAGTTGCATTTTAGTTCAATAGATGGCGTTAGTATCTAAAATAGATCGCGCTTTGTCACGTCTTGCTTTCCGGAGCTTTCTAAAATGTTTTAACTAAATGAGCAAGTTCTTTAAACTAAAATAGGAAGTTATTGTTTTGATATTTATTTATTTTACGTTGACAGCGTTAAAAAGAAAGGTTTTTTATTTAAACCCAGTTATGGAATATACCTTAAACAAGTATAGTTAATCAGCATGTAATGACTCACTAGTTACTTCCAGACGTAAACCGGTCAAGTTGCGGCCTTGCATTTCAAAGGCATATGTCGATTTGAACTCTAATAAAAAAATACTTATTTTGGTCATGGTTGATCGACAATCTCTGGGAAATAATTTAGTTCACATGACAAATCTATTATTATTATCTATAGATTTAAGGTCATCTATTTGATTGTCTTTGTATACAATAATGCTACTAAATGGGGATAAAAGTAAATTTAAGTATAATATCCTTATTATAAAGTTATAAATTTTCTACTCTCTTATCAAATATATTTACAGATATTCTTCTCTCGTATCATGTGAATAAAGATGTAATCGATCAAAAATCAATATCATAACTCGTAATTAAATATTGGTTACCTACATCTTGGATTTCAAGGCACCCAGTGACATGGGTCCCCAACCTAGTACCCTGAATGTATTAGGATCCGCAGTATTTGAAAAGTTATCAATTGAATTTCTCTTCTATAATCAAATATTTTAAGTAATACATATTTTATGCGTAGATAATATGTTATGAGTCTCTTTAAGTAACTCGAGGTCTCTCTGATACATTGGTGGCATACGATTACATTATCAACTTCACCCCGTTCCTTCGAGTAGCAATTGAATAAAGGGGTCCCAGGTTTTATTGGAAATTCTACCCTGAAAAAGCAATAAGGAATAAAGGGAAAGGAAAGTTTATTTTACTCAAAAAAAATCAAATATATTTGTTATAATATTACTTTACATTTTATATATATTAAACATTACTGTAGCTAGTTTAAGATTTTAGTTCTCATCAAAATGTAACATTTAATTTGTTTTATCAAAATGATAGATTTTTTTTTATTTCTAGTTCATCAATTTCAAATTAAATTATAAGTCTTAGCAGGTTACTTAGATATCAATTTATATAAAACATGTTTATTTGAAAGGAGTGTATCAAATTGAAAACATCATGTAAGATCATGTCGTTTCATAGACCATGGTTTCAGGGAGATTGATAGTGAAGGTTGGAGAAAGAATTACTCTGAGTAGAAAACGAATCTAACTAAAATATAAGATGTATACTAAATCAGCTGAGCACGTTCATTTATTTGTTATAAAAATTAACACAATACTTTTTTCTTCTAATTACTAAATAATAATTGGCAATGCTATATTTCTCCATCGTTAATCTTTTGAGGCTGAGATGTAATATAAACCATTTTGTCATAACGACATTAATTAAAAGATATTTGATCAATTTTCCTTAACAGTAAGATTTTATTAATGGTACAGAAATCTTTAACTTACTACTCGTTTAATAGTTAATCAATTTTCAATAATATTTTTATGAAGATGCTGCCGCAAAAGTCAGAATGTAGCAGCAGTATTTCGCTGTAATTAAATTTGAGTGAGAACGTATCTGTAACTCTCCCTACCATTGCTAAATTTGTCTATATATGTCTTGAGTGGGAACATATCTGTAAGTTTTTTTTCAACCCAAGTCTTGACATAAGCTATGGTAACCACATCCCTAAAATAAAACTATATTTGTCTTGTACACAAAATCTTAAAAAAATACTTTTAAGTGTATGAATACAATAGTGATTGTATAATGTTAACACAAACTCAATAATTGAATATATTTCTCAATAACGTTAACTAATCGGATGTATTGAAAGGATAATCTGACCCCAGACGTCGGTCCTAGGGGTTACATATTTATATTGATATTCGTGTTCGAAATGGCGAGAATGGGATACTGATATCGGTTTAAACCAACTGGAGATAGATACTTCGAATTACAATCCCATATTTTCATTCATTTGGTATTTTTATCAAAAGTACTCTCGATTTTAGTATAAAAGAATTGTTTCTAGTATTTTTTATTATTTTTAACTTTCGTTACAATTGCTTTTCATCAAAATCGATCTAATTAGCTTTAATTATGATTAAAATTCAACGCTAATAGAGTATAAGAGCTTTTTTATGCGATGAACAAAGGTCTCTTGTTTTTTGCAGTAATATTATTGAAAAATCCTACTCTCAGGTGGCTTATGCTTTAAAAATGTATAACATCAAACAAAATATCTTTGGGACGTATTTGTGTGTAATATTCATTTGTTGTATGAAATAATATCCAAAATGAACTGGCACGTGTAAGAGGATTAACGCGGGTCAGTGACATTAACTAGTTGTTATCCCCTACTATTGTTATATTACAATAGTAAGTATGTAATTTAAAGTTTGTTTGTTTTGTTAATAGAGAAAATTTATTGAAGTTTTCTTAATTTAAATGAAAATTGCGTATAAAATATTACATGGACTTAATAGATGCAGAGAATCCAGAGGAATGAGAAACAGGTGACGAAGATTATAGGTGAATATAGAATAAAAAAAAGAGTTCTAAGAAAGAAAAGAGAACGATCTAATAGATGTAAGATAAAAATAGAATAATGACTAATAAATTAGTACGCATTTGTTCATGCTGCACTGTTTTTGAGTCTGACACCTTAAAATGTAACACCATGTACCAATCTATTAATTAAACTCCAATCTATAAATCACTTTTGTTTATAATGGCAGGGGAGAAACGATACTAAAGGTTGACGTGATCCATAATTATGAGCAAATATTGGATATTGTCACTTAGGAATAAGGAATAATTTAAGTACAGTAGAAAAGTACTGGGAGGAATTTGGCCTTCAACTCTCCAATCTTGCGAAATGAAGTCATGGTGGATTCTTTCCCAAATCTTCTTCGTGATGATACTACCATCTTGGTAGAGACATTCCGTATGAACTGCATTTTTTTTCTTGTTAAAAAGCATTTTTCTTGATACCCATACTATACTTACTACATTATTTTAAGAATCCTAATGTTAGAATCACGATAATTCTTCATTCCTCTTAGATGACACCTCTTCTCAATGTGGAGTTACCACGAGAGGATGCCACCATAACTGAAGTCAGTCAGTAAGACTAACTCTATCGGCTCGATGACTTTAATGAAGTTGATTCTTTTTAGTTTCATCTTCGAAAAACACAAGATTGAGCATTTTTCATTGACCTTTTAAGCACTAGTTTCTATTTTCGTAATGACTTTAAAGAAACTGGGACTATTATGTTCAATAAACCTGAAATCGGTAGCTTCTAATGCTTGTACCATTGACTAAATACAACGATGAACAGTTCCAATTATCAGAGAACTAATTCTCTATTATGATAAGTGGTCCTCTTAAAAAACCGCCTAATTAAAGTTTCATACACCCGTCTGTCCAAACTTATATAAAAAACAAAACGATAATCCAAACTTTTAGTGGAAAATTTTATAGAAAATGGCAGAAACAATATTGATAAGACTATTTTCAAAGTGTGAACAAAGTTGGGGACAAAGGCATTAAGAGTTAAGTTCTCAGACTGAATCGATGCAACTTTAATCAGATGAAATTTTGTCTTTTTGCGATATTTTCAACAATATCTTAACGAGACTTGTTTGTTTGATTGATATAAATAATTAATTTAATCATACTTTTCAAGACCAACATATATTCCTAACATGAAGTATTTTATATTTTAACTATTGATTCACAAAACTATTAATAAATATAATAAATTTATTTTCAATAACAATACTTTAATTTTAATAAATTTGTCTCGTATATTATTTAATATAATTCGCTGCATCAGGGATAAATTAAAAACAGGAGATAAGTAAAATTAATGAGTAAACTTTTGGGGAATTCGACAGGCTTCACTATTTACAAATTATATACAGAAACTTCGCCTGCTTCAAACCCATTATATACTTACAGATAAATGTTTAGTTATTATTAATTTTAAATAAAAAATACTACGAAAAATACTCTATAATCTGCTCTTCTTTTCCATTTCAGATCAATCGATACTTAAAAGTTTTTAAACCTATTCCCTTAACAATTCCCTGTTAGAATTTTTAACTAACCCGCTTCCTGTTCCAGAATGTTCAATAATCAGTACGTAATAAAAGTAAAAAACTACCAATTAGCCTATTTTTAAATCCTCTATCGATTTTGATGCAAATATTACATATTTTTTGTTATGTTTTCGATATTTTTTTTTCTTTTATTAAACCATCATCCCATCTTTATAATTTTATATAAAAGTACCAAACAATTAAAATAGTATTTTCCCAATTTAACCCCAAATTAATTAGTGATTCAAAGTTAGTTTGGTGTTCAGTGATATTGATGAAAGTTTGTTAATTTATTTGTTTTTGTTCACCGAATCAAAGATAACTGAATAAACAAGCCTCATTGTACAAGTGGTACTTATTCGTACATATTACAATATATAAAATACAAATAATAAAATTAATGAATTTTAAAGACAGAGGGTTCTATTTTTATTCAATAAAGTCTACTTTTATCGTTTTGATTTTGTTGTCTGTTTGTTTGTTATGGCCGAAATTTGAATATTTATCAAAATATATACAGAAAAAAATTGTCTACAACAAATAACTGGTTTAATATTGATTAATTTGATCTGGTGTTGTTTACTAAAACAAAAAAAAACTTTCGTTTTCACACGAAAAGTTTTTTTTCGAAATAACATACGTAACTGTAATATATAGTTACAATAAAACAAAAATATATAGATATCTGTTAATATGTAATTCGAAGTGGTTAAAAGTGAGGGACTAGTAACAGCTAATAAGAAATATTAAACACGACTTTACATTATTATAATTACAAGAAATATTCGTAGCTGGACAAATTTATATAACATTACATCAAGATCACATTCTGATGACAAATAATATTTAGGCAATAAACTATTGACAGAACATATCTGTCAGAATGACATTTCAAAACGTGACGTCAAAAACAAATTTAATGAAGCAATAATGAACCAAATCATTTGGAACTGTTTTAGATAACTATTATTATTCAGTAAGTTTTTAATGGCCCCATTTCTTGTAAATATTCCAAAGAATATTTTTAGTTAAAGTATCAGTTTAATTACATAAGACAGTTAAGCTTAGTACACAAGCGAGCGACGTCTAAATCCGTCTCATTTCGTTAATGACATGAAAGCATTCAGCACCACGTGTGCACACGGCTTTATAGAAAATATTTTCAGAATTTATTATAATATAAATATTATAATAATGTTACAAATACAAAGGTCGTCTACCTATTAATATATGTAAATGAAGCAGGTGGATGTAACATGTATCTTTCGTCACATTAACATATACATTACATTATTTGTCGTATTTCCGGGTCCCGAGGGAGTTTCGTAAAAAGTTTTGGCAGCGTCTCAGTATAAGATGTTTTGATTTCAAGTTTGTGTGAGCCTTCATTTAGGAAGTCTTCTCGGCTAACATGTATATAAATGTATATATGTATGTCCATATATACAGTATTTAAAGATGATTGTCATTTGCAACACGCCTTTTTTGTTACGAATTATAAAATTTAATACGATTATTTTTTATTATACATGTTTTCTATATCAAAATTACCAATATCCAGATCTCAGATATACTGTGACCCCTCAGGCAGTCAAGACTAGACGACCTATATATATATACCTATTTATCTATATATATAAATAGGTAGTATTTATAAAAATGTCCTTACAGTCTAAGTCACTGCTGATCAAAGATTTTTCGAACTTAACACGTTATGCTTAATACCGTGACCCTCCGAGAAGATTTGCCTTCAATCAATATTATTATTTAATATTTTAAGTCCGCATATTAAAATTATTTACTTGTAATATAGAGAAAAAAATATTTGTGAATGTAGTATTTATAATACTAGGATCCGCCTCCGTGTGCTGGGGGGTTGAGCTGAGCACCCTCAGTTTTTTTACCTTCATTTCTGAACGGATATTTTAATTCTGCTTTTTTTTAAACATGCCCAATCCCAAATTCTACAGTTCTTTATTATCATTCAAATCGGTTCAGTACTTTTTATGTGATGTTACTTCAAACAGAAGAAAAGGCATTTTTATATACAATACCAATTTAGTATCGAGTAATCAGTTCAAAACACAAGTATAAGTAAAGTTTATGTTTAGAATTTTGAGAAATATTAACAGTTACTTTAATATTTTTGTTAAAATATTATTTAAGTTGTCCGTGAAATATTAATATTAAACTCACTGAATTAATTTAATGTTTTTAGGTTACAAAAATTTAGGTTAAGCCGTACCCTCAAAATCCTGTCTGATGTCTGAATAACAAAGATATTTAAAATAGAAAACTTAAAACTGAATAAAAATGTATACGAGGTTAGAGTAACGAGGGATGCAAATTATGAACTAGTTATACAAGTGACTTGTTTCGCGTCTATCGCTATATTAACAGGAAAAGGTGGCTACCTTATCCATATTTACCACTCACTGACTCATTACGAAATATCTGAAACTATCTGTCCGATTAACTTAACATTTAACATAGTTACTTCTTTTGTGACGTAGACGTCCATTAAGAACCTATTTTACGGAATTCCTATCCCAACAGATTTCAACTTTTTGCATTTCGACCAGTTTTAAACCTGAAGGACAACACTTAAAGCGGGGGTAAGAGTTACTATAGCAACGGTTACCATAGCAACCTAAGTTCACATCCCAATTAATAGTGCCTAGCGAAGCGGGAGGGAATAAACTAGTAATAATATATGTGAAAAATTTCTTACAAATCAAAGTAGTACTATAGATGTGGTTAAAGGACAAACATTCAAACACCCAACCGTATTAATGTCATAAATGCTAACTGTGTAGTATTCATTAATTAACTTCAGCTATATCTCTTGATGGGTAATCATAGATTATATGACTAATGAAAATGTACTTGTAACTTTTGTTTTCAAGAGTAAAATAGATAGTTTAATTAAAATTATGGTCAGTAATATTTATTGAGCGAAGCGAGCGAGCGCTCTACTGGAGACTTTTTCACATTCTTTGTCACGAATAGGCTTGAAAACTACTTGACGGAAAGTTATGAAATTTTACAATCAAAAAGACACACATTAGGTGACGGATTTAAAAAAAAAATTGAAAAATGTCATGTCGTTAAGGAATAATCGTCAAAAAACTGATATCCCATTGAAGTCAATGGGAAACGGTAAGTTATTACACTGGGCTCGCTTCGCTAAATATGCTTACGGCACCCGAGATTTCGCGAGTGCACCGAGTCGAAATTGAGGGTCTGTTGGCGGCCCTAGTTCAATATTGATGTTAGTAGTATATTCGTGATACCTGTAACTTAATATTAGTATAAATATAATTGTTAATATATAGTGAAATAACTATATACCTACGATATTGGTCCGCGCCCTCGATGTTTCACTGCAGAGGCTTCTGGCTAATGAAATAGATTAGACGCAGCTAAATGTTCTACTTCGACAGTAAATAATCAAAATAGGCTTCTGTCAACAATATAGTTGATGTTGCTTCATCAACTTGTAGTATTAAGAAAGCCGAATTATAGTTGAAACAGATTTTTTTTTCAAATTGATACTATTAGTAAACATAGTATTAATTTTACTTTTTTTTTCTGAATCGTCTTAAAACATTGAAGATGACTGAATTATATATTACTAGCTTATTCCCTCCCGCTTCGCTGAACACACTATTAATTTGAATTAAACTTAGGTTGCTATGGTAACCTTTATCTTATTAGCCGTTGTCATCGTAACCGTTGCTATGGTAACCGTTGCTATAGTAAGTCTTACCCCCGCGTTAAGTGTATATCTCCTGTAGTTTTAAAACTTGGCGAAATGCAAAAAGTTGAAATCCGTTGGTATAGGAATTCCATAAAATCCGTTCTTAGTGGACTTCTACGTTACAAAAGTAACTATGTAAAATTTAAAGTTAATTGGACAGATTCAGAGATTTCGTGATGAGTCAGTGAGTGGTAAATCGCCTGTATATATATATATATATATATATATAGATAACGATGTCGATGTTTCGTTTACATTATATTGTTCTGTGCCAATCACAGATTGGTTAATTTGTAAATCCACGTAGCGTCGTATTTGCGTAGATAAAATTAATCGATATTGCCGTCAGGAAATTAAGAACATTTATATTATTTGAATGTTTCGTAATCTGTTTGTACAATAATGATTCAGCTCAAGTTGGCTAAGGGAGTAGTAGAATCTGCAAAAAAAAAATTTAATATTATTAGCCTACTAGGCATTATTTCTGACTAGACTATTAGGACACAATAATACTAATGTTGGTTGATAGTAATATATCGGAAACTGAAATATATAGCAAGTGGTCGTAAAGAAAAAAAACCCGCCAAGTGCGTGTCGACGTAATGTAAGTCCGTAGTTGCCAATGATGGATAGTTAGGTATAAGACATATATATACGCGGATATGTTGTAAATCTTCTCGAAATACACAATGTTATATTTCCATTCTATTATTTAGATCTATCTTAGATATAGTAAGCGTTTGCACAAAAACATATATATTTTAAGTTAGGCGACTTTTAGTTAGCCTTGTGGTCGTTTTCTTTTTAATGTTGTTAAAAATTGAGAATATATATTTCCAAAATAATATTCTACCACTTTATTGTCATTTAAAATATGTATGTTCGTATCAAATTACAACTTTCTAGTATTAAGTATCTGAGCTAGTCTGCGGAAAGACGGTCGGATAGACATGACGAAACTATTAGGGTTTTTAGTGGATTACGAAACCCTAAAAATCGGAAATCTGTGATTGATTGATAATAAATGACTTCATTTTTAACATAATACTTTGACAGATACATGCACGTATAGCACGGCTTTTATAGAAATTGTAGTTGTAATAAAATTCATTATTTTAATATCGTTAGCAAAGTTTTTAACTTCCTTTACACAAACTACACTATTGTATTATTCTTGTACCTTTAGTTATGCGTCCCAAATAATTTCAGGTTGTCAAAAATTTTGAAAATTCAGAACTTTATAGTTGACAAAGAATCTTTTAATTGATATCTATTTAAACATTAACATACAATTCGATCCTAATATTATCAGCGTCAATATAAAAGTAATCTTGACTGATTTATCAAGGCTGAGGCGGTTTTATGACGTAATCAATCACAAAGGGAGGTTTTTTGGAAATTACTTAGTTTAATAAGAAACAACATAAGAAACATACAATTTTATTTTAAAATTATAGTTAGGGATACAAAATCTATAGAGCACTGAGTAAGAGGAATAAATGACAGGTTGTATTGAAGTTGTAAAATGTTCAATATAAGAATCATAAAATTTTATCTTTAAAGTTACAGTTAAGAATAAAATTTCAATAAAAAATCTATAAAGCACCCAGATATATGAGAAATAATTGAGGAGGGAAGAGAATAGTATCAGTGTAGTAATAAAAGGAAGTCCTAAAAATAGACATACTAAATAGTACTAAATAAACTGAGTTCTATAATATCTACTGACATGTGTATACTTAAAGGATAGTGGTTTCAATAAGTAATTGGGATAAGGGATGGAAGGTGATGAGTCAGGCTGTCAGTACCACAAAGTAATAAATAAAATCTTTATATGTTCGGATACGTACTGACGGATAGTAATTCATTATATCTCATAGACTCTTTGCAGTGTCTCTGATAAATAGACCAAAATAATCCTCCATTGAATCGATAAGCCAGAAGTATTTATTAGTATATAAGATTAAATATTTCTAGCAATGGTGATAAAACAAATGTAAGCCCACAGTCCTCAACACGAAACCATAGGAATGTTAAAATTGGATCAGACATTATTGCATAAAAGATATTTCAAATATCTTGAAGCGAATAAAGAAACGTGTTTTTCTAACGTGAGTTTCTTATTGTATTTCTAATTTGCTCAGTAATAAAAACTATTATGATATAAAATAAACTAAACAAGTATCCAATTTTAAATAATAATATTTGGTTCGCTTTAACCGAACGCTTGCCAAGTCGGTAGTTATTTTCATATTTCTATGAAAACTTTAAAGTAAACTGGAGTAAAATAACATTTATGAAACAAAATTTAGCCTATAAATAACTTCATATTATGAACATATAACTAAAATTATGAAACAAAACATCTCACTGTCTCTGTCTGCACTTAACTACTACTAGGCTAAGAACTACTTACTCATCACACTTTGTTTCCGATTTTGTGTATATTTGATATACAGTTACGTAATAAGTGCTAATATTTATCTGTCAAACATCAATAATGCTTTATTTAAACTAAACTTACGCAAAATTATTTAGTTTAAAAACTTATTTGCTGATTTAAATTAAAACAGATGAATTATTGGTCGTTTTGTTAACGTCTATGTAGTCAGATAAGTATCTGTGAGGGTAATGAACAATATGTCTAGACATATTGTATAGTATAACTGGGAATATTTATTATCAAACATACGCTCGAACTTGTTATAAATCTAAAATGTAATTAAAATATACATATATATATTATTTGTATACATAATTATATAAACATCTCTGAAATGAAATCTCATTTGCTGAATGTAAATAAAGTATGTGTAAACGATCGTATTCCAACATTTTATTTTACCATAAATGTACGATTACTTGCAATATAGGATGGTTTGGTGATATTCAAATAACGTGCTGCTCCAAACAAAAACGTGATATAATCTCTTACAAATAGAGATGAATCTCCCATTACACTTGTACGTTGAGGTCTTGAATAATAATATATGAAATCGTGATTACCTCAAAATGCCTTTTGAATTAAAGATACACTGAGATTTTGCTTTTTGCGAAACGAATTTACGTTGAACTATTTGAGAGTTTGCTCGCTTATAATTCACGATAAAATATTATTGTTGTAACAGTTTTATAATGAGCAATATTAAAATGAAATATGGAACGAAAATTGTCAAACTTAAATCATCATTTCAATCTATCCCTAATTTCCTTACAAACGTAATATAATTACCGAGCACGGGGACGTAACACAATTATTCCTTGGGAAAGATTATATTACCTGAAATTAGATAAATGTAATGTTATTTCTCGAATTTTCATGAATATTTTTTGTGAAAACAGCTTATTATGATCGTTTATAAAACGTAGATGTTAAAAAAATTAAATCCTTGGGTCTAGAGTAGACTAGACTAGTGCTGACAATAGTACCACCCGATGAACGGTAAAATATTTGACACGAGCAGGATTTAAGCCTTTGTAGTATAGTAGCTTATTGAATTATCATTCTAAAGTATAACTTAATAGCATTGGCTCAATATGTTAATCTAATGACTTGTTAATTGTATCCTATAGCTTTCTCCATTCGTAACTTGAAACTTTATTTCTTCATTAAAGTTTTTAAAGTAATAAAGTAAATTTGTCATAATTTCTTTGATTTATCATTGCGATATATTTAAATGATTTGTTAGAGATAGTTAAACCCATTGATTGATAAATACCATAAATGGAAGGGATCCAGGAACACGAATAGGGCGTGGTTGGAAAGACTTTCATAAATTATAAGATATTGCGAACCTTAGGTTATTTATTCGGTGTTTAGTTTATGTAATATCTATAATAATTATAACTTAAGCCTATAGATTCTAGGGAGAAGCATTCTCTTACAGTATATTATTATATTTAAGTATAAAAATAAGTATTATATGATAGAGAAATTAAGTAACGCCATATTTGTGTTAGATTCTTCAACTTATTTGACAGTGAATTTATATAAAAAATATAATTTATGTTTAATGTTATAACTCTGACTCCCTGAAAATATTTTAGCATAAAAAACAGTGTCACATTCAAAGTACTTTTTTATTTTATAACGTAATACGTCTTCATTAAAATATTTGAGCATTGTTTAATAAATAAAATATAAAACGAAAATGTATTGTGTGTTCATTTTCCTTTGATATCAAAGAATTTTCCGGAAAATATGTATTTTTAACAACACCTTAAGTTATTCTTCAATTACACCGCGTACCTGTGTACACAGATCTTTTGTGGATATCGCCCAAAGCCTACTTATAATGAGTAGATCTTAATCTTAGCTGTTCTTCATAATGTTTATAAATTATTTAAATAAAAGGAAAAAGGAAATAATGTCATACATGCGCAATATTTGTAATCCAAAATAATTAATATCCAGGATATCTTTTGATGAATATTTAGAGGCTGTAGAAGACAGGACAAGGGGAGTGTCTTGTGTTAGACTAATTAGGATATATAGCCAATATATATATATAGGAGGCCTGTAGGACTAAAAGACTGATCATACGGACCGATAGTAATAGAATAATAACTTATATTACAAAACACTCATCTGGAAAGCAACAAGAACAAATACATATAACTATATTTAAAAATATCTTCTCTGTTGATAAGCATGCATATGATAATCATTTTGAACTTTTCTTCTCTAATTCAATGCGATACCATTTCTAATGTCCGTAAATTATGGAACCGCACTTCTGGTGTTAATGATACTGTAATTAATTAAGGATCTTGTACAACGCTTAATTGTAGGTTTAAGCTTATTGTTAATGGATAACATTTGATAACTAGGAATTAAATCAAAAATTAAATTGGGATGCATTAATTGTTTTTAATAACTTTAATGGAATTATATGGTTTAGTACATGTCTATTGGAGCAATCCGACGACTTTGTCACAATTGATACCTTGTTAGTTTATTAACTACATTTTATGCTACAATATTGTCTTTTTCATCTTAAGGAATATAGTAAGAACAAACGCACTCGGGAACATAATATTATTTCAGGATAAAGCATCCTATTTCAAATATCTTTATAAAAAATGTCATAAAAATTCAGGTGTTGGTTTCAGTGTGAAGGCACAACAGTCAGATATCGTTATTTTTGTATTTATAATATTAAGTCTACTCATTAAGATGTAAAAGTTGATAAAGTTATAATAGAATGTTGTTAGTAAACTACAAGTATACTCATAATAAAATAGTAAGTAAAATAGTTCCATATTTTTTTTGTATAATTATACTACTAGGATTCGCCAACCGTGCGCGGCTGGTGTTGAGCTGAGCCCCTCTCCTTTCTTCTTTTCTTGATAACTTTTGAATGGCTAGACATTTTTTCAATCTGTTTTCGCTATAACATCCGCGTTCGGCTCAACATACATGAGATTTTTTTTTAGCTAATTATCTCGTCGCATTCTGAAGACAACTAAAGACAAAAAAAGGTCTCCCAAACGGTTAACAGCTTCTCTTACGCTCAGCTCAATTATTCGTTTTTCCATCGGAAGAAATATAAGATATTTTCTATTCAAGACAATTTTCTCAATTCCATGGAAAAATACCATAACTGGTTTTGCATATTATTACAATTACAAACTCCTGAGGGATTTCAGTGAAAGTAAAAGTGATGGTCAATTCTCACATTTTTCCATTCTTCACGGAAAACCCAAAAAATATTAGGTTCATAACGAAATGAAAACTCAAGAGCAAATATCAAATAAGTAAAAACTTAGAGCTGGTGCTTCCTATAATACTATTTTATTCCTGTCATTCCCGTGAAATGCGGTGAGCAATTGTTTGCTTAAAAATTCAGCTTTTAAAGGTTTCGATTATTTTAAAATAAACCGCCCGGAAATCTAGGTCAAGTTTGTACTGAAAATGCCTATCGATTGTAAAAGAATTAGATAAAATTGCTTCCACCATATTGTATACAACTTCAACTGATTATTAGTAAATATTTTCTTAATCTTGATATGACTTTTTGGTGATTTAGGTAAAGGTCAAATATTTTAATAAAAACCTTTTCCCTTTCTAAAAGCGATTCTTTTACTCGAAATCAGTTCTGACTTCAATTACTGGAAAAAATGACTTCTTCTTTTTATTTTGCATATTTTTAGCCAACCCATGTTACAGCCAACTTCAAATTTAGAGTTTAACTCAATCGATATAAGATAGAACAGTTTACCTCCAAAGCAATTTGGACCTTATGTGAAATTATTAAAATTGAAAATGTTTTAAAATATAATAATACACACGATTGGCAATTTAGGATGTGTAGAAAAGCGGCAGTAATATCTGAGATTGAAAATGCATATACATATTACATTATTGATTCGGATCACCTGGAAGTCGAAGTGGATCAACTGATTAGATGACCTGTAACCTGGACGCTTAGGACAGTTAGTACCAACGTACTAACTGTTCCACGCATCCATATTTTTTTGCGATATTTACATTATTGCTCGGTGTATGTGTAAATCTGCATTATTTCTTTGTGACCTGCTACGAACCACAGACTAGCTCCTTATATGAAAGTGAGTTTTATAATAAATAATGTTACTTGTACATATTTACAGTGCAAATCAAATAATGATGATTGCTCGTTTTAAACTCACAGGTTTTGTACTTTTAAATTGGGGTTTTTGTAAATGTATATTAAGCTGCTCGTGAAATGCAAAATCAAAATATTGGAAAAGTTTAGGCGAAAAAACAAAAAGATTACGATGTTTCTTTTAATACTTTCTGATAACTTCTCTCTTATCTCGGTCGTTAATTGGTTGACTTTCGCTTTTGGTTTGTTTAAGAGCAGTTTAACAGCGTTGTGTTTGTTTCGACCTTATTTATATTTTCTTTTATTAAATCGTAAATGTAGATATTTCAAATGGTTATAATTAAATATATTTCCTAATTCACAAAAAACACGACTGCTGTAATGAAGAAACTACATAACATAACAGATTTTAACTGCATCGGTACAGAGACTTTATAAACAAATTTTAAGGAAGACAATGGAATTTTATATAAATTGTTTTGCAGTCCGCAAAATAACTAATTATCAGAAACCAGAACTAGCAATGCAGACACAGAACTTTATGAGACCCAAAAGATGTTATAAATTACTTGTTTAGTGATTGGAACTAAAATTTTCCTTCTATATTCTAAGTGTATATTTTCTATGTATTTGGTTGTGGTGAGTTCCATTTCATTGAACATCTAACATGAAAATTAACTAATTAACTAATTACTTACAAAGCTTGTAAATGTTACTTGAACGCTATTCGACGGTTGAATCCACTAAAATACCATGAGTTGTAAATAAATAAATAATTTATAGCCCAAAATGAAATACAGATTTCATTTGTATTTCATTGGACAGAGCACTTTTCCGCTACACAATAGTTCATCTATTTTTACTTTGCATTGTTTAGAAAATTGAAATGGTTGTTCATATGTGACGCCGATTGTCGACCCTCGTCGATAGTAACAGCGAATAGCAACGGAGTTTCAAACAAGAGGGTTCTTTACCCCGTTATATCAACGTAAAATATTTTATGCTCGTTGTTTTTTATGCATACATTATTCGTATTTCAAACTTCTTCTAATATATTTAAGAATACTTAAATTGTATTTTAAAAATAGGTCTATGGTAATAAGAAAAATATTAAGTTAGTAGGACGATTAGGTTAGGTTAAGTTAGGTTTAACATTTTTAATGTATTAATTTGTTTATATTGTTATTGTCATTATCATCAGATTTGTGTATTACAAACTCTCTAGCGTAAATCGCTAACAGTCCATTAAATCAGAATACGGTCAAATGCATTAATTCAATTTCCTTTATCCACTTTAATTATTCAACGTGATTTACTCACAGTTTCAGTTACAATCGTTAAATATGGTATATAAACTCGATCCAGCTTAAGATTTTAAATGAAATTGACTCCCTTAAATAAATGTACTAACTAACTAACTACGATTCATTGCAAACAAATTGTATAAACTTTCATATGCAAGTGTGAGCGGGTACTAAAATTACTTCATGTGAAATTTAATACAAATTCAAAGAACATTGTCTATCTTTTCGCACAAACCTTTTGATTTTGATATGCACATTGTCGAAATGACAAAGTTTAATTAAAATGTCGCATACGAAATACGGAATATTTAAAAACACGTAAATCGTATTGCACTTCTTTGCGTATCCTTGCCCGTTGATAGTCTCTGTCACTTCAAACAACGTGACAGCTCTAATTGGATCACGTTTGTATACGAAGCTTCCTATCTGCGCCGGAAAATATTTTGCGCTATGTTTTCTCAAATTGACAAATTTATGACCGTCGTGTTGTTTACAGATAGGCACTTTATTAGGATTATTTGAAAGATAAAACAGACAAGAAAAAAAATATAATTTTCATTTTTATTTTGTCCACTTGCTAAAGAATATTCAAAGTATCTTTAATTAAATAAATGAAAAGATAAGTCAGGGTGATAAACTGTCGCCAAAAGAATAGAACCGGATGTTTAACCTTACAGAAAAGATGAAAAACATTGAAAAAATTTAAGATATATTATCTTTCGCCATATATATTTTAACAATCTAGACAACAATATCCGACACGATGAGTACGTGTAAACTAAATGTCCTGAATATGAAGAGCTGTCGCTATAACAACATCATCTAAGGTTCATAAAAAAAATATTTCTATAACTAAAAGACTAATAAACTATATAAATAACCTTGCATAAATTATCCTGTGCGTATAGTCCAGATAACTGAGTCTGGATTCTTCTACAGCTTTGGGACGCTAAATGTAAATTTGCTACTAACCATCTCTGCAATATTGTAAATTCCTGTAAATTATAAAGTTTCAATGACTATTGTCATGGTCAGAATTTACATAGAAAATAACAAAAGATGCTTACAATTAAAAATGTTTTCCAAGAATATAGAAGAACGAATTCCTCTTATAAGAGTGCAGGTGAGTTCATGGTAAAGCACCATGAAAACTGAATGTCAATAAATAACTATAAGCTACTATGGATTTACAATTTTCCTTACATTTTTAGGTTTTTTAAGGAATTATAGTAACATATGATTGTAAAAGATATCACAATTACCTGTGAGGTTTCTTATATTATTAGTGTAACTAGTTTGAGAACAAACTGAACGAAGCTTTTTAGTTAGAAATAAACTTTTAAAGTGTAAGATATTTTTGCAAATAATTATAAAATTTAAAAACTTAGTAGTCATTTAAATTATATTAGATAAAATATCCTTAGACTGTAATGAATATTAATATGAACATTGCAATAATTAAGAAAGAACTATAATGATACATTCTATTACAGGCTGAAGAAGGCACAGCGAGGACATCTGAGGGCGAGGATAATGACGGAAGCGAAATCAATCCTGGATCATCGAGGGGTCTCTCGGCAGCGACTTCGAGAGAGGAAGATGATGACTCCAGCAACAACGCAAGCAATGAAAGCAAAAGTCCTGGTCAAAGGTGAGCAAATTCTTATATTTCTATTTATTCAACTGAAAGTTGTTCCAGAATAGTTAAGGTATATAAAAGTGTACATAATATATGTAATAACATTTTATGAAAGTTTTAATAATATAACAAAATGTGTATTTTAAATTATAAGTTTAATTGGTCTCATATATCATTATGATGGATGTCAACAGCAGAAATCGTTGCTAATTTGGGTTAAAATATTCATAATGACTCAATTTAACTAAAAAAAATAAATTTTTGTATACTAATTTAGATTTTATTATTATAGTTGTGGTCGTTTTCAATCTTATATTAAGAATATACAGGTCGATTGCTGTTAGAGATATGTTTGATGTGACATTCAAACTATATACGAATTTGGTCACTGGAGTTTTTTTTTTAATATTCTTAGATAATATTGAAAACGACTTATTATATATAAGTTATGATATGTAACAAACACATTCTGTATATGACATGCAGCACCTACAGTAACATTATGTAAAACATTATACATTACAAGTCAATAAGTCTACACTATTTATGATTAAATATCATTAAAATATGAATAATATATATAAATAATAAATTTTATATGATCGAAGCATGGCATGAGTCCATTAGAACCTAATTAAAATAAATTTAAATATTAAAGACCCCTAAATATACCTAAATCCACAATTAGTTTTGACAGGTTTATTAATTTTTGACCTAACTTTTCTGGTGAAGATACGGACAATAAATTATGATATTTTTATTGGAATTATATGTTATTTATATAGCAGTAAAATAAAAATAATATTGGAACAGCAAAATTGTTTCCAGATCTGTAACTTGTTTAAATTATTCTGTAGATAAGTTTATACAAATTAATATATTTATTGTTTCTGAATGACATATATTTATAAGAATATTGTTTATTATATAAATACAAGATGAGAGAATAAATAATGAGTAAGTTATTTAGGGGCAATGTTTATTTTTGTGATCGACCGGCACTCAAAATAACAAGGAACTTTTACGTTTGATACGATGGAACGGGTTCTCAGAAGTCGTAGATTCAATTCAATATATATATATATATATATATATATATATATATATATACATATATATATATATATATATATATATATATATATATATACATATATATATATATATATATACATATATATATATATATATATATATATATATATATATATATATATATATATATATATATATATATATATATATATATATATATATATATACATATATATAAATATATATATATATATATATATAGTTTTAAAAGTAGTTTTTTCGTTTTATCTTGATTTTATGATGGAGGGCAATGAAATTCGACCGTGGATTGTCGACCACGTATATATATCTGTAAATTTTCTTTTGAAGTCTGCAATTTTCGTACTTATATTTATTTTTATTACTATATGTCTTTATTATAATAGTCTTATTATTTTAAAACATCATTATTTTTATTAGAGACAAAAAAAATTCAACTATTTCAATTTACTTTAATAAAATATCTTATCAGAATAGTTTAACAAAAAATACAGTTACAAAAATATTTTAGTAAGACATTGAGGATAGATATCACTGACGTTGGGAACAGCAGCACTTTTTATTGAATTCATCAGAACTTTCAAAGAAGCCTTGTTAAATTAATAGCTGGTCATCACTTAAGTTACTCCAAACTTTTTTCACTTCACAATATCTCTAAAGAAAACTCAGTGTTTTTATAAAACTCTCAGGGTCGCAATCGATAAACAACCTTATATATCATATAAGTGAGGATTCCATGCAAATTACGTCTATAATAACGTCTTGAGAACACAAAGAAAACTCATTTAAGTTTAATTTAAAGTTTGTAAATTGTAGTCTTAGCGTTTCTGAGCCTAGCTGTCTCTTGAAATAAACTACTGCCAGTATATTCACGTCCCATCTGGACCACTGTCTAGGCGAATACAAGCCTGTATTTGTTATTTTAAGGTTGAATAGATTAAATATGAAGATCAAATAATTTTTTCCATCTCTATCTATCTCAAATCATTTCTCTCAAGTGGTAGAGAGAGCACAATCCAAATATCGAGCCGTTTTATTTTTAAATTTATGATTCTAAAGGTATTATATTATTCTGTCTATTTTGAGATACGGCTGCAGTCTTTCTAGTTTCTTTTGACACCACTAATTTAGCGATAAGGTACCTTGTACACTATTTTTATATGAAATGTATTTTTCTGTTTTGTTTTTTTTCTTTTATTTTCTATGTGTACAATAAACATTATTATTATTTATAGTTTGATATAAAATTGTAAAACACAAAAACAGCACAAAAAGAATTCTCAGAAACTGCTCGTATTAATAATTCTTTCATCTCATATTTATTTTAAATTTAAAATATAAAGTTTTATATATTCACTCTCCAAGTAAGACTTAAATATATTGTTAATTAATTGACTCAAAGAGTTAAAGTTTCCGAGCAGCAAGATTCCTGAGACTTTAAAGAAACTTAAATTGCGTTACCCTCCGTAATATTGTATATACATTAGATGTTGTTTGTTTAGATGTCACACGACATATAAGTGCAAAGTATATAGCTCGTTATGTATTAATATGTATTGATCAGTTTTATTCTAGGATCACTTGACATTGACATATCGGAGACTCGTTCGTGATTCATCGTACCGTAAGGGTCAATAAATATTAATTTAATATTTATTAATTGACAATACTGAAGTCAATTCGATTGAAATCACTGAAATAATTAATACTGTTTTATTTTATTATCATTAATTATTTTTTGGGTAACTAAGTAATATATTTATTAACGTTAATTACAGATAGAATTGGTTAAAATTGTTTTTTCTTCTTATTGATAAATATCATGAGCGTTTTAAATATGATAGAAGTGGGTCGAAGGTATGTACTTATATTATATTGTATAAATATCTAATTAATAATACGTAAAACAAAATAGAAAAAAATTATGACGTGATTACAAAAATGTACCGATTATATATATAGCTTATTTTTCTAAGCCTGCGCCATATTTAATATCTTTGTAATGATAACACCCCAATTTGGAGACATTGTATTTAAAGTTAAGTAATGTGTATATTTTATCAAAGAATTGTGATAATTAAGTTATTTGAAACTGTTGACACATTCGCGACCGCTGATGTGAATTTACGTCATTTCAAACTCTATTCCTGATTGCCGCTGATGTAAATTCACGTCATTTCAAATTCTGTTCCTAGTTGCAGCTGACGTAAATTTCAGTACTCAGAATTAGAAACATAGAAAATTAGCCGGACTCGAATGTGTTAATAAGCTTAGAAAATAATCTTACAACGACCTAAACTAAATCTTTTTAACAACGGTGTTTTAAATTATTTGTAAATGTTATTTGTACTTGTGATGATGATGATGATGTGTGATGTGATATAGGTTAGTATTACAATTTAATACAAACAAAATAACAGATAACTGTTCTACGTACGTAAATCGCTTCTAGTTCACTTTTAATACATCTCATTGCTACTATATATAAGCGGCAATAGAAATGTATGCAATTGTAAAAAATAAAGCCGTGAAAGGAAAATTTATTGATACTTTTCTCGACATAGGTTCTTGAACAAGTTGTCGCCATGCACGACTAACGCGCGCCCTGACGATATGTAAGTGCCCGAAGGATGGCGGCGATTGCTTTAAAATGCTTTAGAAAAAGCACGTAAACGTCAATTACGTATTGGCATTTCTATTTACGGGTTTCAAGTATCGACATCAGATCGAAATACTTTTCACTCTACAAATGGTATTTGGATCTGATTCAATTTACAAAAGATACTTGAAGACCGTACCGCCAGTGACATCGATTGAAATAGTTACGTAATTGGTGCTCTGCCTACGAAGACTAAATGTCCTTATGCATAGATTCAATATAATTAGAACACAACCGCACAGCTCCACGTTAGACGTCTGACGTATCACTTGATACCCCGGCGATTAGAGGCTACATTGTATTGTGCATGTTAATTTTATTTTCGTCAAGTCTCACGGAATTTGATGGTTGATTGTTGCGCACTTCCCGAACAAAATCTTACGTCATCTCGTGATACTTCATTAATTTATGTTTCTATTATGTGTAAGATATTGTTTGGAGATGTAGTGCGGATTTGGGTAAGTCCTTTGATCACAGAACACTGACAACACTACTGTCCCCGTGTAACACAAACATCCCTTTATAGGCGACCGATCATTGCATCGAGTTCGTCAAGTTCTCACAAGTCCATGCAGGACACTGAGAGACCGGAATCTGAATCTGACAAACGAGGCCATAAATGGAGACACATCCAAGCTGTCATGGCTTACTACCAGGCACTCAGGAAAATAAAGAGGTTCGATGATCGTGAAGACGGTAACGCCGCATCGTTGTCCATTGTTATATTAACTGTTTGTTATATTTCCAAATAATGCTATTCATGTGTCTAGGTTTCGAGAATGATACTTTACTTATGGTTATTGTGTTCTTATTGTGACTATTGTCTATTCTAGTTTTACTATGAAAAATCTACTTTTCTATACTATCTCTTGGGAAATTCAATATATTGATGTTTATTATTTTTTGCATCCTGGTCGTATGGGTTTATGATAGATTTAAGTCTTAGTGATCCTGACTATAGATTCAGTTTAGATATATTAGTATTAGACCTATTTAAGAATTAGGAGCTCACAGCCACTGTACAGACTCAAACATTTGCAATAAGTGGGACTGTTTTTTTTATTAATTGCAATGCCGCATGAATAAAGGTAGAGTATTTGTTAATTGTTTGCACGTTTAATAATATTGTCTGTGACAGCAACACTAATATCACACGAAAAATATATCACAGAACGTCTTGAACTATTCAAATTCGAAAGAATTTTCCTTGTTTGGTCAAAGCTTGCACATATATCATAAAAAAGTAACTGAAAATAGTGAAGATTCTAACGAAAATCGATACAGACATGTTGGAGCGGTCGCGTGTATTTATTCCCCCGAGAAAGGGATGGTTATTTAGATCAGCTATTTAAAGATACAGTCGTTTTATGGACAGACAGACAACAGTCTTAAAAGAGCATCTAGAACATAGTTCTTTCGAACGATGCAGTTAAATAAAATATATATGCAAGTTTTACTACTCGAGGGTTATTCTTGCGAATGAACACTTAAAATTTTCTTATACAACGCCTTTAGTATATAATACTTTATATACAATATTAGGATCATTATACTTGAATGAAAAAATAATTTTGCTCAACTACTGTAATAATAATTTTCCTATTATTGTAACTATACCACTTAACACTTATTCAAAACGAGAAACTCCTTACAATGCCCTGAAAGTGTATGCTTAAACTACCGATTCATTGAGCTATAAAGCTAAAGTTTTAATAAGCTTCCGCTTTAATATTTTTTTAAACACAGAACCAAATCAAACCAGAGATGGATGAAGTTGAGAACAACGGTGCAGCTCAGTTCAGCGATACAAAAGAAACCACCTCTGAAGAGAGAAGATTCGTTTTTAAAGAGATTTTCGACTCGACAAATACCAGAAACTCAGGAAACTGTAAGTGGAGAGTGGAAAAATGTTTGAATTGTTTTAATGTTTTATTCAGAGTTTAGATGAAGCAACTTAACCTTTGCATTAAAATATGTCGAAGTAGGTTTTATTTAAATTACTGAGATGATAATTGAGTCACGTAACTAATTAATTATGATGACGTCATTAAAGTGGGTCAACATTGTTCCCGCTAAAGTTTCGATTCAATCCACTTGTAATTTTGATTACAGTTTTTCTTTATAAATTTTTTTTTATTCAATTTTTGTTGAACTTGCTTATCTTTTTGCGATTAATTAATATTTATCAAATTGTATATATTTTTTTATTTTGAAGATAATCCAATATTGTTATCATAATTCTTATTTTTACAAATATTTTTTTTAATATTTTTCCTAATGTATGAATTAAATTTGATGTATTTGTTTTGGTTAAAAGATTTCTAAAGTCTACTATGGAGTAAGACACCAATTTTAAACTCCATACTTAGAAATAACATAAAAACAAAAGATATAACATAACACTTAATTTCTCATTTAGGTTGAAGATACGGGATCCGAGGGCGCGACTGGGGAACATAGAGCATCGAACAGGCAGAGGCGGCGAAAAGTGCGCGTTCCGCGAACTGTTGTTAATCCCGACGAGAATTTTTACTTCTACTGGCTCTGGGTCATTACTATCTGCGTCCTTTATAATCTTTGGACTCTCATTGTAAGACAGAGTTTTCCGGAATTGCAGGTGAGATATGGCGTTATTATTAGAAAGCTGTTTTTATATCAACATCAGATATTATAAAAATGTAAAATAATAATTTAATACAATTCTAGACACAAAACCAAAACATTATAGCCTTAGCCTCAATTATAGCCTTCGATAAATAATACTAACAATAATAATAATAACAAATGTTCTAGCACCTTCCGTCTATTAAATTTTAAATAAAGTTCTCACTTATACTTATTAATTTGATAAAAAAAACTTGTACTTGGTTAAAAATTTTAATATATATAAAGGTTCTTTTGAAATTAGTATTACCTTTAAAAGGAACGCAAAAAGTTTCCAAAAGGTAGTTAAAGAAACCACTTAAGGTAGATACACATACATAGCATCTCGCAATGAACATTGAGAGTTCTGAAAAGCCTCCCTCGAACAGTAAAACAAATGTTACACAGCAAACGACCTCTCGTGACCTAAAACTGTTCAAGTATATGTTTTGTGACCTTTTTACACTCGTGTAACTGATTTTGGACTTATTTTAAACCTTATACATATATATAACCTTATTATATATATAATAATGCATATATTTGAGTTTTTTTTATAAATTTTGACTCCAAACTAACAATTACTTGATTGGCTCACATAGCGTTTAAGCACTAGATGGGCAGCCGTTGGAAGAAGATGTCCACTTGAGTGCACCGAGTGATTAAATTGTGTGCTCCGATGCACCCGGCGATAATGCACTTTGGAATGACATAAAATCTATACCGAGATAGAAAGATAGGCGCAGTTAAATTATAAATGTATCTAAGATGTTTCTCTGGAATTGACACAAAATATTTTGAGAACATCAAAGAATAGTTATTGTTATATAAATAATTGTTTGGATAGTATTTTCTACTTATGAATTATACCTAATTATACATTATACAGATTTTCTGTAATTGATATACAACTGAATCCTGAATACTGAACTGAAAATGAATGAATAAAAGGTTAGATTTCTCAAGTAATTAAACTTCCTTCTGACTTTTGCATAAAAAGGTGATTTTCAATTACATTAATAAATAATATTAATTCTCCTAACTCTCACCACTTTGGTGGTCGCGAGGATACGTCTTACTAGAATTCAATATTTTCTAGAATATAAAACGAAAACATTTCAAGTATCTCAAAGTTTAAAAGTTCTTTAACTTTATTTTATAACAATATAACTAGCAATGGCTACTGTCTAAAGCGCTTCAGAGCAGTGCGATTCAGACTTCAGAAAACGACCTCTGCAAGTAATCACATCTATTAACTGACAGAAATTGCTACAGTAAATATACACAGAAAATAAGATATTATTAGGTTAATATCACAAAAACACATTTAGGAGCCATAAAAAAGCTAAGCCTATCCTTATGAAGAGCTATATAATTACGGATACTAGTTTTTGTATCTTTTCTGTATAAACATGTTTTCGCTCATCCCGTAAAAACTACTGAAAGTATTGAAATTTGTTTTTCACTGTCGGAAAGGCTTATACACTCACGCTGTCACATGCTATCGGAAATTTCCATTACGGCATTCGGGTAATTAGAAACAGCAAACAGAACAAGATAAATAATGTATTTGTATTGTGATATTGCTGGATGGTGTTACTATGTAACTAATAATCTGTGGTTATGAAAATCTGAATATTTTTCGAGAAAACGTAGCACAAATAAAATAAAATGGGATCGAAGTCGAGTTTAGAAAATGAAATCGATTTTGATGAGATTTTTACCTACCGTGGATAATACAAATTTCGTGGGAAAACCGTTTTACACCGGTAGAGCGAGCTAACCCTACAAAATGTGAAAGAATTTAATAGTATGGAGCAAAAATTTTCAAGAAATATAGTTTCTATTTTATAACACTAAATGACTAAGAATGTTGATGCATTATAACCGTTAATTAACATCTACACAGCACACATCACTACCGGGGTCACTTAATTTTCCAGAGACAGGCAACTTGTAAATAACTGGAAGTATATATATATATGTCTCTGTGTGCGTAGCATCAATGTGAGTGTATGTGTGAGAAGCAATTTCTTATTTATATACTGATCTGAACTGCGTTGCTTTATTTCACGTTATTGTACGTTATATGAAGGTTCACAGTCGTTATTTTTTACTTTAATAAAGTCAATACTTTCAATCTTATTCCTTAATATCGTATACGTTGCTGGGTGTGTAGGAGATATGAGACGGCTCTTTATTGTGAATGTTTAATGTAATCTTAACTAAATCTTGAAGTATAAATGATAGTCTTTTATTAAGAGTCAGTCAATTTCATGTGGTTGAGCTTCATAATAGCACTTAGTAACTTTTCTTAAAACATTTTTGCCTAGAATCTATCTTTAGAAATTAAATTACAAAATTGTCACACTTTTTCGATCTTTCAAGAACTATTCTCTAGTTTATAGCCTATATTGTCCAAAGAAAAGGGGATAAGCCTTGATTCAATTGTGTATATTGTCCCAAGAAACGAGAAAGAGTCTTGATTCATTTATGTACAAAGTTATATATTTAAATAATTAATAGAAGTTTCCACAATGTTATTAATTAGTTTCTTATATTTATTGTCGTATTTGTCATGTGTCACACGTCAATTAATATATGTCCTCCACATAATTGTGTTCAGCGAGATCACCATAACTATCATACTCTTCACACAGAAACTACAGCTATTAACCGCAGGAGATTGCAATACAATAGGAACTTCTGTCTTTGTTCGTTTTGTATTCATTGCCACTGTGAGATTCATTTCCTTTTATTAATTTTTGTTGGTATTTGTTTACTTTATCAACTTTATTATTACTTTTTTCATATTATATGTTATAAACGTATCTAAAGTACAAATTAATCAAATAATATCTGGATTATAGAAGATTAATTAATCTTTTTAATGTGGATTATATTACATATTAACTTTATTCTTCTGAAGCGTTCTACTGGAGACTTTTTTACATTCTCTGTCACGAATAGGCTCGAAAACTATTTGACTGAAAATTATGAAATTTTGCTATCAAAAAGACACACATTAGGTGATGGTTTAAATAAAAAAAAATTTAAAATGTCATTTCGCTGAGGAATAATCATCAAAAAACTGATATCCCATTGAAGTCAATGGGAAACGATGAGTCATTACACTGGGCTCGCTTCGCTCAATATTCAAACGGCAACCGAGATTTCGCGAGCGCAGCGAGTCGAAATTGAGGGTCTTTTGGCACAACTAGTTTTTTTAATAGTTAAGTACTTTTATATGAGTTTCAATAAACAAAAAGATATAAAACATTAAGAAAACAATAAAATGTATATTACACACGCAACTGATCATGAACAATAAAATTTCAAGACGTAGGTGTCGCTCCGTAAAGTGGAATGTCTTAAACGATAAAGTTGACGGGTTTTAAAACACGTACGAATAAACGCGACCTAAATATGTAAAAGAATAAATAAATACCAATATAATTGACTCAATTTGAAAATATATGTAGGCTGAATAAATAGGAAATATACGATTAATAAAACTCCCCTCGGGATAAAAAATGGCGACCAGTCCTATTATCATCCGGACGAAGGTTGAGTGCTAATGTAATTGCCTTATTAGTATTCGTCAAGACGAAACTTTGGTGACCATTAAGCCAATGAATATAAGAGTTGATGTAAATATTATGTATCGTATTCACATTATCTACTGTCACTATATATATAATAGCGATTACTCCGCTCATAAAAACTACAATGTTCAAGTAATAATACAAATATTCTGCAATGAAGTTCGTTTTAGTATGTAGCTCTTCGCTAGTTTAAGTATGCATAAGATAGTTCACCGGTTTTATTGTTTCTCACTTCAATTCTAAGAATCTTTAGAATTGTTTATTTAGGCTCATGATTGGACGTTAATTACAAGTAAATTTAACCACTTGTAAATAAAGTGTGGGCAGAGTCACCGGCACATAGCTAATGTATATACATAGTATTATATAATCAGTAAGTTCATTAAAATAATACAGTTACAGTGTCATGTTAAGGAACGTTAAAAGCAAAATTGAAATTTCGTACCAAATAGAATCTCGTGCGGGCCAAATAAGTCGTAGACTTTATTTGCTACGATAACCGTCGTAGCCTTTGTAGCGGATCAACATAAAATCGTAGAACGGCTACGCAATATTAGGTAATTGAATTGAGTGAGGTTCGGTGAATTTAATGGATGATAAATAAACAAATTCTTATTTTTATCTCGTTTTGTTTTGAATATTATATCTTTTAATTTTGTTAATTACATTTTGTTATAGTTTCTAATGCAAAGATTTTCTTTAAAGTCCTTTGACTAATGTTTAAATTGATCTGCTAGCATTATTAATTGTTTCAGTAGCCAAACTATGTTAAATCCTTAAATAACATGCATTGAGTTCTTATATCTTATGGTTTTTCAATATATCACACACAATCTTTATTTGGATTACTTCTTCTGTTAGTACTTAGACAAATTCAAATCCTAAGTTAAACTTTCAAAATATTTACTTAAAAGAGATATTAAAATTATATTTTATTATTTGTTTATAGATTTTGTGTCACTACTTCTGGGTGACGTGCGACGCTTTGGGTGACGTGGTGTTTGCGCTGGACCTGGTGGTGCAGCTGCGAACAGGATACTTGGAACAAGGGCTGATGGTTATTACTTGATATTATAATCATTAATGCTAGATAAGTTAGGGTTTTCTCGCAATTAGTGTAACATGACGTCACTAGACTAGAGAAAATATTCTGAAAATAAATCGTCTATTCCTATCTCTGGAATATGTAGATTCCGCTAGATATATTTCAACAATTCCATAAGAAAAATGAGCCACACTATAATATATCATTTCATAGCGTGTTATTATATTATCTGAGGTTTGTAATATTTCATATTATTATTGCAACATCTTATGCTCAAATATTAAAGTGTTACATTCCATAACAAAGGTTATAATGTATCTTTTGATATACATTTATAATATAATAATAATTTCTAGGTGTACGATTCCAAAAAGTTGGCCTCCCACTACCTGGCATCTCGTTCTTTTCTGCTGGACATTGGAGCACTCACACCTCTAGACCTTATACAGCTGCAGATTGGCACCAACCCTATCGTACGATTTCCAAGGTTTTTAAAGGTACAAACAGTTACTTAGTTACTACCATTAACTTATTTATTATTTCTATAATAAAATTCTCTATCTATCGGTTAGTGTGTAACATTTCGAAGATAAAGATTTAAATTAGTAATCAATAAATGGTTCCAAACAAACTGTTATATAAGGGCTTATTATTAAATACAATTACACAACTTTCAAAGGTATACAGAGCAGTAAGCTGTTACTACATGGTGGAGTCACGCACAGTATATCCAAACTTCTGGAGAGTTATCAACTTGATACACATTCTACTGATATTGGCACACTGGTTTGGATGCTTCTACTTCTTACTGTCAGAGGCGGAAGGGTTCCAAGTTAGTAAAGATTTAATATTAGCAATATACTTGATAATTATTTTTTTTCACACACATCTATCTATAATTTGATCTCAATAACAATATACAAAGACAAGTATCAATTAAGAATGTTAATCTTGAAGGCTGATTGTTTAAAGCGAATACATTAAACCGGAGACATAAAATGGAGGAACGGTGACATATAAAGAAAACTCATGAACCGTTACAATTGCTTCGTTGCCCTCCTTTCATTATTCGACGATGTAAATTAAGATACGCGGAACTGCTTCTTTAAGTGCCCACTTTATCTAGCAGTTAAAATTCATTGAAATCTTTTATGTACCCGTATTCTCGTAATAGGGGGATTGGTCTTACCCTCATAGACCGGGCGACTATGCAACCCTTACAAGAAAGTACTTGGGATCCTTGTATTGGTCCACCCTTACCCTCACCACTATTGGAGACTTGCCCACACCGGAGACCAATGCAGAGTAAGTACATATTTCAATTTAATTTTAATAATATTTAATTACCTAATTAATTATCGAAACCTTTTTTAATTATTAACTTTTTTTGGAAGACGTATAACACTACTAAATAATGAAAATTAACTGAGTTAAGAATGAATATGAATGGCGAAAAGTAAATAAACACAAAACATGTTAGAAACAAACTCGTATTGTTGGAGAAAGTTTATTATGTAACAAATCAAAGTGATATTTGTTCATTCATATCAATGTGTGTCCGTTAAAAACAATATAAAATCAATTTATTCTTTTATTAAACTTTAATATTAAATTAGATTTTAACATCAAATTAACGGGTCTCAAACCCTTTTTGTTTTGAAATATTAGATTTTCTAATTCTGTTAATTACATTTTGGCGTTATAATTTCTATAAAGATTTTCCTCAAAGCTCTTTAAAATTATAATTATGTTTTAATTGATCTGTAAACATTGAGAATAATTTAATAAGATACAGATATTAAAACCTTAAAAAAATCCAGTGGGTTCTTTCAATGTAGTAATTAGACAAAATATTTTTTTGTTATTATGCCACTAAGGAAAAAAAACAACTAATAAAAATCCTAAAAAAATCTCAACAGACATCTCAATTACGTTACAAAATCTTATCATTTATATAACTAATTAACATTGACTGTTGATAAGAAACATAAATTGAATTTGTAGCTCTCAGAAGTAGTTCAAAGAACAACCGAACAAAATTAGTCGCATTGCAATTAGAATACAATAAATAGTGACAGCAATTTTAAAATATATTACGATAATAAGATAGATTAGATAGTGTTATATGTTACTCTAACTCGTACTAATTATTAACACAATAATTGTTATTAGCACGCAAGGAGGTCCCAAATTTTTGCCGCGCCGAGGACTCAAATCCCGACTCCTCCAGTTCAAATCCAATCGGGGGTACGTTAACACACGATTGGTCAAATCATTTAATGTTATCACAAATTAATAAATAGGATCAACATTTTATTTTATTTGATAATTGTTAAAAAATCTTTAGAAATCTATATCTATATATATAAAAGCGATTTATCACTTATCACGAAATCTCCAAAACTGTCTTTCCAATTAACCTAAGATTTTACATATTTATTTCTTTTCTGACGTACACGTCCACTAAGAATGGATTTTACGGAATTCCTATCCCAACGGATTCCCACTTTTTGCATTTCTCCAAGTTTTAAACCTTTAGGAGCTATACACTTAACGCGGTTACCATAGCAACGGTTACGATGACAACGGATACTATGACAACGGTTACCATAGCAACATAAGTTCACATCCAAATAAATAGTGTGCCCAGTGAAGCAGGCGGGAATAAGCTAGTAAATTTATACAACTTGAAAAAAATAGTCGTTAGATATAAAGTAATGTGACAAGATATTATATTATTGTATTTATTATACAATATATCTAAACATAATAATAATCACCTATTAACATAAAAGAGATATTAATTACTTGAATATTCTAACTATCATTTGATTGAATCTGCATTACCTAAACGCCCCCAATATAGTCAAAAGTTATGTCAAATACAACTGAGATTTACAAGGTTATGTCAAATACAACTGATATACCAATATGATATAGATCTTTTAGTAAATGGACTGTTTGACTCCTAAGCAATGTAAGTAGGTTTTATAATTAAGACGCTTACATAGTAATACATTTTAAATCCAGTGTATACACATTCAATATATTTACGTTTAAAAACTAAATTGAATACTTATTAGATTATATTATTTACAAAAATAAATACATTGCTTTACTCTATATCTAGGAATACATTTCTATATTTTGTTGTATATCACGAGACCTGAAGAAACGACCTTGTATCCATGAGTTATGTGAGGGACGCGACCTCGTAAAACATCTCAAAATGCCATAAGAGGTCTACTTTCACTTTATGACCAAATAAAATATAATAATCATTAGCTTCCATTATTTACTCCGATATAAATACACGTATTACCCGCTTTAAACTATTAAACAAAGAATCGTCTCGTTATAAAGAAGTATAATTAATTTGAAAGCTAGAATACGGCAATCTCCAATTGTCTACTGAGATATTGCAAATCGAAAGCTCAGGTGCGAAGGTTTGAAAGGAAACAATAGTCATCGATACTTCAATGTCATTTATATTAACTAGAACATCTGATTGTGAATTCTGAATATTGATAACTCGTTTCGAATATAATTGTTATCATTTACTTCCAAATTCAGAATTCTGATTTCAATTATTCATATAAATGACCTATATTTTATTAACAGTTAATACAATTTTTTTATTATTAATAGATATACTACCGGTGATATGAAATGGACTGGTCTATCAATATTAGTGTCTAGATTTACCTATTTAGATATTTTTAATACTGTCTCTTTTATAGCAATAGTTTATGTATTAATATAAAAACAGGTATCATGTCTCAGCTATTAGAAATGAAATCTTAATTATTGGTTCCTATTACAGTGTAATAACAAACTAAGACCGGATCTTAATAATCATTAGGGGTTAAAGAGGGGATGACAGTTTGTTTAGACGTTCGTCATTTTATATTTGCCAACGGGTCGAAGGCCGACCAAAAACTAGTAGGTCATATATCTGAGAACATGATAGGCTCATTTCAATTTTGGGTCAGTCCCATAAGTACCCTAAAAGCATTATCCTATTAAACTAGACGATTTCTAAATCCGAAGCGTGTACTTAATTCACTTTGGAAAGGTTGTAGTTGAAATTAAATTGACTATTCGCGATGGGAAGGTATCGTTTAGAATAAATAACCAGCCCTTTGTTGGATTTATTTTTATCACCTTCAGGCCTCGACTCTACATCTATGTATGATTCGTTATTCTATAGAACTAAATATTAAACCGTTGTCATAATTGTCGATAATATTATTATTTATTATTTATACACATAATACATAACAATGTTATATATTTCGTACAGCACTGCTTATTTTGAATGAAACATGGTCTAAATCTGGTTAAGTTTTCGATCAATATTAAATAACTCTTATAAATTAAAGGATAAAAGTAAAATAAACTAAAATAAATTTATAACCAACCTTTAAATTTTAAATAACCCATATATCATAATTAAATATGAAATATCGATAAAGAAAATTATAAAGTCATCCTTGACCCCAGACTGACATATCTATGACGTAACATCATTTACCCTCGCGAAACTTGGAGAACTCTGATTAGAAGTGTACATTATTGATTCTAGCATTTGTTAAGTCTGTTCTTTATTAAACATAAAACTACTTTTAACTTCGAACATTGCGATATTTCTTGCAATTAGTAAATATTTCTAATTATAACAGAATTGTAGAGGTTAACAAGTTTTTATTAGAGTAAATTCGTTGTAACGGTTAACTAGTTTAAAAATATATAAAATAAAGCACAATTTATATAGTGTTATAAAATTATTAATAGTGGCAGCCTATACTTTGTAATGACTTTTGTTGGTTGATCTTATGAAGTCACTTTCAAAAACTAACTCTAAAAAGTTACAATATTGATGTGACATATACTTCATTACTTTATGCTTTTATGTTTTCTTTTATTTGTATTAAGGAAACGTAAAAAGAATGTAATCATATAGGGCCACGCCAGCGGGTGTAAGCTGAGCTTTCTTCTTTATGTTAAGTGCTCTACTCTCTTAGTCGATGTGCGCGAGAAGAGAAACGTTCCATGTTATCCCATGAGACACATTCTGGTTATTTTCTAAAAAACTACATTTATGATTTTTTTTATTCATAATTGCACCCTTCAGACCACTACTAACATATGTTCAAAATTTCAAATAGTGTAGAAGTAGTTCGCGGTTTAATTTTGACGAGTTGACCGCTGTAAGAGCTTCACTTCGCTCAGCTCATTTATATATTGACTATATTGAATTAAACTTGCTATAACCAACACATATTTTATTTATTTATAAGTTAATTACATTTAATATTAATAATAATACTCCAATACTAGTCGTTACTACCAAAGAGCTACTGTGGTGGAAAAATTATATAAAATATAAATAAAAATAAAATGTTAAAATGATTTGACCAATTGCCTATCGTTATTAATAGACGGTTATAAATATCAAAATGACTGTTCGTAATACTCAAAATATTAATATGTATTAGCAGTGCTTATGTTGTCAAATATATTTCGGAGAAACGAGGTAAGTTTTATTTTAAGAATGCACATCGTAATGCTACATTTTTTTGCACATTTTGTGATTTGCAAAAACCAAATCGATTCCTGTTGGCTCGGTATTATTCCGAAAGTAAGATAAAGTTAATTAAAATTCTAACCAAGTTTCAATCAACACAAGCACTGGTAATAAGCTATTGTTGGTGAAAACGGGAGAAAACAGCCATTTTGATAATGGCGGCGGCGAAAATTTGGAGGCTGTTCGCTTGACAGCGACTTACATCGGCTTCGAATAGATGTGAAATTCCTGTCAAAACTCCTTTGGCTGACATTATTGTTTATTTCTTTTTTTATTTATTTTTGTCATCGATTGATACTGCGGGAAGTATTTGAAAGTTTTCGAACAGCCTTCATTGAAACCGCCATTTTGAACGTCGCTTATTTTTTCCTTTACGTTGATCGTGTTGTATTGCAACTGTTCGAAAACTTTGCACGTAAATTTTGTTTTTTGTTTCGCTTTAAATTTTGTAAATATTAACGTACAATATTTAAAATTCGAATCTGCCGTTTTGATAAAACGTTTCCGAACTTTATCCACAACAAAATTCCTTGAATAATATTTCCATTAATAAAGAGTATTTCATCAAGAAATAATTAATAACATCAAAACTTACTTTATCAAAACGACTGACCTTACCTCTGTACGTGAAAAAAAATTCGTCTATATTCTAAAATATTTTTTTCCTTGCAGATACGTGTTTACAATAGTAAGCTATTTGATTGGCGTCTTTATCTTCGCAACTATAGTGGGTCAAGTCGGAAATGTGATTACAAATAGAAATGCCAATCGGTTGGAGTTTGAAAGACTCTTAGACGGCGCCAAAACTTACATGAGGCATCACAAGGTATGCATTTGACAAATATTTTGTAATAAATTTTGAAATAAATAAATAAACATAACAAGATGGTGAAACGGTTTAAAATGACATATCTATCAAATCAAACAAATTGACAAAAATACAATCGACCATATATATGGATAGTAGAAAAGAGAGAGGCAGATAGAGAAAGGTATAGACCGATTGTGTATATGATATTTTAATAAAAGAAGGAGCACTGAGCTAATGAATGGTAGAATTGAGTTAAAAATACGTGCTGTATTAAGTCTACCTCTTGATCAAAAGATAGAAAGAGAAGGAGATACGAAAATAGCACAATAGCAGTAATAAAGTTTAAAAAATAGAAGAGAATATTAAAATTTCATGTCAACCTTCTTCATTGAGTACAGTCACCTCTTAAACCACTAGCCTGTTCGCAAAATCCACTAGTCTTTGTTTAACGTTTAAAGTTTAGGATGTAAAGATTTAACATCTCACTGACAGAGGATTTCGTTTAAATAGAAACGGGTTTGGAGCTAAGCTCGCAAATCGTCTTTAGATCTTGCGATTGTGATATTTTTCGGTCTAAATCTATGTTTGAATTTTTACACCAATAAGCAGCATTTTCAGATATTTTTTAAGTCAACTCTGAAATTGTTCTATTCTAAACCTATCCTATTCTTTCTTTTCTAGTAGACTCTGATATTTTTTACATTCTGTTGTTTGTGTGATAAAATAAGATATATTGCATGATTTATAAAATATATTGTGTTTAAAATTTGTGTTTTATAAAATTTGTACAAATAATCATTAAATTATTATATTTACAAACTTTGAAAGTATTATAGTTATATTTAGTAACGGTGAACTTTAGTCATATAACTGCATCTCGTACTAGCTGACTCAATCGATGTAGAACCACACAGAAGATCGTCTTCAAGTAGTCACGTTGTAAATACATTTCGTACGGAAAATAAGATACCGAATGTCCAAACACCCGCCCTGCCCCTAGCATACTTCACCCCCCTCCATTTCTCAAGAGCTGTACCTATTTATACAAAGTGACATTACCAACACTTACCATCGGACAAGACACGTTTGCAAAGCTTTCCTACAAATAAAACAAGTAAAATAAAAATTTGTTTATTTGATCTTCGTATTTATCGTTCTTTCTAAGTTTAAGATACTAAATATTGCAATTTAAATATTGGGTTTATAAACATGTTTGTTGACAATAATGGATGTTACTTACGTGTTAGGTTTATTCCAAGTTAGTTTTTTTGTTTGCGACTTCTAATGTAATATTGTTGAACCTAAGGATTTTATAGGTTAAAAATGGTACATTTTAAATTTGTCGCAGGTCCCAGGTGGTATGAAGCGTCGTGTACTGCGATGGTATGACTACTCCTGGTCGCGAGGTAGGATCCAGGGCGGTGGTGACATCAACACTGCCCTCGGACTTTTACCAGATAAATTAAAGACTGAACTCGCTCTACACGTCAACCTCAGCGTTCTTAAGAAGGTAAGGTGTAAAGGTTTCTAAATTGAACTTCCTACATTAAGAGTATAAGTGTAACAGGCTTGGCTTACTATTATTATAAGTCAAAAGAAATATATGTATTCGATTACTAAATGTGCGACGCAGTTCAATCTGATTGTATAAATGAACGAATGTTAATCAGACGAAATTAAATCACTGCCGCCATTCGTACTATATCTAGATATTAGAGTATGGTTTGATGTCTAAACAACAAACTGGTTTAACTTAATGTCAAATAGCGATGTTCAAAAATTTGTTTTGCAAAGTATGAATCAGGACTTGCTAATAAATATGAAAGCCATATTAATATTTTAACTTAAACCTGGGGATCTCCCCAAAAATCATTGTAGTATTAAACCCGCTTCAGAGATTTGTCTTTTAGGACAATTAAAAAAAAAAAGTAAAAATATTTTTTTCTTTTAATAATTTATTTTACACATAAATCATTTTTCCTTATCTGCCCTAAGTACATTTTTAGATTCGGTTCTATTCTCTTATCGATATTATTTAATTACATGATTCGGGGTGTGGATGCCACGCCACACATTTATCAGTATTTTTGACAATCGTAAAAAACAAAAATTAAATTCTCTAATCACTTGTTACATCCCAAATGTGAAAGGAACTGACGAACCAAGCCAACAAAAACAAATTACTATCACACATACCTATAACCGGAATAAAACTTATATTTTTTATTGAATTATCTAAGTATTTTCTTTCAGGTCACAATATTTCAGGAATGTCAACCAGAGTTCCTTCATGACTTAGTTCTCAAAATGAAGGCTTATATATTCACACCGGGAGATTCTATATGTCGGAAAGGTAACTAATACAAGCATATTATTAAACTTTACGATGATGACGTAAGGATTCCGGGTATTTGTTCAGAGTTAACTTAACTGCTTCACGAAACCATCAAAGTGAAACTTTCACAGAGGAGTTGTTAAGTGTGAGGTGATTATTTATTTATATTATGTAAGCATCCGCTAAGAAAAGGTTTCTAAGTTCCCGCGGGATCGAGAAATACGATAAAAATAATGGAAGCTGCGAGCGTCTTGTCCCATCGAACGACTGGGTTGAAGAAAAACATTTTTTATATTTCCTGCAATAAAAGTATCTACAATTTAATTGTAAAGCTTTTACTTAATATTTAATATCAATATTATTTCAGGTGAAGTAGCGAGAGAAATGTTTATAATAGCGGATGGTATATTGGAGGTTATATCAGAGACCGGTCGGGTACTTACTACTATGAAGGCTGGAGATTTCTTTGGAGAGATTGGCATTTTGAACTTGGACGGATTAAACAAGTAATATAAAATATTATATTAATTTCTATCAGCGAATTTGAATACACTAGTATAAAGTCTGAAATTATACAGGTAACTTTTTAGATCATGTATAGGTAAACATATGGGAAGGACCACGAACGGTACGGTTACCACGAATTTATATTTCTATTAATATACTCATACTAATAGGCTGGTAAGCTGCAGAGCAAAAATAATAACTGATCCAAGTACAAAGATAACTTTCAAAAACGTTCTTAATTTTCCGGTTCTCAAGACATCGCTTAGCGGCTATTCGAGTATGTACGAGTACAATAAATATAAGATACGCAGGCGCTTTAAATAATTATATTTCTTTTATTATAATTATTAAAATTTATTAATTTATATTAAAAATTAAAGATGTTATCTCTGCTTTTCAATTGATCCTTCGAGCCAGATAAAATTCATAACCGTAAAATCAACAACCATAGCTCCAACCACCAAGCAACACGACTCACTGATTTGTAACCATAATCCAATTTATTATTGAAGTGTCAGTATTATGATCAAATAGCTTTATACAGACAGACATTTATCGGTTAAATATAACATTTTCAATACACATAAAATATTTATCGGCTACCGATATCTTGCTTTATGTTTATGTGAGATTATTTGCTGTAAAAATTCTTATTAAGGATAAAATATGTTAGGACTTAGTGAAAGCTTACATTGACGATATTTTATTGAGGTCTTAAACTACGTTACCGCCGATATTTTAAGAAAATTATAGTTTGGTAGCTTTTGACCGTACTTCAATTCTCTTAGTAAATATAAGTATATAAAATATTTATACGTGAAAGGAGGTTGATTTAATTCAATTTTGATATATTTTGAAATGTAATTTATATCGTGGCATTAAAAATATTTTGCAAATATTGTGTACATTAATGATTTCATTACCAATAATTATTTTGGTTAATCTATATTGTTTTATGAAAAGGTGATGAATGAAATTTTGTTCTAGACTTTACAATAATAATTAAATTATTAATTCTTACGTTCACATTTGATAAAATTGCCAACGTAGTCACTGTTTGTGTCAATTTCGAGATCTACCAATGATGCTAAGTATACTTATATATTTTCCCCGAAGTATTGAGAAAGTACACCTATATGCTTAAACCTTTACAAACCCGTTAATTACAGCTTTGAAAATACATTCATTATAATTAAAATTTCCGAGAAAGACATAAAAACTGACCACGCTCGTGTTCTTATTGCATCACTAATGAAGACTTGTGGTGCAACGTCTTACAACCTCTAATTATTTTGTAAAAGAGAGTTTACATTTTTTACTATCTCGAAGATTTATGTTCAGCGTTCTTAGGTTCACTTTAGGTAGTCTTTTTTATCGCTTCCAGACGAACGGCAGATGTAAGATCGGTGGGTTACTCGGAACTTTTCTCGCTGTCACGGGAAGATGTATTAGCTGCAATGAAAGATTACCCAGAAGCACAAGAAATATTACAGACACTAGGCAGAAAACGATTACAGGAGGCGAGAAATATGTCAAGAAAGGTCAAAGGTATGATTAGTAGATTGTCCAGATTTGCGGGTTTTGTTATTTACGGGAAAATCAATGTGTACTGGTCTCCGTCCTCGTGTAAACGATGCACGTTTAGTGTTTTCTCAGAGATCTTTTTTTGATAAAAATTCAAGATATTGAGAACTGTTTTTATAACTGATAACTAGAGTTTTTAAATCAAAATCGATAAAATTCGTTTTATGCTTTATCTAAATATGTTCCTTTAATAATTCCTACCCATTTTTAGCTGAAACAAGTCCAGAAAAGGCTGGTGGGGATGACAGCGCTCCAAAGAGAATAGTCCACAAATTACGCACAGACGTAAAAGTAAGTTACGCTATATTTTGAAAAATGTATATTTTATAGCTATTGCTGAATACAAAATATAATAATATTCAAGATTGAATGAAACAAAGTTTTTTACATCTAATGTGACGCAAAATTGGCAGTGAGTTACTCTTTATTGATGCTACTTTAATAAGTGTATTCTAATAAATAATTCTCCGTTAAGGAGAAACACTAGCTACTAAAAAACTTTCCCGCGCTTCTAGCGTTAAGAATCATTAACAATATTGATCAAAAATTTAGAGTTGTAAATCATATACATACTAGTTTCAAAATGCTGATAACAGAGACGAGAGAGATTTAAATTTAAAAGAAATATATTATTAATTTTAAATGACCGCATTTTCAAAGTAAAACATACTTTAGTGCTGATCGACATGAATACTTTTTCTCAAAACGTTCGGAAAGACCTACGTACGAGTATGTCTGCTATCTCGAGGTAATAATGGCTTTCACGTGATTATTCTTATCATTACTTGCTCATCCTATCCGATATGTGGGAAAGTACCGAATAGTTATTGAATTTAAAATACTTAATAATATACATAAGTCGTATATCTCGTTCAGGGCATCCGCAACGCCATCCGCAGTAGGTCACGCGCGGGGCGTCGCTCGGGCGAAACGCTGGAGCTTCGCTCGATGGAACCTAAACTACGACGCATGCCGAGAGTGCACAGTGATGACTCACACCAGCAGGAGGTTGGACAACCTGTATATTGTAACATACGTCTAGGATACATCGCTATAGCTCTTGATATGTTTAGGAGAACGGTGAGACGACGTCGGAGAGTAAGGAGGGAGAGAAGGCGATATCTCCGATCGGTGCCGGCCTCCCGTTACTGTCTCGTTTGAAACTTCTTAAAGAGAAACAGGTAGTCGACCGTATACTTCTGCGAGAAGTCGACGCGTCGCGATTTCGTCTTTGATAATTTAATTATTATGTTACTTTCAGGATCGTGAAGAAAAAGTAGCAAAGCAAAGGCTCTCCACCTCATCCGTGATATCACCGCCGCCATCGCAGCCTCTGCCGTCGACCAGTTCTGCCCCTGATGAGCCGGAAGTTATCGGCGCTGGTCTTCCTTTAATACAAAGGCTTTTGCTGCTAAAAGCTAAGGAAGATAGAGAAAAACATCAATTGTCTACCGTCAGTAACCAACCCTCCAGCTCAGAGACCATAAGCCCATGTTCGATAAAGAGTCCATTGAGTCCGACTGTAAAAAATATAAGTCCTATTAGAAAAGGGTCAGAGTCCAACTCCCCAGGAAAGTTACATAGTCCAACTACTAAAAGTTCTCGTAAAAACTCATCAGGTTCGAGTGATGGAGCTACAAAGCCTAAAGTTAGTTTTAAGGATAGAATATTACAAGTCCAAGGCGACGGTAAGGCGGTTTGTCAGCCCCTTAATAAAGTTGTCATTGAAAAACCTACCGTAGTTATCGAAGCAACTCAAAAAACTGACAGTACTTTAATTTCAATACCTCACTCAGTTGTGAGCAAAATTAAATCTCCAGCTAAGTCTGTTGGATCAAGTTTTCGAGACAAATTTAAGTTACTACAAAGTGGCGCGTCATCAAAAGAAACTGATAATATCTTGACAGAAAAATGTAAATCTGAAAAAATTACTTCCGAAATTTCTCAATCTAAGTCATATCAAGGAAGTCAAGTCAAGGAAGGCCAAGAAGAATTTAAAAATAAAAAACCTTGGATCAAACTTAAAAAAGCTGCAATACTAGGAGATTCCAAAAGTAAATCAAGTTTAGACGAAAAAAGTGACAGTGATAATGTAATAAAAGAAACAGTTACAGCCAGTGAAGCAGAGGGAAGTCTTAAAATTTGTATACCTATTATTAATACAGCGGAGCTTATAAAAATAGACAGTACTAATAGAGAAGAAAAAAAAGATAATATAAAATCAGATAAATCCATAGTTATAACAGGCTCTGTAAAAACCGTCCAAGAAAAGTCTATAGATTTGTTAACAATGTCACCCAAAAAAACACCTAAAACTACTGATACAATAACAAGGGCTGGGAATTCACATTTATGTAAAGATAAAAGATATAAATCTATAGATGATTTGTCACCAGAATACGGTGGACTACCTTTTGTTAAAAAGCTGAAAATTCTCAATGAAAGGCAAAAGTTGGTAGAGCTTGAGAATGTTATAAAATTTAGAAGTTCAAGCTTAGACTGTACCAGCTCTTCCGAAGATTTACTTGGAGATACACTTACAAGGAGTCATTCTGAAGGTAGTACTATGGATAAACGTAAATACAAACGGAAATCTATAGAATCTGTTGGAAGTCACGAATCCAACGAGACTCTAGAAAGGCGGACACTTAAATCAATATTAAAGAAATTGTCAGAAGATGTAACACCTGCCGAAAGTCCAGAAAGGAGCAACGAACTTAGAAGGTTGATACGTGCACCGACAATAGAAGGATATGCCGCTAGACATTCTAAATTCGCAAAAAGCGTGACATTCAATAGGCACACGTTACCTTCACCACCTTCTAGTGCCACAGAAATGCCTGATGACGTATTTGAAATACAACAATCAATTGAATCGGTGCCTCCAAAAAAAGAAACAGAACAACCAGGTACAATAGAAACTGCGTGCCCTCAAATCGAAGTTAATAAAGCTGACACTAAGACTGAATACAATTTACAGCAAAACATTGATCCTTTATATGACTATAAATCTCTGCGACCTGAAGATATAAGAGTACCGAAAGAAAAACCAAAAATAACAATAATATCAGCCGTAGCCAATCAAAGAAATCTATGGAGAGGTAAATCATTTCTATATATAATTTAGACTAATACGAATATATAGCTGTAATTTATACTATTACTATTATTTTAGGTTCATTAGAAGAACAAGAATATTTTGGAGAACTTCTTTTAGGAATAAAACAAGTTATGCAGAGCCATTTACACGAAATACAAGGAAAATTTCGTGAAAGGTATTGTAGCAAGGCTTATTAATTCATAGCAGTAAATATTTAACGACAACGTGTTGCTTTTCGTATTATAAAACGCATCGCAAAATTTTCAGATTGATGTAATTCAAAGTTACAAATTTAGTTTCAGTAGCCTAGAAAACGAAGTTCGGAAACGGGATGAAATTATAAGTCAACTACAAAAGCGGATACAAGAACTAGAAAAACATGGTCTATCAGGAAAACAAACAAACTCAGATATAGATATAGATGATAATGAGAGTCAATCTAGGAGTCATTCAAAGAACGCCAGTTCCGGGAGCGATGATGATGGTATTGATGAAGGTTTCATGGTAAGTTAACGCTTCGTTTAACCTTTCAACTAAAAACACATGTCTGCTCGTATCTGCATCCATGTTTAAGTTATAATAAATAAGTAAGTATTAAAATTCATCCAATAAAAAATTATGGTATCTGTTATAATAAAATAATTATAACTTAAATGAAATTTATTAAATAGTAGATCCAAACTTTTTAGACATATAAACGCCTCATTTGCGCTAATTTAGATAATTAAAATAATACAGATATTATTTTGATGGCAAGAATCGTCTAAGTAATGATACGTCTCAACGTAGTGGAAAGATGATATGAAGTCCGTTAAATTTATTATCATTTAAACGTGTGTCTCTCTCGAAAACTTTATTATAAGTAATATATAAATCTTTGTAAAATATTATTAATGTTTTAAGGTTTAGAGATTAAAAAACATATAAACTTATTGCTTATTTTTTATTATCTACTTTAATAATTAAAATCTAATTTTAGAGAGGCGATTCTTTAGATACAGTATTTACAACCTCCCCACCCGACGTAAGTTCAGATGACATAAAATCAGCCCATAAAGAAACGGCACAAGAAGCACCTCAAGATCGTGAATCAATGGAAGAAAATGTCGCAGATTTATTAGAAGGAATAGAATTAAACAAATTATCGTATTCAAATCTGCAGAGTTTAGGGGAATATTTGTCAAATAAATCAGCAAAGTCTAGCCAAGAAGAATTCGCTGTTAGTAAATCAAAAAGATTAGATTTGAATTTAGATGGCAAAGCGGGGACATATTCGAGAAAACGTGCAGAAAAGTTGAAACAAAAAAAGTCGTGGGAAGACCAGAGTGACCAAGACACTTTGGAATTGCAAGATTTGAGGTAAAAGATCAAAATATTATACTTGACAATAAACCTATTAACCAAAAATAATCTTAACTGAACATTTTAAAATAAAACCTTATATATTACAATTCAAGGCCAATGTCTCCTCAAGTAACATCCGAAGACCGTTCACTCCTTAGTCCAGAACAATCTAGCCTCAGACGGACCCCGTTTCACTTCTTCGGATCACACCTCGACAGCACCAAATCTAAGATTAAGAAGACCCTCTCTGTAGATACTGGAATGCATCATACGGGGAGGAGAGAGAAAAGTGAGCTAATAGTTTTCATTGCACTACGATTTTACTAAACTTTCTGTAGAGTACCTATGTGTCTTTCTATAAAAATATTATATTTCAAAGCATTTTTGGTTTCACACATACTTCTAACACATAAAATATGTTCATTACACAGAACAACGCTCTCGAAGTCATCAGCGCAAATTTAGTCTCGGATCCTTCTTTGGAAATCGCAGCGCGAGACGGAACTGCGAAGACGTTGAGCTCAACGCCGCCAGCGATAGTAGCTGGAGTGAAAGGTACTTAAACCAATAATAATAATAATAATATTTAGAAGACACCAACTCGTTGTTCTAATTATTCTATAATAACATTGAGCAAAATTACCAAATTAATAAAATAAATTTATAACATTACAGCGTATCAACATCGAGCAGTGAGTCGGAATCCATTCCGCGCACGCCAGGTTTAGAAGAATTTGAGGAGGTGGACTCCAGAAGAGGCAGAAGTTCATCCACAGTCAATACCGTTCCAAATAGGAGTAAAGGTACGTAAACAGACAGATAATTAAGTATAGGTAGGCTAATAAATTCTAAAAAAGATATATGATATGACAATCACGACTTATTGTAATATTTAATACTAGACAACTCAATTTAGATTAATTTTAGAAAATTAAATGGCAAAGTGGTAGTTACTAAAAAAATAGTTTTCAAAATTTTATTCGTATATTATAGTATCGTTAATAGGTCTTTAAAAAACGTAGTGTTTTGAAAAATCATTTTTCGCTTAAGGGATTCATTTGTGAAATATTAAACTGTAAATACAAATTAAAAACAGCATTACCTGAGATAAGGATATCATACGACATTATTCTTTGAAAATTCCTAGTACCAGCCAGCATCGTTACTTACTTGTTACAGCCAGCATTGTTACTAATCGAAGAAAAACTGTGGATTCGACCATTTCAATGACTTCCTCGTTCTACAGTATTTTAATTATTTTCTTTTTATTTTATTTAACAGTATAGATTTTTGCGATTTAAAACAAAAAAAAAGCTTTGAAATGTTATTGTCCATTTTGGTGCTACATATCACGTGAATAATATAACATATAGAAAAATATAAAAACACGTTAAAACTAAAACAAGGACTGCCCAAAGATTTCTACTATTGTTTTCTCTCTTCCGATTTCAGACAGTGGAGCCAATTGGGAAGTTATGATGCTAGTAGAAGAATTAGTGAAAAGAGAGCGCGAAAAGGAGAAGGACGATAGTAAAAGACATCCCTTTACTCTGCGCGACTTGGAAGAAGTGAGTTTTGCTAGTTCTCTTTTGAAATCTACTTTAAAGGGTATTCATTTGAAATGTACAAATTAAAGAGACCCTACCTGATACGTTTTTTGTTAATATAAGTATATTTATTAACTTATCTCATACCAGGAGTCAGATACAGCGCAGCGCGACAGCTTGGACGACTCCAACACTGAGGACTCTCTGTCTCGCAGCTCAAACCTCGCGCACTCAGAAGCGAACGCCGACAGCGAAACAACCACAGAACCCACGCACGTACGTTGGATTTTCACATCGGCAGAATATATTAACCAATACCATTATTTTGGTTGTCAATAATCCAAACTCGGTAATATTTTTTGTTAATAGATTTCACCTGAATCTTCACTACAATCTAGGGGGCTTATTCTAAGAGCATCAAGTTTGGACCGTGACTCCACGCCCACTTCAACTCAGCGAAAAAAGTATGGCTCCCTCAAAAGTTCAAGCTCGGACTCTCATAAGCGTCTCTGATCCGGGTTAAGAAAAAATAAAAAGTACATATATCATAAACCTAATGATAAAAAATATTAAACGTTTTGAATATCAAAGATATAAAATGAAACACGAAATTTTTAGTCAAGGTCAAAGAAATTTGAGCGGTTAGGGACATTTTGTTAGTGAGTAAGGAACGAACGAGAGAATATGAATGTAATACAATATGGCGACCGACTTTTAGTTGGCAGTCAATTATTAATAATCATAATCGTTACATTATTATATATTAATTTATTTAGATATATTAGCCGCATTAATGTGGAAGATTTTTAGTATTTATCTATGTTTAGATATAGGTTATTTTAATTGCCAATTTCGATAAAGTATGACATATAAAATTTTTAAAAAAATAATGTAATAGGTATACAAATGAAATGCACAATAAAATTTAAATATTATAGTAATGACTTAAGTAGATTATTTTTTTTCTTATTTATCCTAGGATGTGATTTAGTTTAAAATTATTGTTATACATGTAAGAATCTAATCTAATCTAAGAACTAAAAAACCAGTGCTGTAATCCAAGAACCAGTTTCATAGATTTATTATGCAGTTTAGAGATAAGAAGTAAATATTTGTGTATTAAAATGTTTAAAATTCAAATGGCGCTGCCGATGTAAAATTTTCAACACCAAAATAATATTTTAAAATTATATTAATACAACCATCAGTTTAAAATATACAACGATAATTGGTTATATCACATTATATTAACACAGATAGTTTTATTTGATTTATTAATTTGTACTCTAGCATTACTAGCGCCATGTTATAGTAGACATTTTATATGAAAGACTCCTAATATTTGTCATCACATACAATGACTCCATACCTCTGCACTACATACATGTACCAACTAAATATTAATGACAGTACATCTTTTTATATAGAAGTATGTTTTAGGTCTCCGTAGTTAGGGTTATATAATTATTATAATGGAACTTACATATGTGCCAAAATATAATAAATAGATATTAAACTTATATATATTGTTATAAAAAATATGTATTTCTATTAAATTATATTGATTATATGCAGGTCCAGATACATAACACATATTGTCAACTATTGATAGACAAGAAGGCCACGAAGTTTGAAATGTGAGACTTGTGTTTATAAACTCAGAGTCAGGACTTACATTATATATGAGGGGTATTTGTTTATATACACTTTTCGATTAATATGCAATACAACGAATGACACATTAACATGTGATTTTAGTTAATTCCTCCAGGAGTACACTTTCGATACAGTTTTGTCTGGTTTATCAACAAAATATTAAAATAAGCAGTTTTACTTTTAAAATATTTAACGGTTAAGCAAACTGACTTATGAAAAATAATCTTTGAATTTTTACAAAGTTTTTTTATGTTACAAATGTATTCCTAAATTACATTTTTCACGTCCAATGCTGTATCTAGACATGTATATAATCACATATATAAAGATAATATTATGAAAATATAAATTACAGACCCTAATAATGTTGTTTTAAAAAAAAAGCTTTTTTCTGTATATTATGTTGTATAAACAACCCACTATGAAGCAAATATGACGTGGTTCCTATTTAAACCGAATTTTGAAAGGACAATGAAATATAAAAAATCGCACAGAGTTTGATACCCATACATAAGTACTTCTGTCACTACTTATATAATTATATAGTTTATTATTATATAAAATCCTTCAAAATATAACACTATCGACATGTTCTAGGTTAGAATGTTTTTATTTAAAATTAATAAATATAAAAAAGTCACAAGGAATATTTAAATTTTATAAATTACTAAGATAATATAATAAATTTAATTTAACTCGTGTCAAAAAAAAAATACCGTTATTATTATTTTTTTGTTTAGAAGATCTTAAAAGTAATTTTAATTTTAAACTTTTAGAATTCAGCCAAAAAATATATACATAATATAAAATAAAATATGTTTATATAATTTACTTACCTCTTACAAATATATATTTAGATATCTAATTTAGCACAAGATAAAGTAAGTTCTATTAATATAACAGAGTTTAACAAAATATATGTAAAATTAATATAATATTACCTACCTAGGTTGTCTAGTTTTGAACGCTTTGTGAAGCATATAGTTATATAGTTTGTATAGAATAGTAAACAAATAATAATTTTATTCATGTAGCTGTAAAATTGATGATAATGAAGAAATATAAATAAATGAAATTTATTCAATACGAATTTTCTTTTACATAATTTACAAATTACCTCACAATTGTGTTTGTGATGGTCGTTGATGCTATAGACTGTAGATTTAGACGCCGCTATGAGCTGCAGGCTACAGCTAAATATGTTATTGTTTTGCTGGTGTGCATATTATATTCGCTTCAACTGTCTTATTGTATTCCTATAGGATATAATAATTTTCCTAATTTTAATTCCTCCTGATCTAATCTCCTGATCTAATCCTCATCCTGATTCTACTCTTAATATTAATCTTAATGCTAATAATAATTCCAAACGCAAATCCATTCCTAATACTAGAAACCGCCAATCGTGCGCGGCGGGTGTTGAGCTGAGCCCCTCTCCGTTATTCTTTTCTTGGTAACTTTTGAATGGCTAAACATTTTTCCAATCTGTTTTCGCTATAACATCCGCATTCGGTTCAAACATACATGAGAAAATTTGTAACTAATTATCTCGTCGCATTCTGGAGACAACTAAACACAAAATAAGGTCTCTCAAACGGTTAAGAGTTTCGCTTACGCTCAGCTCAATTAATTTATCAAGTTCAAATGTCTTAAAATTTGTATGCATCGAATTACCTATAACTTTACAAAATATATTTATAAATTATTGGGTGGATAATTTAAACCAGAAATCCAAATATGTTGTTGGCAACACTTGCTCAATCAGTGTCTATGTCGATTTGTCAAAGTCACTTGATTGAAAACATCGTAAATCGTAGTACAATTTACTATGTCTATTTATTTTGTATAAAAAGAAAACAAAAACTAATAATTTAACATTGAGCCATTAGAATTCATTATAAAATTAGTGAAATCGTTTATCTATTGAGAAGTAGTAATATGAAGTAGATTTCTTGTTGTAACTCTTATTTTCAGCTGTTCTAATTTAAGGTCGTAATTTAAAATGTCACCTCGTAGACGACCAAATAGTCTTTTTAAATTGTGTATTAAAAAAACACTTAGTTTAATTAACGAGTGCTGTTATGACATTGAGAAAAGTTATTCGGAAATTGAATATAATAAATGTAAAAAACGCATATACACATTGAAATCTTTTCTACTGGCTACGCTGCCAGCAAGGTAAGACGATATTACATTATATTACAAAAGACTTAATGAGTGGCACTCTTAAAAAGTGAGATATCACCAGCATAACTAAATTAACTAAAAGATTATATCCATAACACAACTCCATTATTATATTTCAATAGCTACCAATCATATTTACTTTTCTTTTAGAACAGGTTTACTGCAATATGTGTATTCATGGCATATTTATTCTACTTTTATTTGGCTTTTGAATAGGTATCAATCAACATACATATACAATTTATTTATAGTATATTATATAATTATATATTTGCTAGCTGTAACTGAATGAAAGGTAAAAACTGCATCAAAATCATTATTGTAATTATAGAACAATTGGAGACATGCTTTGTTAAACAAGACATAAATAAATAAGTGATTTTATCTTATTATATGAATGATAAAATTATTAAAAAGATATTATGTGTATATTATCACGGGATGGATGAAATGGCAACAAGTCACCGGGACAACATGTGATGCCCGAATTCCCTTTTAACTAAAGGGGAAAAATCCCCCCCGTTTAGCTAAAGAATAACATCATTAGACCTGTTGTTATGTGTGGATCTGAGTGCTAGGAGATGAAGGTGATGGATGAAAAGTGTAATAGAGATGCAAATCTTAAGCTAGATGTGTGGGGTGACAAGGGGGGATAGAATAAGAAATGACTATATTAGGTTGGGTAAGCTTGGGAGTAGTGCCAGTGACAGAAAAAATTTGAGGTAGCCATATGGGCATGTTATGAGGAGAGATGAAAGTGAAATGTGACCAAAAGAGTACTGGGTACAGTAGTGAAGGGATGGACAGGTAGAAGACGACCAAAAAAGAGACAGATGTATTGCATGAAAGACGATATGTACAGAGATGATGAGTATGGATGGAAAAAACATACTGCACCAACCCCGAAAGTGGGATAGGAACAAAAATAACATATAACAAATCATAAAATACAACAAATATTATTAAAATTGGAATGTTCTAACTTTAATTCCTTGCTTGATGTTTATTTATTTATTTACATCTTTTCTACTTTGAATCATTATCAGTGATCACTTGTGTACGTCAAAATGGAAATGTCAGGAGGGCTTATTTTGATACCAGATTTATCGTAATAAGCCCTTCTGTAAAAGCACTTTCCAATCTGTTAATTTATATCTCTTCCACTTTAAATTCATACCAGTGATCACTTGTATAAGTCAGGTGGGAGTGACAGGAGGGTCTATTTTAATATTGATATTCATGTTATAATGTATATACATCTCTAAGGTTATGGTAATCACTGTTACATTTATATTTAATGTTTTCAGGGTGTTCGATGTCCTCTGTCTAGAGAGAAGATGTAGCCGATACCGCGGCGACCCTCGTGTACAGCTACATGTGCTGATACATCCGAGAATGTCTATATTTCGTAGATGTGACATTGATAATGCTATAACACAGAAATTCTGGGTCAAAACCATCCCCTGGTTTAGCCATTTGATCGTCCTCGACCTTAAATTCCTCTGCACTGATGAGATGCTAGAAATCATTGCAACTAATTGTCATTTGTTGGAAGAGTTGAATATAGTGTCTCGGGTAGATGTGTGCAAGTCTCTCATTAACGCGTCGGTGTTGATCAGGAATGTGTCGGATGTCGGTTTATGTTGCATCAGCAATCTTAAACGGTTGCGGATACTGTCCATGGATCCACCTCGGAACGAAAAGGCGAGTCGTGTCGGTCGCTGCGTGACTCAGGCGGGTATCATTATGCTGTTATGCGAGCTGCCGTATCTAGAGGAGCTAAATATAGAATCTTGCGATATAGGTTCAACTTTGATAGGAACAGAAGTCAAAATGGGCCCATTGAGTTTAAGAAAAGTTAATTGCCATTTTGCATCGGCTGAGGGTATTCGAAAATTAATTAGGCTATGTCCCCAGTTGAAAGAACTGTCGGTTACGCATTTATCAGCGAACGATAAGGAATTAATATTAGCAGAAATAACTGCTAGTGATTTGCGGTTAAACAAATTGAATATGTCATTCTTCTCCTACACGGAATCTCTCCAGAAGTTATTACAAGTGCAGGGTAGTTATTTAACACATTTCTCGCTCTGGGACATAGACCAGTCGGTCAATATAGAAGCGGTGTTAACAATAGGCACATGCTGTCCCAACCTCACATGTCTCTGTCTTATAACACAATCTAATTATCTAGTCACACCCCGTTTTTTTAATTCAAATAAGATTTTTAAGGAACTCAAAAGCTTAACGCTAGGCAACGAGAATTTTGACTTGGAGGGTATCATGACATTTTTTCTTTCATGTAGCGATAATTTACAGAATCTTATACTGAAGTACCAAGTAAAATTGGTGTTTAGTGATGTTATAATGCGTGCAATAAAAAAAGGTTATTTTAAAAATATAAGTAATCTATGGTTGGACTGTACTCTAGAGGTGTCCAAGGATGCAATAATACAGATGATACAGTCTTGTGATAATCTTACTACTTTGACAGCTGACTTTTCAGAAGACTTGGCGGATATCATAGAGTATATCAACACAAATAATTTAGATTTAAGACTTGGTGGCTATTAATTATTTCATGTACGTCTATTTATTAATGTAGTCATTTTTAATCTCAACACAATTATTTAGTAATAAATACTACAAATACGTTTAAACTTGTTTTTTTATAATCCTCCCTCACATAACAGATATTATTAATATTTAATATTTTTTTATAATTTTATGATTTTCAATAAAAAAAATGTTATTTATACAAAATGTAGGTATTAAATGTTGGAGTAACATACATTTTGCAGTAGCGGGAATACACGCAACCTATATAAGTATATAAACCTATGTGATTTAAGTTCATATTAGTGTAATCATATTTTTTTGGAATAATAAATATAACCTCATTAACAACAGAACTACCAACCGATCAATGGCCGATTATATCATGTGTGAACTATTTTTCACAAGACTTCCTTTAAATATCTTTTAAAATGTTATCATAATATGATTTTCTAATTTTATGTAATTAATATATGTATATTAAAATTGGTTTGATTTCCTACTTCCAATTTTCTAATACACGTATACCTGTAAACCTACATAAAAATACAGCTACTTGTATAGATCACATCTTTTATAATTGCAATACTATAGATAAAATGTATTATTAACTACATGTATTATGATCATTATAGACTGATGATATCAATTGAAAGACAGGTACAGAAAAATAAGCAACACTTAAAACATAAAATTAAATTATTATAAAGTCAAAGATAATTTAGATTTTTGTTAAGGGAGTCCTGATGAAAATTACAATGAACTGTTGGAACTTATACATTCTGTATTTAATAACACATACTTACGTAAAGTCATCCGGATCCGGATTATGGGTGTGCCCCAGGGTTCAATCGTAAGGCCTTTTGTATTTTCATTATATGTAAATGCTCTTCCATATTTTTTTCAAAATATTATGTCATAGTGCTGTTTGCTGATGACACATCATTAATTTTTTAATTAATAGAAACAAAAATAACTGACGGTGTAAATAGTGCTACGTCGCAAGTATTTCCACCTTGCGCTAAATGTCTAAGAGATGAAATTGGTGGAGTTCATTTAACTTAATATGAAAAAGACTGAAGAATCTAACTATCAATGATGGAATAGTACACGTTTAAGAAACCGTTGTAGTTTTTTTTAGTTAAATAATTACAATGTTCAGTGATGCTTTTTCCAACTGAACATTATTATATGCACAGCTAATGAAATACTCTAAGGTATGAAACTGATCTTGACATAATATTGTGATAACGTCATCTACATAACCCCACCAGTATCGAGATGGGAGTTTTATTTTTAATTAACCAGAGTTTATATAACCAATTAAGGTTTCCTCAAATCACTTCATAAAAATGTTCGGAAATTCCGTAGCTTTGTTGTAAACAGAGCTTTGCAACTATGTTACCCGGTATACGCGAATGAAGGACTTGAACACGTTAGAAAGGTGTTGAAAGCAACAGATCAGTTGGCTTAAAAGTGACAATTAGAGTACAAATCTACATCATAGGCACGACCTGTTTACCTGCCATATATCAAAGTGACTGATACTTATTTAGGTTAAATTATAATATCCTTTATCTACATGTCCCGAGTGTATACAGGATTCCTTGTGATGGCTTAGAAACTACCACCACCTCGCGGCAGAACCACAGAGCTGCTGAAAGCAGTTCATACCACGCATATATATTATAGTACTCTGGGATGCCGTGGACCGCCACGTTCCGAGCTCTTGAACGAGGACCCCGAATCAGTTCGATACTACTTGGGCATATACCGATATAATCAACGTGATTAAAGCCATTTAGTAAATAAATATATAATAGTAATGGAAAACAGAAGTTTAGTTTTTTTTATATAATATACATCACTGTATTACTGTGTATGTACACTTAATAAAATTATCCTTATTCTTATGTACATATTTAAGATTTTCAAAAATTAACTGACCAGCCATCGTGAGTATATAACATGGATTAAACTTATTTCGTAAGGAATCCCTGCGGCCAAGATTTGAAATTTCACGGACAGCGCTCTTTTGTAACACAAAAATAGTATTTATATCAGCGGCGTTGTCCTAGAGTAGCATGCCATACGACATTAAGCCATGAAAATAACTATAATAAACTACCTTGGCGGTAATCTCGTCTGTAAAGCATCTTATTTTTTAAAGCCAATCCAACTATATGTGGCCCCATTGTAATTTAATATCTACAGAAAAACAGTAGATTCAATCATTTCCATCGCTTTCTCATTTAACAATACATTAGTTGGCACCTATTTTCCATTAGAAGTCGTATATCTGATTAGTTTGATCTTTTTATTGTTAAATAACAGGTTGATAACACTACAGCACTATTTTAGAGAGTTTTGTTTACCTGATGCCATTTTATTTTAAATATCAAAGAAGTATCATCAGCAGACAATACTATCTCATTACGTTTATTTACAAAAGAAGACATCATTTATATATACAAGGAAAAGAAATGGGACTAAGTTTGAACCTTGAGGAACCCCCATATCAACCTTAGCTCTCCAGGCTATCTCTTACCAATGACTTCAACTCTTTGATTATAAATCAAATTACCAAAAAGCATGTGAAGTGAGTATCCCGAAAATTAAGAATTCAAGAATTTTTCAACATTTTTGATTTAGCGCCAATAAATGCAACGATAACACTCGGGAAAAAATAAAATTTAGTTTCAATTAGTCATCTGAACAGGACGATTAGAATATTCTTCAAGAGTCCTGAAACTTTAAAAAAAAGTAAAAAGTACCTATTTTTGTATTAGTTGTAAAATGTTATACATAATAAATATATATATTAAAAAAACTATATATAAATGTTGAGGTAATTAAAATAACCATACTTAAATAGGAACAAATAACTAGTACTTATAGTAAATATATGTATATATTTAATGTAGCAATAATACAATAAAATATATATATATATATATATTTTTAATTTTAAAATTGTTATATTTGTCAACTACATATGAAATCCGTCAAAGAGGTTGGTAGAAATAGGTCATGTATTCATTTATATCAAAATATAATTAAATATATGTGTAATCTATGCCTCATAACGCACAGATGTTGGTTTGAACCTACACATTATGATGAAGGAAAGATAAATAACAAACTATATTCATAAAACTTTAATCATCGACCTACATTGTAGGCATCATCACAAGCCGTACTAAATATGTTACTACATATTATAAATCCTAAATTAAAATATATACAATTGATTAAGCACTAAATCTAATTCCACATTTCACTTACATAATTTATAAATATTTTTAATACATATAATATGCATAAGGAACTAATGTTGCTTCATTTTTAATAACTAATTATATAAATGTATAATAAAAGTAAAAAAAGATTATCGTACTAAGTAATGGACAGAATTAATTCTATAATTATCTCCACCTCATGAAGTTACTTGATTTGATATACCATTCACATTTCTGATTTATTGTCGTTACCATCAGAATCCCGGTAAATGAATATGCAATGTGTATAACTCTTAACAAATCAAGATAAATGTTTAAATGATATAATCATATTTAAATAAGACAAATAATTCTACATCGCTATTTCAATACAATTATGGATATCTTATAAAACTATTATGACCTAATGAATCTTAGAAAATCATTACAATCTAATGAATCATGGAAAACTGCTGACCTAATGAATCTTAGACTATTATGACCTAATGAATCTTAATACTATTATGACCTAAGGAATCTTAGAGAACTATTATGACCTAATGAATCTTAGAAAACCATTACAATCTAATGAATCATGGAAAACTGCTATGACCTAATGAATCTTAGAGAACTCTTATGACCTAATGAATCTCTAAAAAACTATTATGACCTAATATAGCATGAAATTAAATTAAAGCATATTACAATTAATTAAATGTATGTTACTTATTACTAACACTTAGTCTCATGGACACCTGTCAATGTCAAAAACACCAATGAATAAAGTTAAAAAACTTTTTACTGCACCTTCAGAGCGATATTTCACTATTTACACTTGGAAAAACTTCACTTCACTTGGTAAAAATGGTCACACATTTCATATAATTGTCATTTGGATCTTCAGAACTTAATTTAATGATGAATTCATAATTTGTCACCAACAGAATGTATAGTATAGTATTGGTAGTTTAAAATCCCAAGACTGCAAAACAAATTGTTCTGAATCTTCCTGTATGTCCATCATTGTCAGATGTGTGACGTGGCAGCCACGTCCTCCGTGTGCTAGGGCTCCCTTATCTCGGGGAGGGACTCCTTGTCGTTATCTTTGTCGTCGTCGAAAAATTCATTCTTGGGTTCAATCATTTTGTCAGCTTCCTCTTGACTTATACGAATGTCTGGATCTGGCTCTTCCTTTATCCTGTATTCATCGGGCAGGAAGTCGCCTGGAATTTAAAGAGTGGTTATAGAAGGTTTAGAAGGACCAAAAAGAATATTATGAGATACCTTATTCAATGGAAAGTCATGTATCGAGTACAAATACACAATTTCTATAAATTGCTCATATAACTACTATAGCACTTGCAGTTTAAGATTATATTTTATTTAGTATAATAAATAAGTACCTGGTATATGAGTCATTTGTACCGCTGGTGAATGTTGACACATCTTCAGATTGTCGTAGACATGTTTCGTTATCGCCTCCAAGTACTGCTTGCTGTTTGCATTTGATGTGCTGAAAGTTACATTAATACCATATAAATTAACTTGATGCATTTGATCCAAATTATAATTTAACATGTAAAAAACCAGTTGCTGGCCATATTTTTTAATTTAAAAACTTTCGTGTTATAACCACTTATGGATTATTTTTCCAAAAACGTCTACAGGATCAAATTTCTGTGATATATGCCGGGCTATTGAAAGTTATTGAATAAAAACCACCTCTATTATATTTATAAATAATGTTGCATATTGTGAAAATAGTGAAGAACATAAATATTTATTTACCTGCTGATTTCCGGATGCAACTGGAAGTCTGGAGCAAAGAATTCCAAATATTCTGTGTATGGCAGTTCATTGGATATATTATCATCAACCAACAAGGAGGTCTCATACGTCCAACAGCGAGCGACATTACGTAGTGTGTAGCTGTAGATATAATAAATTACAACATTAAGTTCAAGTATATAATATACACTTGTATGTTATAATTTCATTTATATGACAAATGCTTTAAATCTTAAGTATTAATACATAAAAATTACAGTATCAAATCAAAGGTATGCCAAATTCACTTCAATGATCATTAACAATGTCACTTTTTCACATCACAAGGAAAATCGGCATCAAACTCACCCCCCTCCCCCCACCACTAGAGTGGGGACATTAAGGTTCTTGACAAACTTGACACACTCGCCATGTCCCCTGGTGGATAGAGAGAAACAGCCGAGCCTATCCCCTGCCAGTGAGTCGGCTCCACATTGCAGAACAATTGCAGTCGGACGATAAAACTCCATTACATTTGATATTACTGGTTTGAATATCTGTAAATTAATTTTAAAGATTTCCGCTAACCTATAATTGTATTTTTATATGTTAAAATTTTAAAGTAGACATTATTTGTTGTAACCCACCTGAACATAGCTCTGATCATCGATACCTTCTTTCAAGGGTACATTTACGGAAAAGTATCGACCACTCTCGGCCCCTATCTCATACATATCCCCAGTTCCCGGGAAGAAATAGTTTCCGTACTTGTGGAAGCTGACCGTCATCACTCTATCCGTGAGATAAAATGCCTCTTGCACCCCATCACCATGATGTACATCTATATCAATGTATAACACCCTCGGGTGGTATTTGAGTAGCTCCAATACAGCTATCACTATGTCGTTGACGTAACAAAAACCTGCAAACAGCAATCGTGTAATAAATGACCATGAAACTCTTATAAAAATTTCAATTTTATTATTGTTTTAAGTCAAAACTTTACTAAACTAGAGGCGCCAATGGATCCTCAATTTCGACTCGCTGCGCTGAAATCGCCGTTTGCATATTGAGCGAAGCAAGCCCAGTGTAATAACTCATTGTTGTGGAGAGTGTTAGGAAAGCAGATTTCAGATTTAAAAAAATTGTCACGCGCTATTCATTGTAAAGCAAATTTTATTCACGATTTTTTTTTCCCTTTGACTTCAATGGGATATCAGTTTTTTGACGATTATTTCTCAACAACATGCCATTTTTCAAAATATATTTTTTTAATCATCACCTAATGTGTCCTTTTGATTGCATAACTTCATTATTTTCCGTCAAGTAGTTTTCGAGCCTATTTGTGACAAGGAATGTGAAAAAGTCACCAGCAAAGCGCTCCACTCGCTTCGCTCAAGCAATGTTCGAGAACAAATTAAATTTACTTTTTAGGGTATGAATGTCTTGTACATACCCTAAAAAGTGACCCTGACATGTAAAATTTATTGAATTGAACTTAAACTAAGAAAGAAACTTGAAGAAAGAAAATGAAGTACCATATTATAAGAAAATTGTAAGAAAAACATATGTATTCAAATATCCTTAATACCTACTATTATGTGGTTATAATTTCATCAATCATAAATATTACAAACCTGATGGTTCAAACTTCTTTGCATGGTGCAAACCACCAGACCAATTAATAGCGATATCACATGCATTGTTATTCAGTTTCATGGCCCCTTCTAGGGATGCTCCTGTGTACATCGAACAAAAATCAAACAACCCCTCAAATACTGGACAATCATCCCCAACATTGTAGTGAAGCAGGTCTTTTGAATATGCTGAAAGAAATTAAAATTATTGTTTATTGTATGATACAAGTTACTTTTTGTTATAATTTTTTTTACAAACAGAGTATCTTATGAAAAAACCAAATAAGCGTTATTTTTAACATAAATTTAAGTAATTAAAGTCTTTATGTTCATTACCATTTTTACAATAAATACCACTTTAAAAAAATTATCACTGTGACAAGGGATCTTACAAACATGCATATAATGGACAAGCAACTGTAGTAATCAAACCTAACTTAGATTTAACAGATAGTAAAACTATCCACTAGACTGATAACGAAATTTTAAAGGACTTACTTTGAATATTCTGAGGGGTAACATTTTGAAGAAATTCTATATAATCTTCACTGTGAAATCGGCACATATCGTGAGCACTGGCACGATAAGGCCTGTATACTTGCATTTTTTTATGAAGTCCATAGTTAAGTACAAGGCTATGAGTCACTGATAGTCTGTGGGGTTTCATCGGATGACCAGGCCCATAGTGAAAATTTCCCACATCAGGGTTGTAAAAATATGCTACCCTCTGTTGACTCATAGTGCAATAAAGACGTACTCTTTTAGAATCAAAATAATACCAAGAACTAAAGCTATAGCCACTAAACGCTTGGTTAACTGGATATCACCTAACATTCTTGTAAAATCATTTTTGATATACACACTTTTACACGAAAATTATAACTAACAAAGTTTATTAAATAAATATTTTCATATAAATGAATTTAATCTCACAAAATTATTAGTTAAATTGTATACTTCATCCAAAGAAAACAACGCATTTCATGACAAAATTAACAATGGCGACGCGTCAAATTTTTGACAATTAAGCAAATGACTCTATTATTTCGTTCAAAACTGTAATAAAAAACAATAGACCTTGCATCTCTTATAACTTATACATTATGAATCCAATTTACCTAATAATTAATTAAATTGTATTACTTGAAATAAAGATTCTTAATAATAAAACAAACTGGATTTACTTTTATTTTACTGATTATGTTCCCTTGGGAGGAATTTAAAAAAAAAACTGAAAACAAATATTGTTCTGATTATACTGTTAAAATGTCTCATACAGATTTATATGCAATTATAAAAGAGAATAAATATAAGATATGGTCACAAAAATAAAATGATTCATTAAAAAGTAAGGGAATGTACGCGTCTATTAATTGAGCGAAGCGAACGAAGTGAGCGGAGCGTTTTAGTGGAGACTTTTTTACATTCCTTGTCACGAATTGGCTCGAAAACTACTTGACGGAAAATTATGAAACTTTGCAATCAAAAAGACACACATAAAGTGACAGTTTAAAAAAAAATTGGAAAATGTCCACAAAAATATATATTTTTTTGTCATGTACAAAAACTGATATCCCATTGAAGTCAATGGGAAACGATGAGTCAATACACTGGGCTCGCTTCGCTCAATATGCAAACACCCGAGGTTTCACGAGCGCAGCGAGTCGAAATGAGAGTTTGTTGGCGCCCCTAGTAATTATATTGGAACGCGTTTGTTCACTAAAAACAGTAACTAGGGGCGTCAACAAACCCTCAATTTCGACTCGCTGCGCTCATGAAATTTCGGGTGCCGTTTACATATTGAGCGAAGCGAGCACAGTGTATTGACTTATCGTTTCCCATTGACTTCAATGGGATATCAGTTTTTTGAGATGACATTAAAAAAGAAAAAAAAATTGAGGACATTTTTCAATTTTTTTAACACCATCACCTAATGTGTGTATTTTTGATTGCAAAGTTTCATAATTGTCCGTCAAGTAGTTTTCGAGCCAATTCGTGGTTAAGAATGTAAAAAGTCTCCAGTAAAACGCTCCGCCGATTTCGTTCGGTTCGCTCAATTATATGGGACGAAACTTTTATTGAGCGAAGCGTTTTACTGGAGACTTTTTGCATTCTTTGTCACGAATTGGCTCAAAAACTACTTGACGGAAAATTATGAAACTTTGCAAACAAAAAGACACACATTAGGTGATGGTTTTAAAAAAAAATTTTTTTGAAAAAAGGTATTTTTTTTTTTTTTTTTTTTTTTTAGTATCATGTCAAAAAACTGATATCCCATTGAAGTCAATGGGAAACGATGAGTGAACACACTGGGCTCGCTTCGCTCAATATGCAAACGGTACCCGAGATTTCGCGAGCGCAGCAAGTCGAAATTGAGGGTTTGTTGGCGCCCCTAGTATCTTAATATCTCTGCTATGTTTTGGACACAGTTGATTTAATAGTATCTTCACAGAATAAATATTATATCATCTACAGATGTAATAGCGGTGCGATTCACACCTAGGGTGTGAATCATATAATTTTTTATTGTTATGCTTTCAATATACAACGCCTCACTCTTGTGCATAATTTAATGATTCACGAAAGAATTATCAGTGAATCCTGCAACTTACAAACCGCTTTATAGATTTTTAGATGTAAAAAGTAACTAAATCTGAAAATAAAATTGCTGAAGTGACAACTTTTATCGGAAATACATTAATTGTACGGGATTTGGAAAAACAAAAACTTGAAGCATAAGAAATGACATTTTGCCTTATATGAAAATACAAAAGTTGATAAATGACATGGCATTGGTCCCTTAAAAAACTGCGAAGAAATAAAAATAAAATTATTTTATATTATTAGGAATAGGTACCATACTTACGAAAAGGCTGTATGATCTAAAGGTTTTTGCTTTTCGCCTTGGGAGGAATTCAAAAACAACAACCAATTGTGAAGTGTCACTGTCAGACGTTAGTTAACATCTGGCCGATTACTGTCAATTGTCACTGACAATTGTCATCATTAAAAATTGTAGCAACTAGCATTTACTACCGGCATAATCGGATATCATCTAGTTAAGCTATAAAATTACAATTATATCAAAACACCCAGTAAGTAAAATAACAATTTCATTAAATCTGAATTTATCAGTACCATTTCTTTTAAGCTGTCCCGTATTTATTAATATCATTAACAATTAGACTTTGGTTCTCTTTTATTATCTTAAGAATATATATTGGTTATGTAATTTTATTTTTAAAAAATATTCGATTTTATTTTCTTTTTAATTAACTGTCAAGATGCTACTCAACGTTATTCAAACATAATGTATAGGTTATTGTTGTTTTGGTACATATAGTAACGAGAAAATATAGATATTTTCACTATTGTCTTTCAGTTTTACAAAAATTTTGAATAACTCATAAAAAGATTGTGGGTACTTTAATGAAACATATCATAGTACCCTTTTATGTTATTTGAAATATACATTTTCTGTGGATTGCAATGAGTGGCTTTGAAGTAGAGTTAGTATTGCAATGACTGACTTTGAAGTAGAGTTAGTAGAAAATGTATTAAACACAAATTTCCATTTTATACATTATATATAACCTATCCTATCATTGTAGTAGTTGTAGTTGTGGATCGATTTAAATTTGATTCCATAGCTTAAATCTTGTAAAGATATCTTAAACGCAAGAAAAGGAAGTTTCTAATATAAAAAGTAAATAAATCTTTTTATAGCAGTCAAGTTTTTAGCTGATCGAAATGTGTTGAACTTAAGTTATTGAGTCATTTGCAGGATTTATCTTATAATGTGTACATCTTACATTGTTAAATTTACTTTTTCAAAATATGTTTTCAAGATTTTGCTGATTGGATTAGTATAAATAAATACTTGAATAATGAATGGATGAATTTTCTAAAAAAAAAATAGAATGTAATGACAAGGTGAATTGTTGCATTAATACATTATTTTTGTAATTTTGTGTTATTATTTTCTTTGTAATGACATGATTTCCTTCATCTTATATCTTTTTTATAACCATTACCATAATTCCTCTAATTCTAGATAGATAGATAAAAAACTTAAACATATATACAAAACCAACAAAGTAGTATCGCCTTCATCATGATTTACAGTTAATTTGGGTACTATCATGAAGACAACTGTCACATATATATTTTTATTATATATCTAAATATTTGAAAGTTCTAGTAATATAAATAAATTAACACAAAACTATACTAATTAATTGAATTAAATCATGTTTTTTATAATTTAAAAACAAACCTAAAATCCGTAAACACAAAATGACACATTTTAATTGAATTAACATTTCTCGCTCCACTGTACTTGATGTAACCGGTCGTACGACCGTGGAGTTAACATTCGCGCAGTCGTATTATCGTACAATCGTGTTAGAACGTCAGTATGGGACGGATTTTAAGATTTGCGATACTTTTGTTAATAGCAGACAGCACTATGGTCAATTTTAGGGTGCTAGCGCGAGCCATGTCGACAGTCGCGAAGGCGTTCGAAGCTAATGGCGTGGTCCCGGATGTGGTATCCAAGGCACCGGAAGCTGAAGTTGCGGTAAGTTATTACAATAAACATATATATATATATTCTAAAGGTCCATTGCCAAATATAAATGAGATATAAAATGAAAGTATATATTATTTCTAACGCAAAACATTTCACTTTTCATTTGCATCGACGCGTCGTACCGGATACGCTATTGTTAGTGTTGATTAAACGAGTACTGTGTAGTTTGCAAAGTATTTATATTATTAAAATTAATATTATTTAATCTACATATATATAAATAAAATTTAAGTGTCTGTTTGTAATTTGAAATTAACAGATTTTCATTAACTGAAAATATATACGTTACATAAAAAAAAATAAACATTTTCTCGGTTTGTCTGTTTGTATTTGGTCCTGCTTTTCTAACTGTCTATTTTAACAAGACTTTCACTTGCGGGGATAGCTATTATAAGGAGTAACATCACAATTTTTTTTTAAATACATATCCACGCGAACCAAGTCGTAGGTTCAGCTAGTTGTATATATTTTCGTGACTATTACAAATTGATTACATTTTAAAAGTGCATGTTTACATTGTTACATGCATATATATTGGAAACATTAGCTCTGAACAATGGACGATGTTTAATAAACTTATTTTGTTATGCCTTAGTAGAATACTTACGATACTTTGCTATATTTTCTTATCATGTAAAGAGTAGTGTGATTTGCTTAACCCGTAAATTAGCTGACAAATGCGAATCGATTTTTTAATCAATTAGTAGTTAGAGATATTCGCGTCTTCAAACACTGTTAGTTAGGTGATAATATAACATATTATAACTATATTTTTCGTTTTAGTGTAATTTTTGCACAATTTCGTTGTAGTGGACTTAGACATTTCTCTCGTCAGATGTTAAGGCAATAAATTATCACTATGCCTAATTCATTAAAATCCATTCTATACATTTGTTTTGATTGGAAATAAATAAAAACAGGTTAAAAACTGTGTATATGATACATAGTTTTTTCTAAATTAATTAACACACAGTAAGCAAAATTCAACAATTGTCTTTTTTATCGTAGACAATATATATTATATACGTACATAAAAAGACATTAATAATGGTCGTGTGCTTTTCTCTTTTATTTATTTATTTTAATATTTTATTCACTCATTAATTGTACAATGAATGGGCAAATTTATTTTCTACCAGCCAACCCATGACGTGCCAGAAATGTTAGGTTTGCAAAACAAGTAAAAATATTTAGAATAAAGTATTAATTTAAATATAAATATATATGTATGTGTAACAAACAATAAATCTGATATTCAACATTTATCCTGAGAAACGGAGATAATTTTATCCAGCAAAAGTTTTCTATATGCTAAAGCGGACAGTCACCAAACAAAAATTTAATTAAAAACAGTGTTTTCACGTAAAAACAGGTTTGAAAGTAAACTTCGTAGGTAAAGATTTTGCGTTGTCTGCGAATAAACAAACAGAAATTTAAAAACCTATATTATTGGCTTCTGTGGGCACGTAGTAATTATTATTTTTTAAATATAATGCACGGATTTTCCTCCATTTTCGAGACAAAGCCAGTTCGGTATATTCATTCAAGAGACGATTGTTAAATCATAAATTATATTTTAACAATATTTTAGAATAACAAAAAGTTAATCTTAAAGATATTATTATGTATAATTTTTCATTTTTATACCGTATCATTCCGTCTAATAACAACGTATAAGTGTATATATCATTAGAAGTAGGTAAATCTCATTTCACACTGCCTTAACACATTATAGTGGAGTTAAACTATAATCAAGAGTTCCGGTGTGATGAAACCTTATATTATATAAAAGTTCCAGTGTAAATTAATATATTGAACTCACAGACTGCCATCACATTATCTAAATGATATGTTGAATAATGCTAATAAGAATAAATTGGAGATTTGAGAGCAGAAATTTTACTTTAATGGCATGTTAATTATCTTTTAAGATGGAATAGGCTAACTTTCCAACAAATTCTGAGATATTGTATAAAATATGTATAATCTACAGGTAAAATACATCAGTGGAGTGCAAGTGAACCTTGGCAATGAACTGACTCCCACTCAAGTGAAGGATATCCCCACTGTGACGTGGAACGCCTCTCCTGATACCTACTATACCCTAGCTATGACTGGTACGGCTCAATTTATAGGTTAATTAAAACATATTTCATTACATTCTATATTTTGGATATTTTAATCTAGACCCCGATGTGCCTTCACGCGCGGAACCTCAATTCCGGGAATGGCATCACTGGCTGGTGGGCAACATTCTCGGTGAAAACATCTCGACGGGTGAAAATTTGTCCGCATATGTAGGATCTGGTCCTCCACCCGGCACCGGTCTTCACAGATACGTATTTCTGGTGTACAAACAACCAGGGAAACTCACGTTCGACGAACTCCGCCTCACCAACACGTGAGTATCTTTTAAGAATAGGTATCTCAAGGATCTATTCTTGGTCCTATTATTTTCCAATCTGTCGTCAATGGCATAAACGCTTTGTCATCATGTTATCAATTAGTTTTAAATGGAATCAGCATCAAAACTGACCTCTACCTTTATTAGGTCGGAAGCACTAACATTTATTTACTGCATACTATTTTTAAACTACTACTACTACTACTTCATACTGTTTTTTTAAATATGCTTTATATTCTATGGAAGTAGAAAAAGAAAATGAAAACATTTCCATTTGAAAAGAATTATAATATTAAGAATGTAAACTATTCTAATGCATTGACTCTAATACTTTTATTTAATATAACTTCCAGTTCTGGTGATAATCGCGGAGGGTTCTCAATCTCCAAGTTCGCTAAAAAATACAACCTGGGTGAACCCGTCGCTGGTAACTTCTACCAAGCGCAGTACGACGATTATGTGCCTATTTTATACAAACAGTTAGGCAATTGAATGTAATTGAGCTATAGGACGCCACTAGTGCTTTTTGCCCTGATCCTTCACCAATATCGTTTTTATTTTATCTCTTTTATACATTCGTAATTAGACAGAGATGGTGTTTTATTAAGCAGATTTCAAATCAGGATAATAGCAGTAAGGATATTCTTTAAATAAAGTCTTTGTTTTTAGCTATGACTTTTATTTTGTATCTTCCAGTTCTACTAGTATGGTTTTAATAACTATGTATTCCTTTATTGTCGTATTAAATATTTATTTTTCATAGATATAACTTACAATACAAGAGTGTTGCTTAAAACTCTTTATTTTACGCTCTTAAGGATGATTTTAAAAATACTTTTTTTAATAAATGACGAGTTATTTAGAAATTAGAAATATAGCTACAAAAACTATTTCGATCGATCATTTCTTTTTGATAAGATTATTGTTATTTTTAGAAAATAGCATCACAATATTTATGTATATATATACATTTTTCATTACATTTTTCAAAAACTTTAATGGATGGTAGCGATCCCTAAAGTTGACTTAAATTAAAAAAAATATATATGGGTATATTTTTTTTCATATTGGAACCATATAAGACGTTGCCCCTATAAAAATGTAAAAGTAGGATTTTTTGAATCACCCTAATACATATATATATGTGTGTATTTAAAATTCTCCATTCTGTAATATGTGTATTTGATCGTCAGTCTCAGTGTAGTTAGTTGTAATTGATAAATACCTTTATGAATTTCATCTAACAAAAGAAAAATGAAAAACGCAACTGTACAACTTCTGTGTTTTTGTGTGTTTTTTTGCCTACCAAAATGACTCCACTCTGCCTGATGTTAAACAGTCAGTAAAGTCCAAAAATAGTGGTCACCATTCTTATTTAAGCAAAACAGAATGAAGAGTCTCCACTATGGCGGCCTTGTGAGATGCTTTTTCACGCCCCACTAAAAGACCCAGGATCATAGTGGGAAGGAAACACGTGCCGTGGTAGTGAATCCCACGTTTTGATGGACCGACATAAATATAAACTGCTGAACCTGTAAGTTCGTGATAATACAGAATCCACCGTGAAGGGATGGCACTTCTGTCCTACACGTTTTATTCTGGATCGGAAAGGAGAGGATGGGATAAGTTGAAAGAGTTCGTCGAAGCACTCGCCGTGGTGTAGGTGATGAAAGACTGCTATAGTGGCAACGTCTTTACGTAATTGTAAAGGCTCCAGGAACTCCACGGCCTCTGGGCTTCCAATAATACGAACCGCTCGCCGCTGCAACCGGTCGAGAGTGTCTAGCAAGTACTGAGCTGAGCCATCTCAAAGATAAGAAGAGTACTCCACGCAGGAGAGAACTTGCGTCGTATATAAGAGACAGCTCCGGCATAAAGAACCGTCGCACCTTGTTCAATACTCTGAGCTTGCGTGAGGCTGTTTCAATGACAATCTCGATATAAGCCTTTTGGTTTAGGTCCTAGCTAAGATCTACGCCCAAGATGTTAAGGTTATCCCGGAGCACTAACTGCGTGCGCCGAAACGAAGGAAAAAAAACGATTGGAGACTTTTTGGTGGAAAACACGCATACCTGTGTTTTCTTATCATTGAACTCAACCATATTCTCATGACCCCCTTGTGAGACAAGGTTGAGGACCCGGTTCATTTTAACAACAAGATCCTTTCGTTTCCCCTCAATGTCAGTCTGCTTTGCCGCAGGGTGTCCGAAATATCTCCCGTGCACCGTGCAATCGTCTACATAGCAATAAATGTTGCCTAGGTTCAACATATCATTGTTATGCAACAGAAACAAGGTTGGCGATAGAACGGAGCCCTGAGGCACACCCGCATTTACCTGCCGAAAACTGGAAGCCGATCCGTCACAAAGGACTCAGATTTGACGCTCATGCAGGAAAGCGGCAACCCAATTGCACAAATTGGGTGGCAGACCGAAAGCAGGAAGCTTCAATAAGAACGAACGATGCCAGACGACTCGATCGAAAACTTTGGAAATATCAAGGCTAATAACCAGAGATTAGCCATGCTGATCCATAGCCTCACCCCAGAGATACGCGAGATACGTAAGAAGATCACCCGTGGATCAATTTGGTCTAAAGCCGTATTGGCGATAATTTTTAGAGAGGGATCTTCTATTTTATATCTCTTAGCTTTACATGTACATTTACAACAATAAGAGTATGAACCTTCAAAAGGAGCAAGGTTCAAAAGGCCACTAGTTCAGGCTTTAAGGCTCTCAAAATTTCACCAGAATCTTAAAGCTTTTATTCTGTGAGTCGTCCATCGTCGATCAACTAACGGCCAACTAACATTATATATGACATTAATTAGCACTATTATAATTTACGAATTTTTTCATGTATTTTTATAAGATCCAGTTATAGAATTATTATACAACATTATCCCACGGTCAAAAAACTTATTATGGCCATAGAAAAATACATGAATAAAACCGTCAAGGCGACTGCACGGAAATAACTAGTTTAGAATAAATTATATAACTTTAAAACATTTCTAAATACTTATCATTTTTTACCTGAACTAAGATAAACCCAAACATAGACGATAAGCGACATTATCGCAATCGTAAACATCGAATGGACCGGAAAAATATAAATGTAGGTATTTTATTTTAGATAATTTAAACAGAGAAATCATTTCACATCTAGCATTAGACTATTAGTCTCTTATTGCAAGGACAAATAAACCTCCACAATATTTAGTGCTTAAAAATGGGAAAAATATTGAGGTTAGCAATTATTTTGTTAATAGCCGATTTATCTATGGACAACGTTATGGTATTAGCTCAAGACATATATCTAGTCTCTGAGGCTTTCGAAGCTAATGAGATCGTCCCAGATGTAATTCCTAAAGCCCCGGAGACAGAACTGAATGTAAGTAGTAACTTATCTTTTCATATATCTCATAAAAAATAAAGTACATTTTTCTTTTCTACTTGTTTTTTTGACATTGCTATTAAGGCCAAGTAAATATTTCTACAAAGAGAACGCCTTATTGACTATGCTGTACAAACTTCCTTAAAAGTACATTTGAATATTTTTTGTATTAAAATAATTAAAATTTATTTTGTTGCTAAATTATATACATCTTTTGACGGTAGTAATGATGTATTGCCATTTAAGGGATCGCAGTCATTCATATGGATACTTCATAACTTACTGTTATTTTATTGCTTATATTGTCGAAAATATACAATAAATAAAAAAAATATAATTATCTACAGGTAAAATACATCAGTGGAGTGCAAATGAACCTTGGCAATGAACTGACACCGACTCAAGTAAAGGATATCCCCACTGTGACGTGGAACGCCTCTCCTGATACCTACTATACCCTGGTTTTGACTGGTGAGTACAAAATAAAAAATTAAAGCCTCCTAATTCAGGAATTCTAATAAATTATAGATGACTCCTAATATTATTCAATTATAGAATTGGTATATAAAAAAATTACCTATTCCAGATCCAGACGCCCCCTCGCGTGCTGAGCCAAAATCTCGGGAATTCCAACACTGGCTGGTAGGAAATATTCTCGGGAATAACGTCCTCTCTGGCGAGACCTTGTCTGCTTACGTTGGCTCCGGTCCCGGTTTCGGTACAGGTCTCCACAGATATGTGTTCCTGGTCTACAAGCAGCCAGGGAAGCTTACTTTTGACGAACTACGTCTTACCAACACGTAAGTTAATTCAGAAATATCTTATATTAAAATTTTAATCATTTATATTTAATTATAGTATCATAACTTAAGAAGTTGATCCGAAATTAGTTCTGGTAACCAAAAGAGTGTTGGATATGGTAGCGGAGGAATGGACAGGTGAAGGACAACCAAAGAAAAGATGGATGGATTGCGTGAAATATCGTATAATATCGAGATGAAGGGAGTGTGTACAGAGATGACGGCCAACAGGAGAATATAGAAGGAAAAAACATAAAGCTCCAATTTTGGGATAAGGCCAAGAAGAAGATGATGATGATGATAAACTGTTATAACCTTTCTGTATTTTTTCAGTTCCAGTGTAAATCGTAGTAGGTTTTCAATCGCTAATTTTGCTGAAAAATACAGCCTCGGTGACCCCATAGCCGGTAACTTTTACGAAGCTCAATATGATGACTACGTACCCACACTCCATGAGCAACTGGGCATTTAATTGTTAACTAATCAAAGGTACATAATCAACTTCAAGTCTAGTGCATTCAATAAATTCCTATAAACAAAGTTTCTCTTATTTTACCAATGTCTGTATCTTCTCAGCAGGTTCTCCTTTCCAGTTCAGTCCAGTCTTAAAATATTCAACGCCAAAATAGTGACAGTAAATTTGTAATTCCTTAATGGATTCTTTGCTGTATTTAAAATAAATATACTTAAAAATTATAATTAAGAACAATAAAAACCTATAAATTAATTGTCAGTGTTTTATTTATTTAATTATTAATACCGTTTTTTCACATGTACTATAAATTTAAAAATATAAATGCCACTGAAAACTATTTGTCGTCTACAAACAGTGTTTTTATATATTTTTTTATTATATATTAATTTTTTGGTGTTAAAATTGTGGTTATTTTTATTAATTATTATATCAAGTATTTTTTATTTATAAAAACATGGTTAATCTATGTAGAATATCATATATGTCAAGTACGTGATTCTAGACAAACAATGAGTTTGTATGTGTCAATTATTAAAAGTGGCGTAGCTAGATATCAAAGGCCCTGCGGAAAAAAAACAAACTAATTGTACTGTATTCCACATAGTCCAGATATGTTGTACTTCAGAGTCATCGTAAAACATATAGTCGATGAAAAACGTGGTGTTATTGGATTATAATCTCTACTTAATTTGGATTTCGTATCCAAAGACTGCTCAATGGGACCCTATTAACGTGCCCTCGCTGTCTGTGTCACAGGACAGGTACACAGATAGCTTTTTCGACATATTAGAGTATGAGAAACTACCTAAGTTTATATTTATTTCTAATATTAGTTTTGTGTACATCACAATTTTAATTGAATTTTGTTATATTTTTGTGTAGATAAACTTAATTTTCATAAATGTATTGATAGTACAAAGTCATAATTTTAATTGTTTATTTATTAATGACTCTCTTTATATATGGTAAGTCAGAGTCCGAAGGGCCCCTTGAGTCTGAGGGCCCTGGGGCTTTACCCCATCTAGCCCTCCGGTAGCTACGCCATTGTGTATTAATAAATACCCACAAACAATAAATTACATATCTCAAATGAAGGTTATAAAAAACTAATTTAAATAATACAAGGTGATTTTAATTAAGGTTTATGTAAATACAATTTTTTTTTGATAACGACTACTTAAAGACGTTTTAATAATGGTTCAGTCAGTGTCGGTGAACACGCGAACAGTTGCCTCCCGAGTCATTATGGGTGTCGAGTTTAAATTAGCTTCAGTTTTGCTAGTAGCTGGCATAGCTGTGGTTAATATTAGCGTGCAAGCACAATTATCTGTTGAGAAAAGTTTTGAGAATTATGATATTGTTCCTGATGTGATCTCCTCGGCTCCTAAATGTGAGGCTATTGTGAGTAAAACTTGCTCTAACTTTTTGGGATTCTTTGCCTTTCATATTTTCTGAAATAAATCATTAAATTATAAAAACTATGTAGGAATTAACATATAGTTATGAGTAGGTGCATTCTGAAACAAAGCGTCGATATACGTAGTGACGATTAAGTTATTGGGACATTATTTTCCCAACCTGTGTCAACAAAATGAGCGCATCTGTAGAAATATCTGTCTCGGAAAACATTTTTGCCAAATTGCAATATGCACTTGACGACACACTTCAAGAAGTGACAATAGTTTAAAATATTTCAAGGAGAGTGATAGCTCAAATACTGAAAGACTGAAAATTACATCAGAATAATAAAATTATTGAAACAAGAAAATATATAATTATTAATATAAAAAAATATTCATTGCATTTAACTAAATGTAAATTGAAACTGCAATAGAACATAAGAAAACATATTTCGTTTTGTCTTCTTAGCTTAAGTATAAATAAATAGTATTAAATTGTTATTTTTTTTCAATTATATTATATAATAGAAGCATTTCATAAAAATATATAGCTATATAGTCAGATACGCCTGGAAAACGAAGTTTACACAAGGAATGCTTAATGCAAAGCGAGCTCCAACTCCAAAACTTAATTGGCACAACGATGATGGGGAGGGTCCAGGGACGCAGCTTCAGTTAAATGTTAAAAGTTCTCAATCAGTACAAACTATTTGAAACTACGTTAATTCAAATTCAAAATATCTTTTTTACACGCACGATTGAATAGTCAATTATTGCATCGAAAAAGGTCGTTGTAGTTCGTCCGTGAGTAATTGACTCATGAACGCCAATTTTAGTTTGCGTTAATATAATTTTTATAGTGCAATCCAATTATTATGTAAAATCTCAATAACCTTTATAATAGACAAACCAACTCACATCTTGACTATCAGAGCTCAAATATCATTACCCGAAAACACATAGTAAGTTTGATTGTATTTTATAATGAATTTAATATGTAAAGGTAAATTACCCCGGCGGAGTGCGGGTACACCTGGGTAAAGAATTAACACCTACTCAAGTAAAGGACATACCCACTGTTGACTACGACGCTTCACCTGATGATTTCTATACTCTGGTCTTTGTTGGTACGTAATAGCAAATAAAATAATATACTAAAAAAAGCTAAAGCTGAAGCCTTTGCCTTTGTCGGTCAATTATTCGGATTTTTCTCGAGTTCGATAAGTAATTCATAACCGATTTTCTGAACGTTAAGCGATCGTCGCCACGGTCGAAGTCTCTGAAAACTGTAGGAATATTAAATCAATATATTTATATTCCTAATCACTCAATCAATATTCATCATTGAACATTATAATTTCCAGATCCAGACGTGCCTTCTCGCGATGATCCAGTGTTACGGGAATTGGAACACTGGCTAGTTGTAAATATTCCTGGAAATAACGTCAACTCTGGTGACACCATCGCAGAGTACATAGGATCAGCTCCTCAGAACGGTACCGGACTTCACAGATATGTGTTCCTGATCTACCAACAGCAAGGGCTATTAACATTTGATGAGCCCCGTTTGAATAATACGTACGTTTTACAATATTTATTCTATAAATGTACGTTTACATTACACTTTTAAATTATTACCTTATCGCTATTTTAATACACTTAATATGCATACGCTACAAGTTACTTATTTTTTTATAAATAGTATATTTTATAACTGAAACTACAAACTTGATGAAATACAATTTGTTACTTAGTTATAAAGACTCATAACACATTACTTGTTTTCCAGCTCCGGCTATATTCGCGCTCAGTTTTCCACCGCAAGGTTTGCTGAAAAATACAATCTCGGCGATCCTGTCGCCGGAAACTTTTACCAAGCACAATATGATGACTATGTACCCATTCTTTCTAAACAACTGGGAATTTAACATTAAGTTTGGACAAAGTACTCGGACGAGTACTTTAGAAAATACAAGTCTGCTTCAGTGGTTACGCCCGTTAAATACTGCACGTAGATTACTTGAAAAAACTGTTTTTTTTGCAGTTACTTAGAATAGTTCTTGATGTATTAAAAAAATTAAACATTTTTTTATTTAATTATACATATATATTGCGTATTACCTGCGACTCCGTCCCATGGATCATAGAATTACGTACCAAAACAACGAAATACTAATTATCTTATTTATAATTTCTGAGTATTTGCTATATTTTTGTAAAAGGCGCTTTCTTTAACTGATCATAAAAATAATGTTGTTTTTTCACTAGTTGTAATCTATGTAGTAGTTACACACACTGTCTCGTGCTCAAGATGTCTTAAAGCGTGGTAGTACCAGAGAGTAGGTTGTATAAGGTTAAGAGTAGTACAGAAGTGTCGCCTACACATCGTATGTTGCCGAGCCAGTGCGTCTTCATAATATCACATTCCAGTCCTATCACAGACACAGCGTTCATTACAGTACATACAAATACTGGGGGCGCCAACATACCCTCAATTTCGATTCGCTGCGCTCGCGAAATCTCAGGTGCCGTTTGCATTTTCCATTGACTTTAATGGGATATCAGTTTTTGACGATTATTTCTCAACGACTTGACATTTTTTTAAAAACCATCACCTAATGTGTGTTTTTTTATTGCAAAATTTCATAATTTTCCGTTAAGTAGTTTTCAAGCCTATTCGTGACAAAGAAAGAGAGCTCCAGTAGAACGCTCCGCTCGCTTCGCTCAAATACAATTCATTTCTGTCTTAATTCCAATTTGTTTTATTATAAAAATAACGACAATTGTAAAATATTTTTATATTAGGGGCGCCAACAAACCCTCAATTTCGACTTGCTGCGCTCGCGAAATCTCGGGAGCCGTTTGCATATTGAGCGAAGCGAGCCCAGTGTATTGACTCATCGTTTCCCATTGACTTCAATGGGATATCATTTTTTTGACATGACATTAAAAAAAAAAATTTTTTTTGAGGACATTTTTCAAAAATTTTTTTTTTAAAAACCATCACCTAATGTGTGTCTTTTTGATTGCAAAGTTTCATAATTTTCCGTCAAGTAGTTTTCGAGCCAATTCGTGACAAAGAGTGTAAAAAGTCTCCAGTAAAACGCTCCGCTCACTTCGTTCGCTTCGCTCAACAATATAATAATTTTATTTACAATACGAAAATAAAGTGACGGAAATAAGATATAATTTATACAAATACTGTATATTAGGTTGAATACGATATCCTACGATATTCTTTGACTTCATAGAAGATGCGGCTAAGAAAAGTATTTTTTTAGGTTAAACTTATAATTACTTGAGTCCCGTTTCTGTACATTCACGTAAAGTCACTTCATACTTAGTTACTTTTTGGAAGGCCAGAGTAAAGACATCAAAATCAGGGTAGATGCTTTATTGACTAATCGAAAGACTGACACAATGAAACAAAAAATATATATTAATTAATTTATTGAACACTACTTAATTTGCAAGCAAAATATCAGTTTACATTACAGCCCTAAATGTAAATCTAAAACTATTTTTTTTATGACAAATATATAAATATTTTAATATGGCTTAGCATGTTTAACAAATAATAAATATAAGCTTATTAGACGCTCCTCTTAAATAATATTTAGCCTAGTGATAATTAAAATATATTTTCTTATCAACTGTACGCATACTATATATTTCATTATATCAACAAGTTCTACTACAACTAATAGAATTTCATAGCAATGACGTGGGTCATTTGTTAATTGTCCTCATTAGAGTTGTACATTTAAAATTATAGAAAATTTTAAAAATTATAAATTGAACTTAATTTTACAGTTTTTACATTTAAAGTGTATGTTAAACACATACTTTGTTTTATTAATATTATAGATTAATCCATGTGAAGTAATGAATGATTCACTTACCGAATGTACCTTCCGGAGAGCTCCGACTAAAGGCGTTAATAACACCATATCTACATAATCGAGGTGAGAGCAAAAATGTTAAGCATAGGCCAATTAACCCTTTCAGACCTGGCGTACACGAATGTACACATAAAATATGAAATAAGTTTTGGTATTTATTTCGCTACAAGTGCAACTGAGAACGCTTGTGTTCATATGTCCACATTATAAACTACAAAAATTGATACTAGTTATACCATTTCTAAGCAATGTTTGTGATTTTTTCTACATGTTTCGACCAGTAGCTGACCAAAGTTGGAGCTGTGTAGATAAGCTCGTCATTTTATTTCTAAAAGTAGGAAATAGCTAAATATAAGCACTGCTAAAAAATATGAATTGATGTTTTATATTCCTAAGGTCATACGTAACATATCATTTGAGTTTGTTATTCAATTTTTGTGTCAATTATCACAATTTTTATTTTTGTACACAAATGTACACATCAGGCGTAAACGATATTCAAATACATATATACATTCAAATAAACCCAGGTTTAAACCTACTTCTACACAATAAATATAAATTTTATTTGGGCTACATTTAGCTAGTGGTATATTTAGCTACCCTAGTCCAGAACTTGATAATAATTTGACAAAAAAATGGATACTGTGCAGCTATTATCTTGGAGAGAGACAAAGAGAATTGGAAAAAGCAAGGGCCACGAGCTGTACTCTGACAACTACTTTTCGTCATATCATTTGTTACAAAATAATGAAACAAAAAAGCACTATGGCTGCATGCGCAGCTCGTATCAATAGATTCGCCAAACCATCACTACTAAGCGATAAAGAAATGAATAAAAAGTCTTGAAGATTTTCTCAAGAAGTAAGTAGTTATGACAACGATGTAACTTTGGTCAAGTGGCCAGCCACTACATAATAAGATTACCCATCTTCTAATTTTGTTGGTATTGGTGAAAAAGACTTAGTCAAAAGGTGGTGTAAGAAATACAAGAAATTTATTGACGTTGAACGCCCCGAAGTGGTCAGGAAATACAATCACGCAATGGGGGGTTGACCTATTAGATCAACGCAAGACTACAAGACCTTTATAAAATAAAAATTGACTCTTCGCATGAAATTTCATGCTTCTGATTTAGCTGTAGTGCAGGCATACTGAGTGTACTAAATTGACAATGAGTTACTAGGCATACCAAAGATAAAACAACTCACGTTGCTTTATCTACGTCGTCAGCTGGCTGAAAGTCTGGTGTTGAAAAGTAAAATTGTTATCGATATAAGAGGACGTCCCAGTATCAGTAGACCCATACCGCAAATTAATCCAAGAAGACCAGGAGAGGTTCGCCCTGTAGCGGATATAGCAAAAGGCGGTGTTCGGCATTTCCTTGCACTTGGGATACGGTGCAAAATGGTGGGATGCAAGAGAAGAACCAGGATAAAATGTATAAAATGCAAAGTTCACCTTTGTCTTACCAAAGATAAAAACTGTTTCTTAGTATTTCATACGTAAACTTATGAAACATGATTTTTTAATGGGACGAATAACTGATTTACCTTTGTGCCAATTTTTACCTATCCAAAAGAGGAAATAATTTTTTTTTTGTTAATTATTATGAGGATTGTTCTTTAGTTTTTAAATTTTATTAAAATAATTAATATTTCCTAATAAAAACATTTATAAATTAAACTTATTATAATTCCAATGATACCCCCTTATACACTAGTCTTATCATTACGTAGGACGGATGTGCACATTTGTACACAAAAAGAAAATCTACTTTTTCTTAAACAGCTGACAACCAGGATTTTTTTCATAATTTTTTCCTTAGTCTTTTTATCCTACTCTAGCCACAGATATTTTTTTTAGATTCGTTGGACACAAAAAAATAATTCAGGTCTGAAAGGGTTAATAACATTAAGTGTTATTATGTATTATGTGTTAGTCATAAGCTAAGATCAGGATCAGGATCAGGATCTTACAAGAACGCTGCTCTAAAGTTCAATTGGTTACATAATGGCAAATGTACAACTAGCCCATTTATAAAGATGTGCTCATTATATCGTAAAAAAGGGGTGATGGCTACAACGGTGTCGGAATCATCAAGCCTGTTTTCGGTGACAGTGAAAACGAAAGTGCTTGTCTTAGACATACCAATTGAAGCTCTTCTAATTTGGTAGCCGTCTGTTGTGCAGAGTATGGTCTAGTGTTATCATAAAGCAGCAGTGGCGTAAAGCGGTTGACCAGCATCGGTTTTTTAGCAGCTTGCAGCAATGGCTTGCGTAGGCACTGTTTGTACTATTTCATAACGTAACATCAAGCTTTCATAATGGAATCAACCACTAAAAAGGAAGAAATTTACAATTTTTACATACAAAAACCGCCTTCAAAAAGAATGAAATAATTTGATGAGGGAAACTGTTATGGAAAACGGTGCCTGTTTCTTTAATTGATCTAATTTGATCTATTTTCTGAACAGTTTCCCGAATCAAATTTCCTTATAATTTTTTGTATTTTTTTTTTGTATAAACTAATTAATACTATTTTATGTAAATAAAAGAGACTATCTCTGTACCTCTCCCGTGACAGACACACAGAGAGTGAAGGTACGTTAATAGGGTCCCATTGAGCACTCTTTGGGTACGAGATCAGAATTAAGTAGAGAATTTTAAACCAATAATACAATGACCGGAGTATGTTGTGTTCGGAAAACGACAAATATGGATCGAAATCTTTAAAATTTTATCAATACAAGTTAAAATATAAATATGTCATCATCATCATCATTATCAGCTATCGTGCGTCCACTGCTGGACGTAAGCCTTCCCCATTGACCTCCACCGCGATCGGGCCAAAGCAGACCACATCCATTGGTTTCCAGCTACTCTCTTCAGGTCGTCTGTCCACCTAGTTGGCGGTCATCCTCTACTTCGCTTGCCAGTAAGTGGTCTCCACTCAAGGACCCTTTTGCCCCATCGACCATCACTTGAGCGGGCTATATGCCCAGCCCACTGCCACTTCAGCTTACAAATCAATATGTAGTTAAATTTTAATACTTTAAGTTGCACTTACTTTGCTACCAGTACTTCAATGTGCATAACAGGGCACGTCCTGGTTCCACACGCAGAGTTTATTGGATTCATTGATTAAAATAGGTATTATCCAGTATTAAGGAATAAAACTAAGTACCTAAATCAAAAAGAACAAAAATTACATATTACTTAAAGTATCGAAAACAAAGCTAAACTAATCTTTATAAAGCAACTCTCCTAGTTATTATATGACAGTCGGAAGTTTAGTTTATCTGTAATAATTTCCTAGCTTTAGTTGTCGCAAATGAATTATTATGAATGACTTTGGTTAAATCTAAACTGAATGAGGCTTTTGCGAATTTGATTTATTTATTTAGAATTTAGTTTATTTATATTCGGAATGATGGAGAATTTATTACTATTTCAATTTATAGTTTGTTAAAGTCGAAGGGCCCCCTGATATCGAGGGCCCGAGGGCCCACCCCCTTCTAGCCCTCCGGTAGTGTATTAATAAAAAGCCTTATAGAATAAATTACTTATCTTAAATGAATGCAATAAAAAAATATTTTAATGTAAAAAAACAAGGTAATTTTAATTAAGTATGTATGATTTATGTAAATAAAATAAATTTTTATAACCCCTACCTAAAGACGTTTTATAAAGATTCAGTCAGTATCGGCGAGCGAACAGTTGCCTCCCGAGCATAGCGTCATAATGGGTGTCGAGTTAAGATTAGCTCTAGTTATGCTATTAGCTAGCACTGCTGTGGTTAATAATAGCGTGCCAGCACAATTTTCTGTTCCCGATGTGTTCTCGGCTCCTGAATATGAAGTTACTGTGAGTAATATTTAATATAACTTTATTCTTACGTTTTAATCTTTTTGTTCTCTAACTGAAAAAAATTTTTGGAAATCTTTGCTTTTAATATTTTTCAGAAATAAATAATAAAATTATAATAGTTATATAAATAGTTTAAAATTTTAAAAACTATGTAGTAATTATACAAGAAAATGAGCAAATCTGTAGAAATATCTGTTTCGCAAAATATTGTTGAAATGATACATGAAACACTGAAAGAATGGTAAAATTAAATATTATTGAAAATTACATAAGAATAATAATAATAAAACTAATGAAACAGGACGTGGCGGAATTGAAGCCAAACAACGCAGATCTATTCAAAATTAAAATTTATACACGCCACACTAAAAGATCTAAGAAACAATATTTCAGTTACGGAAAAGTAAATATTTTTTTGCGAAATAAGTGTTTAAGTGGACTTTTCCACAAAAAGCGCTTTCAAATAGAGTTTATAATTCAAAATATTCCAAGTAACAAACTGAGAACCAGTGAATTTTTTTTGCAAACATTTGTAACACCCTTAACCGGAGTCAACTGGGAAAAGTTATTATTATTGTCATATTATATCCATAATTGTCAGTTGTTAACAAACATTCAACCTAAACAAATACTTATGAAGTCTGCTACAATATATAACTCAAATAAAAGGACTCAAAGAGACACATGAACTTTAACAATATTCGAGTGGATGATTTAAAATATTATGTTTAAATCTAAATCTAATATTGTAATATTTAAAAACTTGTTATATTCCTATACAATGTGTATCATTAGTTAATCATTATTTAATTAATTATTTATTATATTCTTATTCATTATAAAATTACCATATATTATTCTCAAGAATCGAATGACGAACGCTGATTAGACGCAGGTGCGTTGCATCTTGTTAAAATCCCAGAATGTAATATCCGAAACATTTGTTTGTTACATTGCCTTGTATTTTTTTAATTATAATTTAATTTTATTATATTCTTGTCTCCAACTTTGAGCAAGGATCACGTAGTTTGTATTAAATATAAGTATTAAATATTAACAAATATTTTCTAACATCATTAAAATTTCTATTCTATTCTATACGTTCATTACCACAAAGAAGTTATTATGTTAGTAAAATATATTTGTTATTTTTCTCTATTATATTAACTTATAGTGAAATTTATCTGTCATTCACAAACCTGTAGCAAATATTATCCGTTTACTCGACATTTTGCTCGAAAATTACAAATTTACAGTACACTATATAAAACTGATTTACGAGGGATTTGATGTTAATTGTATTTAATGTGCGTGCCTTAATGTGATTTAAACGTATCTCAAATTTAATGTTAATTAATTAATGTTTATTAATTAATTAACATTAAATTTGAGTTATGGTAGAAATCATACTGTAGGCACAGAAGGAACTATTAAGCAATTTAAATATTTGTTTTTGTACGCTGATTAAATATAAAATTCAGAATGGTGAATGCTATCGGCAGTGGTTTTAACTATTTAAAAGAATTATATTATAAACCTCCAAAATATTTAGTATTATTTTTATTAAAGTAGTTTAAAAACACGTTCGCATTGTGTTTTTTCAGAGCTTAAAAACAAGATTTCCATGATGGTTACGGTTCCAAATTGTTGTCAAAAAATCCGTAACGTGTAACATGGATCTATTACAACTCCTATTACTGGCTGGATATAGTTATTGCTTCTTTAGCTAGCAATGACGAACCTTCCTATTCTACCAGGTTAAAGTGTTAATAGCAATTCCCACAAAATTTTATTGTCAAAAAAAATTTTTTTTAGGGCTCAAATTGCCTATACATTAAAATTAACCAAAGCTATAATTATCGCCATTCATCGTCCGCCATACATCTTGGATCGTTGTTTTAATGATAGACTTAGGCAACTCTAACTGTAACGTTATATTAGCTGCTGTTTTAACTGTTAAAGTTACGTAACTACGTGCGTCCTACTATTTATTTTCACGCAAAAGTTTTCCACGAGAGGTAACAGTCTTATATATATATATATATATATATATATATATATATATATATATATAATCAAATCAAAGAATGTCATATACCGCTCTAATTAACTCGGAGCTTACAGACTTCTTGCTTTATATGATTTCCAATTGATACAATTCGTTACAGCGAATCCAAATTAAATTTGAAAGGAAATTCAAGGCCTTCGTTCGACTGGAACATTATTTTTTTTTATTAACAACATTATTAATTATTTCAAATCCTGTGCCCTGTAATAATTCAACCAAATTAAATTTTTTTGCATATATACAGAAAACGTTATAATTACATATGAATATAAGATATATAGAAAATCTGCAACAATTTGTTAAAAAACTTAAATGTTATATATAATAATATATATAATATATATAATAATAATAGTTATATAATAAGACCCTTGTAGATAGGGTTAAAATGACCCTAAATACTAATGGGTCATAATTCAAAAGCGGTTAGCTTCAGTAGTAAAGGTTCAAAACAGTATGCCTAAATAGCCCAATAAGTGAAGCTACAATCACTACTATATAGAAAGTAATATGGATGTACCAAATATTCTAATTAGACTTATCGGTACGGAGATCTTACTTGCACAGGCAACTACCATTAAAACAGATTACTAACAAAACTATTGTTATGTTAACCATTGACAAATTATCTTCATACAGGGAGTCCCAGTGAGATATCCAGGGTAAAAATACATTCATCTCTGAGTACTGTGTATAGGGTATATGGTGCACATTAGGACGGACTCTCCAGTGTCGCAGCTTCACATAATACCTGTTGCTAGTTCTCAATCAGTACAAAGTAATTGTAATTGAGTTTTGGTTTTACATTGAACGATGAACGCCAATTTTAGTTTCTGTGTTAATATAACTTTTATAATAACATCCTATTATTACCGTCTCAAGCAAATAATCAGTAAATTTGTTTATATTTACTAATTAATTTAGAAAATTCTAATGAATTTAATATGTACAGTTGAATTACCCCGACGAAGGTCGGGTACACCTGGGTAACGAGTTCACACCCACTCAAGTAAAGGACATACCTACTGTTGACTACGACGCTTCACCTGAAGATTTCTATACTACGGATACTACGGAGTTTGTTTGTAAGTACTTATAGCAAATAAAATACTATAATTGTAAACCTGTAGATTTTTTGTTTGAAAGCATTTTTTTTTGGTCAGTGAATCATTCGGATTTAACAGAATCTTGTAGCATTTCCCGGGATCCATCAGTGACTAAACCACTATTCTGAACGCCAATAATCACACTAAGTTTTCCACCGCAAAGTTTGCCGAAAAATATTATCTCGGCGATCCTGTCGCCGGAAACTTTTGCCAAGCACAATATGATAACCAATACTTTCTAAACAACTGGGAATTTATTCACTTAGTTTGTCCAAGTACCTAAGAAAATTCGCCCGTTAAATACTGCACGTAGAAAACTTGCACAAATTGTTTTTTATACATTTAGTTAGATTTATTCTTGATGTATTAAAGTGTAGTCAAAAATAATTATTAATTACATATTGGATCAGTGGATCATAGAATTGCGTAACACCGTCAAAACGTTTTTTAAATTACGTATAAATAAAAGTAAACTAACAGAAATAGAAAATATATTCATAGAAATAACATATATAAGAGGACTACGATGTCCTACGATATTCTTCGACTTCATAGAAAATACAGCTATTAAGAAAAATAATTATTTAGATTAAATGTATAATTACTTGAGTCGTGTTTCTGTACATTCACGTAGAGGCAGAGTGAAGAAATCAAAATCAGGGTAGATTCTTTTTTGGCCAAAGGAGATACTTTGACGTAAATATAACAATTTAATTTTAAAATTGAAATTTCATTTTACAATTATTACATCTAGAATGAAAAGACGAATAGTAGCTTCTGGAGAAATATGACTGAAGGCGCCAATAACACCATATCATTTGCATAATCGAGGTTGTTTCAACACTATCATGCATAGTAACCATGCATGCATGTAATTGCTGAAGGAATTCATTTACGTAACAATGGAAAGAAGGAAGGAATGTAAGGGGAAGGTAAGGTATATATCTTCTGAGTGATCGTTGCTTGATTCTAAAGCCTTCGTATCAGTGCCTGTTTCCGTCGCTGTACTTAAACAAACTCCTCATCAAATATATCTGATTTCCATTCCCCTTTAGTTGCAGTATATCTACCATGGCTAGTCCATTGCATCTTCTATCTCCCTTCTCATTTGTTAAGTCACGGACATATTGCTGTTGGATATTGTATAATTTTATGCTAATAAATTTGGCTCACATTGGTTTTGTCCTTGACGCTGTAGTTGCTTTTTAGATTTACTTTATTTGGATTTAAACGTATGTGTTACAACACCGGATTATTATTATAATCATTGTTTAATTTTGATTTCTCTTGATTCGTGTGATTAAGTTGCTATGTTTAATAATTAGCACTTCTGATTGTAACACAACAACCACAAAAACGTTATCCGTTGGTAACTTTTACAGTATTTAAAATAGATGTAATATCCTCCATATACTTCAGTACCTTCTTACGTCTTACTTCTAGAAATATAATTACGTGTTATATATAGGACGCATTACGCATGTTACATATAAATTACAGTAATATTTTGTGACATATAATAATAAGTATAGTCGATAGATATTTATTTGCTGCATAACTATATTGCTGCAGGGGAGTAGAGTGGAGCCGCATCGCACGCGAATAATTAGTAATACACGGATATAATTATTGCGATACTTATTAAATCCAATTATAGTAATTTTGTACATTAAGTGTTTAATTTGTTCGTTACAAACAAAATATATACATATTTAATATATTGCAATTTTTATGTTTTTATTCAGGTAATAATTGTACTGTGCATCGCTCACGATAAATTTTATTTAACATAATATATTGAATATACAGATTTAACAGATATTAAGTGAAAAGAAAAAAAATAATCTAATTACTCACTTACTGTTTGTTGAAACATCCATAGCGTTTTAAAATATGATATTAGTGAATAACACCTACCACTTATCTACACTTATGCAATTTATCTAATGAGCTACCAAACATTTTCAGTGTTTCCAAACCACATCGCGAGTATAAGTATTATAATAAACATTTTAAACTTAATAAATTTGTTATTTGTTGTAGAAAATACAGGGATATTAAATTAATATGCCATCATTGACTTTACCTTACCTTATCACACGTCCTTAAATGATCCAGGTGTTTACAGATGGTTTTATTAAATAAAGTCTCATTAGAAAGTTATTGTTATTAGAGACAAGTTAATATTTTGTGTACTTTAATAATGTCTTCCGCAAGTTTCAAGTAGTATAAACTATTGTAATTCAAGAGGTCTAACACATGTGAATTACATACATATTTTTCCTAGTGTCTGTCTGTGTCTGTGGAGGCGTCGTCACTACTGAAATTGCGCATTGCAGAAGAGCGTGTAGCGGCTTATAGAAAATCAGTGCAAAACTTTCAGATTTTCGCACATTTAATAAAATGAACAACATTCTCTGAATATTCAAAGACATATTATAGGATAAGAGCAAATATAGATTACCAGAATCTAGTAATAACATATTTCATCATTGAATTTTACTAGAATCGTATGATGTAATTTTGACATACTTGTGATAATGTCAATATTATAATGACGTCAATATGATATAAATATGACCTAAAATGACATACTAATGTTATCGGGCATGTCTTGAATGGGTAGAATAAAAGATTAATGGATTTAAATCCGATAGCTGCTGCAGAAACAAATCAGTTATATCACCTTCAGACCGATTCTGAGTTTATCATAAAATAACCTTAAAATCCGTACACACTTCTCAAGTTTTTTGTATTTATGTAGAAAAGCCTATTTTCTAACTTTATGGAGTCCACAGTCGTATTATTTTGATCAACAAAAACTAGATGGCAGGATTTTTCTAAATTCTCCACATCATTCTCTTCATTATTACATTTAAGGTGGAGGCTTCGACTTATATTAAGAATAAAAGTAATGTTGACAATAACGTTGCGCCAGCTGTATGTATGTAACCTTTATATCATATTTTACTTCCACTAAGTATTGGATATAAATATTATAATTGCACATGTTTTGATGTAATGAGGCATTAGAATCATTTTTGACGTACTGCCAGGTTTCATATAGAGTTGTCCTACGTTAGTCCTGCTCTCACTCGGTTACAGTTACCAAGACTGTAGCCCCATATACTCTCATACCTTCTATTCAATCTTCCCATGTGCTTTAGAAATTCTACCAATATGTCTTTAGATTAAAAGATGGCAATCGTATTCTTATCACATTCATCCAAAAATTTTCCTATTTTCCTTCAACATCACAATCAGATTGCTTTGTATGCATTTAACAAAAGATTATAAGATAAGTCATGATTTTAACCAATAATATTTATAATCTTTAAATCAAACATACATCCTCCATGCCTCTAACCATAACTTTCTTAACTTTCCACTTGGACTCTTGTAAAAATCTAACATATGCTTATTGGTATATCTGCCAGATCACTTTCTTTCAATCATCGTCACTACATTTATAACTATTCCCCTCATTCTAACACGTTTGACATCGCTTATGTCTGATGTGAGAACATTCGTCTTTTTCTCATAGACTCCAGGTGCTACATCTTCCCCGAGCCTAGGGGGTAGTGAAATAGAGTTCTCCAAATATTTTGTAACTAGCTGACCTGATGTTATTCCTTCCAAGGAATGTTGTTAGCCTAATTTTACCGTTATGACATTCGGGGATCGGTGGACATTCGATAGATTAGTATAACAATGTCTTTTAATCTACTGATGTGAAAATGAGAGGGTTTATTCTACTCTGCAGGACATTTTTTTAAATTTTCTTTTTACTATGATTCATTATGTTTCGAATTTAACACCTTAAGTAATTAAAAGGATATTTTTTGTTAATCTGTGTTAATTAATAAATTTTTGAAGAAGCACAGCCAATTTAACGGTAATAGAACCTTGCAAAATAATCACATATTTCAAAAAGTCCAGACGAAAACCGTAATTATGTAATTACATATTAACATCATCGGAATATTGATATTTGCGTTTCTTTAACCAACAGCAGACAACGCCATGTTAGAAATCGCGAAGCCGTTTTTAGATTACAAAGTGGTACCTGATGTAATTCCCGTACTGCCAAAGTTTGCAGCTGAGGTTAGTGGACATTTTGTATTCAATATATAAATACATAACACGCAGTACTTAACTATATCTATGTATCCTACACATAAATGTATTAAACGAGAATAAAAAATGCAACAACAAGTTACAAGGAATTTAACAGGCAGAAGTAACTGAAGAGACAAACTGTAAATCACATATAGGTGTCGAATTTTCGCAATTTAATGTCAGTGTAATGGGCATCAAAACTTTATACGAAAAACAATCTTGCTTATCAAATAATACAATAGCAATTAAATGCAGTTCAACGAACTAATTGAAAAACATTGTACAGATTAAATTTCCCAGCGGCGTGCAAGCAAACCTAGGTAATGAACTAACACCTACTCAAGTGAAAGATATGCCCACTATTTTGTGGAAAACTTCACCTAATACTTTTTACGCTCTGGTTATGACCGGTAAGGAAATTTTGTTTTGTTTTAATTGTTTCGATCTTTATTTATTCAAATATCTACCTCTCTAATAGACGGTTTCCGTAAGGGCATTAAAATAGAAATAATTACCGATTCTGTCAAAATTTCTGAATCCCCGTCTATCACGCAACTAACCAACCAGAAAAGATAACAAGGGATTTGACAGCAAATTAGCTTTCTAGTTGTTACTATTATTCATAAATATCAACACAGTTAAAAGTAGCTAACAATATAAAAGTCTATGCACTAACTTCCAGACCCTGATGCACCATCTCGAGATAACCCCAGAATCCGAGAATTTCACCACTGGCTGGTAGGAAATATTCCCGGGTGTAATGTTGACGCGGGTGAGGCATTAACCGAGTTCGTAAACTCCGGTCCTTACCTAGGGACTGGTATTCACAGATATGTGTTCGTTGTTTTCGAGCAGCCGGGAATAATACAATATGATGTACCACGTATCAACAACACGTGAGTAGCAGAGTATATTATTATAAAATTCTCGAGGCCTAGTATGATTTGGTTGTAATGAACAAATTGAATTGAAAAAAAAATTGCTCATAAATGTTTTCTGTCATAAAGATTAATCTTAAATAAATTTATTTGGCATTCATTAATATTTTTTGTGTTTCAATACCATTAATACATACATACACATAAACTACGTTTATATTTTGATCATTTGTAAAGACGAGATTTGATTTTGAGTCTACCATTTTTCGAAAGTATTATAAATATGTATGTTTTAAATTTTCTATTGTTGCAGCTCTGCGGTAAATCGCAGCTTTTTCTCCACTGCCGATTTCGCCAGAAGGTATAACCTTGGGGTCCCCATCGCTGGGAACTTCTTCCAAGCTCAATATGATGACATCGTACCCAGTGTTTTTGCACAACTAAGCCTTGATCCTGTAAGTCTTTTAAGAATAGCTTTTAATTTTAGTACAAATTGATGTTCATGTTAATATTTTTTGCACATTTTTTACTTCAATTATGTTTTTTTATCAAACACCTCCACATTTAAAACTAAACAATATTCAATACTGGTATTATTGTCGTAAGTTTTTTTAATCCCATTTTTTTTGTATTATATACCCGTTTCTCGTCTAGTTTTGTGAAAACTTTATTGGTTAAGACAATTAATTTATATGCTGTTTGTTTTCCTTAATAAATAAATTTAAAAAAGTTTTGAGAATATAAAATATTGTAAATTAATATTCTCATTAAATTGAAAATGAGTAGATGAAGTGATTAGGATATAAAAGTACTCATTGCCTTGCCTTTGCCTACCTTGCCTTTCAGCTTTATATATTGTAGTAAGGAATCAATAAAACTGTATATAAATCATTGAAATAATTGTTATTTATTTAAACACCCAACCTCTTGTATAGAAGTGGTACATAGTCGTCGAACTGTGCGCGGTAGTAGTTGCCTGCCACCGGAGTCCCCAGACTCTTCTCTGCGAATTTCTCAGACGAGAAGGAGGCACGGCCGTCTATTGATCTGAATTTATATATATTATAATGTTATTTATTTATTTTTCATTTATTTCCATATATTAAATTTAAATCAGTTATATTAATTACATTCTTGTACGTTCATTTACATTCATTTAGGCACGGCTTGGATCTCGAGGCTGCTCAAATCCAACCCAGGCTATGTATGTAAACAATGGTGTTTTTGATTGTTCTACATAAAAATAATTCCAGTAGCGGTAGTCTAAGAAATCGGATTAACGTAGCTATTATATCTAAGTTAAATAATAAAAAACACTACTTGTTAGTAAGTCTGGCTTCGTCAAAGGCGATCTTCCCTGGTTGCTTATATAGGATATACACGTATCTGTGGATCCCTGTGCCTTCGGGGCCCAAGCCGATGTATCCCGAGAGGACCTCTCCCTCACTAACGTCACTTACGGGAATGTTCACCACCAGCCAGTGGTGCCACTCTCGGTACACAAGCTCAGGACTATTTCTTTTTTTTCCTGTAAGAGGAGGGCAAACGAGCTGGCGGGTCACAGATGGTACGTGATCACTGCCGCCCATGAACTCCTGCAACATCCGAGGATTCACAGGAGTGTTGCCGGCCTTGAAGATAGGAGTAAACGCCTTTTTTGAAGGTACCCATGTCGTACCGATCTGGAAATACCGCCGAAGGGAGTTCGTTCCACAAGCGAGTGGAACGTGGAAAAAAGGTCCTTGAGAACCGCATAGTGGAGGATCGCCATGCATCCAGGTGGTAGGGATGGTAAAGTAGTCGATGGCGCGCTGTGCGGTGATGAAATTCGGCGGTAGGCATCAGATTGAATAACTCTTCGGAACACTCCCCGTGGTAAATGCGGTAGAAGACGCACAGAGATGCAACGTCTCTACGCAATGCCAAAGACACCGGGTCCCCGACAATCCGAACGGCTCTCCGTTGCACGCGGTTAAATGGTAGAAGCTGATATTGGGGTGATCCGGACCAGAGATGAGAACAGTACTCCATGTGTGGCCGGACTTGCGCTTTGTCCAATGTCAATGTCGCAATGTCGAGACCCAGTATTCTGTTACTTGGCGAGGCAATAAGGGGAGTGCTCTCGAAGAGCGGTGATACGACAAATGGGGTTTTCTTAGTGGTAAAGGCGCAAACCTGTGTCTTCTAGGGATTGAACTGAACGTAGTTCAGTTCCCTCCACTCAGAAACCATCCCTAAGGAAGTTTCTATAGAAGACACAAGTTTCTTTCGGCACTCGTCCACGTTTTCCCGAGAGAGACCTGCACGACAAGAATAGCAAAAACCGTAGAGAACGGCCTTTATGCTCCGACCAGCGAGGAAACTGGTGATCCACTTGCATAAACTCTCGGGAAGCCCATAGGAAGGTAGCTTCGAAAGAAGCCCCTTGTGCCATACACGATCGAAGGCTTTCGCCATATCCAGACTAACTGCCAGACCGTCTCCCTTGCTTTCAATAACGGTGCGTTAGATATAACAGAAGATCACCAGGCGATCGACCATGGCGAAAGCCATATTGCCGGTCATTGACCAACTGGTGATCCTCGAGGTAGGTTAGGAGCTGTTTATTGATTATGCTCTCTATTACTTTGGAGAGCAGAGAGGTAATGGCGATAGGTCTGTAGTTAGCTGGGTCCGAGCTATCACCTTTTTTAGGGATCGGATGGAGAAGAGCACGCTTCCATGAGACCGGGACTACGCCTTTAAGGTAGGAGTACCGAAATAGACGCGTTAGCACTGGAGTCAACTCAGGCGCACATGTTCATAACACAACTGGAGAGATACCATCTGGCAAACTCGACTTCTTCCAAGGAACTTCCAAGGAAAGGAGGGCAAAGCTTGGACACCGCGGGATGATAGGCGGTGTCTTCCCCTGGTCGTCGAAAGTCGAGTTTGAGGCAAAAAGAGTGCCCAAAAGATCGGCTTTCTCTTTTGCCATGTAGGCCAGAGAGTCGTTCCCAGTGTGCAATGGCGGTAGGGATTGCTGACAAAAGTTTCCCAGAGTGGCTTTAGACAGCGCCCAGAACTTGCGCGTGCCAGGCGGGTACTATGCCAGCTGATCCCCAATTTTGACGACATGCTTGAACTTTGCTCTGGCAATTTTCCGTTTAAAGAATCTGGAAGCACGATTATATATCCTCTTCAGAACTCTAGAGTTCGGATCCTTAGTGACTAACGCATTAGCCCAAGCTTGATAAGCCTGCCGTTTGCCAGCTGCTGCAGCCCTGACGCATTAAACCAAGGCCGCGATCTGCCACAAAGTGGTATCACAGAGCTTGGTACAAATAGTTCCATGCCCTGAAGTATCACATCAGCTACAGCCACAGCGCAGTCACTAGGATCATTGGAAGGGAAACAAATCGGCCCCCATGAGTAGGATGTAAAAAAGGACCGCATTCCATCCCAATCCGCTGACTTATAGTGCCAAACGCGTCGAGTCGCAGGTCTTGTGCGAGCTGGGCGTTCAATGGGCACTACATTTCGTACCAAGCAATGATCAGAGGACCCTAAGGGAGCCTCGACAGGGATCTGGTACTTTCGGAGGTGTCTAGTCAGCAGAAGATCCAACAAAGAGGGCATATGGCTGTCCACGTCCGGTAGACGACTGTGCGTCTTGACCAATTGGGAAAGACCATTTGCCAGAGCAAAGTCAAACACAGATCTCCCCGCGTAGTCGGTGGCACGTGACCCTAGCCAATCGGCATTGTGCGCATTGAAGTCGCCGAGGACTACGACTTCGGCGGAGGGAATCTGTGAAAGCAGATCGTCAATCTTCGCCTGCACTTGGCCCAAGAGTTGAACCGTTTCTGCATTACCACTATGGGACCTGCAGAGGCACGCGTAGACTCTGACATGGTCATCCATATCCACGCGCAGCCAGAGTACAGACAGGTCCCGACCTTCAAAACCTGAAGGCGACGGTAGCAGATATCCTCCCTTACGAACACAGATACCCCGGCGTGTGGTATAAAATGGTGTTTTGGTTTATACCCGGGATATGACAGGTAGGTATGTGCCGCTAGGTTGAGATATCTGCGTCTCCGTCAGAAACAACAAGGCCCGCTGCGCCGTCTCTAGATTACCATCTATCCATCCATCTTCATTCCATCTTCCTCATCATCTCGAGAATATCCATTCTATGAAAGTAGTTACAGTAGTGTCCTAGTTGTTTCAACGTTTGTCACAATCAATCAATCAATCAATCAATCAAATTGATATAGATTACATTATTCGTATTACTCACTTTAACAATACATTTTTTCTTTAATAATTATTGTAACTTTAAATGTAATTTCTTAGCTAAATATTTCTTCTATCTTAAAATCTAGTTTTAACTAATATTGTTTTTGGTAACTTCCAAACTTATATTACTTATATCTATATTTTGCTGAATAGAAGCAATTTCTGTATCCAAAAAAATTGTGAAATAATCTGCCTCTTAATATGAGGATGGATGGATGGATGACGATATCTCCAGTCAAATATCAAACATCAATAAAAGAATTTAAAATGTATTATATAAATGATTTTTTAAAATTGAATTTTATACTAACGACATCTTTTACTTTTATAGACTTTATTTTTACTTTTTTGACACACGGATTAATTTAAAAATATTGATTAACATCATTAATATTAGAAAAAAAAATGTAATTTTAAATAAATTTATATTGAGATAAGATGTAACGTAAAAGTCTCAAAAATTTACAATACATAAGATAAATAAGTCTAATTTCCTCTTCAAACACGAACTGTCTGGCTTTCAAATATGACAGAAATAGTTCCAAATGGAACTGTTTAACTTACAATTAGACACACTGTATTAATTTGTCATTTGTCGTTACCAATTGGCGATATTTAAGTGTTTTTAAAAACAAAAATAAATATCTGAGTTTATCTCTTAGTTTCAACTACATCAATATTATACCAGGTGACTTATTTCCATAAATAAAGGGGAAACGATGTCTGTCAAGCTTACTGGTAAAATTGCATTTAAAGTAGTCATGGGATCTCCGCAACTGGAGATCTTTGGCAGATTTCGATCAGCGTAAAAAACACATTAATTCTGCATAACTTATAAGAAATTTTAAGATATGTCTTGGTTACATTAAATGAAGATTTAAGTTAAAATACGTGTTGTCAATATTTAATACTTTGAAAATTATTCCAGTAATGTAATTATATATATGAAATTAAAATAAATAGTTGATTTTAATTTGATTTTAATACATTATTATATGATATTCACCTCGATACACCCAAGCGATAATTTCGCACCAACTGTTAGTAAATCGAAATTTCGAAATTTTATTTGTACATTACACATACATTATAACATTTATTATCATAAAATAACCCGCTGTTATGTAACTTATCTTTTTAAGTTATTTAATTATGATAAAATGGCGGTCAATATTTAATCTTCACCTTTTACAAGATGACGGTAATAAAGTATAATATATGGTTATTTTGATACGAAAACCCGAAATAGTAGAAACTCTTATAGTTAAGTCCTGTCCATCCATCTTTCTTCCACAGCCCAGCTCAGAGACTAGCAGTGGACCAATGTAATTTAGCTTGAAGATACACGTTACCCACACCGACATAGCGGTAGAGTAAAATTTTCTAAATATTTGTTTAGTGTAGCTTTTCTACAAGAATAGTGAGGTTGCATTTTTATTTCTCGATGATGTAGGGTAATGTTAGATACATGTGGGAGAACTATGACTGAAGGCGCCAAGAACACCATATCATTTGCTTAATCGAGGTTGGAAGGAATTCATTTACATAACAATGGAAGAGTAAGGGTAAGGTAACGCCCCCTTGTGTAACACCGCAATTCAACGTTCCTTTTATTTTTTCTCAATCAATATCATAATTGACTAGATTAAAGGCCCTCTACAAGTCCAGAAAGTATATATTGGTGTTCATCACACTTCATAGTACTGGATAGTTTAGTTTCAAACTGAAGATTGCTATTTCTATATATATTCTATTTCGGAATCGAAAGTGGATTGAATTGTGCATTTGAATGTGCATAAGTGTCTGATAATCTAATGATTTAAGTAGTTGATATTTGTTTACCAGACAATAATGGTGATTACACCATTATAGTATTTTACGATATGAGAAATAGGTTAGGTTTGCCATTCTCTAACAACTTATTGCATTTTATATAAAAAAATATTATAAATTTGCCTTTGCTCAACATTTTTACAGTAGCATCTTACTAATTCTAAGGGCAAATCTACTTAAAATTAAAATTAAAATTATATAACCTTTCGTACTGGCTAAATTTAAACAATTTTCTCTATACCCCATATACTTTAGTATAAGAAAAGGATTTTATAACATTTTTCTTAAAAAAGGTATACTAGCGCAAAATGATCAGACGAACAGATGTCATATTTAACAAAAATATCCATAACGTAATGCGGCTTCGTTTACAATACATTGATTTACCACCAGATATAATAAATTTAGTTTACTACTTTCTACTAACACTTTAAGGGCTATATTGCTTTGCAGGATTTATTCTTTCATATATGGACTCCACTGTCATTTTCTAACGTATCTTTGTATACATTTGAGACAATCAGAGATACTTTAAGGTCAGCTGGCTTAAATATATCTTCTGGATTGATAGTTGCTTGATTCCAAAGCCTTCGTATCAGTGTCTGATATATCTAACTTCCATTCCCCTTTTAGTTGCAGTACATCTACCATGGCTAGTCCACTGCAGCTTTTACGTTCCTTCTCATTTGGCGTTATATTGTTGTATAATATTGTATAAATTTATGCTAATAATTTTGGCTCACATTATTGTGGACGTTTTATCCCTGACGCCTGTAGTTGTTCTTTAGATTTACTTAATTTGGAGTTTAAACACGTATCTTTTACAAGACCGAATTATTATTGTAATTATTGTTTAATTTTCATTTCTCTTGATTCTTCTCATATTTCGTATGGTTTAATTGATCGGTAATGAAGTTGCTTTCTTTAATATTTCGCATTTCTGATTCAACATTCGGCGGTAACTTTTAAAGAATTTGAAAGATGTGTATAATGTATGTACTTCCTTCTTACGTCTTACTTCTAGAAATATAATTACGTGTTATATATAGGAAGCTCTCTTACGCATATTACATATAAATTACAGTAATATTCTGTGACATATAATAATAATAATATTTATTTGCTGCGTAGCTATATTGCTGCAAGCGAGTAGAGTGGAGCCGAGTGAATAATTAGTCATACACGGAAATATCATTGTTGAGATGCTTCTTAAATCCAATTATAGTAATTTTTTACATTAACTGTTTAATTTGTTCTTTACAAACAAAATATATACATATTTAATATTTTGCAATTTTTTATTTTTATAATGTTTTTTTTCAGTTTGACAATTTTACTGTGCATCGCTCACGATCAATATTATTTAACAAAATATGTTAAATACACAGATTTCACAGATATCAAGTAAAAAGAAAAAAATAATAATAATTACTCAGTTTCTGTTTGTTGAAACGTCCAGAGCGTTTGAAATATGATATTAGTCAATAACACCTACCACTTATCTACACTTATGTATTTTATCTAATGAGATGTTGTACACTATCATTATTTAAACATTCACAAATGCAACTGCTAACACATTTTCAGTGTGTTTCCAAACAACATCGTGAGTATAAGTGTTATATTAACATTTTAAACTTAATAAATTCGTTATTTATTATTTGAAAGCACATTAAATTAATAATAAACCATCATTGACTTTCCCTTATCTTATCACGCGACCTTAGATGATCCAGGTATGTATAAATGTTTTAATTATAACGAAATTAAGACTTAGTAAAGTAACTTTTTGATTTTTTAACTAACCCTCCTTTGAAATTATTATTATTGGAGACAAGATAATACTTAGTGTACTTTATTAATGTCTTATAACAGGTATGTGCATTTGAAGTAATTTAAACTATTGTAATTAAAATTGTATTGAAATGTAAAAAATACCAACCCAATGGACGAAGTCCACTACGGTTTTGATACAACAAAAAAGATAAAAACGAAATAAATAACTACAGACCTATCGGCCTAATGTCCAAAAGTGTTTTTTAGAATAATACTTGGGCGAATAACGAGACACATTGAAGAAAATCAACCCAGAGGTCAAGCGGGATTTCGCGCTGACTATTCTACTATTGATCACATTCATGTTGTGAAACGAATCTTCGAAAAACTTAATGAGCATGGGCAACAATATTACATGGCATTCGTCGATTACAATAAGGCTTTTGATTCCTTGAGTCATAACAATATCTGGAAAACGTTGGAAAACCAAGGCATAGAAAGCAAATGCATAAAAATCATTAAAGAAATTTACAAAAATACCGTAGTAACGGTCCAACTCGAACAACAAGGAGAAGAAATCAGGGTTCAGAGAGGCGTCAGGCAAGGTGACCCACTCTCGCCAAAACTGTTCACAGCCGTGTTAGAAAATATATTCAGAAATATAGACTGGGAAGAGTTCCGATTTAATATCAACGGATAAAATTTAACTCACCTAAGATTCGCTGACGACATTGTGATATTGAGATATGAGACCGGACACACTACAAATTATGTTATAACAATTAGATTATGAAAGCAGGAAAGCAGGTTTAACAATGAATCCAACGAAAACGAAAGTAATGACAAATGCGCTAAGGGAACATATAGTAATTGGACAAGAGGTTATAGAATATGTAACCAAATATATATATATTTAGGAAAACTAATATCAGTTAAAGATCAGTACTGTAAAGAAATCGATAGAAGAATAAGTAACACTTGGAAACGGTACTGGCCACTGAAAGAATTAGTTAAGGGCGAAGCTGTACCAATGTCAGAGAAAAGAATACTTTACAACACATGCATTCTTCCATGTCTTACTTATGTGTGTCAAACATGGCCTGCTATGAACAAAAACAACCAAAAACTCATAGTTTGTCAACGCAGCATGGAACGATGCATGTTAAACATAAAGCTAAGGGACCGTTGGACAGCTTCTAAAATAAGGGAAAAGACAAAAGTGAGCGATGTACTAGAAAAAGAAAGAAAACTCAAGTGGAACTGGACTGATCACATAATGAGGAGGAGGCCTATGTCGAAAGACAACCTGATCAACAAACTGGTTGCTGAACAATATTATATCACCAACAATAATGTTTAAAATTTTTATAAAAACTAGTTATTTAAATATAAAATGTAGTAAGATAAGTATTATTATTTTTATAAGCTATTGTATTTCAGGAGGTCTTAGTACAGCGGCGAATTATGAACACATTTTTATTACTGTCTGTCTGTGTCTGTGGAAGCGTTGTCACGACTGAAATTACGCATTGCAGAAGAGCGTGAAGCGATTTATAGAAGTTCAGTGCAAAACTTTCAGACGTTCGCACATTTAATAAAATGAAAAACATTTTCTGAATATTCAAAGAGATATTATAGGATAATAGCAATAAAAAGCACTGGCAATATAAAATATTGACCTAAGCAAATTTAGATTACCAGAATCTAGTAATAACATATTTCATCATTGAATTTTACTAGAATCGTATGGTGTAATTTTAACATACTTGTGATAATGTTAATATTATAATGACGTGCATATGATCTAAATGTGACCTAAAATGACATATAAATGTCATTTTCCTTGTCTTGAATGGATAGAATAAAAAAAAGCATATTTTATAATTTTGTGAGGTCTAGTTGATAAGTCATACCCTTATTGAGATCAATAAAAATCGGATGTTATACGCAGGACGATATCTTTCGTTCGTTCGTTTCGTTCTCTTCATTATTACATTTAAGGCGAAGGCTTCGAAGAATAAAATAATATTGATAAAAACGGTGCGCTAGCTATAACCTTTATATCATATGTTACGTCGTCGAAGTATTGGAAATAATCAGGCCATAAGAATCAATTTTGAAAAGTTGTAACTGTTGCCAACTTTAATAGAGTCTTACTTAAGTCCTTCTCTCACTCGGTTTCAGTCACATTCATATTCAGTCTTCCTATATGTCCCTTAGAAAGTCGACCAATATGTCTTTATTTTAAACGATAGCTATCAAAATCCTCCAAAAACTTCTATCTTTCTTCAACATCACAATCAGTTTGCTTCATATGCATTCCTACATTTAACTATAGATCTTCCTTCATGATTTTAACCAATATAATTCAATCACTCAAAGTTTTCTAAACTCTCCATGCGTCTAATCATCACTTTCATAACTTTCTACGTGGACTCATGTAAAAATCTAACGTATGCTCTTTCTTATTGGTACATCTGCCAGCTTACTTATTCTTCCAATCATCGTTCCTAAATTTATACCTATTCCCCTCTATCTAAAACACTTGACGTCGTTTATTCCTGATGAAAACATTCGTCTTTTTCTCTTAGACTCCGGGTGCTGCACCTCCGCTGAGTCTAGGGGATTGTGAAATAGAAGTTCTCCTAATATTTTATGACTAGCTAACCTCATGTCATTCTTTCCAAGGAATGTTGTTAGCCTAATTTTACCGTTATGACATCGGTGGACTTTCGATAGATTGGTATAACAGTATCTCTCACGCTAGTGAGGTGAAAATGAGAGGGTTTATTCTACACTGTAGGACACCATTCTTTTTTTAATTATCTTTTTACTACGATTTATTGTTTCGAGTTTAACAGCTTAAGTAATTAAGCGGATATTTGTACGTAAATTTAGGTTTATTAATTAATTTTTAAAGTAACACAGCACATTTCACGGTTTAAAGGTTCTACCTTGCAAAATAATCACATATTTCAAAAAGTGCAGACGAAAACCGTAGTTATCTAATTACATATTAACATCGTCGGAATATTGATATTTGCGTTTCTTTAACCAACAGAAGACAGCGCCATGTCAGACGTCGCGAGGGCGTTTATAGATCATGAAGTAGTGCCTGATGTAATTGCCGTACCGCCAAAGTTTGTAGCTGAGGTTAGTGGACATTTTGCATTATATCTATTACCCATAAACATAAATGTATTAAAGGAGAACTTATTCATGCAATCTCTGTTACAAGGATTTAAACAGGCAGAAATAATGAGCAAATTTCACTCAATACTGAGACAACTGTAAATAAGTTATAAAATATACCATATAGGAGTCGTATTTTCGCAATTTAATGTCAGTGTAATGGGCATCAAAAATTTATATAAAAAACAATCTTGTTTATCAAACAATACAATAGCAATTAAATAACTAATTGAAAAACATTGTACAGATAAAATTTCCCAGCGGCGTGCAAGCAAACCTAGGCAATGAAGTAACACCTACTCAAGTGAAGGATATGCCCAATGTTGGGTGGAAAACGTCACCTAATACTTTTTACACTCTGATTATGACCGGTAAGGAAATTTGGTTTTCTTTTAATTGTTTCGATCTTTATTTATTAAAATGACTACCTCTCTAACAGTTTACGAAAGGGCAATTAAATAAAAATATTCACCGAACCTGTCAAATCTGATTCTCCGTTTAACCAACCAGAAAAATAACAAGGGATTTGACAGCAAATTAGCTTTCCAGTGACAGGTTATTAGAGGGTTATCAATATTTAATACACTTCAATATCAGCACAATCAATAGTATCTATTAATATAATGCCTAAGCACTAACTTCCAGACCCTGATGCACCATCTCGCGCTAACCCCAGAATCCGAGAATGGCAGCACTGGCTGGTAGGGAATATTCCCGGGTGTAATGTTGACGCGGGTGAGACATTAACTGAGTTCGTGAACTCCGGTCCTTATCTTGGAACTGGTATCCACAGATACGTGTTCCTTGTTTACGAGCAGCCTGGGATAATAGAATATGATGTACCGCGTCTCAACAACACGTGAGTAGCAAAGTATATTACTATAAAATTCTCGAGTCCTAGTAAGATTTGGTTGTTATGAACAAATTGATCTAATGAAGTGTAAAAAAAAATTGCTCATCAAACCATTTCCGTCTATCTTCTAATAGTTTTCTGTCATAAAGATTAATCTTAAATAAATTAATTTGACGTTAATTAATATTTTTTATGTATGAATACCATTAATACATACACATAAACTACGAGTATATTTTGAACATTTTTAAAGACGAGATTTGATTTTGAGACTTCTATTTTTCGAAAATATTATAAATATGTTTGTTTTAAATTTTGCTATTGTTCTAGTTCTGCGGCAAATCGCAGCTTTTTCTCCACTGTCGATTTCGCTAGAAGGTATAACCTTGGAGAGCCCATCGCTGGAAACTTCTACCAAGCTCAATATGACGACATCGTACCCAGTGTCTTTGCACAATTAGGTCTTGATCCTGCAAGTATTTTATAATCAGTTTTTGTTAAATGTTAAAATTTTCTACACATTTTTTTGTTAAAATATATATTTTTTAACAATATGTTCAAATTTAAAACTATACAATATTTATTATTTTTTACCCCTTTATCATGTAGTTTATATTTTGTGAAAACTTTATTGGCTAAGACAATTAATTGTAAATACCCTTTGTTTTCCGTAATAAATAAATATAAAAGAAAAGTTTTGAGAATATAAAATATTGTAAATTAACATTGTCATTAAATTGAAAATGTCAAGTTCAAAAATATAACGATATCATCAGAATTGATTATGATACGAGGGGGTCCAAAAGTTCGTGGAATGGAGAGGATGGAGCGGGAGTAGGGGCGCTCGCTTGGTGTCATATGAATCGGAGACTCATCATTAGTATAAATACCGAGTTTCAACCCGATTGCTTCATTCGTTTACGAACAGTCACCTGCTGAACAAGTCAATCCGGAACAAAACTGAAACTATGGAGAAAATTGAACACCGCGCTGTGATAAAATTCCTTACCAAGCAAGGGAAGAACGCTCAAACCATTTTGAATGAAATGGGAGTCGTTTATGGGGAACAGTGCCCTAGTAAATCAATGATTTCCAAGTGGCATGGTCTTTATAAACATGGTCGAGACTTAATTGAAGACGACCCCCGCTCAGGAAGGCCAGTTGAGGCCACCACATCGGACATTGTCGAAAAAGTGGAGAACATTGTACTAGAGGATGCCTGTTTGAAGAAAAAACAATTATCTTCATTAGTTGGAGTATCAGATACCACCATTTTGCGAATCCTACATGATCACCTGGGTATGACAAAAGTCAGTGCAAGTTCCGTACCGAGAATGCTCACGCCGTTTCAGAAAGAGCAGCGCGTCGATGCGTCAAATCATTTTTTGGAGTTGTGTGGAGATAAACCTGCACAGATTTTGGACAGAATTGTTACGGGAGATGAAACATGGGTTCATCACTTTGAGCCTGAGTCCAAACAAGAGTCCATGCAATGGCATAAAAAGGGGACACAACCGCCAAAGAAATTTAAGTTAACGGAGTCGGCTGGAAAGATGATGGCTACTGTTGTCTGGGATTGTGAGGGGATAATCTTGATTGATTACAAAGAAAAGGGAAGGACTATAACCGGAGAATACTACGCAACGATATTAGAAAAATTAAAGGGTGCCATCAAGGAAAAGCGGCGAGGAAAATTGACAAAGGGTGTGTTGCTCTTGCAAGACAACGCGCCGGTTCACAAGAGCAGAATTGCAATGACTGCTCTGCACACGCATGGGTTCGAATCCCTAGTTCACCCACCCTACAGTCCAGACCTGGCCCCAAGTGACTTTTTTTTATACCCCAATTTAAAAAAAAACTTAAGGGGAAGGAAATTTTCCGATGACAATGAGGAGGCAATTTCGGCTCATTTTGACGGAAAAGATAAAACATATTTTTATAGTGGTTTAGAAAAATTAATTCATAGGTCTAATAAATGTATTGTGCTTAAGACAGACTATATTGAAAAGTAAAAATAGTTTTGTTGTTTTATTTTATTTAGATCCCTTTCATTCCACGAACTTTTGGACCTCCCCTCGTATAAATGCATTAATTGCTTTTTCTTTGCCTACCTTGCCTTTCAGCTTTATATATTGTATGTAGTAGAGAATGAATAAAACTGCATAAATATAAATAATTGTTATTTATTTAAACACCAAGACTCTTGTATAGAAGTGGTACATAGTCATCGAACTGTGCGCGGTAGTAGTTGCCTGCCACCGGAGCCCCCAGACTATACTTCTCTGCGAATTTCTTAGTCGAGAAGGAGGCACGGCCGTCGATTGATCTGAATTTAGATATATTATTATTAATGTTATTTAATTTTTTAAATTTATTTCCATAGATTAAACTTAAATCAGTTATATTCATTACATTCGTGTAATATTTTTTCACAGCTTGGAACTCGAGGCCGCTCAAATCGAACCTCAAATCAAATCAAAACAAATCAAAACAATGGTGTTTCTGACTGTTCTACATACAATATATTCAGTAGCCTAAAAGTCTGTAGTCTAAAAAATTGGAGTAAAATAGTTATTATATTTAAGTTAAATTGTAAAAAACACTACTTGTTAGTAAGTCTGGCTTCGTCGAAGGCGATCTTCCCGGGTTGCTTATACAGGATGTACACGTATCTGTGGATGCCAGTGCCCTCGGGTGGGCCCGAGCCGATGTATCCCGAGAGGACCTCTCCCTGGCTGACATCACTTCCGGGGATGTTCACCACCAGCCAGTGGTGCCATTCACGGTACACTAGCTCAGGACCATCGTAGTTGTCGGGGTCTGGACAATGTAGTTAGTTTTATTATGTTTGGTTTGAAAAATTTTTCATAAAATATTGGGTAGTGGTAGGTTTTCTGTTAATTATATGTTCATTAACCTCTGACTTTCATGACAAATTCGGAGTCATCATCATAACTCTGTAAGTCATGTTAGTAACGCACCAGTGAAAACCAAAGTGTAGAACGCGTCAGGGTCCGCCTGATAAGACACGGTGGGTTGGTCCTTCACCTTGGTTGGTGCGAGCTCGTTGCCCAAGCTAGCCTCTACACCACTTGGGTATTTCAGCTACAAACATATTGGTTATTAATTTTATCTGTATGTACTTTAAAATTTAATTTTCTTTGAAATAGTTTCCTTAAAATGTTTTAAGATATTCCTTCTTTTTTAGCTACCCTTACTGGATTTATTTTTTAAGGACTCGTTGTAGATTGTATATTAAAAATAGTATCCAAATCTGATGCATTACTCTATAAATGTATGCCGTATGACATTATACTAAGCAAGTACTGTTCTAGCTGTTTCAACGTTTGTCACAATCAATCAATCAATCAATCAATCAATGCACCAAATTGATATAGATTATTATTATTGCTATCACTCACTTTAATAATATCTAATTTTTTTTCTTAAATAACTATTGTAATTTGAAATGTTACTTATTTGGCTAAATATCTCTTCTATCTTAAACCTTCCAAATTTATCTTACTTATACCTATATTTTGCTCAAAGGAAGCAAATTCTGTAGCCAAAAATTATATTAGCTGTCATTGTAAAAAAAATATGATAGCGATACAGCTATCAGCCTCTCAATATGAGGAAAAATGATATCTCCAATCAAATAGTATCAAACAGCAATAAAAGAATTTAAAATGTGTTATAAAAATGATTTTTAAAAATGAATTTTATACTAACGACATCTTTTACTTTTATGACAAATATGTATAAAGTTGATAACATTACATAATTATAATGTTATCTGTTAAATAATACATGTATTTATATTTAAATGGTTTGTCAAAAAAGATTTGTGTCATTATCAATATATTTCATTATCTTTACATTGATTCAAAACAATAATATTAAAAAAAAATATGTATTTTTAAATAAATATATATTGAGATAAGATATAACGTAAATGTCGAAAAAATTTACAATACATAAGATAAATAAGTCTAATTTCCTCTTCAAATACCAACTGTCTGGCTTTCATATGACAGAAATAGTTCCAAATAGAACTAACTGTTTAACATACAATTAGACACACTGTAACAATTTGTCATTTGTCGTTACAAATTGACGATAATTTAAGTGTTTTTAAAAACAAAAATAAATATTTGAGTTTATCTCTTAGTTTCAACTACATCAATATTATATTAGGTGACTTGTTTCTATAAATTAAGGGGAAACGATGTCTGTCAAGCTTAGTGGTAAAATTGCATTTAAAATGGTCATGGTCTACTATGTATTTGGCAGATTCCGATCAGTGTAAAAAAAACACATCAATTCTGCATAACTTATAAGAAATTTTTGTATATTTAAATGACCAACCCGTGGAGCAGCGTGTTAAGAAAAGTCTCATATCTTATCTATAAAGGAAAGTTTACTAAAAGTAAAGCCTCGTATCTTTTCTATAAAGGAAGTTTGCTAAGAATCATATACAGTTTTTCCATCGAACGAAAGAACTCACATACTTATTGTTACTTAAATTATAATAGTAAATAATTAGTTTTACTTTTTTTGTATCTTATAATGTTATCATTTAATCTTACCTCAATTAATCCCTTGGGAGGTGTCGGGATGACATCTGGGACTATTTTACTGGACTGAAATGCGCTTTCAACCGACATTTTAACTGAAATATTAGTTGTTTAATTAATAGTATAATGGATATATGTTATATTAATCATAAAATATGTAAAAAATAATCTTTTAACCTCACTGATAATATTTTAATTAAAAAATATGTTGATAACATTAAATGGAGATTTAAGTTAAAATACGTATTTTCAATGTTTAATACTTTGAAAAATATTCCAATAATGTAATTATATATAAGAAACTAAAATAAATAATTGATTTTAATACATTATTGTATAATACTTACCTCGATAAACGTTTAACCCAAGCGATAATTTCGCACCGACTGGTCGATCGTAAAAATATTTAAACAGTGCGCCCAATAATGGCGATAAGAAATTTCTTTCAATACATTTATTATCATAAGATAACCCGCTGTTATGTAACTTATCTTTTTAAGTTATTTAATTGTGATAAAATGGTCAATATTGGATCTTCACCTTTTACTAGATGATAGTAATAAAGTATAATGTATTATTTTGATACGAAAATTCGAAATACTAGAAACTCTTATAGTTAAGTCCTCTCCATTTGTCCTTTCTTCCACAGCTCAGACTAGTTGTAGACAACTGTAATTCAGCACGTCCATACATATTAGCAACACCGACAAAGTGGTAAAATAAAATCTTCAAAATATTTTTTTTATTGTAGCTACTCTCCTGGCTTAGTATAGTATTGGTGAGGTTTTATTTTTTATTTTTCAATGGGGTAAGGGGTAATGCTAGATCGGTCTTTAAAAATATGGTCGGTTTGCCAAAACTATTTTTGATTAAAGGATTTGTAAAATATTAAACTACAAAGTGTAAATTTTTGTTAGACTCAACTGTCCGCCCCCTCTCCGAGATATATGGTTAATTTTGGAGGTATAAACATTTTTTTACGATAATAGTACATATAACGAATTTAAAATGAAAACTATCACAACTAATTAGGCCTTACAAGTTTAAGACAAATAGTCGATTAACTAAATATTAATATTGTGCACTTTTATTGCAAACACTGATTAAATTTCGGAAAAAAGATCACAGTAATCTACTTTAAAATCATCTTAAAGAGATTTACAAAAATTACATTATATTACACACAATTTTATATATATGTATGTATGTATGTAAATCACTCTCTGCCATATGTGTATAAAGTCCATGCATTACTTTAGATTTTTAAAACGATCTGTAATAATGCCTGTAAAACCATCGCAGTAGAGCCTTGACAATTTTTAAAACAAGTAATTTTTTTTCCTATACCTGTTGAATGTGCTGTAAGCAGACTTCAGTGACGTCTCTGAGCGGACTCCAGATACGCTGTCATTACTTCTACATGAGAATTTGGAAAACCATGCAGATCTTGATAATTATCACTGTTATTTAGGCATCCAATACATAAGTATTTTTATTGAGTATTATACCTATATTATACTTAAATTTAGTATTACATCCACTAATAATAGAGCAACTGTGTTCAGCTGCGTTATTCCACCATCACTAACCACAACAGGCGTTGACATTTACATCCATTTTAATTTCTGAATTAAAAAAAAAAAAAACTAATTTTGTCTTCCACATATTTTCACCTTTTAAGAAAATTGAGTTAAGTTTAATTCCTTTTTTCATTTCAATTCAACATGACTAAAATTACCTACATCTAAATATTAAATTATGGTTTCCAATAGCCTGGAGCAGTTTTATGAAATAATATTTTTCTATGACCCTTCTGTCTTAATTCTTTATTATTCGTATCCTAATTACAATATAAACCTTTTCAGTATAAAGTAAATAAGGTACAGTTAACTAAATAACTTATTAAAACCTTTTTAAAATTCTATGTGCATTAAAATATTGACAGACATTTCCATGTTATTACTATCTTCATATCTTAGAGATTTCTTTACAATATCATTTGTAATGTGGAATCTTTAAATTTAAAAATGTATATCACTTAATTGTACACGAATTTCTTATGGTTATATATTAAACATTGTTGTTCTATGTCTTTATGTGCGAGCTCTTTTCAAAACTTTGACTTTGGCGTCTATAATTGATTAAAAAACCATACATTTAAACTAGATCTTACTTAATATAATAAAAAATTGCTTACATTCAGACACCCTTAAAGTTATTTTACTTTATCTTCAAGTCCGAAGGTGCTTCATTAATGTGGATATCTAGTAGCTATAAAATTTTCCATATACTAATTAACACTAAACCTACCAAGTACCGGTCAAATTGACCGTTCTTAAACTTTTGTAAAACTTACACATTTTTAAACGTTATAATATCGTTATCAAACTACATGACAATTCTTAGAATATGCATATAATATTGTCTTCAGTCTTTATTTTTAGTTATTTCCATTGTTACCTACGTTATATAATAAAATAATTTTTAATTACCGGTCAATTTGACCGCGTGCGGTAGGAACATGTATATAAGAGTTGTCGGTAGGTTTAGTGATAAAAAGTTATTATAACTTATAACAAAACAATATTACAAAAACCTTATCATAAAATCTTTTATTGGCAAATTATTAACATATACGATCTCAATTTTAAAATATTAGGCTAGGTTTTTCAATAATATGTATTCGTACAAATTTATAAAGAGCTGCAGATCATAAAGACCGACTGAGACGACTGATATATGTGTGTTGAACCCACTTCTTTATTAAATTTCAAACCCACTTTGACCCCTATTCATTAAGAGCCTTTTTATAACATATCTCCTGATAAATAATAATGTAATGTGTATCGATGATCTATTAACACATTCGAGTTCGTCTAATATTCTACGTTTCTAATTCTGAGTATCGGCTTATATAATGAAATTCTGAAGCAGGTTGCCCCCAAACTTGTATCGTCAAGGGGAGGATAAAAAGTATAAAATTTGTTAGCGGCAACCAGGTATAGAATTTGACCAGGTATTTCACGTCAATTCATGAAATTCGTGAATTCACGTTATCGGCAACCAGGAATGGAATTTGAATGACGTGAATTCACGTCAGCAGCAACCAAACCAAAGTGTTAAGAGCAAATAAATTTAATATGAATATATTGGAAAAATATAAAGTATTTTATATTTCTGATATATTTTATTTCACTTACAAATTTTGAGATAAAGATACCGATAATATTTTTAATATCTTAGCAATTTGGTGAAAAATGCACCTAAATTTTCCTCGATATCAACCAATATGAATAATATGAATAAGAAACAATAAAGACTGTTTTTTTAATATTTATAACTAAAGAAACTACACACACAATCACAATGTCACAATTAAAAATGTGTGTGTAAATGTATTGAAATTTATTTTACTTAATTCTAAAAGAGTCCTATTAAGTCAGGGCGTAACTTTTACAAGATATTATAATTAATTTGTCTATGAATGTAATGAGAAAAAGAAATCATCAAAATAAACAATTTATTATTTTCCAAAACAATTAACAAACAGCGCAATATTTAATCTTAAAAATACAATAATACTTATATATTAGGTGTAAATTAATCTTATAGTGAATAAGTCTTAGCTATTGTTTGTTTACCAACAGTTCAAAGTTTTATTATAAACTACCCTCCCTTCATCTTACAGTTAACTAACTAAAACATCAACATAACATAGTTTTAATTATATTTCATGGCGACAATATAAGCATAATATAATATGGAAGTGTAAATTGTTGTATTAGAGCCCCTAAAAGTAACGTAAGTCAAGAATACTTGCAGAAAACATTTCTTTGTGTTATTTACTTATATAATAAAATATATTCTCATTTCTATATACAATTGAAACTGTCCGACAATCGATCTTCTAAAGATCGGTGGCATTTCCTAGATCTTTGGATTCCATATAGTCAATGCGGTTTTGGCATTACAAATCATATTTACTTTACATATAATTTACAAAGCCGAGGGTGTTTTCACACTGACTGCTCTCTCAGAATATGTCAACCTCAATTCCAGTCAATGTGAAACATTCATATAAATGTCAGATCAGAATCATATTACGTATAATACAACAATAAAAGTTAATTTTGTTATTACAATATATATTTAAAAGTTATAGAAATAAAGTGCATTTTGGAATGAGGAAGTATAATTAAAAAATCCCATAAATAAAATTACATACAAAATAATTACTACGCTATTTTATGAAAACGATTTTATTATACTTAATGAAGATTCAACGTAAACAAATATAAATATATTAAATAAAATTATTAATATTATTACCAAAAGGATAAAAACTACGTCCAAAAATGTAATGATAACAGAATTTTCAGTGATATCTCTAACTTATCACACTTCATATGACAGAACAATACTTTACACTACTCGTAAGATATCTAACAATGAAATCAAACCACCTGGACGGTGGCGAAGGCACTAAATGTAACTTTCTTTGGGGGTTCCGCACTGCAAGTCCTCACTACAGACCTCTTATCGTTCATCTTCAATACTGGCTTCAGAGCCACGTCCTGGGACTTGAACCGTCCGATCGTGTTACCGCTCCCTAGATCCCTTAATTTATTAGTCAGTCCCGTGATCCTGTGGGATATATTGCTGTAATTCTTTTTAACGTCCTGTTTCTTCGGTTCGCTCAACTTCTTGGGTAATTCTAAGCTCTGTAATGAAGTGTACTTCCGATGGTCGGTGCTCAAATTTCTTTGTATTTCCGGACTGAGTCGCGGTAACCTCGGCCTCTGGAGAAAGTTGTTGGGTCTGAAGGGCAAGGGCGTCAGTTTCGGCTTTGTTTCGCTCGACAGACGAAAGTATTGGGGCACTGGTTCTACTCTTTGGGGTTTCTTGAGGGTAAGGGCCATCGCCATTTTGGTTGGACGCGCGAGACTGTCGAACGCTGTGGTGGAGAACTGAGAACGACTGTTTCTCCATTCTTCTCTGTCTGACTCGTAACCATTGTTGACTGGAATGAGAAATACAATTAGTTAATAGTGTTTTCTTATTTGTCATCAAAAAACATACTGACACTAATCTACCCTTTATCGAATATGTTCTTAAACTATAACCTAATTCGACCTCTAGGAGATCATGGATGGAGCACGTATTTATTACATCATGAGTACATCAATATTAATTCCATGACCATCGTTTCCGCGCTGCGTCGCATACCAAGTGACCTCCGTGACCTAGACTACAGACGAGGCCTTTAAAAGGAAAAATGTCACAACCTTCAATGCAGGTCGGTCCGAAATAAGAATAAACCTTAACTTTATTCCTTTAAATGATTTTTGGTGTTTATTTTTCCTTAGCTATTGTGATGTTATGATCGCATTCGTATGAATCGTTATCTGTTTTAAAAGATGTATTAAATTGTATAATACTTGAAGAGTTTTACCAAATTGCTCAATAATTAAGCAATGGCAGTCGAAAACAAATGGCGAGGTTATGACTTACGGTATATTAACACATTCGCGACCGCTGACATGAATTCACGTCATTTCAATTACTATTTATTCCTGGTTGTCGCTGACGTGAATTCAGGTCATTTCAAATTTTATTTCTGTTTGCCGTAGGCGTGAATTCACGTCATTTCAAATTTTATTCCTGGTTGCCGCTGACGTGAATTCACGTCATTTCAAATTCTATACCTGGTTGCCGCAAACAAATTTTATATTTTTTATCCTTCCCTTGACGATACAAGTTTACAGCAACCAGCTTCAGAATTTCATTATATCAGCCGGTATTCAAAATTAGAAACAGAATTAGCGGGGCTCGAATGTGTTAAGATGCTTAAATGGTAATTTGTCTGAGAGACTTAAGAAGTAAGATACAATAATAATGCAAGTTAATGAAGTCTTATAAGTAATTGGAAATACTCAAGTCTGCATTTGTCCAATTTAGCCTAAGTTGGATAGTTGGAGTTGAGTTGAGTTGAGTCGAGTCGAGTTGAGTTGGATATTTGGATATTTATTATTAATATCAAGTTTTCTAATAAAACTAATTATCTACATTATGTATTAATACTTTGTGTTCATAACACTACCTCTCAAATACGATAATTCAAGATATGTCCAATTTGATAATTTTAATTATTATAAATCATTTAGATTGACTAATATATCTTAAAGTACGGAAATTTAGGAAAACTGAATTTATTAATTTATATAATATTGCCTCTATGTAATATTATTATTTTTTGTTACGTTTATTTTATTATATTTCAAAATATCCAATAAACATTAAAATATATTTAATTTAAGATTTTAGAGTAATTAATCCATATATATATGTAATCAACAATTATTCTATTACAATCCAAACCTTAACTGGAAACTCTAACAATTTGCACATTGTAATAACTGTTATAAGAGACGCTGATAATAATAAATAACCGTTATAATGTATAACACACACACACACACACACACACACACACACACACACACACACACACACACAACTTGTTACAGGAACACAAGATGGAAGCCGACCGCCGCGGGAACCGAACCCGCCCTTCATGCTTGGATTGTGTCACAGATATTGAATTACTGCCTACATGTGATGTACTGACATCAACATATACAAACCACTTTATATATATATATATATATATATATATATATATATATATATATATATAATAACTTACTTAATATATTATTCATAGTGTTAATAAATATTGAGAAAATTTTACTTTTCCAAATTAACTAGAGGCGCAAACGGTCCCTCAATTTAGACTCGCTGCTCTCGCGAAATCTCGGTTGCCGTTTGCATATTGAGCGAAGCGTGCTCAGTGTAATGACTCATCGTTTCCCATTGAATTCAATGGGATATCAGTTTTTTGACGATTATTCCTCAACGACATGACATTTTTCATTTTTTTTTAACCATTGCCTAATGTGTGTCTTTTTGATTTTAAAATTTCTTAATTTTCCGTCAAGTAGTTTTCGAGTCTATTCGTGACAAAGGATGTGAAAAAGTCTCCAGTAGAACGCTCCGCTCGCTACACTCGCTTCGCTCAATTAAATATTTTAGTTTTTTTGCAATCCGTTAATTAAAGGTACATATGTACTTAGTATTTTCTATATTCTAAGTCCATTTTGACATGTACAATAGGTCACTGACGCCGTAAACTTAAAAACATAAAAAGACAACATACACATATTCGTTATATTACGGACTTCATTAGAATATGCAATATTGTATATACTATGAATTATATTTAATATTAGTTCATTTAGCTGATATTAAATCCGATATTTCGTTTTTCTATCTCAGACTGGAACTTAATGTTATAGGTAACTTATTATTCTGTGACGTGCAAACAAACAAACAAAAAAATATTATGGATTTAAGCTTTTATCGACTTTTAGTTTTTTTTTAAATATGATGCAGTTTTTGGCATTCTATTATTTTAAATGTAATACTTACTGAAATAAATCGTTGTATTTTCAATTATTTCCCAAAACGAATAAGTCTGTATTCTCCCTTTTACATTGTAAAAGCTACAAGCAATCTCCTTCAAGTCACTAGTTGTGATGACACAACAGTTAATAAATAGGCTTTTGTTAGTTTACTCGTACTTTGTATGAAGGCACTACGAACTTTGTAGTCAGAAGTTCATACCTTATCTATTTCATTATTAACACATTCGTGACCGCTGACGTGAATTCACGTCATTTCAAATTCTATTACTGGTTGCCGCTGACGTGAATTCATGTCATTTAAAATTCTATTCCTGGTTGCCACAAACAAATTTTATACTTTTTATCCTCCCCTTGACAATACAAGTTTGCGGCGACCGGCGAATTAGGAACGTAGAAAATTACTCGGACTCGAATTTGTTAATATTTATTAAATACATTCTTATTTCATCCAAATTTTAACTAGCCAATATTATTTATTGATTCTCTTTTGGATGCACTACTATGAACTATATTCTGATAAACTAATTACTAACATAGATTGCTAATTAGTTTAATTATAGAAATAGACTATATAAAGCCAAACTCCTAACACTACCGCCTGCTTAGTGAGCTAATAAAATAACAGATTTCACGATGAATAATCAGAACAGGTGACAAATGCAAATTAGTCCTAACAGTACCTATGTTAGATTTATAGACATGAAAAAGAGGTCCGAGTCACTGACCGATAAATACTAGTTGGAAGAATTCCAGAATAAGAGAATCTAGTTGACTTCGATAGCGCAGGATTCCTTGTCAATGTCACCGACGGAAAGATAAATCAACTAACATATTTAATTACAATTCATATTAATTGCAATTTAATATAATTCCAGGTATATTTTAAGAAATGTATCGAAAGATATTTTCAGTGCATAAAATATTTCTTTCCCACTCGATGAGATTCTGTTTTACAAGTGATGCCAGTTGAATAAATTAGCTAATAACTCTTAGTTAAACGGTAAGTGTTACCCGGTAAGACTGGTATGTAATGAATAAAGGGGGGTAAAACCAAAAGAGAAAAGGAGTTGGCTTCCATTATTATTTAACCTAACCTACTGCATGACGATGGAGGATTGTTCAACCCCTGCAAATGATATAATAAGTTTCTATATATTTAGAGAATAAGCCTCCTCTAACCAGCCGTCCATTTATTAGTTTAATCTGTCCTTATAATTAAGCTAAACCAAACAAATGAACTAATATTGAATGATTGAATGGTGGCCATCACAATTAAATCTCAAACACGCGTGGCCTTAACGATGTAAACATTTATTCAGCCAATTGTACGTATCGTTGGACGTGTCTCTTTTTGGGACGTGCGTAGTTATATTTAACGTTACATACATATGTTTGGTTATTTTAAGATAAACTTACCTTAATGAGTCTGTAGTGCTTTTAGTACGTGTTATTAGTAAGTTTAGTTTGAACATTATTTCGCAAAACATTGTAGCTTTAGCTATGTCTTGTGCATACTTTGTAATGAGCGTTCACATATTGCAATGTTGACGACACACCGACAAATAGCAATTAAAATAAATTACTAATAATAAAATTGATAAATTTACTTCTAAATTATTTCATAAATTTAACAAATGTATTCTTTGTGCTTGTGTTAATGCTTTCTTATTATAAACTATACAATTTAACTAAAATACTAAATAAAAAATGTAATATAATCTGTGTATAATAACGAGTGGACCTCTCTAATTACAGTACTAAAATGTTTCGTCAAATGACAAAATGGGTTTGGGTGAACGACACTTGCGAAATTCACGGCCTTGGAACTGAAGAAGTCACGAAGGCAGGCTTCATTAAATATTCATTGATTTTAAACGGCTGTCGCTGCCGATATTTGCTTAGAAAAAAATTTAATGAGCGGTTTTGCATAATTACCTCGCAATCTTAATAACAATAGGCTACTCTTCGACCTTGTCTCCCAGATATATCTTTGGTATGTTGGTATTTTAATTTAACGATGTCAATACTATAAACTGAGTTCGAAATATATATGATGTTCCGTAGTAACCTACATAGAGGCATTGTTAATGTTTCAAAACAAACAATGATGATTCACTAATTGCACATCTTCCCAACGTAATCCTTTTCCTCATTACGAGTACTGGTTATACAAAAATTACGTAAATTATTGAAAGCGGCGTAAGAATAATCAAAATTTACCCACCTTTATTACTCACAGTCCACAGATTGCTATTTGTGTTGTTTTTTTTGGATTTATTATCTCTGAATACCAGGAGGTCGGGAATTTTAGTGTGTTTGTTATCTTTTGGTAGGACGTCCGGTGATCTCTCAACGTTGACTCTTACGAATTCTCCCTTAAGTACTTTGGTATCTTTACTTAAGGGCGGTGGAGGTGGTGGTGCTTTTGATTTTTTATGAAATAGACGTTTTTTCTCCGGTTTGTTTGGTATATCTAAATCTGTGTATATAACACTATCTATCTCACCGTCACGTATCTCATTCCTTAATCCAATGAGACTTAACGGTTGATCGAATCGAGATGATACAGCGCCCTTCTGCTGGATAGATATATGAGTAACTCCATCATTGTCGACTGTCTGTAAATCGTATTCCGATTTTGTTTTATTATTTATTATATAATCATCGTTTATCTTATTATACGTGTCGTTTTTCTTTTTAATAAACAAACTGTCGCTGCTTGTGTAATTATTTGCGTTTCTCGTCAATCTATTTCGCATTTTGAAATATTTATACGTGAAATATATTCTTTTAAAATCTTGTTCGTTCTCAAATCTGAGCGCTATTGATTCTTTATTTTGATTTTTTGTAACGTAAAAGACTAGAATGTTTTCACAATTGGGATAGTTGTCGATGTTGACACAGTTGAAAATTTCGTCGATAGCAATGTTTTCTTGTTTGCATTTGATATCGTAATCTTTGACCTTTATTTTGTCATCGTCGTTGATTTCTTTCTTCAGTAATTGGAGCTGATCCTTCTCGTTGAACCCGACGGTGATGTTGTATGACTGTGGTGATTTGTTAATAGATGCAATGTCTATCTGTTGGTTGGTGTTGTGTATCTTTTGTCGAGCGACTATCGCGGCTTGGCCTCCACACCGACTCCCCTTCTTCACTGTCATTATCGACCTGTAAAAGAAAATGCTATTAATATTGATATTTTTTTTATTATTATTTGTTATTGGCCAGTTGTGTAAGTCCCCAGAGTGTAGATTCTAATTTATTACAAGTTATGTGACCATAAACACTTCGAATGGAAAGTGAGAGTTAAACAGCATGCGATCGTGAGTTCATCGTAAATAAACCATTGAGCTGAGGATACAATATAAAATATTTATTCTTTTGTATTACTTTTAACAATAACAGAAAAATCGATACTTTTTTATACGCGATTTTGTAATAATGGTTAAAGTTAGAGTTAATAATACCAATTCAATTCAATTAAATATAGTGTTACGTAAACGGTGCAGTGTGCTCAATTTTGACTTCCCGGGTTCGATGCCCGTTGATGACATAGATGATATATTAAATTCTTATTTTTACAAGTAACCCACCAGCTCGTATAAGATTAGTTTTTAAGCTGTCATAATAGCAAAGCAGTCCTACGCCCAGTTGTGGGATAAATATTTGTTTACTGTTTGTTATTACTAACTTTTATAATGTTTTTATATTAATTAAATACATAAATGTATTTCATAAAACAAAATCAATAGAGAAAGCGTCAATGACAATACACTGATACACTTCCCATTCATTAATTGTATTTTCACACCTTCAAGTCATGGGAGATTGTGATTATTATAAACTATACGTTTTTTAGTTAAGATGATACAAATTTAAATTTTTATATATAGGTCGTATTTAAAAACAATATTCTTCTAACTTGAACCACACCCGGATATTAATTAAAAATATTTTACATAATATCTAGTTTATTTCCGACATTGTCTGAATATGAGAAGTTATTAGAAAATAGTACAACGACTTTATATAATTTTTATTATAATATTACATAAAGGAATTTAGGATTAAACTTAAAGCTAACTTAACTTTTAATTTAACGTTAACGAAGTAAAAATTGATTAATTTTTCACGAAAAGGAGTAATTGTTATAATATGATAGTTTTAAAGTAATGATAAATTCCGAGGTTTGCTTTTATTATCTTTCTTATATTCACAAACTAAATTACATTTTTTGAATATTTTCTGTGTCAATCTTGTATTTTGATGTCAATATATCTATAGCATGTAGTAATAATCAAATCTGACAAAAACAAATCTCTATTTTGTATTACTTGATATATTTTTGAAATAAAATGAAAAAATATTAGAAAAATAGTAGTTATTTTCAATTTAATATATTAGTATATTCACTGCATCCAATAATTTGGTCCGAGTTACATTAGTTACCTCATAGAGAAGTGAAAACAACAAATAAGTAGAGTCAGGTAAACAATTATTATAGTTATCTTTACAATCACCATTTCCCATACATTTGTATTTATACAATGCACATTTCACACGATTATACCTCTGTTTATGCTCTCTTACATCTTTAAAAGAAACTAACTAAACTGTGATAATTACTGAGGTGACAATTTTAAATATTCGTCTCATGAACTTTTTTTTTATTTAACACTAAACCTACCAAGTACCGGTCAAATTGACCGTTCTTAAACTTTTGTAAAACTTACACATTCATAAAAGTTATAATATCGTTATCAAACTACATGACAATTCTTAGAATATGCATATAATATTTTCTACACTCTTTACTTTAAGTTATTTCCATTATTACGTGCGTTATATAATAAAATAACTTTTAATTACCGGTCAATTTGACGGCGTGCGGTAGGAACAGGTGTACAAGAACTGTCGGTAGGTTTAGTGTTACATTATTGAAATATAACTTAATGGACATTATTAATAATAAGTATGACAAAATTTGATTTAAAATAATTATTGTACAATATTATAATTAAATTGTTTTTATTTAAGTAAAAATGGATTGCCTAATACGCGATCTTAAATCGTATTAAGTATGACAAGGACAAAATACTCACAAATATAAAGTGTAATAAAATAAAATTTACATGTTAATATAACATTAACATTTGAAACGAACAAATAGTATTAATTATCCCACACTTTATGATAACTAGGGACGATATCGAGTTCCGTTTGCATATTGAGCGAAGCGAGCGTAGTGTAATGACTCCTCGTTTCCCATTGACTTCAATGGGATATCAGTTTTTTGACATGACATTTTTCAAAATATATTTTTTTAAACCATCACCTAAAGTGTGTCTTTTTGATTGCAAAATTTCATAATTTTTCGTCAAGTAGTTTTCGAGCCTATTCGTGACAAAGAATGTGAAAAAGTCTCCAGTAGAACGCTCCGCTCGCTACGCTCGCTTCGCTCAATTATACTAAAATAATAATTTAAGTGTAAATAAATAAGTTGGTATTGATATAAACATTGGTATAATTGTATTTAATGCTGGGTTTAAAATAAACCCATGTGCGCAGTTGACAATATCGCTATATATTTATGATGTATCTGTATTATAGATCAAATTGCTGCTTCGTTGATTCGTCCTTTACACTCAGAATAAAAAAGTAATTACATAAGTAATTATATGTATAAAATATTAATCATCATCATCTTCCTGCCCTTATCTCATTTTGAGGTCGGCGCCGTATGTTTTTTCCTTCCATACTCTCCTGTTACTCGTCATCTCTGTACACATTCCCTTCTTCTCCATATCGTCTTTCACGCAATCCATCCATCTTTTCTTCGACCGTCCTCTACCTGTCCATCCCTCCACTACCATACCTCTCTCTTGGTCACGTGCCTTTCATCCCTCCTCATAACATGCCGATACCATGACAGACGGCTACCATACTGCTTTAAAGATTTGGCTTTGTTTTACGGCCGGCCGCCTGCCTGACGCCGAGAGTAATTCTTTATTCTCTTGTGAAGTCACAGAACTTGGTCTGTTGTGGTCAGTTATTTTAGTTTTCTGTTGGTTTACTTTACTTTAATTTTGATTTTTTTTCACATATCAATATTAATTAATTATGATTTCCTCTCAAAAGTGAATAAATAAAATAACATTGGTATTATTAATAAATCAAAAGATTCAATATAGTTTCTAGTCAACTCTTGGATCTTTTGGAACCGTGACGAGACATTAACTTTTCAGTTCAAATCAAAAATTTTTACTTTAATCTGAATTTTGAATTATTGAAAGCTAATATAAGTGTTATAAGGTAAGCCTCTGATATTTATTTTCTGTATTAAGACATGATAATTTTAAATACAAGGCTATCTTTATATCCAAATTACTAATTTGTATGTGTGATTGACTTCGGAATCAAAGGCCTCAAAAACATATATGTATTTTTTTTGTATCTTCTGTCTATATTATATGTTTTAAAGTTACTTAACTTGATTAATCATTTGGAATTATGACTTAAAAGTTTCTTAACTTGCGTCTTAACACATTCTGCTAATTTTCTACGTTTCTAATTCGAGTACCGGCTGATATAATGAAATTCTAAAGCTGGTTGCCGTAAACTTGTATCATCAAAGGAGGATAAAAAGTATATTTCTTTTGCGGCAACCAAGTATAGAACTTGAAATGACGTGAATTTACGTCAGCGACAACTAGGTATAGAATTTGAAATGACGTGAATTCACGTCAGCGGCAACTAGGTATAGAATTTGAAATGACGTGAATCCACGTCAGCGGTCGCGATTGTATTAACTGCTCAAGCTTTCGTTTTTTAAATTAAAAACAAGATTTCTATCATGTCTGTCCACTTTTATTAATCACTTTTCTGACGAATTTGATATGGATTTAACATATTTTACAACTACATCAATAATTATCTAGAAGTGACCTAGCGATGACATGATCATGACCTACACAGGACATAGACAAAAACGGAAATATATCACCATTTCTCAACCGTCTTCCGAGTTTAACAAGTCACCTTGTTAACATCCATATAGAGTGTGAGGCCAGAGTGAGTTTACCTTGACAATATTTTTATTATTACGATACATGTATGTAATGTGAGTTATTGATTTTAATTAATAAATGTATTTATTACAAGTTAATTGCGATCGGGTTAAGGACAGTAACGTAAGTCTCGCGTTCAGGGTTCGTTCTAATTGAGCTGAGCGTAAGCGAAGCTCTTAACCGTTTGGGAGACCATTTTTGTGTTTAGTTGTCTCCAGAATGCGACGGGATAATTAGCTAAACATTTTCTCATGTATGTTTGAGATGAACGCGGATGTTACAGCGAAAACGGATTGAAAAAATGTTTAGCCATTCAAAAGTTATCAAGAAAAGAAGAAAGGGGAGAGGCTCAGCTCAACACCCGCCGCGCACGTTTGGCGGATCCTAGTATTACAACACATTAATGACAGCATTAATTGATTCAATATTAGTTTTACAGAAATAAAATTTGTTAATATGTAGAAGGAAAAATTTCAAGTAAAATTATTTTATGATCTAAATCAAAATTTAAGCTTTAAAGACAATTCTGCAGCGTAAAAACACTTGCATAGCAAATGCTTTAAATACGTGAACAAAGTCAATCGCAGAGCTTGTATTAGGATTTGAATTATTTTACCCACACATATTAGCTAGAAACTTTTTATTTTATCTGATAACCCACAATTAAATAAAATGATACGATTAGGTACGTAGAGATATTTTTAAATTGCTGCTAATCTTGTAAAATAATGGGTGAATCTGGAACTTTCTCGCTATCTTTCAGAATTTAGATAGTATGTGAATGCACACACAATGGGTAACTATTGTGTGAGAACAAAGTTATATTTGCGGTTGACATGTGTGGGGTCATGTGCGAACTGTTGGATGTGCATGTGCTGATGACTGCACTTCGTATTTTGCAATTCTTGTTAGATTCGTGGATTGTTCAATTTTGAGCTCTACTCCATTAAGATAAAGATTATTGAGATGGTTAGCTGGTTCAAGCTTGTTCAGACATTAGTAATTTGTTCACAAATTATGAATACATGTATGTTGGTTTTTAGATTTTATAAAAGGTCACAGACTGGAACGATGAGTGAAGAAAGTTACCAACGACTTCTTGATTTGCATTTTAACTTGCAGATAAGTCACTTCCATTTTATATCATAGTTTTAGATTGAATTTAGTCTATACAAATATTAAGATGGATTAATTGGATTTAAATTTTAAAATATTAATACACATTAATTTGATGTATTTTAGGTTATTCACCCTTCATCTAATATTCAAGATGGCCGATGAATTTATATGAAATCAATGCTTACGTTTAACATTTGAAGAGTTTGTAGCTATTTATATAAATGTTGAAAAATAACACACATACTCGTATGTGTTGTGAACAAATGTGTTATAATTTAGAAATCTCGATAAAACATGAAGAATCCTTCAGACGTGTTCATTTGTCATCTTACTTTCTAGCTTGACAAGTCCTCCAGATGTCACACCGAAATATATATATTTGAATTGAATATTAAGATTAAAGAATTTAGTATATATATATATATACTAAATTCTTTAATCTTAATATTCAAGGTCTCAATACTATTTCTTAAATTTAAAGTTAATGAAAATAAATTAGATTTCGTGCATATTATTTATCATATTTAGAAATATCATAAAATTAAACATTTTGTTTGTTCGTTTCTTTATTAACAATGAACCTTTTATTTATTTATTTATATTCTAAGTTATTTGGATTATAACAATTTACATTTAATTGTATGTTTGTGTAAAACATTCAAAATAAATCGTAAAATATTATATATGTTCGGTGTGACAGTCGGTCGGTAACAAGACGTGTTTGGTATAGCGATAGAACAAAATGTCGTTACATCCGAATAACACATTTTGAAAAACATTTTGAATATCTTTCCGGTGATTGTATACCTTTGTTAACATAAATAACAACAAACAAACACACAAAAAGTTATCAAAGTATCACATACATATAATATACATACATACAATAGTATATACTTTATTTAACAAACGACGACGTGGGCAATAGTTGTATGTATGTATGTATGTATGTATGTATATATATATATATATATATATATATATATTACGTTCGTTACTAACAGAAATTTAGAATGGACGCATCTTTTAGATTTAAAATGTCAAATACCATCCAATAAACTAGTTTTGAAGGAGATTTTGCAATGTTTAAAACATTAAAACAGAGTTAATGAACCCATTTAGACACAAATATATTATAAAGTTTATATATTTTTAGGAATGTCTCCAGTTTAAACTTAATACAAGTTTTAAAAAATATCTGAAGACCGTCAGATATAATTTCCATCTTTTAAAATAGAATAAAAATTAATGGATAAATATCTTCAAAAACTAAATCAAATAAATAGTTTTATACGTAAATAAACTGTAATATTTTTGACATATGTATATATTTAACAAACGTCAGTCGTCCGTGCATCATCTGTCACCTGACAGTGACATAACGGAAGGTCGACGTAATGACAGGACAGGAAGCAAGGCGCACGCAAATTGAGCCTCCACTGGTGGTCGTTCCCACCATAAGCGATATTATGTTTTTGCTTTGGACCCTTATATTTCATGGATAATCAACATACGGAAGCCATCTTGCAAATTTATTATAAATCCCAAACGCAATTTAATACAATTTATATTATAGCGGTTTATTTTACAAACAAATATATGTTTAATATTTACTAAATGTTAATTTATTTTATGTCTTCAAATATAGTGTCTCGTGATTAAAATCAGACTTAAGTTTGTCAAAATATCAATTCAAAGAGGTCAAAGTTCACAGAGACTTTTAAGAACATTTTATATACGAAATGAAAAAAAAAATCAATTTCTTAATTTTGTAAGACTTAACCAAAAAAATCCGTTGTATAAAAAAAAGTTCAATTATACTTTTTTAACAAAATAAATTTGTAAAATGGAAAAAAGTATTTTTTTCGATATTCATTTACTAAAACAGAAATATAAATAGTTGATTTGAAATGATTGAAACTGTGAGTGCAGTGATCATTCTCCATACTTTCATTTCGAATTATCCTCAATCAGATCGAATTTATAAGTGTTTAGCAATTTAAAATACATACATGTACTTACATAAGCTTGGTTCCTTAACAAAGCATAACAATTTCCGCCAAGCCTTTATCGCAAATCATTTGGAGCCGATGAAACAATGGCATACTAATAAATACTGCATTACAAGGTCACAGTGACACGGACGACTTCTCGCATAAATATGATAATTTGGTTGGAAGGTTATTAATAAAGCAAAGAACACTTCGGTGTCACGTTTTGTGTAAACATTTTTGGGTTCTCAACAGACACACAACACAAGATTAAAAATGATTACTTATTATTATTTTTAAATAATGAGTAAGTACTCTAAAATAACGACAAATGGTCAACCTCTCATATGATATATACTAGGGGCGCCAACAGACCCTCAATTTCAACTCGCTGCGCTCTCGAAATCTCGGGTGCCGTTTGCATATTGAGCGAAGCGAGCCCAGTGTATTGACTCATCGTTTCCCATTGACTTCAATGGGATATCAGTTTTTTGTAATGACATAAAAAAATTTTTTTTTTTTTTGAGGACATTATTCAAAAAATTTTTTTTAAGAACCATCATCTAATGTGTGTCTTTTTGATTGCAAAGTTTCATAATTTTCCGTCAAGTAGTTTTCAAGCCAATTCGTGACAAAGAATGTAAAAAGTCTCCAGTAAAACGCTCCGCTCACTTCGTTCGCTTCGCTCAATAAATATTTTGATTGAAAGATTGTGAGAAGAAATCGGTCTTAATTCTTGCACTCACCACGAAACACTGCTTCATACAGACAGAGCCAGAGCAATTTGTATATATACATAAATATATCATATATTAGAGTATTTTTTGTAAGGTTCTAATTTCAGGTTATACTTGCTTTCGCCTACAACTTTGTTGACGTGGAATGCAGAAATCTTTTTCTAACCAAACATATACGTAGCTACAATGTTTTTGTGCCCAAATAGGCATACAGCAAATGTATCAACATAAATACTTATCATCTGACTGTCATGACAACTTCAAATGCAATAAGACAGACATAATTATAAAAATTACATTTATAAGGTCAAAAATATTCAAAGGATCTTCCCTTTATATTTTTATACGATCTCGAAAGTCACACGTATCTAAAATTTATTCTTTATAACCCTTCCATATAATTAAAAACTTTATTAGAGGAGAGAGAGGTGTATGGACACATCACTTAATTAATATTAAGTTGAAACTGTTCCGACTCCCCTCAACCTCCCCTAGATGAAAGAAGGGAAAACTCTATAAAAAGATTCAATTTGACGCGTGGGATCTTATTGTTAATGTGACTATATTTTTGCTAAGTTGGAATCTCTCTATTGTTTTAATATTTAAATATGGGTTGAAAATACGGTTTGTGGGTAAACTATGTTAATATTAGCTTTTTTCGCGACGTCACTCAAACTCCATGGCGATCCATTTCAGGTGATTTTCGACAACTTATTGAGCGAAATGAGCGTAGCGAGCGGAGCGTTCGACTGGAGATTTTTTTCACATTCTTTGTCAAGAATAAGTTCGAAAAATACTTGATGGAAAATTATGAAATTTTGCAATCAAAAAGACACTCATAAGTGAAGGTTTTTTAAAAAAAATTGAAAACTGTCATGTTGAGGAATAATCGTCAAAAAACTGATATCCCATTGAAGTCAATGGGAAACGATGAGTCATTACACTGGGCATACTTCGCTCAATATGCAAACGGCAGAAAAAATTCCGCGAGCGCAGCGAGTCGAAATTGAGGGTCTGTTTGCGCTAGTTATCAAGTTAATGTATTCTGTAACTATGTAGATTAAAAAAACACGTACCTCCATTTTAATAAAAAATCCCAAATCATTCCAAAACATCACACACTAATCACATAAACTAACCACTACTAGTGAAAATATGTGATCACAATCATCACAATGTATTGATGTCGTAAAACTATGAACGTGATGATAGGTGACGGATCGAAAATCACGCACTGATTAGGTTTATTGATAATATTATAGGTATAAAGATTGTTACCTATTGTTATTATTATAATTATTAAATCCTTCCTCGTATATTCCCATGCGGTTGTTATGTAAGCTAATTAATAAAAGATTACTTTCACATTGAAAGTTAATGTCCGGTCTTGATTATGACGTAATATAACTAAACAATATTTATTTATATGATGTGATCATATTATAGTAATATATATGATAAATAAATTGTATGTCTGTTCGGATTAATTTAAAATGTTGACAAATGTTGATATTTCCATACATTTCAAATTCTATCCCTGGTTGCCGTTGACGTGAATTCACGTCATTTCAAATTCTATTTCAAGTTGTCGCTGACGTGAATTCACGACATTTCAAATTTTATTCCACGTTGTCGCAGACGTGAATTCACATCATATCAAATTCTATACCTGGTTGCCGCAAACAATTTTATACTTTTTATCCTCCCCTTGACGATACAAGGTTGCGGCAACCAGCTTCAGAATTGCATTACATTAGCCGATTCAGAATTAGAAACAGAAAATTAGCCGGACTCGAATGTATTAAACTTCATCATCGCATTTAGAGTAGAAGAACTAAATAAGTTTATTAGTTCTAACTACTCGTAACATCTGTAGTGAAAGTAGGGATTTAGAAGACAGCTTTCCTTATACATAACACAAACAAAAACTAAGGAACATGTCCATTAAGAATGTAGGTTGAAGTGTTATTTATTTTTTACTGACTACACTTGACTAATATCTAAAGTTATAAAACAATTTATTATTAAGAACTAATGTTTATAATACGATGTCAGTTAGACCTGTGTCAAGTACGGTGGACTCGATTGAAACCTTATCTGAATAACAATACACAAAAAATAATGTTTTCGAGACATAAAATGTCCGCAAAATTAGGATTATCGAGTATTTTGTTACATTTTAGTAATGCTGACATATCGCAGTCGCCATTTGACAATAACAACACGTCACTGACACTCCGCCATCTTGAATTTATTAAGACAGACGTATCAAATCAAATAATATTAATATTCATTGGAAACCGATTTATATATATATATATACATATATATGTCAGTGGTAATTTTAATTGTTCTTAAAAATAAAAGTATTGTTGACAAAATTGAACAAATTGAACAAACTAAAATAATCATTGTATTATCATATTTATCCAATAATAAAACCCTGACACGTCCCTGACCACGTTCATTCAGTCATTCATTCAATAATGAATATATGGAGATTGAGACCTTTAAAGTACTATTTATATTGTAAGCAATGGCCATACCCACATTGTGGACGTCAACCATTTTGATTATGATATTATGTTTTGTAGCTCTTTTATACTTCTTTCTTCTTCTTCGAATCTATTACCATTATAATATTAGTATAGCTGGCATGATTTGAAAGTTATTATCCAATTGATACGACAGTGTTTCCGAATATCTATAACATGATGCACCCTGGGTAAGCTGTCAAGCTCCTCCAAGATTTTTTATAAATGTAATTTAGGTCTTAATATGGTTTAGAAAAGGAACAAGACAAGCTGAGTTTCCGTCGCCAGCGCTTCTCAGGTCAGTGGCTAATAACTTTCCCAGCTGATAGCTTTGACAGTACAAAAATGTTTTCTGTGATACTAACTATCAATACAGATTTTGATTTTCTAGCCAGAGCTTCAAACTTAATGAATAAGTTCTTTATTTAAGATCCAATTGTTCTAGTCGGGTTTTGAAGAGAGTCCTCCAGATCAGGGCATTGTAATATAAACACACACACATGTAGAGACATGTGTTTGTGTGTGTAATACAGAATTATTACTTTAGTATAACATTACAATTAACAAAATACTTAGAATAAATACTTCGTTAATGATATCTTTAATTATATATTCATTGCCCTACTTCTGTCACGTAATATTATGAAGTACAATTTATACACATCGAATTTGTGGAAAATTTTAAACAACAAGATGGCTTCTCATAGAGCCTTCCAAGTGTTAAACGAGTAGCCACGAATTGCGTGACAACCCGACGTGATAATACGTGTAAAAAACTCATTTAAAAACGTATAGAATCTTTTATATATGTCAAAATACAGCAGTTAATATTATTTATATGCCATTCCAGTAAAATTATCTCTTGCATATATATAGTGTCCTGGTAACCACCGATGTACAAATACGAACTTTAAATAAGCAAGCGACACCGCGGTTTACGACTAGTATTAAGTAACTCGACTAAAGTATAATTTTTTAATATGTTTAGGTAGATATACACTATATTGGGATTAGTGACAGATTTTATTTGAAATGTAAGGGTGGTACGTATTGGGCGCTCACCTTTATGCTAAATTACTATTATCCATTTCTATAATTTACACATTATATAATGTAATTACTTAAGCACACACACATACACACACACACACACACGAATCGTTTGTGTATGATTGATATGTTCCAAATGTCATATTGAGGTCATATTCACAAGTCAGTTTTGTCAAAACCGTGGTTCATGACTAATTTATATATTAAAATACTTATTATTAATGCTAAAAAGATAAGGAAACTTCGGTCTAATCAAATAATAATATATAATATATAATTATCACCCTTATGTCAAATGTGATAAGTGTTAGGTTTCTCTGGTGTGAATCTCGAAGCCGGTTCCAGTGAAAGTGGTGAAGTTTATTTTTTGACTTTTTATTTGTATTTCTAACGAGATTTCATTCCGTAATTACTTGTCTTAAACGATGGCGGAATTACATTAATATGAAAACTATAATTTCATTTATAGTGTAGTTAATTTTAACTGTGGTTTAAGTTAATATACAACAATACTATTTATTTTAATATACATTATATTAAGTAAGTCAATGGGACGAGAAATTTTGTATTTTGTGAAACGTTAGAACCAAGTTTCTATCGCCATAACTGTTATACCATTCAGTTATATAGTTAACTAATTGATCTTAACTATTATAACTAAAAATAAAACATTAAAGTAATTGCTTCTTCAGTTAAAATTTATAGTTTATATATATGATTTTTTATAACATTTATTTAGGTATATCTAAAATTCAAATATCTTCATGCAAGTAGGCATTGGCACTTCCTAATAAATTTTTGTCTATAAAACAATTTTTTTCACATAAAATACTGTCATAATCTAAATTTTCTTTCTCCTTTCTTCTCTTCTTGATAACTTTTGAATGGCTAAACATATTTTCAATCTGTTTTCGCTATAACATCGCCGTTTGGCTCAGACATACGTGAGAAAATATTTAGCTAATTATCTCGTCCAATTCTGGAGACAGCTAAACACAAAAAAGGTCTCCCAAAGGGTTAAGAGCTTCACTTACGCTCAGCTTAATAAAATATCGCCGTCTGTACATAAATATCACTTAATATAAGTAATAACTTACCTAATTCAAGTGAATCATGAAAATATCGATAGCATTGTTACTGTGAATCGGCTTTCTCTCGTGTGAACATGTCAATGAAAACCACACATTATAATAGCTAATTACAACACGCGACGCTGCCTGACTTTAATTATATCGTTAATATGTATGTTTGTATATAAATATATTATGTTTGTCTCCAAACTTCTCCCCAAAAGTCCCTATCCATCCACCCTTTGTGATACCAAGAAAAAAGACAAGAAACCAAATAGAAACATACATTTATATATATATATATATATATATATATATATATATATATATATATATATATATATATATATATATATATATATATTAAAATAAAGGCGAGACTCGTACCGACGTTCATCTCCTATTAATTGAATTAGAATAGAATATTGGTGACAAGTTGAGATTAATGCAATTATTTTTAAATTCTTAAAAAATTGCAATATTCTATATAAATAAACAAATTTTAATTTTTCATTTGCAATTACTTTATTCGTGAAAATACACGAAAATTAATAGTTTTTCAAAATGTATTCCCTAAATAGTATATTTAACCTATGAAATAATTATTATACTATATTTTGCGGTTATTTCAAAAGTAATAATCGTATATAACACATACACTTAAACAAGGTCACAGAACCTGCAACTAAGAGATCATATAATTTCTCGGCAAACAAACCACGAATATGGCCCTTATTATGACTAGCTTAAGTTCTTAATAGGAATGTTTAACTTAAGTGCCCTTCAGATAGAGCTGTTACAATTGATTATTGATTTATTTTTCCAATAAACACTTTATTGGTAGAGATTTTTTATTTACAAATATTTGTTGAAATATTATATGTTAGCAAAAGTTTATGTTTTGAAAATGCAGTTATTACTTTTGTTTTATAATTCATATATATATATATTCGTATATATATAGTGAGTGGTAAATTGCTCATACATATATAAGCAATTTACCACTCACTGACTCATCACGAAATCTCCGAAACTATCTGTCCGATTAGCTTAAAATTTTACATAGTTACTTCTTTTGTGAGGTAGACGTCCACTAAGAACGGATTTTACGAAATTCCTATCCCAACGGATTTCAACTTTTTGCATTTCGTCTAGTTTTTAAAATGTAGGACATATACATTTAACGCGGGTTTAAAAGTTACTATAGCAACGGTTACGATGACAGCGGATACTATGACAACGGTTACCATAGCAACCTAAGTTCACATCCAAATTAAGTGTGCCCAGCGACGAGGGAGGGAATAAGCTAGTTCCTAATTTCAACAATATATTCACGTTTACCAGTCGTTGTGTCTGAAGGGGTGTAAAGGGAACGTTCGATCGCCAGGAATGCGGTCAGCCGGTGTAAAGCCGAGCTTACCCGTATCTATAGAATAATTAAAGCTCAACTAATGTGTTTTAAACATCCAAAGGCTTCTGGTATTACATCCTGGATTACTTTTGGGTAGAGAAATATTACATCTTACTGTTCAGTTAACAATCTAAAAAATACTTTTTTTGTCATTTTTAAACAAAAATATCAATATTTTTTACTGCTAGTGTTAAGGATTTACAAATAAATTGAAGTGTTTGTTTGTTTCCAAATTAAGAGCTTTTCACTAAATGCCTTTGAAAGTATATTCGGTACATAAAAAAATTGTCTCTATCTGTCTGTTTGGTCCGCCTAATCTCTAAAACAGCTAAACCGATTTTTGCAAGACTTTCAATGGCGGATAGCTAATGTTATAAGGAGTAACTTGGGGCAAGCGAAGTCGGGGTCACAGCTAGTATGTAATATAACCAACGCATGAATTGTGTATGAATATAATTGTGTTAAGGTTATAAAATTTAAATCTCTCTGCGATCCTAGAGGTCACATGTTCGAGTCCTGACCGTGTTGATTTTTTTCCATATTAAAATATACGATAATATCCCTAATAATATAGCATGTGAATAATTGTGTTTTAAGTAAACACGCAAATGTTAATTAATAGTATTTAACATAAAAAATATCTAACAATTAAAAAGAAATAACAGCTGTTAGAGGACAATTAATATGCTAACAACTATAAAAGGCACGTTAAATTATCATTTAAATTTTACGCCGCCATATTGAAAATTATATACAGCCTTAAACTTATCTTGTTAACTCAAATATTAACCATTATAATTAAAGTTATGTTAGAAATATTACCGAAATTCCAAAACCATTCAAACTAACAAAGTCACCGACATCAGAATCTCAAATAGGTGAACGGATTTCGATACAATTTTCAATAATATATAGTGATATGAGGCTAGTTTAAATATATATTTAAAAAGTTTTGTGTTACGTTATTTATAAGATATCTTCTTTAAAGAAGACATAGTGTTGTGTAGATATTGTACAATAGAAACCGAAGTAAGGTTGTTGCATGGATCATTTAGGTCCAATGTTTATAAGTTTCATTTATTGTACTAAACCCTTTAGGACCAAATCAAATTTTCTAAACGTCATCGAAACCTTACCTGAATAATAAAACATACAAAAATAATGTGGATTGTGGAGTATTGTTACATTCTAATAATGCTGACATATCGCAGTCGCCATTGGACAGTTGACACTAGCGACACGTCACTGACACTCCGCCATCTTGAATTTATTAAGGTAGATCACATGTATCAGTGACGTCAGTTCCACCATATTGTCCATGAACGCATCCCTCACAGTCCGTGTCAGTAACACTTATCAGTGTGTAAATGAGGTTTTATTGATTGAGCTGTCAGAACAAACAAATTCAAATAAATTTTCAGATTTAATTTATTTTTATACATTTTGTAAAATATTGTCTATTTGACACATTTCATCCGAGCAAAACCGGGTTATTCTTCTTCTTCTTCTTCTTCTTCTCATACTTCTCAACGAGTAAAGGATTGTTTAGGACAGAATACCTTAAAATAACATCTAAATATATTAATATTATACATGTATCTTTCACAATAATATATATATATACTATTGTGAAAGGTGCTGTCTTAATGTTCGTTGAGTATTATAACTAATGTGCTATTAATAATATATCTTGGTTTTCACATAATTCCTTGTTATATAACCACAATAATAATAATGTCTTGAAAGGAATGGTAAAAAAAATGAAAATGTCATGTTTTTTTTATTAAATAAACTCAAATATATTATATTAAATAACAAAGTAATTTATATAAGTACTTAAAATTCAATCGATTAGTTGAAGCCGCAACCGCACGGCAGCCATTACGAGTACCAGTTGGAACATTAATTTCCCGCTAATTTATAATTATAATAATTTTAATTTATCATTAATATATTTCTGCTAATCGATTTTACATTCAATTTTAACAATAATTTATATAATCTGTATAATATTTTTAACTATATTTCATTAATTATCTTTATGACATAAAAGTTTGACAGGTCAAGATTTTGAGTGATCTCGTTTCACAGACGAATAATCTATCTACAATCCGAGATTAAAGCAAAAATAAGATGGAAATTTATTTTAAAACTCGGTCCATGAAAATTTTATTGAAATGTTAAATTTGTTTCAATTATTATTCAAATATAAGTCAGTGACGCTTATTTGAACAAGTGTAGCGTAACAATCGGACCAATGGATAATTGTTTAGTGTTCATGTTTGAGCAATGTTTACGATTGATTGCAAGACGAAATATACATATATATATATATATATATATATACGCGTCATATATATTTGCTTCATTGTATTTTAAAAGATATTATTCCTTATAATAATATACACTTCCATAATGGGGGCTCAAAGATCTTTTTCACGTCTGATACGAGCTAAGTACAGTAATTTCCCCTATAACGCGGTACTCATATAACGCGATTTCAGTCCCTCGTATAACACGTGTTACACGTGTTAAACCGCCTTAAAAAGTTAAACATGAATTATCTGTACATAACGCGTTATACGGTCATATGAGAACGTTATACAAGAATATTCATACAACACGTTTTCCTATAACGCGGAACGAATCTACCGTGTTATAGCTGTATAGCTTTCTTACAAAGAATAACACACTATGTCCTATTTATATATATATTATTTTTCACATATTAATAACAATAAGTCTGACGTATGTGATGGCGTCAGTCAATACTGACGTAATGTCAATTTTGAGATGAAACAAAAATATAAATTTGTATAGCTTGGAATCAAAAAGTGTTTAAAATATAATTTACTTAATTGAGCAAAGCGAGCGGAGCTGTCTACTGGAATTTTTTTCACATTCTTTGTCACGAATAGGCTCGAAAACTACTTAACGGAAAATTATGAAATTTTGCAATCAAAAAGACACACATTAGGTGATAGTTTAATTTTTTTTTTTAATGTCATGTCGTTGAAGAATAATGGTCAAAAAACTGATATCCCATTGAAGTCAATGGGAAACGATGAGTCAATACACTGAGCTCGCTTCGCTCAATATGCAAACGGCACCCGAAATTTCGTGAGCGCAGCGAGTCGAAATTTCGGGTCTATTGGCGCCCCTCGTTATTATAATATTAGTTGTACTTTTCTCATAACATTGACAGACAGACGATACAGTTTTGTAATAGTATTTATTATCTTTACAGATTGGGTTATCATTTATCATCAAAAACTCAACGAATAATTCATCATTAATTCATTCATTATAATAGCTATCATTAATTAATTAAAATAAAAATGGCGCTGCCAATAAGATTGAGGATTACATTTTTATTAATTATATATACAAATAAATGTATGTTACTTAATATTATTTAATGATAGAATTAATCTGTATGTGTGTTTGTGTGCAAAAAATTATATATATACATATGAAAGTGGATGTGTCTGTTTGTCACAATTTTTATATGTTTTTAAAACCGACAGTGATTTTATATTATCTGTAATATTATGGGAGATCTTTGATATTTTATCATTATATTTCTTTGTATTCCCACTCTTTTTAATTAAAATGGACATCAATTCTAATAAAAACAATAATTACTTGCACAATGTATGATAATTTTATGTAATCTCCAATTGTAACAAGTGTTCCCACAGGATTGTTCTTTATAAATCAAAGATTCGGTTTCCGGGTCGTCCAGGTTATATTAAATTGTATTTTATAAAATTCAGCAAATAAAAACAATTTAATTATATATATATATATATATATTAGGGCGTTTCAAAAAAAAAAAAAAAAATTTTTTTTTTCTCGGAACCAGGCTCAAAAGTTTCGTTTAGATGCCAAAATAGGCCTGTGAAAATATGAGCCCTTAATATTAATATTAAGGTAGTCCGCATCGCACTTTTCGATTTCCCATAAGAATAACACAGGAAAAAAATTTTTTTTTCTTTTGATTTTTATAACTAATGAACGATATATTGTATTGCAATACCCATTCATTATTTTTGTAGAGAATTTAACGCTCTACAAAAAAGGTTTGAAGTCAATTTTTGATAAATCAACTCAGTCAAAAGTTATTCAAGATCAAAGTTTAAGTTACTCTCAATTCAGCTGTTTTTTAGTAGATTTCATAGAAATCTAACTATTGCATTGGTCCTCATGACGGAACTTTTGAAAAAAATTGTCATTTCCTTACTCAGCTTGGCGAGCTGATTAAGAAAATATATATGGTTCAAAAGTTTATATATGTATGTATATATATATATATATATATATATATATATATATAGAATATATATATATATATATAGTTCAAAAGTTCCGTCATGAGGACCAATGCAATAGTTAGATTTCTATGAAATCTACTAAAAAACAGCTGAATTGAGAGTAACTTAAACTTTGATCTTGAATAACTTTTGACTGAGTTGATTTATCAAAAATTGACTTCAAACCATTTTTGTAGAGCGTTAAATTCTCTACAAAAATAATGAATGGGTATTGCAATACAATATATCGTTCATTAGTTATAAAAATCAAAAGAAAAAAAAATTTTTTTCCTGTGTTATTTTTATGGGAAATCGAAAAGTGCGATGCGGACTACCTTAATATTAATATTAAGGGCTCATATTTTCACAGGCCTATTTTGGCATCTAAACGAAACTTTTGAGCCTGGTTCCGAGAAAAAAAAAATTTTTTTTTTTTTTTGAAACGCCCTAATATATATATATGTATATATAAATGGGTACTGTTCGTGTGTACGTATCGGTTACATTACAATTTCAAACCGTTACAAGTGATTAAAAATTAAAAAAGACTGAGAAAAAAAAATTGTGAGCAAAGACGCATTGCAACCATAGTTATATAAACCCTGTATTTATATTTAATTTGTATATACATTATACACCTGTACATGCGGGTTCAGTAACAATACGGACAGACACACGGAAGACTCACCCATCATATATAGTTATATCAGAGTACTTTTTATAATGCTTTCGCTCTTACGCGATGTACTTACGTAAATCTATCTGTGTGCGTTGGTACGGAACTAAATATTTATATATGTATATATACGTATCTATTAAATACAGTAAAAGTTCTAAATGTATACTGTATTCTGATTTCTGTATTCTGTATTTTGAATTATGAGTTCTGAATTTCGTATTCTAAATTTACATAGATTTGTACATATACGTACGTCTATTAAATACAGTCAAAGTTCTAAATTTTGAATTCTGAATTCTGTATTTTATATATTCTTAATTCTGTATTCTAAATATTGAATTCTGTATTCTAAATTCTGTACTCTGTACTGAATTCTTTTACGAACTTTTGGATCAATTATTATATTAAAAGGTGAGTGTTGACCGTAAGCTATTTGGAATGCTTCTGAGAAAAGAAAGAACTCAACATTTGATATTAATGAAATTTAACGTTAGAAATGAGTCAACAACTTGAGTTCCACACATTTATATCAACCAAGCTCCATTACAATATATCTTAATCATGGTGCCCATTGTGTCCTGACAAATTGTATGTAAATCAAGGCCACACCTTGAAATTGCATGAAATTGCATATCGTTACGTATCAATACACATCCGGTATAAAACACACAGGCGCCATGTTCACATCGAGTCATGGCAATAACAAAGGAAGGAATCGAAGCTATATATATTAAATTATTTTTTATTCATAATAAATATTAACACATTTCGAGTCCGGTTAATTTTCTATTTCTAATTCTGTGTACCGGCTGATATAATGAAATTCTGAAGATGGTTGCCGTAAACTTGTATCGTCAAGGGAGGATAAAAAGTATAAAATTTGTTTGCGGCAACCAGGTATAGAATATGAAAGAGGTAAATTCACGTCAGCGGTAACCAGGAATAGAATTTGAAATGACGTGAATTCACGTCAGCGACAACCAGGAATAGAATTTGAAATGAAGTGAATTCACGTCAGCGGCAGTCTGAAATAATATTTGAAATGACACATTCACGTCAGCGATCGCGAATGTGTTAATAAAACTAATTCGATATTTTAAAGCCAAAGAAATGTTTAAAAATAAGAATAACATAGATATTTTAAGTTATGGTTTATAACAAGTTTTTTATTGTTTTAGATTATCATCAAGATATTATTTTTTAATCCTATCTTTTTTATGGTTTTTCGTGATTTTTCTTATTTTTTTAATTTTGAGAATAAAATGTCATACGATTTACGCCTTCATTATTCGCCTGTCAAAATATTGCGTATTTATATTAAAAGTGTACACTAAATATTCAATAAACAAGAAATAAGAAGATTAGTTATCCTAAAACAATGTTTATAATAACAAAAAATTAATACAAAAAAAATCAAAATTGCCTGTAGATTCGTCAGCAATCCACACTGACCAACTCATATCATAGACGAATATATTTTATTAATTCACAAATAATATATTATATTTGCTTAGTCTTAATCATTATTTATTAACTTTTTACTAAATAAACCGTATTTTGATAATAATATAATAAATATTTTCATATATAATTTTCATAAATATTTTCGTCTCATTGTTTTTTAAATACAAACGTTGAAGTGTAGTTATTCAATATTTATTTTTTTGGCAATTATCTTTACAGTATGGGTCTTAACAGTCTTTCATAACCAACTTTTCATCTTCTAATTTAATATCCCTTGAATTAAAAACTATTTGATTATGACTTAACAATGTCTTGAAAATTATACCGTTAATCTGAATTTAGTTTTTTTATAATCAAATGTTTTAAATTATGTCATTAAAATAAGGCATTATTAACCTTATATATATATATATATATATATATATATAATATATCATAATGAAAATCTCACAGGTTTAAATTAAATTAAATATATTGTTTATACTAAGGGCCTTTAGTATTTTGTAATGAATTTTAACACAAAATGATGTAACAGATGATTTAACATGTCATCATCATTACATAACACTCATGTAATTTGTTATTTCTTAATAATTTATGAAATACTGTACATATTATATTTACATATTGTTTATAAAAATACCAGCTTATTCCCCCCCGCTTCGCTGGGCACACTATTAATTTGGTAGTGAACTTAGGTTGCTATGGTAACCTTTGTCATATTATCCGTTGTCATCGTATCCGTTGCTATGGTAACCGCTGCTATAGTAACCCTTACCCCCGCGTTAAGTGTATAGCTCGTACAGGTTTAAAACTTGGCGAAATGCAAAGTTGAAATCCGTTGGGATAGGAATTCCGTAAAATCCGTTCTTAGTGGACGTCTACGTCACAAGAAGTAACTATGTAAAATTTTAAGTTAATCGGACAAACAGTTTCGGAGATTTCTTGATGAGTCAGTGAGTGGTAAATGGCTTATATAATAAAGAAATATATATATAGAGAATATAGAGAATATAAAGAATATAATATATAATATACATATAAAGAAAGCTAAAATTCTCATTTGATACGAATGATACACTCCACTAACCTAGAGAGGTAAATATTATTATATTATTAAGAGCAATAGACAATTACCGGTTAGTAATGGTCTATGGTATCTTCATAGTTACGTGTCTATGGTGTGGTAAATATGGAAGTTTGGAGTCAAAGTCTTTATAACGTTAAAGTAACTGTTAATATACGGTTTTGTAAGAGCTTTCGTTTTATTTTGATGAATTGATTGAATTAATGTGAAAACAAAATGTATATGATGTTTTTTTTTTTGCAACAAAATGGCCGATATTTAAATGACAGCTGACATCAATGTAGGGAGATTTTTTTTTAAAGAAGTAAATATGAGAAACAATGTTTTGACGATTGACAATTGATGATGATTGACGAACGACAGCAGGCTTGAAGATTAATTAATTAAAAGTTCAATAACCTTTTAGGAATTATTTTGTCAAATACCCAAATACTCATTGGAAACATTAAAATTGGAGAAAAACACCATTTTGAACTCAGATCTGAGGATAGACGGTAAATGTACTTCAATTATTATTAATGGGAAAATTATTTATATTTTATATGATGACTTGTATCAATGGGAGTGTCAGAACTGATACCATACTTATCATAAGTCCTGTAAGACTCAAAATAAGGCTAAGAGTGCTCAAACTTCAAACGCGCTGCTCTGAAAGCCACACAACAAACTGCTAGATGTATATACATATATATATATATATATATATATATACATACAACAAGATGATAAATAAACACAAATTTTTCCAAAGGTCATATAATAATAAAAGAAAACGAACACTAATAACATAAATTTTATGTAAATATTATCGATTATTGGCATTATTTGCTTATATCTATCTGGCTAAATTTATTTTAGAAATAAGTTTTGTCAAGTCAACAAATGTTATGTATTTTCCTTTATACATATTAATAAATATCAAAGGAAAATATAAAATACAACAATTGTAATATACATGTATCAAGTAACATTATTACAACACCACACTATAAATAAGTGACATAAATTTAAAAAACCTCGTCAAATTGCTCAAACTATTTACTTATTCGGTAAACGCTAGCGGCTCCGTTTTGCAATACTTCGGAATCTAGTATTTTCCGTGTAAATATATCTGCATAGGCAATTTAAATTAATTTACTTTCAATATATTTTAATATTTGTGTCAGCTGTTAAAATTAGGGTAAATATTCAGTTAAAATTAAAGATATTTATGTGAAGACCATTTAACACATTCGGGACAGGCAAATTTTCTGTTTCTAATTCTAAGTACCGACTAATATAATGAAATCTGAAGCTGGTTGCCGCAACCTTGTATCGTCAAGGGGAGGATAAAAAGTATGAAATTTGTTTGCGGCAACCAGGAATAGAATTTGAAAAGACGTGAATTCACGTCACCGGCAACCAGGTATAGAATTTGAAATGACGTGAATTCACGTCAGCGGCAACCGGGTACAGAATTTGAAATGACGTGAATTCACATCAGCGGTCGCGAATATGTTAATGTAGGTAGAGTCGCGGGTATAGGTTAAGTTAATGTTTACTTGTCTTATGTATTTTCTAAATAAAAACTAATATAAGTAGACGTAAATAAAATCAAACTACCATACCATATAGCTAAAGTTCTAGACGGTTGTTAGCAAACCGGAAATTGTCCAATACGAATTACCTAGTTAAACTAAAAATAGACTCAAATAGATTCCTTCCACAAATTCAATCTAAATAACTGAACGTAACTTTAAACAAAGTAATAAAATGAAGATAATAAAACATAAATAAACTAACTAAATGTTTGGGAGATTTACGATTCGTTATACGATTATCAATATGGCGCCGATGGCTCTGATATCAAGCAGACAGATAACACTTCGCCAAACACGGAATCGTTAACACGAAGAGCACCTATTATGTACATTTATTTTTAATACTAAGAGCGCTAACCGGACATCGATTTTGGCTTTCTGCGCTCGCAAAAACTCGGTAGAGTTCGGCATATTGAGCGAAACGAGTAACCCATCTTCCATTCAGCGTTCAAAACTGAAACCGACAGGCAAAATATAGAATAATCAAATATAACAGCGAAATATTTTTACATTGAAGTCTATGGGACTGTTATTTTTTGATGTTTTTTTCTCAATGACATGAGTTTTTTTTCACTTTTCTATATAAACCATCAGAAAAACCATCGCTATAAATGTGTAAAATTTCATGAAGCCGTTTTCATGCCAACCCCGGACATGGGATGCAAAAAGTCTCATATAGACCGATGCGCTCGCTCCGCTCGCTTCGCTCAATGAAGCTAATAAATTTGCAAATAATAACGTGAAAGTGTGATCATAATTTACATCAGTATTTCAGTTTTAGTAACGCATGCGTTAACATATCGGGTGGCTCAATAATTGCACAGTCGAGCCTATGATAGAAATATACAAACTATAATACCTTTGGAAAATTACAAGGCTTTAAGTAATTGTGTTATTGGAACGGTATCAAATATAATCTCAAAATAAATAAATTTTAGATATATCTCTCTCTCTCTCTGTCTGTCTGTCTCTCTCTCTCTCCCTGTCTGTCTGTCTGTCTGTCTGTCTGTCTCTCTCTCTCTGTCTGTCTGTCTGTCTGTCTGTCTGTCTGTCTGTCTGTCTGTCTGTCTCTCTCTCTCTCTCTCTCTCTTCCAGCTACCCCTGAGTATACGTTAGTAGGTGGGTACCTACATTAAAATTAAAAATAATAATAATAAATAATAATATTGTAACAAATTGAAATATAAAAAGTAAAAATTTAAGATTTATTTTATATCCAAGTAACAAAATATCATAAAAATATACATTTATTATCTAGAGGCGAGTGTGGTTTAAGATCCACGTCTATTGAACTGTAAATGTCAAGGTGAACTACCGCTTTGATGTGTTCATGTGGTTATATTTATTTTCTATAACAATTTTAAATGTTTTTTACCAAAATAATATATCTGAGATACAATCTGTTACACAAATATACAAATATATTGTTTTAAGAACAAATACGCAGTAGATTTAAATATAACTGTGTACATCTTCGAATATTGGAAATTAAATAGACAAATCCTTACGTTAGAACTAGTATTGTTAGTATGTCATTTTAAGTATTTTAATATTTAATTTGTTAACTTAATAATAATAATATTATGAATGATAAGTTTCTTGTCGGTTCTTTGACATTTTTGATCCTGTTTGACCCTTGGTGAAATAAATGAAACTGACTTACTTACAAACTCATAACAATAATACTCTAAATATATTTAGTTAAGTAAATTGATACTTGTTCTGATTGCGTCATTCAAATCTAAAATTTACATAAAATAACTTTATTTTACAAATATTAACATATTTAAATAATATTATAATTTTATTCACTCTAAGACAATATTTCTAACAAATTAATTCCTTTAATGTGTATTATTCAAAAATACTTTAGAATAATAACTGGAAAACTAATACTAGGATCCGCCGTGCGCTGCGGGAGTTGAGCTGAGCCCCCTCAGTTTTTTGACCTTCATTTCTGAACGGAATGAGATATTTTAATTCAATTTTTTTTAAAACATACCCATTCCCAAGCTCTACAGCTCTGTCAATTTTCATTCAAATCGGTTCAGTAGATTTTATGTGATGTTGCTTCAAAAAGAAGTTTGACAAAGTTAAGAGCTTCGCTTACGCTCAGCTCAACCAAGTTATTATTTACCAAAAATTTCTATCATATATTATTTTCACATGATTATATTATTATTATATTAACTTGAGATAAAAAAAAACATACATAAATTAGTATTTTTTTCTACAAACTGGTTATTTATTATAAATGTAAATTTTTAATATTTTTCGTACATCAAAATATACACGTGCTAGAGAAAAATTTGAATAAGTTAAAAATTATTGGTTTCTATATATTTTTTTTTATGTTCTTCTAATAATGTAATATTTGTTCTGAAAAATGTATACTTAAAAATTTTCCTTACATTGTAAAGATAAAAGATAATCGTTACTTGATATATTTGTATATTAAAAAGATGAAATATTTTGTGTTTAATTCTTATTAAATCATGGAAAAGGAAAAGCCATTTTGGATAAACCTTTAAACTGTCCTAATAAATATTTTTTTGGCATTTTAACTGAAGATTACTATTTTTGACAGTTGTAGGTACTCAATAGCTCAACTACATATAAATAAAATTGATATGTCCGTTTGTAATTCCAAATTAACAGCTTTTCACTATGAACATATGAAAGTATATAAAATACGTTTTTTTTTTTCTCTCTGTCTGTTTGATCCATCTAATCTCTGAAACGGCTAGACCGATTTTAACTGAACTTTCGCTGACGTGTATGTTATTAAGATTTATAATATTTTTATTAAAAAAACATTCCACAGACGAAACCGCGGGCACAGCTAGTATATATAAATCTGAAACAACACTCAATTTCAAAATGGAGGCTTAAAGTTATGACGTCAAAGCCTTATCTTAAAAGTGTTTGAATAAAATAAACACTTCACACCACCCGGATATACCTGTTATTGTTGTTATGCTCTAGTAGTTTTAATATTAAATAATTTGTTAAATATTTTTTATTTTTAATTTTTTACCTAAAAATGTCACAATTTAATAATACTACAAAGTAAAGAATAATGAAAAAATATTTAAAATTCCATTTAATTAAGAATATAAAGTTTAAAATTAATTTTAAAAAATTAAGGTCCGTTATAATGTTATAATGGATTGAGGTACCCTTAGGGGTGTTAAACAAGTGGGTACCTCAAACATAACGTAGGTCTTAACCGTTTGGGAATCAATTTTATGTCGCCACATCACATAAAAACTACTCAGTCGATCTTCATCAAAATTGGCATTGCTGTAGCTCTTGTTGACGGGCTTCTACAGAAAAAAACATTAATAAAATCTTGATTTGATCAAAAGTTATGGTAGAAAAACTGAATCCCCACAGACTTAAGCTAAACTGTTATCGCGCGCGCTTGCCGATCGTCTTTCTCAAAATGAGCTGAGTCGCTTCATCACATGAAAACTACTGGAGCGATTTTAGTCAAATTTGGTACGAATGTAGAACTAATAAATAAGCATCTACAGAAACAAAAAAAAGAATGAAAATATCTTGATTAAAACAAAAGTTATAAAGTAAAAACCAAGAGACTCGTGATTGTGTCGCTCGTAGTGTAGCTTTCAACAACAAACTTTTTCAATTAATTGTTTATTATTGTTATATATCCTTTTATTCTTTTCTAATGGATTTTCCTGCTCAGCTCAATTCCCGCCACGCATGGGCGAATCCTAGTATATATAACTATGTTATATACAGTAATACCCCGCTTTACGCGAGGGATACGTTCCAAAAAAAATCGCGTTAACTGAAATTCGCGTATGATTAAACATAGTCAAAAATTATTACAAAAAAATACAAAACATTTTAATCAATCACTTCAATTTAGGAACACTTTATGCAATACATACTCTTATTTTTTACGGAAAAATACATCTATTGTTGATGAATACATTATGTTTATACACACTCTTTCGCGTAATTCGAAGCATTTGAGCGCGAAATTTGCTTCCGCGTTATAGTGAAACCGCGTATAACGGGGTCGCGTAAAGCGGGGTATTACTGTAGTTTAAACTTAAATTAACAATATTTAACATTAATATCTGTAAAAACATCGACCTTAGAGATATGATAATGAGGCAGAATAAATTCAACCCAAACATGTTATCCTCCATTTTAAATAAGTCGAATATTAATATTTAATGGCGTCGCTAATGTAAAAGATAAATTTTACATATATTTATTTGAACAAATTTGATTTTATATCAATTGTAATGACAGATAAACATACATACATAATAACGATCTAGGGTCAAAATTTGATACATAATCTAATAAACATAAAAATTTTAACTTATCCCAAAACTGTACTTTGAACCTATAATAGATATTAGTTAATTTTAACTGTAACTCGAACACGATTCGGTATATGTAAGATTACTGAAATACAATAATATATATGTATATATTATAATATTTTTTAAAAAAAATTAATTAATATTTTTTTCTCAAACCATCTCTATTGGTTATATTTTAATGAAACATAAAAAATTAAGATGTACCTGTTAATTTTTTATATATAATAATTACTTGTCTGTATGTAACAATAAAATCATTATAGTTAGATATTATATGTATATCTTATAAAATCACAAAAAATAGAATTACTTCTGTCAAGAATCATTTAGATCATATTATCCGTTTATAAAATAAATTATATCAAAATATTATTATGTATACATGTAGTGTATTAAATACAAAAGTTATAAAGATTTATGAAGAACCGAATCAACCGAAAGGAGACTCCGACCGGTTCCGACGTACACTTTCTCGCTATTTTTTCTAGTTTGGTCATACGTAATCAATCTGAGACGTACGTACAGACGATCTTTGATTAGATAATAAAACTTTTATATATATATATATACATATATATTTGCAATTGTATATATGTATATATAGTGTGATACTTTCTCTTATCCAAGCAAATTCTAAAGAAACACCCCTTTAACTATTAAGGGTTTTACTTATTTATATATTTTCCACTTTGAATCAATACTGATCACTTGTATCAAATATTAGTACTAGGACATGATCCCATACTTCGAAATAAACCTTTCTGTTAACACTAACTTAAAATAAGGTTGAGGGCTCCAAATGCACTGCTCTGAAAACCACACAACAAACTCTGCTGGGTTTTTACCTGTGATCACTGTTTCAAAAATATTATTATTATAAGAATTTCGGCAATTCCACTAGTACTACTAGTACTAGATATGGCGGTACTTTTTCCTTAAACATGGTGTCTTTGCCAAATTTCTTTGCAACTTTGCTAAATCGCTGAAGACCCAATACACGTCCCAGTCTTAAATAAGGATAATATTTTTAAAATAGGATATTTAAACCCTAACTTTCATCCTCTATTCATTAGAAATGGATGTTAAAAAAAAAATTAACAAGTTTTTCTAAATTTCGGACATAAAATTTACCATGTATTTAAAAAAAAATACATTTTATTAAACACAAGGAATAATTATTGTGATGTAAATATTTTATTTTAATCTTCCATAATAAAATATGTGTATGTATAATTAAATTATATGAATTTAAAAATACATTAAATATATAAAATCTCATTTATTTCATAAATCTAGAAAATATAATATTTTTTGTTGTTATATAAAAATAATATACATATATATTTCTTTAAACTCATAATGTTTTTATAATCAACTCTTACGTACCTACTTTTTATAAAAACTTATTAAAATATATAAATAATTACCTAAACATTCAATGTTAATGTAAACTCCATGCAAAAGTTTCATACAAAATCTTATATACATATGTCAATAAGTTAATGTAATTTTCTCAATACAAGGTTTTAACGATAATTCGTAGTATTATTTGTTTCAATATCGGTATTTTAAAAACAAGAATACAGATAAAAAATACCTATAAACTAAATACCTGCAAATAGTTAGAATTTATATCCACAAAGGTATTTATGAACGCATTTAATATATAACAAATATTAATAAATTAACCGCAATAAAACACCGGTTTTTGCAAAATAATTATCTCTATTACTTATGAAATCATTAATTTATTATTGCCTTTTGTTTAAATTCTTTTACAATTCAATATAAAAAATAAAATAATTTACCTCACTTAAAAGCAGTTGAAAATCAGACGCATTGCAGCCATTTGCATTTTACTAATTTGCGTTTTAGATTATTCATGTCGAGAGTAAATGATTAATTCAAATTACATATAATTATAAATTAATTACATTACAACTCACTTTTACTTGCATGCGTGATAATATTTACATTAATTTACATAAATTAATAAATAATATTATTGTTATAATAAGAGATATGTTATTAAATTTAAAAATTTCTATCATACCTGTCGCGGAAATGTAAAGGGAGAGTCCGATCAACCCGTCCTTCCGGACCTTTTCAAGATTTCACATTCACTCCTTTCAATAAACAATATTGCACAAATAATGTTGTAAAGTCACACATTAAGTTATTTTGTAACATCCATCAAAAAGTAAATAAATTAAACACGTAATATCGTAAGTTAGTGCGGCCTCGTTTCAAACGTGCTTCCGCTGACGATGTCGGTTATCAACTGCAGGTGTAAAGCGACGCAGCGAGAGGCTGGGTTTGAACGTGAATGTACAATTTAATATTTAAGGCATTTTACACTTTATTTAATGTTAGTTAAGGTGTATATTTGATTAATATTGTTTGGATATGTCAAAGTAGCCGGTTTTCCGGATGACCCGGAATTGGCAGGTGTGTCGCTTAAAAAATAGGATCAATGGGATTGAGGATATCACTTATTGGAATATATGTATTATAGAATTTATTTAATATTATTGTAACTAATCATTTATATTTATGACGTCTCTGTCTTTAAGAGAATGTCGCAATGAATTAATTACTGGTGATTTTTTTTTTCTCTAAAGATATGTCACTGTCATTTTAATGGCAGGAATGCATTGACCCAGATATTTTTTTTCATGTAGTAAAGGATGATTCAGAACCTTCGGATTACAACTGCAACGATATTAAAAAAAGGAAACTACTCTGTTGTTTATTTAACCTTTAATTTACCGAGGCTCCCAAAATATTGTATTTTTGTATATTTTAGAGGTATTTTTGTTTGACACTAATTAAATATATCGTTAATTACCTATTAACACAATTAAATTGTCTTTAATATACAATACATGTAAGCTTGGTAACTAATTGCGCTGCTATTTCTAACTTGAATACAGAGTTGAATGTTGATTACTCAAATAAGGTTTTCGAAATCGTTTAGCTCTTTCAAGCCTTTTTATAAGGTTTTATTTACATTATTTATTCACATCTAATATTGCTACTAAGTAACACAATCTAATTTTTATTATTTTAAATTATTTTTTCTATAATTGATTATACTATTCCGCTGTTTATTTATTTTATTTTTATTAAAAAATATTTTTAAACGAATGATCAGAAACAAATATGTATGTTTTTTTCCATATAATGTTTTTTTACAAGACTCAGATGTTACTGGTTCTTGGACGCTCAAAAATGTCGATCTTACGTCATTTTTGTGTCTAAAATATATAATATTATATACGTAGTGACACACTTAGGTAGGTAATCACATTTCTGACATATTAATACGACAAATATAGAATAAATGAGAAGCCACATTGACCGGCATTACTCGCTTTTACCCAATTCCAAAACGATTTTTTTTCTTTTGATTCAGACATCAACTTCAACTAAACAGATATTTTAAAAGTTTTTTTCGAAATATTAGCAGTGATCAACATATTATGTAACACGTTAGTTAATGTAATCAAATGTTGGTGTCAGCTTGTGAATAAGTTGCGAAAAACTAATAAAACTCACATATGACGCACGCGTTGTCATGTTCTCATTATAATGATTGTTTCGTTGTAAATTGATTTTATTTTGCACATGCCATGCTGTGGATAATGGATGTAACTAAACTGCAATGCATATAAAATGATGACAATCATTTTCTAGTATGATCGATTGTTGCTCCGCTATTCACTGCAGTGTGAATACGGTCTTCAACCAGAGATATTAAGAATTCGTAATGACATATTTACTTTGTTACAAATTACTAAGTAATCATAGCTTTGGTGTCCTAATTATTTATAGATCTCCTTTGGTTTTATCGCTTGTGGATTTATGGAAAAAATATTATCTGTAATAATTTATATTGTACTGATTTTAAAAATATATTAGGTAAATGTAAAAGCTTAGTCGTTTTTGAAATATAGTACAGTTGATCGGTCTTTCTTTTTCATGTCATTCATGCTTATTCTAATTATTTGTAGAATTTCTTCTATACTATTAATATATTTGCTAAATATTTTTTCATGCTCTTACATGCTTTTCATGCGTTTATTTAACGACCATACAAAATACTAATCCAATAATTATATGGACAAGGTTACTACTAGGGGCGCCAACAAAACCCTCAATTTCGACTCGCTGCGCTCGCGAAATCTATATCTATCTATCTATCTATCTATATCAGTATATTGACTCATCGCTTCCCATTGACTTCAATGGGATGTCAGTTTTTTGACAGGATAATAAAAAAAAAAATTGAGGACATTTTTCAATTTTTTTTTATTTTAAAACCATCTCCTAATGTGTGTTTTTTTGATAGCAAAGTTTCATAATTTTCCGTCAAGTAGTTTTCGAGCCAATTCGTGACAAAGAATGTAAAGTCTCCAGTAAAACGCTCCGCTTACTTCGTTCGCTTCGCTCAAAAAATGGATAAATACTAAGAATACAAGGGGATGAAATAATATTACAAATTTATTTTTTGTTTCTTAATATATCAATATATTCACCCTCAACCCTAATACATAAGTCAGATATATGAATACCTTCATAAAAAAAAATTATTTAAAAAAAAACGCGCTGAAACTGCATCCTTTACTTAATTGATAAAATATATCTCTCCGCAAAGATATTTTTACAGATTTGGAAAGAGAAAAAGGTCGCTTTTTAAAACTGAAACTTATTCAAAGCATCTAATACAACTTGACTCTTCTGCTTTCGTTTTCCTTTTCTTTCAACAGCTCCAATAAAGAAGCCTAATGTTATACCGATACAGTAACACCCTTTTCTTTATGATCAATTAACAAAACTCTGTGTACCAAAAAAACTGTCACCATGGCCTTTCCTTTGATCTTGAATTTCTTAGCCATTGATGTTTATGCAACTGCATGGAATCTTGCTTAGACACAAATTCATAGTAGACCCAAGTTTCGTCCCAAACAATTCGTTCAAAAAAAACCTTTTATCTTCGTTAGTGGATCAAAGATGCACGCAAACTTGCTGCTGTATTTGTGGAGCATTCTAGGCACTTGCACTGACTTGTCATGCCGAGATGATTAACCTCAAACTTATTATTTCAGATATTCCAACCATTTCTGAATGTTATATTTTTTATATTGTTTATTTTTCAATAATAATTTTTCAATTTTATAGAAAAGAATTGGAGTAGTGATCTAAAGACACCGCAACGTCAGGAATTTGTTTAGATTCCTTGCCTTGCTTAAATTTTTTCCACTTGTATACCATGGTTTATCCGGAACACGATGAAACTTAAAGGAAATCCTGGGGAAATGGTTATAGAAACTCTCCTCTCTCCAATTATTATAGACTTGTATTTCAACTTTTGAGAAATGTAAAGTTGGAAATAAAAAAAGATTTCTTCCTTACAAGGATAAATCTGTTGAAATTTTTCAAAAAGTCTACTACAAACTCATAGACATTATAAAATCTTTTCAGAAAAAACAGACAGAACCTAATTACTACTTAACTGTAACTTATATAAAGAGGTAAAAAAATAATATATGCACATATACACTTAATTATTGACCCAAAAAGTAAGCTTATTGTTAAAAAAACAAAAAAAAAACGAATTGCATGTAGAAGTTCCTTTATTTTGTATTTACAAGGTAACTTATTTCGATAACTAAATTTAAATTACAATACAAAATTCATTGTTACATATAAAAAAATATTAATGAAAACAAAATTTCCGACAGACTAAAGTGTAATAAATAAAAATAAGCACACACTCTCTTCAAGTTCTTTTAAATTTTGTGTTTTATTTATGGACATTTCATATATAAATATGAGTAGTGTTTAAATTAAACAATTACAGTAATCCCGTTACACATCCCATTTACACAGTACTCTTATAACAAATTTTCATATAACGCAAACAGTCCCTCGCATAAGACGTGTTTTCCCTCATATAATGCGGAGATTTAACACCTTATATTTCTATATGACATTTATAATTATTTTTTACAGTTTATAATTAATTTTGCTTACCTTTGCACATTGTGTTGTTAATAAATTAAATTAAATTAAGTTAAAATTAAATAAAATTAGTTAAAATTATAATTAAATGAATTCTTTCTTAATATTCTATTTAAACCGCCTTTAACAAGAAAAGTTAAATGTGAATTATTTGTAGATAATGCGTTATACGATCATAGAGTGTGTTATACAAGAATATTCCTATAATGCTGAACCAATCTATCGTGTTATAGGGGGGATTACTGTAGTTAATATCAGACAATATATCAATAATCAGGTACTTACAACTTGTATGAGTCTGGAAGGATAAATCTAAACTACAAATTGGATAGTGCTGTAAAAATTTTGTATGGTTAACATATTATTTGATAATAAAAATGTTTATATCAACTTTTAATACCAGGTAGGATAAGCAATGAATATATTTTTTATCTAAAAATATTAAAATTAATATTATACCTATAAGCAATAGTTTTATATTCTATAACTGTGGTTTGACGTCTTTATTGAGGATTAGCTGCGGATTCTGCATGTCGAGCTGTGATTGAGCAATATCACTTAGAGCTCCTTGGATCTTTTCTAATAGTATCTCCCCTTGACGAACCACCTATAAAATAGAAATTGTTATGTTATAATTGTCCAAAAAAACAACTTGTGGTTTTTAATTGTTAACTGTAAAATTATTTACTATTTTATGTTGTATTACATTATAATTAGAATATTACCTCTTCTAATTGTTCTGCTGCTTCTTTATTTTCAGCCTCCAAACGCTTCAAGCTCTGCACCTGCAGTTCTGTTGAACTTTCTTCACTGGGCAGTGACTCAATAAGAGTGTCAATATCTTTTGCACATCGAGATATCAAGGTTGCAAACAGCATAGCATAGTCCTCCTGGTTTTGTTGTTGTTGAGGCGTTTGTGAACCACTGCGGTCGAATCCATGAAATTTACTGGGCGATGAAAACTGTTGTAGGATTCCGATGCTGTTACAAAAATGCTCAGCTTGCTGAAATACCATTGTTTTAGATTTAAATTATAGTGCTCAGAAAGCCCAATGTTCATTTTTTAGATGATACTTTTGTACATTTTCACTAACAATAAAAATATTGTACAATTACCTGATTGATTGTATCCTGCAACTGTGTCAGTCGATCCGCCATTATTTTATTTAAAATTTAAGTCCCGTAATCGAATTACAACTTTATACCCACTAAGAGACTGTTAAGATTTTTTTATTTGATTGTTTAAACCAAAATATTTAAATAATTTTAATCATAAATAACTATTAAGTTAAAAATAAGTTATTAAATCAGAATTCAGACTTCGAAAACTGACAAGTCTCAAGCGAAGCACAAGATATTGACATGGCATTTGACAACTGTCATATCTTCAATAAAATCATTTACTCGTACCTAATGTTTTGTTAAGAAAAGAAAAGATCATATACAAGTATCCAATCATTCTTTTTATATAAATGATTTATATATATATTTTTTTCTATACTTTATCATTATATCATGCATTAATAAGTTATACTATATACAATATATGATTCTTTTAGTATAGGCATAGGAAAAACATAACCTTCTAAGAAAAAAACTCTAAAATCTTGAATAAAGCTACAGGTTCATAATTAAGTTCTTTGACTTCACCCGACAGTCATATTATTTTATAAAATTAAGAAAGAAAACATTTCAAGTGTAAAGATGACGTTTATTTCAATAAAGCATGTAGCTATCTATAATGCTAAGGCTAAAAAGATATCACAATAATCCAAGTTGATGGAGGTAAATAAATAACTATAAAGAATATAAATCAAAATGATAATACTGAGAAATGTTTATTTGGTATAAATATAGGACTAAAGGGAATATAACTATAGTATATTTCATAAATTATAAGTAATATAAGTAACACTTATTTTAAATAAAATAAAATGATAATTATTCTTGTTAAAAATAACTTGTGACGACTAGTTTTAAAAATGACTTTTCCTAACACTAGCAGAATACTTTTTGACTAGACTTGTTATTTAGAATACAATACAATGAACATTTAACAATGTCTTAGCTTAATATAAATTTAAAAGAACATAGTATATATTAAAGCTAACAGGAACACAACACAAATTTACAGACAAACACAACACAATTTAGATATTTGGATAGTCTTAAAAGATATACAAATCGTTTCATATATTCTAAAGAAGCCACATATAAAATACTGTATATATATGTATATATAGTAACAATGAGTTTTATATTGTGAAAATAATATTTTATAATAATAATATTAAATACATGATTTTATTTAAATAACTTATTGCTCAAGTGATATTTTACAATTAATATTGCACTGGTGACAATCTAGAAATATAAAGTTATATAGAGACCATTTACATGAATGATGGAGATTCTTAAACTTAGTTACATTATTGTGCCAATACACCGAGCTTACTCCTTAACTGAGAATCAGCCGGTAAGGCTAGTGCCCATTTTCTTAAACCGACAAGTACAACTGAACTAAGAACCAAGAATGCCCCACATATAGAGAATTTGCTTGGTATTTCATTAAAAAACATAACTTGCCATAAGAAAGCAAAAACGATATCTGCCGAGCGTGCAATAGCTACCGGCCCAGCCTGCTCCATTTGCAGTGACATGGTCAGAAGTATCTGGCCCAAATAGCTAAAAATAGCAAGGCATACAACTAAAAATCTCTCAGTTCCACAATTTGGCATACACAATACACCAAAAACAAATGAATAAAATAGTGTCTGCACTATAGCTATAGCACCAAAATTAGTCATAATTACAGAAAAATGTAAACCTTTCAGCACCCTGAGGAGTACATATGCATTTGCTCCAAATATAGTAGACACAAATGCCGCAATTGCTCCCCTTAAGCTGTTATAGTTTTGGTTACTCTCTATCCTCGTTTCACCAAATATAAATGGTGGATGAGTAATCAGAATAACTCCAAATAAAGTTAATATAATGGATATAGTATTCCATATGCCACATGGCTCTTTTAAAAACACTCTTGCAAATAATGCTACAAATACTGGTACAGAAAAGACAATAACTGATGCATCTGCAAGAGGCATATTACGAAAGGCATAAAAACTAAGCATAAGACCAACTGTTCCCACAACAGATCGTAATACTAATAATATGCGTTTACCTTCCGGGAACACTGTTTGCTCTGTGTATATCACAATGGGTAATGTTGGGAGAAGTACTCCTATAAAACGAAACATAGCAAGTTGCATTGGATCTATATTTACCAGACTCTTCACTATAACAGAACATAGTGAGAAGAAGAGCGACGAAAGTGTTGCTAGTATCAGTCCAAGGTAAGGACATCTTTTAATAAGAGGTCTTCTGTTTTCCAATAAGTTCGGTAAAGATTCATCACCACTTCCAACTGATAGATCTACCAAATGTTGGAGTTCCAAATGCTCAGGCATAATTTAACACTCCTGAAAAAATACAGCCTTTTAAAATCACCATATACGTAATAGCGATGGAATGCATTGAAAATGTAAGTATCAATCATACTTTAGATAATTTCTCTAAACGTTTTGTAGTTATTTAAAAATCGATGTAACTTTAATAAACACATTTCATCGTTGAAGTTTTAGAATTGAAGATTTTGTGTCTTTGGCTTTATTTAACCTTTTATTTCATTGCAATGTTGTATTTCCGATGCCCTATTTTTACAAATTTTGGCACAGGCACAGGAATAGCACTCAATCATGACAAGTTCAAGTTGACAAAACCTTGACTTGCATTACATTTTGACAGTAACTTTTTAAAAATATATATTGTAATTTGCATTTATTAATATATAACTTTCAATTGCATCTTCTATATTCTTTTAACTTATAATCATAAATGAGAAAGAAAAAAAAATACTTCAACAATAGTTTGGAAACTCCAAATTATATTAATGACGGAAAGTGGCAACCTTAACGTTTTAGGTTTTGACATCTTGCGTTTGTTATCTCTTTCAGACACGCAGATTTTCTGCTAAAAGAAAAGAGACAAATTGATGGTGAGTAACTATTTTGCCTTGACCTAATAGTATTCAAGTAATGATTCTCTATTAAAATAAATAAACATCTACTCAAAACTATATATTTATTTAAAAATAACACATGCAGTTCATCCTAAGTTTGAAAAAGTTTTGTAAAATTCAATAAGTTCTTTGTTTATCGGTACATATTATTCAACATATTTTACCTTATATATTTGTCTCTTTCTAGAAAGTTTGTGTAAGTTAAAGCTGTAAATTGAACAAACGCAATTGCAGAGTTTAATAATTTATTGTTTATAAATGGTTCAACCTAAAAATAATATTTTATTCTCTACATTGTTCTTTTATAACATTTAATCTTATTTTTAGACATTTTCTACCACAGCTGCCATCTCTTTCTTGCCCATGTGGTAATGACATTTCGTCCCCTCCAACACGCCCGTTGGCTGAAGTAATGACTTTTATAACTATAAAGCTATGTCTGTCTTTGTTGCGTACGTACATTGTAGGAAAAGGCGAAAATTTATGTCTTAATAGTATTTCTTAAAATGTGAATATTGTAATTAGATAGAAGAGTTAAGTGGAAATTAGAAACGAAATATGTTTTAAAGGTGTTTTATATAAATTTAGCATTTTGATTTGTGACATAAGTTTTAGTGAGTGAACTGAACAACAAGGACAAAAACAGCTCGATAGCTGCCCTTCAAAATGGCTGCCACTAATAAAACGCAAAAGTATAACATCGAAAAAATATGTCGCGCTTGTTTACAGATAAAGAAAGACATGCGACCTTTATTTGAACAACTTACTGCCACCATGCTAATGGGTATATCAAAAGTGCAGGTGAGATGACAAATAGATAGATACAATTATTTTTAGGAAAATATTGTTGTCTCTTTCACTCCCACTACTTTTGTATACGGGTGAGTTGCGATGACAGTGGTCGTCTCATCGAGTCATCTTTGTTTAGAAGTCATGGGAAAGCTACAGTCATTCAAAGATTTCCTGCGTATTCTAGGAATTTGATTGAGAAATATCTTGCTATCCTTTTCTATTTTCAAATGTTTTGAACATGCGTATGAAAGAGATATTTGGTAAATTTCACATAAAATTGTTTCATAGAAGGTTACATTAATAGTACCAAATTATTTAATTTTGTATCTTTAATATTAAAATTGATACTGACTTTAGTTATTGTATTATTTATATTGAAAAAAAAGGAAAAGTATTTACTTAAAAATTGCAGAATTCAAAATATAGTGCTGATTGAGCTACGACTTTCAATTATGCCTTTACCAATGTGTGCAGATATATATAAAAAACTATATAAATAATAAAGCTAAATGACCTTTAACGAGTATCTACACGTATCTATGTTTATAATATCTGTTTAAAGAAAAATACAGAATGTTTACTTCGTAATATAATATAATATATATATATATAAAATTAAAATGCACTATAAATCTATAATTATCATCATGTTTCTATAAATTGACATAAAGAATAAATGCACTGCTAAAATCAGAAAATAAAGTTATAGACGTGAAAAATAGAATATAATATAGTTATAGAAGTGAAAAAGACAAAATAGTTTTCCTATTTATATATACTAATTATATAACGTATAAATTCTTTAAAGATAAGTCCAACCTTGCAGGTCGCAGTTGGAGACGGTCTTCCATCTCAACTCTGCTTGCAATGCGTGCATCAGATATCTCGTTGTCACGCGTTTAAGGATCTGGTGGAGCGAAACGATGCAATACTTCGTGAGCAGGCCAAGGTTGTGGTGGCGGAGACGATCAAGGTACATTAATAACAGGTTTCAAGAAAACATCTGCCAAGTGCTAGCTTTAAATATCAATATTACTTACAGAAAGATGAAGAGTTGGCAGATCCAAACCAGTATATCGAGTTCATAGAAGTGCCCAATCTTAATAACACCGCCAGTCAGCTATTGGACAGCTTCTTCCCGGAGACATCGAGTGATACGAACGTGACGCAAGAAATTTTAAACAAAGACGATTTTGATGTTGATAAGGTACTAATATAATAATAATTCCAATTAAAAATTGCACCAAACTTGACATTCTCTTTGCATTTCTATCCATGGATTCAATTCCTTCCATCAGATAATATTACTTTAAACAATAACTAGGATCTTAAAAAGTAAAAGACATTTACAAGTATCTAAATAAGTATAGATATATCTATCTATCTTCGTCAATCTAGTTGGATCCTCCAAATACTGAAGCTAAAACGGACGAGGGTTTAAATTCTGATGAAGAGAACTATCTCCAAATGGTGGTGTTCCAAGCGACGTCATCAGTGGCCCCCGGTCGACACGTCTGCAACCTCTGCCAGAAGGAGTTTAAATACGCGAAATGGCTGAAAATGCACATGCTGTCTCACTCTAACTGGATCAAAGCGAACTGCAAGAAGCCGCCGATGTGTCCCATATGCGAGAGAACGTTTAAGGTAATGTATTAAAATGTGAAGCACGAAAGGATATAAGAACAATACATTTTAGGGTTGTTGAAAATGTCCAAGTTAAAGCACGAATTAGTACGATATATATAGAGAAACAATGAATTTTAGGGTCCGGGTATGTTGAAAATGCACATGCGGACTCACGAGCAGCGTCCTCCCAAACAGCCAACGTGCTCGGTCTGCCAGAGGACCTTTCCAACCAAGACGCTCCTGTATCGACACAGACAGACACACTTCGAGCAGAAAACACATCACTGCACTGTTTGCGAGAAACGCTTCTTCAGCGGATACGCGTTAAGGTCTCACATGGCGAGACATCGAGGAGAGAGACCCTACGTCTGTTCTATATGCTTCAAGAGCTTCTACAACCCCACGGACTTAAAGGTAACTAACTAACTCATTTTTATTTGAAAAAAATCTTACATTTTTTTTTTATTGTCTCTACTGTCAGTCAATGGCAATGACAGCGTCAGCGGCGGGAAAAATTATACGACATTTTATAAAACAATATCCCTCCATACAATATTTAATTATTTCAATTATCGAAGGGAAATAGTACAAACTATCCATAAAGAGACGTCGTTGATAATGTTCCGCATTTCAATTTATCAAATTTATTATCTTCCTCATCTTTCACCCTGAAAGCCTCGTCGAAGGCTTTCTTGCTGCGCTTCGACAAATATATAGGATATATTACTTGGAAGCGAATCTTCAGGTTTCCTTTTGCCTTGTTCGGACAAGCCGGCACGGGCAGACCCTCGTCTTCGATGATCTTTTCATATGTAGGAGTAATAACGTCAGTTATCTTGATCCTCAAGACTCTGTCGTCCAAAGTATTAACTGTTATAGTTATCCCACATAATGCTTGTTGTAAAGTAACAGTTCGCACAATGATTAAGTCGCTCAATCCGGACCTAACAAAGTTTTCATGGGGCCTATCTTCGGTTATGAAGATAACGTCAGCCGGTATCCTCGTCGGTCCCTGGTCACCCTCCTCCTTGAATTTAACCTCCGTGTTAGGATACATACCGGGCTTGATAGGTATCGATAGAACTTTCTCCCGAAGCTTTAGTTCAGAGCACGTCTCGTCTGTGAACACTAAACGTTGAATTTTCATTTTCTTGAGACCTCCCTTGTAAACTTCTTCGAGTGTTAGAGCGAGAGGTCGAACGATCGTTTGGTCCTTTTCTTTATACCCTTTTCCCAAGGGTGACTCGAACATCGGTGGCGGATTCTCGTAGTAGTCCAATAGGTCGGCGTAAGGGTTTGTACTACCGAAGAATTCGTGAAACGTCCGCGATGGATCGCCGTGGTAGGTGTAAGGTTGTATGTAATCCTCCGGTCCTGGGACGCCCTTTTTAAGCCCCTCTTCCCCATACTGATCGTAGACAGCTCTGTGCCTGTGATCTACCAAAACCTCGTAAGCCTCTCCAATAAGAGCAAAAATTCGCTTAATGTTCTCATCGTTGTCATATCTCTCTGGGTTATATTTCAGCGCGAGTCTTCTATAAGCTTTTTTTATTTCAATTTGTTCACATGATCTCTTAACACCCAGTATTCCGTAATAATCGAAACCCATTACAGTTCACGCTTTAATAAAAATAAATAAATTTATTATGGATGTTGGTTTTAATTCAAAATTGGTCACTTGACATTTGACATTGACAAATATATATTTCATTAACGTGTTTTCTTTAATCACCAGGACTTATTTATTATTTTTTAGTTATTTTTGAAATAATTAATGTTTTTTTTATTCTGAAACATTAGGTTCACTTCCGGCTTCACACTGGCGAAAAACCCCTCAAATGTTCAGAATGTAACAAAACATTCAGGAGGCATTCAACTTTGTGCCAGCACATGAAGAAGCACAGAGGCATCCGAAACCATGTCTGCACAGTCTGCAACAAAGCTTTCTACGAAGTGTCCAAACTTAACGCACATATGAGAGTACACACAGGTACATCTTCAATCTTTCGATATCTGTATAATGTGAAGTAAATTGTGCTTTAACTATCGTTCCAATACCTGTCAATATTACATGTTAACCTTCAACCTTCAGGCGAGCGTCCCTTCGAGTGTCAGTTCTGTTCCCGTAAGTTCGCGCAGCAGTCCGCCCTCATCTATCACAAGCGAACCCACACGGGGGAGAAGCCCTACGCCTGCAGGACCTGCCCCGCGAGGTTCACCACCTCCTCCTCCAGGAACAATCACATGCTCACACATTCTGGGAACAAGAAGTACGGGACATTCATGAGCCCTTACAATTAAAAATTCAAATTCAAATTATCTCTATTCAAGTAGGCATTTACACACATTTATTCAGCATGCTGCTCTGATGAAAAGCTGGCCAGCCACTCAACAGTTGCTTTTGTTAAAATAAATTTAACAATCTTATATGATTTATATTATAATATCAACCCAGCAAATGAGTCAACAATATAAGTTCTACATATTTCGATTCTCTAAAAACTCTTATAATAAGATTTATTTATGAATACTTTTAATTTTAGATTTAAAAATATGAAAAGAAAGTTCTAAGATATCTTGCAAAACTTTATTGAGCGAAGTGAACAAAGTGAGCGGAGCGTTTTATTGGAGACTTTTTACATTCTTTGTCAATTGAATTGGCTCGAAAACTACTTGACGGAAAATTATGAAACTTTGCAATCAAAGAAACACACATGTAATGGTTAAAAAACAAATTGAAAAACATACTCAAAAAAAAAAAAATTTTTTTTGTATGTCATGTCAAAAAACTGATATCCCATTCATATCCCAAGTCAATGGGAAACGATGAAACAATATACTGGGCTCACTTCGCTCAATATGCAAACGGCACCCGAGATTTCGTGAGCGAGTCGAAATTGAGGGTTTGTAGGCGCCCCTAGTTATATATACTCTAGTCCATCAAGGATTAGTTAATTACTACTTGCTGTTACAACTTGTTACTAATGTATATGACTTCAACAGGTTGGTGTGTCCAGTTTGTTTCAAGGGCTGCTCTTCCCGAGCTGAGCTGAGGCTGCACTCGCACAAACACTCTGGAGAGAAACTCTTTGCTTGCGAAGAATGCGGGCAGCGCTGCGGGACGCATGCACTACTTGCGGCACACAGACGAACTCACACACATGGGGGCAGAGGTATGCTACACATACAATTATTATTGATGAGGTGTCTATGAGTTTAAGTAGTCTGTACCCTGAGTCTATGAGTGTTATGGTCTATGGACTGCATTGAAGACTAAAAAGGTGGTTTATAGTAGCTTTAGTTTTAATGTTATATCTTTATTACAGGTTCCGTAGAAAGCGGCTCTTACAAGAAGCATGCAAAAACTCTCTCTAAAGAAAAATCCCCAACCGAAGAGACAAAGGGCCAAAGCATCGAGGAAGAGCTAAAAATGGAATCCCAGCTCGAGATTGAGGACAAGACCGATGAAAAACCGGAGATCAGCACAGAAACCGAGATAAACCAGGACGGCACGATAGTGGTCCAGGAGAACGGATCACAAAAGAGGTTGGTTTTCACATCCTATTTTAATAATATTGGCTAAGAGGGTGTATTAAGCCTTTGCACTCAAGGTGACTCTCAACCACACTATTTAATACAATAAGTAATTTTTAACTCTATTTTCAAAGTATTACGAAACAGTGATATTATATTATAAAACTATTTATACTATTTTATTTGGTCATATTTGTTTGTTTGAGAGTTGAACATTTTGATAGTGCACCCTACGATTTAGCTTAATCAGCCCTGAAATGACCCCGAGTGATCTCAATATATTTTTTCTTTTCATAATAAGGTTCAAGTGTGGTCTGTGCGTCAAGAGCTACACATACTTGCACAGCCTAAAGAAGCACATGCTGAGCCACGTGCAGATGTGCGTGTACAGCCCCGATGGATCGGAGCGGATGTACGCCTTCAAGCAGCAGCAGCAGGAGCAGCACCTGCAGCAACAGCAGCAGCTGCAGCAGGTGGTGCAGGTGGGCGGGGTGCAGCAGCTGGCGGTGCCGGTGCACCCGCACGTGCAGCCGCTGGTGTCACAGGTGCAGGTGAGCATTGTAGTAGTACACTATACTATACTATAGTAATACATTATTGTAAAACTAACAAGAGTCATAGTATGAGAATTTGCTTCACAAGGAACAGATTATACACATTTTTTATTATATATAACTCTATTTAGATACTTAACTCAATGCTCTTATGGCTCTGACTCTATTCCAAGCTCGTCTGGAAGAATGTTCCCTATCAGTAATGCTGTCTTTGTGTTTTTTCTATTCTCATTTCATGGATTTCGTGGTGTACAAAAAAAAATATCGTATAATTTCATACAAATGGTTCATTAGAACTGATTAGAAAATAAAAATCAATTCCGTTGTATCACTTTAATATAAGGGTCACCACCATCTTGTTATTCTTGTATTGTATTGTATTGTATTGTATTATAATGTATTGTTGTGTCTTTCAGCAGAGCGGTCAACAATACCCCGTAATATCATCTGTGCAATTACAACAAACACACCAACAGATTAACACGGTTTGTCTTATTATATATATCATTAATAACATTTCACTCACAATAATTATTAATTAAGTATTATTAAAATTGTCATCAACTATTCAATAATAAAAGTAGCCTACGCGAGAGTGAGATAGATATATTAGTATAATTTTATTGTTTCTAACAATTTCACAAAAGGATCAACACCATCTATCGTAAAATAAAAAAAATAAGAACTTAATACATGAGTCTAATAAGTATAGTTTAAATATTGAGCAATAGATGGCACCACGGCAGCGAGCAATGTCTTCTATCTCACTCTCTCTTATAGACTTGTGTTTGTTTATCTATCGTGACGCGTTTTCGTTACATCGGAGTTTCACTTCAATATATAAAGTGGATAAGACAGACATTAAATTAAAGAATTCTTATATTAGAGAACTTTTAACATCAAAATAGTGAGTTATTTTATTTTCATTGAAACCACCAGCTTATTTACTTGATATTTAGTATTTTATTGCTTGCAACATTGTTTATTCCACTTATGTGTGTAGTTATGCAATTTTTTTATATAATTTGGTTGTAAATTAATTTGTTATTTTATATTTCAGCAACCACAGCTGCAAGTTCAGACAATACAAATACACCCGCAGCACCAACCAATACAGATACATGTAAGTGTGAATGTTAACATATATATATATAAATAAAATTGAAGTGTCTGTTTGTAATTCCATATTAATGACTTTTTACTAAAAGAATATGACAGCATACTCGTATACAGTACTTGGGAAAAAAAAAACAATTTTTTAAATCCTTTTCAATCTGTCAGTCTATTTGGTCCGGTCAATCTCTGAAATAGCTGGATCGATTATAACAGAACCTTCACGGTTGGATAGCTGATGTTACAAAGAGTAACTTAGGCTACTTTAAAAAAAACTTTCCACGAACCAAGTCGTGGGCACAGCTAGTATTTAATATAATATCTATTAATTAGTACATTAATATTATCAATTTGACCACTACGTTTTAAATCTAACAATATAAAGTTTAGATGTTTGTTCATCAATCAATCACTCATACATCAATCAAATATCAATCATACAATCATTAAATTTGTATGAAAAAGTATTTAACAAGTCAAAAATCAATCATTTACCTGGTCATCAAAATTTGCATGAAAAAGTATAATATTTCATAATAGATATTTAATGTTTTAGGCGGTAGGAGTGCAGCAAGTACAGCAAGTGCAGCAGGAACAGCTCCACGTAGCCACCAGCTCGTGTCAGACCATGGTGCCTAATATACTGCAGGTACGAATATCAACATGTCTCCGTACCCTAAGTATGGCATAATATACAAAATTTTAAGTTCCAAAAAAAATTTTAATTGTTTCCCGAGACGTCTGAAGTCTAGAAATATTTCTTGTACCTCATCATTACGCTGAACGATGATTAAATTAAATGGCGACTTGCCTCAAGTTTTTGAAGTTTTTGAACAGCGACACATCTAGCGACCGCAGGCGGAAAGAGACAACGCATAATATAATTATACTAATGTACGATGATTATGAAGGCATTGTTAATGTATGTTGTATGTTTGTTGTATCCAGTTGCAGCCGGGAGCGGTCGTGTCAGGTCTGGGACAGGAGCTGGGCGGAGTGCACCGCATCATACTGCAGCCCCCGCACGCACACCCGCACACACTATACACGTTACACCACTAACACACACACACACACAACACTAACACACACAACACTAACACACACACACAACACTAACACACACACACAACACTAACACACACCAATAATGCCTTATCCATACCAAAATGATACACGATGATGTGGCACTGTCGTGATACTATATCTACACCAATAAAATCAGTTATATACCAGCTCTCTACACTGAAGGCTTTATATGATCATCCATATCGTATCAGATGTGTAAACCCATTTTGTTAATATATAACTAAATAAGAAATTGTTAGTCGTCCATACTTAATATATAACACAATAAAATATATATGATACGGTGTTATGATACGCCTACACGACACGCCGATACCGATGTAACGCACAAAGCATATATAATCTCAAGTACATAATAAACTAAAGTCAGTAGGAGGATAATTAAAATGCCTTATATGTTAACACTAAACCTACAAAGTACCGGTCAAATTGACCGTTCTTAAACTTTTGTTAAACTTACACATTTTTAAAGGTTACATATCGTTATCAAACTACATGACAATTCTTAGAATATGCATATAATATTGTCTTCACTCTTTACTTTTAATTATTTCCATTATTACCTGCGTTATATAATAAAATAACTTAATTACCGGTCAATGTGACGGCGTGCGGTAGGAGCAGCTATACAAGAATTGTCGGTAGGTTTAATGTTAATATAACATTAATTTTTTCTCTTCTCCCAATCAACTTTCATGAACATATTTTATTTATATGTAAGATTAAGATTTTTTACAGCAATATTAGAATTTTAAAGGACATATAAATGTGCTATGTTTTTAATTGTTATTATTTATGGAAATAATAAATATATTTTATAAAGAAAAAACAAAAATGTTTAAATAAAACTACACAATATTAAAACCAATTTTAATAATCAGTATTTATATAGAACATATAATTAAATGCAATTCATTACAACTAACTTAATTAACAAGTATGAAATAATATCTGTATTCTATAATAAATAAGAAATAGATATGAAACAAACTAACATACATACATGAATGTTACAAATAAAATATCTTGCTACTGCTAAAGGTCAAATTATGTCTATTGGATAGTGTTTGCTTAAATTTTTGCAATAATAATTATAAAAATTTTAGAAATATCTCAAAATTATATCGAGACACTCATAACAGGATATATAGTTTTAAGAAAAAGTATCTTCACCAAGCAGCAAGCAAAGTAGGGTCATTAAATATATAATATGGATAAATAATATAAATGTAGGTAGAAACAGAAAGAAGACAGCGGAAAGTGCATATCTATGAGCAGTGTAAACTCAATAAAACCCAGTAAGAAATAATGCAATTATTAAATTTATTTATAAAACTATCCATTACCTTTCACTAATAGATAAGGATTTGTCCGTATAAAAAATAACTATTCTACAATACATTAAGTTTATCTGCTGAAACTCTCCATCGAACCCTTTTAATACACTAAAACTATCTACAACAGTTCAGAATGTTTAAGACTAATCTGCTAAAATGTTTAAAACAACTAATCTGCTAAAATGTTTAAAATAACTAATCTGCTAAAATGTTTAAAACAACCAATCTGCTATAATGTTTAAAATTACCAATCTGCTAAAATGTTTAAAATAACCAATCAGCTAAAATGTTTAAAACAACTAATCTGTTAAAATGTTTAAAATTACCAATCTGCTAAAATGTTTAAAATAACCAATCAGCTAAAATGTTTAAAACAACTAATCTGCTAAAATGTTTAAAATTACCAATCTGCTAAAATGTTTACAACTACTAATCTGCTAAAATGTTTAAAATTACCAATCTGCTAAAATGTTTAAAATTACCAATCTGCTAAAATGTTTAAAACAACTAATCTGCTAAAATGTTTAAAATTACCAATCTGCTAAAATGTTTACAACTACTAATCCACTAAAATGTTTACAACTACTGATATGCTAAAATAAAAATGAGCTTACATACACTGCAAAAATAGTATCAGCACCATATTTTATAATTGTTAAAACCAATGATATCGGAACACAAACAAATCACAAAAAATGCAGAAAAGTAAATGATATTCTCACATATATTTTGATGATGAAAGTGGTTTACGTAAATATTTCAACGTAAATGGATGCAGGCGATGAAAATGTTAACAAACCGTTGATATCTTTATTATTTTACACTATGGCAGTGGTATTTTGTATTGTTTAATAATAATATATAATTAAAGTACTATCAATTCTAATCACGTGTTAAAAATAATTAAAATAATGTAAGGAAAATTATAATACCGAAAATGTCCTCTGTAGTATACTCTCAGACAATGCTAAATTAATTCTCTATTACAATTTCTCATAAAGGATTAGCTATCTTTCTGAAGTTTTAAATTATATTAACAATTTTTTTTTCATATTGACTTTATTAACACTAAACACTTGGCACTGTTGGTGTCAGGGGGGCGTTGGTGTATCTGATATAAGTTAAAAATTACAAACGTCTTACAATACAAGGAGGGATGCTGGTAACACTAAACACTGGGCACTGTGTCGGTCTGTGGGGGGGTTTCGGTATATCTGATGTAGGGCGCGTGGGCGGCGAGGCCCGGGGGCAGCTTCACGTCCCGGAAGTACCGGTGCCTGCGGGCCTCCTTGGCTGAGACTCGACGCACCGGGTCGTACACCAGCATCTTCTGGAGCAGGTCCATGCCACTCTCGTCCAAATTTTGCACCTGGATAATTATAGAATAGATATAATATAATATATAATGTTTGAATTCCTTCTGTGACTATGTAAAATAAAGAAAGTAGGCAGAGAGTGTATAGTTGCGGATTATGATTTTGTTTTATTGTTTTTTATTAGTGTGGGGTTAACATTTTTCTTGAAACATTTTTGAAATTCCACCCACTAACAAGAGCGATGTATACCTTTTAATATAAAAAAATCATATTCAACTATAATTCGAAATTATTAGGTCTCATAGTCCCAGAGATTCTGTATTGAGATCTTAGAGAATTTCCAAAGCAAACCAAACACTAAGAACCATGTGGACAAACACACAAATTGGATCGTCCACTTGGGAGCTATGACATCACAAACATTATTTAAACAAATACTTTAAACAACACCTAACATACAATTTTTATCTTATATTGTAGTGCAAAATCATGCATCAGAAATATCTATTTAGTAATAAGCCTTGTATTAGATCTTATTAACTATGACTGACACATTACAAGTTATTCTTACAATCATCATGCAAATAATATGACTTTATTTCTATTAGAATGCTTACATGGTTGTGTAGATTAAAACTGGTCCAATTGGGGAAAGTCGGTTTATAGTCTGGTAGAGATGACACTCCTGGCCATATCTCTTCAGTTGGAGTTCTCATCATCCTATAATCATATACCATAATATCTTAATTGATTAGAAAGATATATTTATAAATAAGTTGCAAACAAAATCCTAATTACCTGAAAATCCTGAACAGTTGATCAATTTCGGAATCCCCTTGAAATAGCGGCTTTTTGGATGACATCTCGGAGAATATGCATCCTACCGACCACATGTCTATTGGGCACGAGTATCTGTAATGCATTATTAAAAAATTAAATAGTCTTATTCAAATTATTCAAGTAGGCATTTACACGCATCTTTGAATCATTAATTAATACAATAAAAGGTCAGTGTAGTCAGCAAATAAGCTACCAACTGGAAAATGCTTCTGAAAATAGCCAAAAACTCAACAGTTGCTCTTTCGACCACACATTTCAATCTCTCTCCTTTCTTCTTTTCTTGATAACTTTTGAATGGCTAAACATTTTTTCAATCTGTTTTCACGATAACATCTGCATTCAGCTCAAACATACATGAGAAAATTTTTAGCTAATTATCTCATCGCATTCTGGAGACAACTAAACACAAAAGAAGGTCTACCAAACGGTTAAGAGCTTCGCTTATGCTCAGCTCAATTAATACTAAATAGAAATAATTCATAGAATATACCGCTGACTTCCAAGAAGTACTTCAGGGGCTCTGTACCAGAGAGTGACAACCTCATGTGTATAAACACGTACAGGTACACCAAATGCTCGGCCCAACCCAAAATCAGCCACCTAAAACAATAAACAAATACTATTTTTAGGTTTACCATTATCCATTTAGAATGTTGTCTTGACAAGAAAATTATAAAAATATAAAAATAATCAATATTGCCATTTTGGATTTTAATCCACATTGTAGCAAATAGTTGAAAGTTGCATTATAATACATGCACATAGTATATTATTTACAGTTTTTTTCAAATTCCCATTCCAGAAAAAATATATCTGTTAAAATATTTATATTCAAACAAATCATTACAATATACTATTTTTTTACATACTATTATTTTACATCTTCTATGGTATAAGAGAAAATACAAACCTTAATAATTCCAGTCTTATCGATAAGCAGGTTTTGAGGTTTGAGATCTCTATGCAGGATGCGACGCTGGTGACAGTACAGGATGGCGTTATTGATCTGATACAGGTAGCTCTTCACTATGCCGGGGTCCATGAACTGTAATTAGAGTTGAATACTTTAATAGAGACCTGTTATTTTAAATTATATTATCATAATTGAGTCATTATCTAAAAATATTTTGTTGATATCTATTAGTTTAATCTCCAATGTTTCTAATTCAGACAGCATTAGGGGTTGAACAATGTACGGCAAAACATAAAGCATTCATGGTATTCATTTGACAATTGTCTTATCCGCACTTGTATGATAGATTACTAAACAGTTTCTCTTATAGTAACAAAAGGCGGACTTAACAGTGTGTACATAACAAAACTTGTAAATAATATTAATTAATATCCACCCCTTTCTTAAACTATAATGAGAAAGTATATATGAATGTATTCACAAATTAGAGATGCTAAACAAAAACAATGGTTTTCATTACCTTCCCTGAGCCGAGGGAGTCCATGTATTTCTTCAAATCCATGGATAAGAATTCAAATATTAAATAGAGGCGAGCTTCTTCCATTAAAACGTCTTCTAACTTAACGATATTTGGATGATTTAACTCTTTAAGTAGCGATATTTCTCTGTAAATGCCATTATTAATTAGTAACTTAGAGATATTGTAAAGGTAGATTCATTGTAATTAATGATGCATATTTGATTTATTAGACTGCTTAAATAACAAAATTATAGTTGGTAAATAAGAAAACACCATAAGTTGTCTACCGACCGTATAGCTGTGGAGGGGATGCCTTCATCTTCAGATTCCAACCTAATTTTTTTCATAGCCACAAATTGTCCTGTTATTTTGTTTTTGCCTTTATAAACCACCCCATACGTGCCTTCCCCTATTTTTTCTATTTTAAGGAAATCATCCATTTTGTAAGGCGAAATTTTGTCTGATTTCGTAAAAGCGATTTGATACAAGTATAGCGGTTATTAGCCGCGTGTTTAAACAACGTATTTATAGGTTCATCAATATTGCATTAAAATTTAACCTTTCTGTCACGAGGTGCAGTTTTTCTTTCTGTATTATTTTTTTCTGCTAAATAACGTTACGTTTCTTTCACAATACTTAACGACTTTCAAACGAAGTTTTTAAATTTTATAAATGACGTTTGGTGTTATTGCCATTATTGTTATTTTGTCTATATATTCTATTGCCATACATAGAGCATGTTTGTTTTGTAAAATCTAAAGGGGTCTTGAAATAAAAATATCGTTAATCATATTAACTTCTGTACAAAAATAATACATTTAGATCTAACAATTTCCCTCTTAATGATGTTATACCCCTTTTTAATATTTAGAATTTATAATAGAGCTAAGTAATATAATAATATGTTTATGATCTTAATTTCAGCAATCATTTATTATTTTTATTTAGAGAAAATAAAGTTATAAATCGTATAAAGTACAAAAGTAACTTAAAAATCTACAAGTGGGGCATAATACTAACCAGAGTAAAATATGGCCGTTAAATTTTAAAATTATATTGTATAAAATTTTATAATTGTATAATTTTATTGTAATCTTTTCTTAAGTTAACTTAAGTCATTCAAATACAATTTCACTTTTGTATATAAATATATTTTTACATCTACAATGATTAGGCATTAAAAATTAAATTATCTAATAATATTTATTTTATTGTAATAAGATGTCGTCATAATATCAGTTACATTGTTTTAGACTTTAAAGTTGACAAATTGGATAATAAGAGTATTATTGAAAAAAAAATAATTAAAATGCATGTTAAAATGCATAACATAACATATTATCAGTTCTGCTGATTGCAGCGATTTTGTCACGTATACGGTGTTAAAACTGATAATCGGTTCACGAAGCGTGCTTTTGCATTACTGCTCTTTATCAGATGACTGATAAAACAAGACCCTATAATATTGGTTTTATGGAAGTAGATCTATTACACAGAGTCACAGATGTGAAGGTGGTCGAAGATGAAGTGGGTCATCTTTCTAACATTTTTGATGCAAAGGAATTGCGTAAGTATTTTTTTAATATTTGCTTTTTTGAAAGTCTTTAATGGTTTTTTATGTATTTTGTATTCATTCTGAGGAAATAAAGGAAATAAATTTAATTAAACACATTAAAATACCTGAATGATTGTAGGAGTCCTTATAGTGTTTTTCTATAAGTACTAATATATAATTTATATATTTTTTAACCTTACCTTACATTTTTGTTAGTTTACAAATAAATATTATTTAGTATACTTTCATTTTAATAACACAAAAAATGTATGTAATAGATATCTTCACAACCAACAAATGAAATAGTACGAGAGACAAGACAGTTGAACTTAGACGAGTGCTGTCCTTGTCCAACATTAGACAGGATAAAAGAGAACAATGCATTGGGCACCAACCTTCCATCAGATTGTCCTTGCAGAGCTGCCGATTCTGACACCGCTTCGTCTATATTCACACCGACTTCGAAGGCAGTTCAATCATTCGACAGGTAAAATACTTGCAGTTAAAAATAAAATGAGATACTAAAATAACAATATCTAAAAACGTCTGTGAACATATAGTTATGTTAAAGTTATTTAAAAATTTTGTTAAATATAAAATGAAAAATTCAGTCTATGTTGGTACTTATAAAAATTTGAATATATAGAATGCTGAATTCATTGAGGTCGGTTCCTTGTCCGTATTTATAATTTTTTTTATGTATTTAAATAATAAATGCAAATATAAAAGTTTATTTTTCTTTTCGAACATAATTGCAGGCCATTTAAAAGTAACGAGGAGCCAAAACCACTCCTAAATCCAGAAGTTGGACTTGCGTCATCTGTTCTGGAAACATTACGAGATGTTACCGATCGAGAATACCAAGAAGCTGTTGCTAGAGAGGTGGCTAGAAAGGCTTTACAAGAAATGGATGCAGATGAAATACCCGTGAACGCGAATAAAAATATATTTAACAACATATTAAATTCTAGAAGTAAAGAGGCAATGGATGCAATACCAGAAGCCTCGCGTAACGATGAAACGAGCTTCATTCATCCTACTCTGAGCCGGACTAATGAATTGGGACATGGGAGAAATTTACTTAAAGACTTCCTTCTTAAACCAGCGAGTTTGCATACAAATATTTTTGATATGAATAACAGCCCGAGTGATATCAAAGAAAACATATTACCCGCAAGAAATAATCTCTTAGATGATATAAAAATTAAAACTAATCTATTGAAATCAAAATTATTTCCTAATAACAAGGGATTATTACAAAGAATGGCAGCAGATAAATCTTTCAGATATCCTCAGAAAAAAAATGCTGATTGGAAATTAGTTGCTTCCTTAGACAACCTGAAGTCGAAGTTAGATTCAAACAGTTTATCGCCGGTTGCAGAAAAGACAAAAGATTTCTCATTGTTAAGTAATGATATGTTCAAAAACAATAAAAAGGTTGTACTAACACCATTGGGAAAAACTCAAGAAAATAAGAAATATGTAACAGATGAAGTATTGTCTTTAGAGGCAACAAATTTTCCTTTGCGAAAAGAGGTGCAACGTTTTCAAAACACCAAAGATCACGACATAGATTCTAATACGGACACCTCTATCTTAAATCCAGTATTGTCTCCACGTGATGATTGTAACTTAAAAAAAGAAAATACTAACATTAACGATGATACGAATGATTTAAATTCATCTTATTTGCCAATTTTTATACCGCCACATAATAGCACAGAAATTTTAGACACCATACCGAGCCCTTCTGAAATAATCGATGATGGTAATCGATTATCAGCGAATAATCCACCACATACAGAGAGTAATATTGAAAATCTATCTGAAATAAACCTAGAACCTAACCCAGAACAAATCATTCATAATACACAGGAAGATAGTGATCCAAATAGCATCGCACCAACAGATGTACAAGATAATACAAACAATTTATCTATAGAGGGAAACAGTGAAGAAGCAGATAAATATATCCCAGAAACCGTATGTACTACTGAAAACACAAAAACCGAAATAGGTAGTTTTTATATTGTGTCCACCCCAGAACCTCTAATCACTTCCAATACGGACGTGTTTAATATCCCCATTAGTCAAAATGAAGAGGAGAATATTAATTCCATAAATGACGGCAATAGAAGAAAAGGATCCCAATCCATAAATAATCTTCTTGACAAGAATAAAGATAAAAATCTTAAAACTTTACCGAATATTAGCGAGGATATTATAAAGACGTTTGAAAAAGTGAAAAATATAAATGAAAAATGGCAAGAAAAGATCAAACTTGACGTCCAAGATGCGTTACAATTATTTAAGATAAAAAATAGTGCTGTCATGCAAGAGAAACTTAAACAAACTCCAGAATTTTCGCCAAAAATATTAGATATAACTCATAAGAGTAATGGTAGAACATCTAATAACTTAAGTATCCATGAATTACAAAAAATGTCAGATTCAATTCTAACTTTAAGCTCGGCAAATCAAAATCCAGATTCAAGGTTGAGCCATTCAGTTAAAGAGGCATCTGAGACATTAGAGAAAATGGACAGTAATGGTGCACCATCTGAAACAATTAGCTGTTTAACTCCTGCTGAGGTCTATAGCAGTAGAAAGTCTGAAGAGAAAATATTAAATAATAATAATAATAAAGGTTCTGAAAACCAAAATCAGTTCCGAAACTTGAATACTGGTAAGATATATCGAAACATTGAGGACAATTCCAGAAAAAGTGTTAAACCATTAGAAAAGTCCGCATTAGATATTGAAGAACCAAAGTCAGCCAATTTTGACAGAAATGAAATGGCAGCCTCAGCTAGTGAACCAAAACCACAAAGAAATACTAAAATTGTTCTAGATAATTTACGATACTCAAAACAGGACTCCGTTGATCAACCAAATAAGGAATTCGATGAATTCGGCAGTTCTCTGTCAAATGTTAATAACTTTTTTGACACCGTTAAATCAAGAATATCAAATGTGTTTAGCAAACAAAATGAAAATATGTTCAGAAAAATTGAAGATAATGAAGATAAAGTAGACATTAATTACAAAAACAATAAACAGGATCGTCGTTATGGCTTGGGGGAACCTAAATCGAGTTTTAAAAAGAATACCAATTTGTTAAAAGCCTCGGAAGCGATTCCTACTGATACTTACTCTATTGATAGATATAAGTCAAATTTGAATCCGTATAGAGCTAGAGTGGCAGTGCCAAAATCTTTGGATGTAAGCCCAATACTAACCCATGATGAAACCTTTGATACAAGGAGTCGAACATTAAATAATCCCCGAGATAGATTACCTAAAACATATCCAACTAACACATTTGTTTATAACTCTAATGAATACTTAGAAAATGAGAATCCGGGCTTATTATTTCGAGAATCGGAGTACAGTAACCCTAACGCAGAATCCACAGTTTTGTCGCCCAATATTTTTCAAAAGAGCCGTATATCCTCTGGATCAAAAAATCTCGGTAGATTAAAAGGTCGAACTGAAGAAGCCATCCAAAATATACAGAAATCATTAAGCAACCCATTAAGGGCTGTGTCTCTTAATGAAAATAATAGATTTGTAACCAAAAATATTGGTAATGATAACTTTTTTGAAACAATGGCAAGTAGACGCAATGAGTTCAATGAAAAACTTCAGGCTTTAAATTTAGATTTCAATGACAGACTTTCTACATTATCACAGAGGATGGCTGAATCAATTTTACCATCGTTAAATTCTCAAACTTTACCGCAGAGAAAAATAACTGCAAAAAGCACATCGAACGTTAAACAAGGTTTGGACTCTTTGAGACGTACAAATGTACCTTTCAATATAAGAAACGCGCCACCAAAACGTAAGTTAAGTACAGTAATACAATCTGACGACAATTTGTCAGCTCCTAAGCTGTTTCAAAAGTCGTTGATTAGCGATCATTTATCAAACCTAAAATCACTAAGAAGTTCGCTTGTGAAGCCAACATTGAAATCATCATCTGTAAATATTTCTCCAAAAACCGAGACTAAAATATATAAACCTAAATTTAAAGATAATAAAGTGATTTCTGGGACCGTAATTGGTCGTCCCAAAATTGAAATTTCAGGATTAAAACCTCCTAAGACAGTCAAGAAAGTTTCAACGCCTAAAATATCAACTCCATCCGCAGAAAGAAAACCATTTATATCTAGACTTAAATCTGGTGAACCACATTCCTTGGGTAGTGAAAATATTATGTCAAGAGTTTTATTGGATAAAACAAAAGATTCTGACAAGTTCGCTATGGATTCTTCAGACGAATCTGATTTAAAATTTGATAGCGATTTTAAAGATGTTAAAGCAAAACAAGAAGTAGCAAGAAATTTAGCGCTTTCCAAATTAAGAGAAGCGTTTAAAGCCAAAATGTTAAATCGTAATTCCAATGATAAAGAAATAAAAGATAATAATTTAAAATCGAGTGCAAATACAGATATAAAGTCTTCAGCATCGGATAACGTGAACAGAGTAATGGAAGGAAGCTTAAGAGAAAATGTACAATATAAATGTAAGATGCTTTGTACAAAAGACAAATGAAATATAAATATGATTTAGTAGACACAATACATTATAATTAACGGTATATTGATAAGACATTTGTATTTTTTTTGGATAATATATTCAAAAGCTTTGTTTGTAAATAGTTACGAATGTATATAGTTATTAACTAAGATACAGTTAGAATATAAAGTGATACAATAAGAATATAAAGTAGTTTTTCTATTCTAATCCTATATATTACTAGGGGCGCCAACAGACCCTCAATTTCGACTCGCTACGCTGTAATGACTGACCGTTTCCCATTAACTTCAATGGGATATCAGTTTTTTGACGATTATTCCTCAAAGACGTCATGTCTTTTAAAAAAAATAAAATTAAAACCATCACTTAATGATTTTTTTTGATTGCAAAATTTCATAATTTTCCGTCAAGTAGTTTTCGAGTCTTTACATGACAAAGAATGTGAAAAAGTCTCCAAGAGAGCGGTCCGCTCGCTTCGCTCAATTAAATCTCTCCTGTCCTTGCCCATATCCTAATTACTTCCATATCTACTGGAAAATTCCCTGATTCATTGAAAGATGCACTTGTTACTCCTATACCCAAGAATTCAAATTCGACCCCCTGCCATTTCCGACCCATTTCAATTTTGCTTTTTCTATCCAAAATATTAGAGAAGCTTGTCAACACTGAACTTAACGTTTACCTTAATAATTACAACCGCCTTGATCCTTATCAATCTGGATTCCGTCAAGGCCATAGCACTTCTACAGCTCTCGTGAAAGTTACCAACGACATTCGATGGGCAATGGATCAAAAACAGGTTACCGTACTAACTCTGTTAGATCTAAGTAATGCGTTTAATAATGTAGATTTTTATATATTGTTGATCCTATTGTGCTCTATTAATATATCTCCATTAGTGGTCGACTGGTTTTGTAGTTATCGTAAAGGACGCCGGTTAAAAACTCGTGTCGATAGTATTTTTTTGTCGTGGTGCTAGATTCGTGCCGGAGTACCTCAGGGTGGCGTGCTGTCTCCTTTGCTGTTTACAATTTTTATCAATACGATTATCTACCTTATGTATGCAGACGACGTGCAATTTTACTGTCATAGTGATATAGAGACTCTTGCTAATATTTACGACTGGACTATATCTTATGGTCTTAAAGTTAACCCGGTTAAGTCACAAAGTACTATTGTAGGCAGTCCTGCAATTATATCTAAGATTGACTGGACTACCTTGCCTAGTATAAAATACAATAAAGTAGTTATACCGTACAGCACCAGTGTCAAAAATCTGGGGATAATATTTGAAAATACACTATCTTGGTCTGACTAACTTGAAAAAGTCAGTTGCACAACTTTTGCAGCATTGGGTTCGTTGCGCTGCTTCGGCACTTTCCTTCCTATTCCAACCAAAATTATGCTGGCACAGTCCCTAATCCTACCTATTCTGGATTATGCAGACGCAAGCTATACCAATTTAAGCGAGGATTAACTTAACAACTTGAGAGACTTCAAAATCTAATTTATTTTTCTGTATTTCTAAGTTTCGTCTACGGCTCAAGTGGTTACCAATTAGATTTCGCTGTAAAATGCATATACTTACATTTCTGTACTGTGTCCTATTTAATTCCTCTTCCCCTCCTCATTTAGAAAATAAATTCCAATTCTTGGGTACTCATACCAAATCTTTAAGGTCCTTTGAAAACTTGAAGTTATACATGCCAGTTCACAAAACCAAATTCTTTATCAAATCTTTAACGTTTTAGGCAATTCAACTTTGGAATAGTATGCCGTTGGACATAAGGAAATCGACATCGCTTGCTTCATTTAAAACTAAATTAAAGTCGCATTATCTCACTTTAAGCTGTATATACATAATAAATACTTACTTATATGTGTGTAAGTATGTTATTAAGTAGATGATTTATATATGAGTTATATCCATTTAAACATTTTAGTATAAAATTTGTATTCTATGTACATATAGGATGTATATATATATATCTATATATGTATATTTATATATATATACATTAATTTATTTATTTTATTTTATTATTTTTCACATTTATATATATTTTTGCATTCTTGTTGTTTGGAAGACATCGCTATTTAGTGATAAGAACGCCTTTTTGTACTCTACCATGTTTTTCATTATTTTATTTTGTTATAATTTTATATTTTTTTCTCTGTGTGTGTTGAACACTAAATAATATAATGTTGGAATTTATAATTATGAATGATATATAATTAAATAAAGTAAAATATATACATTTGTTTTAGTTACTTGATACACGATAATAAAAATGAATGAATAAAAACTCGTCCACACTGATTTACGATAGTATATCTACTCAGATAGCCTCTGGACTTGTGTTTACAATTACGACGAGCGGCTGTCACACGTTACGATGAAAAAAATAGTTTTATTTATTCTAATCCACATAAATAATGTATTAACCGGTAAGTTTATATAGTATAGTTTAGTTTTTCTTATCATTTATCATTAAATAACAATACAATAACATAATGTATCGTAATAATAATATAGTGTGATTGTTGGTCAGGCAATTTTGTTTTAGTAACGACTAACCTTATCAAGGAAACATCGTATTTATTTAAACACTATTCCGTTTGACATATTTATTGTATGTACAGGTATTTTAATAAGATAATTATGTTTTGTATATTAAATAGTTATATTAACACTAAACCTACCGACAATTCTTGTATACTTGTTCCTACCGCACGCCGTCAAATTGACCGGTAATTAAAAGTTATTTTATTATATAACGCAGATAATAATGGAAATAACTAAGAGTAAAGAGTGTAGAAAATATTATATGCATATTCTATGAATTGTCATGTAGTTTGATAACGATATTATAACGTTTAAAAATGTATAAGTTTTACAAAAGTTTAAGAACAGTGAATTTGACCGGTACTTGGTAGGTTTAGTGTTAAAAGATATTCTTGTTGAGTTTTGTTTTTTTGCAACTCAATGTTAGACAATAGGATGATTGGGCTGATCCGATAATACCGGATGCTGGTCACAGCGCCATTTATAAATTCTCACGATAAGAAACAGTTATATTTCAAATTTAAATTTCGTTTTAAGCCTATTATAAATTTTAAGCTTGCTTAATAAATAGATAAACATTGCAAGATAAATAAAATCTTAAAAAATACTAATGTAAATACATCTATTAAGTATTGATTTTTATTCCATTATAATTATATATCATTAGTTGTTTTTCTTTACTTTTGTTTTGTTTATAATTCTTATGTCACACATCCGTTAGAACTCATATAACATAAATACGTTATCAAGGCAATGTTAAATATTTAAAACTGTAGTTACGTAAAATAATAAAAAAATAATAGCAGTAATTCTATACTATAACTGTACCTACTCTTTTTGTTGCCACTGTAAGTTGATAGTTAATTTATTTATTTATTTATTTATTTATTTTATCTTTAGACAAGCCATGTGCCTCCAGACCGACTGAAAAGGAGTCTGTGGTCTGCGTGTGCAATTCCACATACTGTGACGAGATAACACGAGAGAATCCTAAAAAAAACACTTACATAACATACACTTCATCACGGGTAATTGTTATAAACATTCTTAACACTAAACCTACCGACAATTCTTGTATACCTGTTCCTACCGCACGCCGTCAAATTGACCAGTAATTAAAAGTTATTTTATTATATAACGTAATAATGGAAATAACTAAAAGTAAAGAGTAGAAAATATTATATGCATATTCTAAGAATTGTCATGTAGTTTGATAACGATATTATAACGTTTAAAAATGTGTAAGTTTTACAAAAGTTTAAGAACGTTCAATTTGACCGGTACTTGGTAGGTTTAGTGTTAAAATAGCGTTCTGCAAAATTAAATAATATTTATTGTATCACTTAGGAGGGATCACGTTTTAAAAAGTCTTATGGAACATGGAAAGATTACAGTAAGTATTTTTAATGTTATTGTTTAATATCGGTAATTTTGTATTGAAAATAATATACATTTTAGTATCATCGAACCCCAGAACATTGGAAATAGATCCAACAATCACATATCAATCAATACAAGGTTTTGGAGCAGCGGTCACAGATTCCGCTGGAATCAACTGGAAGAGTCTATCAGAGGACTTACAAGAGAAACTTATAAAGTAAGTCAAGTGAAATAACTTTTTTCTAATGATCTGTGGTTTCTGTACGTAAAACTTTGTATACTTAGGCATGTAATATTGTGTTTCAGTTCCTACTTCAGTGAGAATGGACTGCAATACAATATGCTTCGAGTACCTATTGGAGGATCAGATTTCTCTACACATGCATATGCTTATAATGAGCTGCCGGAAAACGACACTCGCCTCACTAATTTCACACTCGCACCTGAAGATTTTGACTATAAAGTATATAGTTCATATATATATATTTGAAACTTAAGAGTAGTCAGCATATTCTTCTTGGACTGACAACGCATCACAACTTTCTTTGTTAATATCAAGGACCTATACCTATTTATCTATATATAAAAAATAAACACATTTAGAAACACTATTCTTAATAAATTGATTACTATGACTAGGTCTTGGTTTGTAGGGTTCTGCAGTCCACTATACCTTTATGGTATTGTCATGTCAGTTTGTCCGCATTCTAGCTTAGACTCTTGGTACTGGAAAGCTGTAATTCGACATTAATATACATATTATGGCAAATATGGAAAAAATAAAATTTTTGAAATATTTTTAGGATAGCGTCTCTAGATGTGTGTGTGTGTGTGTGTGTGTGTGTGTGTGCGCGAGCGCGTGTGTGTGTGTGTAGAGGTTCGTATTGTTTATTTCTTTTGATTAAGAAATTATTTTGTGAAATATTAAGTTTTGAAATATCAATTTTTGTAAGATTCAGATTCACTATAGTAGAAAATATAATAACTTAAAAGAAAAACTATCACAACTAAGTAGGCTTAACTAGTTTACTAACAATAGTCGGTTAACTTTAAATATATATATGTGCACTTATATTACAAACGCTGACCACATCTTAGAAGATGGATGTATATAATTTACTATATATATTTTTATCTCGTGTATCTATATCGTATATAACTACGGAACCCTACATGGCTCGACCCAACACGCACTTGACTGTGTTTTAGATCCCAATGATAAAAGCCATAATGAAGGCATCTCCGTCTCCGGTTCATATCGTAGCCACGACCTGGTCCCCACCACTCTGGATGAAGACACATCGTACCTTCGCAGGATTTAGTCGCCTCAAACGGGAATACTACCAGACCTACGCTGATTACCATTGGAAGTAAGAACGATTGCGTTTTCTTACTTATCTTGAGTTATTTATGTACATTCATGTAAAGATAACATCTGCAACTTACATTTATTTTCATTTTATCAGCAATTTTAATGCTTAGCCACCCTATTCAAGGTAAACGATGCTATCATTCTAGAAGTATTCAACTTAGGTTAAGTTAAGATCTGAATAGATATTCGGCCGAATAATCGAAACCGAGAGCTAGGATGTATTCCGCTAATTAGGAATCAATTACTAATTAAAAACAGCATATTTGTTATAGATTTATTCAAAAATACAACGAATCAGATATTCCGATATGGGCAATCACCACTACCAACGAACCAATTAACGGTGTCTTCTCTCTCGCTGGCTTCAATTCCCTCGGCTGGAATATGAATGAGATGGTAAGACCTTTGAAAATAATAAACATTTCTTTGAGCGGATATATAACAAAGTTTTTAATATAATTTAACTTTTAGGGGAGGTGGATTGAAAATAATTTAGGCCCAACCATCAGGAATTCAGATTTTAATAATGTTAAAATAATAATCGGAGATGATCAGAGATTCACCGTACCCTACTGGTTCAATATGGTGGGTAGATTTTTGTTGCAGATGTCATCGAAAATGCTGTATATATTTAATTGAAACTAAATTTGCGGTTATTTATACAAATTATTCAAACATCCATTCATACTACTTACAAGTGTTGCTATCAACATATTCTGATGATCATTTTTGATGATGATCATGATTCTTACCATTAATTTAAAGACATGAGCAGTTCCACCTGCTATCTTCGTTGTAGCGCCAAAACACCTAACAGAGCTCAATCACCGAGTATGATTATCCAGATGCTGACCTTTCATCCCAAAGCTCTGGAATACGTGGATGGTATCGGAGTACACTTCTATACGGATATGATCGTGCCCGCCAGTGTGTTTGAGGCGGTTACTAAAACTCATCCTGATAAATTTATTCTTGGTACAGAAGCATGTGAAGGTATGATTGAAATCTTTTATTATAATATATTTGTTAAACATAATAATATTAAAGGTTACATTTTGTTATTATTTTTGTATAATGACAAAAATTACATTAGTGTTTATATAAAACTAACTGACTTCTTCCCTCGTTGCTATGCTTCAGACATTATACTTAATAGAAATTGTCTTTTGTACTAAATATTTAGGATTCATTTTGTTTACTTTTTCTTCTTACACTTTTTTCTTTGACTCTCGCTTTGGTTCATATCCTCTATTTATATCGGGATAAAAAGCCTATTCTAGTTCATCCTATTTGCTGATGTAGATTTCGATAGGTAAAAAAATGTAACATTAGTTGTTGCAGCTTTCTTTCTTTATAATATTAGTATGATTAAAAATTCATGGGCAATTTTTTTTATTTGTAGGTAGTAAACCTTGGCAAAAAGAGAAAGTCTTATTAGGATCATGGGAACGAGCAAAGTCGTACATAACAGATATACTAGAAGTAAGTAAAATTAAATATAGGTTGTATAAATTTTGCTTTCAATAAAGATGTTTTTGAAATGATAAATTTAAAATATTTTTAGGACCTAAATTATAACGTGGTCGGCTGGATCGATTGGAACTTATGTCTCGATACGAATGGCGGTCCGAATTGGGCAGGAAATTTTGTTGATTCTCCAATAATAGTTAATAAAACTAATGAGGAGTTTCTAAAACAGCCAATGTTCTACGCGATGGGACATTTTTCTAAATTTATTCCCCGTGGTTCCGAGAGAATTAAAGTTGTAGAACATAAACCATTTTTCACGTTTACTCTACATCACGTTGCATTTATTACGCCGACAAAAACAATTGTTTTATTCGTTTATAACAAGTAAGAATTATTTTTATTTATTTTTTAAAAGAGTTAGAAATTGATTGAGTATTTTTTTTTTCAGTGGTGATGCTAAAACAATATATGTGAAAATTGGGAAACGACACACGTCTTTGGATCTTGAGGCTCATTCAGTTACTACTATGGAATTCCTACATTCATAGAAATGGATTTCAGCTATCCATTTGCAGTTGGAATATGTTAATTTATAATCATATGTAATATATATGGATCTTTTTATATTTTTAATATATGTTTTCCTATAATTAATAAAATAAATGAAAATATTGTATAACCTCTCTCAATACGGGTGTACACCCATCTTGTCATACTATTTCGTCATGATGTAAATATCTAAGGTTCTACGTTTTGTACGTTTAATGAAAAAAGACGGATAACAACGCTTTTCTAGATTTGCCACGTATCAAATTTTCTTGTTAATTTGTTGATTTTACTCAATTAATTTGCTAAAGGACATTAAGAACATCATTAAAAACTTATTAACGTTTTAGAAATTTATTTTTGTAAGTTTCTGGCGTGATAAAACAATTTAATGTTATTTAATAGATACTATAAACTTTTTGATATAGAGTTGATTCTAATTAGTGATTTATGTCAAATTGACATTTGACAAATTATTATTGACAATTACTGTTATTGACCTCGTAGAACGCAGTCACATATACCAGATTGAATGAATTCCTTATAATTAATAAAATATCATGGCTAATAACAATGATGATCCAGCTTTGCTAGCGCATCAAAATTTCTTAAAAAAGGACTACGATGCGGCATTAGAAAATTTAAACGAATTGGAAGGGTATGTTAGTAATAATAGCGTTTTGCTGAAAAGAGTGCAACACAATAAGGCCGTCGTGGAATTTGCGAAGAGCGAAATGAAAGACGTAAATAGTTTTAAGAAAACAGTCTCTCAATTAACAGGTGTTCTATTTCCTGAAGTTGAAATAAAAGACTTGAGTATGCCGTGTTTGTTATACAACTATGCTGTACTTCTATATCATACTCGGTACTTTTATCAATGTACCGTGGTGCTGGAGCAGTTATTAACGTGTCAGATCAAAGACACTAAACTTCATCATCAAATAATCTTGCTTTTACTTGAGGCTACTTTATGCCGCCGTACTTATGAAAAGACTTTAGAGATAGCTCAAAATCATGGTGAAACCCTCAAATCAAATAATGATGTAAAGGACTTGTATGAGAGACTTCTGGCTCGGGCACAGATATATCTTGGACAAACAACAAATTTAAAATCAGATTCCATAGAAAATGTTTTTATTATTGCTCATCAGAAGTATGTTAATGGTGAAATCAATGATGCCGCTGACACTTTAGGCCTTTATAAAACTATGGACTTCAAATACGATATTAAAACACAAGGCGAAGAGATTTGGGCAGCTATTAATAATAATCTTGGTGTTATATATTTGTCTATTAAGAAACCATTTTTAGCATCAAAGTATTTTCAGCATGCTGTTAAAGAGCACTTCAGAACCATGGAGAGCGAAGACAGTGAAATGTTAATAACATGTAAGGACAGACCACTTTATGTATATAATTTAGGTCTGGCATTGCTTGCTGCTAACAATTCAGAGGGAGCTTTTGAGTGTTTAGTTGAGGCAGCTCGGCATTATCCAAATAATCCTCGAATTTGGTTGAGACTGGCTGAATGCTGTGTCAAAAAATGTTGCAGTGAAGAAGCTCAAAAATTTACTGTTAAAAGACTGGGAAGTGGGCCGCATACGCGAATATTATTGTCAAAAGAAAATAAAGAAAAGTATTCAACATCTGGCGAATCATTTGCTATACCATCATTATCATTGGAGTTTGCCGCACTATGCTTAAGAAATGCTATCACCCTGCTGCCAGACCAAGAATCACAATCAGAGGCAACCGTAACTTCAATACAAGCACCTCCTGGACCTCCCATAAACTGGAAGCAGAGATGTGAACTAAAAAATTCCATTCTAGTTCTACAAAGTTATATTTTCCTTCACTTACAAGATCCGTTATCTGCTCTCATGAGTTCTAATGAGCTCCTTGCTCAGACGGATGCCACTAGCAGTCAGAAGGCTTGGTCTCACATTTATGCTGCCGAGGCTTTAATTAACCTGGACAAAATCACTGATGCAGTAGAACATTTGAATCCTCCAATGATACATGATCTTGTGTCTGTTCTTCCTTATCAAATGCGTGACATGATAGCTGTGTCTGTGTGGGCGAAAGCAGCCGTATGTCACATACTACGTGGAGATCTAATCACTGCAAGAAAAATATTGCTACAAATTAATTCACCCAGAGTTCTACCTCTTCAGATGTACTTGGAAATTTGCACGGGCAATATAGAAAATTGTCACACTATTCTGAGAAAAATTCGAATATCTAACATATCATAATTTTAACAATTAAATATTGTATTTATGAACCAAATCTTTTTATTTTAACTCTGGTAGTATAAATAATTAATTTAAATAAATTGGGTAACTAGATAGAATATTATAATGAGAACTGATAATACAAGATACTATTTACTACTAAAACATTTTGAATAGTTGCAGAGATCACCAACCTAATTATTATTTAAGAAAATTCTCGTCACAATTGATAAAGTTACTACCATAATAAGTAGAATGCCTAATAAAACTATTTTTTTCAATTTGTTTTTTAAATAAAGTGTTAATTATCTACTCCAAAAATATCATTAATTTTATTTACTTTTATGAGAAAACAAATTAATGACTCGAAAATATGTGGTATAGAAATGGATACCGATTGTAGTTTAGAGAGAAATGTATCATCCTTGAAGAGATATCAGAATATTCTCATTACAAGTGCAATACACCGACCGTTCTAAGAATAAAGATACAGTTTCTATGGCAATTTATATCCCTAATAACAGGACTGATTTTGGAAGAAAATTTTAAGTATTTATTTAGCAGAATATTCAGCCATTTTAAAGGTATTGATATACATTTTTAAACACAAGTCTGATGGTAACTGGTTAATACTTACTAATAGTGTTTCAAATTCCCTATAAAATAAAAATTTGGTTGCTAAAACTAATAATATAATAGACCAAATAAAGCAATTATGGTATCAGTTAAAACAAATACAACTGAATTTATTTAATTCAAATTATTTATATTATGTTTGGCATCACCTAATATAGCATAAAAAATGGCATTTTTTTCTTAATTAAAAAAAAGCAACAAAAATAAATTATAATGATATTACATTCTTGCCTTATAAAAACTAAAATGAAATAAAAAAAATATATTTGAATTTTATTATAGAAACAATACATAAATATGGAGAGCCTGTATGATCTAAACGTCTTTGCCTGTCCCCTCGGGAAGAAGATAAAAACAACAGTTGTCAAGATGTCAAGTTATTAACATAAAAGAGAATGACAAAAACAAGTTCATCACATGTATTAGTCTACAACAACAAATTTCATAAACAGAAACTTGAAACTGGTGAAATATCCCAAGCATAATTGTGAATGAAGTCATAACCAAAAAAGGAAAAATAAAATAAAAATAATAATAATTTAAATCATGAAGCAACGCAATATAAAAATTTGTCGAATATTATTATGATCATAAATCGAATAAGAAAGCAGATAAAAATGTTAAAACGTTAAGATTAAATTTCTATTCATTCTAATAGACGTCGTATAATGTCAAGGAGGCCGATATTTTTGCTTGCTGTAATAGTTGTATTAATATATTTCTCTTTAATTGTGTTTATGTTACGACCATTGCATAGAACAAAAAGTTTTTCTGGTAATATGATAAATCACCTCGGTTTGCGAGAAGCACCGCGAGTGAATTGGTGTAAGAATCTGCGATGGCGTTCGCCGCCCTCACCAAATGTGGTAGCCCTCGTCTCTTTTCCGGGCAGCGGTAATACTTGGCTTAGATACCTTTTGCAACAAGTTACAGGTAATTTTATTCTGATTGTTTTTTTTATGTTTTATCAAAAACATGTTGTTAATAGAGTATAACTCAAGTTACCCCAATTAAAGAGACTTTATTTTAGGCATAGTAACTGGTTCTATATACATGGACTATGGTCTGCGAATGCATGGCTTTCCAGCCGAGAATGTCACCGATGGGTCGGTGCTGGTAGTTAAGACCCATGAAGCACCTCCTTTAGAGCCAGACAAATTCAAGTCGGCCATCTTACTTATAAGGAACCCTAGAGATGCCATTTTGGTAACATTTGAGTAATACATTACCTTTTGCTCTTAATAAATTAAGAAGCAATAAGTTTTTATTTATAAAAATTTACAATTAAGCTAAATTTGATGTGCAGCTTTGTAAATTAAATTCAGCATTTTAGGAATGTTTCAATTTGCTTCAATATTACTATTTATAACTACTAGCTTTTTTAACGGACAAAAAATGGCAAAATATCAGATATAAGTATATATATTATTAGCACCATTTTTATTACATATATTTATAACTATTTGATTTATATTCTGCCTTCGTTATTGTTTTAATAGCAAGCATCGTGATTATTTGGTGTTGTCATATTCCAGTGTTCTGTTGCCGCTTCTAACAGTTTGCTTCTGCACTTAGATGAATTAATTAGGTAATTGATTAATCTTTATTTTTACATTACGCCTTCTACTTTATTTAATTTGTCTTATTATCACATGTCGTCATTAATACATTAATTATACACTGTTGGTTTCTTAATGTTGTAAAACTCTCCAGGCCGACTTCAACAGACTTCACAAGGGGCATATAGGGACAGCTCCAAAGTCGGCCTTCAAAAAGAGGACTAAACATAAAAGATCAGGTAAAAATCACCAGACAACCAGGCCTTATCTTATGGCCTTTGACTATGCCATTAATTATTATTGAACTCTGTCTTTGCAAGCTTTTAGTTGTCCAATGGATATTTTGTCCATATTTGGTGTCTACTGCCAGCTACTTTAACATTAATTATCTCATCTTTGTTACTAAACAATTGCTCCAGACTGGTCGAGCTACGTGTTTTCTCAGCTTGGTCTCTGGGAGTCCTTCCACCACATATGGCTGACCAAGTTCCCGGGGCCAATCCATGTGCTGTTCTACGAGCTGCTGGTGAAGGACACTGCCACCAGTCTGAGGGGGGTCCTCAATTTCATAAATTACACAGTTACCGAGGTGAGATGTTAGGACTGTTATTAATTAGGTGCTTTTGAAGCTATTTTCAGGGTTAATTAAATATTTTTGTTAAACAATTATCAATATTACCTTTCTAAACATAATACTTACAAAGTGATCAAAAGTAATAAAAAAAATGGAAAATCCAGAAGTTTGGCAAAGTCTGGCAATTTTTTTGTGTGGTTCTTCTCTGAGCAGTGTGTTTGGAACACTCAAACCTATTATAAGAGTGTTTGCAGGGCTTATTTCGATAAGTAGGTATGATATGGTAAGTCCTGTTTGCTACATCATATTGATTTATGTATGTAAATTCTCCAGGAGGACATGAGCTGTGCGGTGCTCAATCAAGAGGGAATATACCGAAGGAGGAAGAAGCATCAGAACTTTGAGCCGTTCACACAAGACATGTACCTCCAAATACACAGAGTGAAGAAGTCCGTGCTGCACATGGTCACGGATTATCAGAAGAGGAACTGATCTTACATTACTCGATGTACCAAAGAGAAAGCTTTTACTCTCACAGAGGAACTAGTTGTAAGCTGTAGTTGTAATTCATTCAGTTGTTACAGTGTTTGAGTGCTCAAGACGGTCGGTTCTGTTATCTGTTATACTAACTGCTCTGTTGCTCAATTACTATATTATTCAATTACTCAATCACTTAATGTACCTTAAAGAAGTACTTACATTTTTTTCTTATCTTATTGAATTGTTTATATATGGTCTTACTGTTGACTGTTTTGATGTCAAAATCTTGAGTCTATATTTGCAGAGTTCATTGACCTCAAGTTGTAGTCACAAGTATATTGTGTTTATATTTAGTATATTCAGTTGATTTTAGAACAACCCGTATGAGAAAAGTTATTGTTGTAAATTGTATTCTCTCATCTGTTCTCTGTTGTATGTAAATGTTGTCTGTGTTTGTGTTAAATGTTGGTTTTGTGTGTTGTGTTGAGTGTTTTGTGCGGACTTACAAGTGTTAAGTATGAGAACTATAGAATAACTGTAGTCCAGGGTTTCCAGCTGTCACAGACTTTCACTGTTTAGAGAAAATATAATACATTTGTTTTGTTAAAGTTTGAGAATTTCTCAGTAACCGGTACGTTATCTCGTAACTCGATCGCTTTAAAGTGGACTACGATTTGTATGAAATGAGAACAACGCTATTTATCGTAGATTCTGAAATAAAAACAACGCCGTCTAGTGGAAAGAATGTGAAATAAAAAAGCGCCATCTAGCATAACAAATGTAAAATTAAAACAACGCCATCTAGCGTAAAAATATAAAATAAGAATTACGCCATCTAGTGGAAAGAATGTGAAATAAAAAAACGCTATTTAGCATAACAAATGTAAAATAAAAACAACGCCATCTAGCGTAACGGATGTCAAATTGTCATTCCATACAAATCAAAGTTTAATTTAACGCGATCGAGTTGGTAAAAAATCTTGCTAGCCACTCTGAAACGTTTTTACATACGGTAGATTTGATTTATCCCACTAAATGTTTTTTTTTTTGTATTAAATATGTTATTACGGTAACTCTTTACAACGAATTCATACATTCGGCTTTTAATCTGTTAAATGATATATATTTTAGTACAAGAGTAAGTTATTCCCAATAAATGTATTTTTTTCCTATCAGTAGAAAAAATCGCTACGTATATTAAAATATTATTCCTCGATACTGAAGTAGTTTTGGCCTAATTTAGTCTATACTAGTCCGCTGAGTTCCTATGAAGTGTACAAAGTGTTATGATTTAATTAAAATATTATTTTTTTAATACTTAAGTGCATTTTCTAAACCTTTATTCCTTTGATACTTAATAAATGTATTTTTGTAAACTGATCTGATATGAATTTATTAAAATGTATGTCTGTATGTCATTGTGTTACTCTTCTCCGTCTCATCACTCACCGAGTATTCGCTTATGGAAATATTATCTTCCTTTCCTTTTCCCTTAATTTGGGGTCTCCTTATCACTGCGTCAAGCTTCTACTACTTCGTTTAGTTGGTAGTGGAACCGTTACTGGAACATAAGTTCCACGTAGCGAATCTCATAGTGTCGATAACGTTACTTGCGGAGGACGCCCGAGTATGATCTCGTTTATTATTATTGTAACTTTCATGGAGAGCTCTGGGCGTCTCTGTCGACCGAGATCTTCATCACCAACTACACCAACCCACCTGCTAGCAATAGCTAACAACTGGGCTTTTTGTCTCTTCCACCTGCTCCGCCGTACCGATGGACTCCGTAACTCTGGGCCGCGCTATACCCCGCGGTACTGGGTCCCCATCCGAACTAGACAGGTAGATAGAGACGAGTAGAGATTATAGGTGGTCGAGCCGAGCTGTAGTTCTTTGACTGCAGCTTGTATTACGCTGGCTTGACCGGGGAAGGACCACCCTCTCACAGAAGATCGACGTGTAACCAAATTTATTTGATTATGTTCCGTCGGTGTGCGAGAATCCGGAAGCCCAACTACTCCCCCCCTGCCAAACATGATAGCGATGCCTCTAAAAAATAAAAGTCTAAATACCCCAGGAAGATACCGGTTTTGATGAAGCCGGGGGACCCCTCCACGAGCAAAATCGGGGGAATGATTCTCGGATTTTGCTCGTACTGCCCTTCGTATCTGGGCAAAGTATAGCAGTTTGTGATTTCTGAGGGCAAACGACGGCAAACAGCGGCACCCCGCTCCACTCTAGATGTGGACTTTTGCAACATCCGGGGGTTTCACTCTAACCTAAACGCCGTCCACTACCACCTTGAGACGGCGCAGCCAGCTTTGTTGCTTTTGACGGAGACGCAGATATCTCAGCCTAACGACACGGCGTACCTATAATACTCAGGGTATAAACTAGAACATCATTTTATATACACGCGGGTGTATCTGTGTTCGTAAGGGAGGATATCTGCTACCGTCGCCTTCAGATTTTTGAAGGTCGGGACCTGTTCGTGCTCTGGCTGCGCTTGGACATGGACGATCACGTCAGAGTCGACGCGTGCCTCTACAGGTCTCATAGTGGTAATGCGGAAACAGATCAACTGTTGGGCCACGTTCAAGAGAAGATTGACGACCTGCTTTCACAGACTCCCTCCGCCGAAGTCGTAGCCCTCGGGGACTTCAACGCGCACAATACCGAATGATTAGGGTCACGTGCAACCGACTACGTGGGGAGATCTGTGTTTGACTTTGCTCTAGTAATAATGGAGATCAATATTAATCGACAGCTCCTAACGTACCTCGAGTATCACCAGTTGATCAATGACCGGCAGTATGGCTTTCGCTATGGTCGATCGATCTTCTTTTATACCTTACGCACCGTTGGGCAGCGGTTATTGAAAGCAAGGGAGAGGGTCTGACAGGCAGGCAGATCTGGATATGGTAAAAGCCTTCGATCGTGTATGGAACAAAGGGCTTCTTTCGCAGTTACCTACCTATGGGCTTCCCGAGAGTTTATGAAAATGGATCACCAGTTTTCTCCCAGGGCGGAGCATACAGATCGTTCTCGACGGTTTTTGCTCGGACCCCAAGCCCGTAAACGCTAGTGTACTCCAAGGCTGCGTGCTATCCCCAACTTTGTTCCTCTTGTACATGAATGATAGGTTGGATATTTCCAACATACATTGTTATGCAGATGACAGCACTGGGGATTTGGTATATTCCGGCCGTGCAGGTCTATCTCGGGAAAACGTCAACGAGTGCCGAAAGAAACTTGTATCTTCTATAGAGACCTCCTTAGCGATGGTCTCTGAGTGGGGTAACTGAGCCACGTTCAGTTGAATCCCCTAAGGATACAAGTTTGCGCGTTTACCACAAAGAAAACCTCATTTGTCGTATCTCCGCTCTTCGAGAGCACCCCTCTTATTGCCTCTCCAAGTATCAGTATACTGGGTTTCAACATTTAGAGCAATTGTTAGTTTCGTGGTCATCTAGAGAGCCAGGCTAAGTTGGCCTCGATGAAATCTGGAGTGACCAATAGAGCAAGGCCGTATTACAAACCTGGCCAAAGACTTGCGCTCTATATGACGCAGGTCCGGCCACATGGAGTACTATTCTCATCTCTGGTCATGATCACCCCAATATCAGCTTTTACCATTTCACCGCATTCGGATTGTCGGGGATCTGGTGCTCTGCGAACGGCTGGACTCTTTGGCATTGCTTAGAGACGTTGCATTTTTGTGCGTTTTCTACCGCATTTACAACGGGGAGTGTTCCGAAGATCTATTCGATCTGATGCCTGCTCCGAATTTCGTCACCGCACAGCTCGCCATCGCCTCCTTTACCATCCATACCACCTGGATGCGTGGCGATTTTCCACTGTGCGGATTTCAAGGACTTTTTTCCCACGTACCACTCGAATGTGGAATGAACTTCCTTCGGCGGTATTTCCAGATCGATACGACAGGGGTACCTTCGAAAAAGCCATATACTCCTATCTCCAAGGCCGGCAACGCTTTTGTTAACCCTCGGATGTTACAAGAGTTCATGGGCGGCGGTGATCAAACATCAACAGTGACCTCCAAGCTCGTTTGCACTTCTCTAATATAAAAAAAGAGTATTAGGTTCTACCAAACCTCGGGTGGAGGGCGCTTATGGAAATATCGTATTACATTTAATAGAATAATAATTAGTCAAAAACTATAAATTATTTCAAAAAACGCAGAACACAAAATAATAGTTTTAATAGTAAAAAAATCTCTGCTTATAAGTTATATAGGACACATTAAATTGCGGAAAATTTACTCTACTTTGAGGATAAATATAAAAAAAAATAGGCCAGGAATTCGAGTACACTATAAATCGTAATAGATAAAATTTTATAACTTAAGTCTGACTCGGACGAAGGCGCCAGAAAACTTGGTACGAATTAAAAAGCATTGCGATGATTTAATTTATTTCTGAGACACAAAAATAATAATACAATACTACTTTGTCGACTACTTATATGAAACAATTAACTTTCAAAATTCCTAATCACACAGTATGATTATGATTTAAAATTGATTTCAAAGGTTCGAAATTGAAAAATGATGACCAAATATGTTGTTACGGCTCCAATTATCTGCAACAAACATTTAAATACAGTAAAATAATAATTCATAGTTTTTCTTGGAGCTATTTTCTATCGTCCAACTTAATCGGGTTTTTAATTACATAGAGGATTTGTACAAACGGTCTTTAAACAAAACTGTCTAAATGCCAAAATAAACAAGAGCTACATAAGAATCTTATGTAGCTCTAGCTTATACTTCACTGACACCTCTAACTCCGCGCCAAGCGTTAGAGCGGGTTGACGCTGCCTAGTTCAGAGTTTTAAAACTCGATTGTCAATATATTACAGTAGGTTCGCAAAGGGTACGTTTTTTCCGATTGAGATTTTTTCTTTTAAATTAGCAAATCTTTGCAAGCTATGTAACAAAATATCAAGACTTATCGATATATTTATATTTTATCGATTTTCAAAAGCCGCTTATCTCCTATCTGGCAATTCGATTCGAGAGCGAATACTCGGTTTTTATGTTGCGTTCGATATGATCATATTTCGCTAACTTGTCGAACGATGTGTAGAAAGTATTTGAAAAGTATACCAATACCTGTATTTTAGGTTATATAACATTACAATAATAATAACTGGTATTGGAAATTATTACAATGGCATTAAAAATAGCTTTCTACTAACGTCTTTCTGTACTCCTCGTGAAGGCAGTCGACCGATAACTACTACTCATTATAAGTGTAATTGTTAAGGTCTTCCGCTTTAGGAATGATAAAAGACAAACCGTTACTGTCAGAGGTCTGGACATTGTGCACATTCCCAGAGGCGAATAAGAAGGCTGATTTAATACCAACTGCTTACAGAACATATTTAGTTCAGCGAGGGTTGGGTCACTTGTCGATGAGATAGTACGCATCATTAAACACACCAGCACTTGCGTTTGGTTCATCTGATGGAAATAAACAAGTGTGCAGTAAATACGTATGTGCTGATTATAAATCTCATCACTTTTAAGGACCTGTGAGTTGTTACCTCCTCCTGAGTGCGGTGACAGGGTTCCACGACGAGAAACATATCACAAATGTGAAATAAGCACCAAAATAGTTGTAATATTACATTCGCTTTCCAGTCCATGGAATCATCTTTAAAAAAAAGATCTACATTCTAATTAAAATTATAAGATAGGATCGTGAATTCTGATAGTAAGTAGTTATCAAAATTTAACAATCTATTTAAAATTTCGTAGGTAATATAAATGTAAGAAATAGGTAACATACAAAGTGATGTGATCATGTAATATGGCGTTATCACTAACTGCAGGAAAAAGTTTACAATAATAAGCATAAGTACTAAGCCGTGTCCACGATCTAACTGTCTCAAGACGTCGCAGACTGCGCCGTAAGCCGTTGCTAAATCTCTTATACTCTTCTTGTTGGGAACATGTCTTATATTTTTGGGCTCACCTAAAAAATAAAACAAGATATAAAATCAGTAAGGAATCACATTCCGAATGACTCTGAACAATAAATGGTAAATAAAATATATTATTATTCATTTGCCTCTTGGCAATATGTTAGTTAATATTACTTACTTGAAGAAGTTTTGCTAATTGCTGACATAAAATCGACTACAGTATTTGTCCTTTTAACTGATGGACGTCGGAATAAATAATTATTAATTGTCGTAATTCCATTGTTGTCAGAATTAATTGAATGATTATCAAATTTCGAGTCTCCTTAAAAAGAAAAGAATACTTATGAACCTTGAACCTTAACTCTTTTATACCTTTATTCTTTAAAATCTGCAAAATAACTTATAACTGGTGCTTTGTTTGTAGATATTCATCACTGATCTTATCCTTTTTTTCAATAGTTATCGCATGCGGATCACAAACCGTCGGTAACCAAATGGTCAAGTATCTTAAAGTTATGTGTTAACTTTCTTTAGTAGATGAAAAACTTGAGTAAAGATCTCTTCTGTTGGAATGCGATCCTTTTTATGTCCCACTCATGGGGGCCGATTTGTTTCCCTTCTAATGATCCTAGTGACTGTGTTGCGTCTGTAGCTGACGTGATACTTCAGGGCATGGAACTATTCGTAACACTTAGTGGCAGATCACGGCCTTGGTTTGATGCATTTTTCAAGGCTGCAGCAGCTGGTAAACGACTGGTTTATCAAGCTTGGGCTAATGCTTTGGTCAATAAGGATCCGAGCTCTAGAGTTCTGAAGAGGAAATATAATCGTGTCTCCGGATTTTTCAAACGGAAAATTGCTAGAGCAAAGTTCGTCATGCATGTCGTCAAAATTGGGGATCAGCTGGCAAAGTACCCGCCTGGAACGCGCAAGTTCTCGGCGCTTTCTAAAGCCACTTTGGGAAAACCATCCCTACCGCCATTGTACACTAGGAACGACTCTCTGGCCCACACGGCAAAAGAGAAAGCCGATCTCTTGGGCATTCTTTTTGCCTGAAACTTGACTTTGGACGACCAGGGGAAGACACCGCGGTGTCCAAGCTTAATGCCGGAAATAGTTTTACGGCAAAAAATCATCCTTAAAGCCCTCCTTTCGTTGGAAGTTCATAAGTGGGCCAGATGGTATATCTCCAACTGTGCTACGAACATGTACCCCTGAGTTGACACCAGTGCTAACGCTTTTAATTTCGGTTCTCCTACCTTAAAGGCGTAGTCCTGGTCCCGGTCCGGATCCCTAAAAAAGGTGATAGCTCGGACCCAGCTAAATACAGACATATCGCCATTACCTCTTTTTTCTCCAAAGTAATGGAGAGCATAAACAAAAAACAGTGCACCTAGAGGATCACCAGTTGGTGAATGACCGGCAATATGGCTTTCGCCATGGTCGATCGGCTGGTGATCTTCTGTTATGTCTTACGCACCGTTGAGCAGGTGTTATTGAAAGCAAGGGAGGGTCTGGCAGTTAGTCTAGATATGGCGTAAGCCTTCGATGGTGTACGACAAAAGGGGCTTCTTTCGAAGCTACCTTCCTATGGGCTTCCCGAGAGTTTATGCAAGTGGATCAACAGCTTTCTCACTGAGCGGAGCATACAGGTTGTACTCGTCGGTTTTTGCTCGGACCCCAAGCCCGTGAACGCTAGTGTACCTCAAGGCTGCGTGCTATCTCGAACTCTGTTCCTCCTGCACATCAATGATATGTTGGATATTTCCAACATACATTGTTATGCGGATGACAGCATTGGGAATGCGGTATATTCCGGTCTCTCTCGGGAAAACGTTGACGAGTGCCGAAAGAAACTTGTGTCTTCTATAGAGATCTCCCTGGGGATGGTCCCTGAGTGGGGTGAACTAAACCATGTTCAGTTCAATCCCCTAAAGACACAGGTTTGCGCGTTTACCACTAAGAAAACCCCATTTGTCGTATCACCGCTCTTCGAGAGTACTCAACTCTTTGCCTCGCCAAGTATCAGACTACTGGGTCTCGACATTTCGAGCGATTTTCAGTTTCGTGGTCATCTCGTCGTGGAGAGCAAGGCCAAGTTGGCCTCGATGAAATTGACAGTGATCAATAGAGCGAGGCAGTATTTTAATCCTGGCCAAAGACTTGTCCTCTACAAAGCGCAGGTCCGACCACACATGGAGTACTGTTCTCATCTCTGATCAGGATCACCTCAATATCAGCTTCTACCATTTGACTGCGTACAATGGAGAGCCGTTTGGATTGTCGGGAACCCAGTGCTCTGCGAACGGCTGGACTCCTTGGCATTGCGTAAAGACGTTGCTTCACTGTGCGTCTTCCATCGCATTTACTACAGGGAGTGTTCCGATGACCTCTTCGATCTGATGCCTACCGCCGAATTTCATCACCGCACAGTGCGCCATCGCCTCCAATACCATCCCTACCACCTGGATGCGTGGCTATGCTCCACTGTGCGGTTCTCAAGGACATTTTTTCCTCGTACCACTCGCTTGTGGAACGAATTCCCTTCGGTGGTATTTCCAAATCCGTACGACATGGGTACCTTCAAAAAAGGCGTTTACTTCTTCCTTCCTACCTTCAAGGCCGGCAACATTCTGACTTGTGAATCCTTGGATATTGCAGGAGTTCATGGGCGACGGTGATCACATACCATCTGTGACCGTCTCGTTGCCCTCTGAGCAACGAGACGGTCTGAGCTGAGCTCGTTTGCCCTCCTCTTAAATAAAAAAAAATACCACTCAGATCTGGAATGAACTTCCGTTGATGATATTTCCGGATCGATACGACCTTCGAAAAAGGCGTATACTTCCAACTACCAGGCCGTTATATATACTTTAGTTATGATCATTGAATGAAACTGTAGTAGTTCATACAAAAAAATTGTAATTTAATACTACCGATTTTGTTGACAGCTAGTCATAAAAAAAATGCAAAACTACCTTCGTTTTCCAGATTATAACGTATTTGTTCTTTTAGGCCTTCATTAATGTTCTGTAATATTGTTTGTAGCTGCAACGCTAGCAACACGAATTGTAACTCGACCAATAAAATGAGGATATACTCATAGTACAGGAAAGAGTACATCAGTAATGTTCGAACTAAAATATAAACATAACTTGTAGCATTTACGTAAACATACAATACATTAGGGTGTCATTTTTATTACCTTCTTTACCCCTGAAAGCCTCTATTACGTATCCATACAGATCCCACAATATAAGTAAACAAAGTCCACCAGATATCAATATAACTGTTACTCGTAATTTTTTTTCCGTTGAGTCTGGTTTTATTTTAATACCTATAAACATTTTGATCTAAAATCAAATAAAAGATAAGTCATCTATACTATGATAATAATTGATCAAGTTTTTATATAACTTTACTTTTATAATTTGTTTTAAGGTATTGATATTGCAGGCAATACGGCCAGGCCCTTGATATACGCTGACGCTTGTTATCAGTATTACTATAGAAAAATTAGCGATCCATACTAATCGTGAGGTTGGTGTGGACACCCGCAGTGACCGCGATGGTTCTGTTAGATCTATTGCGAAACCAGCTAAAACAACCGCGTCTGAAAAATTTAGATATCTTTATCCATAAGTTGGATTTGTCATCATTGTCATACTTCTATTGTATAACGTTGATTTGACTTTGATACCTTGCTAAATCATGCGGTTCTCAAGAACTTACAATAGATAATATTTAAGTATATATATTTGTAAGACTAAGAACATTATTTTTAAGGTTTTATTAAAGAAACAAAAAAGGAAAGGATAAAACTCAATTTCTCGATTCCACGATCAATTATAAAGTAATCAAGGAAAGTATCATATTGAACTGAGTATTTACAGTAGCAGATATTTTGACTTTGGAAACTTACTAATAAAGGTAACAAGGATATAGCTGTACACAGTGAGATAGCGAGAGATGACAGGCCCTCTCTGTGTCAAAGTAAACGGTGCTACACCAGCAAAACGAGAAACGCGAAAGACGGCCGCCAACACACCCTCACACAGAGCCTCTCGCAAATCTTCCATCACTTTTCATATGTATCACTAATGTTTAATCTGAAATGGCTTCCTTATCAAATATTATAAAACTGTATTTGATCGAACTCTAAACTTTATTATCAGAGGATAATCACCCGTCGCTCGTAGGACATTAATGAATTAAGATTTATATTTGTGATTAACGTAAAAGATTGATGGTTACGTACCTATTGCGTTTATTTAACATCAAACTAACATTTTGTTTAGTTATTTTGTTGTACTAAATAATCGTAGTTACTATGTTAGTTCAGCGTCATAGACTGCTTTTGATACAATATAATATAAACGAAAAGCCGTCGTGTTGTCAAAATGTAATATATTTATGTATGTCCTGTATTGTTTATTTGTTAACTTGGAAGACATATATATTACATATACATTTAGGTATCTACGTGAGAGCAGGCTCAAGAGGCAAAGCGGGAACTGACATAATTTTGCTATATTTCTACATGTTTTCTAACATATCTAGAATATTTTAGATACTATAGGGAAACTAATAAAGATGTTTGCGATTTAAAACTCATTAATTATAGAGTTTTTCACCATTTAATTAGAAAAGTTAAATTATAATTATTGTGAGCACGCCTTCAATATAAAATATTAAGTTTTTTTATTTCCAGTTTATTTGAAGGAAATTCTGAATCTACCGATAAATAATAGACATCTATTGTAATAAGTCACATTTTTTAAAACCTTTCGTGATATGCTAAACATAAATTTAATACACTGTTAATAATCACAGCGATAATTCATAATCAGTTTTAGGATCTCCTTAAAGTACCATTATTGTAAGCTACGCGTAAAGCGATGACTAATTTTACATAACAATAGAAATGAAATAAGGGAGTGATATCTCTTATACATAGAAAGAAATTAATGCTAAATAACAATAATAAGACAATAATTAAGAGAAGATCATTAAATAATAATAATAATGATAACATTGTTACTTATTCAGCTTCTCTTCTCAATTTTAATATAATAATGTAATTTTTGATCCTATGTATACTTACTTTTATTTCAACTTCCATGAAAGATATCAAAATTTAAACTTTACTTAAAAGGTTTTGGATTGATCGATTTGGGTCAAATATGCACCTGTTTGTTATATAACTTGCTTCATAACAACTCTGTCATAGAAGTCTTGGTAGGTACCAATCCATAACTAGAATTATTATTCAAAACCTCTATTAATCGATTTCACAATCTTTTCATAATCTTATTTTTAAGCAGAAAATTTTGGAATGTGCGAAAAAAGTTGTAATCGCTTGGTTATTTTAACTCAAATCTCTCATAAATCTCTCTCTGATAACTCGTATAAAATGGAAAATATAAGATATGTAAGGTATAAAATATTTTTTGTCCCCGTGTTGTTATTTTAGACAGATATTGTCGCATTCGCATCTAATGTATAAGAACATGAGCAGAAACTTTGTGAAGTGTTCTCCAGATTTCTAAAATGAACGGAAAATTTACCCTGACAAATCTAAGTTTCTTAAGACACACACATATATATGTATATATAAAGATAGAAACCTTTTTATGGAGTCTCAAATGCAATGCAATAGTTATTTTTATTTTAGTTTTGACATTCACTTTATAAAACTATTCGATTAAAACATAACCTTGTTAATTTACTTACTAATTAAGAATAAAAAAAGTTAATCTTGAAAGAAACTCTTATTTTATTCCAGAAGTATTTAAATATTTTCATCATAGTTAAAATATAAGCACGCATATATATTATTTTAATTTTAAGACTGATTTATATAAGTTTTACACTCATTATCTATTATTTTGAAGGTCTAAATTGATCATTAATAAGTAAAAATGTTATCACACAGCCAACAATCTGTAACAAATAACCTACATGTCAAACAAATAATTATTTAAAATATAAAGTCTGAAAACATTTCATTAACAAATAGTATTTCAAATATACTAAATGAGTATATATTTTAATCATGTTCTAATTAAATATTTACATACTGTAGCAATCAATGGTCTACTGAAGTTGAATAATCCGAGTGGGGTGAAAGTGTATTGCTTGAAAAGAAACTGTTCTATGAAACTGTCCAACGCATCGTGAAGAGCACTGCCGCGAGGAATTTTGGTTAACAGTTTACTTACAACTATTTTTGTACTCTCCATCTGAAACATACAAATATGTACCAGTCGCCTATTTACCAAAAACAAAAATTAATAATAATAATACAATATGCTTTTATAAAGATTTATACGATTACATATAAATCATTGCTGACGGTTTAAAACTTAATAAATCAAAATGTTTATTTTGTATTAAATGTACCTTCCAACATAGATATTTTAACAACAATTGTAATATGTGATATATATATAAAGTAATGTCTCACCTCGTTATTCAGGCGGTGGAAAGGTTCTATCAGTAATACAACTTGGATGCTATTGTTCAATAGCCACATAACAAGTAAAATAAACTTCTGTTTGGAGTAAATCCATGTAGCTTTAAAACAATAGTTGAAGCGTTAGTTACTTGTGAATATCTTAAAAGATCACAAGCTTTGAACTTTTTCATAGCTATTTTATTCATGAAAGTAACACTATTTTATGACCTTCATGACTAGTATTGGAAAGTAACTGAATACAATTAAAATATGATATAAAATATGTTGTGTCTTGTTTGTGATTTTTTAATGAAATGTTACTTACAATAAAGGTTTAATTTGTAAATAATGCATTTTATTTAATGTACCTAATAGCATTATTTATTAATTTTTTTACCAGATGTTATATCAAGTACTCACCAAATTGCGGGTAGACTAACAATGCTTTATATATTGAAATAAGGATACGAATGACCATTTTGAATAATATCATTATTGAAAGCAATCCTTCTGCCTGTACTAGTTTAGTTACCACTTCACATATCGAATGATATGATCTAGATAGGTTGTATATCTTTTTGTAGGCGCTGTGGCTGTCTGAGTTGAGCGAAAAGAATAATCAGTATAAATACCATTACAAAATATTTATATAATTATAATATTGTACATAATATGTGTGTCAATAGTATGCCATGTTGCCATGTTGCCATGTATTGTTACAAATTTTAGGGTTTTACTTTTTTTTTAAAAATACTAATTTGGAACTTATTTATTATGTTAAGAACTATGAATAATTAGCTTCCATGAGACATGTTGTTCTCGTGATTACTATAAAGTTCAATATGGAATGGGGTGATGAAGGAATACGAAAGTATCGTCGCTCATTTTCAAGATTTTTCAACACTTTGATAGTGGTAATATATACCGCCACTGAAAACTTTGAAAGATCAGTCTCGATTTAATTTACGTAACGTATATAAATTTTATTTCTATAACATCAATTTACAAACTGCACTTCATTCCATATTCATTGTCAGCGATCCTGTTTTTGAGGCAATTCTTATTATTTAATCAAACTAATATTAATTAATAATTAAAACGAAATATCCCTTTACCGTTGTTATTGTTAACTGTACCTTCATGAGCAGTGCACTGTGATAGTCTACGATTTATTTCTTTAGCGGTTAAACAAAGAATTGTAGCGAGAAATAAATATTGCATTTGCAACATCAACATAATACTATGACCGAGTTGAATGGCGACACTCAAGCATATAGCTTCAGCTGTAAAGAAATAAATTAAATTGAAGTTATAATTAATGCGAAGATGAAGAAAAACGTTAAAAATTATTACTTACAGGGTATATTTTGACGAAGGTCAAAGGTCAAGTTAAATAAGTATATTGCACAATTGAATAACAAAGATCCAAACATGGTCAGTATTACATTCCGATCTGTTGGATCAGAGGAGCAGTGGTATTTGATTCTAGCGCGAACCTGGGTGATGTATAAACGTTGTACAGACTTACGAACTTTACTTTATTAATATTATATACAGAAAACATCTAAGATGAATGTTTATCATATGGCGTCATCCCATAACAACCCAACAAAATACTTTTTTATTTAAAAAACTTTAGTCAAAACCGTCTGTTGTAATGGTTATTATATCCGTCAGTTATCCAATCAGATGAAATAAATTTGTTAAATAAATTATAAAACAAGGTGAGTACAGTCGGTATATATAGACAATTAATCGTATCCTACCCGTTCTATTTGATTTATTATAGTCATCAAATATTCCATTCGGTGTTTTCCTTTCAGAACTGCTACACTTGTTATTACAATATTTGGTAAAGCAAGAGTTGAAAGAATTGTGATTCCCTCTTGAGTATGGATACAGTTTTTGAATAGTAGTAGACAAAACATAGAAATTAGGATTATATCTGTAAACAAACACGTCAATATAGTAAATCTTCCTAAAAAACCAGTGCTGTCGGTATGGAAACACCTCCGATGGCAGTTATTTTTTGTGGTACACGCTGAATCGTTTATCTGCTGGAGATTAAACATTTTTTCATTTTAACCCATTATGAAACCTGGTATAAATTTTCTATTCTACCAACCTCTACGTTCGGCCGATTGAGAATGCTCAATATATTTCTGGGAAGTGAAAGAAGGTGGCTCGTAAAGAAGAGTTTTGTGTCATATACCTTCAAAGGCTTTTCCAACAGCCCGACTAATTTTTCGACCCTAAGATCATCGCGAAAGCCATATTGCTTGATTAATAGACATCCACTTGGTGAGCCACGAGCTAACAGTTAACAATGCTCTTCTTTATTTTGTAAAACAGGAGGTAACATAACAGGTAAGGAACAGTTTTAAATACAGATTTAGCCAGTTGTAAAATGAGCAAACTCAATCATACTTATAAGGAAGATAAATATAGAGCCCAAAATAAATATGATGCTCGAATGACTGATGCGGTAGACGCCGTTGCGAACGCATGTGAAGCGAAGCGGCGCAAGGCCAAACAGACGCAGCACTCGCAGCACCGTGGCCATCGCGCCGCTCACCTCGCACCCCACACGTGCTCTCTTCAAATTCACCAACATATTCACTGATGTCATATGTTTCATAACACAAGTTAAAATAAACTCTAACAGTGTCACAAACAACAAAACGATTCTATAGTAATTTAGATAATCTTTATAGATAAGGTATATTGTGTGCTTTATTTTATTACATGACTAACGAGTAGACGGCGGACCAATGTGGACATGATAATGGTGTCGTTACCGATGGAGATCTGCAATTTTTTTTATGTGCAGATGCGTTACCTGTCATTAGCAAATGCAAGTCAAAAATACTAGGGAGGGGGTTTTTGGAATTTGGCTTCCTCAACCATCCCTTCCATATAGCTATCTATTTTAAGCTGTTATGTGATCCCGGGGAGTCATCTGCAAAATGGTTATTATAGTAGTTTATTTTAGTAAGGAACTGTATAATTTTAAAACAACAGCATAAACTTATTTATTTATTTAGTTAAATAACTTTGTTGCATACACAAATAATTATGTATAGAATGTACAGAATCAGTAAAACAATAACCGATCTTATCACTAAAATGATCTCTTCCAGGTAACCTACAATTACGAACATAGCGATACTGATAGGCGGGGAATACATATACAAATTATAATGTAATACAGATAAATTAATGTAATATAAACTTACGTACATTTGTACATATATATATATAATCTTATTATATATATACGAGGGAACTTCCCGGCCCGAAGGGCCGGAAAGGGTCAAATGTCACGTATAAGGTTGGCACCCACCCTATTTTGTAGCCTGATTCAATAGCTTTTTTTTGATGTATTACACATTATTGTGTGATTTGTGGGTGATAAGTGATGCGCGTGCATACAGAGTCAATTAGGTCATTATTATATAGTAAGGATAATAAGATTTTAACACATTATCTGAGAAATTACGAAAAAAATGTTATTTCTGTAAAATCTGATGCCTCTGTCTGTGGTTGAGATAACCACAAGATGATACTTTTGTGTAAAGGTAGCATTTTGCATATTTTGTCACATTTGATTAATTATCTTCTTACCTTCAATAGTTAGTATATAGTTTCCAGTGCGTGACCAATTGCTTACGTCGCTTCTATCCCCAAAATCTTTAATCCAACGCTTTTCTCACATTACCGTCCAATTGCAATACTTACTTTTTTGTCTAAAGTTCTTGAGTGTGTTGTGTTCTTGCACAACTGTCACCGTTTCTTTAATTCCAAAAATATTATTGTCTCTACCAGTCTGCTATACGCAAGGGTCACAGCACTGTTACGGCATTAACGAAGGTGTGTGATAGTATAAGGTTTGGCATTGAAAACAAACGAGTGACGATCCTGAAACTGTTTGAATTTTCGAACGCGTTTAACTCAGTTGACTTTGATATTCTTTTAGTTATCCTTAAATCCATTAATATCTCGTCAACAGCTATCGATTGGTTCAAGTCTTACTTGTATAAACGCACATAATGTATCTGTGACCAGGAAAAACTATCGTCTCAGTGCTGGTGTTCCGCAAGGGGGTGTCTTATCTCCGTTACTTTTTTCTATCTTAATAAATACTCTCACTAATCTTCTTTCCTGGTCAAATCATCTATTTGCTGATGTTGATCACCTGTAAGTATCATCTCATGTTGAAGTTGTCCCTGATGCAATCAAGCGCCTGAACTATGATTCGAATGTAGTTTGCGGTTGCAGTAATTAGGTTACAAGTGAACGCTAGCAAAACCCAACTTATTATTTTAAGCAACTCCCAACAAATTTAAAAGCATAAATTCGCTTTATACCTATATACCTACTTATCTTGATGTTTCTATACTATTCTTCAGTAATAATATAAGAAAATCCTGGTATTATCTTTGTTTTATGGATTATCGCCACTGGACTGCCCTATAAGATGACATCGGGTGATAGCTGTGTTAGAGAATTCAGGAATATGAAGGTTTTGATAAACAGTTTTACACAGTAAACGGTCATTACAGTGGTGACCTCATCCATTTTTGTCATCTCTGGAACTCCGTGAATCAGTTAAATCTTTCATTTGCTTCTGGTCTTCTCTTGATTTATTTGACAACTTAGAATTTCAACTTACTCAAATAAAAATACTTGCTTGATAAAACAAAGTTTCGGAAAGTGTTAAATTGTCCAGCAATGTTTGATGTGGGACTTGTAGCCATCATCAATCATTGTTTTACGATTTGACGCCATTATGAATGTTAGTGACGAGTCAGTTAATATCACCACGACACTAGAATTTCGGATTTTCTGGATCACCCACTGAACATAACCAAATAAGTTTGGTTACTACATGTCGATCTTCGGTGAGAGGGTGGTCCTTCTCCGGTCGAGCCAGTCCAATACGAGCTGCAGTCAAATAACTACATTCAGGCACTAACACCACCGCGACGACCACGCCAGACAGGTATTACTCGAGCGACGGCTCTGCCAACCCTCGGGCCGAGGGCGATTAAAGATATATATTATATCTAATAAAATACCAATTAGACTGTTCGCGGTTAATAAAATAACTACTAAAATAAAAAAATCTCTAAATAAACTAAATAAGTCATACAGTATACATTGAACTACGGAAAACTTAGTCTATTTTGAAGGTAAATAAAAAAAAAAAATTGATAATATATATAATAAAAATAAACTACTAGGATTCGAGTACACTTTAAATCATAATAGATTGAATTTTGTAATCTAAATCTGACTCATACGAAGTCGCCTGAAAAACTTAGTATAAATTAAAAAGCATTGTGATGATTTAATTTAATTCTGAGAATCAAAAATAATAATACATTTGTCCACGACCTATATGGAAATATTAACTTTCACAATTCCTAATCACACTATGATTATGACTTAAAGTTGATTTCAAAGGTTCGAAATTGAAAAATGATGACCAAATATGTCGTCACGGCTCCAATTATCTGCAACAAACATTTAACTACAGTAAAATAATAATTCATAGTTTGACTTTGAGCTACTTTCTGTCGACCAACTTAATCGGGCTTTTAATTACAATAAGGTTTTGTGAGGGAGCGTTTTTAAACTAGACTGTCCAACAACTGCCAAAATAAACAAATACTACATAAGACCCTTCCTATACGTGGAAAGTATTTGAAAAATTCCTAAGTTAGGTTATATAACATTACAATAATAATAACTGGTATTAGAAATTATTAGAATGGCATTTGAAAAAGTATTTTACTAACGTATAACGTCTTTCTATACTTCTCGTGAAGGCAGTCGGCCGACAGCTACTACTCATTATAAATATAATTGTTAAGATATCGTTTTAGGAATGCTAAAAGACAAACCGTTACTGTCAGAGGTCTGGACATTGTGCACATTCCCAGGGGCGAGTAGGAAGGCTGATTTAACACCAACTGCTTACAGAACATATTTAATTCAGCGAGGGTTGGGTCATTTGTTGATGAGATAGTACGCATCATTAAACACACCAGCATATGCGTTTGGTTCATCTGATATAAACAAGTGTGCAGTTAGTACGTATTTGTTGATAATAAATCTCCTAAATGTTAAGGATCTTTGAGTTGTTACCTCCTCCTGAGTGCGGTGACAGGGTTCCACGACCAGAAACATATCACAAATATGAAATAAGCACCAAAATAGTTGTAATATAACATTCGCTTTCCAGTCCATGGAATCATCTTCAAAAAAAAAGATAATTAAATAATCATGAATTCTCATTGTATGTAGTTATCAAAATTTATCAATCTATTTAAAATTTCGTAGGTAATATAAATGTAAGAAATAGGTAACATACAAAGTGATGTGATCATGTAATATGGCGTTATCACTAATTGCAGGAAAAAGTTTACAATAATAAGCAGAAGTACTAGGCCGTGTCCTCGATCTAACTGTCTCAAGACGTCGCAGACTGCGCCGTAAGCCGATGCTAAATCTCTTATACTCTTCTTGTTGGGAACATGTCTTATATTTTTGGGCTCACCTAAAAAATAAAACAAGATAGAAAATCAGTAAGGAATCACATTCCGAATGACTCTGAACAATAAATGGTAAATAAAATATATTATTTTTCTTGGCAAACTATTAGCTAATTTAACTTACATGAGGAAGTTTTGCTAATTGCTGACATAAAATCGACTACAGTATTTGTCCTTTTAACTGATTGACGTCGGAATACATAAGTATTGATTGCCGTTATTCCATTGTTGTCAGAATTTATGGAATGGTTATCAAATTTCGCGTCTCCTTTAAACAAAAAAAAATAATTATGAACCTTGAATCTTAACTCTTTTATTGTCTTTAAAATCTGCAAAATAACTAATAACTAATATCTGACGCTGCGATTGTAGATATTTACAACTAATCTTATCCTTTTTTTTTAGTCGCAACCCGTCGGTTTACTAATTGGCCAGGTATCTTAAAGTTATGTGTTGACTTTCTTTTGATGAAAAACTTGAGTAAAGAACCTCTTTTGTGTTTGAAAATACGTCAAGTATTCAACTGTTATTTTAGATTAATTCACCTCTTCGTCTTCTACGTAGGATATTTACTCAAAATAGGGATATTTATTTTCGACCTACCGACACTGAGTACTGATCGTACCCCGGGTATTAACTCAAACATCATTTATACCACACACTGGGGTATCTGTGTTCGTAAGGTTAGATATCTGCTACCGTCGCTTTCCGATTTTTGGACGTCGGGACCTGTCTTTATTCTCGCTGCGCGTGGGCATGGACGATCATATCACAATCTACGCGTGCTGCTACACGTCAAATAGTGGTAATGTAGAATTGGATCAGCTCTGGAGCCTTGTCTAGGCAAGGATTGACGACCTGCTTTCACAGACTCCCTCCGCCGAAGTCGTTATCCTCGGAGACATAACGCGCACAATACTATGCGGGGAAAATTGTTTTTAACTTTAGTCTTTTAAATGGTGTGTCCCAGTTTACTAAAACGCACAGTCGTCTACCGGACGTGAACAGCCATGTGCCCTCTTTGTTGAATCTTCTGCTGACTACAAATCCTGGAAAGTACCAGGTCACTTTCTTGGCAACCCTAGGAACCTCTGAGCATTTCTTGGTAGTATACATTCAATGTCTTGCTAGCACAAAACATGCGATCTGACGCGTTTGGCACTACAAGTCAGCGGACTGATATGGAATATGATCCTTTTTTATATTCTACTCATGGGGGCCGATTTGTTTCCGTCCTAATGATCTAATAATTGTTTGTGCTGCGACGATAAATGATGTGATATTACTGGGCAGATAGCTATTAGTACCAAGCTCTGTGGTACCCCATGGTGGCAGATCGCGGTCTCGGTTTGATGTGGTTTTTAGGGCTGGCAGTAGCTGACTAATAGCAGGCGTAAAAAGCTTGATGTAAAGCGCTATAAAGAAGAAATTTATACGTCCAGAATCCAGAGAGCGATAACGCCTCTATTTCAGTACTCCTATTTTAAAGGCATAGTCCCGGTTTCTTGAAATCCTTGTCTACCCGATCCCTTCAAAAGATGATATCTCGTACCCAGCTAACTGAAGTCCTTTCGCTATTTTTTTCTTTCTTAAATAATGGAGAATATCACTAACGGAGAGCTTCTAACGTACCTCGAGAATTGCTATTGAAAATTATATTATATTGATTAATGATATTATATTGAGGGTCTGGTATTAAGTCTGGATATGATGAAAGCCTGCGATTTTGTATGGTACAAGGAGCTTCTTTCGAAGCTTTCTTCTTATGGGCTACCCGAATTTATGCAAAGTAGATCACCTGCTTTCTCACTGGGTGTAGGATATAGGTTAACGCTATTAGCTATTCCCGACTCAGTTTCTGCAACAAATCAATATAAGTTGGATATTTCCAGCCTAGATTGTTATACGGATGACAACATTGGAGATGCGGTATATTCCGGCAGTACACGGTTCTCTTTTGGGAAAACTTTGACGAGCGCAGAAGGAAACTTGTTTCTTCTATAGAGATATTCTTGGCGATAGTTTCACAATGGGTGAACTGAACCTCATTCAGTTTAATCTCCAGTCATCACCTGCAGTACTATCCCAACCATTTGGATGCGTGGAGTTATTTTACTGTGCGGTTTTCAAGGACTTTTTTCCCAATACCATTCAGATATGGAACGATCTTCCTGTGATGGTATTTCCGGAGCGATACGACATACTTTCAACAACCAGGCCATTATATATACTTTAGTTATGAACATTGAATGAAATAATAGTAAGTAGTTCATACAATTAAAATAAATTGAAATTGTAATTTAATACTAACGATTTTGTTGACATGTAGTTGTATAGAAATGCAAAAACTTACCTTTGTTTTCCAGATTATAACGTATTTGTTCTTTTAGGTTTTCATTAATGTTCTGTAATATTGTTTGTAGCTGCAACGCTAGCAACACGAATTGTAACTCGACCAATAAAATGAGGATATACTCGTAGTACAGGAAAGAGTACATCAGTAATGTTCGAACTAAAATATAAACATAACTTCTAGCATTTACGTAAACGTAACTTACAACACATTAGGGTGACATTTTTATTACCTTCTTTACCCCTGTAAGCCTCTATTACGCATCCATACAGTTCCCACAATATAAGTAAGCAAAGTCCACCAGATATGAATATAACTGTTGTTCGTAATTTTTTTTCTGTTGAATCTGGTTTTATTTTAATACCTGTAAACATTTTGATCTAAAAACAAATAAACGATTAGTCATCTCAACCATGATAATAATTGATCAAGTTTTTATATGACTTTACTTTTATAATTTGTTTTAAGGTGTTGATATTGCAGGCAATACGGCCGGGTCCTTGATATACGCTGACGCTTGTTATCAGTATTACTATAGAAAAATTTGCGATCCATACTAATCGTGAGGTTGGTGTGGACACCCGCAGTGACCGCGATGGTTGTGTTAGATCTATTGCGAAACCAGCTAAAACAACCGCGTCTGAAAATTAAGATATATTTACTCATAATTTGGATTTATCATCATTATCATACTTCTATTATATACCACATTATAATGTATAAAGTTTATTTGACTTTGATACCTTGCTAAATGATGTGGTTCTCAAGATATTTCCTTCGATGTTTAAAGAGATAACATCTAAGATATATATACACAAGATTGAAAACATATTTTGAGGTTTTAATAAGGAAGCAAAAAAGGGAAAGAAAAAACAATTTATCGATTCCATGACAAACTATAAAAACTACTTTCGATGTTTGATCATCAGGAAAAGTATAATATTGAACTAAGTATTTACAGTAGCAGATATTTTTACTTTGGAAACTTACTAATAAAGGTAACAAGGATATAGCTGTACACAGTGAGATAGCGAGAGATGACAGGTCCTCTCTGTGTCAAAGTAAACGGTGCTACACCAGCAAAACGAGAAACGCGAAAGACGGCCGCCAAAACACCGTCACACAGAGCCTCTCGCAATTCTTCCATCACTGGATAACGTTTTGTATGTGTCACTAATGTTTAATCTGAAATGGCCTCCTTATCAAATATTGTAAAACTGTATTTGATCCGACTCGAAACTATAAATCCAACGATAATCACCCGTCGCTTGTAGGACATTAATGAATTAAGATTTATATTTGTGATTAACGTAAAAGATTGATGGTTACGTACCTATTGCGTTTATTTAACATCAAACTAACATTTTGTTTAGTTATTTTGTTGTACTAAGTAATCGTAGTTACTATGTTAGTTCAGCGTCGTAGACTGCTTTTGATACAATACAATGTAAACGAGAAGCCGTCGTGTTGTCAAAATGTAATATATTTATGTATGTCCTGTATCAATATATTTGTTTAATTGTTAACTTGGATGACATATATATTACATATACATTTAGGTATGTATGTAAGAGCAGGCTCAAGAGTGGAAAACAGGAACTAAAATAATTATGGCATATTTCTACCTGTTTTCTTGATATGATATATCGATTATAGAGTGTTACACCATTTAATTAGAAAAGTTAAATTATAGTTATTTAGAGGACGCCTTCAATATGAAAATATTTGTGATTTATTTTTATATCTCCAGTTTATTTGAAGGAAATTTTGAATCTTCCGATAAATAATATACAATATTGTAATAAGTCACATCTTTTTAAACCTCTCGTGATACGAAAAGTATAAATCTTATACACAGTTAATAATCACAGCGATTATTCGTAATCAGTTACAGTATCTCCTCAAAGTATTATTATCGAAAACTATGCATAAAAAGGAATCGATAGTTTTGCCCGTCGCTGTAAACTACTAATGAGTAACGCTTTTCAATCCTGGCATACTCTCAATATCACCTTACTGCGTGTCAACCTGGGTTTTTGCAGTAGTATGTGCATTGTGCTCCTTGACCGATATTTGGCCACGATCGTTTTCTTACATTCTTTATATCTATTATAGGTAATCCAGTTTTCGTTATCAGTGACCAATCGCTTCGCTTTGATTACATTATGTCTTAAGAAAGAATCGCAAATGAGTTTCTTTCAGAGAGTTCATGTCGCACCCAAATTTCGTATTTTTGTTTATATAGCCAGTCTTTTTCAAATCGGTCCCTGAACTGTTTTATAGTCAATTCTTAAGTGTTTAGCTATATTTTAACTACTCGCATATCATTTTTGCTCTTCTTTTTCAAAAATTTGTTTATCCATAAATAGGCGACCAGAGCGAAATGCATCTTTGACATAATCCGGGGTCCCAGGGAATGGAGGAGTAAAGCAATCTGTGTGTTTCTAGGGGGTGCTCGTGTAGTCACACATGTTGTACATCCGACGCTGTAAGGTGAAAGTGAAAATCCTCGGCATACAACGTAGGCTGGCCTTTTGAGCCACGTGGGAGGGAATACTGCAAGATATCCTATGAGGCTGCTACAATCCTGGTGCGGTTTCCGCAGCTGAATAACCTGACAAACATGGACAGTAGGATCTATTTCTCTTTTGGCTAGAGAGAGGAGGAGGCCGCGCCTTTGGCAGTGGTTGAAGTGCGCAGGCAGTCCCATAACCCATCTAACTATTGCCCAAGAAACTAGAACTAGAGGTTCCGGTAAACAAAACTGGCGTTTAGTAACAGTTTACCATCAACGTAAGAATAGCTTTGATAAATTAGGAGACTCAATATTTCTCCGCATTAGACCTAGCCAAAAGATTTCATGAAATTAAAATTAAACTTCAAAAATAGCTTTTAACAGGCCATGTGACCATTATGAATCGGAAGGAATGTCACATGGTGTTAGTAACGCTCATGTTAATTTCCAATCGGAAATGGACCTTTCGCTTTCTGGTTTACAAGACGAACGGTATGTTGTTTATTTAGACGATATTATCGCATTCGCATCTAATGTATAAGAAATGAACAGAAACTTTGAAGTTCTAAAATTACCGGAAAATTCAACCTGACAAATATAAGTTTCCTAAGTCATACATTTATATATAAACAGATACAGACCTTTTTATAGAGCCTCAAGTGCAATGCAATACTTATTTTTATTTTAGATTTGTCATTCACTTTAAAAAACTATTCGATTTAGACATAACCTTGTTAATTTTCTTACTAATTAAGAATAAAACTAAGTTTTTCCTGTAATAAATCCTTACTTTATTCAAGAAGTATTTAAGTATTTTCATCATCGTTAAAAATGTAAGCACGCATATATATTATTTTAATTTTAAGACTATTTTATATAGATTTTTCACTCATTCTCTATCACTTTGAATGTCTAAATTGATCATTGATAAGAAAAAATGTTATCACACAGCCAACAATCTGTAACAATTAATATAAATATTTAAAAAAAATATTTTTGTTTAACAAACAAATAATTATGCAAAGTATGAAAGTCTGGAAAAATTACATTAACAATTAGTATTTTAAATATACTAAATAATGTAATGAATTTTAATATTATAATATGTACATACTGTAGCAATCAATGGTCTACTGAAGTTGAATAATCCGAGTGGTGTGAAAGTGGATTGCTTGAAAAGGAACTGTTCAATGAAACTGTCCAACGCATCGTGAAGAGCACTGCCGCGAGGTATTGTGGTTAACAGTTTACTTATAACTACTTTTGTACTCTCCATCTGAAACATACAAATATGTACCTGTCGTCTACTTACCAAAAACAATAATTAATAATAATAATACAATATAACCATTTATACGATTAAATATAAATCTTTACTGATAATCTAGAACTTTTATAAATTTTATTTTTTGTATTAAACATACTTTCTAACCGTGACATTTGAACAACAATTGATATAATTGATTTATTTGATATACTCGTATAAAATAATGTCTCACCTCGTTATTCAGGCGGTGGAAAGGTTCTATCAGTAAAATAATTTGGATGCTATTGTTCAATAGCCACATAACAAGTAAAATAAACTTCTGTTTGGAGTAAATCGATGTAGCTTTAAAAATAGTTGAAGTGTTAGTTACATATGAATATCTTTACAAGATCACAAGCGTTGAACTTTTTATAGCCATTTTATTGACGAAGGTAATACTTTATTATGACTCTCATGACTAGTATTGAGAAGTGACTTTATACAATTAAAATATGTTATAAAATATTTAGTTTGTTTTTTGTGATATTTTAATGAAAAGTTTACTTACAATAAAGGTATATTTTTTGTAAATAAAGCATTTTATTCAATGTTTTATTATTTATTTATTTATTTATTTACCTTCACGCCATATCCCTTGCGGGGTAGCCAGAGACGACGGAGCGCCAAACACTACGGTCCCTGCATACCTCTTTCGCCTCGGCCACAGACATCAACCTCTTCATACATGCCCTCCGGGGGGTCCTCATGCTTTTTACGTGACCTTCTTCCAGTATCATAGATACATTGTTTTCGAAGGTCATTCGAGGCCTCCCCCTTTCTCTCTTACCACTCACTTTTCCTGTATAAATCTTTTTTACCATTCTTTCATCACTCATTCTTTCGACGTGCTCAAACCACCTGAGCACGTTCTTCTTCATTCCCACTGTAACATCTTCACTAGTACCTGCCATTCTGTGGATCTCTTCATTGCGGGTTCGGTCAGCTAGGCTGACTTCGCATATTCTGCGAAGAGATCGCATCTCCACAACATTCATCTTTCTTACATTCTTCTTCTGTGTTACCCACGTTTGGCTGCCGTATAACAGCGTCGGTAGCAAAACCGCATTGTGTACAGCCAAACGTGCAGCTATGCTGACGTTTCGCCGTCTCAACAATGCAGCCAGGACACCGTTTACTCTGTTACCGGCAGCAATACGCCTTTCCACATCCATTTCGTATCTTCCGTCTCTGCTAAACATACTTCCCAAATATACCACTTCATTCACTTGTTCTATTATCTTACCATTCACGTTGATCTTACTTCTGTTCTTTCTTCATTTCTTTCAAATATCAGAACCTTCGTCTTATCTGCATTCAAGTTTAGACCATTATTTTCACTCCCATCTTTCAGAGTGGTGACCAATGCCTGCAGATCGTATTCTGATGATGCAAGAGCACTGCGTCATCTATCATCATCATCATCATCTGCGTATAGCAAGCAATTGACTTTAAGGTCACCTACTTTCACTCCTATGTCACTGTCTTTCACGCCTTGGAGACAACTATCCAAATACAAGTTGAAAAACCAAGCTGACATAGCGCAACCTTACTTAACACCCGATTGGATGTCAAACCAGGGCGACATGTCAGCTCCTACTCGCACACAGGCTGAGTGATCTTTGTAAAGAGACTTTACAGCTTGTAGCAAGGGTCCGTTCACATTGTATCGGGGCAGTATCTCCCATAACTTCTTTCTCACAACCCTGTCAAACGCCTTGTCCAAATCCACAAAAACACAGAAAACCTTTTGGTTTAGGGCCAAAAACTTTTCCGTGCGGAGGAAAGTGCGAAAGTGCGGAGTGCGAATCATGCGGAGGGAAAAGATCTGATCTATACACCCTCTTCCAGGTCTAAAACCTCCTTGGGCTTCCCACAACATCCTTTCAGATCTCTCTTGCATTCTTCTCGCTAATATTTTAGCATAAACTTTACCGCTCAAGCTAATCAAACTGATAGCCCTATAGCTTGCACAGTCTATCGGTGAACCTTTGCCTTTATACAAAGGTACGATGACTGCACCTCGCCAATCGTCTGGGACCTCTCCTGATTTCCAGCATAAATTGCACAAAAGCCAGAACAAGTCCAAGACGCGTGGCCCACCATATTTGATCATCTCGGCAGTAACTTCATCTGCTCCCGGAGTCGTACCACATTTCAGACTTCAATTTCAATTTCAGATTTCAGATTTTATTCAATGTAATAGCATTAAATATTTATTTCTTTACCAGATATTATACAAAATACTCACCAAATTGCGGGTAGACTAACAATGAATTGTATATCGTAATAAGGATACGAATGACCATTTTGAATAATATCATTATTGAAAGCAATCCTTCTGCGTGTACTAGTTTAGTTACCACTTCACATATCGAATGATATGATCTAGATAGATCGTATATCTTTTTGTGGGCGCTGTGGCTATCTGAGTTTAATGAAAAGAATTATCAGTATTGATACCATTATAAAATATTTATATAATTATAAATACTGTATGTCAAATGTATCCCAGTGGTATGTCATGAATATTGTTAAAAATTTTAAGGTTTAACTTTTTTATGAAGAACTCTAATTTGAAACGCGTTTATTATGTTAAGAACTATGAATAATTAGCTCCCGTGAGACATATTGTTCTCGTGATTACTATAAAGTTCAACATGGAATGGGGTGATGAAGGAAACCGAAAGTATCGTCGCTCATTTTCAAGATTTTTCAACAATTTGGTAGCGGTAATAAATACCGTTTCTGAAACCTTTGAAAGATGAGCCTCGTATTTACTTTCGGTAATGTATATAAATTTATTTTGATGTCACCAATTTACAAACTGAACTTCATTGTATATTCATTGTCGGTTTACTTATTTTTTATTGAGCCAATTCTTATTATTTAATCAAACTAATATTAATTAATAATTAAAACGAAATATCCGATTACCGTTGTTATTGTTAACTGTGCCTTCATGAGCAGTGCACTGTGATAGTCTACAATTTATTTCTTTAGCGGTTAAACGAAGAATTGTAGCGAGAAATAAATATTGCATTTGCAACATCAACATAATACTATGACCGAGTTGAATGGCGACACTCAAGCATATTGCTTCAGCTGTAAAGAAATACATTAAATTGAAGTTATAATTAATGCGATGATGAAGAAAAACGTTAAAAATTATTACTTACAGGGCATATTTTGAAGAAGGTCAAAGGTCGAGTTAAATAAGTATATTGCAGAATTGAATATCAAAGATCCAAACATGGTCAGTATTACATTCCAAGTTGTTGGATCAGAGGAGCAGTCGTATTTGATTCTAGCGCGAACCTGGGTATCGTTGATAATTATTGAGACCGGCGATCGGAGTCATAGGAAATTAGTGTCAACATGGAGTAGACACTTTCATACGACTCAGGATAACCGGTTATCATTACCAAACAAATTTATTTTTTCTTTATAAAAACACTAATCAAAACCGTCTGATGTAATGGGTATGATTACAATGGTTAATGGATAACCGTCAGTTATCTAGTCAGATGAAATAAATTTGTTACATTAATTCCTATAAAACAAGATGAGTGCGGTCGGTTTATATAGCTAGTTTATCGTATCCTACCCGTTCTATTTGATTTATTATAGTCATCAAATATTCCATTCTGTGTTTTCCTTTCAGAACTGCTACACTTGTTATTACAATATTTGGTAAAGCAAGTGTTGAAAGAATTGTGATTCCCTCTTGAGTGTGGATAGAGTTTTCGAATAGTAGTAGACAAAACATAGAAATTAGGATTATATCTGTAAACAAACATGTCAATATAGTAAATCTTCCTAAAAAGCCAGTGCTATCGGTATGGAAACACCTCCGACGAAAGTCATTTTTTGTGGTACACGCTAAATCTTTTATCTGCTGGAGATTAAACATCTTTTCATTTTAACCCATTATGAAACCTGGTATAAATTTTCTATCCTACCAACCTCTACGATCGGCCGATTGAGAACGCTCAATATATTTCTGGGAAGTGAAAGAAGGTGGCTCGTAAAGAAGAGTTTTGTCTCATATACCTTCAAAGGCTTTTCCAACAGCCCGACTAATTTTTCGACCCTAAGATCATCGCGAAAGCCATATTGCTTGATTAATAGACATCCACGAGATAAGCCACGAGCTGACAGTTAACAATGCTCTTCTTTATTTTGTAAAACAGTAACAGGTAAGGAACAATTTTAAATACAGATTTAGCCAATTGTAAATATGAGCAAACTCAATCATACTTATAAGGAAGATAAATATAGAGCCCAAAAGAAATATGGTGCTCGAATGACTGATGCGGTAGACGCCGTCGCGAACGCATTTGAAGCGAAGCGGCGCAAGGCCAAACAGACGCAGCACTCGCAGCACCGTGGCCATCGCGCCGCTCACCTCGCACTCCACACGTGCTCTCTTCAACTTCACCAACATATTCACTGATTTCATATGTTTCATAACACACGTTAAAATAAACTCTAACAGTGTCACAAACAACAAAACGATTCTATAGTAATTTAGATAAATTTTATAGATAAGGTATATTGTGTGTTTTATTTTATTACATGACTAACGAGTAGATGGCGAACCAATGTGGACATGATAATGGATGGTGTCGTTACCGATGGAGATCTGCAATTTTTTTAATTTGCAGATGCGTTACCTGTCATTAGCAAATGCAGGTCAAAAATACTAGAGGGGGGGAGGGAATTGTAATTTGGCTTTCTCAACCATCCCTTCCATGTAGCTTTATATTTTAAGGTGTTCTGTGATCCCGGGGGATCCACTTATAAAATGGTATTACTATTATAATATTTTATTTTAGTAAGGAACTATACAAGCGGTTTTAATTTTAAAATAACAGCATAAACTTATTTATTTACTTATTTAAACAACTTTGTTGCATACACAAATAATAACGTATAGAAAGTACAGAATCAGTAAAACAATAACCGATCTTATCACTAAAGTGATCTCTTCCAGGTAACCCACAATTACAAACATAACGATACTGATAGGCGGGGAATACATATACAAAATATTATGTCATACCGATAATTTAATGCATTATAAACTTACGTATATAAGTAAATAAGTAATATATAATAAGATTTCAACACAGTACCTGACAAATTAAAAAAAAGTTAAATCTGAATCCATCGGCTGTGATCGGGTTAATCATAAGATGATGCTTTTGTGTATAGGTAGCATTTTTTATACTTTGTCACATTTGATTATTACCTTACCTTCAATACCCTTCCCAGTACCTGGCGTTTTGCTCAAGTCGTTCCTATCCCCAAAGTTTGTAATCCAACGCTTTTCTCACATTACAGTCCAATTCCCATACTTCCTTTTCTGTCTAGTTCTAGAGCGTATTGTTCTTTTCCAACTCACACTGTTTCTTTCCAAAAATACCTACTTACCTACCAATTTGCTATCCGCAGGGGTCACAGCATTGTTACGGCATTAACTTGTGTTATAGTATAAGGTTTGACAATGACAGCAAACAAATGATGATCCTGATACTGCTTGAATTCTCAAACGCGTTTAACTCAGTTGACTTTGATATTATTTTAGTTTCCCTTGAACTCATTAGTATCTTGTCAACGACTATTCACGGGTTAAAGTTTTACTCGTATGAACGCACACAATATATTTGTGACAAGGAAAAACTACTGTTACATAGCCGTTTTAGTGCTGGTGTTCCGCAAGGAGGTGTCTTATCTATGTAACTTTTTTCTATGATAATAAACTGATCTTTCCTGGCAACATCATCTTTATACTGATGATTACCAGCTATACGTATCCACTCCTGTTGGAAGGTATCCCCGATGCAATCAAGCGCCTGAACTATGATTTGAATGTGGTTTGTAGCTAGAGTAATTCTCATGGGGTACAACTTAACGTTAGCAAATTTCAGCTTACTATTTTAGGTAACTCCCGACAAATTTCCTAGCTCAAGCTCGCGTAATATTCACTAGTTATCTTGATGGGTCTTCATACTTCTTCAGTGATACTATAAAATAATCTTGGAATCAACATTGTTTATTTGGACTACTACTACTGGTCTGCCCCATACGATTACATCAGGAATATGAAGATGATGATTAACAACTGTCACTATACGAGTAGCTGTGGCATCTTTTAAACTCCATGGATCAGTTAAATCTTTCTAGCGCTTCAAGTCACGCGCTGGTATAATATTGCAGGTATAATATTTTGGTGCATAATTATCTAAACCGCCGAAAAAAATATATAATTTATTCCTGACTGGTGATTTGCTTCTTTAACTTTAAAAATCATGAAAGAAAAGAATTTCGCTAATTACGGCTAAATAATAAGAGTAAAGCTCTTATAATAAGCTATACAAACATTGTACTTGTTATTAAGTATTTTTATTAATATCCCTTATTATTTTTTTTCAAGGATTTACATGATCCTGCACAAGGGAACCCGAGATATCGTCGTCTATCGGTAACTCAATTATTCGTCTACTTATAATGGTTTCTTCCTTTTTGTGTAGAGTTCAAGATAAAATTAGTTTTTAGAATTTTAGAATTATACACCAGTTAAATAATACGCATTTTTTTATCATCATCATTCTTTTATATTATAGTAAAAAATAATTTAAAGTTATTATTTATAGTCATAGTTATTATTTACATTGTTTACTTAATTTGTATGTAATTGTACGTATAATTCGTATAATGTTGTATGATTCAAATGTACGCTATTGGAAAATAACTACATAGTATGTCGTCATTGACATAATTGCCTGAAATAAAATAAAGATATCCAGGTTTGATATGAAACTTAAAATATCATGGGTAAAATCCTTAACATAATTATCTATCTTAGATATAAGAAATGTGAAACTCGTTTCTATTTAATAATCTATTACGAGAAGTGGTATCCGGAGAGTTTAAAATTCTAGGGCTTTTTTCTTCTGTTGCTGTTGTGGTAACGGTGGATGTTTTTGTGGCAGAAACATCGCAGATTTCTATATATCCGTTCTGTTTCCTAGGTTAGGTTGGATTTATGTCTATAGAATTGTTTGTTCAAGCTACGATGAGAAAAGTCTTTTCTGTGTATTTAAAGAAACCGTTCCGGGGTTGATTTTATAACTTATAACATTTGAGGTTTTATCTTTCTTATTTTACTTCCAGTTGTACCTCAGTCTCATCAATGAAATCTAAATGTTCAATTGTCACTCCAGATCGCCTGTGTTTTGTCCCATTTGATATAATACTAATAGTGTTCCATCAACACTTTCAGAGTGTAAATGAACTCAATAGTCACTAGTGCAAGTGGTGAATGTAAATTCTAAACTTTCATTAATACTAGGGGTGCCGTTTGCATATTGAGCGAAGCGAGCCCACTTATCGTTTCCCATTGACTTCAATGGGATTTCAGTTTTTTGACATGACATTTTTGTTTTTTTTTACCTTTTTCATATTTTTTTTCTAAAACCATCACCTGATGTGTGTCTTTTTGATTGCAAAATTACATAATTTTCCTTCAAGTAGTTTTCGAGCCTATTCGTGACAAAGAATTTGAAAAAGTAGCATGAAGAACGCTCCTCTCGCTACGCTCGCTTCGCTCAATTAATATGCTTAACCTACTACTACAAACGTTTTTCTTAAAATCCTCATCCATCCTCATGCTTTACGGAATGTACTTAACTTTTTGTTAAGTTTTTACCTAAAATTCAAGGGTAATTATTATAACCGTTGTAATAATCCCAATTATCTGCAAAAATATAAAGTATTGATAAGCTGTTATAACACACGCAGATTAAAAAATACAGATGAAATTTTTAAAAATATACCTTTATGAGGGCAATTTATTTTTAATGTGTCCTTTAATTTTATAAGGGTAAATCGAATCAGAAAAAAACAACACAAAATTACAAACCACACTTATAACAGGTCTTGCTAAGGTGAAAATTTGTAATGCTGAATGCGGTATATCATTTAGCAACAACTGTTTAAAAAATTCCTTAATTTCATTATTAACCGGATCTCTTTCTGATATTATGTTACACATCATTTGCGCCACGAATAACCGTATTCTTTTAATCTAAAATAGAACAGCATAATATATATATATATACGAGGGTCAAACTGAAAGTTCTTAGAAAATCAAAAACTAAGCATTCTAGCAAGTTATTAGTTTTATTGTAACTTTTCAAAATAGCGTCCATTTACATCAATACATCGTTGCATTCGATGGAACCATTGAGAAAAGCACCTTGCCCACTCGGCCTTAGAGGTCTCTTCGATGGCGTTTTGAAACGCAGCCACTGCTTCTTCGGCGTCTATAAAACGTTTTCCTCGAAGTTTTTCTTTTATTTTCGGAAATAAATAAAAATCGCAGGGTGCGAGGTCGGGGCTGTACGGCGGGTGACCCAGTAATTCCACGTGTGAGATCACCAAATAGTCGATCGTTTGCCTGGCGGTGTGCGACGAGGCATTGTCGTGATGAAGGAGGATCCTGCTGCGAGGTCGTTTCTCTCGAACTTTTTCCAAGACAAGTGGCAAACAATTGTTAGTATACCATTCTGCATTAACCGTTTTCTGATCCTCTAAGACTACTGTCGCGTAATGACCTGTCTTTCCGAAGAACGAGGCCACCATCTTTTTTCCAACACTTCGACCTCTCTTCACTTTAGTTGGCAACTCTTCGGAAGGAAACACCAACTGAGCAGACTGTCTTTTGGTTTCCGGATCATAACAGTAAATCCAGCTTTCGTCACCCGTTAGTATGTCGAACACAGCATTTGAGTCACCTCCGTTAAAATTTTGGATCATTTCTCGGCACCAATCAACACGGCGGAGTTTTTGAGCCTCGGTCAAATTATGCGGTATCCAGCGGGCACAAAGCTTCCTGACCGCTAAATGTTCCTGGAGGATTTTGTGCACTTGACTCATACCTATGCCTAGACTTGTCCGAATCTGCTGATAGGTCACTCTTTTGTCAGTCTCTATCATACGCCGCACAACACTGATGTTATCTTCAGTCGTCGCTGTAGAAGGCCGTCCCTCACGCAAATCATCGGTGAGATTAGTTCGACCACGTTTGAATTCATTAAACCAGTTGTAAACTGTGGCACGAGATGGGGCTTCATCGTGAAAAGCCAATCGAAGTCTATCATAACTTTCTTGTTGACTTAAATGACATCGAAAGTCATAAAAAATCATTGCACGAAAATTTTCTCGGCTTAAATTCATTCTGACGTGCACAGACAATTTTCAATTTGCCGCCAAATCGTAAAACAAATGACAAATGAATGAAATGTACACTCAATAATATTGGTAGTTCTATTTTCAAAATTTAAACTATTTTTTTTAATATAATGCTTTTAAGTGGCCAGTTCTAAAAACTTTCAGTTTGGCCCTCGTATATATATATACATATATATATATATATATATATATATATATATATATATATACTCTGAATGTGGGACAATTGTTGATATATAACTTCACTATAGATAATACAAGCAAAATCTGTACATTTATAATTTTTTGCAAAAGAAATTATGTATTTAGTACTTATAAGTCTGATCTTTTTTTGTCTGTTTATTTTTTCACGCACTACGGCAAAACTATTGGACGAATTTTGATGGCATGTGATATGGTTAAAGGTTAGGTTAAGGTTAAGAAACTCCAGAAATGTCGGTCATTTTAACAGGAAAACACAAAAATTTTGTTATGGTATGTTATCCTCAATTCTCTTCTTGCAGCACATATTATATGTTGGAAATTTTCAATATACATTTTTATGCGGATGATACCACTGGGTAAGCGGTATATTGCGGGCGTGCGGGACTCTCGAGAAAACGTCGAGGAGTACCGAAAGAAACTTGTATCTTCTATAGAGACCTCCTTGAGGATGATCTCAGGATGGGGTGAACCGAACCTCGTTTAGTATTATTTCGAGAGCACTCCTCTCAATGCCTTGCCAAGTATCTGTCTGTCTGTTTCGTGGACAGGTTAGCTTCTATGAAATTGAGAGTGATCCATAGAGCAAGGCAGTATTTCAACTCCGGCCCCAAATGGAGTATTGTTCTCATCTGTCTCCGGATCTCCACAATATCCGTTTCTAGCGTTTGACCGCTTACAACAGTGCAGTCCGAATTGTCGGGTACCCGTTGCTCTGTAAACGGTTGGACTCTTTGGCATTGCGTAGAGACGTTGCTTCTTTGTGAGTATTCTATCGCATTAATAGTGGGGAATGTGCCGAAGAGCTATTTGATAATATGCCTACCACCGAATTTTATCACCGCACAGCAAGTCATCGCCTGCAATACCGTCGGTATCACCTGGATGCATGGCGATCGTGTACTGTGCGGTTTTCAAGGACCTTTATTTCACATACCATTAAGAAGAACAAATTGCCTTCGAATTATTTTCAACTCAATGCGGCAAGGGTATCTTAAAAAAATGTGAATACCACCACTTCCAAGACCGGCAATGCTCTTACGATTCCCCGATGTTTTAAGAGTTCGTGGGCGGCGGTAATCACTTATCATCAGTGACCAGTACGCTCGTTTGCCCTCCTCTTACATAAAAAAAATAGTAGTGTAGCCATCATAAACTCAATTCCACATTACATGTGCAGTTATCTTTTAAATGTATGTATTTAGTAGGGTACCTGTGTAGGAAGTGTCGAACTGTAACTTAATTATTAATATTATTTACCTTCTCTTGTGCGTAGTGAAACGGTTCAATAATTAACATAATTGTAATTATTTGGTGAATAAACCACGTTATTTGTATAATAAATTTGATAAATACCAAGGAACCATCTGCAAAAGTAAAAATATTATGCTGCGGGTGGGTCAAGTTGATGTGACAAGCCAATAATAATAAAGATCTATTCATATATTCACTGTTTATGAGTAATTAATTTAACCTTAACACGAGAATTAAATACTATTAATTTTTAACAAGTTATGTAAAATACATTACCTCGATGCAAAAATAAAATTCTATACCATGTAGACACAATATTTGAAATGAAAGCTACAAGTTGTAAAAACAACAAAATATTATCCGAATTATTTAACTCCCTCAAGGCGTCGCATGCCAACACGTAAGAGTTCTTTATTAGGCAGATCCTTTGAGCTAATTTCTGTCTCTTTATATTATTGATATCTTCAAAAATAATGAAAATATATATTATTAAAGTTATATAAAATTTAACATTACACTTAAAGCTACAGTTTATAATGATTAAACACAGTGTCATAACAATTAAAGGTTACTTGAAGCATAAGTCAGTAAACACATTCATTCGTCAATTTGTACGTTAACATCTTTTTTATATAAATGACAATATAGTAATGAAAAATATATATCTGATGTGATATTGTGGTAACGAATTTCTTACTTTAATATTTAATACCTATACTACTATAAATTCAATATCTGTTGCTTCTGTCTATCCGTTTTTGTATATATTTGTGATAATCTTATGATAAACAATGTTTTTGACACTTTTGTCTGTCTTCCTGTCTAACTGACTGTCTGTATGTCTTTCTATGAATCAAGAATCGTTCGACGGACCTCGACAAAAAGTATAATATACTAAAATCTGTGATGGAATAAAAGATAAGCCATTATATCTGTAAATTATATAATCTTTTGCAAAATATATTTTTAAATTTAAAATATTTATTATGTACCTGTTTCATTTCACTTGAAAGATTAGAGCTAGCCGTCTGTCATGGTATGGACATATTATGAGGAGAGATGAAAAGTATATAACCAATAGAGTGCTGGGTATGGTAGTGAAGAGATGGATAGGTAGAGGACGGCCGAAGAAAAGATGGATGAATTGCGTGAAGGATGATATGAAGAAGAAGGGAGTGTGTATAGAGATAGTGTGTATAGAGGAGTAACAGGAGAGTATGGAAGGAAAAAACAAATTGCGCCGACCCCAAAATTGGGATAACGATAGGAAGATGATGATAGTGTATTTCATTTCATTTCATTGCTCCCAGGGTGATAAGAAATAAAAATAACGCCGATAAAGTCGCGGGTACAGATTAAACTTTTAACATTTCCATCAATATCGAAATAATCATGAGAGAAGTCACAGTCAATGTTAGTATTGTCATATGTATGATATTAATGGCTGAAGTCAAAGGCACATCATAATTATATCATATGTTTAAACATCGGTAAAGCCAATAGAAGCCAATGTTTTAGGTAAACATGTAAGTGAATGCAATGCTAGAAGTCAGTCAGTTTGACGGTAAAACTGTAGCGGTAGGCTCAAACTAAATAAAAATTTAAACATCTATTTATTAACATCTCAACTGATTGATTCAAAGAACTATATCATTGCTTACTTGGCAAGATGTGATCCACCACACCGATCGTGTCAATGGTCTTGTTTATAGATTCCAGTCGATTATTGACGCTGTCTTTCGTAATATAGCAGTATTTAGTGTTTTTTTCTAGTTCAAAATTCAAAGTCAATATAAATATCAAAATAAATATCAAAATTCAAAGTCAACATAATATAAATATCAAAATTAATATTCAACAAACGACCATTTGTGGTAGTTAAGCAATTTTTGTAATTAACAAAAAAAAAATACTGATAAATTTTATTATAAAAGTAACGTTAGTAAAGTTAAAGAAGCCGCAAAGGTTTTTGAGGTTTTTATCATTTTATAAATATCAACTAATAAGTACACTTTACAAACCATGGTCGATCATTTTAATGAGTTCCTGTTGAAGTACTGTCTGAATAGTTTCTAGTGCATCGTTGATGCACAACGCAGTATACAAAAACTGCATTTGAAGAACGTTTGAAATCGTGACTTCTATCAAATAAATAAAGACATCGTTTCCTAAGGCTGCAAGTAAGATAGATAAAAAGGTACCAACATATCAGTTATAAAATAATCGGTTAAAGTAAATCTTACATTTGGTGTAGATGAGATCATCGAACAATTTTAATAAGTATGTTCCAACTGTGAATATAACCATATACATTACAACTCAACTGTTCGTTATATTTGTTCCATCGTTTTGCAGGTTTCGTTTGATCTATAAAAATACGATTTAGATTAAGTCATCTGTTTTTGCTACAGACGCTTTTAAACTTACCTGTATTCACTAAGAGTACAGTACTAATTAACGTGTATGTGAGGTAGGTACTAGGTCACTGAATAAGTTTTGCAATACAGCCATATTTATTAGTCTTTCAAAAAAATTTCCATTGCAATTTATACACTAGAGTTACACTTATATACACCTGAGTTTACGTTTCCTAATTTTCGAACAACCCTATTTTGTTTTTATCTTTTGACGATACATCAATATAGTAAAGCCAGGTTTCGTCACCCTTAAGGATGTCGTTGATCTGACGCGAAGTCCCATTTTCGTAAATCTTTAACATTTTATTACACCAAATTATTCTCACCTCTTTTGGTTCAAGGTCACCCTACGACCCGCAGTGTACCAAGTTTTCTTACTCAAGGATATCATGTAAAATCCTATGAACACTTGGTGCACTAATCTGTAAGACCTCTTCTATCTGTCTATAGGTAATATGACGGTCTGCCTTAATCAATGACTGGACTTTCCTTATAATTTCCAGAGTAGTTGATTCTATAGGACGACCTGATCTCGGAGCACCACTAACACTGAAGTTACCGCGTTCAAATTCATGATACCACAGGTAAAAAGTTGTGCTATGAGAACACTTTTCTTGAAGTACAATTTTCATTTCCTCAAAGCAATTATATATAGATAGGCAACGCATAAAATTGTAGCGAATAATTACAACTAACTCGTCTCTCGACCACTCAGTAATTTTTCACTATACAAAAACATATAACTTTGTAATGCAATTATACACAATGATTTATTATGGCCACCTACAAGTTATGAGTTGTAATTTATAAAAAATATATGTGCATGTACCCTCTGTTTATAGAACCTGTGTATTGCAGAACTTATCTAGTGACCTCCGTAGTTACTGCGTATACCGTTTTTTCATGACGGCGCTTGCAGCAGTGCCGAAATTATTAATAACATTGGCTATTGTTTAAGAGTATTAATACCTTATTAATTGTTGTATAACAAATCATATATTTTTTTATTCTAGTTTCATTGGTAAGCACTGCGTAGCTAATCATAGCTACTATAAAGCTGACATTGAGGGCTTCAATTACAGATATTTTATAGTCTTCTTTATTGCAAGTGGCAATGACGACATAACTGTTATATAGATTTAGCAGTTCTAAAAAATACAAAGAAATATTTAAACAATAAAATATAAATATATATATATTTACATGTTTATAGTATAGTATAATTAGTAATCCGTCACTTATTACACCGAGGAATAATATGTGTTCGAATTTAGATTACAGTTATTCAAAGGATTTTTTAAATTTCACGAATAGTAATATTATTTACATGGATAATGTATTTATACTAACGGGGGATAGCTGCTACAAAAACACTAATTATTTGCAACAACCGTGAGATGTATATGAATGTGATGTTGTGGGTTACAGAGCAGCAGATCGGAGCAAGGCAGCACATTCTCGAAAGACGCAGTACAAAAATCAGATCATTGCTTAAAATCCATCGCTTCTTGATCTGCATTTTCTGGTTTAAACAATATTTTTTAATTATTAAACTTAATTTATAATTATATATATAAATATATAGTAAACTACAAATGTAAGACCGGTTAAAAACCAATATAACAATCGGGTTTGAACCCAAAAAATCGGTATAAATCCGAAATAATTATGTTTTTCTTAGTTATTAATTATTTATTAGATTTTCTTGATTTGGTCGAAGTAGGCATATAACGTTCGTCTGACCAATTACCGTATTAATTACCTACCTAAGTTATAAAAACTCTATTGATAAGTAAAAACCTTATTTTGGTAATTAAACATTTTTTCATTGTTTACAAACGATATAAATAATCAATTTGATTCGGTTTAAAACCAAACATTCATCGTGTTAATTTACTGTCTGTAATATAATATAACATAATAGATTCCTGCAATCTTAAGACGTTAGGTAGTTTCTATTGATTTTTTACGAATTAATTAAAACGAAACATGATGTTTAGTCACCAAAAAATGCAAACAATAAAGTGTAAGACATAGTTTTATTTATGTACGTGTTTTATACTTAAAACGGTTTATTTGGGGTATTTGGTATAACACATTTTAAATCAGTTTTTTACATCCTTATTGAACGAAACACATCTGGTCAAATGAATCTGTTGTTTCGGGATGCTTATCTGGTTAAATGACAGGATTTGTCGTTTAGAGGTTCTTATTCATGAGTACAGAGAATGGTGGAAACGCACCGTGACCAGTAACATAAACTAATCAAAAAGATTAAACGAAATCTATTTTTCTTAACGCTAAGAGGTCTCTTACCTTAAGCTTTTAAAGGGATGGGTGAACTTATTGTGAATGCAGAGAAATACAATCCTTGGCGGAGTTGTGTGCACAATTAATTTTGTTGTAAAATATGTACTAATTTCAAGGTTTATTTTGTGAAAGCTATAATTTATTTACATTATTAACTCTATCAATCTGTTATCTCAATCAAATGAACCGTATTTCAAACTATAATTTGTATTTATAACTATTTATTAATTTTAATTATATGTATAATAATATAGCGCGTTAAAATTGAATGTTTTACATGTTACTTTGTCACAGTTATTTAAAAAAATATTATTTATAGAACAGTTTTTGGCAGATATTTAAAATCACATGAAAAACGTCTCACTCTCTCCTAGACAAAGTCCTGTATCCAGAGTATAAGGTGCAATGGAAACGTAAAATGGTCTTCTATACTTAATTTTTTCTACTGTTACTTTAAGAAAATGTTAATAAAAGTTGCTTTTTAAAGTTCATAGAATCTGAGGATGCTATAACATATTTAAGGACTTTATATGTTAAGATTACCTCTGACTTATAATATTTGTATGTGAGGGATATCTGTACAAGTGATTTCAACAAAAGAGCTAACCGTCTGTATTTTTTGACCTAATGAATCATAGTTTCAGCTATTACGATATATGAAAATGATTCGAAGTCGATTTATATTAGAAATGATATCCTTAATTCAGAAGATAAGATAAAGGAAACGTGACGTTTTATCTAGTATTACTGGTAAAACTAGGGCTGCCAATGGACCTATAAAGATAAATTTTATAATATTGAAATAAATACAGATATAAATGTGGCGGCTATTTGTAAGACTTTCGAACTGCAATTCCAACAACAGTCATGCGTAATGTGAATTCTTTATTATCTGATGCAATCGCCGACTTCACTAATAACGTCAGTCAGCAGTGAATGTTATGCTTTTAAATCTGTTCCAGTTTTAAACCTAAATCTGTTTTATACAGATAAAATTGTTAAAACATCTTTGGGGTATGTCAGTAAAATTACTTAACTCTGTTATGAATGAAATTGAACCACAATTATATTTATATAGCACCAATATATATATATATATACATATATATATATATATATATATATAAAGCATATAAGTAATATCTTAATACATAATAAAATTATAACACAGTACATGAGAAATTAAAAAAAAAAGTTATTGCTGTAAAATCTGACTCCACCGGCTGTGACCGGGTAAAACATAAGATGATGTTTTTGTAAATAGGTAGCATTTTGCATATTTTGTCACATTTGATTAATTATTCTCTTACCTTCAATACCGTTTCCAGTGCCGAGCCAATTGCTCAAGTCGTTCCTATCCCCAAAATCTTTATCCAACGCTTTTCTTACATTACAGTCCAATTGCCATATTTCCTTTTCTCTCTAAAGTTCTAGAGCGTTTTGTTCTTTCCTAACTCTCACTGTTTCTTTCCAAAAATAATATTGTTAGTCCCCACCAGACTGTTATCCGCAGCAGTCACAGCACTGTTACGGCATTAACGACGGTGTGTGATAGTATAAGGTTTGGCATTGACAACAAACAAGTGATGATCCTAGCACTGCTTGACTTCTAAAGTGCCTTTAACTCAGTTGACTTTGATATTCTTTTAGTTATCCTTAAAGCCATTAATATCTCGTCAACAGCTTCGATTTCGATTTCGATCGTTACTTTTTTCTATCCCTGTGTGTCCCAGTATTTTTTTTTTTTTTTTTTTTTTCTCTGCTGTTAGCCCTACTGGCCATGACAACGTCACCGGTGGAATGGACGGGTGCAGAGACCCGCCTTTGAAAAAGGGGGGCCTGAAGGGCCCCAGGGGAACGCGCGTCTTGAGGGCGCCTCCTGTGAGGCTCGGACGTTAGGTGGGAAGCGAGGGTTGGATGTGGGTTAGGATTTGACACTAACGTCCTCCGACGGCAGAACGCCGGAGCAACGTGCTTGAATGGGGGCCTCGTCTTCGCCGGCGAAGACGCTGTGTGTGTGTGTATGTGTAGTATTTATGTTCGCTTTGCCGCTTTTACGTAGCGTTCCCTAACGTAATCGCGTCGTCCGGATCGAAAAGTACCGACTTGGGTCTTCTCTTTCTGACTTTAGGAGTCTTACAGGCCGTGTATGCTGTGACCTTAACCACCAGCGGGTTTGGGTGTCAAACAGCATTGTCAAAGTAGCTTTTGGAGAGCCCCTTGAAATACTGTGCGATCGTCGGTAGGTCTAAGTCTCTGTGCAAGTCGATATTACGCATAAACCACGGTGCCCCAGTGGCGAGCCGCATGAATCTGTTCTGAAGCACCTGAAGGGGCTTCAGGTTCGCGTGAGCGAAAGCAACGCTTGCATAGGACATGACGGAGCGTATGCAGGCTTTGTAAAGTGTGACATTTTACTCCGCTTGCCTAACAGGGGATAAAGTCGCCCTAGGATAAAGGCCGCTCTGTTGCGAACGTCCTCGATATGTGAAGTGAATGAATGAATAGTTTGCGGTTGCAGTAATTAGGTTACAAGTGAACGCTAGCAAAACCCAACTTATTATTTTAAGCAACTCCCAACAAATTAAAAAGCTTAAATTCGCTTTATACCTTTATACCTACAATTAGACTGTTCGCGGTTAATAAAATAACTACTAAACTAAAAAAAACTCTAAATAAACTAAATAAGTCATAAAGTATACATTGAACTATGGAATAATACAATACTACTTTGTCCACTACCTATATTGAAACATTAACTTTCACAATTCCTAAACACACTATAATTATGACTTAAAGTTGATTTCAAAGAAATTGAAAAATGATGACCAAATATGTCGTCACGGCTCCAATTATCTGCAACAAACATTTAACTACAGTAAAATAATAATTCATAGTTTGACTTGGAGCTACTTTCTATCGACCAACTTAATCGGGCTTTTAATTACAATAAGGTTTTGTGAAAGAGCGTCTTTAAACTAGACTGTCCAACAACTGCCAAAATAAACAAGTACTACATAAGACCCTTCCTATACTTCACCTACTCCTTCAACTTCCCACCAGGCATTAGAGCCGGTTAACGCTGCCCAATTCAGAGTTTTAAAACTCTATTGTCAATATACTAGAGCGGGTTCGATAAGAGTATGTTTTTTCCGATAGTGATTTTTTTTCTTTGAAATTAATACATCTTTGCAAGCAATGTAATAAAATATCAGGATCGTAGTCGATTTTCAGAAGCCATTTATCTTCTATTTAGGACAAAGATTGGAGAGCGAATCGTCGGTTTTAATATTGAGTTCGATATTATCATATTTCACTAACCCGAAAAAACTGTTGAACAATATCAAGTTTGTGGAAAGTATTTGAAAAATTCCTACGTTAGGTTATATAACATTACAATAATAATAAATGGTATTGAAAATTATTAGAATGGCATTTGAAAAAGTATTTTACTAACGTGTAACGTCTTTCTATACTTCTCGTGAAGGCAGTCGGCCGACAGCTACTACTCATTATAAATATAATTGTTAAGATATCGTTTTAGGAATGCTAAAAGACAAACCGTTACTGTCAGAGGTCTGGACATTGTGCACATTCCCAGGGGCGAGTAGGAAGGCTGATTTAACACTAACTGCTTACAGAACATATTTAATTCAGCGAGGGCTGGGTCACTTCTTGATGAGATAGTACGCATCATTGAACACAACAGCATATGCGTTTGGTTCATCTGATATAAACAAGTGTGCAGTTAGTACGTATTTGTTGATTATAAATCTCATAAATGTTAAGGATCTGTGAGTTGTTACCTCCTCCTGAGTGCGGTGACAGGGTTCCACGACCAGAAACATATCACAAATATGAAATAAGCACCAAAATAGTTGTAATATAACATTCGCTTTCCAGTCCATGGAATCATCTTAAAAAAAAGATAGTTAAAAGTATAAGATATAGATAGGATCATGAATTCTCATAGTAAGTAGTTATCAAAATTTATCAATCTATTTAAAATTTCGTAGGTAATAGAAATGTAAGAAATAGGTAACATACAAAGTGATGTGATCATGTAATATGGCGTTATCACTAATTGCAGGAAAAAGTTTACAATAATAAGCAGAAGTACTAGGCCGTGTCCACGATCTAACTGTCTCAAGACGTCGCAGACTGCGCCGTAAGCCGTTGCGAAATCTCTTATACTCTTCTTGTTGGGAACATGTCTTATATTTTTGGGCTCACCTAAAAAATAAAACAAGATATAAAATCAGTAAGGAATCACATTCCGAATGACTCTGAACAATAAATGGTAAATAAAATATATTATTTTTCTTGGCAAACTATTAGCTAATTTTACTTACTTGAGGAAGTTTTGCTAATTGCTGACATAAAATCGACTACAGTATTTGTCCTTTTAACCGATTTACGTCGGAATACATAATTATTGATTGCCGTTATTCCATTGTTGTCAGAATTAATGGAATGGCTATCAAATTTCAGGTCTCCTTAAAACAAAAAAAAAATATTATGAACCTTGAACCTTAACTCTTTTATCGTCTTTAAAATCTGCAAAATAACTAATAACTAATATCTGGCGCTGCGATTGTAGATATTTGCAACTAATCTTATCCTTTTCTTTTAGCCGCAACCCGTCGGTTTACAATTGGCCAGGTATCTTAAAGTTATGTGTTGACTTTCTTTTGATGAAAACTTCAGTAAAGAACCTCTTTTGTGTTTGAAAATACGACAAGTATTCAACTGTTATTTTAGATCAATTCTACGTAGGATATTTACTCAGAATAGGGATATTTATTTTCGACCTGCCGACACTGAGTACCAATCGTACCACGGGTATTAACTCAAACATCATTTATACCACACGCTGGGGTATCTGTGTTCGTAAGGTTAGATAACTGCTACCGTCGCTTTCCGATTTTTGGACGTCAGGACCTGTCTGTATTCTCGCTGCGCGTGGGCATGGACGATCATATCACAATCTACGCGTGCTGCTACACGTCAAATAGTGGTAATGTAGAATTGGATCAGCTCTGGAGCCTTTTCTAAGCAAGGATTGACGACCTGCTTTCACAGACTCCCTGCGCCGAAGTCGTTATCCTCGGAGACTTTAACGCGCACAATACTATGCGGGGAAAACTGTTTTTAACTTTAGTCTGGTAAATGGTGTGTCCCAATTGATTAAAACGCACACTCGTCTACTGGACGTGAACAGCCATGTGCCCTCTTTGTTGAATCTTCTGCTGACTACAAATCCTGGAAAGTACCAGATCACTTTCTTGGCACCCCTAGGAACCTCTGAGCATTTCTTGGTAGTAACCATTCAATATCCGGCTAGCACAAAACATGCGATCTGACGCGTTTGGCACTACAAGTCAGCGGACTGATATGGAATGTGATCCTTTTTTGTATTCAACTCATGGGGTCCGATTTGTTTCCGTCCTAATGATCCAATAATTGTTTGTGCTGCGACGATAATTGATGTGATATTACTGGGCAGGTAGCTATTAGTACCAAGCTCTGTGGTACCCCATGAGGGCAGATCGCAGTCTTGGTTTGATGTGGTTTTTAGGGTTGGCAGTATCTGACAAATAGCAGGCATAAAAAGCTTGATGTAAAGCGCTATAAAGAGGAAATTTATACCTCCAGAGTCCACAGAACGATAACGCCTCTATTTCAGTACTCCTATTTTAAAGGCATAGTCCCGGTTTCTTGAAATCCTTGTCCACCCGATCCCTTCAAAAGGTGATATCTCGTATCCAGCTAACTGAAGTCCTTTCGCTATTACCTCTTTTCTTTCTAAAATAATGGAGAATATCACTAACGGAGAGCTTCTAACGTACCTCGAGAATTGCTATTGAAAATAAGTGAGAGGGTCTGGTATTTAGTCTGGATATGATGAAAGCCTGCGATTTTGTTTGGTACAAGGAGCTTCTTTCGAAGCTTTCTTCTTATAGGCTACCCGAGTTTATGCAAAGTAGATCACCTGCTTTCTCACTGGGTGTAGGCTATAGGTTAACGCTATGAGCTATTCCCGACTCAGTTTCTGCAGCAAATCAATATATGTTGGATATTTCCAGCCTAGATTGTTATAAGGATGACAACATTGCAGATGGGGTATATTCCAGCAGTGCAGGCAGGCAGTCTCTCGGGAAAACTTTGACGAGCGCAGAAAGAAACTTGTTTCTTCTATAGAGATATTCTTGGCGATAGTTTCACAATGGGTGAACTGAACTTCATTTAGTTTAATCTCCAGTCATGCACCTGCAGTACCATCCGAACCATTTGGATGTGTGGAGTTCTTCTACTGTGCGGTTTTCAAGGACTTTTTTCCCAATACCATTCAGATGTGGAACGATCTTCCTTTGATGGTATTTCCGGAGCAATACGACATACTTTCAACCCCCAGGCCGTTATATATACTTTAGTTATGATCATTGAATGAAACAATAGTAGTTCATACAATTAAAATAAATTGAAATTGTAATTTAATACTAACGATTTTGTTGACATCTAGTTGTATAGAAATGCAAAAACTTACCTTCGTTTTCCAGATTGTAACGTATTTGTTCTTTTAGGCCTTCATTAATGTTCTGTAATATTGTTTGTAGCTGCAACGCTAGCAACACGAACTGTAACTCGACCAATAAAATGAGGATATACTCGTAGTACAGGAAAGAGTACATCAGTAATGTTCGAACTAAAATATAAACATAACTTCTAGCATTTACGTAAACGTACTTACAACACATTAGGGTGACATTTTTATTACCTTCTTTACCCTTGTAAGCCTCTATTACGTATCCATACAGTTCCCACAATATAAGTAAACAAAGTCCACCAGATATCAATATAACTGTTACTCGTAATTTATTTTCTGTTGAATCTGGTTTTATTTTAATACCTGTAAACATTTTGATCTAAAATCAAATAAAGGATTAGTCATCTTAACCATGATAATAACTGATCAAGTTTTTATATGACTTTACTTTTATAATTTGTTTTAAGGTGTTGATATTGCAGGCAATACGGCCGGGTCCTTGATATACGCTGACGCATGTTATCAGTATTACTATAGAAAAATTAGCGATCCATACTAATCGTGAGGTTGGTGTGGACACCCGCAGTGACCGCGATGGTTCTGTTAGATCTATTGCGAAACCAGCTAAAACAACCGCGTCTAAAAATTTAGATATATTTACCAATAAGTTGGATTTATCATCATTATCATACTTCTATTGTACACCACATTATAATGTATAAAGTTTATTTAAATTTGATACTTTAAAATAGATAACATTTCACCAGTGCATATATGTATTTCTAGAAGATTAAAAATATAATTTTTGACTTTTGTTTTAATAATGAAGCCAAAAAAAGGTAAGAAAAAAATCTATTTCTTGATCCGTGACAAACTAAAAAACACACTTTCGATGTTTGGTCATTAGTGAAAATATTATATTGAACTAAGTATTTACAGTTTCAGATATTTTGACTTTGGAAACTTACTAATAAAGGTAACAAGGATATAGCTGTACACAGTGAGATAGCGAGAGATGACAGGTCCTCTCTGTGTAAAAGTAAACGGTGCTACACCAGCAAAACGAGAAACGCGAAAGACGGCCGCCAACACACCCTCACACAGAGCCTCTCGCAAATCTTCCATCACTTTTCGTATGTATCACTAAAGTTTAATCTGAAATGGCTTCCTTATCAAATATTATAAAACTGTATTTGATCGAACTCTAAACTTTATTATCAGAGAATAATCACCCGTCGCTCGTAGGACATTAATGAATTAAGATTTATATTTGTGATTAACGTAAAAGATTGATGGTTACGTACATATTGCGTTTATTTAACATCAAACTAACAATTTATTTTGTTATTTTGTTGTACTAAGTAATCGTAGTTACTATGTTAGTTCAGCGTCGTAGACTGTTTTTGATACAATGTATTATGAACGAGAAACTGTCGTGCTGTCAAAATGTCATATAATTATGTATGTCATTTGTCAATATATTTGTTTAATTGTTAACTTGGATGAAATATATATTACATATACATTTAGGTATGTATGTGAGAGCAGGCTCAAAACGGAAAGCGGGAACTGACATAATTTTGCTATATTTCTACCTGTTTCCTAACATATTTAGAATACTTTAGATACTATAGGGAAACTAATAAAGATGTTCGCGATTTTGAACTCATTAAATGTAGAGTGTTTCACCATTTAATTAGAAATATTAAATTATTATTATTGCGAGCACGCCTTCAATATGAAAATATTTTTGTGATTTATTTTTTATTTCCAGTATATTAGAAGCAAATTCTGAATCTACCGATAAACAATAGACACTATTATAATAAGTTACATCTTTTTAAGCCTTTCGTGATATGCTAAACATAAATTTAATACACAGTTAATAATCACAGCGATAATTCGTAATTAGTTTTAGGATCTCCTCAAGTATTATTATTGTAAGCTAAGCATAAAAAGGAATCGATAGTTTTGCCTGGCGGTGAAAACTACTAATGAGTAACGCTTTTCAATCATGCTATATCACCTTACTGCGTGTCAACCTGGGTTTTCGCGGTAGTATGTGCATTGTGCGCCTTGACCGACATCTGACCACGATCGTTTTCTTACATTCTTATTATAGGTGATCCACTTTTAATTATCAGTGACCAATCTCTTAAAAAATGCTTTGATTTCATTACGTCTTAAGAGAGAATCGCAAATGAGTATACGGTCCATTAAGTTTCTTTCAGTGAGTTCATATCGCACCCAAATTTCGTATTTTTTTTATATAGCCAGTCTTTTTCAAATCGATGACTGAACTGTTTTATTGTCAATTCTTAGGTGTTTAGCTATTCTAACTACTCGCATATCGTTCTTGTTCCACTTTTTCAAAAATTAGTTTATCCGTAACTAGGCGCCAGATGCATCTTTGACATAAATCGGGATCCCAGGGAAGGAGTTCACCACCTCTATGGGGGAGTAAAGCGATTCGTGTGTCTCTAAAGGGTGCCTGTGTAGTGACACATGTTGTACTTCCGACGCCGTAAAGTGAAAGTGAAAATCCTGAGCATACAACGTAGGCTGGCCATTTGAGCCGCGTGGGAATACTGCAAGATGTCCTATGAAGCAGAGGACAGTAGATCTTCTTCAGTAGGTCTTCTCTTTTAGCTTGAGAGATTAGGAGGCCGCACCCTTGGCAGTGGTTGAAGTGCGCAGGCAGTTCCATGTCCCATCTAACTACGAGTATAACCCGAGAAACCAGAAGCTTCCGATAAACAAAACTGGTGTTTAGTAATAGTTTATCACAAATATAGGAATTGCAGCTTTGATAAATTAGGACACTCATTATTTCACCACATTAGACCTAGCCAAAAGATTTCATCAACTTAAAATTAAATATCTAAAATAGCTTGTAACAGGTCATGTGACCATTATGAGTGGGAAGGAATGCCACATAGTCTTAGTAACGCTCTTGCTATTTTACCAATGAGAAAAGGATTTTGCACTTTCTGATTTACATTTTTTACTTAGACGATATTGTCGCATTCGCATCTAATGTATAAGAATATAAGCAGAAACTTTGTGAAGTGTTCTCCAGACTTCTAAAATTACCGGGAAATTCAACTGGACAAATGTAAGTTTCTTAAGACATACACATATATATGTATATACACAGATAGAGACTTTTATGGAGCATCTAATGCGATGCAATAGTTATTTTTATTTTAAATTTGTCATTCACTTTAAAAAACTATTCGATTTAGAAATAACCTTGTTAATTTTCTTACTAATTAAGAATAAAACTAAGTTTATCTTGAAATAAATCCTTACTTTATTCAAGAAGTATTTAAGTATTTTCATCATCGTTAAAAATGTAAGCACGCATATATATTATTTTAATTTTAAGACTAATTTATATAGGTTTTTCACTCATTCTCTATCACTTTGAATGTCTAAATTGATCATTGATAAGAAAAAATGTTATCACACAGCCAACAATCTGTAACAATTAATATAAATATAAAAAAACTCTTTTTGTTTAACAAACAAATAATTATGCAAAGTATGAAAGTCTGGAAACATTTCATTAACAATTAGTATTTTAAATATACTAAATGAATATGTATTTTAATATTATAATATGTACATACTGTAGCAATCAATGGTCTACTGAAGTTGAATAATCCGAGTGGTGTGAAAGTGGATTGCTTGAAAAGGAACTGCTCAATGAAACTGTCCAACGCATCGTGAAGAGCACTGCCGCGAGGAATTGTGGTTATCAGTTTACTTACAACTACTTTTGTACTCTCCATCTGAAACATACAAATATGTACCTGTCGTCTACTTACCAAAACCAATAATAAAAATAATAATACAATATAAACATTTATACGATTAAATATAAATGTTTACTAATCTAATAAAAAATGTTTAATATAATCTAGAACTTTTATAAATTTTATAATTCTACAAAAAGACGTATGAATGTGAGGACGCCTCGGCCTTGTGTACCAGCGAAATGCTGAGTCCAGATGTAGCCGATAGTGAAATCAGTTTGGAAGAAGTGGAGAGCGCGATTCGAAGTCTGAAATGTGGTAAGGCTGCGGGAGCAGATGAAGTTACTGCCGAGATGAGGATGGCCACGCGTCTGGGACATGTTTTGGTTTTTGTGCAATTTATGCTGGAAATCAGGGGAGGTCCCAGGCGATTGGCGAGGTGCAGTCATCGTACCTTTGTATAAAGGCAAAGGTTCACAGATAGACTGTGCAAGCTATAGGGCTATCAGTTTGGTTAGCTTGGGTGGTAAAGTTTATGCTAAAATATTAGCGAGAAGAATGCAAAAAAGATCTGAAAGGCTTTTGTGGGAGGCCTAAGGAGGTTTTAGACCTGGAAGAGGGTGTATAGATCAGATCTTTTCCCTCCGCATGATCACGGAAAAGTTTTTGGCCCCAAACCAAAAAGTTTTCGGTGCTTTTGTGATACAATGTGAGCGGACCCTTGCTACAGCTTGTAAAGTCTTTTTACAGAGATCACTCAGCCTGAGCGAGTAGGAGCTGACATGTCACCCTGGTTTGACATTCAATCGGGTGTTAAGCAAGGCTGCGCTATCTCAGCTTGGTTGTTCAATTTGTATTTGGAGAGTTGTCTTCAAGGCGTGAAAGACAGTGATATGGCAGTGAAAGTACTTGACCTTAAGGTCAATTGCTTGCTTTATGCAGATGATGCAGTGCTCATTGCATCATCAGAATGCGATTTGCAGGCATTAGTCACCACTCTGAAAGATGGGTGTGAAAATAAGGGTCTAAACCTGAATGCAGATAAGACGAAGGTTCTGATATTTGAAAGAAATGAAGAAATAACAGAATGTAAGATCAACGTGAATGGTAAGATAATAGAAAAAGTGAATGAAGTGGTATATTTGGGAAGTATGCTTAGCAGAGACGGGAGATACGAAATGGATATGGAAAGACGTATTGCTGCCGGTAACAGAGTTAACGGTGCTTTGGCTGCATTGTTGAGACGGCGAAACGTCAGCATAGCTGCACGTTTGGCTGTACACAATACAGTTTTGCTACCGACGCTGTCATACGGCAGCCAAACGTGGGTAACGCCGAAGAAGACTGTAAGAAAGATGAATGCTGTGGAGATGCGATCTCTTCGCCGAATTTGCGGAGTCAGTTTAGCTGACCGAACCCGCAATGAAGAGATCCACAGAAGGGCAGGTACTAGCGAAGATAACGCAGTGGGAATGAAGAAGAACGTGCTCAAGTGGTTTTGGCACGTCGAAAGAATGAGTGATGAAAGAATGGTAAAACAGATTTATAAATGAAAAATGAGCGGTAAGAGGGACTTGGGGAAGCCTCGAGCGCCCTTCGAAAACACAGTAGCTACGATACTGGAAGAAGGTCACGTAAAAGAGTTTAATGTCTGTGGTCGAGGCGAAAGAGGTATGCAGGGACCGTAGCGTTTGGCGCTCCGTAGTCTTTGGCTACCCCGCAAGGGATATGGCGTGAAGATAAGTTAAGTTAAGTTAAATTATAAATTTAATTTTTTATATTAAACATTCTTTCTAACCTTGACATTTGAACAACAATTGATATAATTGATTTATTTGATATGCTCGTATAAAGTAATGTCTCACCTCGCTATTCAGGCGGTGGAAAGGTTCTATCAGTAATACAACTTGGATGCTATTGTTCAATAGCCACATAACAAGTAAAATAAACTTCTGTTTGGAGTAAATCGATGTAGCTTTAAAACAATAGTTGAAGCGTTAGTTACTTGTGAATATCTTTACAATATCACAAGCGTTGAACTTTTTCATAGCCATTTTATTCATGAAAGTAACACTATTTTATGACTCTCATGACTAGTATTAAGAAGTGACTTTATACAATTAAAATATGTTATAAAATATTTGGTTTGTCGTTTGTGATATTTTAATGAAAAGTTTACTTACAATAAAGGTATACTTTTTGTAAATAATGCATTTTATTCAATGTAATAGCATTAAATATTTATTTCTTTACCAGATATTATACGAAATACTCACCAAATTGCGGGTAGACTAACAATGAATTGTATATCGTAATAAGGATACGAATGACCATTTTGAATAATATCATTATTGAAAGCAATCCCTCTGCTTGTACTAGTTTAGTTACCACTTCACATATCGAATGATATGATCTAGATAGATCGTATATCTTTTTGTAGGCGCTGTGGCTGTCTGAGTTTAATGAAAAGAATTATCAGTATTGATACCATTATAACATATTTATATAATTATAAATACTGTATGTCAAATGTATCCTGAATGTCAAATGTATCCTGTATGTCAAATGTATCATGAATATTGTTAAAAATTTTAAGGTTTAACTTTTTTATGAAGAACTCTAATTTGAAACGCGTTTATTATATTAAGAACTAAGGTTAATTTTATCCCGTGGGATATACTGTTCTCGTGATTACTATAAAGTTCAATATGTAATAGGGTGCACAAGGAAACTAAAGGTGTCATCGTTCATTTTTAAAACTTTTCAACCCTTTAGTAGCGGTAATAAATACCGCTTCTGAAACCTTTGAAAGATGAGCCTCGTATTTACTTTCGGTAATGTATATAAATTTATTTTGATGTCACCAATTTACAAACTGAACTTCATTGTATATTCATTGTCGGTTTACTTATTTCTTTTGAGCAAATTGTTATTATTTAATCAAACTAATATTAATTAATAATTAAAACGAAATATCCGTTTACCGTTGTTATTGTTAACTGTACCTTCATGAGCAGAGCACTGTGATAGTCTACGATTTATTTCTTTAGCTGTTAAACAAAGAATTGTAGCGAGAAATAAATATTGCATTTGCAACATCAACATAATACTATGACCGAGTTGAATGGCGACACTCAAGCATATTGCTTCATCTGTAAAGAAATACATTAAATTGAAGTTATAATTAATGCGATGATGAAGAAAAACGTTAAAAATTATTACTTACAGGGCATATTTTGACGAAGGTCAAAGGTCAAGTTAAATAAGTATATTGCAGAATTGAATAACAAAGATCCAAACATGGTCAGTATTACATTCCGAGTTGTTGGATCAGAGGAGCAGTGGTATTTGATTCTAGCGCGAACCTGGGTATCGTTGATAATTATTGAGACCGGCGATCTGAGTCATATGAAATTAGTGTCAACATGGAGTAGACACTTTCATACGACTCAGGATAACCGGTTATCATTACCATACACACTTCTTTTCTTTATGTAAAATATTCAATAAAAACCGTATGTTATAATAGTTATGGTTACAATGGTAATGGATAACCGTCAGTTATCCAGTCAGATGAAATAAATTTGTTAAATAATTCCTATAAAACAAGATGAGTACAGTCGGTTTATATAGATAGTTAATCGTATCCTACCCGTTCTATTTGATTTATTATAGTCATTAGATATTCCATTCGGTGTTTTCCTTTCAGAACTGCTACACTTGTTATTACAATATTTGGTAAAGCAAGTGTTGAAAGAATTGTGATTCCCTCTTGAGTGTGGATAGAGTTTTCGAATAGTAGTAGACAAAACATAGAAATTAGGATTATATCTGTAAACAAACATGTCAATATAGTAAATCTTCCTAAAAAGCCAGTGCTATCGATATGGAAACACCTCCGACGGAAGTCTAATAACATTGTTTGTGGTACACGCTGAATCATTTGTCTGCTGGAGATTAAACATTTTCTCATTTTACCCCATTATGAAACTTGGTCTAAATTTTCTATCTTAACAACCTCTACGTTCGGCCGATCGAGAACGCTCAATATTTTTCTGGGAAGCGAAGGAAGGTGGCTCGTCGTAAGTTTTGTGTCATATACCTTCAAAGGCTTTTCCAATAGCCCGATAAATTTTTCGACCCTAAGACCATCGCGAAAGCCATATTGCTTGATTAATGGACATCCACGAGATAAGCCACGAGCTGACAGTTAACAATGCTCTTCTTTATTTTGTAGAACAGTAACAGGTAAGGAACAATTTTAAATACAGATTTAGCCAATTGTAAAATGAGCAAACTCAATCATACTTATAAGGAAGATTAATATAGAGCCCAAAAGAAATAGGGTGCTCGAATGACTGATGCGGTAGACGTCGTCGCGAACGCATGTGAAGCGAAGCGGCGCAAGGCCAAACAGACGCAGCACTCGCAGCACCGTGGCCATCGCGCCACTCACCTCGCACCCCACACGTGCTCTCTTCAACTTCACCAACATATTCACTGATTTCATATGTTTCATAACACTCGTTAAAATAAACTCTAACAGTGTCACAAACAACAAAACGATTCTATAGTAATTTAGATAAATTTTATAGATAAGGTATATTGTGTGTTTTATTTTATTACATGACTAACGAGTAGATGGCCGACCAATGTGGACATGATAATGGATGGTGTCGTTACCGATGGAGATCTGCAATTTTTTTAATTTGCAGATGCGTTACCTGTCATTAGCAAATGCAGGTCAAAAAGACTAGAGGGGGGGAGGGAATTGTAATTTGGCTTTCTCAACCATCCCTTCCATGTAGCTATATATTTTAAGATGTTCTGTGATCCCGGGAGATCCACTTATAATATGGTATTACTATTATAATATTTTATTTTAGTAAGGAACTATACAAGCGGTTTTAATTTTAAAACAACAGCATAAACTTATTTATTTACTTATTTAAACAACTTTGTTGCATACACAAATAATAACGTATAGAAAGTACAGAATCAGTAAAACAATAACCGATCTTATCACTAAAGTGATCTCTTCCAGGTAACCCACAATTACAAACATAACGATACTGAGAGGCGGGGAATACATATACAAATTATAATGTTATACCGATAAATTAATACATTATAAACTTACGTACATAAGTAAATAAGTAATAATATATAATAAGATTTCAACACAGTACCTGACAAATTAAAAAAAGTTAAATCTGACTTCATCGGCTGTGATCGGGTTAATCATAAGATGATACTTTTGTGTATAGGTAGCATTTTTCATACTTAGTCACATTTGATTATTAGCTTACCTTCAATACCCTTCCCAGTACCTGGCGTTTTGCTCAAGTAGTTCCTATCCCCAAAATCCAACGCTTTTCTCACATTACAGTCCAATTCCCATACATCCGTTTCTGTCTAGTTCTAGAGCGTATTGTTCTTTTCCAACTCTCACTGTTTCTTTCCAAAAATACCTACTTACCTACCAATTTGCTATCCGCAGGGGTCACAGCATTGTTACGGCATTAACTTGTCTTATAGTATAGGGTTTGACAATGACAGATGATGATCCTGATACTGCTTGAATTCTCAAACGCGTTTAACTCAGTTGACTTTGATATTATTTTAGTTTCCCTTGAACCCATTAGTATCTCGTCAACTATTCACGGGTTAAAGTTTTACTCGTATGAACGCACACAATATATTTGTGACAAGGAAAAACTACTGTTACATAGCCGTTTTAGTGCTGGTGTTCCGCAAGGAGGTGTCTTATCTCTGTAACTTTTTTCTATGATAATAAACTGATCTTTCCTGGCCACATAATCTATATACTGATGATTACCAGCTATACGTATCCACTCCTGTTGGAAGGTATCCCCGATGCAATCAAGCGCATGAACTATGATTTGAATGTGGTTTGTAGCTAGAGTAATTCTCATGGGGTACAACTTAACGTTAGCAAATTTCAGCTTACTATTTTAGGTAACTCCCGACAAATTTCCTAGCTCAAGCTCGCGTGATATTCACTAGTTATCTTGATGGGTCTTCATACTTCTTCAGTGATACTATAAAATAATCTTGGAATCAACATTGTTTATTTGGACTACTACTACTGGTCTGCCCCATACGATTACATCAGGAATATGAAGATGATGATTAACAACTGTCACTATACGAGTAGCTGTGGCATCTTTTAAACTCCATGGATCAGTTAAATCTTTCTAGCGCTTCAAATCTCGCGCTGGTATAATATTGCAGGTATAATATTTTGGTGCATAATTATCTAAACCGCCGAAAAAAATATATAATTTATTCCTGACTGGTGATTTACTTCAACTTTAAAAATCATGAAAGAAAAGAATTTCGCTAATTACGGCTAAATAATAAGAGTAAAGCTCTTATAATAAGGTATACAAACATTGTACTTGTTATTAAGTATTTTTATTAATATCCCTTATTATTTTTTTTCAAGGATTTACATGATCCTGCACAAGGGATTGAGAGGAGATACCCGAGAGAGAACCCGAGATATCGTCGTCTATCGGTAACTCAATTATTTGTCTACTTATAATGGTTTCTTCCTTTTTGTGTAGAGTTTAAGATAAAATTAGTTTATAGAATTTTAGAATTATACACCAGTTAAATAATACGCATTTTTTTATCATCATCATTCTTTTATATTATAGTAAAAAATAATTTAAAGTTATTATTTATAGTCATAGTCATTATTTACATTGTTTACTTAATTGTACGTATAATTCGTATAATGTTGTATGATTCAAATGTACGCTATTGGAAAATAACTACATAGTATGGCGTCATTGACATAATTGCCTCAAATAAAATAAAGATATCCAGGTTTGATATGAAACTTAAAATATCATGGGTAAAATCCTTAACATAATTATCTATCTTAGATATAAGAAATGTGAAACTCTGTGGCAGAAACATCGCAGATTTCTATATATCCGTTCTGTTTCCTAGGTTAGGTTGGATTTATGTCTATAGAATTGTTTGTTCAAGCTACGATGAGAAAAGTCTTTTCTGTGTATTTAAAGAAACCGTTCCGGGGTTGATTTTATAACTTATAACATTTGAGGTTTTATCTTTCTTATTTTACTTCCAGTTGTACCTCAGTCTCATCAATGAAATCTAAATGTTCAATTGTCACTCCAGATCGCCTGTGTTTTGTCCCATTTGATATAATACTAATAGTGTTCCATCAACACTTTCAGAGTGTAAATGAACTCAATAGTCACTAGTGCAAGTGGTGAATGTAAGTTCTAAACTTTCATTAATACTAGGGGTGCCGTTTGCATATTGAGCGAAGCGAGCCCAGTGTAATGACTTATCGTTTCCCATTGACTTCAATGGGATTTCAGTTTTTTGACATGACATTTTTGTTTTTTTACCTTTTTCATATTTTTTTTTCTAAAACCATCACCTGATGTGTGTCTTTTTGATTGCAAAATTTCATAATTTTCCTTCAAGTAGTTTTCGAGCCTATTCGTGACAAAGAATGTGAAAAAGTAGCATGAAGAACGCTCCGCTCGCTACGCTCGCTTCGCTCAATTAATATGCTTAACCTACTACAAACGTTTTTCTTAAAATCCTCATCCATCCTCATGCTTTACGGAATGTACTTAACTTTTTGTTAAGTTTTTACCTAAAATTCAAGGGTAATTATTATAACCGTTGTAATAATCCCAATTATCTGCAAAAATATAAAGTATTGATAAGCTGTTATAACACACGCAGATTAAAAAATACAGATAAAATTTTTAAAAATATACTTTTATGAGGGCAATTTATTTTTAATGTGTCCTATAATTTTATAAGGGTAAATCGAATCAGAAAAAAACAACACAAAATTACAAACCACACTTATAACAGGTCTTGCTAAGGTGAAAATTTGTAATGCTGAATGCGGTATATCATTTAGCAACAACTGTTTAAAAAATTCCTTAATTTCATTATTAACCGGATCTCTTTCTGATATTATGTTACACATCATTTGCGCCACGAATAACCGTATTCTTTTAATCTAAAATAGAACAGCATAATATATATATATATATATATATATATATATATATATATATATATATATATATGTACTCTGAATGTGGGACAATTGTTGATATATAACTTCACTATAGATAATACAAGCAAAATCTGTACATTTATAATTTTTTCCAAAAGAAATTATGTATTTAGTACTTATAAGTCTGATCTTTTTTTGTCTGTTTATTTTTTCACGCACTACGGCAAAACTATTGGACAAATTTTGATGGCATGTGATATGGTTAAAGGTTAGGTTAAGGTTAATAAACTCCAGAAATGTCGGTCATTTTAACAGGAAAACACAAAAATTTTGTTATGGTATGTTATCCTCAATTCTCTTCTTGCAGCACATATGATATGTTGGAAATTTTCAATATACATTTTTATGCGGATGATACCACTGGGTAATCGGTATATTGCGGGCGTGCGGGACTCTCGAGAAAACGTCGAGGAATACCGAAAGAAACTTGTATCTTCTATAGAGACCTCCTTGAGGATGATCTCAGGATGGGGTGAACCGAACCTCGTTTAGTATTATTTCGAGAGCACTCCTCTCAATGCCTTGCCAAGTATCTGTCTGTCTGTTTCGTGGACAGGTTAGCTTCTATGAAATTGAGAGTGATCCATAGAGCAAGGCAGTATTTCAACTCCGGCCCCAAATGGAGTATTGTTCTCATCTGTCTCCGGATCTCCACAATATCCGTTTCTAGCGTTTGACCGCTTACAACAGTGCAGTCCGAATTGTCGGGTACCCGTTGCTCTGTAAACGGTTGGGCTCTTTGGCATTGCGTAGAGACGTTGCTTCTTTGTGAGTATGCTATCGCATTAATAATGGGGAATGTGCCGAAGAGCTATTTGATAATATGCCTACCACCGAATTTTATCACCGCACAGCAAGTTATCGCCTGCAATACCGTCGGTATCACCTGGATGCATGGCGATCATGTACTGTGCGGTTTTCAAGAACCTTTATTTCACATACCATTAAGAAAAACAAATTGCCTTCGAATTATTTTCAACTCAATGCGGCAAGGGTATCTTAAAAAAATGTGAATACCGCCACTTCCAAGACCGTCAATGCTCTTACGATTCCCCGATGTTTTAAGAGTTCGTGGGCGGCGGTGATCACTTATCATCAGTGACCAGTACGCTCGTTTGCCCTCCTCTTACATAAAAAAAATAGTAGTGTAGCCATCATAAACTCAATTCCACATTACATGTGCAGTTATCTTTTAAATGTATGTATTTAGTAGGGTACCTGTGTAGGAAGTGTCGAACTGTAACTTAATTATTAAAATTATTTACCTTCTCTTGTGCGTAGTGAAACGGTTCAATAATTAACATAATTGTAATTATTTGGTGAATAAACCACGTTATTTGTATAATAAATTTGATAAATACCAAGGAACCATCTGCAAAAGTAAAAATATTATGCTGCGGGTGGGTCAAGTTGATGTGACAAGCCAATAATAATAAAGATCTATTCATATATTCACTGTTTATGAGTAATTAATTTAACCTTAACACGAGAATTAAATACTATTAATTTTTAACAAGTTATGTAAAATACATTACCTCGATGCAAAAATAAAATTCTATACCATGTAGACACAATATTTGAAATGAAAGCTACAAGTTGTAAAAACAACAAAATATTATCCGAATTATTTAAGTCCCTCAAGGCGTCGCATGCCAACACGTAAGAGTTCTTTATTAGGCAGATCCTTTGGGCTAATTTCTGTCTCTTTATATTATTGATATCTTCAAAAAGAATGAAAATATATATTATCAAAGTTATATAAAATTTAACATTACACTTAAAGCTACAGTTTATAATGATTAAACACAGTGTCATAACAATTAAAAGTTACTTGAAGCATAAGTCAGTAAACACATTCATTCGTCAATTTGTACGTTAACATCTTTTTTATATAAATGACAATATAGTAATGAAAAATATATATCTGATGTGATATTGTGGTAACGAATTTCTTACTTTAATATTTAATACCTATACTACTATAAATTCAATATCTGTTGCTTCTGTCTATCCGTTTTTGTATATATTTGTGATAATCTTATGATAAACAATGTTTTTGACACTTTTGTCTGTCTTCCTGTCTAACTGACTGTCTGTATGTCTTTCTATGAATCAAGAATCGTTCGAGGGACCTCGACAAAAAGTATAATATACTAAAATCTGTGATGGAGTAAAAAATAAGCCATTATATCTGTAAATTATATAATCTTTTGCAAAATATATTTTTAAATTTAAAATATTTATTATGTACCTGTTTCATTTCACTTGAAAGATTAGAGCTAGCCGTCTGTCATGGTATGGACATATTATGAGGAGAGATGAAAAGTATATAACCAATAGAGTGCTGGGTATGGTAGTGAAGAGATGGATAGGTAGAGGACGGCCGAAGAAAAGATGGATGAATTGCGTGAAGGATGATATGAAGAAGAAGGGAGTGTGTATAGAGATAGTGTGTATAGACGAGTAACAGGAGAGTATGGAAGGAAAAAACAAATTGCGCCGACCCCAAAATTGGGATAACGATAGGAAGATGATGATAGTGTATTTCATTTCATTTCATTGCTCCCAGGGTGATAAGAAATAAAAATAACGCCGATAAAGTCGCGGGTACAGATTAAACTTTTAACATTTCCATCAATATCGAAATAATCATGAGAGAAGTCACAGTCAATGTTAGTATTGTCATATGTATGATATTAATGGCTGAAGTCAAAGGCACATCATAATTATATCATATGTTTAAACATCGGTAAAGCCAATAGAAGCCAATGTTTTAGGTAAACATGTAAGTGAATGCAATGCTAGAAGTCAGTCAGTTTGACGGTAAAACTGTAGCGGTAGGCTCAAACTAAATAAAAATTTAAACATCTATTTATTAACATCTCAACTGATTGATTCAAAGAACTATATCATTGCTTACTTGGCAAGATGTGATCCACCACACCGATCGTGTCAATGGTCTTGTTTATAGATTCCAGTCGATTATTGACGCTGTCTTTCGTAATATAGCAGTATTTAGTGTTTTTTTCTAGTTCAAAATTCAAAGTCAATATAAATATCAAAATAAATATCAAAATTCAAAGTCAACATAATATAAATATCAAAATTAATATTCAACAAACGACCATTTGTGGTAGTTAAGCAATTTTTGTAATTAACAAAAAAAAAATACTGATAAATTTTATTATAAAAGTAACGTTAGTAAAGTTAAAGAAGCCGCAAAGGTTTTTGAGGTTTTTATCATTTTATAAATATCAACTAATAAGTACACTTTACAAACCATGGTCGATCATTTTAATGAGTTCCTGTTGAAGTACTGTCTGAATAGTTTCTAGTGCATCGTTGATGCACAACGCAGTATACAAAAACTGCATTTGAAGAACGTTTGAAATCGTGACTTCTATCAAATAAATAAAGACATCGTTTCCTAAGGCTGCAAGTAAGATAGATAAAAAGGTACCAACATATCAGTTATAAAATAATCGGTTAAAGTAAATCTTACATTTGGTGTAGATGAGATCATCGAACAATTTTAATAAGTATGTTCCAACTGTGAATATAACCATATACATTACAACTCGACTGTTCGTTATATTTGTTCCATCGTTTTGCAGGTTTCGTTTGATCTATAAAAATACGATTTAGATTAAGTCATCTGTTTTTGCTACAGACGCTTTTAAACTTACCTGTATTCACTAAGAGTACAGTACTAATTAACGTGTATGTGAGCTAGGTACTAGGTCACTGAATAAGTTTTGCAATACAGCCATATTTATTAGTCTTTCAAAAAAATTTCCATTGCAATTTATACACTAGAGTTACACTTATATACACCTGAGTTTACGTTTCCTAATTTTCGAACAACCCTATTTTGTTTTTATCTTTTGACGATACATCAATATAGTAAAGCCAGGTTTCGTCACCCTTAAGGATGTCGTTGATCTGACGCGAAGTCCCATTTTCGTAAATCTTTAACATTTTATTACACCAAATTACTCTCACCTCTTTTGGTTCAAGGTCACCCCACGACCCGCAGTGTACCAAGTTTTCTTACTCAAGGATATCATGTAAAATCCTATGAACACTTGGTGCACTAATCTGTAAGACCTCTTCTATCTGTCTATAGGTAATATGACGGTCTGCCTTAATCAATGACTGGACTTTCCTTATAATTTCCAGAGTAGTTGATTCTATAGGACGACCTGATCTCGGAGCACCACTAACACTGAAGTTACCGCGTTCAAATTCATGATACCACAGGTAAAAAGTTGTGCTATGAGAACACTTTTCTTGAAGTACAATTTTCATTTCCTCAAAGCAATTATATATAGATAGGCAACGCATAAAATTGTAGCGAATAATTACAACTAACTCGTCTCTCGACCACTCAGTAATTTTTCACTATACAAAAACATATAACTTTTTAATGCAATTATACACAATGATTTATTATGGCCACCTACAAGTTATGAGTTGTAATTTATAAAAAATATATGTGCATGTACCCTCTGTTTATAGAACCTGTGTATTGCAGAACTTATCTAGTGACCTCCGTAGTTACTGCGTATACCGTTTTTTCATGACGGCGCTTGCAGCAGTGCCGAAATTATTAATAACATTGGCTATTGTTTAAGAGTATTAATACCTTATTAATTGTTGTATAACAAATCATATATTTTTTATTCTAGTTTCATTGGTAAGCACTGCGTAGCTAATCATAGCTACTATAAAGCTGACATTGAGAGCTTCAATTACAGATATTTTATAGTCTTCTTTATTGCAAGTGACAATGACGACATAACTGTTATATAGATTTAGCAGTTCTAAAAAATACAAAGAAATATTTAAACAATAAAATATATATATTTACATATTTATAGTATAGTATAATTAGTAATCCGTCACTTATTATAACGAGGAATAATATGTAAGATAAATACAAATCTTTAGGGGTGGAGTTCGAATTTAGATTACAGTTATTCAAAGGTTTTTTTTTAATTTCTGAATAGTAATATTATTTACATGAATAATGTATTTATACTAACGGAGGACAGCTGCTATAAAAACACTAATTATTTGCAACAGCCGTGAGATGTATATGAATGTGATGTTTTGGGTTACAGAGCAGCGGATCGGAGCAAGGCAGCACATTCTCGAAAGACGCAGTACAAAAATCAGATCATTGCTTAAAATCCATCGCTTCTTGATCTGCATTTTCTGGTTTAAACAATATTTTTTAATTATTAAACTTAATATATAATTATATATATAAATATATAGTAAACTACAAATGTAAGACCGGTTAAAAACCAATATAACAATCGGGTTTGAACCCAAAAAATCGGTATAAATCCGAAATAATTATGTTTTTCTTAGTTATTAATTATTTATTAGATTTTCTTGATTTGGTCGAAGTAGGCATATAACGTTCGTCTGACCAATTACCGTATTAATTACCTACCTAAGTTATAAAAACTCTATTGATAAGTAAAAACCTTATTTTGGTAATTAAACATTTTTTCATTGTTTACAAACGATATAAATAATCAATTTGATTCGGTTTAAAACCAAACATTCATCGTGTTAATTTACTGTCTGTAATATAATATAACATAATAGATTCCTGCAATCTTAAGACGTTAGGTAGTTTCTATTGATTTTTTACGAATTAATTAAAACGAAACATGACGTTTGGTCAACAAAAAAATAAAGTGTAAGACACAGTTTTATTTACGTACGTGTTTTATACTGATTAAAACGGTTTATTTGGGGTATTTGGTATAACACGTTTTAAATCAGTTTTTTAAATCTGTATTGAACGAAACAGATCTGGTCAAATGAATCTGTTGTTTCGGGATGCTTATCTGGTTAAATGACAGGATTTGTCGTTTAGAGATTCTTATTCATGAGTACAGAGAATGGTGGAAACGCACCGTGACCAGTAACATAAACTAATCAAAAAGATTAAACGAAATCTATTTTTCTTAACGCTAAGAGGTCTCTTACCTTAAGCTTTTAAAGGGATGGGTGAACTTATTGTGAATGCAGAGAAATACAATCCTTGGCGGAGTTGTGTGCACAATTAATTTTGTTGTAAAATATGTACTAATTTCAAGGTATATTTTGTGAAAGCTATAATTTATTTACATTATTAACTCTATCAATCTGTTATCTCAATCAACTGAACCGTATTTCAAACTATAATTTGTATTTATAACTATTTATTAATTTTAATTATATCTATAATAATATAGCGCGTTAAAATTGAATGTTTTACATGTTACTTTGTCACAGTTATTTAAAAAAATATTATTTATAGAACAGTTTTTGGCAGATATTTAAAATCACATGAAAAACGTCTCACTCTCTCCTAGACAAAGTCCTGTATCCAGAGTATAAGGTGCAATGGAAACGTAAAATGGTCTTCTATACTTAATTTTTTCTACTGTTACTTTAAGAAAATGTTAATAAAAGTTGCTTTTTAAAGTTCATAGAATCTGAGGATACTATAACATATTTAAGGACTTTATATGTTAAGATTACCTCTGACTTATAATATTTGTATGTGAGGGATATCTGTACAAGTGATTTCAACAAAAGAGCTAACCGTCTGTATTTTTTGACCTAATGAATCATAGTTTCAGCTATTACGATATATGAAAATGATTCGAAGTCGATTTATATTAGAAATGATATCCTTAATTCAGAAGATAAGATAAAGGAAACTTGTGATGTTTTATCTAGTATTACTGGTAAAACTAGGGCTGCCAATGGACCTATAAAGATAAATTTTATAATATTGAAATAAATACAGATATAAATGTGGCGGCTATTTGTAAGACTTTCGAACTGCAATTCCAACAACAGTCATGCGTAATGTGAATTCTTTATTATCTGATGCAATCGCCGACTTCACTAATAACGTCAGTCAGCAGTGAATGTTATGCTTTTAAATCTGTTCCAGTTTTAAACCTAAATCTGTTTTATACAGATAAAATTGTTAAAACATCTTTGGGGTATGTCAGTAAAATTACTTAACTCTGTTATGAATGAAATTGAACCACGATTATATTTATATAGCACCAATATATATATATATATATATATATATATATATATATATATATATATATATATATATATATATATATCATCATTATCAGCTGTCGTGCGTCCACTGCTGGACGTAAGCCTTCCCCATTGACTTCCACCGCGATCGGTCCAAAGCGACCCGCATTTATTGGTTTCCAGCTGCTCTTTTTATGTCGTCTGTCCACCTAGTTGGCGGTCGTCCTCTACTTCGCTTGCCAGTAAGTGGCCTCCACTCAAGGACCCTTTTTCCCCATCGGTCGTCACTTGAGCGGGCTATATGCCCAGCCCATTGCCACTTCAGCTTACAAATCAGCTTACAAAAGCTTACAAATTACTTATATGCTTTATATATATATATATATATAAAGCATATAAGTAATATCTTAATACATAATAAAATTATAACAGTGACCGGGTAAAACATAAGATGATGTTTTTGTAAATAGGTAGCATTTTGCATATTTTGTCACATTTGATTAATTATTCTCTTACCTTCAATACCGTTTCCAGTGCCGAGCCAATTGCTCAAGTCGTTCCTATCCCCAAAATCTTTATCCAACGCTTTTCTTACATTACAGTCCAATTGCCATATTTCCTTTTCTCTCTAAAGTTCTAGAGCGTTTTGTTCTTTCCTAACTCTTACTGTTTCTTTCCAAAAACAATATTGTTAGTCCCTACCAGTCTGCTATCCGCAGGTGTCACAGCACTGTTACGGCATTAACGACGGTGTGTGATAGTATAAGGTTTGGCATTGACAACAAACAAGTGATGATCCTGGCACTGCTTGACTTATTAATTGCCGTTAACTCAGTTGACTTTGATATTCTTTTAGTTATCCTTAAATTCATTAATATCTCGTGAACAGGTATCGATTGGTTCAAATCTTACATGTATAATTGCACACAATGTATCTGTAACAAGGAAAAACTAGTGTTCCGCAAGGGGGTGTCTTGTCTTCGTAACTTTTTTCTATCTTAATAAATACTCTCATTTATCTTCTTTCCTGGCCACATCATCTATTTGCTGATGATTATCACCTGTATGTATCATCTCTTGTTGAAGGTATCCCTGATGCAATCAAGCGCCTGAACTATGATTCGAATGTAGTTTGCGGTTGAAGTAATTAGGTTACAAGTGAACGCTAGCAAATCCCAGCTTATTATTTTAAGTAACTCCTGACAAATTTTCAATCTTAACATACCTTTATACCTACTTATCTTGATGTTTCTATACTATTCTTCAGTAATACTACAAGAAAATCCTGGTATTATCATTGTTTTGTGGTTTATCGCTACTGGACTGCCCTATAAGATGACATCGGCTGATGGGTGTGTTAGAGAATTCAGGAATATGAAGGTGTTGATAAACAGTTTTTAAACGGTCAATACAGTGGTGGCCTCATCCATTTTTGTCATCTCTGGAACTCCGTGAATCAGTTAAATCTTTCATTTGCTTCTGGTCTTCTGTTGATCTATTTGACTACTTAGAATTTCAACTTGCTCAAATAAAAATACTTGCTTGAAAAAACAAAGTTTCGGAAAGTGTTAAATTGTCCGGCAATGTTTGATGTGGGACTTGTAACCATCATTAATCATTGTTTTATGGTTTGACGCCATTGTGAATGTTAGCGACAAGTCAGTTAATATCACCACGACGCTAGAATTTTCTCGATCACCCACTGAACATAACCAAATAAATTTGGTTACTACATCTTCATCGTCGATCTTCGATGAGAGGGAGCTGCAGTCAAATAACTACATTCAGGCACTAACGCCACCGTGACGAGGACGCCAGACAGGTATTTCTCGAGCGACGGCTCTGCCAACCCTCGGGCCGAGGGCGCTTACAGATTTAATATTATATCTAATAAAATAACAATGAGACTGTTCGCGGTTAATAAAATAACTACTAAACTAAAAAAATCTCTTAATAAACTAAATAAGTCATATAGTAGTATACATTGAACTACGGAAAACTTAGTCTATTTTGAAGGTAAATAAAAAAAAATGATTTGATAATATATATAATAAAAATAAACTGCTAGGATTCGAGTACACTTTAAATCATAATAGATTGAATTTTGTAATCTAAATCTGACTCATACGAAGTCGCCTGAAAAACTTAGTAAAAATTAAAAAGCATTGTGTTGATTTAATTTAATTCTGAGAATCAAAAATAATAATACAATACTACTTTGTCCACTACCTATATGGAAACATTAACTTTCACAATTCCTAATCACACTATGATTATGACTTAAAGTTGATTTCAAAGGTTCGAAATTGAAAAATGATGACCAAATATGTCGTCACGGCTCCAATTATCTGCAACAAACATTTAACTACATTAAAATAATAATTCATAGTTTGACTTGGAGCTACTTTCTGTCGACCAACTTAATCGGGCTTTTAATTACAATAAGGATTTGTGAAAGAGCGACTTTAAACAAGACTGTCCAACAACTGCCAAAATAAACAAGTACTACATAAGACCCTTCCTATACTTCACCTACACCTTCAACTTCCCACCAGGCATTAGAGCCGGTTAACGCTGCCCAATTCAGAGTTTTACAACTCTATTGTCGATATACTAGAGCAGGTTCGATAAGAGTATGTTTTTTCCAATAGAGATTTTTTTTCTTTGCAATTATTCTAATCTAATAATTACATCTTTGCAAGCAATGTATTAAAATATCAAGATCGTAGTCGATTTTCAGAAGCCACTTATCTTCTATTTAGCAAATCGATTCGAGAGCGGGTCGTCGGTTTTAATGTTGAGTTCGATATGATCATATTCCACTAACCCGAAAAAACTGTTGAACAATATCATGTTTGTGGAAAGTATTTGCAAAAAATCCTACGTTAGGTTATATAACATTACAATAATAATAACTGGTATTAGAAATTATTAGAATGGCATTTGAAACAGTATTTTACTAACGTGTAACGTCTTTCTATAAGTCTCGTGAAGGCAGTCGGCCGACAGCAACTATTCATTATAAATATAATTGTTAAGATATCGTTTTAGGAATGCTAAAAGACAAACCGTTACTGTCAGAGGTCTGGACATTGTGCACATTCCCAGGGGCGAGTAGGAAGGCTGATTTAACACCAACTGCTTACAGAACATACTTAATTCAGCGAGGGTTGGGTCACTTGTTGATGAGATAGTACGCATCATTAAACACACCAGCATATGCGTTTGGTTCATCTGATATAAACAAGTGTGCAGTTAGTACGTATTTGTTGATTATAAATCTCATAAATGTTAAGGATCTGTGAGTTGTTACCTCCTCCTGAGTGCGGTGACAGGGTTCCACGACCAGAAACATATCACAAATATGAAATAAGCACCAAAATAGTTGTAATATAACATTCGCTTTCCAGTCCATGGAATCATCTTCAAAAAAAAGATAATTAAAATTATAAGATATAGATAGGATCATGAATTCTCATAATAAGTAGTTATCAAAATTTATCAAGCTATTTAAAATTTCGTAGGTAATAGAAATGTAAGAAATAGGTAACATACAAAGTGATGTGATCATGTAATATGGCGTTATCACTAACTGCAGGAAAAAGTTTACAATAATAAGCAGAAGTACTAGGCCGTGTCCTCGATCTAACTGTCTCAAGACGTCGCAGACTGCGCCGTAAGCCGTTGCTAAATCTCTTATACTCTTCTTGTTGGGAACATGTCTTATATTGGGCTCACCTAAAAAATAAAACAAGATATAAAATCAGTAAGGAATCACATTCCGAATGACTCTGAACAATAAATGGTAAATAAAATATATTATTTTTCTTGCCATATATTAGCAAATTTTACATACTTGAGAATGTTTTGCTAATTGCTGACATAAAATCGACTACAGTATTTGTCCTTTTAACTGATTGACGTCGGGATACATAATTATTGATTGCCGTTATTCCATTGTTGTCAGAGTTAATGGAATGGCTATCAAATTTCGGGTCTCCTTAAAACAAAAAAAAATTATTATGAACCTTGAACCTTAACTCTTTTATCGTCTTTAAAATCTGCAAAATAACTAATAACTAATATCTGGCGCTCCGACTGTAGATATTTACAACTAATCTTATCCTTTTTACTTAGTCGCAACCCGTCGGTTTACTAATTGGCCAGATATCTTAAAGTTATGTGTTGACTTTCTTTTGATGAAAAACTGGAGTAAAGAACCTCTTTTGTGTTTGAAAATACGTCAAGTATTCAACTGTTATTTTAGATTAATTCACTTCATTTCACACTATTTACTCAAAATAGGGATATTTATTTTCGACCTACTGACACTAAGTACCGATCGTACCCCGGGTATTAACTCAAACATCATTTATACCACACGCTGGGGTATCTGTGTTCGTAAGGTTAGATATCTGCTACCGTCGCTTTCCGATTTTTGGACGTCGGGACCTGTCTGTATTCTCGCTGCGCGTGGGCATGGGCGATCATATCACAATGTACGCGTGCTGCTACACGTCAAATCGTGGTAATGTAGAATTGGATCAGCTCTGGAGCCTTGTCTAGGCAAGGATTGACGAACTGCTTTCACAGACTCCCTCCGCCGAAGTCGTTATCCTCGGAGACTTTAACGCGCACAATACTATGCGGTGAAAACTGTTTTTAACTTTAGTCTGGTAAATGGTGTGTCCCAGTTGATTAGAATGCACACTCGTCTACCGAACGTGAACAGCCATGTGCCCTCTTTGTTGAATCTTCTGCTGACTACAAATCCTGGAAAGTACCAGGTCACTTTCTTGGCACCCCTAGGAACCTCTGAGCATTTCTTGGTAGTACCCATTCAATGTCCGGCTAGCACAAAACATGCGATCTGACGCGTTTTGCACTACAAGTCAGCGGACTGATATGGAATGTGATCCTTTTTTGTATTCTACTCATGGGGCCCGTTTTGTTTCCGTCCTAATGATCAAATAATTGTTTGTGCTGCGACGATAAATGATGTGATATTACTGGGCAGGTAGCTATTAGTACCAAGCTCTGTGGTACCCCATGGTGGCAGATCGCGGTCTTGGTTTGATGTGGTTTTTAGGGCTGGCAGTAGCTGAAAAATAGCAGGCGTAAAAAGCTTGTTGTAAAGCGCTATAAAGAGGAAATTTATACCTCCAGAGTCCACAGAGCGATAACGCCTCTATTTCAGTACTCCTATTTTAAAGGCATAGTCCCGGTTTCTTGAAATCCTTGTCCACCAGATCCTTTCAAAAGGTGATATCTCGTACCCAGCTAACTAAAGTCCTTTCGCTATTACCTCTTTTCTTTCTAAAATAATGGAGAATATCACTAACGGAGAGCTTCTAACGTACCTCGAGAATTGCTATTGAAAACAAGTGAGAGGGTCTGGTACTTAGTCTGGATATGATGAAAACCTGCGATTTTGTATGGTACAAGGAGCTTCTTTCGAAGCTTTCTTCTTATGGGCTACCCGAGTTTATGCAAAGTAGATCACCTGCTTTCTCACTGGGTGTAGGCTATAGGTTAACGCTATGAGCTATTCCCGACTCAGTTTCTGTAGCAAATCAATATATGTTGGATATTTCCAGCCTAGATTGTTATACGGATGACAACATTGGAGTTGCGGTATATTCCGGCAGTGCACGGTTCTCTCGGGAAAACTTTGACGAGCGCAGAAGGAAACTTGTTTCTTCTATAGAGATATTCTTGGCGATAGTTTCACAATGGGTGAACTGAATCTCATTCAGTTTTATCCCCAGTCATCACCTGCAGTACCATCCGAACCATCTGGATGCGTGGAGTTCTTCTACTGTGCGGTTTTCAAGGACTTTTTTCCCAATACCATTCAGATGTGGAACGATCTTCCTTTGATGGTATTTCCGGAGCGATACGACATACTTTCAACCCCCAGGCCGTTATATATACTTTAGTTATGATCATTGAATGAAACAATAGTGGTTCATACAATTAAAATAAATTGAAATTGTAATTTAATACTAACGATTTTGTTGACATCTAGTTGTATAGAAATGCAAAAACTTACCTTCGTTTTCCAGATTGTAACGTATTTGTTCTGTTAGGCCTTCATTAATGTTCTTTAATATTGTTTGTAGCTGCAACGCTAGCAACACGAATTGTAACTCGACCAATAAAATGAGGATATACTCGTAGTACAGGAAAGAGTACATCAGTAATGTTCGAACTAAAATATAAACATAACTTGTAGCATTTACGTAAACGTACTTACAACACATTAGGGTGACATTTTTATTACCTTCCTTACCCCTGTAAGCCTCTATTACGTATCCATACAGTTCCCACAATATAAGTAAACAAAGTCCACCAGATATCAATATAACTATTGCTCGTATTTTTTTATCCGTTGAATCTGGTTTTATTTTAATACCTGTAAACATTTTGATCTAAAATCAAATGAAAGATTAGTCATCTTAACCATGATAATAACTGATCAAGTTTTTATATGACTTTACTTTTATAATTTGTTTTAAGGTGTTGATATTGCAGGCGATCCGGCCGGGTCCTTGATATACGCTGACGCTTGTTATCAGTATTACTATAGAAAAATTTGCGATCCATACTAATCGTGAGGTTGGTGTGGACACCCGCAGTGACCGCGATGGTTGTGTTAGATCTATTGCGAAACCAGCTAAAACAACCGCGTCTGAAAAATTTAGATATCTTTACCTATAAGTTGGATTTATCATCATCATCATACTTCTATTGTACATCACATTATAATATATAACGTTTATTTTAAGTTTATACACTAAAATATTTATTACGTATTTACAATAGCAGATATTTTGACTTTGGAAACTTACTAATAAAGGTAACAAGGATATAGCTGTACACAGTGAGATAGCGAGAGATGACAGGTCCTCTCTGTGTCAAAGTAAACGGTGCTACACCAGCAAAACGAGAAACGCGAAAGACGGCCGCCAAAACACCGTCACACAGAGCCTCTCGCAATTCTTCCATCACTGGATAACGTTTTGTATGTGTCACTAATGTTTAATCTGAAATGGCCTCCTTATCAAATATTATAAAACTGTATTTGATCCGACTCGAAACTTTATTATCAGAGAATAATCACCGGTCGCTCGTAGGACATTAATGAATTAAGATTTATATTTGTGATTAACATAAAAGATTAATGGTTACGTACCCATTGCGTTTATTTAACATCAAACAAACATTTTGTTTAGTTATTTTGTTGTACTAAGTAATCGTAGTTACTATGTTAGTTCAGCGTCGTAGACTGCTTTTGATACAATACAATGTAAACGAGAAGCCGTCGTGCTGTCAAAATGTAATATATTTATGCATGCCCTGTATCAATATATTTGTTTAATTGTTAACTTGGATGACATATATATTACATATACATTTAGGTATCTATGTGAGAGCAGGCTCAAGAGGGAAAGCGGGAACTGACATAATTTTGCTATATTTCTACCTGTTTTCTAAGATATCTAGAATACTTTAGATACTATAGGGAAACTAATAAAGATGTTTGCGATTTAAAACTCATTAATTATAGAGTTTTTCACCATTTAATTAGAAAAGTTAAATTATAATTATTGTGAGCACGCCTTCAATATAAAAATATTAAGTTTTTTTTTATTTCCAGTTTATTTGAAGGAAATTCTGAATCTACCGATAAATAATAGACTATTGTAATAAGTCACATTTTTTTAAACCTTTCGTGATATGCTAAACATAAATTTAATACACAGTTAATAATCACAGCGATAATTCATAATCAGTTTTAGGATCTCCTTAAAGTACCATTATTGTAAGCTACGCGTAAAGCGATGCCTAATTTTACATAACAATAGAAATGAAATAAGGGAGTGATATCTCTTATACATAGAAAGAAATTAATGCCAAGTAACAATAATAAGACAATAATTAAGAGAAGATCATTAAATAATAATAATAATAATGATAACATTGTTATTTATTCAGCTTCTCTTGTCAATTTTAATATAATAATGTAATTTTTGATCCTATGTATACTTACTTTTATTTCAACTTCCATGAAAGATATCAAAATTCAAACTTTACTTAAAAGGTTTCGGATCGATTTGGGTCAAATATGTACCTGTTTGTTATATAACTCGCTTCATAATAACCAATTGATAACTAGAGTTATTATTCAAAAACTCTATTCATCGATTTCACAATCTTTTCATAATCACATTTTTTTTATGCAGGAAATTTTGGAATGCGTGAAAAAAGTTGTAATCGCTTGGTTAATTTAACTAAAATCTCTCATAAATCTCTCTCTGATAATTCGTATAAAATGGAAAATAAAAGATATAAAATATTTTTTGCACACTTCACGGGGTGTTCTCCAGATTTCTAAAATTACCAGAAAATTTACCCTGACAAATCTAAGTTTCTTAAGACAAACAGACATGTATATATATATATATATATATATATATATATATATGTATATAAAGATAGAAACCTTTTTAAGGAGCCTCAAATGCAATGCAATAGTTATTTTTATTTTAGTTTTATCATTCATTTTAAAAAAAACTATTCGATTAAAACATAACCTTGTTAATTTTCTTACTAATTAAGAATAAAACTAAGTTGATCTTGAAAGAAACTTTTTTATTCCAGAAGTATTTAAGTATTTTCATCATCGTTAAAAATGTAAGCACGCATATATATTATTTTAATTTTAAGACTGATTTATATAAGTTTTACACTCATTATCTATTATTTTGAAGGTCTAAATTGATCATTAATAAGTAAAAATGTTATCACACAGCCAACAATCTGTAACAAATAACCTACATGTCAAACAAATAATTATTTAAAATATAAAGTCTGAAAACATTTCATTAACAAATAGTATTTCAAATATACTAAATGAGTATATATTTTAATCATGGTTTAATTAAATATTTACATACTGTAGCAATCAATGGTCTACTGAAGTTGAATAATCCGAGTGGGGTGAAAGTGTATTGCTTGAAAAGAAACTGTTCTATGAAACTGTCCAACGCATCGTGAAGAGCACTGCCGCGAGGAATTTTGGTTAACAGTTTACTTACAACTATTTTTGTACTCTCCATCTGAAACATACAAATATGTACCAGTCGCCTATTTACCAAAAACAAAAATTAATAATAATAATACAATATGCTTTTATAAAGATTTATACGATTACATATAAATCATTGCTGACGGTTTAAAACTTAATAAATCAAAATGTTTATTTTGTATTAAATGTACCTTCCAACATAGATATTTTAACAACAATTGTAATATGTGATATATATATAAAGTAATGTCTCACCTCGTTATTCAGGCGGTGGAAAGGTTCTATCAGTAATACAACTTGGATGCTATTGTTCAATAGCCACATAACAAGTAAAATAAACTTCTGTTTTGAGTAAATCCATGTAGCTTTAAAACAATAGTTGAAGCGTTAGTTACTTGTGAATATCTTAAAAGATCACAAGCGTTGAACTTTTTCATAGCCATTTTATTCATGAAAGTAACACTATTTTATGACTCTCGTAACTAGTATTGGGAAGTAACCTTATACAATTAAAATATGATATAAAATATGTTGTGTCTTGTTTGTGATTTTTTAATGAAATGTTACTTACAAAAAAGGTTTAATTTGTAAATAATGCATTTTATTTAATGTACCTAATAGCATTATTTATTAGTTTTTTTACCAGATGTTATACCAAGTACTCACCAAATTTCGGGTAGACTAACAATGATTTATATATTGAAATAAGGATACGAATGACCATTTTGAATAATATCATTATTGAAAGCAATCCCTCTGCCTGTACTAGTTTAGTTACCACTTCACATATCGAATGATATGATCTAGATAGGTTGTATATCTTTTTGTAGGCGCTGTGGCTGTCTGAGTTTAGTGAAAAGAATAATCAGTATAAATACCATTACAAAATATTTATATAATTATAATATTGTATATAATATGTGTGTCAGTAGTATGCCATGAATATTGTTACAAATTTTAGGGTTTTACTTTTTTTTAAGAATACTAATTTGGAAATTATTTATTATGTTAAGAACTATGAATAATTAGCTCCCATGGGACATATTGTTCTCGTGATTACTATAAAGTTCAATATGGAATGGGGTGATGAAGGGAACCGAAAGTATCGTTGCTCATTTTCAAGATTTTTCAACACTTTGGTAGTGGTAATATATACCGCCACTGAAAACTTTGAAAGATCAGTCTCGATTTAATTTACGTAACGTATATAAATTTTATTTCTATAACATCAATTTACAAACTGCACTTCATTCCTTATTCATTGTCAGCGATCCTGTTTTTGAGGCAATTCTTATTATTTAATCAAACTAATATTAATTAATAATTAAAACGAAATATCCGTTTACCGTTGTTATTGTTACCTGTACCTTCATGAGCAGTGCACTGTGATAGTCTACGATTTATTTCTTTAGCGGTTAAACAAAGAATTGTAGCGAGAAATAAATATTGCATTTGCAACATCAACATAATACTATGACCGAGTTGAATGGCGACACTCAAGCATATAGCTTCAGCTGTAAAGAAATATATTAAATTGAAGTTATAATTAATGCGAAGATGAAGAAAAACGTTAAAAATTATTACTTACAGGGTATATTTTGACGAAGGTCAAAGGTCAAGTTAAATAAGTATATTGCACAATTGAATAACAAAGATCCAAACATGGTCAGTATTACATTCCGATCTGTTGGATCAGAGGAGCAGTGGTATTTGATTCTAGCGCGAACCTGGGTGATGTATAAACGTTGTACAGACTTACGAACTTTACTTTATTATTATTATATACAGAAAACATCTAAGATGAATGTTTATAACAGGTGATTCTGACACTATATCATATGGCGTCATCCCATAACAACCCAACAAAATACTTTTTTATTTAAAAAACTTTAGTCAAAACCGTCTGTTGTAATGGTTATGGTTAATTATCCGTCAGTTATCCAGTCAGATGAAATAAATTTGTTAAATAAATTATAAAACAAGGTGAGTACAGTCGGTATATATAGACAATTAATCGTATCCTACCCGTTCTATTTGATTTATTATAGTCATCAAATATTCCATTCGGTGTTTTCCTTTCAGAACTGCTACACTTGTTATTACAATATTTGGTAAAGCAAGAGTTGAAAGAATTGTGATTCCCTCTTGAGTATGGATACAGTTTTTGAATAGTAGTAGACAAAACATAGAAATTAGGATTATATCTGTAAACAAACACGTCAATATAGTAAATCTTCCTAAAAAACCAGTGCTGTCGGTATGGAAACACCTCCGATGGCAGTCATTTTTTGTGGTACACGCTGAATCGTTTATCTGCTGGAGATTAAACATTTTTTCATTTTAACCCATTATGAAACCTGGTATAAATTTTCTATTCTACCAACCTCTACGTTCGGCCGATTGAGAACGCTCAATATATTTCTGGGAAGTGAAAGAAGGTGGCTCGTAAAGAAGAGTTTTGTGTCATATACCTTCAAAGGCTTTTCCAACAGCCCGACTAATTTTTCGACCCTAAGATCATCGCGAAAGCCATATTGCTTGATTAATAGACATCCACGTGGTGAGCCACGAGCTAACAGTTAACAATGCTCTTCTTTATTTTGTAAAACAGGAGGTAACATAACAGGTAAGGAACAGTTTTAAATACAGATTTAGCCAGTTGTAAAATGAGCAAACTCAATCATACTTATAAGGAAGATAAATATAGAGCCCAAAATAAATATGATGCTCGAATGACTGATGCGGTAGACGCCGTCGCGAACGCATGTGAAGCGAAGCGGCGCAAGGCCAAACAGACGAAGCACTCGCAGCACCGTGGCCATCGCGCCGCTCACCTCGCACCCCACACGTGCTCTCTTCAACTTCACCAACATATTCACTGATGTCAAATGTTTCATAATACACGTTAAAATAAACTCTTACAGTGTCACAAACAACAAAACGATTCTATAGTAATTTAGATAATCTTTATAGATAAGGTATATTGTGTGCTTTATTTTATTACATGACTAACGAGTAGACGGCGGACCAATGTGGACATGATAATAGTGTCGTTACCGATGGCGATCTGCAATTTTTTTAATGTGCAGATACGTTACCTGTCATTAGTAAATGCAGGTCAAAAATACTAGGGAGGGGGTTTTGGAATTTGGCTTCCTCAACCATCCCTTCCACATAGCTATAATATCTTTTTAAGCTGTTCTGTGATTCCGGGGGAACCACCTACAAAATGGTTTTACTATTTTATTATTTTATTTTAGTTATTTTCTTAGAACTTTATAAGCGATATTATCTCATAAATTTAAAATAAAAACAATAACTTATTTATTTATTTAAATAACTTTGTTGCATACACAAATAATAACGTATAGAAAGTACAGAATCAGTAAAACAATAACCGATCTTATCACTAAAGTGATCTCTTCCAGGTAACCCACAATTACGAACATAGCGATACTGATAATCGGGGAATATATATACAAATTATAATGTAATACAGATAAATTAATGTAATATAAACTTACGTACATTTGTACATATATATATATATATATATATATATATATATATATATATATATATATATATATAATTAGATTTTAACACATTATCTGAGAAATTAGGAAAAAAATGTTATTTCCGTAAAATCTGATGCCTCTGGCTGTGGTTGAGATAACCGCAAGATGATACTTTTGTGTAAAGGTAGCATTTTGCATATTTTGTCACATTTGATTTATTATCTTCTTACCTTCAATACCGTTTCCAGTGCGTGGCCAATTGCTTACGTCGTTTCTATCCCCAAAATCTTTAATCCAACGCTTTTCTCACATTACCGTCTAATTGCAATATTTACTTTTCTGTCTAAAGTTCTAGTGTGTTGTGTTCTTGCACAACTTTTACCGTTTCTTTAATTCCAAAAATATTATTGTCCATACTAGTCCATACTGTTACGGCATTAACGAAGGTGTGTGATAGTATAAGGTTTGGCATTGAAAACACACAAGTGACGATCCTGACACTGCTTGAATTTTCGAACGCGTTTAACTCAGTTGACTTTGATATTCTTTTAGTTATCCTTAAATCCATTAATATCTCGTCAACAGCTATCGATTGGTTCAAGTCTTACTTGTATAAACGCACATAATGTATCTGAGACCAGGAAAAACTAGCGTCTCAGTGCTGGTGTTCCGCAAGGGGGTGTCTTATCTCCGTTACTTTTTTCTATCTTAATCAATACTCTCACTAATCTTCTTTCCTGGTCAAATCATCTATTCGCTGATGTTGATCACCTGTAAGTATCATCTCATGTTGAAGATGTCCCTGATGCAATCAAGCGCCTGAACTATGATTCGAATGTAGTTTGCGGTTGCAGTAATTAGGTTACAAGTGAACGCTAGCAAAACCCAACTTATTATTTTAAGCAACTCCCAACAAATTTAAAAGCATAAATTCGCTTTATACCTTTATACCTACTTATCTTGATGTTTCTATACTATTCTTCAGTAATACTACAAGAAAATCCTGGGCTTTATTTATGGTTTATCGCCACTGGACTGCCCTATAAGATGACATCGGCTGACGGCTGTGTTAGAGAATTTAGGAATATGAAGGTTTTGATAAACAGTTTTACACAGTAAACGGTCATTACATTGGTGACCTCATCCATTTTTGTCATCACTGGAACTCCGTGAATCTATTAAATCTTTCATTTGCTTCTGGTCTTCTGTTGATTTATTAGACAACTTAGAATTTCAACTTACTCAAATAAAAATACTTGCTTGATAAAACAATGTTTCGGAAAGTGTTAAATTGTCCAGCAATGTTTGATGTGGGACTTGTAGCCATCATCAATCATTGTTTTATGGTTTGACGTCATTATGAATGTTAGTGACAAGTCAATTAATATCACCACGACACTAGAATTTCGGATTTTCTCGATCACCCACTGAACATAACCAAATAAGTTTGGTTACTACATGTCGATCTTCGGTGAGAGGGTGGTCCTTCTCCGGTCGAGCCAGTCCAATACGAGCTACAGTCAAATAACTACATTCAGGCACTAACACCACCGCGACGACCACGCCAGACAGGTATTACTCGAGCGACGGCTCTGCCAACCCTCGGGCCGAGGGCGATTAAAGATATATATTATATCTAATAAAATACCAATTAGACTGTTCGCGGTTAATAAAATAACTACTAAAATAAAAAAATCTCTAAATAAACTAAATAAGTCATACAGTATACATTGAACTACGGAAAACTTAGTCTATTTTGAAGGTAAATAAAAAAAAAAAATTGATAATATATATAATAAAAATAAGCTACTAGGATTCGAGTACACTTTAAATCATAATAGATTGAATTTTGTAATCTAAATATGACTCATACGAAGTCGCCTGAAAAACTTAATAAAAATTAAAAAGCATTGTGATGATTTAATTTAATTCTGAGAATCAAAAATAATAATACAATACTACTTTGTCCACTACCTATATGGAAACATTAAATTTCACAATTCCTAATCACACTATGATTATGACTTAAAGTTGATTTCAAAGGTTCGAAATTGAAAAATGATGACCAAATATGTCGTCACGGCTCCAATTATCTGCAACAAACATTTAACTACAGTAAAATAATAATTCATAGTTTGACTTTGAGCTACTTTCTGTCGACCAACTTAATCGGGCTTTTAATTACAATAAGGTTTTGTGAAAGAGCGTTTTTAAACTAGACTGTCCAACAACTGCCAAAATAAACAAGTAATACATAAGACCCTTCCTATACTTCACCTACTCCTTCAACTTCCCACCAGGCATTAGAGCCGGTTAACGCTGCCCAATTCAGAGTTTTAAAACTCTATTGTCAATATACTAGAGCAGGTTCGATAAGAGTATGTTTTTTCCGACAAAGATTTTTTTTCTTTGAAATTAATACATCTTTGCAAGCAATGTAATAAAATATCAGGATCGTAGTCGATTTTCAGAAGCCACTTATCTTCTATTTAGCAAATCGATTCGAGAGCGAATCGTCGGTTTTAATGTTGAGTTCGATATGATCATATTTCACTAACCCGAAAAAACTGTTGAACAATATCAAGTTTGTGGAAAGTATTTGAAAAATTCCTACGTTAGGTTATATAACATTACAATAATAATAACTGATATTGGAAATTATTAGAATGGCATTTGAAAAAGTATTTTACTAACGTGTAACGTCTTTCTATACTTCTCGTGAAGGCAGTCGGCCGACAGCTACTACTCATTATAAATATAATTGTTAAGATATCGTTTTAGGAATGCTAAAAGACAAACCGTTACTGTCAGAGGTCTGGACATTGTGCACATTCCCAGGGGCGCGTAGGAAGGCTGATTTAACACCAACTGCTTACAGAACATATTTAATTCAGCGAGGGTTGGGTCACTTGTTGATGAGATAGTACGCATCATTAAGCACACCAGCATATGCATTTGGTTCATCTGATATAAACAAGTGTGCAGTTAGTACATATTTGTTGATTATAAATCTCATAAATGTTAAGGATCTGTGACTTGTTACCTCCTCCTGAGTGCGGTGACAGGGTTCCATGACCAGGAACATATCACAAACATGAAATAAGCACCAAAATAGTTGTAATATAACATTCGCTTTCCAGTCCATCGAATCATCTTCAAAAACAAGATAATTAAAATTATAAGATATAGATAGGATCATGAATTCCCATAGTAAGTAGTTATCAAAACTTATCAATCTATTTAAAATTTCGTAGGTAATAGAAATGTAAGAAATAGGTAACATACAAAGTGATGTGATCATGTAATATGGCGTTATCACTAACTGCAGGAAAAAGTTTACAATAATAAGCAGAAGTACTAGGCCGTGTCCTCGATCTAACTGTCTCAAGACGTCGCAGACTGCGCCGTAAGCCGTTGCTAAATCTCTTATACTCTTCTTGTTGGGAACATGTCTTATATTTTTGGGCTCACCTAAAAAATAAAACAAGATATAAAATCAGTAAGGAATTACATTCTGAATGACTCTGAACAACAAATGGTAAATAAAATATATTATTTTTCTTGGCAAACTATTAGCTAATTTTACTTACTTGAGGAAGTTTTGCTAATTGCTGACATAAAATCGACTACAGTATTTATCCTTTTAATTGATTGACGTCGGAATACATAATTATTAAATGCCGTTATTCCATTGTTGTCAGAATTAATGGAATGGTTATCAAATTTCGGGTCTTCTTAAAACAAAAAAAATAATTTATGTACCTTGAATCTTAACTCTTTTATCAAAATGCAAAATAACTAATAACTAATATCTGGCGCTGCGATTGTAGATATTTACAATTAATCTTATCCTTTTTTTTTGTCGCAACCCGTCGGTTTACTAATTGGCCAGGTATCTTAAAGTTATGTGTTGACTTTCTTTTGATGAAAAACTTGAGTAAAGAACCTCTTTTGTGTTTGAAAATACGTGAAGTATTCAACTGTTATTTTAGATTAATTCACCTCTTCTTCTTCTACGTAGGATATTTACTCAAAATAGGGATATTTATTTTCGACCTACCGACACTGAGTACCGATCGTACCCCGGGTATTAACTCAAACATCATTAATACCATACGCTGGGGTATCTGTGTTCGTAAGGTTAGATATCTGCTACCGTCGCTTTCCGATTTTTGGACGTCGGGACCTGTCTGTATTCTCGCTGTGCGTGGGCATGGACGATCATATTACAATCTACGCGTGCTTCTACACCTCAAATAGTGGTAATGCAGAATTGGATCAGCTCTGGAGCCTTGTCTAGGCAAGGATTGACGACCTGCTTTCACAGACTCCCTCAGCCGAAGTCGTTATCCTCGGAGACTTTAACGCGCACAATACTATGGTAAATGGTGTGTCCCAGTTGATTAAAACGCACACTCGTCTACCGGACGTGAACAGCCATGTGCCCTCTTTGTTAAATCTTCTGCTGACTACAAATCCTGGAAAGTACCAGGTCACTTTCTTGGCACCCCTAGGAACCTCTGAGCATTTCTTGGTAGTACCCATTCAATGTCCGGCTAGCACAAAACATGCGATCTGACGCGTTTGGCACTACAAGTCAGCGGACAGATATGGAATGTGATTTTTTTTTTATTCTACTCATGGGGACCGATTTGTTTCCGTCCTAATGATCCAATAATTGTTTGTGCTGCGTGTGTGTGTGCGACGATAAATGATGTGATATTACTGGGTAGGTAGCTATTAGTACCAAGCTCTGTGGTACCCCATAGTGGCAGATCGCGGTCTTGGTTTGATGTGGTTTTTAGGGCTGGCAGTAGCTGACAAATAGCAGGCGTAAAAAGCTCGATGTAAAGCGCTATAAAGAGGAAATTTATACCTCCAGAGTCCACAGAACGATAACGCCTCTATATCAGTACTCCTATTTTAAAGGCATAGTCCCGGTTTCTTGAAATCCTTGTCCACCCGGTCCCTTCAAAAGGTGATATCTCGTACCCAGCTAACTGAAGTCCTTTCGCTATTACCTCTTTTCTTTCTAAAATAATGGAGAATATTACTAACGGGGAGCTTCTAAAGTACCTCGAGAATTGCTATTGAAAATAAGTGAGAGGGTCTGGTATTTAGTCTGGATATGATTAAAGCTTGCGATTTTGTATGGTACAAGGAGCTTCTCTCGAAGCTTTCTTCTTATGGGCTACCCGAGTTTATGCAAAGTAGATCACCTGCTTTCTCACTGGGTGTAGGATAAAGGTTAACGCTATGAGCTATTCCCGACTCAGTTTCTGCAGCAAATCAATATATGTTGGATATTTCCAGCCTAGATTGTTATACGGATGACAACATTGGAGATACGGTATATTCCGGCAGTGTACGGTTCTCTCCGGAAAACTTTGACGGGCGCAGAAGGAAACTTGTTTCTTCTATAGAGAAATTCTTGGCGATAGTTTCACAATGTGTGAACTGAACTTCATTCAGTTTAATCTCCAGTCATCACCTGCAGTACCATCCGAACCATCTGGATGCGTGGAGTTCTTCTACTGTGCGGTTTTCAAGGACTTTTATCCCAATACCATTCAGATGTGGAACGATCTTCCTTTGATGGTATTTCCGGAGCGATACGACATGCTTTCAACCCCCAGGCCGTTATATATACTTTAGTTATGATCATTGAATGAAACAATAGTAGTTCATACAATTAAAATAAATTGAAATTGTAATTTAATAGTAACGATTTTGTCGACACCTAGTTGTATAGAAATGCAAAAACTTACCTTCGTTTTCCAGATTATAACGTATTTGTTCTTTTAGGCCTTCATTAATGTTCTGTAATATTGTTTGTAGCTGCAACGCTAGCTACACGAATTGTAACTCGACCAATAAAATGAGGATATACTCGTAGTACAGGAAAGAGTACATCAGTAATGTTCGAACTAAAATATAAACATAACTTCTAGCATTTACGTAAACGTACTTACAACACATTAGGGTGACATTTTTATTACCTTCTTTACCCCTGTAAGCCTCTTTTACGCATCCATACAGTTCCCACAATATAAGTAAGCAAAGTCCACCAGATATCAATATAACTGTTACTCGTAATTTATTTTCTGTTAAATCTGGTTTTATTTTAATACCTGTAAACATTTTGATCTAAAATCAAATAAAAGATTAGTCATCTTAACCATGATAATAACTGATCGAGTTTTTATATGACTTTACTTTTATAATTTGTTTTAAGGTGTTGATATTGCAGGCAATGCGGCCGGGTCCTTGATATACGCTGACGCTTGTTATCAGTATTACTATAGAAAAATTTGCGATCCATACTAATCGTGAGGTTGGTGTGGACACCCGCAGTGACCGCGATGGTTGTGTTAGATCTATTGCGAAACCAGCTAAAACAACCGCGTCTAAAAATTTAGATATATTTACCCATAAGTTGGATTTATCATCATTATCATACTTCTACTGTACACCACATTATAATGTATAAAGTTTATTTAAATTTGATACTTTAAAATAGATAACATTTCACCAGTCCATATAGGTATTTTTAGAAGATTGAAAATATAATTTTTGAGGTTTTAATAATGAAGCAAAAAAAAGGTAAGAAAAAATCTATTTCTTGATCCGTGACAAACTAAAAAACACACTTTCGATGTTTGGTCATTAGTGAAAGTATTATATTGAACTAACTATTTCGGTACTCCTACCTTAAAGGCGTAGTCCCGGTCTCATGGAAGCGTGCCCTTGTCCATCCGATCCCTAAAAAAGGTGATAGCTCGGACCCAGCTAACTACAGACCTATCGCCATTACCTCCCTTCTCTCCAAAATAATGGAGATTATTATCAACCGACCGCTGCTAACGTACCTCGAGGATCGCCAGTTGATCAATGACCGGCAGTATGGCTTTCACCATGGTCGATCAGCTGGTGATCTGCTGTTATACCTTACGCACCGTTGGGCAGCGGTTATTGAAAGCAAGGGAGAGGGTCTGACAGTTAGTCTGGATATGGCAAAAGCCTTTGATCGTGTATGGCACAAGGGGCTTCTTTCGAAGCTACCATCCTATGGGCTTCCCGAGAGTTTATGCAAGTGGATCACCAGTTTTCTCACTGGGCGAGGCATACAGGTCGTTCTCGACGGTTTTTGCTCGGACCCCAAGCCCGTGAACGCTGGTGTATCCCAAGGCTGATTACTATCCCCAACTCTGTTCCTCAGGTTTGCGCGTTTACCACTAAGGAAACCCCCAATTGTCGTATCACCGCTCTTCGAGAGCACTCCTCTTATTACCTCGCCAAGTATCAAAATACTGGGTCTCGACATTTCGAGCGGTTGTCGGTTTCGTGGTCATCTGGAGAGCAAGACCAAGTTGGCCTCGAAGAAATTGGGAGTGATCAATAGAGCGAGGCAGTACTTCAAACCTGGCCAAAGACTTGCGCTCTATAAGGCGCAGGTCCCGGCCACACATGGAGTACTTACTGTGCTCATCTCTGGTCCGGATCACCCAATATCAGCTTCTACCACTTGACCGCGTACAACGGAGAGCCATTCGGATTGTCGGCGACCCAGTGCTCTGCGAACGGCTGGACTCTCTGGCATTGCGTAGAGACGTGGCTTCTTTGTGCGTCTTCTACCGCATTTACAACGGGGAGTGTTCCGAAGAACTATTCGATCTGATGCCTACCGCCGAATTTCACTACCGCACAGCTCGCCATCGCCTCCTTTATCATCCATACCACCTGGACGAGTGGCGATTTTCAACTGTGCGGTTTTCAAGGACTTTTTTCCCACGTAGCACTCAAACGTGGAACGAACTTCCTTCGGCGGTATTTCCAGATCAATACGACATGGGTACCTTCAAAAAAGGCATATATTCCTTTCTCCAAGGCCGGCAACGCTCTTGTCCTCGGATGTTGCAAGAGTTCATGGGCGGCGGTGATCACATACTAACGGTGACCCGCAAGCTCGTTTGCCCTCCTCTAACATAAAAATAAAAAAAAAAAAAAGTATTTACAGTAGCAGATATTTTGACTTTGGAAACTTACTAATAAAGGTAACAAGGATATAGCTGTACACAGTGAGATAGCGAGAGATGACAGGTCCTCTCTGTGTCAAAGTAAACGGTGCTACACCAGCAAAACGAGAAACGCGAAAGACGGCCGCCAAAACACCGTCACACAGAGCCTCTCGCAATTCTTCCATCACTGGATGACGTTTTGTATGTGTCACTAATGTTTAATCTGAAATGGCCTCCTTAACAAATATTATAAAACTGTATTTGATCCGACTCGAAACTTTATTAACCAACGATAATCACCCGTCGCTCGTAGGACATTAATGAATTAAGATTTATATTTGTGATTAACCTAAAAGATTGATGGTTACGTACATATTGCGTTTATTTAACATCAAACTAACATTTTGTTTAGTTATTTTGTTGTACTAAGTAATCGTAGTTACTATGTTAGTTCAGCGTCGTAGACTGCTTTTGATACAATACAATGTAAAAGAGAAGTCGTCGTGTTGTCAAAATGACATATATTTATGTATATATTTGTCCTGTATCAATATATTTGTTTAATTGTTAACTTGGATGACATATATATTACACATAAATTTAGGTATGCATGCAGGCTCAAGAGTGGAAAACGGGAACTGAAATAATTATGGCATATTTCAACCTGTTTTCTTGATATGATATATCGATTATAGAGTGTTACACCATTTAATTAGAAAAGTTAAATTATAGTTATTTAGAGGACGCCTTCAATATGAAAATATTTGTGATTTATTTTTATATCTCCAGTTTATTTGAAGGAAATTTTGAATTTTCCGATAAATAATATACAATATTGTAATAAGTCACATCTTTTTAAACCTCTCGTGATATGAAAAGCATAAATCTAATACACAGTTAATAATCACAGCGATTATTCGTAATCAGTTATAGTATCTCCTCAAAGTATTATTATCGAAAACTATGCATAAAAAGGAATCGATAGTTTTGCCCGGCGCTGTAAACTAGTAATGAGTACCGCTTTTCAATCCTGGCATACACTCAATATCACCTTACTGCGTGTCAACCTGGGTTTGTGCAGTAGTATGTGCATTGTGCTCCTTGACCGATATTGGGCCACGATCGTTTTCTTACATTTTTTATATCTATTATAGATAATCCAGTTTTCGTTATCAGTGACCAATCGCTTCGCTTCGGTCACTGAACTGTTTTATAGTCAATTCTTAGGTGTTTAGCTATATTCTAACTACTTCCATATCATTCTTGCTCTACTTTTTCAAAAATTTGTTATCCGTAACTAGGCGACCAGAGCGAAATGCATCTTTGACATAATCCGGGTCCCAGGGAATGGAGGAGTAAAGCAATCCGTGTGTCTCTAGGGGGTGCTCGTGTAGTCACACATGTTGTACATCCGACGCTGTAAGGTGAAAGTGAAAATCCTCATGCATACAACGTGGGCTGGCCATTTGAGCCACGTGGGAGGGAATATTGCAAGATATCCTATGAGGCGGCTACAATCCTGGTGCGATTTCCGCAGCTGGATAACCTGACAGACATGGACAGTATCTATTTCTCTTTTGGCTAGAGAGAGGAGGAGGCCGCGCCCTTGGCAGTGGTTGAAGTGCGCAGGCAGTCCCATAACCCATCTAACTATTGCCCAAAAAACTAGAACTAGAGGTTCCGGTAAACAAAACTGGCGTTTAGTAACAGTTTACCACCAAAGTATGAATAGCTTTGATAAATTAGGAGACTCAATATTTCTCCACATTAGACCTAGCTAAAAGATTTCATGAAATTAAAATTAAACTTCAAAAATAGCTTTCAACAGGCCATGTGACCATTATGAATCGGAAGGAATGCCACATGGTGTTAGTAACGCTCATGTTAATTTCCAATCGGAAATGGACCTTTTGCTTTCTGGTTTACAAGACGAACGGTGTGTTGTTTATTTAGACGATATTGTCGCATTCGCATCTAATATATAAGAAATGAGCAGAAACTTTGAAGTTCTAAAATTACCAGAAAATTCAACCTGACAAATATAAGTTTCTTAAGACATACATTTATATATAAACAGATACAGACCTTTTTATAAAGCCTCAAGTGCAATGCAATACTTATTTTTATTTTAAATTTGTCATTCACTTTAAGAAACTATTCGATTTAGACATAACCTTGTCAATTTTCTTATTATTTAAGAATAAAACTAAGTTTATCCTGTAATAAATCCTTACTTTATTCAAGAAGTATTTAAGTATTTTCATCATCGTTAATAATGTAAGCACGCATATATATTATTTTAATTTTAAGACTAATTTATATAGGTTTTTCACTCATTCTCTATCACTTTGAATGTCTAAGTTGATCATTGATAAGAAAAAATGTTATCACACAGCCAAAAATCTGTAACAATTAATATAAATATATAAAAAAACTCTTTTTGTTTGACAAACAAATAATTATGCAAAGTATGAAAGTCTGGAAAAATTACATTAACAATTAGTATTTTAAATATACTAAATAAATATGTATTTTAATATTATAATATGTACATACTGTAGCAATCAATGGTCTACTGAATTTGAATAATCCGAGTGGTGTGAAAGTGGATTGCTTGAAAAGGAACTGTTCAATGAAACTGTCCAACGCATCCTGAAGAGCACTGCCGCGAGGAATTGTGGTTAACAGTTTACTTACAACTACTTTTGTACTCTCCATCTGAAACATACAAATATGTACCTGTCGTCTACTTACCAAAAACAATAATTAATAATAATAATACAATATAAACATTTATACGATTAAATATAAATCTTTACTGATAATCTAGAACTTTTATAAATTATTTTTTTTGTATTAAACATACTTTCTAACCGTGACATTTGAACAACAATTGATATAATTTATTTATTTGATATACTCGTATAAAGTAATGTCTCACCTCGCTATTCAGGCGGTGGAAAGGTTCTATCAGTAAAATAATTTGGATGCTATTGTTCAATAGCCACATAACAAGTAAAATAAACTTCTGTTTGGAGTAAATCGATGTAGCTTTAAAAATAGTTGAAGTGTTAGTTACATATGAATATCTTTACAAGATCACAAGCGTTGAACTTTTTATAGCCATTTTATTGACGAAGGTAATACTTTATTATGACTCTCATGACTAGTATTGAGAAGTGACTTTATACAATTAAAATATGTTATAAAATATTTAGTTTGTTTTTTGTGATATTTTAATGAAAAGTTTACTTACAATAAAGGTATATTTTTTGTAAATAATGCATTTTATTCAATGTTTTATTATTTATTTATTTAATGCCTGCAGATCGCATTCTGATGATGCAATGAGCACTGCGTCATCTGCGTATAGCAAGCAATTGTTTTAAGGTCACCTACTTTCACTCCTATGTCACTGTCTTTCACGCCTTGGAGACAACTATCCAAATACAAGTTGAAAAACCAAGCTGACATAGCGCAACCTTGCTTACCACCCGATTGGATGTCAAACCAGGGCGACATGTCAGCTCCTACTCGCACACAGGCTGAGTGATCTTTGTAAAGAGACTTTACAGCCTGTAGCAAGGGTCCGTTCACATTGTATCGGGGCAGTATCTCCCATAACTTTTTTCTCACAACCCTGTCAAACGCCTTGTCCAAATCCACAAAAAACACAGAAATCCTTTTTGTTTAAGGCCAAAAACTTTTCCGTGCGGAGGAAAGTGCGAAAGTGCGGAGTGCGAATCATGCGGAGGGAAAAGATCTGATCTATACACCCTCTTCCAGGTCTAAAACCTCCTTGGGCTTCCCACAACATCGTTTCAGATCTCTCTTGCATTCTTCTCGCTAATATTTTAGCATAAACTTTACCGCCCAAGATAATCAAACTGATAGCCCTATAGCTTGCACAGTCTATCTGTGAACCTTTGCCTTTATACAAAGGTACGATGACTGCACCTCGCCAATCGTCTGGGACCTCTCCTGATTTCCAGCATAAATTGTACAAAAGCCAGAACAAGCCCAAGACGCGTGGCCCACCATATTTGATGATCTCGGCAGTAACTTCATCTGCTCCCGCAGTCTTAGCACATTTCAGACTTCAATTTCAATTTCAATTTCAGATTTCAGATTTCAGATTTTATTCAATGTAATAGCATTAAATATTTATTTCTTTACCAAATATTATACAAAATACTCACCAAATTGCGGGTACACTAACAATAAATTGTATATCGTAATAAGGATACGAATGACCATTTTGAATAATATCATTATTGAAAGCAATCCCTCTGCGTGTACTAATTTAGTTACCACTTCACATATCGAATGATATGATCTAGATAGATCGTATATCTTTTTGTGGGCGCTGTGGCTATCTGAGTTTAGTGAAAAGAATAATCAGTATTGATACCATTATAAAATATTTATGTAATTATAAATACTGTATGTCAAATGTATCCCAGTAGTACGTCATGAATATTGTTAAAAATTTTAAGGTTTAACTTTTTTATGAAGAACTCTAATTTGAAACGCGTTTATTATGTTAAGAACTAAGGTTAATTTTATCCCGTGGGACATATTGTTCTCGTGATTACTATAAAGTTCAATATGTAATAGGGTGCACAAGGAAACTAAAGGTGTCATCGCTCATTTTCAAAACTTTTCAACCCTTTGGTAGCGGTAATAAATACCGCTTCTGAAACCTTTGAAAGATGAGCCTTGTATTTACTTTCGGTAATGTATATAAATTTATTTTGATCTCACCAATTTACAAACTGAACTTCATTGTATATTCATTGTCGGTTTACTTATTTTTTTTGAGCCAATTCTTATTATTTCATCAAACTAATATTAATTAATAATTAAAACGAAATGTCCTTTTACCGTTGTTATTGTTAACTGTGCCTTCATGAGCAGTGCACTGTGATAGTCTACAATTTATTTCTTTAGCGGTTAAACGAAGAATTGTAGCGAGAAATAAATATTGCATTTGCAACATCAACATAATACTATGACCGAGTTGAATGGCGACACTCAAGCATATTGCTTCAGCTGTAAAGAAATACATTAAATTGAAGTTATAATTAATGCGATGATGAAGAAAAACGTTAAAAATTATTACTTACAGGGCATATTTTGAAGAAGGTCAAGTTAAATAAGTATATTGCAGAATTGAATATCAAAGATCCAAACATGGTCAGTATTACATTCCGAGTTGTTGGATCAGAGGAGCAGTGGTATTTGATTCTAGCGCGAACCTGGGTATCGTTGATAATTATTGAGACCGGCGATCGGAGTCATATGAAATTAGTGTCAACATGGAGTAGACACTTTCATACGACTCAGGATAACCGGTTATCATTACCATATACACTTCTTTTCTCTATGTAAAAACATTAATAAAAACCGTATGTTATAATAGTTATGGTTACAATGGTAATGGATAACCGTCAGTTATCCAGTCAGATGAAATAAATTTGTTACATTAATTCCTATAAAACAAGATGAGTGCGGTCGGTTTATATAGCTAGTTTATCGTATCCTACCCGTTCTATTTGATTTATTATAGTCATCAAATATTCCATTCTGTGTTTTCCTTTCAGAACTGCTACACTTGTTATTACAATATTTGGTAAAGCAAGTGTTGAAAGAATTGTGATTCCCTCTTGAGTGTGGATAGAGTTTTCGAATAGTAGTAGACAAAACATAGAAATTAGGATTATATCTGTAAACAAACATGTCAATATAGTAAATCTTCCTAAAAAGCCAGTGCTATCGGTATGGAAACACCTCCGACGAAAGTCATTTTTTGTGGTACACGCTAAATCTTTTATCTGCTGGAGATTAAACATCTTTTCATTTTAACCCATTATGAAACCTGGTATAAATTTTCTATCCTACCAACCTCTACGTTCGGCCGATTGAGAACGCTCAATATATTTCTGGGAAGTGAAAGAAGGTGGCTCGTAAAGAAGATTTTTGTCTCATATACCTTCAAAGGCTTTTCCAACAGCCCGACTAATTTTTCGACCCTAAGATCATCGCGAAAGCCATATTGCTTGATTAATAGACATCCACGAGATAAGCCACGAGCTGACAGTTAACAATGCTCTTCTTTATTTTGTAAAACAGTAACAGGTAAGGAACAATTTTAAATACAGATTTAGCCAATTGTAAATATGAGCAAACTCAATCATACTTATAAGGAAGATAAATATAGAGCCCAAAAGAAATATGGTGCTGGAATGACTGATGCGGTAGACGCCGTCGCGAACGCATTTGAAGCGAAGCGGCGCAAGGGCAAACAGACGCAGCACTCGCAGCACCGTGGCCATCGCGCCGCTCACCTCGCACTCCACACGTGCTCTCTTCAACTTCACCAACATATTCACTGATTTCATATGTTTCATAACACACGTTAAAATAAACTCTAACAGTGTCACAAACAGCAAAACGATTCTATAGTAATTTAGATAAATTTTATAGATAAGGTATATTGTGTGTTTTATTTTATTACATGACTAACGAGTAGATGGCGGACCAATGTGGACATGATAATGGATGGTGTCTTTACCGATGGAGATCTGCATTTTTTTTAATTTGCAGATGCGTTACCTGTCATTAAAAAATGCAGGTCAAAAATACTAGGGAGGGGGTTTTGGAATTTGGCTTCCTCAACCATCCCTTCCACATAGCTATAATATCTTTTTAAGCTGCTCTGTGATTCCGGGGGAACCACCTACAAAATGGTTTAACTATTATATTATTTTATTTTAGTTATTTTCTTAGAACTTTATAAGCGATATTATCTCATAAATTCAAAATAACAACAACAACTTTTTTATTTAGTTAAATAACTTTGTTGCATACACAAATAATTACGTATAGAAAGTACAGAATCAGTAAAACAATAACCGATCTTATCACTAAAGTGATCTCTTCCAGGTAACCCACAATTACGAACATAGCGATACTGATAGGCGGGGAATACATATACAAATTATAATGTAATACAGATAATGTAATACAGATAATGTAATATAAACTTACGTACGTATATATATATATATATAATAAGATTTTAACACATTATCTGAGAAATTACGAAAAAAATGTTATTTCTGTAAAATCTGATGCCTCTGGCTGTGGTTGAGATAACCACAAGATGATACTTTTGTGTAAAGGTAGCATTTTGCATATTTTGTCACATTTGATTAATTATCTTCTTACCTTCAATACCGTTTCCAGTGCGTGGCCAATTGCTTACGTCGTTTCTATAACCAAAATCTTTAATCCAACGCTTTTCTCACATTACCGTCCAATTGCAATAATTACTTTTCTGTCTAAAGTTCTAGAGTGTGTTGTGTTCTTGCACAACTGTCACCGTTTCTTTAATTCCAAAAATATTATTGTCTCTACCAGTCTGCTATACGCAAGGGTCACAGCACTGTTACGGCATTAACGACGGTGTGTGATAGTATAAGGTTTGTCATTGACAACAAAGAAGTGATGTTCCTGGCACTGCTTGACTTCTCAATCGCCTTTAACTCAGTTGACTTTGATATTCTTTTAGTTATCCTTAAATCCATTAATAATTCGTCAACCGCTATCGATTGGTTCAAGTCTTACTTGTATAAACGCACATAATGTATCTGTGACCAGGAAAAACTATCGTCTCAGTGCTGGTGTTCCGCAAGGGGGTGTCTTATCTCCGTTACTTTTTTCTATCTTAATAAATACTCTCACTAATCTTCTTTCCTGATCAAATTATCTATTTGCTGATGTTGATCACCTGTAAGTATCATCTCATGTTGAAGATGTCCCTGATGCAATCAAGCGCCTGAACTATGATTCGAATGTAGTTTGCGGTTGCAGTAATTAGGTTACAAGTGAACGCTAGCAAAATCCAACTTATTATTTTAAGCAACTCTCATCAAATTTAAAAGCTTAAATTCGCTTTATACCTTTATACCTACTTGTCTTGATGTTTCTATACTATTCTTCAGTAATACTACAAGAAAATCCTGGTATTATCTTTGTTTTATGGTTTATCGCCACTGGACTGCCCTATAAGATGACATCGGCTGATGGCTGTGTTAGAGAATTCAGGAATATGAAGGTTTTGATAAACAGTTTTACACAGTAAACGGTCATTACAGTGGTGACCTCATCCATTTTTGTCATCACTGGAACTCCGTGAATCAGTTAAATCTTTCATTTGCTTCTGGTCTTCTGTTGATTTATTTGACAACTTAGAATTTCAACTTACTCAAATAAAAATACTTGCTTGATAAAACAATGTTTCGGAAAGTGTTAAATTGTCCAGCAATGTTTGATGTGGGACTTGTAGCCATCATCAACCATTGTTTTATGGTTTGACGTCATTATGAATGTTAGTGACAAGTCAATTAATATCACCACGACACTAGAATTTCGGATTTTCTCGATCACCCACTGAACATAACCAAATAAGTTTGGTTACTACATGTCGATCTTCGGTGAGAGGGTGGTCCTTCTCCGGTCGAGCCAGTCCAATACGAGCTGCAGTCAAATAACTACATTCAGGCACTAACACCACCGCGAAAGACCACGCCAGACAGGTATTACTCGAGCGACGGCTCCAACCCTCCAACCAACCCTCGGGCCGAGGGCGCTTAAAGATATATATTACATCTAAGAAAATAACAATTACGCTGTTCGCGGTTAATAAAATAACTACTAAACTAAAAAAACTCTAAATAAACTAAATAAGTCATAAAGTATACATTGAACTATGGAAAATTTAGTCTATTTTGAAGGTAAATAAAAAATAATAATTTGATAACATATATAATAAAAAGAAACTGTTCGGATTCGAGTACACTTTAAATCATAATAGATTGAATCTTGTAATCTGAGTCTAACTTATACGAAGTCGCCTGAAAAACTTAATAAAAATTAAAAAGCATTGTGATGATTTAATTTAACTCAGAGAATCAAAAATAATAATACAATACTACTTTGTCCACGACCTATACGGAAACATTAACTTTCACAATTCCTAATCACACTATGATTATGACTTAAAGTTGATTTCAAAGGTTCGAAATTGAAAAATGATGACCAAATATGTCGTCACGGCTCCAATTATCTGCAACAAACATTTAACTACAGTAAAATAATAATTAATAGTTTGACTTGGAGCTACTTTCTGTCGACCAACTTAATCGGGCTTTTAATTACAATAAGGTTTTGTGAAAGAGCGTCTTTAAACTAGACTGTCCAACAACTGCCAAAATAAACAAGTACTACATAAGACCCTTCCTATACTTCACCTTCTCCTTCAACTTCCCACCAGGCATTAGAGTCGGTTAACGCTGCCCAATTCAGAGTTTTAAAACTCTATTGTCAATATACTAGAGCAGGTTCAATAAGAGTATGTTTTTTCCGATAGAGATTTTTTTTCTTTAAAATTAATACATCTTTGCAAGCAATGTAATAAAATATCAGAATCGTAGTCGATTTTCAGAAGCCGCTTATCTTCTATTTAGCAAATCGATTGGAGAGCGAATCGTCGGTTTTAATGTTGAGTTCAATATGATCATGTTTCACTAACCCGAAAAAACTGTTGAACAATATCATGTTTGTGGAAAGTATTTGAAAAATTCCTACGTTAGCTTATATAACATTACAATAATAATAACTGGTATTGGAAATTATTAGAATGGCATTTGAAAAAGTATTTTACTAACGTGTAACGTCTTTCTATACTTCTCGTGAAGGCAGTCGGCCGACAGCTACTACTCATTATAAATATAATTGTTAAGATATCGGTTTAGGAATGCTAAAAGACAAACCGTTACTGTCAGAGGTCTAGACATTGTGCACATTCCCAGGGGCGAGTAGGAAGGCTGATTTAACACCAACTGCTTACAGAACATATTTAATTCAGCGAGGGTTGGGTCACTTGTTGATGAGATAGTACGCATCATTAAACACACCAGCATATGCGTTTGGTTCATCTGATATAAACAAGTGTGCAGTTAGTACGTATTTGATGATTATAAATCTCATAAATGTTAAGGATCTGTGACTTGTTACCTCCTCCTGAGTGCGGTGACAGGGTTCCACAACCAGAAACATATCACAAATATGAAATAAGCACCAAAACATTTGTAATATAACATTCGCTTTCCAGTCCATGGAATCATCTTCAAAAAAAAGATAATTAAAATTATAAGATATAGATAGGATCATGAATTCTCATAGTAAGTAGTTATCAAAATTTATCAATCTATTTAAAATTTCGTAGGTAATAGAAATGTAAGAAATAGGTAACATACAAAGTGATGTGATCATGTAATATGGCGTTATCACTAATTGCAGGAAAAAGTTTACAATAATAAGCAGAAGTACTAGGCCGTTGCACGATCTAACTGTCTCAAGACGTCGCAGACTGCGCCGTAAGCCGTTGCTAAATCTCTTATACTCTTCTTGTTGGGAACATGTCTTATATTTTTGGGCTCACCTAAAAAATAAAACAAGATATAAAATCAGTAAGGAATTACATTCTGAATGACTCTGAACAACAAATGGTAAATAAAATATATTATTTTTCTTGCCAATATATTAGCTAATTTTACTTACTTGAAGAAGTTTTGCTAATTGCTGACATAAAATCGACTACATTATTTATCCTTTTAATTGATTGACGTCGGAATACATAATTATTAATTGCCGTTATTCCATTGTTGTCAGAATTAATGGAATGGTTATCAAACTTCGGATCTCCTTAAAACAAAAAAATAATTATGTACCTTGAATCTTAACTCTTTTATTGTCTTTAAAATCTGCAAAATAACTAATAACTAATATCTGGCGCTGCGATTGTAGATATTTACAACTAATCTTATCCTTTTTTTTAGTCGCAACCCGTCGGTTTACTAATTGGCCAGGTATCTTAAAGTTATGTGTTGACTTTCTTTTAATGAAAAACTTGAGTAAAGAACCTCTTTTGTGTTTGAAAAGTATTATATCGTCAAGTATTCAACTGTTATTTTAGATTAATTCACCTCTTCGTCTTCTACGTAGGATATTTACTCAAAATAGGGATATTTATTTTCGACCTACCGACACTGCGTACCGATCGTACCCCGGGTATTAATTCAAACATCATTTATACCACACGCTGGGGTATCTGTGTTCGTAAGGTTAGATACCTGCTACCGTCGCTTTCCGATTTTTGGACGTCGGGACCTGTCTGTATTCTCGCTGCGCGTGGGCATGGATGATCATATTACAATCTACGCGTGCTTCTACACGTCAAATAGTGGTAATGTAGAATTGGATCAGCTCTGGAGCCTTGTCTAGGCAAGGATTGACGACCTGCTTTCACAGACTCCCTCCGCCGAAGTCGTTATCCTCGGAGAGTTTAACGCGCACAATACTATGCGGGGAAAACTGTTTTTAACTTTAGTCTGGTAAATGGTGTGTCCCAGTTGATTAAAACGCACACTCGTCTACCGGACGTGAAAAGCCATGTGCCCTCTTTGTTGAATCTTCTGCTGACTACAAATCCTGGAAAGTACCAGGTCACTTTCTTGTCACCCCTAGGAACCTCTGAGTATTTCTTGGTAGTACCCATTCAATGTCCGGCTAACACAAAACATGCGATCTGACGCGTTTGGCACTACAAGTCAGCGGACTGATATGGAATGTGATCCTTTTTTGTATTCTACTCATGGGGGCCGATTTCTTTCCGTCCTAATGATCCAATAATATTCCGGCTGTGCACGGTTCTCTCGGGAAAACTTTGACGAGCGCAGAAGGAAACTTGTTTCTTCTATAGAGATATTCTTGGCGATAGTTTCACAATGGGTGAACTGAACTTCATTTAGTTTAATCTCCAGTCATCACCTGCAGAACCATTTGGATGCGTGGAGTTCTTCTACTGTGCGGTTTTCAAGAACTTTTTTCCCAATACCATTCAGATGAGGAACGATCTTCCTTTGATGGTATTTCCGGAGCGATACGACATACTTTCAACCCCCAGGCCGTTATATATACTTTAGTTATGATCATTGAATGAAACAATAGTAGTTCATAGAATTAAAATAAATTGAAATTGTAATTTAATACTAACGATTTTGTTGACATCTAGTTGTATAGAAATGCAAAACCTTACCTTCGTTTTCCAGATTATAACGTATTTGTTCTTTTAGGTCTCCATTAATGTTCTGTAATATTGTTTGTAGCTGCAACGCTAGCAACACGAACTGTAACTCGACCAATAAAATAAGGATATACTCGTAGTACAGGAAAGAGTACATCAGTAATGTTCGAACTAAAATATAAACATAACTTGTAGCATTTACGTAAACGTACTTACAACACATTAGGGTGACATTTTTATTACCTTCTTTACCCCTGTAAGCCTTTATTACGTATCCATACAGTTCCCACAATATAAGTAAACAAAGTCCACCAGATATCAATATAACTGTTACTCGTAATTTTTTTTCTGTTGAATCTGGTTTTATTTTAATACCTGTAAGCATTTTGATCTAAAATCAAATGAAAGATTAGTCATCTTAACCATGATAATAACTGATCAAGTTTTTATATGACTTTACTTTTATAATTTGTTTTAAGGTGTTTATATTGCAGGCAATACGGCCGGGTCCTTGATATACGCTGACGCTTGTTATCAGTATTACTATAGAAAAATTTGCAATCCATACTAATCGTGAGGTTGGTGTGGACACCCGCAGTGACCGCGATGGTTCTGTTAGATCTATTGCGAAACCAGCTAAAACAACCGCGTCTGAAAAATTTAGGCATATTTACCCATAAGTTGGATTTATCATCATTATCATACTTCTATTTTACATCACATTATAATGTATAACGTTTATTTCAAGTTTATACATTAAAATATTTATTACGTATTTACAGTAGCAGATATTTTGACTTTGGAAACTTACTAATAAAGGTAACAAGGATATAGCTGTATACAGTGAGATAGCGAGAGATGACAGGTCCTCTCTGTGTCAAAGTAAACGGTGCTACACCAGCAAAACGAGAAACGCGAAAGACGGCCGCCAACACACCCTCACACAGAGCCTCTCGCAAATCTTCCATCACTTTTCGTATGTATCACTAATGTTTAATGTGAAATGGCTTCCTTATCAAATATTATAAAACTGTATTTGATCGTACTCTAAACTTTATTATCAGAGAATAATCACCCGTCGCTCGTAGGACATTAATAAATTAAGATTTATATTTGTGATTAACGTAAAAGATTGATGGTTACGTACCTATTGCGTTTATTTAACATCAAACTAACAATTTGTTTAGTTATTTTGTTGTACTAAGTAATCGTAGTTACTATGTTAGTTCAGCGTCGTAGACTGTTTTTGATACAATGTATTATAAACGAGAAGCCGTCGTGCTGTCAAAATGTCATGTATTTATGTATGTCCTGTATCAATATATTTGTTTAATTGTTAACTTGGATGACATATATATTATATATACATTTATGTATGTATATGAGAACAGGCTCAAGACGGAAAGCGGGAACTGACATAATTTTGCTATATTTCTACCTGTTTTCTAACATATCTAGAATACTTTAGATACTATAGGGAAACTAATAAAGATGTTTGCGATTTTGAACTCATTAAATGTAGAGTGTTTCACCATTTAATGAGAAATGTTAAATTATTATTATTGCGAGCTCGCCTTCAATATGAAAATATTTTTGTGATTTATTTTTTATTTCCAGTATATTAGAAGGAAATTCTGAATCTACCGATAAACAATAGACACTATTATAATAAGTTACATTTTTTTAAGCCTTTTGTGAAATGCAGAGTATAAATTTAATATAAAATTAATAATCACAGCGCTCATTGGTAATCAGTTTTAGAATCTCCTAAAAGTATTATTATTGTAAGCTATGCATAAAAAGGAATAGATAGTTTTGCCCGGCGGTGAAAACTACTAATGAGTAACGCTTTTCAATTCTGCCATATCACCTTACTGCGCGTCAACCTGGTTTCCGTGATAGTACCTATGTATATGTACCTATTTTCATTAAGTTTCTTTCACTGAGTTCATGTGGCACCCACATTTCATATTTTTTTTTGTATAGCCAGTCTTTTTCACTTTAAATCGATCATTGAACTGTTTTAAGGTCAATTCTCAGGTCTTTAGCTATATTCTAACTACTCGCATATCATTCTTGCTCCACTTTTTCAAATGTTAGTTTATTCGTAACTAGGCGAACAGAGCAAGATGCATCTTTGACATAATTCGGGGTCCCAGGGAAGTTTGACGCCTCTATGGGGGAGTAAAGTGATCCGTGTATCTCTAGGGGGTGCCGGTGTAGTCACACATGTTGTACATCCGACGCTGTAAGGTGAAAGTGGAATTCCTCACCATACAACGTAGGATAGATATTTGAGCCGCGTGGGAATACTGCAAGATATCCTATGAGGCCGATACAATCTCGGTGCAGTTTTTGCCGGTGGATAACCTGGCAGACATAGACAGTAGGATATCCCCCTCTTTTGACTAGAGAGAGGAGGAGGCCGCGCCTTTGGCAATGGTTGAAGTGCGCAAGCACTCCCATGTCCCATCTAACTATAGCCCAAGAAACTAGAAGCTTCCGGTAAACAAAACTGGCGTTAAGTAACAGATTAACACAAACGTAAGAATTGCAGCGTTGATAAATTAGGAAACTCAATATTTCACCACATTAGACCTAGCCAAAAGATTACATCAAATTAAAATTAAATTTCTAAAATAGCTTCTAACAGGCCATGTGACCATTATGAATCAGAAGGAATGCCACATGGTCTTATTAACGCTCTTGCTATTTTCCAATGAGAAAAGGAATTTGCACTTTCTGATTTACAAGACGGATGAAGTTTTTGGTAACTTGGACGATATTGTCGCATTGGCATCTAACGTATAAGAGCAAAAACTTTCTGAAGTGTTATCCAGAATTCTAAAATTACCGAAAAATTCAACTGGACAAATGTAAGTTTCTTAAGACATATCAAAGCGTGCGTTAGCTAGCTCAGAGTGACGAAAGCACCCATAGTGCTGAAAGTCTAACTCTGTATATATACGCGCAATATTGATTTTTTTATACAGGAGACCTTCTGGTATGAGTGTGGTATTTTTAGAAAGCCCTTGGCCCATAGACTCAGAAAATGCATTTACACTTAGCAATATACCTACCGCCTCACCTCTTCGGTTCTTTCCATTTTCCTAAAGGTCCTCGTCGAGACCTTTTCAACAAGCCCAAAAACGCCAAAATCCGACCACCGGTTGATGAGATATGACATTTTGAAAATTTTGACTGGCGCCTCCATCGATGATTACTTTGTCTGTTTGTGGGTATATTCGTAGTTTCAACTGATTTTGTTTAAACTTTCAGGGATTGAAGTACATCAAAAACTAAGACTTTTTTGTTCTACGACATTTCGATTTGGCCGCCATGTTGGCCGTGGCCACCCCTCGAAAGGCCAAAAATGGCCATTTTTCGTACAGGGACTGTGGCCAAACCAGTTGACGAACATTGACCAATTGGGCATCATTGGAAAGGTCTCAAGCTCATATTTTGAATAATGTCCATTTTAATGGCAAAAACATTTGTTAGCGTGACATTTTTGGTCAAAAGGCAAAAAATGGCCAACTGGCCGGGGACAGATCGGCCATTTTCTCGAAAACGGCGCCAACAATTTTTTCGAAAATTTCCTCATTCGTAGCCCCAAATTAGAGCTAAAATTTGGTATATAGCATATATCTGAGAAAACTCGTTATTTCGAGATATGGCCGTGAGAAGTTCAAAAAATCATGAAAAATGACCAAAAATGGCCAAAAAATGACTTTTAAAGCCAGAATCGTACCCACAACACGGTTAAAATTCAATGCTAGTTGCACAGTGAATAAACTCACTAACGCATTGCCGTCTGTAACAATAAAACAAAATTTACAGAAAAAAATCCGAATACTGAAGAAATTCTGTTTTGAAGCAATGAATTAAAAAAATAAATGGAAACTGAAAAAATCAAATGAAAAAAAAATTGGGCACCTGTGGGAATCGAACTCGAGGTCTCGTCTTTGTCATTAAAACGCTCATCCTCTGAGCCAAAACACTCTCATTTTGTCAGAGGCAACTATTCCAAATAAATAAGTATATATTTGCATGAAAAATAATCGCACAGCATTTTGTTTCAAACGTAAACAAACACAAAAAATGTGAATGAATTAAGTCGATCCGGCAGACAAGTTTCAAAAAAAACCGAAACTCTTACAATAACTTTATTAAAAATTTAATAAAAATTACAGACTATTTAATTATAATTATAAGACGACAATCGTGTTCGATGTGAGAACAGAAAGTGAAGGTGAAAAAGGGAATGAGGTGAGGTCTTGGATGCGATGCCGCTGTTTGTCGCAACCGCGTTGAGCTGATCCAAGGTGTCGAATTTGACGCCGTTGTTTGTTCCATGTCTCTGGGTAACGTTGAGCAAATTCAGCGTTCCCACACTCGTTACTTGGCTGATGCAATAATTATTGGTATTGAGGTACTTTAGCTATCTTGCAATTTCCATGGAGTCTTAATACTTAACATCTCCCTCCCTAAGATCAGCGACTATTTGCAGATTGATTCGAGAATAGCGCTGATAATCCAGTTAATCTCATATTAGTGCTGGTGGCAATCTCTGAATAGGCGTTGCCTCGTTCCATCTCACCATTAGCACGTTCTACTGTGACTTCAACTGAGCGCTGCCTCACGTACTTTCGTAATGTGAAGCCGATACCCAGTACACTTGCACCTAATAGCACTAAGTATAGCGGTGTTATAGTGTAGTACACGCTATGAATATCAACATTGTCTAGGGTCAGGGGTGCTTCCATAGATATTTCTTTAGCAGCATCATGGAGGCTGTGAAGATCTGCGGGGTTGAGTGTCAGTCTTCTTATTTTTGAGTTTTCGCTAGCATTATTTGCGAAAGGGATGTTCATTATTTTCAATGCCTGTCCTTTCAAACGGTCGTCCTGGTTTGCTAGTATTAAATCTGACGTTTGCACAACACATCCTTTCGGAATTTATTACAATAAAGTAGCTACCCTTTATAGTGTTATATTGTGTTTCGGTGCAAGACATGCGGATCTTCGTAGATACAGGAAAGCTTGCTACGTAGTGGCGGTCGTCTAGCACTTCTACAGCTTCAGTCTTCAGTTCAGTAGTAGTGTACTGACAAGATTTGTCGATTTGTTGCGTAGTTATTAAACGATGAATACAGTCGCCTTGACTCTTGTAGTGTTGATTGATATTATCCTCACAAAGATAATACTGACTGGACTTCGGGCATTCTGCCTCTACGTACATGAAATCTTTATCGTGAATTGCTAGGAAGGGATAGGATGGGATTAATACTTTATTATTCTTATTGGGAACTATGGATAGTTTATAAAAATTATAAGTTGTAGGAAAAACTACGGGGAGTTTAAATACCAACACTAAATTTTGACTGTTGTAATAGTAACCTAACTTAACTATATCAAAATATTCCCTAAAACTAATATTTAGTATTTGCTCCCGACCATAGAGTGCATTTAATTGTTCTATCATATTATCAAAGACCTCTAATTTAAACATAAGAAAATGTATACTTCTGGCACGTATAAATGCTAATAAGTTCTCCAACCTCCGTATTTCATCGGAAAGGGATTCAATGTTATCTGCTAACATAATAAGATATTGAGCTAAATGTGCAAATTTAATCAAATCCTTTTCGTTATTTACTTCGTTATCCATAATCCCATCGACAACTTCTTTAATTTTAATCTGATTATGAGCCATTTTACTTAAGATTTCTGAGTTTTGCGACATCCAATGTTTATTCAAACTAATACGATTATTTAATTCCGTGACGATTTTATTCTCGTTTTCTCGTAAAGACTTAATAGCGTTATCATAGCGAATAGCGTCAGTGTAATCTAAATTTCCAGATATGCTTTTTATTACTGAACCTAAACCGTCAATTAGGGCTCGTTTAGTTCGGTGAGATTGAAATAACTCTACCTGATTAGATAGCTGTTTTATTTTACTATACAGGTACTCTATGTGAGGTTGATATAAGGAGAGTGTTTTATTATGAAATTGAGGCGAAATATCATCTAATTGTTTCCTTACTAGATTAATATTACTACTTATAATATCTACGTTAACGGGTTGAATAAAGGAATGATAGTGAGAGATGAACTTTGATTGTCCTAAAAAGAAAGGTAAAATGCCGGGTCCGTTTTCTAAACTATTCAGCGTTATGTCCTCCGCTCGTACTGGGCTCAGGATCAGAAGAACAATCCTGTAACAACCGGTTGCTATTAGGGACCCGTTTCAAGCGAGACTTAGCGACTGGACCCCGTTTCCTTTTAGTATAAATGTGAATCGGAAGGTCAGCTAGGACTATATCACGTGTATATCTCGGGGCTAATTTTTGGCGGTTAGCCATCGGATTCCGTATAAATATAGGTTGGTCTGGGGAATATACCTCTTCGGATTCCCTATCTTTGTTAACATTCTCCGTGATACGAGTTCGATCGTGAAGGGACGATTCATTGATCAACTCAAAGACTTTCTGCATTTTATTGCGGTGCTCCTGCATATACAATTGTAATGTATTTTCTGATAAATTTATATCTATAGGATTTCGAGGATCTAAGTGACCAGTGATTATATCTAAAGGCCTACATTTCGTGAAGCTATGAATAGAACTATTATATCCTAGAATTGCATAAGGCATTAGGTTTGTGACAGATTCACTGCGATTTCCTAATTTTAAGATACGTAAATGTTCTAATAGTGTAGAATGTAGCCTTTCAACCATGCCGTTCTCGTTAGGTGCACATGCTAATATTTTATGATGTTGAATTTTGTGTATTCTAATGAACTCTAAGAATAATTGGTTTATAAATTCTGGACCTCTATCTGTAACAATAGTCAAGGGGAGACCGTGATGTGTGCTAAATTTTAAGAGAGCCTGTATGATACTAATGGCTGTCGCATCTTTTAAGAAGTAAGCTTGGGCATATTTCGAAAAAGCATCTATCATTGTAAGATATTTCTGTGACTCTACACTTAGTAAGTCGAGATGTACAATTTCAAAAGGCCTAGTCGGAGGTGGTACAATTTGGAATTTCTGTTTTATCGGATTTCTATCATACTTAGCCTGGCCACAAATATTACACTCATTTATGAATTTCGTTATATGCTCTTTCATTTTTGGCCAGTAGTATTTATTGGATAAGGATAGGTAACATTCGTTAATTCCACGATGGTTAGTTTTTCCGTCGTGGTAATTACGAATTATTTCCTGTTGCTTTAGATAGTCTGTAATATTTTCTAATTCCTTTTTTGTCAACACTAAATCCATAGAGGAACTTTTAAAATTATTTTGTATAATAGGTATAATTTTATACATTGCCAAAGGGGGATTTATGAAGATACCTGTCTTCACCTTTGGATTAACATATTCCTTTATGGCGTCAACAACATCCTTTTCAATATTATTTTCCGAAATTTGAATATGTATTCTCATATGTGACTCAAAGGTTTTAGAAACTGAAGGACGGCTTTTTATATCGTCGACAAGCGTTAGAACGATTTGCTTATGATATTTATTTAACGGAAAATCAGTAATAGGTACTTCTAATATAGGATTTTCAGAGTCTGTGTGAACTGTATCAGTGTTTGAGTTAACTATTAGAGAAGGCGATTTTTCACTAGGATTAGCTATTACGGAACTAATTTCTTCATTATGTATTTCGACGCGGGATAATGCATCGGCGTTAGTGTTACATTTTCCTTGCTTATACACTACTGAAAAATCAAATTCACTCAATTTGAGTCGCCACCTCGTAAGACGCGAGTTGGGTTCCTTAATGTTCATAACCCACTGCAAAGGCCTGTGGTCAGTCACGATTTTAAATTTTCTACCAAAGAGATACGGTCTAAAATATTTTGTGGCCCACACAATTGCAAGCAGTTCCTTCTCAATGGTGCTATAATTTATTTCGCTAGAATTTAAAGTCCTAGAAGCGTAAGCGATAGGCTTATCCGCACCTATAGTCCCTTGTGAAAGAACGGCCCCTATAGCTAGGTTAGACGCGTCCGTAGTTAGGATGAACTCCTTCGTAAAATCTGGATATCTCAGTATAGGATCATTAATTAAGAGCGTCTTACACTTCTCGAAGCATTGAGTATAATTTTCATTTAACGTTATTTTGCAACCTTTTTTTAAACATTGGGTCATGGGTTTTGTTACTTTGGCAAAATCTGGTATAAATTTCCTGTAATAACCAAGAAGAACTAAAAATCTTTTAATTTCAGTAGGGGTTTTTGGAAGTGGATAATTTCTTATTGCGGATATTTTGTCTGGGTTTGGCTTGATACCGTCACTACTGATAACGTGTCCTAGGTAAGCTGTTTCGAGTTTAAGAAATTCAGATTTATCCAACTGGATTTTGAAATTGGATTCGCGTAGTCGGTTAAATACTTTTTCTAAATTTACCATATGTTCTTGTAACGATGTAGAAAATACGATTACGTCATCTAAATATACTAAACATATTGTGTTCTGTAAATCTCTGAGGACATTGTCCATTACGCGCTGGAAAGTAGATGGACTATTTTTTAACCCCATGGGCATCCTCAAAAATTCAAAGTGACCATGCTCTACTGTAAATGCTGTTTTCGGTATATCCGCGGGGTTCATTTCAACCTGATAAAAACCACTTGCTAGATCCAAGGTCGTGAAGTACTGACAATTGCCTAATTTATCCAAAATATCTGTAATGTTCGGTATGGGGTACTTATCATCTAAAGTTTTTTCGTTTAATTTCCTAAAATCTACTACTAATCTCCATTTAGTTTTCCCTGAAGCATCCACCTTTTTAGGGACAACCCAAATAGGGGAGCTCCATGCAGATTCTGACGGTCTAATGATGCCTTGTTCCAACATTTTACTAATTTGATCACTAACTTCCTGTCTATGTATGAACGGATAACGGTAACTCTTTGTATATATAGGAGTTTCGTCAGTAGTTTTGATTGAGTGTTTTATTTTATTGGTAAAAGTTAAATTTTCCCCTTCTAAATAAAATACATCTTCATAACGTTCACATAACAGTTCTAAATTAACGCGCTCCTCTTCATTCAAATGATGAGTGCGCAATCGCGATAGCACTTCCTTAACGCGCTGAGACGTTTGTTTGGTGCGCGTGCACTCAACATTATAAAGGTGAGCACACACGGGGCGATCCATAGAAAAAATTACATCGCTACGACTCGGGTTATGGATCTCTAATATACCTCTCTGGTTTTTTACAGTTGTGAGACATTCACTTATGTGACAATTAGATATAATTTGGTCCGGAATTATAACTTCGCCATCTCGGATATTTATAGGTACCTTGACTAATTTGGAGGAACCAGCGGGTATTACGTCCTCATACAAGTTAACGTTTCGCGAGTCATAAACTTGTATAGGATTCGAGGCGTTTTTTGTTACTAATAGTTTAGATTTAAAGTCAATTGTGGCTTCCCACTTGTCTAGGAGATCGGATCCTATCAAACCGTCAAAGTAATCATGAAAGTTATAGACGAACAGTGTTATATCGTCGGTATCATTTAGTTCCGAAAAACAAGGCAAGGTTATCGAATAGTCACTACGTGTAACTGCATGCACGTTGCATACTTCAAAAGGATCATAATTTAATCTTGTGTTACTAAAATAATTTTCGACTGCCTTAGGGCTAATGAAAGTTTGATTCGCGCCTGTATCAATCAGCAACTTTAAAGGAGGATTTTTAATATGTAAATATGGAAGTTGGCGTTGTGTTTGAAGATTAACTTCTATTTTGGTTTGTCTGACTTTGGAATATCCCGAAAATCCTCTTTTAGAGTGGCCTGTTCATCACTACTAGGTATAAAATTATCTACCTCAGGCTGCGGGTAATAATTCTGGTCATATTCAATATCGTGGTAATTATCTGTATAGTTTTCGTTAGGCTCATAATAAGAATAAAAATCGTAGTAATAATCGCTAAAGTCATGGTAATTAGCGCAATCATTAAAGTTAACTTGGTTACTTTTATAATTGTTGTTCGAGGGATTATTGTGTAACGCATTAGTAAGTGGCAATGCTTTCGGTACAAAATTACTGACACCGCTCATAGGCTTTGGATACTGAGAGCCAAATTGGGGTGTAGGGTTACGCGGTGTGAATTTAAATGGACTTGGATTATAATTAGGGGGAATAGCTCTAAACATTTGCTGAGTTCGTGTTGGACCTCTCAAATTTTGATTATTAAAATTAGGTCGCCATTGCAAGGGTCCTTGTGGCATCAAAGGTTGTACAAATGGACTCTTTGGTGGTCCGGGCATGTTAAAAGAGAATGGCCTAGACCCCGGTAAATTAAAACTTTGCATAGATCTTTGGGGTGTCGTTTGAGGTATCGATACTGTCTTTTTATCAGGTAATTGACTATTGCGCTGCTGTAAGTAAACTACGTTTTGTTCCTCGTGAACAAACTCTAAAGCTTTCTCGATATTCTCCGGTCGCATACATCTAATTCGCGAGCCTAATGGGTCCTTCAGACCACGTACATAAGCTTGTAGGGTTAATTTTTTATATAAATCCCTTTTTGCCTCTACTGTAGTCAGTACATTTTCGTGAAGCGAAACGTAGGTCATAATTATACTGAACAAATTTTGACACTTTTCATAAAATTCTTGGGGACTATCGGAACCTTGTGTCAGTAATGCTAGGTCATTATACAACGCGGTTTCATCACGTTGGTCAGAGAAATTATTAATAAGCGATTTTCTTATGCCAGCCCAATCCGATGGGATTCCGTTCGAATTGATCAATCGGGCTGCGGCTCCAGTTACTTTATTTAATATTCCGTTAATAAGAGCTATCTCGACAAGTCTGTTAGACGGGTTTTGGTTTGTAATAAATTCTTCGATTAACTGATCACATAAATGTACAAATCGAGTTAACACATTAACATTTCCGTCAAATTCCGGTACTAATCTAAGAGCTTTAAAAATATTATCTAAGTCGGCCATTTTGCCCTCTGAATTATTTAAACTAATTCCTCTATTCAAATCTTGATAACTATTCCTATTGCTAAACCTATTCTCTAATCTAACACTCCTAAATTCTCGCGGATGGAAAATCTTGGAAGGATATTATTTAACACGGGAATTAAAGGTTAAAGGTGAGCAATCCACTAAAAAGAATTTAATGTACTCACAAAAATTTCATTTCGGCTTCCTCGCTGTATCAAAGGCTGGATACACTTGCTGCAGGTCACGACGTGTAGATTCGGATTCTCGAATGGGGCTTGATAACCGCCAGGATAGCTTGAAGGTACTCGGCGTTCCTCGAGAATCCTACCGACTGCGCCAATTAAGTCGATCCGGCAGACAAGTTTCAAAAAAAACCGAAACTCTTACAATAACTTTATTAAAAATTTAATAAAAATTACAGACTATTTAATTATAATTATAAGACGACAATCGTGTTCGATGTGAGAACAGAAAGTGAAGGTGAAAAAGGGAATGAGGTGAGGTCTTGAATGCGATGCCGCTGTTTGTCGCAACCGCGTTGAGCTGATCCAAGGTGTCGAATTTGACGCCGTTGTTTGTTCCATGTCTCTGGGTAACGTTGAGCAAATTCAGCGTTCCCACACTCGTTACTAGGCTGATGCAATAATTATTGGTATTGAGGTACTTTAGCTATCTTGCAATTTCCATGGAGTCTTAATACTTAACAAATGTGTTCGGAACGTTGCCAAACAAACAAACAAACAAAAAAAAATACAAACAAAAAATGTGAATCGTTGCACAAATTGCATTTTTGTTTTTAATTTATTAGATTGATCAAGGCAAGTTGGCAACGTTCCGAACACATTCACATTTTTTGTGTTTGTTTACGTTTGTGAATAAAAATGTTCGTGGTTTTTTTCGTCGCAAAATTCATGTCAGGAGTTTTGTCACTGGATTCGCTTTCGTCACTCGGTATTTACTTCGTTGAGAAGTTTTTGTTTTGTATATATAGACAGATAGAGACCTTTTTATGGAGCCTCAACTGCAATGCAATACTTATTTTTATTTTTATTTAGTTATTCACTTTAAAAACTATTTGATTTAAAAATAATCTTGTTTTTTTCTTATTAACTAATAATAAAACTAAGTTGATTTTGAAAGAAATCCTTATTTTATTCAAGAAGTATTTAAGTATTTTCTTCATAGTTAAAAATGTAAGCACGCATATATATTATTTTAATTTTAAGACTGATTTATATAGGTTTTACACTCATTGTCTATTACTTTGAATGTCTAAATTGATCATTGATAAGTAAAAATGTTATCACACAGCCAACAATCTGTAACAAATAACCTACATGTGAAACAAAAAATTATTTAAAATAGAAAGTCTGAAAACATTTCATTAACAAGTAGCATTTCAAATGTACTAAATGAGTATATATTTTAATCATGTTTTAATTAAATATTTTCATACTGTAGCGATCAATGGTCTACTGAAGTTGAATAATCCGAGTGGTGTGAAAGTGTATTGCTTGAAAAGGAACTACTCAATGAAACTGTCCAACGCATCGTGAAGAGCACTGCCGCGAGGAATTTTGGTTAACAGTTTACTTACAACTATTTTTGTACTCTCCATCTGAAACATATAAATATGTACCAGTCGCTTATTTACCAAAAACAAAAATTAATAATAATAATACAATATGCTTTTATAAAGATTTATACGATTACATATAAATCATTGCTGACGGTTTAAAATTTAATAAATTAAAATTTCCAACTTTCCAATAGTGATATTTTAACATCAATTGTAATATGTGATATATATATATATATATAAAGTAATGACTCACCTCGTTATTCAGGCGGTGGAAAGGTTCTATCAGTAATACAACTTGGATGCTGTTGTTCAATAGCCACATAAAAAGTAAAATAAACTTCTGTTTGGAGTAAATCCATGTAGCTTTAAAACAATAGTTGAAGCGTTAGTTACTTGTGAATATCTTAAAAGATCACAAGCGTTGAACTTTTTCATAGCCATTTTATTCATGAAAGTAACACTATTTTATGACCTTCATGACTAGTATTGGGAAGTAACCTTATACAATTAAAATATGATATAAAATATGTTGTGTCTTGTTTGTGATTTTTTAATGAAATGTTACTTACAATAAAGGTTTAATTTGTAAATAATGCATTTTATTTAATGTACCTAATAGCATTATTTATAATTTTTTTTTTCCAGATGTTATATCAAGTACTCACCGAATTGCGGGTAGACTAACAATGATTTATATATTGAAATAAGGATACGAATGACCATTTTGAATAATATCATTATTGAAAGCAATCCCTCTGCTTGTACTAGTTTAGTTACCACTTCACATATCGAATGATATGATCTAGATAGGTTGTATATCTTTTTGTAGGCGCTGTGGCTGTCTGAGCTTAGTGAAAAGAATAATTAGTATAAATACCATTAAAAATATTTATATAATTATAATATTGTATATAATATGTGTGTCAGTAGTATGCCATGAATATTGTTACAAATTTTAGGGTTTTACTTTTTTTTTAAGAATACTAATTTGGAACTTATTTATTATGTTAAGAACTATGAATAATTAGCTCCCATGGGACATATTGTTCTCGTGATTACTATAAAGTTCAATATGGAATGGGGTGATGAAGGGAACCGAAAGTATCGTCGCTCATTTTCAAGATTTTTCAACACTTTGGTAGTGGTAATATATACCGCCACTGAAAACTTTGAAAGATCAGTCTCGATTTAATTTACGTAATGTAATCAATTTACAAACTGCACTTCATTCCATATTCATTGTCAGCGATCCTGTTTTTGAGGCAATTATTATTATTTAATCAAACTAATATTAATTAATAATTAAAACTAAATATCCGTTTACCGTTGTTATTGTTAACTGTACCTTCATGAACAGTGCACTGTGATAGTCTACGATTTATTTCTTTAGCGGTTAAACAAAGAATTGTAGCGAGAAATAAATATTGCATTTGCAACATCAACATAATACTATGACCGAGTTGAATGGCGACACTCAAGCATATAGCTTCAGCTGTAAAGAAATATATTAAATTGAAGTTATAATTAATGCGAAGATGAAGAAAAACGTTAAAAATTATTACTTACAGGGTATATTTCGACGAAGGTCAAAGGTCAAGTTAAATAAGTATATTGCAAAATTGAATAACAAAGATCCAAACATGGTCAGTATTACATTCCGATCTGTTGGATCAGAGGAGCAGTGGTATATGATTCTAGCGCGAACCTGGGTGATGTATAAACGTTGTACAGACTTACGAACTTTACTTTATTATTATTAAATACAGAAAACATCTAAGATGAATGTTTATAAGAGGTGATTCTGACACTATATCATATGGCATCATCCCATAACAACCCAAAAAACTACTTTTTTATTTAAAAAAACTTTAGTCAAAACCGTCTGTTGTAATGGTTATGGTTAATTATCCGTCAGTTATCCAGTCAGAAGAAATAAATTTGTTAAATAAATTATACAACAAGGTGAGTACAGTCGGTATATATAGACAATTAATCGTATCCTACCCGTTCTATTTGGTTTATTATAGTCATCAAATATTCCATTCGGTGTTTTCCTTTCAGAACCGCTACACTTGTTATTACAATATTTGGTAAAGCAAGAGTTGAAAGAATTGTGATTCCCTCTTGAGTATGGATACAGTTTTTGAATAGTAGTAGACAAAACATAGAAATTAGGATTATATCTGTAAACAAACACGTCAATATAGTAAATTTTCAACACCAAACACCTCCGACGGAAGTAATTTTTTGTGGTACACGTGAATCTTTTATCTGCTGGAGATTAAACATTTTTTCATTTTAACCCATTATGAAACCTGGTATAAATTTTCTATCCTACCAACCTCTACGTTCGGCCGATTGAGAACGCTCAATATATTTCTGGGAAGTGAAAGAAGGTGGCTCGTAAAGATGAGTTTTGTGTCATATACCTTCAAAGGCTTTTCCAACAGCCCGACTAATTTTTCGACCCTAACATCATCGCGAAAGCCATATTGCTTGATAAATAGACATCCACGTGGTGAGCCACGAGCTAACAGTTAACAATGCTCTTCTTTATTTTGTAAAACAGGAGGTAACATAACAGGTAAGGAACAGTTTTAAATACAGATATAGCCAGTTGTAAAATGAGCAAACTCAATCATACTTATAAGGAAGATAAATATAGAGCCCAAAATAAATATGATGCTCGAATGACTGATGCGGTAGACGCCGTCGCGAACGCATGTGAAGCGAAGCGGCGCAAGGCCAAACAGACGCAGCACTCGCAGCACCGTGGCCATCGCGCCGCTCACCTCGCACCCCACACGTGCTCTCTTCAACTTCACCAACATATTCACTGATGTCATATGTTTCATAACTCACGTTAAAATAAACTCTAACAGTGTCACAAATAACAAAACGATTCTATAGTAATTTAGATAATCTTTATAGATAAGGTATATTGTGTGCTTTATTTTATTACATGACTAACGAGTAGACGGCGGACCAATGTGGATATGATAATGGTGTCGTTACCGATGGAGATCTGCAATTTTTTTAATGTGCAGTTGCGTTACCTGTCATTAGTAAATGCAGGTCAAAAATACTTGGGAGGGGTTTTGGAATTTGGCTTCCTCAACCATCCCTTCCACATAGCTAGCTATAATATCTTTTTAAGCTGTTCTGTGACTCCGGGGAAACCACCTACAAAATGGTTTTACTATTATATTATTTTATTTTAGTTATTTTCTTAGAACTTTATAAGCGATATTATCTCATAAATTTAAAATAACAATAACAACTTATTTATTTATTTAAATAACTTTGTTGCATACACAAATAATAACGTATAGAAAGTACAGAATCAGTAAAACAATAACCGATCTTATCACTAAAATGATCTCTTCCAGGTAACCCACAATTACGAACATAGCGATACTGATAGGCGGGGAATACATATACAAATTATAATGTAATACAGATAAATTAATGTAATATAAACTTACGTACGTATATATATATATAATAATAAGATTTTAACACATTATCTGAGAAATTACGAAAAAAAAATTATTTCTGTAAAATCTGATGCCTCTGGCTGAGGTTGAGATAACCGCAAGATGATACTTTTGTGTAAAGGTAGCATTTTGCATATTTTGTCACATTTGATTAATTATCTTCTTACCTTCAATACCGTTTCCAGTGCGTGGTCAATATCTTACGTCGTTTCTATCCCCAAAATCTTTAATCCAACGCTTTTCTCACATTACCGTCCAATTGCAATACTTACTTTTCTGTCTAAAGTTCTAGAGTGTGTTGTGTTCTTGCACAACTGTCACCGTTTCTTTAATTCCAAAAATATTATTGTCCCTACCAGTCTGCTATACGCAAGGGTCACAGCACTGTTACGGCATTAACGACGGTGTGTGATAGTATAAGGTTTGTCATTGACAACAAAGAAGTGATGATCCTGGCACTGCTTGACTTCTCAATCGCCTTTCACTCAGTTGACTTTGATATTCTTTTAGTTATCCTTAAATCCATTAATATCTCGTCAACAGCTATCGATTGGTTCAAGTGTTACTTGTATAAACGCACATAATGTATCTGTGACCAGGAAAAACTATCGTCTCAGTGCTGGTGTTCCGCAATGGGGTATCTTATCTCCGTTACTTTTTTCTATCTTAATAAATACTCTCACTAATCTTCTTTCCTGGTCAAATCATCTATTTGCTGATGTTGATCACCCGTACGTATCATCTCATGTTGAAGATGTCCCTGATGCAATCAAGCGCCTGAACTATGATTCGAATGTAGTTTGCGGTTGCAGTAATTAGGTTACAAGTGAACGCTAGCAAAACCCAACTTATTATTTTAAGCAACTCCCAACATATTTAAAAGCTTAAATTCGCTTTATACCTTTATACCTACTTATCTTGATGTTTCTATACTATTCTTCAGTAATACTACAAGGAAATCCTGGTATTATCTTTGTTTTATGGTTTATCGCCACTGGACTGCCCTATAAGATGACATCGGCTGATGGCTGTGTTAGAGAATTCAGGAATATGAAGGTTTTGATAAACAGTTTTACACAGTAAACGGTCATTACAGTGGTGACCTCATCCATTTTTGTCATCACTGGAACTCCGTGAATCAGTTAAATCTTTCATTTGCTTGTGGTCTTCTGTTGATTTATTTGACAACTTAGAATTTCAACTTACTCAAATAAAAATACTTGCTTGATAAAACAAAGTTTCGGAAAGTGTTAAATTGTCCAGCAATGTTTGATGTGGGACTTGTAGCCATCATCAATCATTGTTTTATGGTTTGACGCCATCATGAATGTTAGTGACAAGTCAGTTAATATCAACACGCCACTAGAATTTCGGATTTTCTCGATCACCCACTGAACATAACCAAATAAGTTTGGTTACTACATGTCGATCTTCGGTGAGAGGGTGGTCCTTCTCCGATCGAGCCAGTCCAATACGAGCTGTAGTCAAATAACTACATTCAGGCACTAACACCACCGCGACGACCACGCCAGACAGGTATTACTCGAGCGACGGCTCTGCCAACCCTCGGGCCAAGGGCGCTTAAAGAGATATATTAGGGGGACCCATAAGTAATCAATTATTTTGCATTCATAGACAAAATGATTTTTTGAAATGACATTTTTATTTTTTAATCGTTTATGTAATCACCATCGTTTGCGATGACTTGTTGCCATCGTTCCTGCAAAAGTTCAACCCCCTCTTGAAAAAGTGGGGTGGACGTGACTCAAAATACAACTCAAGGTGCGTTACAGCGGATAAGGAATTAAAATTTTTATTTCGTAACGAATGCTCCAGCGACCTGAACAGATTGTAGTCCGAGGGTGCCAGGTCTGGAGAGTATGGAGGGTGCGGTAGAAGTTCCCAGCCTAACTGCTTAATTTTCTCTTGAGTAATCTTCGCTGCACGAGGACGGGCATTATCTTGTTGGAGTATTACACCTTTTCTGTTGACTAAAGCTGGTCTTTTTTCTATGAGTGCGGACTGTAACCGTTGTAATTGTTGACAATACAGGTCAGCAGTAACTGTCTCCCCAGGTTTCAATAATTCGTAATATATACCTATACCTGAACAATCCCACCAAATACACAATAACACCTTCCTCAGGGTTAGGGTTGGTTTAGGGGTTGGAAGGGGCCTCTCGTTTGTAGACAACCATTGTTTCGATCGCTTTATGTTGTCATAAAGAATCTAATTTTTCATCTCCAGTTACGATCCTAGACAAAAATGGATCTCTGCTTAGTCTGGTGAGCATGGAATTGCAAATTGTTCGCCGAAAACCTTTATTGGCCTCAGACAAAAGGTGTGGAATCCATTTACCTTGTCTATGTACCTTGCCAATTTTTTTTAAATGCCTTTGTACGGTGGACCAGGTAGATCTAAGGCTTCTTGATAGTTCCTGTATAGTTAACCTTGGGTCGGACTCCACTAGAGATTTTAAGCCGTCGTTATCGAATTGACCTGGGCGTCCAGTTCGATGTTTATCTAACAGGTCATAATCACTTGCAAGCAAATCTTCTGAACCAACGTTGACACTTATTGACCTTCAACACATCTCCATATAAGTCGCAAATTTTGTTTGTTGTTTCTGTGGCACTTAAACCGGCGTTAAAATGGAAAAGTACACAATTACGAATATTGCTCTCAGAAGGTACAAAGTCCGTCATTTTATTACAGGGCTCCAAAAAAAAATTATATTGTTGGGAATAAATTACTAACAAACTGGTAGAAGAATAACACAAAAAAAAGCATGCTTACACTTGTCTGGTCGTCGCAGGACTAATGAAAAATGGTATCTTGCAAAAATAATTGATTACTTATGGGTACCCCTAATATTACATCTAATAAAATAACAATGAGACTGTTCGCGGTTAATAAAATAACTACTAAACTAAAAAAATCTCTTATTAAACTAAATAAGTCATATAGTAGTATACATTGAACTACGGAAAACTTAGTCTATTTTGAAGGTAAATAAAAAAAAATGATTTGATAATATATATAATAAAAATAAACTGCTAGGATTCGAGTACACTTTAAATCATAATAGATTGAATTTTGTAATCTAAATCTGACTCATACGAAGTCGCCTGAAAAACTTAGTAAAAATTAAAAAGCATTGTGATGATTTAATTTAATTCTGAGAATCAAAAATAATAATACAATACTACTTTGTCCACTACCTATATGGAAACATTAACTTTCACAATTCCTAATCACACTATGATTATGACTTAAAGTTGATTTCAAAGGTTCGAAATTGAAAAATGATGACCAAATATGTCGTCACGGCTCCAATTATCTGCAACAAACATTTAACTACAGTAAAATAATAATTCATAGTTTGACTTGGAGCTACTTTCTATCGACCAACTTAATCGGGCTTTTAATTACAATAAGGTTTTGTGAAAGAGCGTCTTTAAACTAGACTGTCCAACAACTGCCAAAATAAACAAGTACTACATAAGACCCTTCCTATACTTCACCTACTCCTTCAACTTCCTACCAGGCATTAGAGCCGGTTAAAGCTGCCCAATTCAGAGTTTTACAACTCTATTGTCAATATACTAGAGCAGGTTCGATAAGAGTACGTTTTTTCCGATAGAGACTTTTTTTCTTTGAAATTATTCTAATCTAATAATTACATCTTTGCAAGCAATGTAATAAAATATCAGGATCGTAGTCGATTTTCAGAAGCCATTTATCTTCTATTTAGGACAAAGATTGGAGAGCGAATCGTCGGTTTTAATATTGAGTTTGATATGATCATATTTCACTAACCCGAAAAAACTGTTGAACAATATCAAGTTTGTGGAAAGTATTTGAAAAATTCCTACGTTAGATTATATAACATTACAATAATAATAACTGATATTGGAAATTATTAGAATGGCATTTGAAAAAGTATTTTACTAACGTGTAACGTCTTTCTATACTTCTCGTGAAGGCAGTCGGCCGACAGCTACTACTCATTATAAATATAATTGTTAAGATATCGGTTTAGGAATGCTAAAAGACAAACCGTTACTGTCAGAGGTCTAGACATTGTGCACATTCCCAGGGGCGAGTAGGAAGGCTGATTTAACACCAACTGATTACAGAACATATTTAATTCAGCGAGGGTTGGGTCACTTGTTGATGAGATAGTACGCATCATTAAACACACCAGCATATGCGTTTGGTTCATCTGATATAAACAAGTGTGCAGTTAGTACGTATTTGATGATTATAAATCTCATAAATGTCAAGGATCTGTGAGTTGTTACCTCCTCCTGAGTGCGGTGACAGGGTTCCACGACTAGAAACATATCACAAATATGAAATAAGCACCAAAACAGTTGTAATATAACATTCGCTTTCCAGTCCATGGAATCATCTTCAAAAAAAAGTTAATTAAAATTATAAGATATAGATAGGATCATGAATTGTCATAGTAAATAGTTATCAAAATTTATCAATCTATTTAAAATTTCGTAGGTAATAGAAATGTAAGAAATAGGTAACATACAAAGTGATGTGATCATGTAATATGGCGTTATCACTAATTGCAGGAAAAAGTTTACAATGATAAGCAGAAGTACTAGGCCGTGTCCTCGATCTAACTGTCTCAAGACGTCGCAGACTGCGCCGTAAGCCGTTGCTAAATCTCTTATACTCTTCTTGTTGGGAACATGTCTTATATTTTTGTGCTCACCTAAAAAATAAAACAAGATATAAAATCAGTAAGGAATCACATTCCGAATGACTCTGAACAATAAACGGTAAATAAAATATATTATTTTTCTTGGCAAACTATTAGCTAATTTTACTTACTTGAGGAAGTTTTGCTAATTGCTGACATAAAATCGACTACAGTATTTATCCTTTTAACTGATTGACGTCGGAATACATAATTATTAATTGCCGTTATTCCATTGTTGTCAGAATTAATGGAATGGTTATCAAATTTCGGGTCTCCTTAAAACATAAAAAATAATTATATACCTTGAATCTTAACTCTTTTATCGTCTTTATAATCTGCAAAATAACTAATAACTAATATCTGGCGCTGCGATTGTAGATATTTACAACTAATCTTATCCTTTTTTCTTGTCGCAACCCGTCTGTTTACTAATTGGCTAGGTATCTTAAAGTTATGTGTTGACTTTCTTTTGATGAAAACTTGTGTAAAGAACCTCTTTTGTGTTTGAAAATACGTAAAGTATTCAACTGTTATTTTAGATTAATTCACCTCTTCGTCTTCTACGTAGGATGTTTACTCAAAATAGGGATATTTATTTTCGACCTACCGACACTGCGTACCGATCGTACCCCAGGTATTAACTCAAACATCATTTATACCACACGCTGGGGTATCTGTGTTCGTAAGGTTGTATATCTGCTACCGTCGCTTTCCGATTTTTGGACGTCGGGACCTGTCTGTATTCTCACTGCACGTGGGCATGGACGATCATATTACAATCTACGCGCGCTTCTACACGTCAAATAGTGGTAATGTAGAATTGGATCACCTCTGAAGCCTTGTCTAAGCAAGGATTGACGACCTGCTTTCACAGACTCCCTCCGCCGAAGTCGTTATCCTCGGAGACTTTAACGCGCACAATACTATGCGGGGAAAACTGGTTTTAACTTTAGTCTGGTAAATGGTGTGTCCCAATTGATTAAAACGCACACTCGTCTACCGGACGTGAACAGCCATGTGCCCTCTTTGTTGAATCTTCTGCTGACTACAAATCCTGGAAAGTACCAGGTCACTTTCTTGGCACCCCTAGGAACCTCTGAGCATTTCTTGGTAGTATCCATTCAATGTCCGGCTAACGCAAAACATGCGATCTCACGCGTTTGGCGCTACAAGTCAGCGGACTGATATGGAATGTGATCCTTTTTTGTATTCTACTCATAGGGGCCGATTTGTTTCCGTCCTAATGATCCAATAAGATTGTGCTTCGACGATAAATGATGTGATATTACTGGGCAGGTAGCTATTAGTACCAAGCTCTGTGGTACCCCATGGTGGCAGATCGCGGTCTTGGTTTGATGTGGTTTTTAGGGCTGGCAGTAGCTGACAAATAGCAGGCGTAATAAGCTTGATGTAAAGAGCTATAAAGAGGAAATTTATACCTCCAGAGTCCAGAGAGCGATAACGCCTCTATTTCAGTACTCCTATTTTAAAGGCATAGTCCCGGTTTCTTGAAATCCTTGTCCACCCGATCCCTTCAAAAGGTGATATCTCGTACCCAGCTAACTAAACTCCTTTCGCTATTACCTCTTTTCTTTCTAAAATAATGGAGAATATCACTAACGGAGATCTTCGAACGTACCTCGAGAATTGCTATTGAAAACAAGTGAGAGGGTCTGGTATTTAGTCTGGATATGATGAAAGCCTGCGATTTTGTATGGTACAAGGAGCTTCTTTCGAAGCTTTCTTCTTATGGGCTACCCGAGTTTATGCAAAGCAGATCACCTGCTTTCTCACTGGGTGTAGGCTATAGGTTAACGCTATGAGCTATTCCCGACTCAGTTTCTGCAGCAAATCAATATATGTTGGATATTTCCAGCCTAGATTGTTATACGGATGACAACATTGGAGATGCGGTATATTCCGGCAGTGCACGGTTCTCTCGGGAAAACTTTGACGAGCGCAGAAGGAAACTTGTTTCTTCTATAGGGATATTCTTGGCGATAGCTTCACAATGGGTGAACTGAACCTCATTCAGTTTAATCTCCAGTCTTCACCTGCAGTACCATCCAAACCATTTGGATGCGTGGAGTTCTTCTGCTGTGCGGTTTTCAAGGACTTTTATCCCAATACCATTCAGATGTGGAACGATCTTCCTTTGATGGTATTTCCGGAGCAATACGACATACTTTCAACCCCCAGGCCGTTATATATACTTTAGTTATGATCATTGAATTAAACAATAGTAGTTCATACAATTAAAATAAATTGAAATTGTAATTTAATACTAACGATTTTGTTGACATCTAGTTGTATAGAAATGCAAAAACTTACCTTCGTTTTCCAGATTATAACGTATTTGTTCTTTTAGGTCTTCATTAATGTTCTGCAATATTGTTTGTAGCTACAACGCTAGCAACACGAATTGTAACTCGACCAATAAAATGAGGATATACTCGTAGTACAGGAAAGAGTACATTAGTAATGTTCGAACTAAAATATAAACATAACTTCTACCGTTTACGTAAACGTACTTACAACACATTAGGGTTTTTTTTTTTTTTTTTTTTTTTTTTATTATGTTAGAGTAGGGCAAACGAGCTTGCGGGTCACCGTTAGTATGTGATCACCGCCGCCCATGAACTCTTGCAACATCCGAGGATTCACAAGAGCGTTGCCGGCCTTGGAGAAAGGAATATATGCCTTTTTTGAAGGTACCCATGTCGTATCGATCTGGAAATACCGCCGAAGGAAGTTTGTTCCACGTTTGAGTGGTACGTGGGAAAAAAGGGTGACATTTTTATTACCTTCTTTACCCCTGTAAGCCTCTATTACGCATCCATACAGTTCCCACAATATAAGTAAGCAAAGTCCACCAGATATCAATGTAACTGTTACTCGTAATTTATTTTCTGTTGAATCTGGTTTTATTTTAATACCTGTAAACATTTTGATCTAAAATCAAATAAAAGATTAGTCATCTTAACCGTGATAATAACTGATCAAGTTTTTATATGACTTTACTTTTATAATTTGTTTAAAGGTGTTGATATTGCAGGCAATGCGGCCGGGTCCTTGATATACGCTGACGCTTGTTATCAGTATTACTATAGAAAAATTTGCAATCCATACTAATCGTGAGGTTGGTATGGACACCCGCAGTGACCGCGATGGTTGTGTTAGATCTATTGCGAAACCAGCTAAAACAACCGCGTCTAAAAATTTTGGCATATTTACCAATAAGTTGGATTTATCATCATTATCATACTTCTACTGTACACCACATTATAATGTATAAAGTTTATTTAAATTTGATACTTTAAAATAGATAGCATTTCACCAGTGCATATATGTATTTTTAAAAGATTAAAAATATAATTTTTGACTTTTGTTTTAATAATGAAGCCAAAAAAAGTTAAGAAAAAAATCTATTTCTTGATCCGTGACAAATTAAAAAACACTATCGATGTTTGGTCATTAGTGAAAGTATTATATTGAACTAAGTATTTACAGTAGCAGATATTTTAACTTTGGAAACTTACTAATAAAGGTAACAAGGATATAGCTGTACACAGTGAGGTAGCGAGAGATGACAGGTCCTCTCTCTGTCAAAGTAAACGGTGCTACACCAGCAAAACGAGAAACGCGAAAGCCGGCCGCCAAAACACCCTCACACAGAGCCTCTCGCAATTCTTCCATCACTGGATAACGTTTTGAATGTATCACTAATGTTTAATCTGAAATGGCTTCCTTATCAGGCCTGCTCAATAAATATTATAAAACTATATTTGATCGAACTCTAAACTTTATTATCAGAGAATAATCACCCGTCGCTCGTAGGACATTAATGAATTAAGATTTATATTTGTGATTAACCTAAAAGATTGATGGTTACGTATATATTGCGTTTATTTAACATCAAACTAATATTTTGTTTAGTTATTTTGTTGTACTAAGTAATCGTAGTTACTATGTTAGTTCAGCCTCGTAGACTGTTTTTGATACAATGTACTATAAAAGAGAAGCCGTCGTGCTGTCAAAATGTCATATATTTATGTATGTAGGTCCTGTATCAATATATTTGTTATCTTTGTATGATATATACCCGTATATTACACATATGTTAAGGTATATATGTAGAGCAGGCTCAAAAGGAGAAAACAAGAACTGACATAATTGTGGCATATTTCTACCTGTTTTATATCATATCAAGAATACTTTAGATACTATAGAAAAAAATAATAAAGACGATTTTGATTTTGAACTCATCGATTATAGAGTATTCCACCATTTAATTAAAAAAGTTAAATTATAATTATTGCGAGCACACCTTCAATATGAAATTATTTGTGATTTATTTTTATATTCCCAGTTTATTTGAAGGAAATTCTGAATTTTCCGACAAATAATAGACACTATTGTAATAAGACATCTTTTTAAACTTTTCGTGATATGAGAAGCATAAATTTAATACACAGTTAATAATCACAGCGATAATTCGTTATCAGTTTTAGTATCTCTTCAAATTATTATTATTGTAAGCTATGCATAAAAAGGAATCTATAGTTTTGCCCGGCGGTGAAAACTACTAATGAGTAACGCTTTTTAATCATGCCATATCACCTTACTGCGTGTCAACCTGGGTTTTCGCGGTAGTATGTGCTTTGTGCGCCTTGACCGACATCTGACCAAGATCGTTTTCTTACATTCTTATTATAGGTGATCCACTTTTCGTTATCAGTGACCAATCTCTTAAAAAATGCTTTGATTTCATTACATCGTAAGATAGAATCACAAATGAGTACACGGTACATTAAGTTTCTTTCAGTGAGTTCATGTCGCACCCACATTTCGTATTTTTTTATATAGCAGTCTTTTTCAAATCTATCACTGAACTGTTTTATTGTCAATTCTTAGGTACTAGCCAGTAGTTAGAATGTAGCTAAACACCTAAGTTAGTTTATCCGTAACCAGGCGACCAGGCGAGATGCATCTTTGACATAATCCCAGGAAAGGAGATCGCCTCCTCCCCATAGAGGAGTAAAGCGATCCGTGTGTCTCTAGGGGGTACCCGTGTATATATACGAGGGGAGGTCCAAAAGTTCGTTGAATGAAAGGGATCTGAATAAAATAAAACAACAAAACTATTTTTCCTTTTCAATATAATCACCCTTAAGCATTACATCACATTTATTAGACCTATGAATTAATTTTTCTAAACCACTATAAAAAATGTTTTATCTTTTCCGTCAAAATGAGCCGAAATTGCCTCCCTTACCTCATTGTCGTCGGAAAATTGCCTTCCCCTTAAGTCTTTTTTTAAATTGGGGAATAAAAAAAGTCGCTTGGGTCCAGGTCTGGACTGTAGGGTGGGTGAACTAGGGATTCGAACCCATGCGTGTGCAGAGCAGCCATTGCAATTCTGCTCTTGTGAACCGGCGCGTTGTCTTGCAAGAGCAACACACCCTTTGTCAATTTTCCTCGCCGCTTTTCCTTGATGGCATCCTTTAATTTTTCTAATATCGTTGCGTAGTATTCTCCGGTTGTAGTCCTTCCGTTTTCTTTGTAATCAATCAAGATTATCGCCTCACAATCCTAAAAAATAGTAGCCATCATCTTTCCAGCCGACTCCGTCACCTTGAATTTCTTTGTCGGTTGTGTCCCCTTTTTATGCCATTGCATGGACTCTTGTTTGGACTCAGACTCAAAGTGATGAACCCATGTTTCATCTCCCGTAACAATTCGGTCCAAAATCTGTGCAGGTTTATCTCCCGACAACTCCAAAAAATGCTGCTTTGACGCATCAACGCACTGTTCTTTCTGAAACCGACACCGACATCCTGGGGAGACACATCCTGGACCCAGTGGATGTCCGACACCTCACTGCAAAGGAAATTCTGCAATACCTCAGAGTGGCAGACCTATGCAGTGAACTGTAGGCAGTGGCGATCACAATAGATCTCTCAGGTCGCAGTGATACTGGGCTCTCACAGCCCTGCACAGCCGCGCTTTTTAATAATAATAATAAGCGAGCGCCCCTACCCCCGCTCCATCCTCTCCATTCCACGAACTTTTGGACCTCCCCTCGTATATATACAGACAGATGGAGACTTTTTTATGGAGCCTCAAATTCAATGCAATAGTTTTTTTTTTTTTTAGTTTAATTATTCACTTTAAAAACTATTCGATTTAAACATAGCCTTGTTAATTTTCTTACTAATTAAGAATAAAAAAAAGTTAATCTTGAAAGAAACTTTTTTTAATTCCAGAAGTATTTAAGTATTTTCATCATAGTTAAAAATATAAGCAAGCATATTATTTTAATTTAAAGACTGATTTATATAGGTTTTACACTCATTCTCTATTACTTTGAATGTCTAAATTGATCATTAATAAGTAAAAATGTTATCACACAGCCAACAATCTGTAACAAATAACCTACATGTCAAACAAATAATTATTTAAAATATAAAGTCTGAAAACATTTCATTAACAAATAGTATTTCAAATATACTAAATGAGTATATATTTTAATCATGGTTTAATTAAATATTTACATACTGTAGCAATCAATGGTCTACTGAAGTTGAATAATCCGAGTGGTGTGAAAGTGGATTGCTTGAAAAGGAACTGTTCAATGAAACTGTCCAACGCATCGTGAAGAGCACTGCCGCGAGGAATTGTGGTTAACAGTTTACTGACAACTACTTTTGTACTCTCCATCTGAAACATACAAATATGCACCTGTCGTCTACTTACCAAAAACAAAAATTAATAATAATAATACAATATGCTTTTATAAAGATTTATACGATTACATATAAATCATTGCTGACGGCTTAAAACTTAATAAATTAAAATGTTTATTCTGTATTAAATGTACCTTCCAACATTGATATTTTAACAACAATTGTAATATGTGATATATATATATATAAAGTAATGTCTCACCTCGTTATTCAGGCGGTGGAAAGGTTCTATCAGTAATACAACTTGGATGCTATTGTTCAATAGCCACATAACAAGTAAAATAAACTTCTGTTTGGAGTAAATCCATGTAGCTTTAAAACAATAGTTGAAGCGTTAGTTACTTGTGAATATCTTAAGAGATCACAAGCGTTGAACTTTTTCATAGCCATTTTATTCATGAAAGTAACACTATTTTATGACCTTCATGACTAGTATTGGGAAGTAACCTTATACAATTAAAATATGATATAAAATATGATGTGTCTTGTTTGTGATTTTTTAATGAAATGTTACTTACAATAAAGGTTTAATTTGTAAATAATGCATTTTATTTAATGTACCAAATAGCATTATTTATTAATTTTTTTACCAGATGTTATACCAAGTACTCACCAAATTGCGGGTAGACTAACAATGATTTATATATTGAAATAAGGATACGAATGACCATTTTGAATAATATCATTATTGACAGCAATCCCTCTGCGTGTACTAGTTTAGTTACCACTTCACATATCGAATGATATGATCTAGATAGGTCGTATATCTTTTTGTAGGCGCTGTGGCTGTCTGAGTTTAGTGAAAAGAATAATCAGTATAAATACCATTACAAAATATTTATATAATTATAATATTGTATATAACATGTGTGTCAGTAGTATGCCATGAATATTGTTACAAATTTTAGGGTTTTACTTTTTTTTTAAGAATACTAATTTGGAACTTATTTATTATGTTAAGAACTATGAATAATTAGCTCCCATGGGACATATTGTTCTCGTGATTACTATAAAGTTCAATATGGAATGGGGTGATGAAGGAAACCGAAAGTATCGTCGCTCATTTTCAAGATTTTTCAACACTTTGGTAGTGGTAATATATACCGCCACTGAAAACTTTGAAAGATCAGTCTCGGTTTCTATAACATCAATTTACAAACTGCACTTCATTCCATATTCATTGTCAGCGATCCTGTTTTTGAGGCAATTCTTATTATTTAATCAAACTAATATTAATTAATAATTAAAACGAAATATCCGTTTACCGTTGTTATTGTTACCTGTACCTTCATGAGCAGTGCACTGTGATAGTCTACGATTTATTTCTTTAGCGGTTAAACAAAGAATTGTAGCGAGAAATAAATATTGCATTTGCAACATCAACATAATACTATGACCGAGTTGAATGGCGACACTCAAGCATATAGCTTCAGCTGTAAAGAAATATATTAAATTGAAGTTATAATTAATGCGAAGATGAAGAAAAACGTTAAAAATTATTACTTACAGGGTATATTTTGACGAAGGTCAAAGGTCAAGTTAAATAAGTATATTGCAAAATTGAATAACAAAGATCCAAACATGGTCAGTATTACATTCCGATCTGTTGGATCAGAGGAGCAGTGGTATTTGATTCTAGCGCGAACCTGGGTGATGTATAAACGTTGTACAGACTTACGAACTTTACTTTATTATTATTATATACAGAAAACATCTAAGATGAATGTTTATAACAGGTGATCCTGACACTATATCATATGGCATCATCCCATAACAACCCAACAAAATACTTTTTTATTTAAAAAACTTTAGTCAAAACCGTCTGTTGTAATGGTTATGGTTAATTATCCGTCAGTTATCCAGTCAGATAAAATATTTTTTTTAAATAAATTATAAAACAAGGTGAGTACAGTCGGTATATATAGACAATTAATCGTATCCTACCCGTTCTATTTGATTTATTATAGTCATCAAATATTCCATTCGGTGTTTTCCTTTCAGAACAGCTACACTTGTTATTACAATATTTGGTAAAGCAAGAGTTGAAAGAATTGTGATTCCCTCTTGAGTATGGATACAGTTTTCGAATAGCAGGAGACAAAACATAGAAATTAGGATTATATCTGTAAACAAACATGTCAATATAGTAAATCTTCCTAAAAAGCCAGTGCTATCGGTATGGAAATACCTCCGACGGAAGTCATTTTTTGTGGTACATGCTGAATCTTTTATCTGCTGGAGATTAAACATTTTTTCATTTTAACCCATTATGAAACCTGGTATAAATTTTCTATCCAACCAACCTCTACGTTCGGCCGATTGAGAACGCTCAATATATTTCTGGGAAGTGAAAGAAGGTGGCTCGTAAAGAAAAGTTTTGTGTCATATACCTTCAAACGCTTTTCCAACAGCCTGACTAATTTTTCGACCCTAAGATCATCGCGAAAGTCATATTGCTTGATTAATAGACATCCACGTGGTGAGCCACGAGCTAACAGTTAACAATGCTCTTCTTTATTTTGTAAAACTGGAGGTGACATAACAGCTAAGGAACAGTTTTAAATACAGATTTAGCCAGTTGTAAAATGAGCAAACTCAATCATACTTATAAGGAAGATAAATATAGAGCCCAAAAGAATATGGTGCTTGAATGACTGATGCGGTAGACGCCGTCGCGAAGGCATGTGAAGCGAAGCGGCGCAAGGCCAAACAGACGCAGCACTCGCAGCACCGTGGCCATCGCGCCGCTCACCTCGCACTCCACACGTGCTCTCTTCAACTTCACCAACATGTTCACTGATTTCATATGTTTCATAACACACGTTAAAATAAACTCTAACAGTGTCACAAACAACAAAACGATTCTATAGTAATTTAGATATTTTTTATAGATAAGGTATATTGTGTGTTTTATTTTATTACATGGTTAACGAGTAGATGGCGGGTCAATGTGGACATGATAATGGATGGTGTCGTTACCGATGGATATCTGCAATTTTTAATGTGCAGATGCGTTACCTGTCATTGGCAAATGCAGGTCAAAAAGACTAGAGAGGGGGTTTTGGAATTTGGCTTTCTCAACCATCCCTTCGATATAGCTATCTATTTTAAGCTGTTCTGTGATCCCGGGGGAGTCATCTGCAAAATGGTTAATATAATATTTTATTTTAGTAAGGAACTGTATAATTTTAAAACTACAGCATAAACTTATTTATTTACTTATTTAAACAACTTTTTTGCATACACAAATAATAACGTATAGAAAGTACAGAAATCTTAAAACAATAACCGATCTTATCACTAAAATAATATACAAATTATAATGTAGTAGAAAAATTAATGTAATATAAACTCATGTACATAAGTATATGATATATATATATATATATATATATACATAAGCATATAAGTAATATCTTAATACTTAATAAGATTTTTACACAGTACATGAGAAATAAAAAAAAAAGTTATTGTTGTAAAATCTGACTCCACCGGTTGCGACCGGATGAATCATAAGATGATGTTTTTGTGTATAGGTAGCATTTTGCATATTTTGTCACATTTGATTAATTATTCTCTTACCTTCAATACCGTTTCCAGTTCCTAGCCAATTACTCATGTCGTTTCTATCCCCAAAATCTTTTTCCAACGCTTTTCTCACATTACCGTCCAATTGCCATATTTCCTTTTCTCTCTAAAGTTCTAGAGCGTTTTGTTCTTTCCTAAGTCTCACTGTTTCTTTCCAAAAATAATATTGTTAGTCCCTACCAGTCTGCTACCTCCAGGTGTCACAGCACTGTTACGGCATTAACGACGGTGTGTGATAGTATAAGATTTGGCATTGACAACAAACAAGTGATGACTTTGGCACTGCTTGACTTCTAAAGCGCCTTTAACTCAGTTGACTTTGATATTCTTTTAGTTATCCTTAAATTCATTAATATCTAGTCAACAGCTATCGATTGGTTCAAGTCTTACTTGTATAATTGCACACAATGTATCTGTAACCAGGAAAACTAGTGTTCCGCAAGGGGGTGTCTTGTCTCCGTTACTGTTTCCTATCTTAATAAATACTCTCACTTATCTTCTTTCCTGGCCACATCATCTATTTGCTGATGATTATCACCTGTATGTATCATCTCTTGTTGAAGGTATCCTTGATGCAATCAAGCGCCTGAACTATGATTCGAATGTAGTTTGCGGTTGCAGTAATTAGGTTACAAGTGAACGCAGCAAATCCCGGCTTATTATTTTAAATAACTCCCGACAAATTTCCAAGCTTAACTTCGCTTCATACCTTTATATCTACTTATCTTGATGTTTCTATACTATTCTTCAGTAATACTACAAGAAAATCCTGGTATTATCATTGTTTTGTGGTTTATCGCTACTGGACTGCCCTATAAGATGACATCGGCTGATGGGTGTGTTAGAAAATTCAGGAATATGAAGGTGTTGATAAACAGTTTTTTAACGGTCACTACTAAACTAAAAAAATCTCTTAATAAACTAAATAAGTCATATAATAGTATACATTGAACTACGGAAAACTTAGTCTATTTTGAAGGTAAATAAAAAAAAAATGATTTGATAATATATATAATAAAAATAAACTGCTAGGATTCGAGTACACTTTAAATCATAATAGATTGAATTTTGTAATCTAAATCTGACTCATACGAAGTCGCCTGAAAAACTTAGTAAAAATTAAAAAGCATTGTGTTGATTTAATTTAATTCTGAGAATCAAAAATAATAATACAATACTACTTTGTCCACTACCTATATGGAAACATTAACTTTCACAATTCCTAATCACACTATGATTATGACTTAAAGTTGATATCAAAGGTTCGAAATTGAAAAATGATGACCAAATATGTCGTCACGGCTCCAATTATCTGCAACAAACATTTAACTACATTAAAATAATAATTCATAGTTTGACTTGGAGCTACTTTCTGTCGACCAACTTAATCGGGCTTTTAATTACAATAAGGATTTGTGAAAGAGCGACTTTAAACAAGACTGTCCAACAACTGCCAAAATAAACAAGTACTACATAAGACCCTTCCTATACTTCACCTACTCCTTCAACTTCCCACCAGGCATTAGAGCCGGTTAACGCTGCCCAATTCAGAGTTTTACAACTCTATTGTCGATATACTAGAGCAGGTTCGATAAGAGTATGTTTTTTCCGATAGAGATTTTTTTTCTTTGCAATTATTCTAATCTAATAATTACATCTTTGCAAGCAATGTAATAAAATATCAAGATCGTAGTCGATTTTCAGAAGCCACTTATCTTCTATTTAGCAAATCGATTCGAGAGCGGGTCGTCGGTTTTAATGTTGAGTTCGATATGATCATATTCCACTAACCCGAAAAAACTGTTGAACAATATCATGTTTGTGGAAAGTATTTGCAAAAAATCCTACGTTAGGTTATATAACATTACAATAATAATAACTGGTATTAGAAATTATTAGAATGGCATTTGAAACAGTATTTTACTAACGTGTAACGTCTTTCTATAAGTCTCGTGAAGGCAGTCGGCCGACAGCAACTATTCATTATAAATATAATTGTTAAGATATCGTTTTAGGAATGCTAAAAGACAAACCGTTACTGTCAGAGGTCTGGACATTGTGCACATTCCCAGGGGCGAGTAGGAAGGCTGATTTAACACCAACTGCTTACAGAACATACTTAATTCAGCGAGGGTTGGGTCACTTGTTGATGAGATAGTACGCATCATTAAACACACCAGCATATGCGTTTGGTTCATCTGATATAAACAAGTGTGCAGTTAGTACGTATTTGTTGATTATAAATCTCATAAATGGTAAGGATCTGTGAGTTGTTACCTCCTCCTGAGTGCGGTGACAGGGTTCCACGACCAGAAACATATCACAAATATGAAATAAGCACCAAAATAGTTGTAATATAACATTCGCTTTCCAGTCCATGGAATCATCTTCAAAAAAAAGATAATTAAAATTATAAGATATAGATAGGATCATGAATTCTCATAATAAGTAGTTATCAAAATTTATCAAGCTATTTAAAATTTCGTAGGTAATAGAAATGTAAGAAATAGGTAACATACAAAGTGATGTGATCATGTAATATGGCGTTATCACTAACTGCAGGAAAAAGTTTACAATAATAAGCAGAAGTACTAGGCCGTGTCCACGATCTAACTGTCTCAAGACGTCGCAGACTGCGCCGTAAGCCGTTGCTAAATCTCTTATACTCTTCTTGTTGGGAACATGTCTTATATTTTTGGGCTCACCTAAAAAATAAAACAAGATAGAAAATCAGTAAGGAATCACATTCCGAATGACTCTGAACAATAAATGGTAAATAAAATATATTATTTTTCTTGGCAAACTATTAGCTAATTTTACTTACTTGAGGAAGTTTTGCTAATTGCTGACATAAAATCGACTACAGTATTTGTCCTTTTAACTGATTGACGTCGGAATACATAAGTATTGATTGCCGTTATTCCATTGTTGTCAGAATTTATGGAATGGTTATCAAATTTCGCGTCTCCTTTAAACAAAAAAAAAATAATTATGAACCTTGAATCTTAACTCTTTTATTGTCTTTAAAATCTGCAAAATAAGTAATAACTTATATCTGGCGCTGCGATTGTAGATATTTACAACTAATCTTATCCTTTTTTTTTAGTCGCAACCCGTCGTTTTACTAATTGGCCAGGTATCTTAAAGTTATGTGTTGACTTTCTTTTGATGAAAAACTTGAGTAAAGAACCTCTTTTGTGTTTGAAAATACGTCAAGTATTCAACTGTTATTTTAGATTAATTCACCTCTTCGTCTTCTACGTAGGATATTTACTCAAAATAGGGATATTTATTTTCGACCTACCGACACTGAGTACTGATCGTACCCCGGGTATTAACTCAAACATCATTTATACCACACACTGGGGTATCTGTGTTCGTAAGGTTAGATATCTGCTACCGTCGCTTTCCGATTTTTGGACGTCGGGACCTGTCTTTATTCTCGCTGCGCGTGGGCATGGACGATCATATCACAATCTACGCGTGCTGCTACACGTCAAATAGTGGTAATGTAGAATTGGATCAGCTCTGGAGCCTTGTCTAGGCAAGGATTGACGACCTGCTTTCACAGACTCCCTCCGCCGAAGTCGTTATCCTCGGAGACATAACGCGCACAATACTATGCGGGGAAAATTGTTTTTAACTTTAGTCTTTTAAATGGTGTGTCCCAGTTTACTAAAACGCACAGTCGTCTACCGGACGTGAACAGCCATGTGCCCTCTTTGTTGAATCTTCTGCTGACTACAAATCCTGGAAAGTACCAGGTCACTTTCTTGGCAACCCTAGGAACCTCTGAGCATTTCTTGGTAGTATACATTCAATGTCCGGCTAGCACAAAACATGCGATCTGACGCGTTTGGCGCTACAAGTCAGCCGACTGATATGGAATATGATCCTTTTTTATATTCTACTCATGGGGGCCGATTTGTTTCCGTCCTAATGATCCAATAATTGTTTGTGCTGCGACGATAAATGATGTGATATTACTGGGCAGATAGCTATTAGTACCAAGCTCTGTGGTACCCCATGGTGGCAGATCGCGGTCTCGGTTTGATGTGGTTTTTAGGGCTGGCAGTAGCTGACAAATAGCAGGCGTAAAAAGCTTGATGTAAAGCGCTATAAAGAAAAAATTTATACGTCCAGAGTCTAGAGAGCGATAACGCCTCTATTTCAGTACTCCTATTTTAAAGGCATAGTCCCGGTTTCTTGAAATCCTTGTCTATCCGATCCCTTCAAAAGATGATATCTCGTACCCAGCTAACTGAAGTCCTTTCGCTATTTTTTTCTTTCTTAAATAATGGAGAATATCACTAACGGAAAGCTTCTAACGTACCTCGAGAATTGCTATTGAAAATTATATTATATTGATTAATGATATTATATTGAGGGTCTGGTATTTAGTCTGGATATGATGAAAGCCTGCGATTTTGTATGGTACAAGGAGCTTCTTTCGAAGCTTTCTTCTTATGGGCTACCCGAATTTATGCAAAGTAGATCACCTGCTTTCTCACTGGGTGTAGGATATAGGTTAACGCTATTAGCTATTCCCGACTCAGTTTCTGCAACAAATCAATATATGTTGGATATTTCCAGCCTAGATTGTTATACGGATGACAACATTGGAGATGCGGTATATTCCGGCAGTACACGGTTCTCTTTTGGGAAAACTTTGACGAGCGCAGAAGGAAACTTGTTTCTTCTATAGAGATATTCTTGGCGATAGTTTCACAATGGGTGAACTGAACTTCATTCAGTTTAATCTCCAGTCATCACCTGCAGTACCATCCGAACCATTTGGATGCGTGGAGTTATTTTACTGTGCGGTTTTCAAGGACTTTTTTCCCAATACCATTCAGATGTGGAACGATCTTCCTGTGATGGTATTTCCGGAGCGATACGACATACTTTCAACAACCAGGCCATTATATATACTTTAGTTATGAACATTGAATGAAATAATAGTAAGTAGTTCATACAATTAAAATAAATTGAAATTGTAATTTAATACTAACGATTTTGTTGACATCTAGTTGTATAGAAATGCAAAAACTTACCTTCGTTTTCCAGATTATAACGTATTTGTTCTTTTAGGTTTTCATTAATGTTCTGTAATATTGTTTGTAGCTGCAACGCTAGCAACACGAATTGTAACTCGACCAATAAAATGAGGATATACTCGTAGTACAGGAAAGAGTACATCAGTAATGTTCGAACTAAAATATAAACATAACTTCTAGCATTTACGTAAACGTAACTTACAACACATTAGGGTGACATTTTTATTACCTTCTTTACCCCTGTAAGCCTCTATTACGCATCCATACAGTTCCCACAATATAAGTAAGCAAAGTCCACCAGATATGAATATAACTGTTATTCGTAATTTTTTTTCTGTTGAATCTGGTTTTATTTTAATACCTGTAAACATTTTGATCTAAAATCAAATAAACGATTAGTCATCTCAACCATGATAATAATTGATCAAGTTTTTATATGACTTTACTTTTATAATTTGTTTTAAGGTGTTGATATTGCAGGCAATACGGCCGGGTCCTTGATATACGCTGACGCTTGTTATCAGTATTACTATAGAAAAATTTGCGATCCATACTAATCGTGAGGTTGGTGTGGACACCCGCAGTGACCGCGATGGTTCTGTTAGATCTATTGCGAAACCAGCTAAAACAACCGCGTCTGAAAAATTTAGATATCTTTACCTATAAGTTGGATTTATCATCATCATCATACTTCTATTGTACATCACATTATAATGTATAACGTTTATTTTAAGTTTATACACTAAAATATTTATTACGTATTTACAATAGCAGATATTTTGACTTTGGAAACTTACTAATAAAGGTAACAAGGATATAGCTATACACAGTGAGGTAGCGAGAGATGACAGGTCCTCTCTGTGTCAAAGTAAACGGTGCTACACCAGCAAAACGAGAAACGCGAAAGACGGCCGCCAAAACACCGTCACACAGAGCCTCTCGCAATTCTTCCATCACTGGATAACGTTTTGTATGTATTCACTAATGTTTAATCTGAAATGGCCTCCTTATCAAATATTATAAAACTGTATTTGATCCGACTCGAAACTTTATTATCAGAGAATAATCACCCGTCGCTCGTAGGACATTAATGAATTAAGATTTATATTTGTGATTAACTTTAATGATTGATGGTTACGTACCTATTGTGTTTATTTAACATCAAACAAACATTTTGTTTAGTTATTTTGTTGTACTAAGTAATCGTAGTTACTATGTTAGTTCAGCGTCGTAGACTGCTTTTGATACAATACAATGTAAACGAGAACCCGTCGTGCTGTCAAAATGTAATATATTTATGTATGCCCTGTATCAATATATTTGTTTAATTGTTAACTTGGATGACATATATATTACATATACATTTAGGTATGTATGTAAGAGCAGGCTCAAGAGTGGAAAACGGGAACTGAAATAATTATGGCATATTTCTACCTGTTTTCTTGATATGATATATTGATTATAGAGTATTACACCATTTAATTAGAAAAGTTAAATTATAGTTATTTAGAGGACGCCTTCAATATGAAAATATTTGTGATTTATTTTAATATCTCCAGTTTATTTGAAGGAAATTTTGAATCTTTCGATAAAAAATAGACATTATTATAATAAGTCACATCTTTTTAAACCTTTCGTGTTATGCAAAAACATAAATTTAATACACAGTTAATAATCACAGAGATAATTCGTAATTAGTTTTAAGATCTCCTCAAGTATTATTACTGTAAGCTAAGCATAAAAAGGAATCGATAGTTTTGCCTGGCGGTGAAAACTACTAATGAGTGACGCTTTTTAATCATGCCATATCACCTTATTGCGTGTCAACCTGGGTTTTCGCGGGAGTACGTGCATTGTGCGCCTTGACCGACATCTGACCACGATCGTTTTACTCCATTCTTATTATAGGTGATCCAGTTTCTGTTATCAGTCACCAATCTCTTTAAAAATTCTTTGATTACATTATGTCTTAAGAGAAAATCGCAAATAAGTAGTTATACGGTCCATTAAGTTTCTTTCAGTGAGTTCATATCGCACCCAAATTTCGTATTTTTTTTATATAGCCAGTCTTTTTCAAATCGATGACTGAACTGTTTTATTGTCAATTCTTAGGTGTTTAGCTATTCTAACTACTCGCATATCGTTCTTGCTCCACTTTTTCAAAAATTAGTTTATCCGTAACTAGGCGCCAGATGCTTCTTTGACATAAATCGGGATCCCAGGGGATTCACCACCTCTATGGGGGAGTAAAGCGATCCGTGTGTCTCTAAAGGGTGCCTGTGTAGTGACATATGTTGTACTTCCGACGCCGTAAAGTGAAAGTGAAAATCCTGAGCATACAACGTAGGCTGGCCATTTGAGCCGCGTGGGAATACTGCAAGATGTCCTATGAAGCAGTGGAGAGTAGATCTTCTTCAGTAGGTCTTCTCTTTTAGCTTGAGAGATTAGGAGGCCGCACCCTTGGCAGCGGTTGAAGTGCGCAGGCAGTTCCATGTCCCATCTAACTACGAGTATAACCCGAGAAACCAGTAGCTTCCGGTAAACAAAACTGGTGTTTAGTAATAGTTTAGCACAAACATAGGAATTGCAGCTTTGTTAAATTAGGACACTCATTATTTCACCACATTAGACCTTGCCAAAAGATTTCATCAACTTAAAATTCAATTTCTAAAATAGCTTTCAACAGGTCATGTGACCATTATGAGTCGGAAGGAATGCCACATGGTCTTAGTAACGCTCTTGCTATTTTACCAATGAGAAAAGGATTTTGCACTTTCTGATTTACATTTTTTACTTAGACGATATTGTCGCATTCTCATCTAATGTATAAGAATATAAGCAGACACTTTGTGAAGTGTTCTCCAGACTTCTAAAAATACCGCAAAAATCAACGTGACACTTGTAAGTTTCTTAAGTCATATACATATATATGTATATACACAGATAGAGACCTTTTTATGGAGCCTTAAATGCGATGCAATTGTTATTTTTATTTTAGTTTAGTTATTCACTTTTAAAAACTTGTGATTTAAAAATAATCGTCTTGTTTTCTTATTAACTAATAATAAAACTAAGTTGATTTTAAAAGAAATCCTTATTTTATTCAAGAAGTATTTAAGTATTTTCTTCATAGTTAAAAATGTAAGCACGCATATATATTATTTTAATTTTAAGACTGATTTATATAGGTTTTTCACTCATTATCTATTATTTTGTAGGTCTAAATTGATCATTAATAAGTAAAAATGTTATCACACAGCCAACGATCTGTAACAAATAACCTACATGTCAAACAAATAATTATTTAAAATATAAAGTCTGAAAACATTTCATTAACCAGTAGTATTTCAAATGTATTAAATGAGTATATATTTTAATCATGTTTTAATTAAATATTTACATACTGTAGCAATCAATGGTCTACTGAAGTTGAATAATCCGAGTGGGGTGAAAGTGGATTGCTTGAAAAGGAACTGTTCAATGAAACTGTCCAACGCATCATGAAGAGCATTGCCGCGAGGAATTGTGGTTAAAAGCTTACTTACAACTACTTTTGTACTCTCCATCTGAAACATACAAATATATACCTGACGTTTACTTACCAAAAACAATAATAAAAATACAATATAAACATTTATACGATTACATATAATCTTTTGCTGAAGGTCTAAAACTTTAATAAATTAAAATATTTATTTTGTATTAAACATATATTCTAACAGTGATATTTTAACAACAATTGTAATATGTGATATACATATATATATATATATATATATATATATATATATATATATATATATATATATATATATAAAGTAATGCCTCACCTCGTTATTCAGGCGATGGAAAGGTTCTATCAGTAATACAACTTGGATGCTATTGTTCAATATCCACATAACAAGTAACATAAACTTCTGTTTGGAGTAAATCGATGTAGCTTTAAAACAATAGTTGAAGCGTTAGTTACTTGTGAATATCTTACAAGATTACAAGCGTTGAACTTTTTCATAGCCATTTTATTCATGAAAGTAACACTATTTTATGACCCTCATGACTAGTATTGGGAAGTAACTTTATACAATTAAAATATGTTATAAAATATGTTGTGTCTTGTTCGAGATGTTTTAATTAAATGTTACTGACAATAAAGGTTTAATTTGTAAATAATGCATTATATTTAATGAAATAGCATTATTTATTTATTTTTTTACCAGATGTTATACTAAGTACTCACCAAATTGAGGGTAGACTAACAATGATTTATATATCGTAATAAGGATACGAATGACCATTTTGAATAATATCATTATTGAAAGCAATCCTTCTGCTTGTATTACTTTATTTACCACTTCACATATCGAATGATATGATCTAGATAAGTTGTATATCTTTTTGTAGGCGCTGTGGCTGTCTGAGTTTAGTGAAAAGAATAATCAGTATTGATAGCATTACAAAATATTTCTATAATTATAAATATTGTATATTATATGTATGTCAGTAGTATGCCATGAAAATTGTTACATTATTACTATTTGTTAAGAACTCTAATTTGGAACGCGTTTAATATGTTAAGAACTATGATTAACTTGCTCCCGTGGAACATGTTGTTCTCAGGATTACTACAAAGTTCAATATGCATTGTGGTGATGAAGGAAACTAAAGCTGTCGTCACTCATTTTCAAGATTTTTCAACACTTTGGTAGCGGTAGTATATACCGCCACTGAAAACTTTGAAAGATCAGCCTCGTATTTAAATTAATCGTGTGAAATTAATGGTCTTAACCTGAATGTAGATAAGACGAAGGTTCTGATATTTGAAAGAAATGAAGAAAGAACAGAATGTAAGATCAACGTGAATGATAAGATAATAGAACAAGTGAATGATGTGGTATATTTGGGAAGTATGTTTAGCAGAGACGGAAGATACGAAATGGATGTGGAAAGGCGTATTGCTGCCGGTAACAGAGTCAATGGTGCTTTGACTGCATTGTTGAGACGGCAAAACGTCAGTATAGCTGCACGTTTGGCTGTACACAATGCAGTTTTGCTACTGACGCTGTTATATGGCAGCCAAACGTGGGTAATACAGAAGAAGAATGAAGAAAGATGAATGCTGTGGAGATGCGATCTCTTCGCAGAATATGCGGAGTCAGTCTAGCTGATCGAATCCGCAATGAAGAGATCCACAGAATGGCAGGTACTAGCGAAGATGTCACGGTGAGAATGAAGAAGAACGTGCTCAGGTGGTTTGGGCACGTCGAACGAATGAGTGATGAAAGAATGATAAAAAAGATTTATATAGGAAAAGTGAGCGGTAAGAGAGACAGGGGGAGGCCTCGATTGACCTTTGAAAACACAGTATCAATGTTACTGGAGGAAGGTCACGTAAAAAGCATGAGGACCCCCCGGAGGGCATGTATGAAGAGGTTGATGTCTGTGGCCGAGGCGAAAGGGGTATGCAGAGACCGTAGCGTTTCGCGCTCCGTCGTCTCTGGCTACCCCGCAAGGGATATGGCGTGAAGGTAAATAAATAAATAAATATATAAATTTTATTTCTATAACACCAATTTACAAACTGCACTTCATTCCATATTCATTGTCAGCGATCCTTTTAGGTAGATTCCATAGATGAATCTACCTATTGCAATCTATGCGATGACGGGACCCAGACCCCAGAGTAGGGGCGCTACGCCGTTTATGAACTGGAGATTGAGAATCCGTCGAAAAAAAAAATTATATATATATATATATGTATATATGATCCATCAGTCCAAATTCATCGTAGGCGAAATCTGACTTCACAGGTCGATAGGATAAATTAGTAGGACAAACGTAGCATTTCGTTTTTTTGGAAAAAGTGTAAGGAGGGAGGGAGGGGGGCTGAAAGTGCAAACCTTTGGGACACGCTACAGGTCGCAAATATTGACGGAGGATTTTCAAACTTGGTATACACATTTTTAAGGACAAAATGAAGGTTAAGTTCTTGAACGGGGGAAATCGGTCGGGGGGGTTGAAAGTTAAAAACCGAAAAAGTCACAGACGGAGGCCAAATTTTACAGACGGAAAAATCTTAGAAAATTAACAAATTAAAAGAGGAAACTTTTTGTCCGAAAAGTTTTTTGATGCGACCCCCCGTTTAGGAGATAGGGGTGGGGGGTGGTTCCCCGCTCACCCAATATATGCAGAGTGACCCGTCATAAGACTCGTAATGACCAGTAGAATACTGCTGGCTAGTTTTTCTTTGTCGAACCGACCGATGGGAATCTACCTAACACGATCGACCCTGTGGAACGAGGTATTTTTGAGGCAATTCTTATTATTTAATCAAACTAATATTAATTAATAATTAAAACAAAATATCCGTTTACCGTTGTTATTGTTAACTGTACCTTCTTGAGCAGTGCACTGTGATAGTCTACGATTTATTGCTTTAGCGGTTAAACGAAGAATTGTAGCTAGAAATAAATATTGCATTTGCAACATCAACATAATACTATGACCGAGTTGAATGGCGACACTCAAGCATATTGCTTCAGCTGTAAAGAAATACATTAAATTGAAGTTATAATTAATGCAAAGATGAAGAAAAACGTTAAAATTATTACTTACAGGGCATATTTTGACGAAGGTCAAAGGTCAAGTTAATTAAGTATATTGTAGAATTGCATAACAGAGATCCAAACATGGTCAGTATTACATTCCGAGCTGTTGGATCAGAGGAGCAGTCGTATTTGATTCTAGCGCGAACCTGGATGATGTATATTTCGGGTAAATTAAAACCTCACCAAACCGTACAAACTTTACTTTATAATTGTTATTCTCAAGACTTTTAAGATGACTGGTTATAACCGTTGATAATTACTGAGACAGGTAATCCTGACTCTTATGAAATAGTGCCTATTCCATATAGACAATATATCATATGCCATCATCTTATATTCACCCAACAAATTTATTTTTTCTTTATAAAAACACTAGTCAAAACCGTCTGTTATAATGGTTATGGTTACAATGGTTAATGGATAACCGTCAGTTATCCAGTCAGATGAAATAAATTTGTAAACTAAATTCCTATAAAACAAGATGAGTACAGTCGGTATATATAGATAGTTTATCGTATCCTACCCTTTCTATTTGATTTATTATAGTCATCAAATATTCCATTCGGTGTTTTCCTTTCAGAACCGCTACACTTGTTATTACAATATTTGGTACAGCAAGAGTTGAAATAATTGTGATTCCCTCTTGAGTGTGAATAGAGTTTTTGAATAGTAGTAGACAAAACATAGAAATTAGGATTACATCTGTAAGCAAACACGTCAATATAGTAAATCTTCCTAAAAATCCAGTCCTAACGGTATGGAAACACCTCCGACGGAAGTCTAATAACTTTTTTTTGTGGTACACGTTGAATCTTTTGTCCGCTGGAGATTAAACATTTATTCATTTTACCCCATTATGAAACCTGGTCTAAATTTTCTATCCTAACAATCTCTACGTTCGGCCTATTGCGAACGCTCAATACAATTCTGGGAAGTGAAAGAAGGTGGCTCGTAAAGAAGAATTTTGTATCATATACCTTCAAAGACTTTTCCAATAGCCCGACTAATTTTTTGACACTAAGATCATTGCGAGTCGAGTAAGCCACAAGCTGACAGTTAACAATGTTCTTCTTTATTTTGAAAAACAGGAGGTAACAGTAACAGGTAAGGAACTGTTTTAAATACAGATTTAGCCAGTTGTAAAATGAGCAAACTCAATCATACTTATAAGGAAAATAAATATAGAGCCCAATATAAATATGATGCTCGAATGACTGATGCGGTAGACGCCGTCGCGAACGCATGTGAAGCGAAGCGGCGCAAGGCCAAACAGACGCAGCACTCGCAGCACCGTGGCCATCGCGCCGCTCACCTCGCACCCCACACGTGCTCTCTTCAACTTCACCAACATATTCACTGATGTCATATGTTTCATAACACACGTTAAAATAAACTCTAACAGTGTCATAAACAACAAAACGATTCTATAGTAATTTAGATAATCTTTATAGATAAGGTATATTGTGTGCTTTATTTTATTACATGACTAACGAGTAGACGGCGGACCAATGTGGACATGATAATAGTGTCGTTACCGATGGAGATCTGCAATTTTTTTAATGTGCAGATGCGTTACCTGTCATTAGTAAATGCAGGTCAAAAATACTAGGGAGGGGTTTTTGGAATTTGGCTTACTCAACCAACCCTTCCACATAGCTATAATATCTTTTTAACCTGTTCTGTGATTCCGAGGGAACCACATACAAAATGGTTTTACTATTATATTATTTTATTTTAGTTATTTTCTTAGAACTTTATAAGCGATATTATCTCATAAATTTAAAATAACAACAACAACTTATTTATTTATTTAAATAACTTTGTTGCATACACAAATAATAACGTATAGAAAGTACAGAATCAGTAAAACAATAACCGATCTTATCACTAACATGATCTCTTCCAGGTAACCCACAATTACGAACATAGCGATACTGATAGGCGGGGAATACATATACAAATTATAATGTAATACAGATAAATTAATGTAATATAAACTTACGTACATTTGTACATATACATATATATATATATATATATATATATATATATATATATATATATATATATATTATAAGATTACACATTATCTGAGAAATTACGAAAAAAATGTTATTTCTGTAAAATCTGATGCCTCTGGCTGTGGTTGAGATAACCGCAAGATGATACTTTTGTGTAAAGGTAGCATTTTGCATATTTTGTCACATTTGATTAATTATCTTCTTACCTTCAATACCGTTTCCAGTGCCTGGCCAATTGCTTACGTCGTTTCTATCCCCATAATCTTTAATCCAACGCTTTTCTCACATTACCGTCCAATTGCAATACTTACTTTTCTGTCTAAAGTTCTAGAGTGTGTTGCGTTCTTGCACAACTGTCACCGTTTCTTTAATTCCAAAAATATTATTGTCCCTACCAGTCTGCTATACGCAAGGGTCACAGTACTGTTACGGCATTAACGAAGGTGTGTGATAGTATAAGGTTTGGCATTGGAAACAAACAAGTGACGATCCTGAAACTGCTTGAATTTTCGAACGCGTTTAACTCAGTTGACTTTGATATTCTTTTAGTTATCCTTAAATCCATTAATATCTTGTCAACAGCTATCGATTGGTTCAAGTCTTACTTGTATAAACGCACATAATATATCTGTGACCAGGAAAAACTATCGTCTCAGTGCTGGTGTTCCGCAAGGGGGTGTCTTATCTCCGTTACTTTTTTCTATCTTAATAAATACTCTTACTAATCTTCTTTCCTGGTCAAATCATCTATTTGCGGATGTTGATCACCTGTAAGTATCATCTCATGTTGAAGATGTCCCTGATGCAATCAAGCGCCTGAACTATGATTCGAATGTAGTTTGCGCTTGCAGTAATTAGGTTACAAGTGAACGCTAGCAAAACCCAACTTATTATTTTAAGCAACTCCCAACAAATTTAAAAGCTTAAATTCGCTTTGTACCTTTATACCTACTTATCTTGATGTTTCTATACTATTTTTCAGTAATACTACAAGAAAATCCTGGTATTATTATTATCTTTGTTTTATGGTTTATCGCCACTGGACTGCCCTATAAGATGACATCGGCTGATGGCTGTGTTAGAGAATTCAGGAATATGAAGGTTTTGATAAACAGTTTTACACAGTAAACGGTCATTACAGTGGTGACCTCATCCATTTTTGTCATCACTGGAACTCCGTGAATCAGTTAAATCTTTCATTTGCTTCTGGTCTTCTGTTGATTTATTTGACAACTTAGAATTTCAACTTACTCAAATAAAAATACTTGCTTGATAAAACAAAGTTACGAAAAGTGTTAAATTGTCCAGCAATGTTTGATGTGGGACTTGTAGCCATCATCAATCATTGTTTTATGGTTTGACGCCATTGTGAATGTTAGCGACAAGTCAGTTAATATCACCACGACACTAGAATTTCGGATTTTCTCGATCACCCACTGAACATAACCAAATAAATTTGGTTACTACATGTCGATCTTCGGTGAGAGGGTGGTCCTTCTCCGGTCGAGCCAGTCCAATACGAGTTGCAGTCAAATAACTACATTCAGGCACTAACACCACCGCGACGACGACGCCAGAAAGGTATTACTCCAGCGACGGCTCTGCCAACCCTCGCGCCAGGGCGACAACCGAGGGCGCTTAAAGATATATATTACATCTAATAAAATAACAATTAGACTGTTCGCGGTTAATAAAATAACTACTAAACTAAAAAAAACTTTAAATAAACTAAATAAGTCATAGAGTATACATTGAACTACGGAAAATTTAGTCTATTTTGAAGGTAAATAAAAAATAATAATTTGATAACATATATAATAAAAAGAAACTGTTAGGATTCGAGTACACTTTAAATCATAATAGATTGAATCTTGTAATCTGAGTCTAACTTATACGAAGTCGCCTGAAAAACTTAGTCCAAATTAAAAAGCATTGTGATGATTTAATTTAATTCTGAGAATCAAAAATAATAATACAATACTATTTTGTCCACTACCTATATGGAAACATCAACTTTCACAATTCCTAATCACACTATGATTATGACTTAAAGTTGATTTCAAAGGTTCGAAATTGAAAAATGATGACCAAATATGTCGTCACGGCTCCAATTATCTGCAAAAAACATTTAACTAAAGTAAAATAATAATTCATAGTTTGACTTGGAGCTACTTTCTATCGACCAACTTAATCGGGCGTTTAATTACAGTAAGGTTTTGTGAAAGATCGTCTTTAAACTGGACTGTCCAACAACTGCCAAAATAAACAAGTAATACATAAGACCCTTCCTATACTTCACCTACTCCTTCAACTTCCCACCAGGCATTAGAGCCGGTTAACGCTGCCCAATTCAGAGTTTTAAAACTCTATTGTCAATATACTAGAGCAGGTTCGATAAGAGTATGTTTTTTCCGACAAAGATTTTTTTTCTTTGAAATTAATACATCTTTGCAAGCAATGTAATAAAATATCAGGATCGTAGTCGATTTTCAGAAGCCACTTATCTTCTATTTAGCAAATCGATTGGAGAGCGAATCGTCGGTTTTAATGTTGAGTTCGATATGATCATATTTCACTAACCCGAAAAAACTGTTGAACAATATCAAGTTTGTGGAAAGTATTTGAAAAATTCCTACGTTAGGTTATATAACATTACAATAATAATAACTGATATTGGAAATTATTAGAATGGCATTTGAAAAAGTATTTTACTAACGTGTAACGTCTTTCTATACTTCTCGTGAAGGCAGTCGGCCGACAGCTACTACTCATATAAATATAATTGTTAAGATATCGTTTTAGGAATGCTAAAAGACAAACCGTTACTGTCAGAGGTCTGGACATTGTGTACATTCCCAGGGGCGCGTAGGAAGGCTGATTTAACACCAACTGCTTACAGAACATATTTAATTCAGCGAGGGTTGGGTCACTTGTTGATGAGATAGTACGCATCATTAAGCACACCAGCATATGCATTTGGTTCATCTGATATAAACAAGTGTGCAGTTAGTACATATTTGTTGATTATAAATCTCATAAATGTTAAGGATCTGTGACTTGTTACCTCCTCCTGAGTGCGGTGACAGGGTTCCATGACCAGGAACATATCACAAACATGAAATAAGCACCAAAACAGTTGTAATATAACATTCGCTTTCCAGTCCATGGAATCATCTTCAAAAACAAGATAATTAAAATTATAAGATATAGATAGGATCATGAATTCCCATAGTAAGTAGTTATCAAAACTTATCAATCTATTTAAAATTTCGTAGGTAATAGAAATGTAAGAAATAGGTAACATACAAAGTGATGTGATCATGTAATATGGCGTTATCACTAACTGCAGGAAAAAGTTTACAACAATAAGCAGAAGTACTAGGCCGTGTCCTCGATCTAACTGTCTCAAGACGTCGCAGACTCCGCCGTAAGCCGTTGCTAAATCTCTTATACTCTTCTTGTTGGGAACATGTCTTATATTTTTGTGCTCACCTAAAAAATAAAACAAGATATAAAATCAGTAAGGAATCACATTCCGAATGACTCTGAACAATAAATGGTAAATAAAATATATTATTTTTCTTGGCAAACTATTAGCTAATTTTACTTACTTGAGGAAGTTTTGCTAATTGCTGACATAAAATCGACTACAGTATTTGTCCTTTTAACTGATTTACGTCGGAATACATAATTATTGATTGCCGTTATTCCATTGTTGTCAGAATTAATGGAATGGCTATCAAATTTCAGGTCTCCTTAAAACAAAAAAAAAATATTATGAACCTTGAACCTTAACTCTTTTATCGTCTTTAAAATCTGCAAAATAACTAATAACTAATATCTGGCGCTCCGACTGTAGATATTTGCAACTAATCTTATCCTTTTCTTTTAGTCGCAACCCGTCGGTTTACAATTGGCCAGGTATCTTAAAGTTATGTGTTGACTTTCTTTTGATGAAAACTTCAGTAAAGAACCTCTTTTGTGTTTGAAAATACGACAAGTATTCAACTGTTATTTTAGATCAATTCTACGTAGGATATTTACTCAAAATAGGGATATTTATTTTCGACCTGCCGACACTGAGTACCAATCGTACCCCGGGTATTAACTCAAACATCATTTATACCACACGCTGGGGTATCTGTGTTCGTAAGGTTAGATATCTGCTACCGTCGCTTTCCGATTTTTGGACGTCGGGACCTATCTGTATTCTCGCTGCGCGTGGGCATGGACGATCATATCACAATCTACGCGTGCTGCTACACGTCAAATAGTGGTAATGTAGAATTGGATCAGCTCTGGAGCCTTTTCTAAGCAAGGATTGACGACCTGCTTTCACAGACTCCCTGCGCCGAAGTCGTTATCCTCGGAGACTTTAACGCGCACAATACTATGCGGGGAAAACTGTTTTTAACTTTAGTCTGGTAAATGGTGTGTCCCAATTGATTAAAACGCACACTCGTCTACTGGACGTGAACAGCCATGTGCCCTCTTTGTTGAATCTTCTGCTGACTACAAATCCTGGAAAGTACCAGATCACTTTCTTGGCACCCCTAGGAACCTCTGAGCATTTCTTGGTAGTAACCATTCAATGTCCGGCTAGCACAAAACATGTGATCTGACGCGTTTGGCACTACAAGTCAGCGGACTGATATGGAATGTGATCCTTTTTTGTATTCAACTCATGGGGTCCGATTTGTTTCCGTCCTAATGATCCAATAATTGTTTGTGCTGCGACGATAAATGATGTGATATTACTGGGCAGGTAGCTATTAGTACCAAGCTCTGTGGTACCCCATGGTGGCAGATCGCAGTCTTGGTTTGATGTGGTTTTTAGGGTTGGCAGTATCTGACAAATAGCAGGCATAAAAAGCTTGATGTAAAGCGCTATAAAGAGGAAATTTATACCTCCAGAGTCCACAGAACGATAACGCCGCTATTTCAGTACTCCTATTTTAAAGGCATAGTCCCGGTTTCTTGAAATCCTTGTCCACCCGATCCCTTCAAAAGGTGATATCTCGTATCCAGCTAACTGAAAGTCCTTTCGCTATTACCTCTTTTCTTTCTAAAATAATGGAGAATATCACTAACGGAGAGCTTCTAACGTACCTTGAGAATTGCTATTGAAAATAAGTGAGAGGGTCTGGTATTTAGTCTGGATGTGATGAAAGCCTGCGATTTTGTATGGTACAAGGAGCTTCTTTCGAAGCTTTCTTCTTATAGGCTACCCGAGTTTATGCAAAGTAGATCACCTGCTTTCTCACTGGGTGTAGGCTATAGGTTAACGCTATGAGCTATTCCCGACTCAGTTTCTGCAGCAAATCAATATATGTTGGATATTTCCAGCCTAGATTGTTATAAGGATGACAACATTGCAGATGGGGTATATTCCGGCAGTGCAGGCAGGCAGTCTCTCGGGAAACTTTGACGAGCGCAGAAAGAAACTTGTTTCTTCTATAGAGATATTCTTGGCGATAGTTTTACAATGGGTGAACTGAACTTCATTTAGTTTAATCTCCAGTCATCACCTGCAGTACCATCCGAACCATTTGGATGTGTGGAGTTCTTCTACTGTGCGGTTTTCAAGGACTTTTTTCCCAATACCATTCAGATGTGGAACGATCTTCCTTTGATGGTATTTCCGGAGCGATACGACATACTTTCAACCCCCAGGCCGTTATATATACTTTAGTTATGATCATTGAATGAAACAATAGTAGTTCATACAATTAAAATAAATTGAAATTGTAATTTAATACTAACGATTTTGTTGACATCTAGTTGTATAGAAATGCAAAAACTTACCTTCGTTTTCCAGATTGTAACGTATTTGTTCTTTTAGGCCTTCATTAATGTTCTGTAATATTGTTTGTAGCTGCAACGCTAGCAACACGAATTGTAACTCGACCAATAAAATGAGGATATACTCGTAGTACAGGAAAGAGTACATCAGTAATGTTCGAACTAAAATATAAACATAACTTGTAGCATTTGCGTAAACGTACTTACAACATATTAGGGTGACATTTTTATTACCTTCTTTACCCCTGTAAGCCTCTATTACGTATCCGTACAGTTCCCACAATATAAGTAAACAAAGTCCACCAGATATCAATATAACTGTTGCTCGTATTTTTTTATCCGTTGAATCTGGTTTTATTTTAATACCTGTAAACATTTTGATCTAAAATCAAATGAAAGATTAGTCATCTTAACCATGATAATAACTGATCAAGTTTTTATATGACTTTACTTTTATAATTTGTTTTAAGGTGTTGATATTGCAGGTAATCCGGCCGGGTCCTTGATATACGCTGACGCTTGTTATCAGTATTACTATAGAAAAATTTGCAATCCATACTAATCGTGAGGTTGGTGTGGACACCCGCAGTGACCGCGATGGTTCTGTTAGATCTATTGCGAAACCAGCTAAAACAACCGCGTCTGAAATATTTAGATATCTTTACCCATAAGTTGGATTTATCATCATTATCATACTTCTATTGTACATCACATTATAATGTATAACGTTTATTTCAAGTTTATACACTAAAATATTTATTACGTATTTACAATAGCAGATATTTTGACTTTGGAAACTTACTAATAAAGGTAACAAGGATATAGCTGTACACAGTGAGGTAGCGGGAGATGACAGGTCCTCTCTGTGTCAATGTAAACGGTGCTACACCAGCAAAACGAGAAACGCGAAAGACGGCCCCCAAAACACCGTCACACAGAGCCTCGCGCAATTCTTCCATCACTGGATAACGTTTTGTATGTGTCACTAATGTTTAATCTGAAATGGCCTCCTTATCAAATATTATAAAACTGTATTTGATCCGACTCGAAACTTTATTATCAGAGAATAATCACCCGTCGCTCGTAGGACATTAATGAATTAAGATTTATATTTCTGATTAACATAAAAGATTGATGGTTACGTACATATAGCGTTTATTTAACATCAAACTAATATTTTGTTTAGTTATTTTGTTGTACTAAGTAATCGTAGTTACTATGTTAGTTCAGCGTCGTAGACTGCTTTTGATACAATACAATGTAAACGAGAAGCCGTCGTGCTGTCAAAATGTAATATATTTATGTATGTCCTGTGTCAATATATTTGTTTAATTGTTAACTTAGATGACATATATATTACACGTACATTTAGGTATAAACGTCAAAACACACATAAGTTGGGAAAAGGAAACTGACATAAGTTTATTATATTTCTACCTGTTTTGTATTATATCAAGGATACTTTAGATACTATAGAAAAAAAAATAGACGTTTGCGATTTTAAACTCATCGATTATAGAGTATTCAATCATTTAATTAGAAAAAATAAATTATAATTATTGCGAGCACGCTTCAATATGAAAATATTTGTGATTTATTTTTATATTTCCAGTTTATTTTAAGGAAATTCTGAAACTTCTATAATAAAAAAAATAATAAAAGACACTATTGTAATAAGTCACATCTTTTTAAACCTTTCGTGATATGAAAAGCATAAATCTAATACACAGTTAATAATCACAGCGATAATTCATAATCAGTTTTAGGATCTCCTTAAAGTACCATTATTGTAAGCTACGCGTAAAGCGATGACTAATTTTACATAACAATAGAAATGAAATAAGGGAGTGATATCTCTTATACATAGAAAGAAATTAATGCCAAATAACAATAATAAGACAATAATTAAGAGAAGATCATTAAATAATAATAATAATGATAACATTGTTACTTATTCAGCTTCTCTTGTCAATTTTAATATAATAATGTAATTTTTGATCCTATGTATACTTACTTTTATTTCAACTTCCATGAAAGATATCAAAATTTAAACTTTACTTAAAAGGTTTTGGATTGATCGATTTGGGTCAAATATGCACCTGTTTGTTATATAACTTGCTTCATAACAACTCTGTCATAGAAGTCTTGGTAGGTACCAATCCATAACTAGAATTATTATTCAAAAACTCTATTAATCGATTTCACAATCTTTTCATAATCTTATTTTTAAGCAGGAAATTTTGGAATGTGCGAAAAAAGTTGTAATCGCTTGGTTATTTTAACTCAAATCTCTCATAAATCTCTGTCTGATAACTCGTATAAAATGGAAAATATAAGATATGTAAGGTATAAAATATTTTTTGTCCCCGTGTGTTGTTATTTTAGACAGATATTGTCGCATTCGCATCTAATGTATAAGAACATGAGCAGAAACTTTGTGAAGTGTTCTCCAGATTTCTAAAATGAACGGGAAAATTACCCTGACAAATCTAAGTTTCTTAAGACACACACATATATATGTATATATAAAGATAGAAACCTTTTTATGGAGCCTCAAATGCAATGCAATAGTTATTTTTCTTTTAGTTTAGTTATTCACTTTAAAAAACTATTCGATTTAAACATAACCTTGTTAATTTACTTACTAATTAAGAATAAAAAAAGTTAATCTTGAAAGAAACTCTTATTTTATTCCAGAAGTATTTAAGTATTTTCATCATAGTTAAAATATAAGCACGCATATATATCATTTTAATTTTAAGACAGATTTATATAGGTTTTACACTCATTCTCTATTATTTTGAATGTCTAAATTGATCATTAATAAGTAAAAATGTTATCACACAGCCAACAATCTGTAACAAATAACCTACATGTCAAACAAATAATTATTTAAAATATAAAGTCTGAAAACATTTAATTAAATGAGTATATATTTTAATCATGTTCTAATTAAATATTTACATACTGTAGCAATCAAAGGTCTACTGAAGTTGAATAATCCGAGTGGTGTGAAAGTGGATTGCTTGAAAAGGAACTGCTCAATGAAACTGTCCAACGCATCGTGAAGAGCACTGCCGCGAGGAATTGTGGTTAACAGTTTACTTACAACTACTTTAGTACTCTCCATCTGAAACATACAAATATGCACCTGTCGCCTATTTACCAAAAACAAAAATTAATAATAATAATACAATATGCTTTTATAAAGATTTATACGATTACATATAAATCATTGCTGACGGTTTAAAACTTAATAAATTAAAATGTTTATTCTGTATTTGAAATAAGGATACGAATGACCATTTTGAATAATATCATTATTGAAAGCAATCCTTCTGCCTGAACTAGTTTAGTTACCACTTCACATATCGAATGATATGATCTAGATAGGTTGTATATCTTTTTGTAGGCGCTGTGGCTGTCTGAGTTGAGCGAAAAGAATAATCAGTATAAATACCATTACAAAATATTTATATAATTATAATATTGTACATAATATGTGTGTCAATAGTATGTCATGTTGCCATGTTGCCATGTATTGTTACAAATTTTAGGGTTTTACTTTTTTTTTAAAAATACTAATTTGGAACTTATTTATTATGTTAAGAACTATGAATAATTAGCTTCCATGAGACATGTTGTTCTCGTGATTACTATAAAGTTCAATATGGAATGGGGTGATGAAGGAATACGAAAGTATCGTCGCTCATTTTCAAGATTTTTCAACACTTTGATAGTGGTAATATATACCGCCACTGAAAACTTTGAAAGATCAGTCTCGATTTAATTTACGTAACGCATATACATTTTATTTCTATAACATCAATTTACAAACTGCACTTCATTCCATATTCATTGTCAGCGATCCTGTTTTTGAGGCAATTCTTATTATTTAATCAAACTAATATTAATTAATAATTAAAACGAAATATCCCTTTACCGTTGTTATTGTTAACTGTACCTTCATGAGCAGTGCACTGTGATAGTCTACGATTTATTTCTTTAGCGGTTAAACAAAGAATTGTAGCGAGAAATAAATATTGCATTTGCAACATCAACATAATACTATGACCGAGTTGAATGGCGACACTCAAGCATATAGCTTCAGCTGTAAAGAAATAAATTAAATTGAAGTTATAATTAATGCGAAGATGAAGAAAAACGTTAAAAATTATTACTTACAGGGTATATTTTGACGAAGGTCAAAGGTCAAGTTAAATAAGTATATTGCACAATTGAATAACAAAGATCCAAAAATGGTCAGTATTACATTCCGATCTGTTGGATCAGAGGAGCAGTGGTATTTGATTCTAGCGCGAACCTGGGTGATGTATAAACGTTGTACAACAGACTTACGAACTTTACTTTATTATTATTATATACAGAAAACATCTAAGATGAATGTTTATCAGGTGATTCTGACACTATATCATATGGCGTCATCCCATAACAACCCAACAAAATACTTTTTTATTTAAAAAACTTTAGTCAAAACCGTCTGTTGTAATGGTTATTATATCCGTCAGTTATCCAGTCAGATGAAATAAATTTGTTAAATAAATTATAAAACAAGGTGAGTACAGTCGGTATATATAGACAATTAATCGTATCCTACCCGTTCTATTTGATTTATTATAGTCATCAAATATTCCATTCGGTGTTTTCCTTTCAGAACTGCTACACTTGTTATTACAATATTTGGTAAAGCAAGAGTTGAAAGAATTGTGATTCCCTCTTGAGTATGGATACAGTTTTTGAATAGTAGTAGACAAAACATAGAAATTAGGATTATATCTGTAAACAAACACGTCAATATAGTAAATCTTCCTAAAAAACCAGTGCTGTCGGTATGGAAACACCTCCGATGGCAGTCATTTTTTGTGGTACACGCTGAATCGTTTATCTGCTGGAGATTAAACATTTTTTCATTTTAACCCATTATGAAACCTGGTATAAATTTTCTATTCTACCAACCTCTACGTTCGGCCGATTGAGAACGCTCAATATATTTCTGGGAAGTGAAAGAAGGTGGCTCGTAAAGAAGAGTTTTGTCTCATATACCTTCAAAGGCTTTTCCAACAGCCCGACTAATTTTTCGACCCTAAGATCATCGCGAAAGCCATATTGCTTGATTAATAGACATCCACGAGATAAGCCACGAGCTGACAGTTAACAATGCTCTTCTTTATTTTGTAAAACAGTAACAGGTAAGGAACAATTTTAAATACAGATTTAGCCAGTTGTAAAATGAGCAAACTCAATCATACTTATAAGGAGGATAAATATAGAGCCCAAAATAAATATGATGCTTGAATGACTGATGCGACTGCGACTGTAGACGCCGTCGCGAACGCATGTGAAGCGAAGCGGCGCAAGGGCAAACAGACGCAGCACTCGCAGCACCGTGGCCATCGCGCCGCTCACCTCGCACCCCACACGTGCTCTCTTCAACTTCATCAACATATTCACTGATTTCATATGTTTCATAACACACGTTAAAATAAACTCTAACAGTGTCACAAACAACAAAACGATTCTATAGTAATTTAGATAATCTTTATAGATAAGGTATATTGTGTGTTTTATTTTATTACATGACTAACGAGTAGACGATGGACTTATGTGGACATGATAATGGTGTCGTTACCGACGGAGATCTGCAATTTTTTTTAAATGCAGGTTAAAAGGACTAGGGAGGGGGTTTTGGAATTTGGCTTCAATCAATCATCCATTTGATATAGATATAATATCTATTTTAAGCTGTTCTTTGATTCCAGAAGAACCACCTACAAAATGGTTTTACTATAATATTATTTAATTTTAGTTAATTTCTTAGAATTTACAAGCGATATTATCGCATAAATTTAAAATAATAACAAAAACTTATTTATTTCTTTAAATAACTTTGTTGCATACACAAATAATAACGTATAGAAAGTACAGAATCAGTAAAACAATAACCGATCACTAAAATGATCTCTTCCAGGTAACCCACAATTACGAATATAACGATGCTGATAGGCGGGGAAAATATATACAAATTATAATATAATGTAATACTGATAAATTAATGTAATATAAACTCACGTACATAAGGATATTATATATAAATATATATATAAATATAAGCATATGAGTAAATAAGTAATATCTTAATACGTAATAAGATTTTAACACAGCACATGAGAAATTAAATAAAAACGTTATTGCTATAAAATCTGATTCCACCGGCTGTGACCGGGTAAATCATAAGATAATGTTTTTGTTTATAGGTAGCATTTTGCATATTTTGTCACATTTGATTAATTATTCTCTTATCTTCAATGGCGTTTCCAGTGCCTAGACAATTGCTCAAGTCGTTCCTATCCCCAAAATCTTTATCCAACGCTTTTCTCACATTACCGTCTAATTGCCATATTTCCTTTCGCTCTAAAGTTCTAGAACGTTTTGTTCTTTAATAACTCTCACTGTTTCTTTCCAAAAATAATATTGTTAGTCCCTACCAGTCTGCTATACGCAGGTGTCACAGCACTGTTACGGCATTAACGACGGTGTGTGATAGTATAAGGTTTGGCATTGACAACAAACAAGTGATGATCCTGGCACTGCTTGACTTCTAAAGCGCCTTTAACTCACACAACACTTTGATATTCTTTTAGTTATCCTTAAATTCATTCATATCTAGTTAACAGCTATCGATTGGTTCAAGTCTTACTTGTATAATTGCACACAATGTATCTGTAACCAGGAAAAACTAGTGTTCCGCAAGGGGGTGTCTTGTCTCTGTTACTTTTTTCTATCTTAATAAATACTCTCGCTTATCTTCTTTGCTGGCCACATCATCTATTTGCTGATGATTATCACCTGTATGTATCATCTCTTGTTGAAGGTATCCTTGATGCAATCAAGCGCCTGAATTATGATTCGAATGTAGTTTGCGGTTGCAGTAATTAGGTTACAAGTGAACGCTAGCAAATCCCAGCTTATTATTTTAAGTAACTCCTGACAATGACCTGACAAATAACTACATTCAGGCATTAGCACCACCATGACGAGGACGCCAGACAGGTATTCCCCGAGCGACGGCTCTGTAAACCTTCGGCGGGCGCTTAAAGATGTATATTATATCTAATAAAATAACAATCAGACTGTTCGTGGTTAATAAAACAACTACTAAACTAAAAAAATCTCTAAATAAACTAAATAAGTCATAAAGTGTACATTGAACTACGGAAAACTTAGTCTATTTTAAAGGTAAATAAAAAAATAATAATTTGATAATATATATAATAAAAATAAACTGCTAGGATTGGAGTACACTTTAAATCATAATATCGGGTGGGCCAAGAATTCGTTAACATTTAAATGTAACTTATCACGCAAACTATTGCCGCGCGGGGCGCGGGCGCGGGCGGGGGCAATAGCTCGCTTCTTGGAAATTTAGTCGCAATGGATCGCTTCACGGGGCCACAACGCGCTTACTATGTGAAACAGTTTTATTTAAACAACTTTTCGCTCATTACTGTGAGACGCTTATTTCGCGTTAAATATGGTTTACACGACTTAAGTCAGTGTCCAAGTGCTCCTTTAATAAAGAAATGGGTGAAGAAGTTCGAAGAGACGGGATCTACACTAAATGTGAAACAAACCGGCGGCCCGCGGACTTCTCGAAGCGAAGAAAACGTGCAGCAAGTTTCCGCTTCTGTTCGACGTGATTCAGATTTATCGACGCGCAAACGTTCGGCTGAATTAGGATTATCCCGCACATCATTACGCTGTATTTTGAAATTAGATTTGAAATTACATCCATATAAGATCCAGATAGTGCAAGAACTAAACCCTAATGATTTAAATTTGCGTAAGTCATATGCCGAAACAATGTTAACTCGATTCAGTAATTTTGACAACATCTTATTCTCTCTCGCGGTCTCTTTGCAGAAGAGTATTCGAAAACTTCAGGAATCGCTTAGATGAGTGCAAAAACCGAAACGGTGGTCATTTAGACGAAATAATTAAAAAAAAATAAATTATAACTAATTAGCTTTCTCGTAAATAAACTATTTCTAAAATATGTTAAATGGTTTTTTTATACGATTTTTTCAAATGTTAACTAATTCATGGCTCACCCTGTAGATTGAATTTTGTAATCTAAATCTGACTCATACGAAGTCGCCTGAAAAACTTAGTAAAAATTAAAAAGCATTGTGTTGATTTAATTTAATTCTGAGAATCAAAAACAATATTACTTTGTCCACGACCTATATGGAAATATTAACTTTCACAATTCCTAATCACACTATGATTATGACTTAAAGTTGATTTCAAAGGTTCGAAATTGAAAAATGATGACCAAATATGTCGTCACGGCTCCAATTATCTGCAACAAACATTTAACTACAGTAAAATAATAATTCATAGTTTGACTTGGAGCTACTTTCTGTCGACCAACTTAATCGGGCTTTTAATTACAATAAGGTTTTGTGAAAGAGCGTCTTTAAACTAGACTGTCCAACAACTGCCAAAATAAACAAGGACTACATAAGACCCTTCCTATACTTCACCTACTCCTTCAACTTCACACCAGGTATTAGAGCCGGTTAACGCTGCCCAATTCAGAGTTTTACAACTCTATTGTCAATATACTAGAGCAGGTTCGATAAGAGTATGTTTCTTCCGATAGAGATTTTTTTTCTTTGAAATTATTCTAATCTAATAATTACATCTTTGCAAGCAATGTAATAAAATATCAGGCTCGTTGTCGATTTTCAGAAGCCATTATCTTCTATTTAGCAAATCGATTGGAGAGCGAATCGTCGGTTTTAATGTTGAGTTCGATATGATCATATTTCACTAACCCGAAAAAACTGTTGAACAATATCAAGTTTGTGGAAAGTATTTGAAAAATTCCTACGTTAGGTTATATAACATTACAATAATAATAACTGATATTGGAAATTATTAGAATGGCATTTGAAAAAGTATTTTACTAACGTGTAACGTCTTTCTATACTTCTCGTGAAGGCAGTCGGCCGACAGCTACTACTCATTATAAATATAATTGTTAAGATATCGTTTTAGGAATGCTAAAAGACAAACCGTTACTGTCAGAGGTCTAGACATTGTGCACATTCCCAGGGGCGAGTAGGAAGGCTGATTTAACACCAACTGCTTACAGAACATATTTAATTCAGCGAGGGTTGGGTCACTTGTTGATGAAATAGTACGCATCATTAAACACACCAGCATATGCGTTTGGTTCATCTGATATAAACAAGTGTGCAGTTAGTACGTATTTGATGATTATAAATCTCATAAATGTTAAGGATCTGTGAGTTGTTACCTCCTCCTGAGTGCGGTGACAGGGTTCCACGACCAGAAACATATCACAAATATGAAATAAGCACCAAAACAGTTGTAATATAACATTCGCTTTCCAGTCCATGGAATCATCTTCAAAAAAAAGATAATTAAAATTATAAGATATAGATAGGATCATGAATTGTCATAGTAAGTAGTTATCAAAATTTATCAAGCTATTTAAAATTTCGTAGGTAATAGAAATGTAAGAAATAGGTAACATACAAAGTGATGTGATCATGTAATATGGCGTTATCACTAACTGCAGGAAAAAGTTTACAATAATAAGCAGAAGTACTAGGCCGTGTCCTCGATCTAACTGTCTCAAGACGTCGCAGACTGCGCCGTAAGCCGTTGCTAAATCTCTTATACTCTTCTTGTTGGGAACATGTCATATATTTTTGGGCTCACCTAAAAAATAAAACAAGATATAAAATCAGTAAGGAGTCACATTCCGAATGATTCTGAACAATAAATGGTAAATAAAATATATTATTTTTCTTGGCAAACTATTAGCTAATTTTACTTACTTGAGGAAGTTTTGCTAATTGCTGACATAAAATCGACTACAGTATTTGTCCTTTTAACTGATTGACGTCGGAATACATAATTATTAATTACCGATATTCCATTGTTGTCAGAATTAATGGAATGGTTATCAAATTTCGGGTCTCCTTAAAACAAAAAAAAAATAATTATGAACCTTGAACCTTAACTCTTTTATACCTTAATTCTTTAAAATCTGCAAAATAACTAATAACTGGTGCTCTGTTTGTAGATATTCACCCCTGATCTTATACTTTTTTTTAGTAGTTTTCGCATACGGATCGCAAGCTGTCGGTTTACTAATTGGCCAGGTATCTTAAAGTTACGTTCTTTTGATGAAAAACTTGAGTAAAGAACCTCTTTTGTGTTTGAAAATACGTCAAGTACTCAATTGTTATTTTAGATTAATTCGCCTCTTCGTCTTCTACGTAGGATATTTACTCAAAATAGGGATATTTATTTACGACCTACCGACACTGCGTACCGATCATACCCCGGGTATTAACTCAAACATCATTTATACCACACGCTGGGGTATCTGTGTTCGTAAGGTTAGATATTTGCTGCCGTCGCTTTCCGATTTTTTGGACGTCGGGACCTGTCTGTATTCTCGCTGAGCGTTGGCATAGACGATCATAACACAATCTACGCGTGCTGCTACACGTCAAATAGTGGTAATGAAGAATTGGATCAGCTCTGGAGCCTTGTCTACGCAAGGATTGACGACCTGCTTTCACAGACTCCCTCCGCCGAAGTTTACCTCGGAGACTTTAACGCGCACAATACTATGCGGGGAAAACTGTTTTTAACTTTAGTCTGGTAAATGGTGTGTCCCAGTTGATTAAAACCCACACTCGTCTACCGGACGTGAACAGCCATGTGCCCTCTTTGTTGAATCCTCTGCTGACTACATGACTACAAATCCTGGAAAGTACCAGGTCACTTTCTTGTCACCCCTAAGAACCTCTGAGTATTTTTTGGTAGTACCCATTCAATGTCCGGCTAGCACAAAACATGCAATCTGACGCGTTTGGCACTACAAGTCAGCGGACTGATATGGAATGTGATCCTTATTTGTATTCTACTCATAGGGGCCGATTTGTTTCCGTCCCAATGATCCAATAACTATTTGTGCTGCGACGATAAATGCTGTCATATTACTGGGCAGGTAACTATTAGCACCAAGCTCTGTGGTACCCCATGGTGGCAGATCGCGGTCTTGGTTTGATGTGGTTTTCAAGGCTGGCAGTAGCTGACAATTAGCAGGCGTAACAAGCTTGATGCAAAGCCCTATAAAGAGGAAATTTATACCTCCAGAGTCCAGAGAGCGATAACGCCTCTATTTCAGTACGCCTATTTTAAAGGCATAGTCCCGATCTCTTGAAATCCTTGTCCACCCGATCCCTTCAAAAGGTGATATCTCGTACCCAGCTAACTGAACTCCTTTCGCTATTACCTCTTTTTTTTTTTAAATAATGGAGAATATCACTAACGAAGAGCTTCTTACGTACCTCGAGAACTGCTATTGAAAACAAGTGAGAGGGTCTGGTAGTTAGTCTGGATATGATGAAAGCCTGCGACTTTATATGGTACAAGGAGCTTCTTTCGAAGCTTTCTTCTTATGGGCTACCCGAGTTTATGCAAAGTAGATCACCTGCTTTCTCACTGGGTGTAGGCTATAGGTTAACGCTATGAGCTATTCCCGACTCTGTTTCTGCAGCAAATCAATATCTGTTGGATATTTCCAGCCTAGATTGTTATACGGATGACAACATTGGAGATGTGGTATATTCCGGCAGTGCACGGTTCTCTCGGGAAAACTTTGAAGAGCGCAGAAGGAAACTTGTTTCTTATATAGAGATATTCTTGGCGATAGTTTCGCAATGGGTAAACTGAACCTCATTCAATTTAATCTCCAGTCATCACTTGAAGTACCATCCGAACTATCTGGATGCGTGGAGTTCTTCTACTGTGCGGTTTTCAAGGACTTTTTTCCCAATACCATTCAGATGTGGAACAATGGTATTTAAGGAGCGATACGACATAATTTCAACCCCCTGGCAGCATATACTTTAGTTATGATCATTGAATGAAACAACAGTAGTTCATCCAAATTAAAATAAATTGAAATTGTAATTTATACTAGCTATTTTGTTGACATCTATCTGTTATTATTTATTTAGCTGCATGCCATATCCCTTACGGGGTAGCCAGAGACGACGGAGCGCCAAACGCTACGGTTCTTGCATACCTCTTTCGCCTCGGCCACAGACATCAACCTCGTCATACATGCCCTCCGGGGGGCCCTCATGCTTTTTACGTGACCTTCCTCCAGTATCATAGATACAATGTTTTCGAAGGTCACTCGAGGCCTCTCCCTTTCTCTTTTACCACTCACTAGTTGTATAGAAATGCAAAAACTTACCTTCGTTTTCCAGATTATAACGTATTTGTTCTTTTAGACCTTCATTAATGTTCTGTAATATTGTTTGTAGCTGCAACGCTAGCAACACGAATTGTAACTCGACCAATAAAATAAGGATATACTCGTAGTACAGGAAAGAGTACATCAGTAATGTTCGAACTAAAATATAAACATAACTTGTAGCATTTACTTAAACATACAATACATTAGGGTGTCATTTTTATTACCTTCTTTACCCCTGAAAGCCTCTATTACGTATCCATACAGATCCCACAATATAAGTAAACAAAGTCCACCAGATATCAATATAACTGTTACTCGTAATTTTTTTACCGTTGAATCTGGTTTTATTTTAATACCTATAAACATTTTGATCTAAAATCAAATAAAAGATAAGTCATCTATACTATGATAATAACTGATCAAGTTTTTATATGACTTTACTTTTATAATTTGTTTTAAGTTGTTGATATTGCAGGCAATACGGCCGGGTCCTTGATATACGCTGACGCTTGTTATCAGTATTACTATAGAAAAATTAGCGATCCATACTAATCGTGATGTTGGTGTGGACACCCGCAGTGACCGCGATGGTTGTGTTAGATCTATTGCGAAGCCAGCTAAAACTACCGCGTCTAAAAAATTTAGGCATATTTACCGGTAAGTTGAATTTATCATCATTATCATACTTCTATTGTACTACTATTATCACATTATAATGTATAACGTTTATTTCAAGTGTATACATTACAATATTTATTACGTATTTACAGTAGCAGATATTTTGACTTTGGAAACTTACTAATAAAGGTAACAAGGATATAGCTGTACACAGTGAGGTAGCGGGAGATGACAGGTCCTCTCTGTGTCAATGTAAACGGTGCTACACCAGCAAAACGAGAAACGCGAAAGACGGCCGCCAACACACCCTCACACAGAGCCTCTCGCAAATCTTCCATCACTTTTCGTATGTATCACTAATGTTTAATCTGAAATGGCTTCCTTATCAAATATTATAAAACTGTATTTGATCCGACTCGAAACTTTATTATCAGAGAATAATCACCCGTCGCTCGGACAGGACATTAATGAATTAAGATTTATATTTGTGATTAACGTAAAAGATTGATGGTTACGTACCTATTGCGTTTATTTAACATCAAACTAACAATTTGTTTTGTTATTTTGTTGTACTAAGTAATCGTAGTTACTATGTTAGTTCAGCGTCGTAGACTGTTTTTGATACAATATAATATAAACGAGAAGCCGTCGCGCTGTCAAAATGTCCTGTATTTATGTGTGTCCTGTATCAATATATTTGTTTAATTGTTAACTTGGATGACATATATATTACATATACATTTAGGTATGTATATGAGAGCAGGCTCAAGACGGAAAGCGGGAACTGACATAATTTTTCTATATTTCTACCTGTTTTCTAACATATCTAGAATACTTTAGATACTATAGGGAAACTAATAAAAATGTTTGCGATTTTGAACACATTAAATGTAGAGTGTTTCACCATTTAATTAGAAATGTTAAATTATTATTATTGCGAGCTCGCCTTCAATATGAAAATATTTTTGTGATTTATTTTTTATTTCCAGTATATTAGAAGGAAATTCTGAATCTACCGATAAACAATAGACACTATTATAATAAGTTAAATTTTTTTAAGCCTTTTGTGATATGCAGAGTATAAATTTAATACAAAATTAATAATCACAGCGCTTATTGGTAATCAGTTTTAGAATCTCCTAAAAGTATTATTACTGTAAGCTATGCATAAAAAGGAATAGATAATTTTACCTGGCGGTGAAAACTACTAATGAGTAACGCTTTTCAATTCTGCCATATCACCTTACTGCGTGTCAACCTGGTTTCCGTGATAGTACCTATGTGCATTATGAGCAAAGAATCGCAAATAAGTACACGGTTCATTAAGTTTCTTTCACTGAGTTCATGTGGCACCCACATTTCATTTTTTTTGTATAGCCAGTCTTTTTCACTTCAAATCGATCACTGAACTATTTTAAGGTCAATTCTAAGGTCTTTAGCTATATTCTAACTACTCGCATATCATTCTTGCTCCACTTTTTCAAATGTTAGTTTATTCGTAACAAGGCGAACAGAGCAAGATGCATCTTTGACATAATTCGGGGTCCCAGGGAAGTTTGACGCCTCTATGGGGGATGGGGGAGTAAAGTGATCCGTGTGTCTCTAGGGGGTGCCGGTGTAGTCACAAATGTTGTACATCCGACGCCGTAAGGTGAAAGTGGAATTCCTCACCATACAACGTAGGATAGCTATTTGAGCCGCGTGGGAATACTGCAAGATGTCCTATGAGGCCGCTACAATCTTGGTGCAGTTTTTGCCGATGGATAACCTGCCAGGCATAGACAGTAGGATATCCTCCTCTTTTGGCTAGAGAGAGGAGGAGGCCGCGCCTTTGACAATGGTTGAAGTGCGCAAGCACTCCTATGTCCCATCTAACTATAGCCCAAGAAACTAGAAGCTTCCGGTAAACAAAACTGGAGTTAAGTAACAGATTAACACAAACGTAAGAATTGCAGCGTTGATAAATTAGGAAACTCATTATTTCACCACATTAGACCTAGCCAAAAGATTACATCAAATTAAAATTAAATTTCTAATATAGCTTCTAACAGGCCATGTGACCATTATGAATCAGAAAGAATGCCACATGGTCTTATTAACGCTCTTGCTATTTTTAAATGAGAAAAGGAATTGCACTTTCTGATTTACAAGACGGATGAAGTTTTTGGTAACTTAGACGATATTGTCGTATTGGCATCTAACGTATAAGAACATGAGCAAAAACTTTCTGAAGTGTTCTCCAGATTTCTAAAATTACCGAAAAATTCAACTGGACAAATGTAAGTTTCTTAAGACATATATATATAGACAGATAGAGACCTTTTTATGGAGCCTCAACTGCTATGCAATACTTATTTTTATTTTAATTTAGTTATTCACTTTAAAAACTATTTGATTTAAAAATAATCTTGTTTTTTTCTTATTAACTAATAATAAAACTAAGTTGTTCTTAAAAGAAATCCTTATTTTATTCAAGAAGTATTTAAGTACTTTCATCATTGATCATCATCATCATCATTTGAATTTTAAGACTGATTTATATAGGTTATTCACTCATTATCTATTACTTTGAATGTCTAAATTGATCATTAATAAGTAAAAATGTTATCACACAGCCAACAATCTGTAACAAATGATCTAAATATATAAAAAAAACTCTTTCTGTTTAACAAACAAATAATTATGTAAAGTATAAAAGTCTGGAAACATTTCACTAACAATTAGTATTTTAAATATACTAAATGAATTTATATTTTAATATTATAATATGTACATACTGTAGCAATCAATGGTCTACTGAAGTTGAATAATCCGAGTGGTGTGAAAGTGGATTGCTTGAAAAGGAACTGGTCAATGAAACTGTCCAACGCATCGTGAAGAGCACTGCCGCGAGGAATTGTGGTTAACAGTTTACTTACAACTACTTTTGTACTCTCCATCTGAAACATACAAATATGTACCTATCGTCTACTTACCAAAAACAATAATAAAAATAATAATACAATATAAACATTTATACGATTAAATATAAATCATTGCTGACGGTAACTAAACGACGCTTAATAAATTAAAATGTTTATTTTGTGTTAAATGTACCTTCCAACAGTGATATTTTAACAAGAATTGTAATATGTGATATATATATAAAGTAATGCCTCACCTCGTTATTCAGGCGGTGGAAAGGTTCTATCAGTAATACAACTTGGATGCTATTGTTCAATAACCACATAACAAGTAAAATAAACTTCTGTTTGGAGTAAATCCATGTAGCTTTAAAACAATAGTTGAAGCGTTAGTTACTTGTGAATATCTTAAAAGATCACAAGCGTTGAACTTTTTCATAGCCATTTTATTCATGAAAGTAACACTATTTTATGACCTTCATGACTAGTATTGGGAAGTAACCTTATACAATTAAAATATGATATAAAATATGTTGCGTCCTGTTTGTGATTTTTTAATGAAATGTTACTTACAATAAAGGTTTAATTTGTAAATAATGCATTTTATTTAATGTACCTAATAGCATTATTTATTAATTTTTTTACCAGATGTTATACCAAGTACTCACCAAATTGCTGGTAGACTAACATTGATTTATATATTGAAATAAGGATACGAATGACCATTTTGAATAATATCATTATTGAAAGCAATCCCTCTGCTTGTACTAGTTTAGTTACCACTTCACATATCGAATGATATGATCTAGATAGGTTGTATATCTTTTTGTAGGCGCTGTGGCTGTCTGAGTTTAGTAAAAAGAATAATCAGTATAAATACCATTAGAAAATATTTATATAATTATAATATTGTATATAATATGTGTGTCAGTAGTATGCCATGAATATTGTTACAAATTTTAGGGTTTTACTTTTTTTTTAAGAATACTAATTTGGAACTTATTTATTATGTTAAGAACTATGAATAATTAGCTCCCATGGGACATATTGTTCTCGTGATTACTATAAAGTTCAATATGGAATGGGGTGATGAAGGAAACCGAAATTATCGTCGCTCATTTTCAAGATTTTTCAACACTTTGGTAGTGGTAATATATACCGCCACTGAAAACATTGAAAGATCAGTCTCGATTTAATTTACGTAACGTACATAAATTTTATTTCTATAACATAAATTTACAAACTGCACTTCATTCCATATTCATTGTCAGCGATCCTGTTTTTGAGGCAATTCTTATTATTTAATCAAACTAATGTTAATTAATAATTAAAACGAAATATCCGTTTACCGTTGTTATTGTTAACTGTACCTTCATGAGCAGTGCATTGTGATAGTCTACGATTTATTTCTTTAGCGGCTAAACAAAGAATTATAGCGAGAAATAAATATTGCATTTGCAACATCAACATAATACTATGACCGAGTTGAATGGCGACACTCAAGCATATAGCTTCAGCTGTAAAGAAATATATTAAATTGAAGTTATAATTAACGCGAAGATGAAGAAAAACGTTAAAAATTATTACTTACAGGGTATATTTTGAAGAAGGTCAAAGGTCAAGTTAAATAAGTATATTGCACAATTGAATAACAAAGATCCAAACATGGTCAGTATTACATTCCGATCTGTTGGATCAGAGGAGCAGTGGTATTTGATTCCAGCGCGAACCTGGGTGATGTATAAACGTTGTACAGACTTACGAACTTTACTTTATTATTATTATATACAGAAAACATCTAAAATGAATATTTATAACAGGTGATTCTGACACTATATCATATGACATCATCCCATAACAACCCAACAAACTACTTTTTTATTTAAAAAACTTTAGTCAAAACCGTCTGTTGTAATGGTTATGGTTAATTATCCGTCAGTTATCCAGTCAGATGAAATAAATTTGTTAAATAAATTATAAAACAAGGTGAGTACAGTCGGTATATATAGACAATTAATCGTATCCTACCCGTTCTATTTGATTTATTATAGTCATCAAATATTCCATTCGGTGTTTTCCTTTCAGAACTGCTACACTTGTTATTACAATATTTGGTAAAGCAAGAGTTGAAAGAATTGTGATTCCCTCTTGAGTATGGATACAGTTTTTGAATAGTAGTAGACAAAACATAGAAATTAGGATTATATCTGTAAACAAACACGTCAATATAGTAAATCTTCCTAAAAAACCAGTGCTGTCGGTATGGAAACACCTCCGATGGCAGTCATTTTTTGTGGTACACGCTGAATCGTTTATCTGCTGGAGATTAAACATTTTTTCATTTTAACCCATTATGAAACCTGGTATAAATTTTCTATTCTACCAACCTCTACGTTCGGCCGATTGAGAACGCTCAATATATTTCTGGGAAGTGAAAGAAGGTGGCTCGTAAAGAAGAGTTTTGTCTCATATACCTTCAAAGGCTTTTCCAACAGCCCGACTAATTTTTCGACCCTAAGATCATCGCGAAAGCCATATTGCTTGATTAATAGACATCCACGAGATAAGCCACGAGCTGACAGTTAACAATGCTCTTCTTTATTTTGTAAAACAGTAACAGGTAAGGAACAATTTTAAATACAGATTTAGCCAGTTGTATAATGAGCAAACTCAATCATACTTATAAGGAGGATAAATATAGAGCCCAAAATAAATATGATGCTTGAATGACTGATGCGGTAGACGCCGTCGCGAACGCATGTGAAGCGAAGCGGCGCAAGGGCAAACAGACGCAGCACTCGCAGCACCGTGGCCATCGCGCCGCTCACCTCGCACCCCACACGTGCTCTCTTCAACTTCATCAACATATTCACTGATTTCATATGTTTCATAACACACGTTAAAATAAACTCTAACAGTGTCACAAACAACAAAACGATTCTATAGTAATTTAGATAATCTTTATAGATAAGGTATATTGTGTGTTTTATTTTATTACATGACTAACGAGTAGACGACGGACTTATGTGGACATGATAATGGTGTCGTTACCGACGGAGATCTGCAATTTTTTTTAAATGCAGGTTAAAAGGACTAGGGAGGGGGTTTTGGAATTTGGCTTCAATCAATCATCCATTTGATATAGATATAATATCTATTTTAAGCTGTTCTTTGATTCCAGAAGAACCACCTACAAAATGGTTTTACTATAATATTATTTAATTTTAGTTAATTTCTTAGAATTTACAAGCGATATTATCGCATAAATTTAAAATAATAACAAAAACTTATTTATTTCTTTAAATAACTTTGTTGCATACACAAATAATAACGTATAGAAAGTACAGAATCAGTAAAACAATAACCGATCTTATCACTAAAATGATCTCTTCCAGGTAACCCACAATTACGAATATAACGATGCTGATAGGCGGGGAAAATATATACAAATTATAATATAATGTAATACTGATAAATTAATGTAATATAAACTCACGTACATAAGGATATTATATATAAATATATATATAAATATAAGCATATGAGTAAATAAGTAATATCTTAATACGTAATAAGATTTTAACACAGTACATGAGAAATTAAATAAAAACGTTATTGCTATAAAATCTGACTCCACCGGCTGTGACCGGGTAAATCATAAGATGATGTTTTTGTGTATAGGTAGCATTTTGCATTTTTTTTCACATTTGATTAATTATTCTCTTACCTTCAATACCGTTTCCAGTGCCCAGCCAATAGCTCAAGTCGTTCCTATCCATAAAATCTTTAATCCAACGCTTTTCTCACATTACCGTCCAATTGCCGTACTTCCTTTTCTATCTAAAGTGCTAGAACGTATTGTTCTCTCACCGTTTCTTTCCAAAAATAATATTGCTAGTCCCTACCACTCTGCTTTCGTCATTGACGACGGTGTGTGATGGTGTATGGTGTGTTTGGCATTGACAACAAACAAGTGATGATCCTAACCCTAATCTTAATTACAAAACGTAAACAACATCCCTAAACTCCAATTCCGAGAATCTGTTGTTTGTCACATGTTTAACTGATGAGTCATAGGGGTCAGAAGGCAGGTAATGAGTTTAATGCAACCTTTCCAATCAATCAGTTGCAATTTAGCGACACTTTCGTGCACGTCTCATAGTGGATTATAGTAATATTGTGAGTGTTTGTGATGGACATTAATACTGAGGGTAAGTCCTATTTTTTAATAAGTATTTATTTAAAACAAAATATATTGAAATGTATTTTTAATGTAATTTTAACATACATTACATATTTTAGCGTATATTTTTTCAAAAAAAAAATTTTGACAGAGCTAAATTTACAGACATTCACCTCTATCCGGGCTAATTCTTAGATATATCATAGGAATAACTTTATTCTATATAAAAATACACATATTATTTAGCACACTTGAGTACAACATGTTTTTTTCTTTTTTTTCAGAACACGTTTACTCCATTTCAAGGATAGACTTTTTCGAAGAATGGTTGAAACACACGAAGAATGAAAAAAATTCGCGTGTATATGTCTACCTTTCTTCAAAATTTCACTTTGGTGACATTACTGAAAGTAACCGAAAAGAAATAAATTTGAAAATATCCAACTTTTCAAATAAGATTGGTACCAAATGGTTGGCTTCAGGAAAGTCGAAGGAGCGTTTTTTAATTAAAAACAAGACGTGGCTGGATGAAGCAGACATACAGTTCACCGCGAGTTCTTCTGCGTCACAACCTTCGACATTGAGTGGGGCTGTGACTCCTGCAGGAAGACCTCGCAAAGATTTCGAAGATCTCGTAGAATCGCGAAGTGTCAGTGAATTAGTGACTGCTGCCGAAATTGCTGTGCGTTCAACAGGCCAAAGAAAAATTGCCAACGTGATTAGAGACATTAGTGAGAACCCAGATAATATTAAGAAATCTAAAAATACCAGTTCTGTTATTCCTAGGCAGTTAAGTAGTGACGAAGCCTTAGCTTACTATATAGATTCTAAATCAACAACGCATGCATACAAACAAACAAGAAAGTGGTCCATGAAGGCAGGACATAATGTATTTCCGTCATATTTTAGTTTAAGAAAGTCCAAACAGGCCTGTCACCCTGCAGAGGAGCACATTGCTATAACAGAAACTCGTGCTGAAATAAATTTGCAAGCCTTATTAAATAAAACAGTGGAACGTCTAATATTAGCACAGAATGAAGTTATCAGCAGTGTCCTCCCAACAAGTTCATCGTTTACACTTGTTAGTAAATGGGGATGTGATGGAAGTTCTGGGCACAGCACATACAAACAGAGATTTGAAAACACTGAAGATACGGACGAGTTTCTTTTTGTATTTTCTTTGGTTCCCCTTAAGTTATATGATGGGTCCAAAATTATTTGGCAAAATCCTCGGCCTTCATCAACAATGTATTGTCGCCCAATCAAATTTATATTTGCTAAAGAAACGAACGACTTCACGTTAGCGGAGACAAACAGATTGTTGGAAGAAGTTAACGATCTTCTTCCAACACTTATCAAATTTGATGATTCTCAAATCTCTGTGAAACACGAACTTTTACTGACAATGACAGACGGAAAAGTATGCAACGCATTAACAGAAACTCGTTCATCTCAAAAGTGTTTCATCTGTGGCGCCACCCCCAAAACAATGAACGATGATCCCGCGAAGTTCAACAGCAATCAAGAACATTTTGGCTTTGGTTTATCTACACTTCATGCTTGGATTCGTTGCTTTGAATGCCTTTTACATATCAGCTACAAGTTGAATATAAAGAAATGGCAGGCTAGAAGCGACGAAGACAAAGCAGATATCAAAGTTCGTTCCGAAGAAATCAAGTTGAAATTTAAGAACGAGATGGGGCTTATTGTTGATAAACCAAAGCCAGGATTTGGTTCTTCAAATGATGGAAACACAGCCCGTCGCTTTTTTAAGAATGCTGAGATGAGTGCTCACATCACAGGGTTAGATGTTACAATTATCAAACAATTTGATGTTATTTTGAGGACATTGTCTTCTGGATTCGAAATAAACTTAGCGGAATTCAATAAATTTTGTCTCTAAACCAGAAGACATTATCTTAGTCTCTATTCGTGGTACTGTATGCCTGCTACTGTACATAAAATATTAATTCACAGTACAGAGGTCATCAAAGCAGCATTGCTTCCGATTGGGCAGCTTTCCGAAGAGGCTCAGGAAGCACGTAACAAAGATTGCCGCAGATTTAGGGAGTACAACACCCGCAAGTGCTCGCGTGTTGCCACGAATAGAGACTTACTGTCTATGTTAGTTATAACATCTGATCCTTTGATCAATAGCCTTCGAGAGATTCCCCGAAAAAAACCGGAAAAAATATGTACAGAAGTTTTAAAGTTAATTGTAAGCCCTAGCATAGTAGAATCAAGGCCGGAATCGTCATCATATTGTCGCACAATGCCACAAAATGATGAAGATTACACTATAAAAGATTCATCAGAAGACTCTGATGATGATTATTAGGTTAATTTAGTATTTTTAATTTTATTTTTATTGTTTGTATAATATTTTTGAATATATTTTCTGTTTTTATACCAATTTTTCGTTTTTTATTACAAAAACATGACTACCTATATGTAAAATAGTAAAAGCCTTGTTATATAACATAAAATAATTTTGTCCACCTAGCATGTTCTACACGAAACACTGTGCGTCGGGACCTGTCTGTATTCTCGCTGCGCGTGGGCATGGACGATCATATCACAATCTACGCGTGCTGCTACACGTCAAATAGTGGTAATGTAGAATTGGATCAGCTCTGGAGCCTTTTCTAGGCAAGGATTGACGACCTGCTTTCACAGACTCCCTTCGCCGAAGTCGTTATCCTCGGAGACTTTAACGCGCACAATACTATGCGGGGAAAACTGTTTTTAACTTTAGTCTGGTAAATGGTGTGTCCCAATTGATTAAAACGCACACTCGTCTACCGGACGTGAACAGCCAGGTGCCCTCTTTGTTGAATCTTCTGCTGACTACAAATCCTGGAAAGTGCCAGATCACTTTCTTGGCACCCCTAGGAACCTCTGAGCATTTCTTGGTAGTATCCATTCAATGTCCGGCTAGCACAAAACATGCGATCTGACGCGTTTGGCGCTACAAGTCAGCGGACTGATATGGAATGTGATCCTTTTTTGTATTCTACTCATAGGGGCCGATTTGTTTCCGTCCTAATGATCCAATAATTGATTGTGCTGCGACGATAAATGATGTGATATTACTGGGCAGGTCGCTATTAGTACCAAGCTCTGTGGTACCTAATGGTGGCAGATCGCGGTCTTGGTTTGATGTGGTTTTTAGGGCTGGCAGTAGCTGACAAATAGCAGGCGTAAAAAGCTTGATGTAAAGCGCTATAAAGAGGAAATTTATACCTCCAGAGTCCACAGAGCGATAACGCCTCTATTTCAATACTCCTATTTTAAAGACATAGTCCCGGTTTCTTGAAATCCTTGTCCATCCGATCCCTTCAAAAGGTGATATCTCGTACCCAACTAACTGAAGTCCTTTCGCTATTACCTCTTTTCTTTCTAAAATAATGGAGAATATCACTAACGGAGAGCTTCTAACGTACCTCGAGAATTGCTATTGAAAATAAGTGAGAAGGTCTGGTATTTAGTCTGGATATGATGAAAGCCTGCGATTTTGTATGGTATAAGGAGCTTCTTTCGAAGCTTTCTTCTTATGGGCTACCCGAGTTTATGCAAAGTAGATCACCTGCTTTCTCACTGGGTGTAGGCTATAGGTTAACGCTATGAGCTATTCCCGACTCAGTTTCTGCAGCAAATCAATATATGTTGGATATTTCCAGCCTAGATTGTTATACGGATGACAACATTGGAGATGCGGTATATTCCTGCAGTGCACGGTTCTCTCGGGAAAACTTTGACGAGCGCAGAAGGAAACTTGTATCTTCTATAGAGATATTCTTGGCGATAGTTTCACAATGGGTGAACTGAATCTCATTCAGTTTAATCCCCAGTCATCACCTGCAGTACCATCCGAACCATCTGGATGCGTGGAGTTCTTCTACTGTGCGGTTTTCAAGGACTTTTTTCCCAATACCATTCAGATGTGGAACGATCTTCCTTTGATGGTATTTCCGGAGCGAGCAACCAGGCCATTATATATACTTTAGTTATGAACATTGAATGAAACAATAGTAAGTAGTTCATACAATTAAAATAAATTGAAATTGTAATTTAATACTAACGATTTTGTTGACATCTAGTTGTATAGAAATGCAAAACCTTACCTTCGTTTTCCAGATTATAACGTATTTGTTCTTTTAGGTCTCCATTAATGTTCTGTAATATTGTTTGTAGCTGCAACGCTAGCAACACGAACTGTAACTCGACCAATAAAATGAGGATATACTCGTAGTACAGGAAAGAGTACATCAATAATGTTCGAACTAAAATATAAACATAACTTCTAGCATTTACGTAAACGTACTTACAACACATTAGGGTGACATTTTTATTACCTTCTTTACCCTTGTAAGCCTCTTTTACGCATCCATACAGTTCCCACAATATAAGTAAGCAAAGTCCACCAGATATCAATATAACTGTTACTCGTAATTTATTTTCTGTTAAATCTGGTTTTATTTTAATACCTGTAAACATTTTGATCTAAAATCAAATAAAAGATTAGTCATCTTAACCATGATAATAACTGATCGAGTTTTTATATGACTTTACTTTTATAATTTGTTTTAAGGTGTTGATATTGCAGGCAATGCGGCCGGGTCCTTGATATACGCTGACGCTTGTTATCAGTATTACTATAGAAAAATTTGCGATCCATACTAATCGTGAGGGTGGTGTGGACACCCGCAGTGACCGCGATGGTTGTGTTAGATCTATTGCGAAACCAGCTAAAACAACCGCGTCTAAAAATTTAGATATATTTACCAATAAGTTGGATTTATCATCATTATCATACTTCTATTTTACATCACATTATAATGTATAACGTTTATTTCAAGTTTATACATTAAAATATTTATTACGTATTTACAGTAGCAGATATTTTGACTTTGGAAACTTACTAATAAAAGTAACAAGGATATAGCTGTATACAGTGAGATAGCGAGAGATGAGAGGTCCTCTCTGTGTCAAAGTAAACGGTGCTCCACCAGCAAAACGAGAAACGCGAAAGACGGCCGCCAAAACACCCTCACATAGAGCCCCTCGCAATTCTTCCATCACTGGATAACGCTTTGTATGTGTCACTAATGTTTAATCTGAAATGGCCTCCTTATCAAATATTATAAAACTGTATTTGATCCGACTCGAAACTTTATTATCCAACGATAATCACCCGTCGCTCGTAGGACATTAATGAATTAAGATTTATATTTGTGATTAACATAAAAGATTGATGGTTACGTACATATTGCGTTTATTTAACATCAAACTAACATTTTGTTTAGTTATTTTGTTGTACTAAGTAATCGTAGTTACTATGTTAGTTCAGCGTCGTAGACTGCTTTTGATACAATACAATGTAAACGAGAAGCCGTCGTGTTGTCAAAATGACATATATTTATGTATGTCCTGTATCAATATATTTGTTTAATTGTTAACTTGGATGACATATATATTACACATAAATTTAGGTATGCATGTAAGAGCAGGCTCAAGAGTGGAAAATGGGAACTGAAATAATTATGGCATATTTCAACCTATTTTCTTAATATGATATATCGATTATAGAGTATTACACCATTTAATTAAAAAAGTTAAATTATACTTATTTAGAGGACGCCTTCAATATGCAAATATTTGTGATTTATTTTTATATCTCCAGTTTATTTGAAGGAAATTTTAAATCTTCTGATAAATAATATACAATATTGTAATAAGTCACATCTTTTTAAACCTCTCGTGATATGAAAAGCATAAATCTAATACACAGTTAATAATCACAGCGATTATTCGTAATCAGTTATAGTATCTCGTCAAAGTATTATTATCGAAAACTATGCATAAAAAGGAATCGATAGTTTTGCCCGGCGCTGTAAACTACTATACTCCTTGTGCTCCTTGACCGATATTTGGCCACGATCGTTTTTTTACATTCTTTATATCTATTATAGGTAATCCAGTTTTAGTTATCAGTGACGCAGTGACGTTTTCGCTTCGCTTTGATTACATTATGTCTTAAGAAAGAATCGCAAATGAGTTTCTTTCAGTGAGTTCATGTCGCACCCAAATTTCGTATTTTTTTTATATAACCAGTCTATTTCAAATCGGTCACAGAACTGTTTTATAGTCAATTCCTAGGTGTTTAGCTATATTCTAACTACTCCCATATCATTCTTGCTCTACTTTTTAAAAAATTTGTTATCCGTAACTAGGCGACCAGAGCGAAATGCATCTATGACATTATCGGGGTCCCAGGGAATGGATGAGTAAAGCAATCCGTGGGTCTCTAGGGGGTGCTCGTGTAGTCACACATGTTGTACATCCGACGCTGTAAGGTGAAAGTGAAAATCCTCAGCATGCAACGTAGGCTGGCCATTTGAGCCACGTGGGAGGGAATACTGCAATATATCCTATGAGATGGCTACAATCCTGGTGCGGTTTCCGCAGCTGGATAACCTGACAGACATAGACAGTAGGATCTATTTCTCTTTTGGCTAGAGAGAGGAGGAGGCCGCGCCTTTGGCAGTGGTTGAAGCGCGCAGGCAGTCCCATGTCCCATCTAACTATAGCCCAAAAAACTAGAACTAGAGGTTCCGGTAAACAAAACTTGCATTTAGTAACAGTTTACCATAAACGTAAGAATTGCAGCTTTGATAAATTAGGACACTCAATATTTCACCACATTAGACCTAGTCAAAATATTTCATGAAATTAAAATTAAACTTCAAAAATAGCTTTCAACAGGCCATGTGACCATTATGAATCGGAAGGAATGTCACATGGTGTTAGTAACGCTCATGTTAATTTCCAATCGGAAATGGACCTTTTGCTTTCTGGTTTACAAGACGAACGATGTGTTGTTTATTTAGACGATATTGTCGCATTCGCATCTAATATATAAGAAATGAACAGAAACTTTGAAGTTCTAAAATTACCGGAAAATTCAACCTGACAAATATAAGTTTCTTAAGACATACATTTATATATAAACAGATACAGACCTTTTTATAAAGCCTCAAGTGCAATGCAAAACTTATTTTTATTTTAGATTTGTCATTCACTTTAAAAGACTATTCGATTTAGACATAACCTTGTTAATTTTCTTACTAATTAAGAATAAAACTAAGTTTATCTTGAAATAAGTCCTTACTTTATTCAAGAAGTATTTAAGTATTTTCATCATCGTTAAAAATGTAAGCACGCATATATATTATTTTAATTTTAAGACTAATTTATATAGGTTTTTCACTCATTCTCTATCACTTTGAATGTCTAAATTGATCATTGATAAGAAAAAATGTTATCACACAGCCAACAATCTGTAACAATTAATATAAATATATTAAAAAAACTCTTTTTGTTTAACAAACAAATAACTATGCAAAGTATGAAAGTCTGGAAACATTTCATTAACAATTAGTATTTTAAATATACTAAATGAATATGTATTTTAATATTATAATATGTACATACTGTAGCAATCAATGGTCTACTGAAGTTGAATAATCCGAGTGGTGTGAAAGTGGATTGCTTGAAAAGGAACTGCTCAATGAAACTGTCCAACACATCGTGAAGAGCACTGCCGCGAGGAATTGTGGTTAACAGTTTACTTACAACTACTTTTGTACTCTCCATCTGAAACATACAAATATGTACCTGTCGTCTACTTACCAAAACCAATTATAAAAATAATAATACAATATAAACATTTATACGATTTATTATAAATGTTTACTGATAATCTAGAACTTTTATAAATTTTATAATTCTACAAGGAGACGTATGAATGTGAGGACGCCTCGGCCTTGTGTACCAGCGAAATGCTGAGTCCAGATGTAGCCGATAGTGTAATCAGTTTGGAAGAAGTGGAGAGCGCGATTCGAAGTCTGAAATGTGGTAAGGCTGCGGGAGCAGATGAAGTTACTGCCGAGATGAGGATGGCCACGCGTCTGGGACATGTTCTGGTTTTTGTGCAATTTATGCTGGAAATCAGGGGAGGTCCCAGGCGATTGGCGAGGTGCAGTCATCGTACCTTTGTATAAAGGGAAAGGTTCACAGATAGACTTTGCAAGCTATAGGGCTATCAGTTTGATTAGCTTGGGTGGTAAAGTTTATGCTAAAATATTAGCGAGAAGAATGCAAAAAAGATCTGAAAGGCTTTTGTGGGAGGCCTAAGGATGTTTTAGACCTGGAAGAGGGTGTATAGATCAGATCTTTTCCCTCCGCATGATCACGGAAAAGTTTTTGGCCCTAAACCAAAAAGTTTTCGGTGCTTTTGTGATACAATGTGAGCGGACCCTTGCTACAGGCTGTAAAGTCTCTTTACAGAGATCACTCAGCCTGTGTGCGAGTAGGAGCTGACATGTCACCCTGGTTTGACATTCAATCGGGTGTTAAGCAAGGCTGCGCTATGTCAGCTTGGTTGTTCAATTTGTATTTGGAGAGTTGTCTTCAAGGCGTGAAAGACAGTGATATGGGAGTGAAAGTAGTTGACCTTAAGGTCAATTGCTCGCTTTATGCAGATGATGCAGTACTCATTGCATCATCAGAATGCGATTTGCAGGCATTGGTAACCACTCTGAAAGATGGGTGTGAAAATAAGGGTCTAAACCTGAATGCAGATAAGACGAAGGTTCTGATATTTGAAAGAAATGAAGAAACAACAGAATGTAAGATCAACGTGAATGGTAAGATAATAGAACAAGTGAATGAAGTGGTATATTTGGGAAGTATGCTTAGCAGAGACGGGAGATACGAAATGGATATGGAAAGACGTATTGCTGCCGGTAACAGAGTTAACGGTGCTTTGGCTGCATTGTTGAGACGGCGAAACGTCAGCATAGCTGCACGTTTAGCTGTACACAATGCAGTTTTGCTACCGACGCTGTCATACGGCAGTCAAACGTGGGTAACGCAGAAGAAGACTGTAAGAAAGATGAATGCTGTGGAGATGCGATCTCTTCGCCGAATTTGCGGAGTCAGTTTAGCTGACCGAACCCGCAATGAAGAGATCCACAGAAGGGCAGGTACTAGCGAAGATAACGCAGTGGGAATGAAGAAGAACGTGCTCAGGTGGTTTTGGCACGTCGAACGAATAAGTGATGAAAGAATGGTAAAACAGATTTATAAAGGAAAAGTGAGCGGTAAGAGGGACAGGGGGAGGCCTCGAGCGCCCTTCGAAAACACAGTAGCTACGATACTGGAAGAAGGTCACGTAAAAGAGGTTAATGTCTGTGGTCGAGGCGAAAGAGGTATGCAGGGACCGTAGCGTTTGGCGCTCCGTCGTCTTTGGCTACCCCGCAAGGGATATGGCGTGAAGATAAGTTAAGTTAAGTTAAGTTATAAATTTAATTTTTTGTATTAAACATTCTTTCTAACCTTGACATTTGCACAACAATTGATATAATTGATTTATTTGATATACTCGTATAAAGTAATTTCTCACCTCGCTATTCAGGCGGTGGAAAGGTTCTATCAGTAATACAACTTGGATGCTATTGTTCAATAGCCACATAACAAGTAAAATAAACTTCTGTTTGGAGTAAGTCGATGTAGCTTTAAAACAATAGTTGAAGCGTTAGTTACTTGTGAATATCTTTACAATATCACAAGCGTTGAACTTTTTCATAGCCATTTTATTCATGAAAGTAACACTATTTGATGACTCTCATGACTAGTATTAAGAAGTGACTTTATACAATTAAAATATGTTATAAAATATTTTGTTTGTTGTTTGTGATATTTTAATGAAAAGTTTACTTACAATAAAGGTATATTTTTTGTAAATAATGCATTTTATTCAATGTAATAGGATTAAATATTTATTTCTTTACCAGATATTAAACAAAATACTCACCAAATTGCGGGTAGACTAACAATGAATTGTATATCGTAATAAGGATACGAATGACCATTTTGAATAATATCATTATTGAAAGCAATCCCTCTGTGTGTACTAGTTTAGTTACCACTTCACATATCGAATGATATGATCTAGATAGATTGTATATCTTTTTGTTGGCGCTGTGGCTGTCTGAGTTTAGTGAAAAGAATAATCAGTATTGATACCATTATAAAATATTTATGTAATTATAAATACTGTATGTCAAATGTATCCCAGTAGTATGTCATGAATATTGTTAAAAATTTTAAGGTTTAACTTTTTTATGAAGAACTCTAATTTGAAACGCGTTTATTATGTTAAGAACTAAGGTTAATTTTATCCCGTGGGACATATTGTTCTCGTGATTACTATAAAGTTCAATATGTAATAGGGTGCACAAGGAAACTAAAGGTGTCATCGCTCATTTTCAAAACTTTTCAACCCTTTGGTAGCGGTAATAAATACCGCTTCTGAAACCTTTGAAAGATGAGCCTCGTATTTACTTTCGGTAATGTATATAAATTTATTTTGATGTCACAAATTTACAAACTGAACTTCATTGTATATTCATTGTCGGTTTACTTATTTCTTTTGAGCAAATTGTTATTATTTAATCAAACTAATATTAATTAATAATTAAAACGAAATATCCGTTTACCGTTGTTATTGTTAACTGTACCTTCATGAACAGTGCACTGTGATAGTCTACGATTTATTTCTTTAGCGGTTAAACAAATAATTGTAGCGAGAAATAAATATTGCATTTGCAACATCAACATAATACTATGACCGAGTTGAATGGCGACACTCAAGCATATTGCTTCATCTGTAAAGAAATACATTAAATTGAAGTTATAATTAATGCGATGATGAAGAAAAAAGAAATTAGGATTATATCTGTAAACAAACATGTCAATATAGTAAATTTTCCTAAAAAGCCAGTACTATCGGTATGGAAACACCTCCGACGAAAGTCATTTTTTGTGGTACACGCTAAATCTTTTATCTGCTGGAGATTAAACATCTTTTCATTTTAACCCATTATGAAACCTGGTATAAATTTTCTATCCTACCAACCTCTACGTTCGGCCGATTGAGAACGCTCAATATATTTCTGGGAAGTGAAAGAAGGTGGCTCGTAAAGAAGAGTTTTGTCTCAAATACCTTCAAAGGCTTTTCCAACAGCCCGACTAATTTTTCGACCCTAAGATCATCGCGAGAGCCATATTGCTTGATTAATAGACATCCACGAGATAAGCCACGAGCTGACAGTTAACAATGCTCTTCTTTATTTTGTAAAACAGTAACAGGTAAGGAACAATTTTAAATACAGATTTAGCCAATTGTAAATATGAGCAAACTCAATCATACTTATAAGGAAGATAAATATAGAGCCCAAAAGAAATATGGTGCTGGAATGACTGATGCGGTAGACGCCGTCGCGAACGCATTTGAAGCGAAGCGGCGCAAGGCCAAACAGACGCAGCACTCGCAGCACCGTGGCCATCGCGCCGCTCACCTCGCACCCCACACGTGCTCTCTTCAACTTCACCAACATATTCACTGATGTCATATGTTTCATAACACACGTTAAAATAAACTCTAACAGTGTCACAAACAGCAAAACGATTCTATAGTAATTTAGATAAATTTTATAGATAAGGTATATTGTGTGTTTTATTTTATTACATGACTAACGAGTAGATGGCGGACCAATGTGGACATGATAATGGATGGTGTCGTTACCGATGGAGATCTGCAATTTTTTTAATTTGCAGATGCGTTACCTGTCATTAGCAAATGCAGGTCAAAAATACTAGAGGGGGGGAGGGAATTGTAATTTGGCTTTCTCAACCATCCCTTCCATGTAGCTTTATATTTTAAGGTGTTCTGTGATCCCGGGGGATCCACTTATAAAATGGTATTACTATTATAATATTTTATTTTAGTAAGGAACTATACAAGCGGTTTTAATTTTAAAATAACAGCATAAACTTATTTATTTACTTATTTAAACAACTTTGTTGCATACACAAATAATAACGTATAGAAAGTACAGAATCAGTAAAACAATAACCGATCTTATCACTAAAGTGATCTCTTCCAGGTAACTCACAATTACAAACATAACGATACTGATAGACGGGGAATACATATACGAATTATAATGTCATACCGATAATTTAATGCATTATAAACTTACGTACATAAGTAAATAAGTAATATATAATAAGATTTCAACACAGTACCTGACAAATTAAAAAAAAGTTAAATCTGACTCCATCGGCTGTGATCGGGTTAATCATAAGATGATGCTTTTGTGTATAGGTAGCATTTTTTATACTTTGTCACATTTGATTATTACCTTACCTTCAATACCCTTCCCAGTACCTGGCGTTTTGCTCAAGTCGTTCCTATCCCCAAAGTTTGTAATCCAACGCTTTTCTCACATTACAGTCCAATTCCCATACTTCCTTTTCTGTCTAGTTCTAGAGCGTATTGTTCTTTTCCAACTCTCACTATTTCTTTCCAAAAATACCTACTTACCTACCAATTTGCTATCCGCAGGGGTCACAGCATTGTTACGGCATTAACTTGTGTTATAGTATAAGGTTTGACAATGACAGCAAACAAATGACGATCCTGATAGTGCTTGAATTCTCAAACGCGTTTAACTCAGTTGACTTTGATATTCTTTTAGTTTCCCTTGAATCCATTAGTATCTCGTCAACAACTATTCACGGGTTAAAGTTTTACTCGTATGAACGCACACAATGTATTTGTGACAAGGAAAAACTACTGTTACATAGCCGTTTTAGGGCTGGTGTTTCGCAATCAGGTGTCTTATCTCTGTAACTTTTTTCTATGATAATAAACTGATCTTTCCTGGCCACATCATCTATATACTGATGATTACCAGCTTTACGTATCCACTCCTCTTAGATGATTTACATGATCCTGCACAAGGGAACCCGAGATATCGTCGTCTATCGGTAACTCAATTATTCGTCTACTTAAAATGGTTTCTTCCTTTTTGGGTAGAGTTCAAGATAAAATTAGCTTTCAGAATTATACACCAGTTAAATAATATGCATTTTTTTATCATCATCATTCTTTTATATTATAGTAAAAAATAATTTAAAGTTATTATTTATAGTCATAGTCATTATTTACATTGTTTACTTAATTTGTATGTAATTGTACGTATAATTCGTATAATGTTGTATGATTCAAATGTACGCTATTGGAAAATAACTACATAGTATGTCGTCATTGACATAATTGCCTGAAATAAAATAAAGATATCCAGGTTTGATATGAAACTTAAAATATCATGGGTAAAATCCTTAACATAATTATCTATCTTAGATATAAGAAATGTGAAACTCGTTTCTATTTAATAATCTATTTCGAAAACTGGTATCCGGAGAGTTTAAAATTCTAGGGCTTTTTTCTTCTGTTGCTGTTGTGGTAGCGGTGGTGGTTTCTGTGGCAGAAACATCGCAGATTTCTATATATCCGTTCTGTTTCCTAGGTTAGGTTGGATTTATGTCTATAGAATTGTTTGTTCAAGCTACGATGAGAAAAGTATTTTCTGTGTATTTAAAGAAACCGTTCATAACTTATAACATTTGAGGTTTTATCTTTCTTATTTTACTTCCAGTTGTACCTCAGTCTCATCAATGAAATCTAAATGTTCAATTGTCACTCCAGATCGCCTGTGTTTTGTCCCATTTGATATAATACTAATAGTGTTCCATCAACACTTTCAGAGTGTAAATGAACTCAATAGTCACTAGTGCAAGTGGTGAATGTAAGTTCTAAACTTTCATTAATACTAGGGGTGCCGTTTGCATATTGAGCGAAGCGAGCCCAGTGTAATGACTTATCGTTTCCCATTGACTTCAAGTGGATTTCAGTTTTTTGACATGACATTTTTGTTTTTTTTTACCTTTTTCATATTTTTTTTTCTAAAACCATCACCTGTTGTGTGTCTTTTTGATTGCAAAATTTCATAATTTTCCTTCAAGTAGTTTTCGAGCCTATTCGTGACAAAGAATGTGAAAAAGTAGCATGAAGAACGCTACGCTCGCTACGCTCGCTTCGCTCAATTAATATACTTAACCTACTACAAACGTTTCTCTTAAAATCCTCATCCATCCTCATGCTTTACGGAATGTACTTAACTTTTTGTTAAGTTTTTACCTAAAATTCAAGGGTAATTATTATAACCGTTGTAATAATCCCAATTATCTGCAAAAATATAAAGTATTGATAAGCTGTTATAACACACGCATATTAAAAAATACAGATGAAATTTTTTAAAATATACCTTTATGAGGGCAATTTATTTTTAATGTGTCCTTTAATTTTATAAGGGTAAATCGAATCAGAAAAAAACAACACAAAATTACAAACCACACTTATAACAGGTCTTGCCAAGGTGAAAATTTGTAATGCTGAATGCGGTATATCATTTAGCAACAACTGCTTAAAAAATTCCTTAATTTCATTATTAACCGGATCTCTTTCTGATATTATGTTACACATCATTTGCGCCACGAATAACCGTATTCTTTTAATCTAAAATAGAACAGCATAATATATATATATATATATATATATATATATATATATATATATGTATATATATATATATACATATATATATATATATATATGTGTACTCTGAATGTGGGACAATTGTTGATATATAACTTCACTATAGATAATACAAGCAAAATCTGTACATTTATAATTTTTTGCAAAAGAAATTATGTATTTAGTACTTATAAGTCTGATCTTTTTTTGTCTGTTTATTTTTTCACGCACTACGGCAAAACTATTGGACGAATTTTGATGGCATGTGATATGGTTAAAGGTTAGGTTAAGGTTAATAAACTTCAGAAATGTTGGTCATTTTAACAGGAAAACACAAAAATTTTGTTATGGTATGTTATCCTCAATTCTCTTCTTGCAGCACATCTATGATATGTTGGAAATTTTCAATATTCATTTTTATGCGGATGTTACCACTGGGTAAGCGGTATATTGCGGGCCTGCGGGACTCTCGAGAAAACGTCGAGGAGTACCGAAAGAAACTTGTATCTTCTATAGAGACCTCCTTGAGGATGATCTCAGGATGGGGTGAACCGAACCTCGTTTAGTATTATTTCGAGAGCACTCCTCTCAATGCCTTGCCAAGTATCTGTCTGTCTGTTTCGTGGACAGGTTAGCTTCTATGAAATTGAGAGTGATCCATAGAGCAAGGCAGTATTTCAACTCCGGCCCCAAATGGAGTATTGTTCTCATCTCTCTCCGGATCTCCACAATATCCATTTCTAGCGTTTGACCGCTTACAACAGTGCAGTCCGAATTGTCGGGTACCCGTTGCTCTGTAAACGGTTGGACTCTTTGGCATTGCGTAGAGACGTTGCTTCTTTGTTAGTATTCTATCGCATTAATAATGGGGAATATGCCGAAGAGCTATTTGATATTATGCCTACCGCCGAATTTTATCACCGCACAGCAAGTCATCGCCTGCAATACCGTCGGTATCACCTGGATGCATGGCGATCATGTACTGTGCGGTTTTCAAGGACCTTTATTTCACATACCATTAAGAAGAACAAATTGCCTTCGAATTATTTTCAACTCAATACGGCAAGGGTATCTTAAAAAAATGTGAATACCGCCACTTCCAAGACCGGCAATGCTCTTACGATTCCCCGATGTTTTAAGAGTTCGTGGGCGGCGGTGATCACTTATCATCAGTGACCAGTACGCTCGTTTGCCCTCCTCTTACATAAAAAAAATAGTAGTGTAGCCATCATAAACTCAATTCCACATTACATGTGCAGTTATCTTTTAAATGTATGTATTTAGTAGGGTACCTGTGTAGGAAGTGTCGAACTGTAACTTAATTATTAATATTATTTACCTTCTCTTGTGCGTAGTGAAACGGTTCAATAATTAACATAATTGTAATTATTTGCTGAATAAACCACGTTATTTGTATAATAAATTTGATAAATACCAAGGAACCATCTGCAAAAGTAAAAATATTATGCTGCGGGTGGGTCAAGTTGATGTGACAAGCCAATAATAATAAAGATCTATTCATATATTCACTGTTTATGAGTAATTAATTTAACCTTAACACGAGAATTAAATACTATTAATTTTTAACAAGTTATGTAAAATACATTACCTCGATGCAAAAATAAAATTCTATACCATGTAGACACAATATTTGAAATGAAAGCTACAAGTTGTAAAAACAACAAAATATTATCCGAATTATTTAACTCCCTCAAGGCGTCGCATGCCAACACGTAAGAGTTCTTTATTAGGCAGATCCTTTGGGCTAATTTCTGTCTCTTTATATTATTGATATCTTCAAAAAGAATGAAAATATATATTATCAAAGTTATATAAAATTTAACATTACACTTAAAGCTACAGTTTATAATGATTAAACACAGTGTCATAACAATTAAAGGTTACTTGAAGCATAAGTCAGTAAACACATTCATTCGTCAATTTGCACGTTAACATCTTTTTTATATAAATGACAATATAGTAATGAAAAATATTTATCTGATGTGATATTGTGGTAACGAATTTCTTACTTTAATATTTAATACCTATACTACTATAAATTCAATATCTGTTGCTTCTGTCTATCCGTTTTTGTATATATTTGTGATAATCTTATGATAAACAATGTTTTTGACACTTTTGTCTGTCTTCCTGTCTAACTGACTGTCTGTATGTCTTTCTATGAATCAAGAATCGTTCGAGGGACCTCGACAAAAAGTATAATATACTAAAATCTGTGATGGAGTAAAAGATAAGCCATTATATCTGTAAATTATATTTATTTTTAAATTTAAAATATTTATTATGTACCTGTTTCATTTCACTTGAAAGATTAGAGCTAGCCGTCTGTCATGGTATGGACATATTATGAGGAGAGATGAAAAGTATATAACCAATAGAGTGCTGGGTATGGTAGTGAAGAGATGGATAGGTAGAGGACGGCCGAAGAAAAGATGGATGAATTGCGTGAAGGATGATATGAAGAAGAAGGGAGTGTGTATAGAGATAGTGTGTATAGACGAGTAACAGGAGAGTATGGAAGGAAAAAACAAATTGCGCCGACCCCAAAATTGGGATAACGATAGGAAGATGATGATAGTGTATTTCATTTCATTTCATTGCTCCCAGGGTGATAAGAAATAAAAATAACGCCGATAAAGTCGCGGGTACAGATTAAACTTTTAACATTTCCATCAATATCGAAATAATCATGAGAGAAGTCACAGTCAATGTTAGTATTGTCATATGTATGATATTAATGGCTGAAGTCAAAGGCACATCATAATTATATCATATGTTTAAACATCGGTAAAGCCAATAGAAGCCAATGTTTTAGGTAAACATGTAAGTGAATGCAATGCTAGAAGTCAGCCAGTTTGACGGTAAAACTGTAGCGGTAGGCTCAAACTAAATAAAAATTTAAACATCTATTTATTAACATCTCAACTGATTGATTCAAAGAACTATATCATTGCTTACTTGGCAAGATGTGATCCACCACACCGATCGTGTCAATGGTCTTGTTTATAGATTCCAGTCGATTATTGACGCTGTCTTTCGTAATATAGCAGTATTTAGTGTTTTTTTCTAGTTGAAAATTCAAAGTCAATATAAATATCAAAATAAATATCAAAATTCAAAGTCAACATAATATAAATATCAAAATTAATATTCAACAAACGACCATTTGTGGTAGTTAAGCAATTTTTGTAATTAACAAAAAAAAAAATACTGATAAATTTTATTATAAAAGTAACGTTAGTAAAGTTAAAGAAGCCGCAAAGGTTTTTGAGGTTTTTATCATTTTATAAATATCAACTAATAAGTACACTTTACAAACCATGGTCGATCATTTTAATGAGTTCCTGTTGAAGTACTGTCTGAATTGTTTCTAGTGCATCGTTGATGCACAACGCAGTATACAAAAACTGCATTTGAAGAACGTTTGAAATCGTGACTTCTATCAAATAAATAAAGACATCGTTTCCTAAGGCTGCAAGTAAGATAGATAAAAAGGTACCAACATATCAGTTATAAAATAATCGGTTAAAGTAAATCTTACATTTGGTGTAGATGAGATCATCGAACAATTTTAATAAGTATGTTCCAACTGTGAATATAACCATATACATTACAACTCGACTGTTCGTTATATTTGTTCCATCGTTTTGCAGGTTTCGTTTGATCTATAAAAATACGATTTATATTAAGTCATCTGTTTTTGCTACAGACGCTTTTAGACTTACCTGTATTCACTAAGAGTACAGTACTAATTAAGGTGTATGTGAGGTAGGTACTAGGTCACTGAATAAGTTTTGCAATACAGCCATATTTATTAGTCTTTCAAAAAAATTTCCATTGCAATTTATACACTAGAGTTACACTTATATACACCTGAGTTTACGTTTCCTAATTTTCGAACAACCCTATTTTGTTTTTATCTTTTGACGATACATCAATATAGTAAAGCCAGGTTTCGTCACCCTTAAGGATGTCGTTGATCTGACGCGAAGTCCCATTTTCGTAAATCTTTAACATTTTATTACACCAAATTACTCTCACCTCTTTTGGTTCAAGGTCACCCCACGACCCGCAGTGTACCAACTTTTCTTACTCAAGGATATCATGTAATATCCTATGAACACTTGGTGCACTAATCTGTAAGACCTCTTCTATCTGTCTATAGGTAATATGACTGTCTGCCTTAATCAATGACTGGACTTTCCTTATAATTTCCAGAGTAGTTGATTCTATAGGACGACCTGATCTCGGAGCACCACTAACACTGAAGTTACCGCGTTCAAATTCATGATACCACAGGTAAAAAGTTGTGCTATGAGAACACTTTTCTTGAAGTACAATTTTCATTTCCTCAAAGCAATTATATATAGATAGGCAACGCATAAAATTGTAGCGAATAATTACAACTAACTCGTCTCTCGACCACTCAGTAATTTTTCACTATACAAAAACATATAACTTTGTAATGCAATTATACACAATTATTTATTATGGCTACCTACAAGTTATGAGTTGTAATTTATAAAAAATATATGTGCATGTACCCTCTGTTTATAGAACCTGTGTATTGCAGAACTTATCTAGTGACCTCCGTAGTTACTGCGTATACCGTTTTTTCATGACGGCGCTTGCAGCAGTGCCGAAATTATTAATAACATTGGCTATTGTTTAAGAGTATTAATACCTTATTAATTGTTGTATAACAAATCATATATATTTTTATTCTAGTTTCATTGGTAAGCACTGCGTAGCTAATCATAGCTACTATAAAGCTGACATTGAGAGCTTCAATTACAGATATTTTATAGTCTTCTTTATTGCAAGTGACAATGACGACATAACTGTTACATAGATTTAGCAGTTCTAAAAAATACAAAGAAATATTTAAACAGTAATATATATATATATATATATATATATATATATTTACATATTTATAGTATACTATAATTAGTAATTCGTCACTTATTATACCGAAGAATAATATGTAAGATAAATACAAATATCTTTAGGGGTGGAGTTCGAATTTAGATTACAGTTATTCAAAGGTTTTTTTTTAATTTCTGAATAGTAATATTATTTACATGAATAATGTATTTATACTAACGGAAGACAGCTGCTATAAAAACACTAATTATTTGCAACAGCCGTGAGATGTATATGAATGTGATGTTTTGGGTTACAGAGCAGCGGATCGGAGCAAGGCAGCACATTCTCGAAAGACGCAGTACAAAAATCAGATCATTGCTTAAAATCCATCGCTTCTTGATCTGCATTTTCTGGTTTAAACAATATTTTTTAATTATTAAACTTAATATATAATTATATATATAAATATATAGTAAACTACAAATGTAAGACCGGTTAAAAACCAATATAACAATCGGGTTTGAACCCAAAAAATCGGTATAAATCCGAAATAATTATGTTTTTCTTAATTATTAATTATTTATTACATTTTCTTGATTTGGTCGAAGTAGGCATATAACGTTCGTCTGACCAATTACCGTATTAATTACCTACCTAAGTTATAAAAACTCTATTGATAAGTAAAAACCTTATTTTGGTAATTAAACATTTTTTCATTGTTTACAAACGATATAAATAATCAATTTGATTCGGTTTAAAACTAAACATTCATCGTGTTAATTTACTGTCTGTAATATAATATAACATAATAGATTCCTGCAATCTTAAGACGTTAGGTAGTTTCTATTGATTTTTTACGAATTAATTAAAACGAAACATGATGTTTGGTCACCAAAAAATGCAAACAATAAAGTGTAAGACATAGTTTTATTTATGTACGTGTTTTATACTTAAAACGGTTTATTTGGGGTATTTGGTATAACACGTTTTAAATCAGTTTTTTACATCTGTATTCAACGAAACAGATTTGGTCAAATGAATCTGTTGTTTCGGGATGCTTATCTGGTTAAATGACAGGATCTGCCGTTTAGGAGTTCTTATTTATGAGATCAGAGATTGGTGGAAACGCACCTTGAACAGTAACATAAACTAATCAAAAAGATTAAACGAAATCTATTTTTCTTAACGCTAAGAGGTCTCTTACCTTAAGCCTTTAAAGGGATGGGTGAACTTATTGTGAATGCAGAGAAATACAATCCTTGGCAGAGTTGTGTACACAATTAATTTTGTTGTAAAATATGTACTAATTTCAAGGTTTATTTTGTGAAAGCTATAATTTATTCACATTATTAACTCTATCAATCTGTTATCTCAATCAACTGAACCGTATTTCAAACTATAATTTGTATTTATAACTATTTATTAATTTTAATTATATCTATAATAATATAGCGCGTTAAAATTGAATGTTTTACATGTTACTTTGTCACAGTTATTTAAAAAAATATTATTTATAGAACAATTTGTGGCAGATATTTAAAATCACATGAAAGACGCCTCACTCTCTCCTAGACAAAGTCCTGTATCCAGGGGGTATAATGGAAACGCAAAATGGTTTTTATAAACTTAATTTCTCCTACTGTTAGAAAATGAAAATGTTAAAAATTTTTGTTATTTTTATTTCAAAGCTTATACATTCTGAGGATGTTATAAAATATTTAAAGACTTTACTTGATAAGAATACCTCTGACTTATAATATTTGTATGTGAGGGATATCTGTATAAGTGATTTCAACAAAAGAGTTAACTGTCTGTTTCTTTTGACCTAATGAATCATAGTTTCAACTACTACGATATATGAAGACAATTCTAAGTCGATTTATATTACAAATGATATCCTTAATTCAGAAGATAAGATAAAGGAAACTTGGGATGTTTTATCAAGTGTTACTGGGAAAATTAGGGCTGCCAATGGACCTATAAGGATAAATTTTATAATATAGAAATAAATACAGATATAAATGTGGCGGCTATTTGTAAAACTTTCGAATTGCAATTCCAATAACAGTCATGCGTAATTTAAATTCTTCATTATCTGATGCAATCGCCGACTTGACTAATAACGTCAGAGTCAGTATTGAATGTTATGCTTATAAACCTATTTCATGAGATGAAATGGTTATAACATTTAGAACCTTAAATATGAAAAAAAACCCGGTTATTTTTGGGGTATGTCAGTTACTTAGCACTATTGATAATTATATTGATATAAATGTTTTTGCCCCACAATTGTTCTTAATTTTCAACAAATCTATTAAAACCGGTATATTCTCAGATTTGATGAAAAACTGTAAACTGTATTTCCTTTGTTTAAAAGTTGCCATAAACTTGAACTTGGAAATTAAAAGCCTCTGTTTAAACCACCCCAAGTAAGATCTTCACAGAAAATTTTCTAAACCAAATGGCAAAATTTATTTATAGCAATAAAATCATGCATAGTGAACAATATGGTTCACCAAGGGTAAACAACTGATGCGGTTGCCACAATCTTAATCACATTTACGACGCATGGACGAAGTCGCATAATGCAAGCGGGTTGTTTTGCGATTTGTCCAAAGCCTTGGATTACGTAGACCATCAAACATTACTATGTAAACTCAACCACTATGGTGTACGTAGCGCTGCGCTAGATCTTATTGCTTTTTAGCTAAATCAAAGAGTCCAGACAATTGATGTAAATTCTAAATCGACTGGTTCTCAACTAAAGAGGGGTGGATCCACAAGGATCTTTTCTTGGCCCCTTTTTATTTTTAAATTATGTTGCTGACTTGCCTTTATTCGGGACAGGTTTACAGGTATATGTGACACAATTACTGGTAACACCTCACTTATTTTTTTAATTTAGCGTTATAGGCCTAAATATGACGAAGTAAACAGTACTCTGTCACGTCGTCTTCATTGATTCGAAATTAATAAAGTAGTTTTAAATGCCAAGAAACCTGAATGTATAGAGTTTACATTTCCTAATGTAAAAAGTCTAAATTGCAACCCTCTCCTTAACGATGAAGTGTTAAAATTGACTGAGTGAACAAATTTCTTAGATATAACTTAGATAAACAGCTCCAGTGAAAACCCCATCTCTCAACACTCGCACCCAGACTCAGCTCAGCCGTCTTTGCAATTAGCAAGATATTTTAGTTATTTTCATAATACTTTGTCTTACGGTATTTTACTATGAGGCAGAGCTGCCTCAATTAATTCTATGTTCATTTTACAAAAAAGAGCTGTGCGAGTTATTTATGACTAAAATGCTCGAGATTCCCTGAGATATGTTTTTAAAGTAATTGGAAATTCTTAGAGTAGCTTCTAGATATATACTTAATAACATATTAAAGTAATTGGAAATTCTTAGAGTAGCTTCTAGATATATACTTAATAACATATTAAAGTAATTGGAAATTCTTAGAGTAGCTTCTAGATATATACTTAATAACATATTAAAGTAATTGGGAATTCTTAGAGTAGCTTTTAGATATATACTTAATAACATATTAAAGTAATTGGAAATTCTTAGAGTAGCTTCTAGATATATACTGAATAACATATTAAAGTAATTGGAAATTCTTAGAGTAGCTTCTAGATATATACTTAATAACATATTAAAGTAATTGGAAATTCTTAGAGTAGCTTCTAGATATATACTTAATAACATATTAAAGTAATTGGAAATTCTTAGAGTAGCTTCTAGATATATACTTAATAACATATTAAAGTAATTGGGAATTCTTAGAGTAGCTTTTAGATATATACTTAATAACATATTAAAGTAATTGGAAATTCTTAGAGTAGCTTCTAGATATATACTGAATAACATATTAAAGTAATTGGAAATTCTTAGAGTAGCTTCTAGATATATACTTAATAACATATTAAAGTAATTGGAAATTCTTAGAGTAGCTTCTAGATATATACTTAATAACATATTAAAGTAATTGGAACTTCTTAGAGTAGCTTTTAGATATATACTTAATAACATATTAAAGTAATAGGGAATTCTTAGAGTAGCTTTTAGATATATATTTAATAACATATTAAAGTAATTGGAAATTCTTAGAGTAGCTTCTAGATATATACTTAATAACATATTATTTATACGCCAATAAATAAATAATTATATAAAAAACAGTGATAGATACACAATTAATACAAGAAATAAAATAAACTAGTAACACCTAAATTTCGTTTTCAAAAATTTAACAAATCCTTCATTGGCTCGAGTGTACACACATATAATAAAGTTCCTCAAGATATTTTAGACCTTCTCTTACATATTTTAAATTTGATATCAAATCGTATTATTACATAAATTACATTATAACCTTCAAGAGTTTTTAGTGGATCGAAATGTGTGAAACCTAAATTTATGACCCTTTTTCAGTGAAGATAATATATACATCTAATATTGTTAAATTTCTTCTCAGCAGAGTAGCATTCCGAACCGGTGATACGTACTGACTACACTGTCATTTTTTATTGTAATAACTGACGATTCAAAAGTGCGTGTAAATGATTACTTGAACGAAGATATTCACGAACGAACTTTGTTCGTTCTGTACTGTTTTCACTTTTCTCGGATGGATGTATGTATGGATGTCAGTGGACAGGAAAAAATTTCATTACTGTCGAGAGATGGCGCTGTTTATAATTTGCTGATTTAGTTTATTTTCATATTTAATTATATTACTATTTTGTATTATTATTAATCACACTTTTTTGTAACGTTTTAGTAATTATGAATAAACATGTATTTAACATTATCTTTTCTTCAATAAATAATAATCATTTTACTTAATAATTAATTGTTTTTTTATTAACATTTATAATTTCGTCAAAGTTCGTTCGGGAAATACCCTTGGTATTTGCATCTTCACTGGTTTGTAATTGAATTTTATTATTGTCAAAACAAGCAATATCTAGAAGAAGGTCTCAATAAAGATAATTTATAAACCATATAAGAGAGCGAGTCAATTCTTAAGACAACTTAAATGTTGCATTCCTTTGCAATGTGCATCTTAATATATAAAACACAAAGACACTCACTGACTCATTCATCGCTCTACAGCTCAAACCGTAATACCTAGAAAGCTGAAATTTGGACACAAGACCCCTGTCATATTGAATAGGTGCAATAAGAAAGGATTTTGCAAAGGTCCAAACCGTTCCAAAGTACATAGTCGCCCTTGCCTCCTTCGCCTCCTTCTGCCCTAATGATTATGTTTATAGCATCTCAACCCCACCAACCCTCTGGTTATAAAGGTTGAGCCGCTATACATGTGGTCCAGGTTAACCCCGGTTACATGGATCCTTGGTACGGCAGATCTGACCTCCGAAGTCATCCGACAACGGCACTATTAAGCCTAGTAAGCTCGCAAAGCTATCGGTCATAGACAAGTCCAATCGCGACCACCCTGCTACCTTTTTTCCATGAAAGGTTCCGGAGCTGTACGGCACGCTCACTTCCCGTGTGATTTCTCACACTAGCAATAACTTGCTGAGATCGTCAGAGAGGCCAACTACCAGTTTCCTAGCTGGTGCCGGAGCTGTACGGCACGCTCACTTCCCGTGTGATTTCTCACACTAGCAATAACTTGCTTAGAACGTCAGAGAGGCTAACTACCAGTTTCCAGCTGGAGCCGGAGCTGTGGGCACGCTCACTTCCCGACAGGCGATCGGGCCGCAAGTCTACCCTATACTACAGTCGGGTGACCGGATAGATGCTAGCTCATCCATCTAACCTCTAAGCAGGAGGCTACCCGAACTGCAGGGACCCCCGAAGGAACTCTGCTTATGGACCGTTCCAAGCCCCGAAGTAAAAGACCGCAGCAGCCCTTTGCCTTAGGCTGGTCAATTACCTCTCGCTGCGCACGAGATCCGACGAGCCCCCGACAACTGTGGGAACCCAGACGAACAGCGCCGAACCTCTACAGCTAACCACATTACCACTACGAATCCAACACCAAAACCGGTAACCCGGCAGTATACACGCGCAAGCGCATGCGTCGCTGCCGGAGGGCTTAGGTACCGGGGTCCCGTAGTACCCTGATCTTAGCAGCTGACCCGTAGTTCAGCTGCAAACTATCTACCGCCGGGTATCTCAGTAGATATTAGTTCGTTCCAAAGTACAGCTAAAAAACTGCAAAAAATATAACGCGCCTGTTTGATACCTAATACAAAATCCCCGGGGATGTCTGTGTTTCGTCATCTAGGCCGGACTTATTCCTGTATTCAAAACAACTAAGGCGCGTTATACTTGTGGAGCTTACTGTACCCTGGGAAACAAACATACCCAAAGATCATACATTTAAGCTTAACAAGTATTACGAACTGTGTAACGAACTGATCAGGAATAAATTTATAGTTAATTTGTACGCTGTAGAAGTAGGAGCGAGAGGTATAACAGCAAAATCTCTCTACAACTTATTTAAGGATCTCGGCCTTTCTAGAACGATCATCAGTTCATTTCTGGAACGTATTTCAAAGGCGGCTTTAGTAGGTTCTTACGATATTTGGTTAGGTAGGGAGAGGAGCGTAAACAGTGAAGGTGAGCGTGTATGCGCATAGTAAAGGGGCCCCTTAAACCTACATCTGGGTCGCAAGTCCCAGGCATTGTTTGCGCTCCTCTTCTTGCAACGCGATGGGCCCGGCACCCGCACGGTGAATCCATGGAATGCTAAGAAGCTTCGTCTCTGGTGTGGAAATTCAAACAAAATGTTTGATCACTTTCGCCGTCGGTTGCGAAGCACGGGTAACCTGCTAGTTAGTATATAAACTTGATTGTGACTTGCGATACTTCGGATAAAGAGAAAAATCAATACTAGAATTAGGGAGCATATATCGGATGTAAAAAATATGTGAACGTCAGTCTGCAGTGTGTGAACATACAATAGACTAGCCCAACCATTATCCTTGAATTGATTATCCAAAGGACCTTGCTTGTGAAGTTATATACAATTATTTTCTATGGTTGGAATTTATTTAACACCTAGGATTCTCTTATGAAAGATATAAAGTCCTAAGAATCCTTCTATAACTAACCGTTGGAGGTATATGACAAACTAGCAGGTTACCCGTGCTTCGCGACGGACGGGGAAAGTAGAGAAGAGAGGGAGCGGGGGGTAAACTTTGCAGTTTTTTAGCTGTAACTTTGGAACGGTTTGAACCTTTGCAAAATCCTTTCTCATTGCACCTATTCAATATGTCAGGAGTCTTTTGTCCAAATTTCAGCTTTCTAGGTATTACGGTTTGGGCTGTAGAGCGATGAATGAGTCAGTGAGTGAGTATCTTTGTGTTTTATATATTAAGATTAACTGTCTTAATGACAACATCTCGTCTTCTCGTGACACATTTGCTGCAAAAAAATTGAAACATCGACTTCAAATTAAAATATAACCAATGTAAACGAGTTAAACCCGTAAAATAGTTTTATTTAAATGTGTACAGACCGCGAAAACTCGGAAAACATAATGCGTAAAATGATATGCAGCGATCGCTACCAGTTTACTTCAAGATGTGTAATTTAGACTTTAAATATGGCGTAAAAAATATTTGCCACCTGAGCTTGGTCCGCTGAGTATCAGTCGCCAGCTCTCCTCAAGTTCGTGTCAAATAATTTGCGGACAATTAAAAATATCTAATAATTACTGTTAAATCCCAAAAAAAACAAATATTTATTACGAACAAAATGAGAAAAATCTCATTTTTATTCCTATAATACAAAAAAGGGAACGTATCGCAGAATCAAGAAATATCCGAGTGTTGGCACAGTGGCGTTAATACTTGTAACATAAAACTATTATTTATAGGTTTATAAGTTATATATTTGTTGGTATTTCTACATTCATGGAAAATCAATTCATTGAAATATTGAAACTGTCAAGGTATATCTCTTAATGTGTCATTCTGAATATCGTAAAAACATAAAACAAATCCTGATTGATTTAACAATATTTATCATATGTCAGTTAAATGTGGGTAAAATTAAAATATGCCATAGTAAAATACTGTTGTATGTTTGGATAATAATGAGTTTAAAAAACGTAAACCGTGACACTCACTAGAATTTGACACTCATATCACGTAATTAATAGTTAATACCATGACCATGTCGTGACGGAACTAAATAACGTAGAACTATTCAATTGTCATGTGGATGCAATCAATTCCACCAATCACCGTTAAGTAAAAAAAAATAAACATCTTCATCATGACAAGATCAGGTATATAGTACACAAACAATTTGTTTTTTATATATTGTTATTACCTCGGCTCCTAAATGCTTTTAGCGCTATACCACTCCTATCAATGAAATAGCGTAGCTTCATTTCGCTTGACATAAAGTTTCTGTATTTGTTAATATTATATTTCTATGTATTGATATTTGTTTCTTTACTGTACTTGCTAGGTATATTATAAATGCTCCACATAATTGGAATAATAATTAATTTATATAGTTGTTTTTAAATAATTTTTAATATAATATTAAGTTATATCTTTCAGGACGTTGCGAAGTCTCACTGGCAACATTGATATTAGCTACTGGTGTCAGCCCTAGTCTCAACTCTCAAAGGTTTCACATTGTCTGTGGTACACATCATACGACATTAGCTGTCAGTTAGTTATTTTTTAATTCATTGTGTTTATTACGCAGAAAAATGTTATGATTACAAAAACGCGAAAATGGGTGCGAAAGATTCAAAGCTTAGTTTTATATCATACGACGATGCGGTGAAACGAGGTATTCGGTGATATAAAATCTTTAAGTGTTTTCTAATACAAAAAAATCACATATAAAATATTTAATTTACAGTGACTGATAGTGAGTTAAGGCGTATTCGAGAAGCATTTAAGAGATGTGCTGGAGCAAACGGTTCTGTGTTAAGTTTCGAAGCATTCGTTCAAGAAGTTTTGTGCGATGGAGTTCCATTCGAAGTGGCGGAGTGGTTGTATCAGGCCTGTGGGGGTACGAAGCGCGGGATCACGTTCAAGGACTTACTGCGTGGTGTTGTTGTTCTTACAAAGGGAAATATAGAAGAAAAAATAAAGTAAGGAATTTTTCAGAAACATACCAATTAAAATAGTAGTATAATAAAATAAATTATATTCAATTTTTATTACCACTTTATTTATTCCTTTTATGTACTATCATTGTCCATACATAAAGTAGTGATGTAATTAAATTTTTAAAAGTTTCAAAATTGATTTGTAGGTTTCTCTGGACACTGTATGTTAATAACCAAAGTGATAATGGCACATATATATACAAACGAGACTTTGCCAAAGCCCTGCACCTTGAGAACACATCTTTACCAGTAAGCGAATCTCACCAAACCTTAGAGATATTAACGAGCCTCTTTGGGTCATGCGAGAGGGTCACCTTCGACCAGTTCAGATCTTGGCTACTCATACACAAAGATGCCACTGTGCTCTCCAAGTGGTTGTTGTTTGATAGAAGCAGTGTACCTCAAGATTTGGAAACACCAACATTTTATCAGAGCTTAGCTGGAGTCACACATTTGGAGGAAAGGGTAAGTTCATTTGAATCTCTTATGTTTATTATTAACCTTGATAGGTTCAGGATTGCACAATACTTAATAAATATCGTAGATTTCATCAATATTAATTAATTATTATCAATATGTCAAGTTAATAAATAGCAATTCAGAAATTTTATCAATAAGTAGAGAAATAAATACTTATAAGAATCAAATAAATAACTTAAATCACAAGTATTCTAATAAGCATTTAGTCTCAAATATAATTGGATCTTATTAGCTTCTTAGTGAATTAAGTTTAAAACATTAATAACATCATAAACTTAAATTTTAGTCACAGTTTAATCAACAAACTTCTAAATAAGATAATTCCAATATCTTTCAAATCAATTATCGGCATATTAGTATCCCAGTATAGGTATTGTTTTAGTAAAACTTATAGACATTTAAAAATCAATGTAATTCACACTTATTATAAATTATGATTGGTAATATAATATTATATTGCGCTATAAATTTATAATGGAAACAAAAAAATATATTTGAATTACAAGTTACTGTTAATAACAATCTATAAGAAATACTGAATATATTGTGGACAGATTTTTGAATTGATTACGATGGTTCTAGTTGTTTGTGCATTGCTCAATGCTCATTAAATATATTGATGTTTGTGAAACAATAGGTTTCTTGAGTTCTTCGCACAGCAGGATGCATTTGGCACACTCATAGCCTTATTAGTGTCTTTACAGAAGGGCGTATTTTATTAAGTATGGTATCAAAATAAGTACTCCCCCACTCCCATTTGAAGTGATCTCTGGTATTGGAAAAAATATATATATAATATATATAAAAAAATATATATAATCAACTTGATTTATTAAACGCTAAAAGATAAATGTTACAGGAAACTTAAAATGCAATAAGATTAAATAATTAATCATTCCGTTATGTAATTGTGAATTGATATTATCAATACAACTTTGTATATAAGTGTAATGATAAAAATATGTTAATCCTTATTGAATATTAATTCTAAGGAGACTTCAACAACAGCAATAACATTTTTGAGATTGGAATATTTGGAACCAATCATATCCATATAAATAAAATTTAAATGTCTGTTGGTAAATCAAAAATAACAGCTTTTCACTAAATGTATACACAATAAAACAATTTTATATTTTCTTGTCTGTCTGTTACCTGTTTGGTCCGGGTAATCTCTGAAACTGCTGGACCAATTTTAACATAACTTTCACTAGCAGCTAGCTGATGTTATAAGTAACTTAGACTTGGGACAACTTAGACATTAACTTAAAGTCAAAAAATTAAACTTAATAATTTTATTAAATTAATATTGCCGCCCTTGATATTTTTAATGTTTAATTTTATGTAATTAAGATCATGCTATATTGACTGTATGCACAGACATACATAAACCACACTGATACATTATGTAAACATATAATTACCTAACCGTAGGCGTATCTTATCTCAATGTAATTATGCCAATAACCTCAAGTTTTTTTTAAATTTGTAACATCAATTCTGATTGACTTCATTTATGTTATATTGCATTGCTAAATATAATAAAACACTGAAATTGATGCACAAATTTTATTATAAATATAATTTATTATACATAGATGAGAACATTGAAATAGTGAAGTATGTAATCAGTCTGATTATGTAACTTAAAATTGGTGATTAAGTAAATAAAGCAAGTTCAAAACAGCTTAAAAACTTCCATTTAAGTGACACTTTACGAAATCAATATTCAATCATTTCCACATAACTGCTTATGAGTTTATATACTAAATATTTTGTATTAAACAGTTTTCATTTATTATAACATATTATCTTTTAGGAATCTTTAGAGAAAAATTTTGGTTTGTTCAAAATGTTATAGAAATTTTTGTTTAAACCTTGACACAACTCTGGAAAACTTTATTAACTAAGATCCGCTAACCGTACGCGGCGGGTCTTGAGCTGAGCCCCTCTCTTTTCTTCTTTTCTTGATAACTTTTAAAAGGCTAAACATTTTCTCAATCTATTAGCTAATTATCTTGTCACATTCAGGAGACAACTAAACACAAAAAAAGGTCTCCCAAACGGTTAAGAGCTTCGCTTACGCTCAGCTCAATTATATTTTCCAATTGATAGCACTACTTCATTTTAAGAAATTACGTTAAAAACTACGCGCCAATCACTAGTTTAACAACGGGGTTTTCATTTCCTAGTTGATATAACGTTCTATAAGTTGTATAAGAAAATGAAGTGAGGCATGATCAAGTAGTGTTACATATGACAACACTAAATAGAACCTTGGTTTTTCCATTCTTCCACATATTAGTCTTGAGGAAAACATGCAATGTGGTAATTTGTAAACAACTTTGAGAACTACTTTCTTATTAACTAGAATTTGCTCACGACTTTGTCTATGAATATGAATATAATAACAAAAAAACTCTTCCTAAATATATATTTTTATTTACGGTGTTTTACAAGGAGAGTATTACTAGCGACCTGTGTCCACAATTAGTAACATAGCAAACGGTAAATGGTTTTGATATACTAGTTTAACATACTAAATATACATTTGGTTAAAATTCAAATGCAAGATTATGCCGCCTCGCAATGTTTTGTTTCTAATATGTCAAAAGTGCCATATTATGTCATAACAAAGTAAAATAAAGTCAACTGTCAAAGTTTTTAGCTTTTTTCGTTATGCTCGAATACAGATAATACATATGATATATTGATTTTGAAATGTTTTTTTTTTTATCTCAAACAGAAAAACTATTTTAATATACCTTTTTTGTAATTACCTACAAACTAAAAAATATCTTTTTTGAAAATAAGTTGAATTGGCATGCGATTCTCATCTTTCACCAGCTGGTATGTAATCTTATCGCGGCAAGGTTAATTCAGTTCAATTAAATTGTAATAATCTGATAATTTTACAGATATATATCTAACTTTTTATCCCACCAAATATTAAGTTGAAGTAATATATATATATATATATATATTCTTATAGTGAGAATTGGTATTATTCGTGTGCAAATAAAAAAAAATCCTCAATTTATTTAAAGGTCTATTTTCCTGTTGGTCATCGTTTCGGTATTTTAGACTGTGACTTATTTGACCATTTTAGTTTGCATTCATTCAAATCAATGACATTACACAAGTCACTATAATTAATTAATGAAGAAAATATTTTTTTATAAGGAAACTTCGTAGATGAGTTTAAATAATAGTTGTCCTGCTTAGATAGTGTATAAATATGTGTCGTATTACTTAAGTATAGATATAAAATTATAGTCACACGTAATGTCAAGGAGTTTGGGATAAACAATTCTTTAAATACTTAGCATTCATTAGCTGGTATAATGAAATTCTAACACTCATTGTATAGATTTTTATTTTATCCTGGATATTAGAGATTTGAAATTTCTAGAGTTTATTTTATAAATGCCATAGGGTGCACCCAGATTTTTTTCAATTTATTACCAAATTTTTGACAATGTGGTCAAAAAATGTACTAAAAATGTTTCCAGTGTGTGTCTGTCAATCAATTCGATTCTAAAGGTGTGTTTTGAAATTGATAGTCTAATTTTTTTTTATTATTACACACTTCAAACTTTTAAAAGTATCTGATAATAATACGCAAATAAGGATAATGCTCTGCCCGGATCTTATATCTCTCAACCAATGTTCTAAAAATATAATTAAGGATAATTAAATTAAAAATGACAGATGCCATGTTGAGCTGAGCGTAAGCGAAGCTCTTAATTGTTTGGGAAACTTTTTTTTGAAGCAACATCACATAAAAACTACTGAACCGATTTTAATGAAAATTGGCAGAGCTGTAGAGCTTGGGAATGGGCATGTTTTAAAAAACCAGAATTAAAATATCTCATTCCGTACAGACATGATGGTCAAAAAACTGTTTCTCCCATAGACTTTGCGTTATCAGAACCTCCGCGCTTGCCGATCGTCAACCTAGAAATACACTTATAAGCAACATTACATAAAAACTACAAAATAAAATATATGTGTATATATAATATTATATTTTATTTAAAAGAGGAGGGGCCTCAGCTTAACTCCCGCAGCGCACGGCGGCGGATCCTAGTTTTATTATTATTACAAATGAAACCCTAAAATTATAGGCGTACTGTTCTAAATCTATATAAGCTTATTCTGAACATCATCTCCCAGGATATAATAGAACTGGAAAAATGTTTCTGGTGTCTCCGAAACTCCGTGCCAACAGGCGAGCTGGATCTCCAGAGTATGAGTGGGTTACTCTCACCCCCCTTGCCTCGCGCCGCTATCGAGGGTACATTCCTGGCCTTCGACGAGAACAGGGACGGTCATATAGACTTCAAGGAGCTCTGCTGTGGCCTTAGCGCGGCCTGCAGGGGACCTACGACCGAGAGACTCAAATGTAAGTGTTCATTTTGTAAAGTAAACTTTTGTATATACAATATCCTATCGAAATCTTTAAAATAAGATAAAATATTGACATACGTAAAATATCGGCAGATAAGACAAGACACCTTTCTAAAATTTTATCACACTTTTATTGGTGTAACCTAAAACCTATTTATTGATCGGTGTTTATATATATTATATAGAACGGATATCTTTATTACATAATCCATTGATTGTCGATTCGATAAACACACAATGACGATAGAAAAATCATCAATACGTTACGTAATGATCATATTCACCCCCCTCTCTTTTCCCCCCCCTCTCTCTCTCCCCTCCTCTCTCTCTCCCCCTCTCTCCCCCCCTCTCTCCCTCTCTCTCTCTCTCTCTCTCTCTCTCTTCTCTATCTCTATATATGTATTCATGAAAATGACTTTTTTTTTATATCTTAAGATTTTATTAATTTAATCATTCCACCTGTTAATCTAAAATTTATAATCAAATCCTGTTATTGATAATAGTATGTTACTCGTGCGAGAGATGTTTTTTTCTATAATATAAGAAATATGTAATAAGTTCTTTACATATATGGACTATATATTAATTTTAATGTTCCCATATACGAATTCCTCAGGTCACATGTCGTTGTCTGTTACGACCACGTCATGACGTCATAAGACGTTAATTAATATTTAATTTTAAACAATTATTGGAATATTATTATAATTTTCTCCATCCGCCATATCTATGTGCAATAGAAATTGCATTGTATTTTTCCACAATAACCATGTAAAGATATGTTAAAATTATTGAATAAATTATTTATTTCTTTACAAGAAACATGTAAAAACACGTTCAGGTTGAGCGTTTAATTGAATTGAATAACAATTTAATTGTTTTTAATAATTCAATTGATGTATATACGTAAATGGAAAATTACGTAGAAATTGCGAAATTACAATCGCTCCGCCGTCAGTTTTATCATAAATGATAAAGGTTACATTTTTATTTACATTTTGATATAATTATGCAAATATTAAATTACAAGATACAAGAAGCTGCTACCGAAGGACGTAAATTATGCCATGTTTAAAAATTAATTAACACTAAACCTACCAAGTACCGGTCAAATTGACCGTTCTTAAACTTTTATAAAACTTACACATTTTCAAACGTTATAGTATCGTTATCAAACTACATGACAATTCTTAGAATATGCATATCATATTTTCTACACTCTTTACTTTTAGTTATTTCCATTATTACCTGCGTTATATAATAAAATAACTTTTAATTACCGGTCAATTTGACGGCGTGCGGTAGGAACAGGTATACAAGAATGATCGGTAGGTTTAGTGTTAAAGCAATCAAAACGGAGTTTTAAACAGTTAGTTAAACCTTGCTTTGCTTGCAACTTGTGATCCAACCATCGTTAATGATTTTCAAATATGCCCTAAAATTTGGAGATTAAGGAAGGTGTTAGTTTAGTCTTCCGGCTTTTCTCGTACGCTGTTAAGCTATAATTCCTAAAGCTTTAAAATACTATATTCATTCCACCTTTAACTTGTTAAGGGTTTACAAAAAAACTGTTTCTTGCAACTAATTTTACATACATATCAAAATATAATCAAGGAATGTCTAATTGATAAGAATTATCAAACATATATTATTATCTAGTATTCTTAATTTTCTAGCAAATAGTAATTTCGTAAGATATTTATAGCTTCGCTATCATAAGCCGTTATATAATTTGGTCCACAATTATATTACAAATTATTTTTTAATACACTATCCTGCAGATTGTTTAAAAATACTCTCAAGTTGACATTGATATTTTTTTATCTTATCTATATCATCCTTCCAAACTCGAAGATTGCGTTAGAATAGACATGTTATAAACCAGAAAAAAAGTTTCTTAGTCACAATAAGTTCAATTGATTTATATAACAAAATTAATTAATAAAGTAGTTGGTTCTATTCACGTCAAACCCTTAACGTCCAATAAGTTCATTTTTTTTTTTGTAACAAAATTTATTAATAAGGTTCTATTCCCGTCTAAAATTATATTGAACCAGTGTCAAGTTCAATGTCGTCCAGTTCATGGTCTCTCTCTCATGGTCATGATAAAAAAAAATCAAACCAAAATCTCGCAAGATTAAATTTTGCACATCCTAAATCAGATACAGATTAAAAAAAAATGTTTTTTTTTTCACGTACTATTTTAAAAATGTATTTTAATAAAGACTTCGCTGTTTTTGTTAGGATTAGAAATATTTGTAAAGATATATTACTTGTCAAGAGAACAATGAAGTGAGGAAATAGTCAGCATCGTTCAGTAGATATTAATACATTTGAAGGACTTAAATTTAAATATGATACATCTCAGAGAGAGATAGAAGGGAGGGGGGAAAGAGATAACTAATATCTTCATATAAAAAAATATATTATTTTTAAATTATTATCACAAGTCTCCATTTATACAAGAATACTATTTCAAGTAAATTAATCATATATATATATATATATATATATATATATATATATATATATATATATTAATCGGTTAACTAACACGACGAGGACGAGATAATACAATACAATCGAAACTAGATCTTATCACCCCGTGATAGATAAGAATAATAGAATAACAATGTTTTGCGAATAAATTTGCATTTTATAACGTTATCAATACAAATAGAATTCAAGTTACAATACTTAACACTAAACCTACCACCAATTCTTGTATACCTCTTCCTACCGCACGCGGTCAAATTGATCGATAATTAAAAATTATTTTATTATATAACGCAGGTAATAATGAAAATAAATAAAAGTAAAGAGTGTAGACAATATTATATGCATATTCAAAGAATTGTCATGTAGCTTGATAACGATATTATAACGTTTAAAAATGTGTAAGTTTTACAAAAGCTTAAGAACGGTCAATTTGACCGGTACTTAGTAGGTTTAGTGTTAATACATACAATGTATGCAATTATGTATATTTATGTCATATCTGATTTTGTTCGGGTTCCATTGATTGATTGATTGTAATAGAATCTTTCATAATATTTTATATTAATAGTATATTAATATAATAATTTATATATAAAAAAATAGTTTGGACACAACGGCCATGTTGTGTTAAAATGTCAAACTGTCATTTTTGATTAATTTCCCGCCATTGCTCGTACGTCACCGTTAAATAAACTAATAATTATATATTTTATGTAATAATCTGTGATTTTATCTAAGATTGGATTAAAAACTATTTATAATACTTATATTAAAATAATTATTCTCTGTGATCCACTGAAAAGACTTCTAATATTAACATTATAAGAAGACGAGAAAGATAAAATTTATCGATAATTTATTGTTGACAGTTATATGGGCCAAGGTGTACGATGTTTGTCTAGTGACGTGACGTATATATTGTACTATTCTAGAAATAAGACAAAACTTACTAGATCAGGGCCTATCCTGTGTCCATTTTCCTTTGCTAAAACTTTATTTACATATATTTTTTTAATGTTCTAGTCTGCTTCAAAATCTTCGACTTAGATCGAGATGGCGTTCTCAATAAGAAAGAGCTGGTCGATATGATCGAAATTCTCTGCACTATCGCCAACGAGGCCATAAAAAACCAAGGTTCAAGATCGTCCACGCCTTCCGACGGGGAATCGGAGGCAGATAAGGGTTTCGACCCACAGACTGTGCTGAATAACTTGAAGGAGAAACTGGTCGCTGTTCCGATTGACGGCAGGAAACCCAACTTCCAGCTGGGACCCACTGACGGGGAACAGGTCTTCACAGCCAGTGAGGTAATGCATCGTTACCACATTAAATATCGATATAGCAATGGCGGATTAAGGCTGAATGAAATGCGTTCAGGACGGGTCTTTGGGTCTACGGCTTGAGGAGTTCTTGATCTGGAGCGTGGAGAGCGCGGAGGCTCTGGTGGCGCCATGCAGGGAGCTGCTGCTGGAGCTGTGTCACGTGGTACTGGGACTTCGCCCCGAGTGCAGGCACAGGGAAAGGGACATCGGTGAGAGGGAAAAATTATCGCATTTCATAAGTCCTAAAAGTGTATTATTTGTCATTCCAAAATAATCAAGACCAGTTTTTTTTGCAGTTTAAAGTGTTTGTATTTGTATAAATTATAAATCATTTTTTAATCCACTTTTTTTTAATATACTATGCTGTTTTAAGTTTAAAAAAAAAAAAAAAAAAATGTATACGAGCAGGACTCGACTTTCGACTCCTGTAAAGTTTTGTTATGGTCCCGCCGACCATTGCGTTGAATTTAGCATTTATATATAATCCCTTTTATCGGGACGGATGTGATATTATTATTACCGGTGTCGATAACGACGTTCTATATTTCCTTTATCTTATATTATTACAATTGTGATTTACTAACAATCGAATTAACGTAAACCCAATCGATCGTGCATTGACGTATCGATATCGATAAAGCCCTACATTCGGAATGGACGATAATCATTTTCTATAAACGCTCTTTGATACGAATCGGCATAAGAGCCGATCTAACGAAGTAGGTTATGACCTCGAGCCTCCTCGAGCGATCGACTTAACGAAGGCGTCAAGTTCCGTCCGTCGGCAGTGCTGGGCTGGCTGCGGCGGGAGACGGGCCGCGGGCTGGCCGTGGGACAGTTCTGGTACCTGGTGGCGAGCGGCTGGTGGCGCGCCTGGCTACACTACTGCGGAGCACCCGGGGGATGCTGCCGGAGAGACGACCCTGCGCCCGATGACAGCTTCACCACCAACTCCACCGGTCAGTGCGGACCGACCACAAGGGGGGGGATCCCGGCGAGGGCTGACCGACTCTTCTCCCGCAGAGTCTATGGGGTCGCTGCTGTGGCCGGCGGAGAGCGCGTCGCTGGGCAGCGCGGGCGGTAGCGCGGCCAGCGGCAGCAGCGGCGTGGGCAGCGTCCGCGCTGCGCCGCATCCCGGGCCCGTCGACAATTCCGCGCTGCTGGGCGGGCCCGCCGCCACCGTGCGTGCACTTACCGGCGAGGGCGGTACGCTGCGCAGGGACGTCACGTTGGCGCAGCACCGTGATTTTGAGCTGGTGCCGGACGCTCTGTGGCGAGCCTTGGCGCTGTTTTACGGCGCGCCCGACCCCCTCCCCCGGCAAGTCATCCGCCCCCTCGGCGCCGACGCCGAGCTGGAGTTGTACCCGCTGCAGATGAGAATCTACCGGCACGCGCCCGGCCCGCAAAGTAAGCTGACCCCCCCCCCCCCCGCCCACGTAATCCGACGCAAGCCCCGATAGTAATGATGAGTGTCCCCCAGGGTCAACGGCGCTGGGAGCGCTGGGTGCGGGCGCGGCAGGCGCTGCTGCGGGCGCCGGGGCGTTGTACGCGGCGCCGCCCGAGCGGCAGCTAGCCTACACCGCCGCCTTCTCGCGGCTCGCCACCGTGAAGCAAGTGACGGAGTTCCTGTGCGGCGCGCTGGGGCTGGCGCGGGAGGCGGTGCGACTCTGGGCGCTAAGCACGGGGGCGCTGCTGCTGGACGACGAGCGCCCCACGTTGCAGGCGCTGCGGCTGGACGAGCGCACCAAGCTGCTGCTGGAGGTGCGGAACGCGGACCTCACCTGGCCCGAAGAGATCGGCGCCCTAGGGTAATGCAATCATACTAACCAGTAGAGGGTACATTCTCTCAAATAAATGCCAACTCTGAAAGATTAAAACTGTTTTCATACCACGAGACTAACAACCTCACCGTAATGATAGCCCAGCTATAGCTAAATAACTCTTCAGTGAAGTATTTTATTTTGAAAAAAGAAAATATTAAGACTGATCTGCAACGGGATAAAATATATACATACAATCAATCTGTAACTAATCGCTACAGCTATATAATGAACCAAAACAACAAATTCTCACACAATTGTTTTAAATATAATTGTCAACATATTTGTATGTGTAATAAAAACAACAATGAATTATTAATACATAAAATAAAATGTCTCCGAGTGACCGTAGAGTGTTCCCACAGCGGCGCGCAGAGCTCGTGCGGCGGGGGCGCGGCGCGCTGGGCGGAGCGCCGCGAGACGCTCACGGTGTCGCAGCTGCCGGGCGCCACCGGCCTACACAATCTCGGGAACACCTGCTACATGAACGCGGCGCTGCAGAGCGTCTGGAACACGGGACCCCTGGCGCAGTATTTCAACTCGGGGCTCCACCTTCACGAAGTGAACGCCGCCAACCCGCTGGGCACCGGCGGAGCCCTGGCGTTGCGCTTCGGCGAGTTGTGTCGGGAGGTGTGGACCTCGAGCGCGCGCTCAGTGGCGCCCGTGCGCGTGCGATGGTGCGTGTCGCGGCACGCACGCGCGCTGGCCGGCGGCGGGCAGCACGACGCACAGGAGCTGCTCGCCTGGCTGTTAGATGCGCTGCACGAGGACCTCAACCGCGCCTCGCCGCCCGCCCCCGTCGCGGCCTCAGAGGAGACCGCCGAACGCCCACCGTCCCCCGCACCCTCGCCCCCCCGCCGCAGAGCGGATCAAGAGGCGGCGGCCGAGGCGTGGGAGGCGCATTGCCGCCGGAACGACTCCATCATGTCGGAGCTGTTCTACGGTCAGCTCAAGTCCAAGGTGCGCTGCAGCGTATGCGCCGGCGAGTCGGTGCGCTTCGAGACCTTCAACATGCTCAGCCTGCCGCTGCCTATGGAGTCCTTCGTGTGTGCCATCGTCAGAGGTGCGACCTGGTCCTTTGGCTTTAAGGCAGATTGCGATTTATGTTTCTATCGCTGTGATGCTGAGGCCGGTTCTTGTATATTTTTCAGTCATACTGCTGGACGGCTCGGTACCAGTGAAGTACGGTGTGAGAGTGAATTCGGAGGGCACGTACGCGGACCTCAAAAGGAACCTTTCCGAATTATGTAGTCTATCACCCGACTCGTAAGTCCACTATTACATCTCCCGCGCTAGCACCACGAATATACAAATGAATGTACCGCGTGCCCAGGATGCTGGTGGTGGTGCTGTCGGGAGCGACCATCGGTCGCGTACTGGAGGACGGCAGCAAGGTGAGCGCGTCGAGCGCCCGCGACCTCGTAGCCTACGAGCTGCCCGCCGCGGGGGGAGACGACGGCAGCGACGCCGACGGTAACGACCCCGCGCCCACGACGCCCACGGATGCGTCCACGCCCACTCACAGCGACGCGTGTTCTAGAGTGGTCCAGCGACATCGAGGAGAGCGACTCGGGCGTCACTGAGGGCGCGATGTCGGATGACGACGAGCGCGGACGGGCTCCGCCGGACGAGCGGGACGACGCGGACGAACGCGGCGACGTGGACGAGCGGGACGAACGGGAAGGACGACCGCCGGGCTCGGTGAGTGTGGCGCGCGGCCGCGCCTCCTCCTCGCTCTGCATGCCTGCACTCTTCTGCTTTAAGGTTAGCACCCAGTAGCGGGCACACGCTTACAAACACGCACACTGACACTCACTAACGCAGACAGGCACATACACACGCACACAGACACACACACGCACGCAGGAAGACGCACACTGACACGCACACGTATACATACACACGAACACGCGGCCGCGTGTACTCATATTGTGTTTATTTTAAATAAGGCCTAATGATTAAAAAATATATATATTTCGTATTAATTTTATTTTCTTATGTGATATAAATAAATATGTGTGTGTGTATTATTATAAGATGCGTACGTGCCGGACGGGTAGTTCTATAACACGCGTTTGTTTGTGTCTAGGACAAATAAACTAAACCTACAGGTACCTGAAGTATTTCATTACTTTATAATGTACATAATAAAATTTGATATTTGGTTTGTAAATATTAGCTTCTCTTTGCTTGCAAATTTTTGGTTATATTTTCTTAGATACGTGAAAGTCGGTCTTATTATTGTTATTTTTAATGTGTTTTTATAATTAATAAAAAATTACAATGACGGCTACGGCGTGTTTGTGCTTTTGCAATTTTTATTTTGACCGCTTCTCTGTAATGGGTCCTCACGTGTATGTCGCCGCACCGGTCTCGTAGTGTATGGAAGTAGTGTAAATATATTAGCGGAACATGTTTTGAAGTAGTGTAAATAGTTAGTTAGTAAGTTAGACGATATGTCAATGTGTCCCCCGGTGGTTGCAGCGCTCCCGCTCCGAGCTGCTGATGTCGGCGTCCCCCCCTGCGCTGTGCGAGCCCCGCCAGCTGCCGCGCGCTATGTCGCAACCTGCACCCTCGCCCCACCCTCCCCCCGCACCCCGCGACGTCTACCTCATCGCCGTGCACAGGTGAGTATTCCGTCTACAATTAATACAAATAAACGTCGGTTTATTACTAAAGGGAGGCGTGGTCGCAGGAAGCAGGTGTCTGGTGAGGGTTACCTGGCGGGTGGCGCCCCAAGAGCGGCGTTGTTCGGAGCTCCGTTGGTGGTGGCCGCGGGCGCGGGGTCGACTGGGCGGGCGCTGTACGGGCGGGTGTGGGCGCAGCTGGCGCGGCTGCTGTCCGCCCGCCCCGCCGCCCGCCCCCGCGCTACGCACAACCACGCCACGGACTGGTGAGCGCGCTACTCTTGCATCACTTATATATATATATATACGAATATACATCATTTGAGCCGCATGTTTTACTATCTAGTGCTGAAAATATTTGTTTATACTTTTGTATGTTCGCTGTAGATGATAGATTTAACCGTAGCTGCGTTGTGCGATCTCTCAGTATGTGTTGAAGTAATGTATGATTTGAATCCGTATCTTATGATGTGTGTCATCAGCGACGACAGCCTGGGCTACGAGTTCCCGTTCACCCTGCGCGTAGTGGGTAGCAGCGGCATGTGGTGCGCGCTGTGCGCCTGGCCCGCGCTGTGCCGTGGTTGCGTGCTGCCCGCCTCCGACCAGCCGCTGCTGCGGGACGGTGAGATCGCAACACGCACACACGCGTGTATCCACACGTGCACATACATACGCACACACACACGTGCACATACACGCACACAAAAACATGTCCGCTACAGGACCGCTTGTCCACAGGTTCGAGCCGGCCCCGGAAGCGGTCGGACGTGCGCCCCGACGCGCCTGACACCAGCTCGCCCATCGCCAAAGCCAAGCTGCGGCGGCAGACCAGCTCCAGATTCACCAGCCACTACGTGCGTACGCGATCTGTTATGGCGTTTCTATAGCAATTGATCATCAACTATCGGTTTCAACTTAGGGTTCTCATCTTTCGTCGGAGGGCGTGGTCCGTCGGCTGGACCTTTGCGCGCTCCGCCGTGCCGGCGTGCACGTGATGCTGGCCATCGACTGGGACCCCACTGCGCTGCATCTGCGCTACCAGTCTACCAGGGAGAAGGTCAGAGCCTTGCATACGTCCTTATTATTTTTTATATACTTTTATATATATATATATATATAATATTCTCCCCAGGCGGTAGTGGAGCACGGCTCGGTGTCGCGGTGTCTCGCGGCAGGGGCGCAGCCCGTGGATCTTGCTAGCTGTCTGCGCGCCTTCACTGGCGAGGAACGCCTGGAGACGCGCTACCCGTGCGGCCCCTGCGCGCAGCCCCAGCCGGCCACCAAGAAACTACAGATCTGGAGGCTGCCGCCCGTACTGGTGGGACCCCCTCCCCGTATTCTCTCTCTCTATCTGCGATCCCCTCTCTGACGGTTCTCGCGTATTCCAGATCGTTCACCTCAAACGGTTCCAGTACGTCAACGACAAATGGATAAAGTCTCACAAGGTCGTCGACTTCCCCTTCGAGGACTTCGACCCGACGCCCTACCTCGCCTCCGTGCCCCAGGAGACCATCCTGCGACATGTGGAGCTGCAGAACATGAAGCGGCACTCACCGAACTTCCTCGACATAGACGACCGCATATCGGAGAGCGACAGCGAGAACGAGGAGAACGAGGCGCCTGGAAGCGGCGACGGGGACCCCAGCGGAGACGCCTCGAGGAGGAAAAGCGAGCGAAGGAGGCGCGCCTCCGTCGAGAGGAAGGGCAGGAAGCGCCTGGAGTCCACGAGTCTGATCACGACGCCCGTTTTGGACGACGACCTGGTTGACTACCACCGACACAGGCTGCAACCGGACCGAGATCCCTTCGACCTCAAGTACCGCCTCTACGCGGTTGTGGTCAGTAAACCTTATATATGTTATATAAATGTGTATATACAGCACGCATCTCACTACGTTCTCCGCAGTCCCACTCGGGTCAGCTGAGCGGCGGCCATTACGTGTCGTACGCGCGGCACGCTTCCGGCGCCTGGCTGTGCTACAACGACAGCTCGTGTCGGGAGCTGGGGGAGGCGCCGCAGCTGGACGCCGCGGCCGCCTACCTGCTGTTCTACGAGCGGCGCGGCCTACGCTACGACGACTACCTGCCCGCCCCCCGCGCCTTGCACCACCTTCCCGACTACCGCCAGGAGCCCCGCCCCGCCTGCAGCCTCGTGTGACGGCCGTCCATCAGCTGTTCTGCGAACGGCGCGGTCTGCGCTACGTCGACTACCTGGGCACTCCTCCCGGGACCGGTCTTCTGACTACCAAGAGCCCGCCCTATCTGATGGTCTCGTGGGCAAACAAAGTATTCGTTTCTCTAGAGGGGCGTTCGTTATTGATAACTAACTACCAATTTATAGGTATCTCGAATGAGCGATAACCGTTGGTCTATCTTTCTCTCTCTCTTGTCATGTAAAACTATCGGAGTGTGAGGATATTTCTTACTCGTTGGACGACAAGCCGTAGATAGAATATACGATATAGAGAATGGCCTTAAATAATAATAAAAGTAGAGAAGATTGTGTATCTGTTGCATTACTTACTTATCATTCCATAATTCCGTTGAATTGAAACGGAATTCCTACATAAACTTAATTATAATATTAAATTTGTTATTGTAGTTTAAAATTTAATTTTATTACACCGTAGCGGGTGTAATGTATTATTTAAGGTTTAGATTATTTTATCGAATTGTGATAATTTGTATTAAGCTATGGTCAACAATACCTAGATATATAAATGATTATTTATATGTTGAGACTGATGTAGACGGAGACGGGTGTGAAGTTAGTGCATGTGTTATAATTTTAATAAATATATTTTAGAAACAGTGTATGTTTGTGTGTACTGTATTTTTAATGTTAAAGAATTATTTGAGTTTATATTATTATTAATACTAATTTTATTTTATCGTCAGATTATTATTATTTTTGTGATCGATCTATATAATGTATTTTTTATATAAATAAATTATTAAATCATAATATATTAATATGTAGGAGTGCTTATTGTTTCTGTATTTTATTATGAATAATTATATTTGAATTATAATTAAACTGTGAAATATTTTTTATTATTAGGTAATAAATTTTCTGATATAGGTAATATATGATGTAAAAATATTCAAAGATAATGTTTGATATACTGATATAAAAAAAATCCCTATGTAACTTTATCTTTAAGATGGTCGAGGGACTATTCTGAAACTAAAATGTTTAAAAATTATTGTTTGAATTATTATACGGTGCCATTTTGTTTTATTATTAGTTAAATTTTGGTTTTTTGTATAATGTGTACATAGCTTATTAACCCCGCGTTTTCATCTAATTTGTTATCTAGATTTCATATTTTAAGCCAATATCCCTGTGCAATAAGTACGATTATTTCCTAACAATGTGTTTTATTACCCGCTTTTAGTTATCATATCGTGATAATATCATTACAAAAATATTGCCCTCAATAAATAGAATGCACTGCGTTTTACATAATTATGCCAAATTTAAACAGTTACTCTAGCTGCTAAGAAAAATTATAGTTTCAAATTAAAAAAATCAAATTTAAGGCTCATAAAGTGGTCTGCTACTGTTAGATGAAAAAAGTCCCTTTAATAATTGAATATTTCCTAATATAAAAAATATTTCATTACACTTGATTAGATCTACAAACCAAGTAAAATGAGAGCTAATTTAATAGTAAAAATATTTTAACAATATTGTATATTTTATTCTCAGTATTTTTTTTAATTTACATCTTTTTTAAAGGTTAGGCTACAAGAGTAGGTAGAGTTGTTTTACTTGATAAAACTTCTCTTTAAAATATTTTTTTATTAGCTTTAATGAGATGAAAAAGCAACACGAACACAAAAGCAATTATCATTAATAATTATCGACCTATTGAAAAGCGGATGCTTCATCTAAAATGAGGTTTGTATATGGCAACCTTGCACTAACGGAAGCTGCCATTTCTATGACGTCATGGGCGGAGTTTAGTTGAAGATCGAATTCGGATTCGGTTGGCGGGCGCGGCCATCTTGGTGAATTAGTGACCTGGCGATTCGGTTTTAGTTAGTGAAAAATCATTTGTCATCCACAATGTCGGAAAGGGAAGATAATGTGTATAAAGCTAAGTTAGCTGAGCAGGCCGAGCGTTACGATGGTAAGCCTATATTTTTAGTATATCTTTAGTATTAGAACGTTAAAATCCTTCGAATTTTTGCCGACAGTTGAAAGACGAATTTTAGATAATTTTAAATTTTTCACAATCAAAATAGGTTCCAAGGCATCCGTTACCTTATGTTTTGGCTAGAAATACATATTATACAGTCATATAATATAGTTTATTTGCTAAAGACTTATAAATCGATGGCATTCGCTAGGCTTGGTCAACGATCGATGCGTCATCCGCCGGTGGGATGCCCTTTAACTTACATTCTGTGATAAAAGATATAAAACAGCATATAATGTTTTCTAATGTTCTTTCTATAATATATTAATTCAGTTCTAATCCCTTAGAAATATTGATTTATTGTTCCGACATGACATTTGTGTCCAGAAACTCAACGAAAAAATGTCCTTTATATTCCGTTGTCATAGTCGATCGATGTCACAAAATTCATTCATGCATAGCCTACCTTGGATAGATCGGTCGTTTAGAGATTAAGAATGTTCTAGATGTTAAGGTAAAAGGTCAACCTTCGTTAGAATAGATTTTCACCTATTGTTCAATTCTCGGTGAGCTGTGAATATCTCGGACTTTTCACACATATTCACATCTTTTGTATCTCATAGTTTTTATTATAAAGGTTAATTCTGCCAAACTTTCACACATGGCTAATAGATGAACTATATATAATACGTTAAAAGCTTAAAATGCAAAATAACCTAACAATTTGATTCCAGTGATTAGACAAAAAGGGAGTTCATTTCTGTAGTTGGTTAGTTCTGGAGTAGGTGGTTTCAGGTTTTATTGAATGGACTTTAAATATATATATATATATATATATATATATATATATATATATATATATATATATATAATTGTTAATTAACTTTAGTAACTTTCTCAGTACACATTATAAATGTAAAAATATTTTTTATCTCAATTAATGCAAGATGAAAAGTAATTAAGAATTAATTACCTCACTGTTGCAATGAGATGGCATAGAAGCATAATTTATATTTCTGAAATCCATAACCTTATAACTTTGCACCATATAATCTATTTATCTACAATTAGTTGTAGAAATTAATTAATACAAGAAAATACAAGATTCACAAACACTTCAAATAAAATTAGAAATTAGTAGAAAAATAAGACATATTTGCTAAATTTCAGAAATGGTGGAGGCGATGAAGAATGTGGCCTCTCGTAACATATCAGACAATGAGCTAACAGTAGAGGAGAGGAATCTCCTCTCAGTGGCCTACAAGAACGTCATTGGCGCCCGCCGAGCGTCCTGGAGGATCATCTCCTCTATCGAACAGAAAGAAGAAACCAAAGTAAGATATATTACATTATTCTTATGTAAATTTATAAAAGCGGTTTAGGTAATGATTGAAAGATCTATAAACCTTACTATAAATTAGCAACGACTATTAAACGTGAAGAAGAGGTCTCATGATAAATTTAAACACAAATTTGAATGAAGCTAATTAAAATTGTATTAAAAAGTTAAATTTTGAGGTGATTAATAATCTACTCGAGTATGTAACACAAAACTTGAGAGATTACCGGATGTAATTCCCCCGGTATACAATAAAGATTAGCACGGGGACACTTAATCACCGACTGGAGCCGTGAAGTTCATTGAATGAACTTGACTAACTTGATTTAGTCTCAGCTTTACATTGAAGTGAAGTGACTCATAAATAGGTCACTTGGGCTAAATGAATCATTCTTACTGTTACGTAAGGAGACGGTTTCAAAATTTCGAAATTCATTACAAGTTTTTTTTTAAATTTTAATTTAACTATATGAATATTTAATAATACACTCTTTACTCATGAAATATTTTGTTTTAGTGTCAATTGAGTGTTGTTAGTCAGATCTCTTGGAATTACAAATCTAATGAATCACTAAGTTAAACATTACATACACTTATATCAGATAGACATCCAACATTTAGTGGAAAATATTTAATAGATGAATGAGTGGTTTTCATTTCTAAGGTCCATAATCTATTGCAAAACCCGTCCCTAACATATTACTAATGCACATTTGTAACTGAAATAAAATTATTGAGTTTACCTTAAATTAACTAATACAATCACTTAATGATTTCAGTCCTATATACATGTATGGATATGATTGCCCAAAACTTTCAGCCCTCGGTGAATTATTTAATTTTTTTTATAATAGTGATATTTTAATTACATTATCCGTGTTAATATTAACAGTTATTGCAAATAAAAACCTATTGTTTCAACTTAACATATTAATTTATTGCGTGGGGGGGTCTCGGTGTAGATAAAGGCGTGGTGCGGACAGTTGCGTTGTAATACAACGACCCACTAATTTCGTTTATGTATGTATGTACACGCCTAATCTTATTTTACATATTAATATCATATTATACAAAACTATAAAGCTATATACACACTCTTACACATGAAGAATACAATTAATAAGAGATAATGTCATATACAACGTTCTCTTAAACGTAATTATTCATAAAGTGAAAATCTACAGAGGATTTTTAAACGGGGGCCCTCGACGTCGTCGGTCGAGTATGAAAATCTTTTATGCAGGGGGGGGGGATCTGGTGTAACGATAAAATTAAATTGCTCCAAGTATTTAATCATTTATTTGATGATAATAATAAAATGTGTATCATTATATCATTATTTTGCGTATTACTACAAGTGATATTAGATACTGCGGTTACGTAAATTGCGTCATATTTCACGATATCTGAAACTAAATCTCGACCTCGACATAGTCCTTTACAAACAGACGTCGCTAACGATTATATATATAAATATTTATTATATAAAATATCAAAACACTTGTTATTTTATCATTATAAATCTATTTAAAAAAATTTAAACAACGTAGAAGAACAAAAGTTAGGCGTAAATGAATCGCGTATTTTCAAACGTCAATCTGTTTTATTAAAAGAATGAAAAGGAAAGATTTGATTTGTGTATTTGATATACGGTGTAGTGACGAGGTCAGAGAGAGTCAGGGTTGCAGCGGTGGGTAGAGGTGCGATTTACATATTGATCAAGTAATTTACACTCTATTGCCTCTAACCCGGTCCAATCGGTGCCCGCTCTACATTTCAGTAAAATAGTATAAGTATTTTTTAATAACTGCGAATACAAATAGAGCAATTTTAAAAATTCAATATAAAAAATGAGCACAGAACAAAGCGCATCTATCTGCGTGTAGCGAGCGTGTGGCGTGTGCGGGACGAGTATTGAACGACAGGTTCACGACTCACGTGCACGACGGCCGGGACGGACGGGATCGATATCAAACGGGACGACTCGAACGTATTAAATAATAATTATAATAATATTATATAACTTGATGGATTGTATTTTTATTGTTACTTGGATGATTTGAGCATTAATATGTACGGTTGACACATTTATTATATATTTTTTTTATTTAATATATTTTTAATGTTTTGTCCAACTATTGTGATTGTTTTAGTTTTGATAAATCTTAATTTACAAGGATTTACTTCCTAGAAGGAAGATGCTCACTGTCGCTCTCGGCACGTGCGTAGATTTCTAAAGCCTATTAATTATTATTGGCATAGTGATTAAATTTTATTAACATACTATTACTTATTTTATTTCTCTTCAGTGACATATACATGTAGTATAAGAAACTGACTTTAATTTATTGGTGTTAACAAAGAATTTGTAAGTTAGCCGTGTATTTGTTAACCGTGTTTGGCATACGTCTTACTAGACACGGTTGTTTTTATTACTATAAACTAATAATTAGGCCAGCCCTTCGCGAAATGATTGCGATGGTTCCAGTTGTTCGTACATTGCTCACTAAATATATTGACGTTTGTGGAACAGTGATCACAATATAGGAAGGAATACCAGGCCGAGTTTGTTGTATGGTTTGGAATCCTCGTTACCTTTTTTTAAGCTGGAGTGTTTGAAGTGAGTCCTGACACTCCCATTTGATACACGAGTGATCATCGGTATTGATTAAAAGTGGATATAAATAAAATTAAGACTTGGTCGGCTCGTGTCGCAGGGGGCGGAGGACAAGCTGAGCATGATACGGGCGTACCGCAGCCAGGTGGAGAAGGAGCTGCGCGATATCTGCTCGGACATACTGGGGGTCCTCGACAAGCACCTCATACCGGCCTCGCAGACCGGGGAGTCCAAGGTCTTCTACTACAAAATGAAGGTAATTTTCTCTTCTTTTTTTTTCTTTTACATCAGTCACTGGTGTATTAACATTGGTGACTTATTAACGCTGACGTAAATTCACGTCATTTTAAATTGTATTCCTGTTTGCAGCTGACGTAAATTCACGTCATTTCAAATTCTATTCCTGTTTGCAGCTGACGTGAATTCACGTCATTTCAAATTATATTCCCGGCTGCAGCTGATATGAATTCACATCATTTCAAATTCTACATCTGGTTGCCGCAAACAAACTTTATACTTTTTATCCTCCCCTTGAGGGGATACAAGTTTACGGAAACCAGCGTCAGAATTTCATTATATTACGCGGTACTCGGAATTGGAGATGTAAAATAATTTGCCGGACTCGAATGTGTTAAATATATAATCGATTAAATTTACTATCCGTCGATCGTCTTGAGAACGGACCGCTCACAATTTGCATATACACACTACTACACTCGTTAAATGGTATAGAAGCTGTTGTCTACATTAGCATCACAATCGTATCTGTTGGTGGTGTCGTACGAGCGATGTGTATGTGGCGCGTGTGAATCGTGAAAAGGAATAAGGCGCTGCGTCGTGAAGACGGCGATAGAATAACACATGTCTGTGTATAATACGATAATAATTAACACTAAACCTACCAAGTACCGGTCAAATTGACCGTTCTTAAACTTTTGTAAAACTTACACATTCTTAAACGTTATAATATCGTTATCAAACTACATGACAATTCTTTGAATATGCATATAATATTTTCATCACTCTTTACTTTTAGTTATTTTCATTATTACCTGCGTTATATAATAAAATAACTTTTAATTATCCGTCAATTTGACCGCGTGCGGTAGGAACGGGTGTACAAGAATTGTCTGTAGGTTTAGTGTTAATTAAATTTGTTAATATGCATTGACGTTATAGTAAATTTGCTCTGTAAATATGTCGGTATTCTGTTTCCAATTAAATGTATATTTTGATACAACGTATAATTGTATTTTTGTATAAAAAAATATTGCAGCAAAAAATTACCATTATTACCATTAAACGGACTAGCAAATTTTAATATTTAACATTATTATTACCGGTAATCGACGGTAATATGTAACGCGTATTGACTAATCTAGTGAGTGTGTGTGTTTAGTGGATATGACGTATGATTGTTTAAGAATTAAAGTATTATCTACGTCTGTCTTTACGTGGATTTCGTTATCTTTTAGTGGATTGTGTGTTAATGCTTTAACATTTTTGTACGTCCGAACTACGAATGATATTGGAATTACGAATAGATCGTGCAAGGAACATATGATATACGCTTATCCTATATGAATATTTGGTAAAAACATACTAGTGAAATATTTTATATTGTATAAATTTGTGTGAATCTATGAATGGTTAAGATTCATTTTTGTATGAATGATGGAACTGGTACCGGGGGTGTAATCGTCGTTGGTATCTGAAGACAGTTCCATGATATTTTACCGTAAAACAAACCACTATAAAAAAATCGGTCTGAGTTTGTCTTGTGATTCTTCTCGGAGCAGGGCGCGTTTGGAACACTCGTAGCCTTGTTTTAAGTTAGAGATGGTCTTTACTGGACTTATTTCAATAAGTGTGATATGAAAATGGTCCTGACACTACTCCCATTTGATAAGTGTGAGCAAGTGATCACTGGTATTGATTAAAAATGGAAAACATAAATAAATAAATTAACAAGAATATCTCTACATACATTTATATGTATTTTTTGAAGTGTCCAATGTTAGGTCAGAGTGCAAAGTAACAGTGAGTAAAAAGGCGGTGGTACCTCGTTTGTTAATGAGCGTTAATGAGGTTGACTGTGAGCTTCCTCATTACCAGCCATCTGCCATCGCCACATGACAGATATATTGTCTTTGTCTTCAATTTAGACCCTCAGTTCAGTTGACCTGTCTTCTTAGTTCAGTTGTCCCATTCATAAAACAAACATCGGATTTGAAGGCATTTTATTTTTTATCTTTTATCTTTATTTAAATAAAGAATTATAATAATGGTTTTCATTCACTTGCAGTGGAAATATATACATTTTTTGTTAATAGACCTGAGAATTCGTTGTAATTTCTAATATATTTAGAGATAAAATATTTAATAATTTTATTGTTAAAATTATTAAAAATACAAAGCCAACATAGACTGAAAAATTTATTACATGTTTGAAATGTTTTCCTCCACAACTCGCTTTCAATCCCAGGACTTTATTGCGACATCTCCTCCAACTACGCAGTGTTAATGATCGCAGACAGTTTAAAAACAAATAGCAATACGAGGAGAGTATGATTGCTAGATTATATTTATCTATGGCTAAGATAGCCGTTAAAAATATCGAAAATGATAATTGAGCTGAGCGTAAACGAAGCTCTTAACAGTTTCGGAAACTTCTTTTTGAAGCAACATCATATAAAAACTACTGAACCGATTTTAATGTAATTTTCAGTTACTTTAGAAAGTTTAATTTAGAAAGAAAAATAGAATTAAAATATCTCATTCTGTTAAGAAGTGATGGTTACAAAACAGTTTCTCTCATAGACTTAACGTTATCAGAAACTCCGCAGGTTTGCCGATCGTCAACCTAGAAATATGCTTACAAGCAACATCACATAAAAACTACTAAATAAAAAAAAATACATATTTTATTTAAAAGGGGAGGGGGCTCAGCTCAACTCCCGCAGCGCACGGCTGGCTGGGGATCCCAGTTATTCATAATTCGTTTATCCCGTTTTCTGGGTCTCCTTAAAGTATGATGTTGTTTTCCACGTATACAAAATGTATAATTGCAATCCGGACCGCGCCCCTCCGCAGTGCAACCCCATTTGTATCGTGGTGACGTCACGGCCGCGAGGTTGTAGGTACTCGCTCCTCCTAGCCGTGACTCGAATGTAGGATAATCAATACGTACTCGCCAAAGAAACTTTGGCACGCTCTCCCCTTCCCCCCACTCGTAATATTGTAATATGAAATTGTAGTAGTACACTATACTACTATTACTGTTGTAATATTACAAAATCACACACCTAATATTGGGAGGGTAAAAAAGTATGCCAAATAAAAGATGTATTACGAATATGATGAGGGATAATTTAATGTATTATCATTGAAGAGAGAAGGCTACGTAGTATTGAGATTTGAAATATGCATTTAAATAGGAGTCCGCCTCTGAGAGGATTTGTATGATCCTATATATCAAATCAAATCCTATATTAAAATGATCCTATATATATATATATATATATATATATATATATATATAGGATCATTTGAAAGCCGTATGGTATGTCTCTGTAATTACTTTATTTATTGAATGTAGAGACAATTTTGTAATTTTGTCAAGGACTTGGACAATTATTTCGTTCCGTGAGCCGTGAGCACTCGGCTGAAAATTATCCTCGTGTCTTCCTTTTAATATATACAAGGCATGCCATAAAGGCATCAGATGTATCTGCGCACAACTCTGTGTGCAATGTTGAGAAATGTTTTGTTTTTTTTTTCTTTCCTTTAACGTTTTTATTAACGACTTTTATTTCTCCTAAAGCGTCGCTTTCAGATTAATTTTTGTTAGAAAAATATTTGTAGGATATTATGTCGTGTAACAATTATGATTACATTACATACATACACATTTGGTAAATTTTTGAATTATATATATGTATATATTTTTATTTTATAAAACGTCCGTCTGTACTTTCAGGGCGACTATCACCGATACCTGGCCGAGTTCGCGACGGGCAACGATCGCAAGGAGGCGGCCGAGAACTCGCTGGTCGCGTACAAGGCCGCCTCAGACATCGCGATGACGGAGCTGCCGCCCACTCACCCCATCCGCCTCGGACTAGCGCTTAACTTCTCCGTGAGTGACGATCACGCACACGCACACCTATACACCCACACACACACCTATACCCCCCCCCTACACACACACACGCACACACACACATAAAAAGCATTGCATTGTTATAAACTTCAAATGAAATTTAATTTTGAAGAGAAATATTGTGTATTACATGAGTTTTGACAATAAAAAAAATGTCGTCTCAAAAAATCTTCATATCCAAAATTTCACTACACGATATTATATGATACATATATAAATACAAAAACAATGTTAAACATTAGAAAAAAAATATTTTTATATCTGTCTTGTAATTGTAGCCATGAAATGGTCATTTACAAATATACTAACAAAATTTTTGTAATCATACTTATCAAAATAAATTCATTAAACGTTCATCAATCATTAACGAATAGTGAAATACATTGTATGCAAGCGTGTGATTTAATCACCGATCGTTATATGTGTGATCTACAACGTACACAATGATAACACGTGAACCCCCCCCTTAGGTTTTCTACTACGAGATCCTGAACAGCCCGGACCGCGCCTGCCGACTCGCGAAGGCCGCCTTCGACGACGCCATCGCCGAGCTGGACACGCTGTCCGAGGAGAGCTACAAGGACTCCACGCTCATCATGCAGCTCCTCCGCGACAACCTCACCCTGTGGACGTCCGACATGCAAGGGGACGCGGAGCCCGACCAGGAGCCCAAGGAGCAGGCCCAGGACGCGGACGACCAGGACGTGTCGTAATACCCCCCGACCCTCCCACCCCCCCTTAACCTCCCCCCCACACGGCCCCGAGTGCACGACGCCGAGTGAGCCGACTCAGCGTTTCGTTTCGTTTCGTTTCGTGTCAAATTTATCCGTGATGTGTATGTACGTACCTCCCCCCTTTTGATATATTCGATGTTTCGTTTATCGATTACGACAAAAATATAATTAATGTTTAAGATAAAAGTATGTACTTTGGTATTGCATTTTATCCGTACGTTCTCTTGAGGGTTCACTCGATAGATCTCCGCGTACCCCAGCTCCCCCGGGGCGGACTTCCATCTCGCATTCGCACCACTCTCTAGTAAGATGGAAACTGTAAATTTTCTAAGTATTTTATACCGCGTGTAAAATTAACGTATTTAATTCCGTAACGACTCCCAGCCGGGGCGCCGCGGCGGCGGGTCAACGACCGGGCGGACGCGCTCCGGGCACAAATGGTCGCTCGTTTATCGATATCGATATATTTTAACGGTAACTCGTGTTAGATGGTATGTGTAGTTACTCGCAATATTTAGCTAAGTGACGGCGGCGTCGCCCGTCTCCCGTGAGCCGCGCCGTCGGAGTATTCACACTTGAATTGCTTTAATTACTTACGAGTATTGTGATAGAGATTTTTGTATATTTTAATTTATTTTTTAATTACGCATGTTTCTCGTTTCAAAATATCGCCGTAGCGCTACTACATCTTACGAAATATTACAGGACGAACGGTAGTTCTAATGTTGTGCTAGGTTAAGGTTATGCACTTGGGTAAAAAATAATATTTATTTGCGATAGACCGCTCAGCGAGAGCTCTCGAACACATTCCACCTTCATACTATGTAGAGGCGACCGGGCCGGGCGCACCGGACGCTCCGGGCGCTGCGGGCGCCGGCCCGGCGGCGGCAGACTGCGGCAAGTGCGTGCCCGAGTAAGATATTAGCGTTATTATTATTTGAATTTGTAATATTGCATATATTTTGTTAATTTATCCACAAAAAATACTGATGCAATTAGCCTTAGTGTTATGCAATATTGATTTATGTCCTACCATCTACATGGAAATTTATTGTAAATGACAGTGTAAATCTAATAATAAAATTCAAAAGTCCACATTGTAGTTTTATTGCTCCTCCCGAAGACGCGATGGGACCGTTTGGGATCCAGTGTGAAGAACAATAGTTGTTTACTGTCCCAATATTTCTATTTGTTAATATATTGTTATATTGTAAAGTGAGATATCATTATTCATTTTAAGCCAGTCTGTAACCTCCTTATCAAATAGCATCAAATAAGACAAGGCCTTTATCTAGTTCTATGTATGACAATGAATTGACACTTGCTACGGAACATTAACGTTAAAACTATAACAGTGCGGCTCTACACGAACAACACATGGAGCCGCACTCGTGTAGTGAGTAATGTGTATGCGGCTTGGCACGCAAGGTGTGGGTAAACGTACCGCCTATGCGGCTTAACACAAATGTGGGAAGTATAGCATTAGCTGTGCGGATCTTCTAAGACAATGTAATTAAAAAAAGAAACGTATTTTAGGACTGAAGAGCATTTAATAGTAAATCTATTTACGTTTTCAGTGTTTGATTTGTGTTTATCATAAAAGTATTTTATTCATAATATGTAAGACATGATATATATATATATAGAATGAAAATATCAACTCAATCCTGTAACCTAAATTCCGTTATCATTTAATCTCCAAATTGATATTACATATATGTATATGTTGTGTATAACTCAAATTATTAGTAAATATTTATTTTTCCATATTAAGAAACGAAAATATACGCCGAACGGCAGGGATTCGTCCAAAATTGAGAAAATGTGTTTTTCCTCACTGAAGTTACAAAAAACAAACAAGCGGTCTGTTACACTGCATTTTTGTATAAATTTTTATTAAACACAATATTTGTGTTTCAGCCGTATAGGTGAGACCGTAGTCAGTGTTAACATCCTTTGTATAAAAAATACATATGATTTTGAGTTAGGAGGGAAGTCACAAGTCGCTTAAAAACATTGATGTATGGAACCAGAAAGTAAATATATGTGTATTTTTACATTAGCAGGGGGTTAGAGACTGATCTAAGTTTTCATTGAAAAAAAAAACTTTCTATTTTTGTCCATACCTTACTATACTACATTGATTCTGGTCCCAACTGCCGAGTTAATGCGATTAATATTATCACAAATTAATAAGACTTGTAATAGTATATAAACACATTAATGTAATGAAGACTTTTCTAAAGAATCGTTTTTTTAGATGCGTAAATTTCTTACCAAATCTTTGTAGTCTTATGAATTATTACAATATCCCGGAGGTCAAATTCCCAAAAGGTCCCTTATAGAATAATATATTCGTAGTTGGATAAATTGAGTACTTATTTTCGTCAAAGTGGTAGATACTAGAACTTACGAGTAGGTTGAATAATTTATGAGAATAAATTATTAACTTATATACTTGGTGCTATATATACATATTAAAACTGAATAAAAAGTCATTACAAGTAGAAACAGTTTATAAAAATAAGAAGCTAGTGCTGTTTTCTGTCAGATTTCGATCTGTAGTTCAGAATTATGTTCCAAAATATGTTTCCATGTAGTCTTCTAATCTTCTTGCCATAACCTTCGTCCATTCAAAAGAATCCAGGCAAGAATCCCTTAGGTTTTCGTTCCTGTATTTATCCAGAAAGCGCGCCAATAGTCTTAATAGGTATATTTGGAATAAAGTATAAACTACTACATAATAATAACCGGCTTAATCCAAAGAAAGGTGTTTTACTATTTTTTCTAATGTAATTGCGCCCTGGAGAATATTTCCATATGATATTCACATGCGTTATTTTATTTCCCTGTTCGGAAATAATGGTAAACAATTGTAAATATTTTTCTGTTTACAATCTCTTATTCTTCGAAGGTTGTTAACACCTATAGATATCGAAACATAACATAAGAGAGTTATGTTTGGATAACAACATTTGAATAAGGTACAGAAAAATTATTTCTTCGATAACAGGACTCATACATAATTAATGGCAACATCTGAGATACAATTATTAGACAATAAGACCTCTTTTTACAGTAAATTACTAAAATATTAAAATATAATGGGTTTAACTAATTTAAACCTTTTAAAACATGTAAATTAAATACATATCTATTAACAAGCTCATTTTCAACTTATGATTAAATCCAACTATAGTATTTCCATTTCTTTAAGCTCTCGTTGACAGTTCTATTTTGATAGTTGTAGTGTTGTGACCAAATAAGTAATGAAATCGCATATATTAATTACAGTGAAGATTCATCAGATCTAGGTGGTAGAGTCTAGCTGTAGTTATCTGACTGTAGCTCGTACTGGGCTGGCTCGTCCGAGGCAGGACCACACTCTCACAGAAGATCGACGTGTTATAACCAAATTCATTTGGTTATGATCCGTCGGTGAGAGAGAGAATCCGGAAGCCCAGCCCCCGCCCCACCCCCTGTCAAACATGATAGCGATACCTACAAAAATATACCCCCCTCTTGGAGTATGCTTTGATGGAGCCGGGGAACCCCTCCCCGAGCAAAGTCGGGGGAGGTGATTCAAAATATCTTTATTCAAGTAGGCATTTACACGCACTTTTGAATCGTCAATTATTACAATACAAAAAAGGTCAGTGTAGTCAGCCCGTAAGTATGCCGGTATGCCGCTATGCCGCTCGGTTGAGAAGAGCCGGCCAGAAACTCAACAGTTGCTCTTTTCAAAAGAAATTTACCAATCTTAGGTGATATACATTATAATATAAATCCTGCAAATGATTCAACAACTTAAGTTCCACATATTTCGATCCACTAAAAACTCTTGAACTTTATAATAAGATTTAGTTAATAATAAACTTTTGATTTTAGATTTAAAAATTCTTGGATTTTGCTCGGGCGGCCCGTCGTATCTGGGGCGGGCAAAGTATCGTACTCCGCTCCATTCTAAATGTGGACTTTTGCAACATCCGGGGGCTTCACTTGACCCTAAACGCCACGTCGTCCACCACTACCTTGAGACTGCGCAGCCGGCTTTGTTGTTTTTGACGGAGATACAGATATCTCAACCTAGCGACATAGTGTATCTATCATACCCTGGGTATAGATTAGAACATCATTTTATACCACACGCCGGGTTATATGTGTTCGTAAGGAAGGATATCTGCTACCGTCGCCTTCAGATTTTTTAAGGTTGGGACTTGTCCATACTCTGGCTGCGCGTGGACATGGATGATCACGTCAGAGTCTACGCGTGCCTCTACAGGTCCCATAATGGTAATGCAGAAACAGATCAACTGTTGGGCCACGTTCAAGCGAAGATTGACGACCTGCTTTCACAGACTCCCTCCGCCGAAGTCGTAGTCCTCGGGGACTTTAACGCGCACAAAACCGAATGGCTAGGGTCACGTGCAACCGAATACGCGGGGAGATTTGTGTTCGACTTTGCTCTGGCAAATAACCTGTTCCTGCTGGTAAAGACGCAGACTCGTCTACAGGACGTGGACAGCAACTTGTCATCTTTGTTGGATCTTCTGCTGACTACACATCCAGAAAAGTACTAAGTCACTGTCGAGGCTCCCTTAGGGTCTTTTGATCACTGTCTGGTACGGAGTGTAGTGCCCATTCAACGTCCGGCTCGCACAAAACCTGCGACCCGTCGCGTTTGGTATACAAGTCAGCGGATTGGGATGGAATGCAGTCGTTTTATGCATCCTATTTCGTCCGATTTGTTCCCCTTCCAATGATCCCAGTGACTGCGCTGCGGCTGTAAATGATGTGATACTAGAGGGCATGGAGCTATTTGTAACAAGCTCTGTGGTACAACATGGTGGCAGATCGCGGCCTTGGTTTGATGCGTCTGTCAGGGCTACAGCAGCTGGCAAACGGCAGGTTTATCAAGCTTGGGCCAATGCGTTAGTCACTAAGGATCCGAACTCTAGAATTCTGAAGAGTAAATATAACCTTGCTACCAGATTCTTCAAACGGCAAATCACTAGAGCAAAGTTCAAACATGTCGTCAAAATTGGGGATCAGCTGACAAGTACCCGCCTAGCACGCGCAAATTCTGGGCGCATTCTAAGGCCACTCTAGGCAACTTTGGGCAACCGTCCCGACCACCATTGCACATGGGGAATGACTCTCTGGCCCACACGGCAAAAGAGAAAGCCGATCTCTTGGGCACTCTTTCTGCCTCCAACTCGACGACCTTTGGACGACCAAGGGAAGACACCGCCTATCATTCCGCGGTGTCAGAGCTCAATACCTGAAATAATTTTTCAACTAAAAACTATCAGGCAGTCTCTATTTATCTTGGATGTTCATAAGTCGAATTGGCCCGATGGCATTTCTCCATTAGTACTACGAACGTGTGCCCCTGAGTTGACTCCAGTGCTAACGCGTCTATTTCAGCCTTAAAGGCTTAGTCCCGGTCCCATGGAAGTGTGTCCATCCGATCCCTAAAAAAGGTGATAGCTCAGACCCAGCTAACTACAGACCTATCGCCATTAGCTCCCTTCTCTCCAAAATAATGGAGATTATTATCAACCGACAGAGCCTAACGTACCTCGAGGATCACCAGTTGATCAATTGACCGGCAATATGGCTTTCGCCATGGTCGATCAGCATCATTTCTCTCTCTCGTCGATCTTCTGTTATACAGTACCCACCGTTGGGCAACGGTTATCGAAAGCAAGGGAGAGGGTCTGGCAGTTAGTCTTTATATAGCAAAAGCCTTCGATCGTGTATGGCACTAGGGGCTTCTTTCGAAGCTACCTTCCTATGGGCTTCCCGAGAGTTTATGCAAGTGACAACGTTTACCACAAAAAAAACCCCATTTGTCGTATCACCGCTCTTCGAAAGTACTCCTCTTTTTGCCTCGCCAAGTATCAGAATACTGGTTCTCGACATTTCGAGCGATTGTCAGTTTCGTGGTCATCTGGAGAGCAAGGCCAAGTTGGCCTCGATGAAATTGGAAGTGTTCAATAGAGCGAGGCAGTATTTCAATCCTGGCCAAAGACTTGCGCTCGATAAGGCGCGGATCCGGCCACACATGGAGTACTATTCTCATCTCTGGTCCTGATCACCCCAATATCAGCTTCTACCATTTGAACGCATACTACGGAGAGCCGTTTGGATTGTCGGGGACCCGGGGCTCGGCGAACGGCTGGACTCTTTGGCATTGCGTAGAGACGTGGCTTCTTTGTGCGTCTTCTACCACAATTACAACGGGGAATGTTCCGAAGATATATTCGATATGATGCCTGCCGGCGAATTTCATGACCGCACAGATCACCATCGCCTCCTTTACCATCCATGCCACCTGAATGCGTGACGATGTTCAACTGTGCGGTTTTCAAGGACTTTTTGCTCACGTACCATTCAAATGTGGAATAAACTCCCTTCGGCGGTATTTCCAGATCGATACGACATGGGTACCTACAAAAAAGGCATATACCTCGTACCTCCAAGGTTGGCAACGCTCTTGTGAATCCTCGGATGTTGCAAGAGTTCATGGGCGGCGGTGATCACATATCAACGGTGACCCGCAAGCTCGTTTGCCCTCCTCTAACATAAAAAAAAATAAAGATTTTGATAAAATAAATAAATTAAGATTATCTATCGTTATTATTATTTCGTTTCATTGTCGAGTACCTACCTATACCTACTCATTTTACAACAGCTTCGAAAATTTTAAAGATGTTGGCATTATTAATCAAGAAAATAATAATAAAATAAATCAATGAAAATACAATATTAGTTAATTTGTACAAAAGTATCCAGCATTAGTTTAGTTTTTTTGCATCTGTAAAAAAAAAAGTCGGGTTTGTTATAGTGTTATGTTTATCGATATGGCTCCATCCCTATTAGGTTCTTCGACTACGGTATAATCTTGTTTGTGTATAAACGTCATATTGTTATAAAATAATGCATACATAACTTAAAAAAGACGATCGCTCAAGTTTTCACATGGAGTTTTCATCGAGAACTTAAAGTAATGGAAATAGTATAAATACCTATACAAGCTATATGAGAACACTAATTTATATGTATTTTATTATCATTTCTGTATCTGTTATTGACACGTTTATGAACAGAAATACATGATTACCATATTCGTTTCTTTCGCTCCAAATGAAATTGCTCGAAACAGTGTTTACAAGAAAGGGGCAGATTGGTACTGTGTTATTTTTCTGCTTTATATAATAAAACTAAATAAATATAAATATTTGAAGCGGTGTTGTAGTTAAGTCCAATTTAAAGAAATTAAGAGAATTTAATATTATAATTAATAAATATATATTTAGGCCCTTCATTCAATAAAATATTGTTTTAGTGATAGTGAAAATAAACATAAATAATAACTGTATGTGAAATACTAAAAGATTAATATTTTGATATATAATTCGAAAAGGGTTTCATCAACGATATTGCCGACTGGAAGCGACATGTTAATGCGATGTTAAGGAAAGTAGATAAAGGAAATACATAAGACTAGTAAATAAGAAAAGTATATAGTATAAATATATAAGATAGATAGATAGCACATAATTCAAGTATATAAGCCAAATAAATATGGCTAGTATAGAATATAAAGCTAGTGTTTACTTATTTATTTTATTTCTCTCTTTTTCACATTGAATCAATACCAATGATCACTTGTGTAAGCCAAATGGGACTGGCAGGAGAGGCTATATTGATACCATACTCATCGAAAAAAGCTTTTTTGTTAGGACTCTTTAACTTAAAAAATATTTTTTTTAAGAAATAAAGAGATGTATCATCTTTAAACTACACTATACCATGTTTTTCCTTCGCAAGGTAAGGCAAGTCAATAGATGTAAATTAGGAATAAAAAAGGTCCTAATATAGAGACTTGTGGCACGCCCAGTTTGGCAAATGAACCATAGAAACGTTTTAAATCTAAAACTAAAAATATATTAATTAATAAATCTTATTATAATCACCATTTAAGAGTTTCAGTAGATCAAAATGTGTGAAACTTAGGTAGTTGATTCATTTGCAGGGTTGATGTTATGATATATACATTAAACAATGTTTAATTTAATTTAAAAAGAGCAACTGTTTATTTTCCGGCTGACTCCTCTAAGCACAGCAGCATTAAGAGCTGACGGTAGCTCAAAATACTGGACTATACTAACCTTTATAATGTAATTATTGATGTTAAAAAAGTCCATGGCTTAAGCTGGTCATGTTTATTTTTGTTTTCAGTCTTGTGTAAATGTTTCATTTTAATTTTTATTGAGAAAAATGTTGTATGACAAAATGTAATCGTCTACTTTCTAATATATATATGATAGTCCTTTTCTCTACTCTTCATTGTCTAATGTCAATTGTCATGTCAACGCTTTCAAATATTTGCATTCTACTCGTTGCGGCCATTTTTCTTATATCGTATAAACTATAAAGTATTCCTTGTTATTTTAGTTAAATCCATAAAGTATTTGTTAATTCGTAAGCAGATAACCGGACATGTCGAAAACGTTTCTTGCTTAAATATTAACATATTACTAAATAAATAACGGTTATCTGTGAGAATTACTTTTAACAAAAGTTCAACCGAACTTAGTGTTTAGTCCTATTGTACCTAGGTATTTACTTTATTTTATAAAAACGAAAACGATGTCTAACGTTGGTTATGATCTCGACACTTCGGGTGGTCTTATGCCGGTATTTTTAACTCAATTCCTATAAGTTGTGAATTGTTTAAAGTTACTACGAATGAAAACAAACTTTTTTTTTATGATTTTTAGCTTATCCGTGCTTTGATTAAGCCACCCGATGAAGATTTAAACGCTCCTAAACCCAAAAAACCTCAGCATCCATATTACAAGCGTCCTGGTAAGGGTCACAATCACGACTCTTGCGATGCGTGTGGTGAAGGTGGCGATTTAATATGTTGCGACCGATGTCCTGCTAGTTTCCACCTCGGCTGCTAGTAAGTTTGTTAAAGGTTGCAAGTATCATACAAAAAAGTAAATTGATACAAGTATTATATTATTATGGTTGTACTACATATATTATACACACTACACAGAGTCATTATATAAGAAACTTATTACCTAAATAGAGAACTCGTAATACAAATTTGAGTATTTGGAACAGACTTAAAATGATAATAGTGAAAATGCCTTGCCATTTATTTTAGTTTAATTAATAGAATGGGAACTGATATATAAATCTCTGGCAGAAGAAAGCCAGATAAAATTTAGTTCAATGTGTCTTAAGCTCTGGTCCCACATAGTATAGCGTTCTGCATTATGTTAAAAACTCATGATATATCAACATGGTATAAATCTTTCAGTGATCCTCCACTGGAAGAAAATGACATTCCAGTGGGGCTGTGGCTGTGTCGAGAGTGTCGTGCTAGCGATGATAAACCACCCAGTACTCGTTCCAGCCGAGCACAGTCACCTTCTGATAGCAAGTCTGACACAGACAGGAAGTCTAGGTACTATTATGATTACTTTAAACTTTAGGTCATATTTAATTAAGCAACAGTAGCCTTGGAGCAAATAAATACATACCTTAGGATATTTATATTGTTAATAAATTATATTATCAGATCTTTACGGAACAGCCGTGCAAACTCACTCAATAAGAAGAAATGTAAAGAAGATAGCAAGGAAAAAGAAGTCGAAGAGATAAAAGAAAAAGAAATAGAGTCAGAAAAGGATCTGTCGCCAATGGAGATTCTAGTGAAGGCAGCAAAGATCATGAATCCCAAACAGTTTGAGCTGCCTCGGGAAATGAGGATTCCCTGTAACTTCCCTGGAACTGAGAAAGGTATAATTATTAGTTTGTTTTTATAACCGGGCATTACATATACTTTCTCTGCTGTACTGTGTATTATTTCATCTGTAATATCGTTTTAGTATAGTACTGTGTATTGAAATGCCAATCCATAATTCCTAATATTACAGTACTTACAAAACTGTGGAACACTGCCTCTATATGGGAATATGTAATTTTGCCTAAAATTAAATTAATTATCTTTAAAATGTATTGCAGACAGCAGGACCGGCAGCGGGGTGGTGACGGTGGACGCGTGGGGCTGCGTGCCGCTGCCGGCGCGCTCGTGCTACGCGTGCCGCGCCACCTGCAAGCTGGCGCCGCTGCTGCAGTGCGACTACTGCCCGCTGCTATTCCACCAGGTGCTGTTGTGTAATATATGTGTGTGTGTGTAGAGTACACTGAAGAAGATTTGTGTGTGATCAATCTCAATGAATATGTATTGACAGATATTTATTTTTATTTATTTATATCTTTTCCACTTTGAATCATCAGTGATCTCTTGTGTATGTCAAAGAGACATCCACGGCTAGCAAAATGACTAGCTTTAATACAGGATTTTATTCAAAATAATATTTAAGTGATCATTTATTTGTTTGTTTATCATTAATATTGCACATCAACGACTGACTAATTATCAAATGATTACAGGATTGCCTGGATCCACCGCTGACTGCACTGCCCACGGGGAGGTGGATGTGCCCCAACCACGTAGAGCAGTACATTGTGAGCATTACCAATTATTTGATTTATATGTCTTTGGTTAGAAAATAATTCTTAACACATTCGCAACGGCTGACGTGAATTCACGTCATTTTAAATTCTATTTCTGGTTGCCGCCGACGTGAATTCACATCGTTTCAAATTTTATACCTGGTTGCAGCAAACAAATTTTATACTTTTTATCCTCCCCTTGACGATACAAATTTGCGGCAACCAGCTTCAGAATTTCATTTTTTCGGCCCGTATTAGAATTAGAAAAGTAGAGAATCAGCCGGGCTCGAATGTTTTAATTATTTATATATCATACAGGATTGGAAGCTGGTCCACTCTATATCTGCGACGGAGCGAGTGTCTCTGTGGGAGAGGTTCAGTGAGCCCGTCGACCAACAAGCGCTCAAGTGTGCTTTCATACGACGAGCACGCACCAATAGACCGGCCTTTCGGTGAGTCCGGTGTAGTTATAGATAATTAATTTGAGTGTAATGATAAATATATTTTATTATGCAGTTTTAATGGTTGATGAAAAAACAATTTCTTTTATTTCTCATTTTCGTAGTAGTATAAAGAAATTGAAACAAAAGCTCACTACATCATTAGGTGATGACTCCTTCATTTAACGTAGTATAGATGTCGCTTTTATAATGATTAATATGTACGCCGCCTCCCGCAGTGTGAAAGTCCCCCAGTGCCCGCGCGGCCGCGTGTCCGTCCCCCGCATGGTGCGCGCGCACTACCGCCGGCCCCCGCCGCTGCTGCCCTCGAGACGCGACCACGTGCGATGCCGCACCGGTGCGCACCCACACACACACGCATAGACACGCAAACACAAACAGAGACATACATACACACACATACGTACGAATGCCTGCACACACACATACGTACGCACAAATAAGTACGTAAGCATGCAAGCACACAGACACGTACATACATACTTGCACACACACGTACGCACGCAGGCACATATACAGACATACACACACACAGACACACAGACTCATCTTCACAAGCAATCTCTTCCACGATCTTCAAATATTAAAAGAGTGTAAAACGTTAACAAATCTCATACTTTATTACAGTATTGAATAACCGCACCCTCAGCGGCGACGATTCCGATTCCGACGACGGAGAAACGCACAAGATCTGCATGAACCTCACGTGTCCACAATACACCGGGGGTCAATGCCCCATGGACTCGCCCAAATTGCGAGGGGCGTCTCACGAGGACGCGGATGACGACCTCAAAGCCATTGCAGACCACGAGACGGAGGTATTGATCATTATCAGACCTTGTGCTATACTTACTTTGCTATACTACCATTACGACCTACTTAATTTGACCCACCATTAAAATATATTTTAATTTTACACATTATATAGATTCGAGATAACTTTAAAAATATTAACCGTTATACATAAAATAATGTATATTTTAAGACGGAAAAGCCCTCAACATACGACTCAAGTGACTTCGACTCGGATTTGGAACACGTAACAGTAAAGAAGCGTAAGGTGATCACCGATAACGATGCAAACAAGAAAATTAAGATCGAGAAGCTGCAACTCCGAGAGGAGGAAGGCGTTCAGGAGCTCCTGGACACGGTTGAGGAACAGCTGCGGAAACTGGACGAACGGCTGGTGAAACTGTTGGCGTGGCAGCGACTGCAGCAGGTATCTAAAATACCTCGATATCTCTAACAGCCAAAGGCACACACACACACGCACACACATACTCACAAATGTGTCCACACATATATGTGTATACACATGTACGCACGCACGCACGTTATTTGCTTAAAAAGTGATAATAATGTTATCGTATTTCAGATAGCGGCGGGCGAGGCGGTAGCGGGTCGCTGGCGGCCGGGGTCGGGCGGGTCGTGGGGCGCCCGCGCCGCCGCAGCCCTGGGGGCGGCAACGCGGGCCGGCCTCGCCAAGCTGGGCGTGCGGACTCTGCCGCTGCCGTCCGAGATCCTGCCCCGGGAGGACAGGGAGAGGATCGCGCGTCTCGTGTGGGGGGCGCCCCCCAAACACGAGGCGCCGCCCCCCAAGGAGGAGCTCGAGGTCGCCCTCGTACGGGCGGTGCTGTGCGAGGTCAAACGACCTGACGAGTGAGATTTTTTTCTGTGGTTATGATATGGAGTATCATAAGTGTGGTTGTACATGGTCGTGTTGGGATGCTCCAGCGGCGGCGCGGCGGTTTTGGGTGCTGCACTGGGCGTGCGTCGCGCAGCGTTGCTGGCGGGCGCGGGCGCCGCCTGCGATCTACGGCTGGACCCCGTCTGCCGCAGGGTGTCCGACACCCACGCAAGGATCTTCTACGATGAGGTCCGGTGATGTGAATAGTGGTCATTCTCAAAGTATGGAAGTGACTTTTTAGACTTCTTTACTTATACCGTCTTTCCAAACAGGCTATAGAAGCATGATATGATAATGATGATCATGATAGAATGAATCTCTAAAATTTTTCAAGTCATGTTTTATTTAAATTGATATTAGAGCTTGGAATAAAATAATATAAACATAATTCTTGACATTGTAAATTTTAAAATAAAACGAAATGCTACCCGAACAGATTAAAGGCAAAGGCAAAATTTAGTCAGATATAAATGAAATATAAAGGAATAACAAACTGTCATAGAAAAATATTTTTCTCATTGACTTATATATAGTCCTAAACATAGTCCTCAATCTCATATCTTTCAGGTGACGGGTCACTTCGAGCTAATTAACTACTCGGAGTGGGGCACGCGAGTCAACGGCGTGCTGTACGCGGCGGACGTGACGCACAGCGGGACGCCCGAGCGGGATACGCGCGAGGAGGCTCTGCGGGACACGGTCCGAGCACGCAGGCCAGTGCTACCACGGTAAATTCGGCCCTAGAGTTTTCAATACAAATTATTGGACCACTCAAATCTAATGTTAATTCCACCAGTGTACCGGGTTCCCTGACGGTGTCATCCGAGCGCGAGTCGTGCAGCTGTCCGCGGGGCGAAGGCCCGGGCGCTGAGGGCGCGTGGGAGGGCTCCGCCCTGCTGCCCCACGGCGCCCTTCTGCAATTCGGCTGCAGGCTGTACGTGTTCAGCATCGCAGACCACGATCCTGAACAGTAACCATCGGATAGACAGTTGGGCTCAAATCTGTATTAGAATAAAATGCCTATAGATTTCTTACTATGTATTTTAAAAATAAGTGTTCTTCTGGCTCTCATTCTTGTGTTCTTTAGATATATATAAATACTTTTTAATATACTCTAAAGAATTATTTTCTCATTTAAGTCCAATTATGTTATTATGTTTCATTGTACTTTTGCGATTAATTAAATATTACTACAATGATTAAGAATGATTATTGCATTGTAATGATTACTGGATAACAATAAAATATTGGTTTAATACATCTTTAATGGTATTTTTTTTAAGTTTTAGTTATTTAAATGTGTATTATTAATAAAAAATCTTTAAAAAATGTAATTAAAATATCACCATACCCCAACATGTTTTAATTTAATTATTTAAAGTTCAAATATATATATATGTATTATATATAATAATGCAAAATGTGTAGGCAAAATCAAAATACGTTTTTTTATTTAATATTTAATCATTATCTTCAGGATCTGGTTCATCAAAATCTCTAATCTTCACATCGGCGTCCTCTCCATATTGTATTATATTGTCTATGGTCAAAAGAATATTGTTGATGCTCTCCTCGTGCTTAATATTCAGAGGATAGAATCTAACAAGACTGAAATTCTCTATGACCTCTCCTATTGACTCGGTCAGTTTTGCATATTTTTCGTGCCACTTTGATTTTGCATTCCTCATGTCCGCCAATAAAATGTGAGGATCTGGATCCAAGTAACTGAAAATAGTATTGAAATTTACTACTTTTATAGTATTTATAATAATCATTATTTATTATTAAAAAACACTTCTGACTTGTCAAGTTGTTTTCGTGCAGATTTGCTGAGTAAGTCCATTTTAGTTAAGATGTTAACATGAGGTAGTTCTAAATTGACCATCACACTAAGAGCTGCCATTGTACCTATAACCATATTATTAGAAATTAAATTACCATCTCTGTGCAGTCAAAGTAGTAATGGTTTGTATTTTCGATACGTACCTGATAAAAACTTAGCTCCGTCAACCATGAACTGTGAATCAATCATGAAGACCACACATATCCTGAAGTTCCACCGCTGCAGAGCATCCACGAGCTTCCTCATAACAGGCAGGTGTGTGTAGAGCTCAATTTGACCAGGACAGTCAAATAGGATGTAATCTTCATCTACATCTCCTAGTTGCTCCTCGAGCCAGTCACAATTCTCCAGGAGGGTTCTGTATTTAAATACTTCACATTATTATTATTATGTATACAATCAGTACTAATAACCAATAAATAGTTTAATATCTAGAACTTCTGAGTATAAATATAGATTTAATATGTTGTATAAATACATAGAACTGAAGTGAATAACTAGTTACTTCTTGATATGGTTTGGTAATACTTACTCTAGACAAAACACAAGTCCGCCATTAGGGCCAAATTGCAGCTCTTCATCTTCCATGGCATCATCGAGGTGGATCAGTTCCCTGATGTCAACTAGTGGTGTATAATCAAAATGTTCAGCTGCAGGGTCCAGGTTCACCACTTCAACTATGCGTTTTGTATCAGTGGCATGTTTAATGATGGTGGAGCAGTATGTTGACTAAAAACAATTTATTTCGTTTATATACTGGATTTTTTATTAATATGTTAGGATTGACCAATCACAGTATAAACCTCACCTTGCCACTGCCCGCTGGGCCCACGACTAATTGAGCAAATCGCATTTTTTTTCAATTTCCAATAATCGACAGTCCAATAATTAATAACCTTGGAGGCTACAGTATTTTTAATACAATAAAGAGAAGTCTTAAGTATCGAAGACGGTTAATAACTTGCAAATGACTCAGAAGACTTTTTCAGAAGATGGTGCAATATTTATTAGAAAAAGACACACATTTTATCACATATTTAAGACAATTGACTTAAATCTAAACTAAGAATTAAAGCTTAAATATTCAAATAAATAGCAATTAGCAACTAAACAAAATAAAGGCAAAACCATGTGTGACATCTGCCCTTGATCTTATATGACATTGACATCTTATAATTTACATTTATGGATAAACGTTTTTAATGTTTTCTTCATAATATATTTTTAATAAATGAATAAATAACAATTTGGAATCTTGGAATTATGGCTATATTTCAAATGTATTTTTATTACAAAATAGATACGTTAAAAACGTATTAAATACTTGCCACTACGGGATACCAGAACATTATATTAAACACTGCTACACTACACTACACTAAAATGTTATTTTCTTCATATATCTACGTACATATTTGCACCTAACATTCCAATTTTAAACTTAGGTTGCTTTGATTTAGTTTGATAAGTGTCAATCTAATAACTTGAAATATATCGTTGAAAGTGTCGTTTATAAATTTATAAAAATTTTAAATATTCTATTAACATGTCAGCAGTTGGAATCGATTTAGGAACGACTTATTCTTGTGTCGGTGTATGGCAACATGGTAATGTGGATATCATAGCAAATGACCAGGGCAACAGAACCACGCCTTCCTATGTAGCGTTCACTGACACTGAACGTCTCATTGGCGACGCTGCTAAAAACCAAGTAGCCCTTAATCCTGTCAATACAATTTTTGACGCCAAACGGCTGATAGGTAGAAAATTTGAGGATCCAAAAATACAACAAGATCTTAAACATTGGCCGTTTAAAGTTTTAAATGAAGGCGGTAAGCCAAAAATACAAGTCATGTACAAAGGTGTGTCGAAACGTTTCGCACCCGAAGAGATCAGTAGTATGGTTTTGATAAAAATGAAAGAGATAGCTGAAGCTTATTTAGGCAGAAAGGTGAAAAATGCTGTAGTAACTGTCCCCGCCTATTTTAATGATTCACAGCGACAGGCCACTAAAGACGCCGGTTCTATCGCCGGTCTCAACGTGCTTCGTATAATTAACGAGCCAACTGCAGCAGCACTTGCTTATGGTCTGGATAAAAATCTAAAGGGAGAGAGAAATGTTTTAATTTTCGATTTAGGCGGCGGCACTTTTGACGTCTCCATTCTTTCTATAGATGAAGGTTCTTTATTCGAAGTCAAAGCTACTGCAGGAGATACTCACTTAGGCGGAGAAGATTTTGACAGTAGACTAGTCAACTTTTTAGTCGATGAGTTTAAAAGAAAGCATAGAAAAGATTTGCACTCTAATCCGAAGGCTTTGCGTCGTCTCAGAACATCTGCGGAGCGTGCTAAAAGAACGTTATCATCAAGTACCGAAGCAAACATTGAGATAGATGCATTATTTGAAGGTATCGATTTCTTTTCAAGAATATCTAGAGCTCGTTTTGAAGAACTCAATTCAGATCTTTTTCGCGTGACTTTAGAACCGGTAGAAAAGGCTATAAAAGATGCAAAGCTGGATAAGAGTTCTATTAATGATATTGTTTTAGTCGGCGGGTCAACACGTATACCAAAGATTCAAAGCTTGTTGCAAAGCTTTTTTAACGGTAAAAAGCTTAATTTATCAATCAATCCCGATGAGGCTGTTGCTTACGGGGCGGCGGTGCAGGCGGCCATATTGAGTGGAGAGCGTCATTCAAAAATTCAGGATGTTTTACTCGTTGATGTCACGCCACTATCCTTGGGTATCGAGACTGCCGGCGGAGTTATGGCTAAAATAGTAGAACGTAATGCAAAAATCCCTTGTAAACATTCTCAAACGTTCACCACATATTCGGACAATCAATCTGCAGTTACGATACAAGTTTATGAAGGTGAAAGAAGCATGACTAAAGATAATAATCTTCTGGGGACATTCGATTTGACCGGTATTCCTCCTGCACCGCGTAATGTTCCGCAAATCGACGTAGCATTTGACTTGGACGCCAATGGTATACTAAATGTTTCGGCTAAGGAAAACAGTTCGGGCAAAAGCAAGAATATAGTTATTAAAAATGACAAAGGACGGCTAACCCAAGACGACATCGATCGTATGATAGCTGAGGCAGAGAAGTATAAGTTTGAAGATGAGATGCAAAGAGAACGCGTGGCAGCTCGCAATAAACTCGAAACGTACGTGTTTAGTATAAAACAAGCAATAGACGATGTGGGATGTGGAAGACTAGGTGACGCGGAAAGATCAAGAGCAAAACGAATATGCGAGGACACTTTGCAATGGCTTGAAAACAATTCTTTGGCGGATAAAGTGGAATATGAAGACAAATTGAAGAAAGTATCCGATGTTTGCACGCCTTTGATGAAGAAGATACACGCCATGGGTCGTAAAAAGCCTCAGGGTGCTGAAGAAAGCGACGGACCAGTCATTGAAGAAGTAGAATAGAATCTATTCAATAGATTATTACTTTTATTTTGTTATTTTTGTGGTTACGAAGGATTTTTCTTTATTTGTCAATACTTTAATAAATGTTTTAGTAATTTGAAAATTCTTTTCTTTATTATTTTATATCAACTTAATAAAAAACAACAATTAATATATAATATTAAGAAGAAAAAATATATAAATATAACTTATTAATGGATATTTTAATTTTCTTGACGGTTGCCAATTCCGACAATTCTTTAACTGTTTATTTTCTTCTCGGGCGACCGAAGCTGCGTGTAATAGTATGTTAAAAATGAAACAAGCATCGATTAGCAATTTCTTTATTTTAATTTAATAACTTTAGAAATTGTTCAGAAAGAAGACAATGTTTTCGTCATTAGCGTCATTATTATTATAATTATGATATGAACAATAATAATTACCCTATAATTGTATAACTATATTATATTAGTGGATATATAGTACGTCTCCTATCAGCTACGATACCTATTTACAATATTATTTACTAATATCAACAGAACAGGTATACGAGAGGCCGATTATAGGCCACGACGAATATTTTATTTAGCATTCAAAAACATATCACAAAAATTATTTGTATCATACATGTCTTATTATATATGTGTTAAAACGTATCTCTGACTTACGTAACTTGTCATCGAGGATGTAAGCCTTAAGTTTGCTTTTATTCATTACATAGACATATATATTAATTAACGATATTTTATTAATCATCAATATAAGAATTCTCAATCATAATGGACATGAATATAATATGAAAAGTGCCAAAGGTTTTATTCTAATTAATAAACGGTCTGTTCGTGTGTAGACATCGCAAACGTCTGAATTATAAACGAAAATGCCCTTCAAAATATTCTCAGTGCCTATAAGTATATAAGTGTATATAATAACAATATAAATACTCTTCATAAAGCAAATAATTAAAAGAAATATCTCTCGAAATAATAATTAATAATCTAAAACAGGTATCTAAACTGTCAAACAGCCTAAGTATTGACTATTACTCGCTAAATCTTATCTGTTAACTTAATCAATTATAATTTTATATAACATCGATATGTATGGAGTTTGGTTTTACTTAAACTGAATAATCGAATTCGTTCAACGTCCAACGCGTCGAGAGATCTGCGTTCATTGTGTCCTGACACTTACATAGAGATTGAGAACGCTAACTTCGATTATGTATGAATTCTTTATACTTGAGGGCGTTACATTTTACTACTTAGCTATGTTAGACCTTACGGAGGCGACTCGTATTTACATCAAATAATTTTATTCATTATATACACCGAGATGCAAGGAGTGCGGTTCCTTTTAATGTACATTCTTTATCATCTAGTAAAATAAAAAGGAAAAAAATAAAATAAAACAACGGAAAAAAGAAAATAATTTTTAAAAGCAAAATTTATTGCTAAAAATAAAATAAAAACTATAAACATCAGCGGGACGTCACTCTCTTAATTGTAACATTTTACGTCTGTGTAGTTTGTACCTTCTCTAAAAATATAAAAAACATTACAATCATGTAAGACCGAAGGAGCGAAGTATAGCTCGGGGTCGGACTCGGCCCGTCCGTCCCTCGGGAGACGTGCAGAATAAAATAATATAAGAAAAACATACAATAAGTATTATAATATATTTGTATAATTTAATGTAAACTCGTTAAAACCAATCGTAATATCTCGAACCTCTCCGGTTCGCATAAACATAATAATACTTTCAACTGGGGTTCGTTAGACCGTTAGCTTAAATTTACATCTGATTGCACTTCAAATTTTAACAATAACTCAACCTACGCCTAACTATCTGCGATAAACTGTATCTTACACGTAACGACCTAACCTACCCTACATACATATATACAGACCGCGACGCCCGGCGCTACGTGCGTACCTACATATTTGGTATATTTATTTACAATAATCGAATAAAAGTAAGCCATAACTTAAAAATACTCAGATATCCGGTACCTCCGTATAAAATATTAAAGCAAAATGCAAATTTTGTATTGTAAATGTCTCGAACGATGCGAGCCGACGCCGCGTAGTCTTCGGCCTCACGTCGGAGTGAGGCGGAGACGACCCGCGCGGCGCGACGCACCGCTCAGTACCGGCACTGCACTAACACTCGGACCCGTTTCGACCGCTTCAGCTCTGCAAGAGTTCGCTTCATCTACACTAGTAGTCCCACCGGTCGTCGTCCGCCTCCGTCTTGATCTTGTCCTCGCACAGCACGTCGGGGGAGCGCGGGGTGTGCGGGGTGTGGGGAGTGTGCGGGGTGTGCGGAGTGTGGGGGGTGCGGGGCGCGGGTGAGGCCTCCCGGGGCGCGGGCGAGGGCTCCACGCGCACGGTCTCCTCGGCCTCGCGGCGGAAATCGTCGCTCCTCATCACGCAGACTCCGTTGATGATGACCTCGTCGGGGTTGCGAGGCTTCTCGTCCTGCCAATCGGGGTTGACCCACTGCGGCGCGGCCGGCTTCCTCCTGGACCGCCCCGCGGGCGTGGACGCCGCCTTGGGCTCGTTCTTTGACTCCTCGTCCATGGAGTCCTCGGATCCGAGGTTGCTCTCGGCGTCGTCGTCCTCGAAGTCGTCCCCGTCGGGCTCCCGCTTGAGCGGCATCGAGAGGTCGAGGCCACCGGAGGGGTCCTTTGCCTGCTCGTCGGGTGGGAGGAGGCCGCGGCCGATTAGCGCGGCGAAGTTGGAGTTGGCGGCGAAGTAGGGCGGGTACGGCAGCGGGACCCCGGCGAGTCCCATGCGCTCCTTTTGAAGCTCCAGGAGCCTCTGGTTGAGGAGGAGGCGGAACTGGACGGGGTCGAAGGGGGCGGAAGCCTGGTCGCGCGCGGGTGGCTCCGCTGGCAGCCCGTGGGGCGCCTGCTGCTTCAGCCGCATGCGGTGGTTGTGAAACCAGTTTGTTATCGTCCTCGTGGATAGGCCCAGCTCCGCCGCCAAAAATTCGATGGTCGGCATGTTGGGGTAGGGATCGAGGGCGAAAGCGAGTCTCAGCGCTTCCTTCTGCTCTTCGGAAAATAACACTCGCTGCTTCTTGGCGGAGGGAGCGCCGGATATGGGCCCGGGCGAGCTCGAGTGATAGAACTCTGACGTGTCATTTGATGACGTGTCAGAGGAGTTGTCCTGCCCGGGTCCGCTCGACCTCCGTCTCTTGTTGGCTTCACGTCTTTCATTTTTAAGTGCTTGGAGACGATCGATATTATGGGCGTCGCTGAGCCACAGCTGCATTCTGATAAATGGTTCCCGCCCTTTGATACTCAACATGTGCCAAGGTTTGGGCTTGGACAAGAGTTCGCTGACGGATCCTTGCGAGAGCCCCAGAACTGCCTCACCGAATATTTTCTGTCCAATGTTATTGGCGAGCAGAGCCTCCTTTATCTTAGTCGTGATCGTTTGCGTGTCCAGGTCTTGGGTTAACGCAGCCATTTCATAAACGCTAGGCGACATGTGCTGGTGCAGTCCACGCATGAGGGGTTGGTGATGCGGTTGGGGAGGCGGGGGAGGCTTCCGTTCCTTGTTATTGTTGTCGTGCTGCGGCGGCAGAGTGACCGCGTGGTGCGGAGGAAAGCCTGGGGGGGTCAGCAGGAGGGGAGTTGGCTGACCCAAGTGACCCAAGTGACCTGGCCCCAGGAGCTGTTCTTGCTGCATCTTGCTTAGAAGTACGGTTGCGTCTGAGATCATCTTTTGTGTTGGTGGCATCGGTTTGTTCATGTTCGGCGGACATGCTGGAAGGAGAAAAAGCATGTTAAAAATCAGTACTTGAGATTAAAATTATATATAATAAAGCATTATGAGTACATTGTACACTTACAAGGTGCTCCGCTATAGTTGCCCGTTCTCATCAACTTTTCTGGTGCTATTTTGTATTGTGATGCTACCAATTTGTGAACTGCGTTATCGTCCTCCAAAAACATTTTCATTCGAATAAACGGCTCCCTTCCCTTCTGTGTCAACATGTGCCAGGGCTTCGGCCTCGCCAGCAGGTCACTTACAGAGCCCTGGGACAAACCAAGTACTGATTCTCCGAACAATCTTTGGCTAATGGAGTACTGGCTGAGGGCTTCTTTCACCCTCTTTACAATATCCTCAGTATTTAAATTATTAAACAGATCGAACTGCTGTTGAGTTATTGGTGGAAGAACCGCCTTCATTGATCTTTGTGGGGGGGCGTGGTGGGGTGGGTTTGGCGGCTGTGATATCAGACTGTTCGTTATCGATGCCATTCTTTGTAAAGGACTGGCCGCAGCTGAGTTACTGAAATCGTCGTTCGGTGTTATCGCGGGAGGGAGAATAGCGTTACCCAGAGGGCTGGACGCGGAGGAGCCAGTAGACTGTCCCGGTTCCAGTTTTGGTCTAACTAAAGAGAAAGCGCTCCCCGCGTGCCTAATAGCCTCCTCATCCATAGATCTATCCTTATCACTATCAGTCAATCCATTTATTTTGGTATTTTTGTCTTTGGGCAGCGAGAGATCTTGGATCGCCCCCGATCCGTTTATGTGCTGGCTCTGTGCTTGCATAGCTTGCTGTTGGAGAGCCAGGAGATTAGGGAATGGCGGCATTCCTGGCAAGCTGTGGAGATTTGGAATGTTACCACCCGGTTGAATTTTGGCTAGTTCCCGGTGATACGCTTCGAGCGCCATTCGTATATCTTCAGGAGGACGCTCCATGTGGGGGGGCATGCCGCCGCTGAAAAAAGGAGGAAACATGCTACACGTTAGTTTTAGATTTGCTGCTCTCGATTAACACAAAGGGCTCAATCTAATAATAATACTTTAAATCAGTGATAACATTAAAAGGTGTCGAAGCCTTACCCAGGGAAGCCGTCTCTATTGTGACGCATGTCCTCAACTCGCCTGGTCATAATCTTCGCCAATTCTTCCTGATATATGCGGACCACTTTTTCTTGGGGAATGTCATCATTCTCGTACTTCTTCAGCCTTCTATTTTGACTTGAATCCTGAGAAACGACGCAAGTTATTATTGTAACATTTTATAAATCGGAAAACATAATAAATTAAGCAAGTATTCAATGTGTACCTTATTAGAAAACGGCGATGGACACTGTGTTCGGGGCGAGCTGGAATCTTCGTTACTCCTGGAGTCATCATTATTGGTTTGTCCCGTGGGCGTCTTCATGATGTGTGCTTCAGTGAGCATGTGTGTGAGACGATCCTCGCCGTCACCTTCCGGCCTCCCGAAACCAGGACCAGTCGTGCCATCTTTTGTGCCAACTGTAAACAAATCTAAAATAAGAATCTAGATCTCTGAGTCACTTAACATAATATAAAGTGCATATTTATTATAATTTATTTGATTTTAGAGCGTTTTCTAGCTCTTTGTTCTATTTTAGGTAAGCGGTCGGTATTGTATCTTCATCATCCGCACAATTTTAATTGCGGTTAAATTGTGTAGCGAGCCCTCGCTCTTGCCAAGTAATAAATAAAGAAGTTATATTTGGTACCATTGAAATTAGGTGAGCAATTAAAGCGAAAAGTGCAGCGGATGGAGCATTAAAGATAATCGCTGAATGGGGCCGGCCACTCGTCGCCTAACTTAGCGATCCTAAACCGGCGCCCGCGCAGCCGTAAACAACCACACTTACGCTCGAAAACCCCTCGCCCGTGGTTATTCATTCTGTCAACATATTGTCTCCGATTTCGCAACTAACTGACACTACTTGGATTGTGATATATGCATCGCATTAATCCAATTAGGAAGAATAATTAATTTATACTTGCATAGGAGCTTTACTTGTTTCATTTTCTTGTTCTTTAAATAAATTTATTTACAGATTATTAACAATTAGAAAACTTTAGTTTGAAATTATATTAAAATGATTCCCAGATCAATCATCATCAGGTAAAATGAGGTACCAATTACCTAAGTCGTATTCTATTTGCAATAGACGATGGAGGTCCAATGATTGGAGCTCATTACTGCAGGTTAGTGAAGCGGCTCGCGAACGCCGGTCGATGTGACAACGAATCGTAATTTGCTTTCTCTTTTTTCTAAAACAAACCTTGACACACGACATGCCCGCGCCCTCTGGACGTGCTGCGTGTTATTTACACTGCGGTACTTTAATGGCTCCGAGAAGAGAGCCTTTCAAGATGTATCGTATTAATTTTATCACAAAGACTTAATTGCATTCTTAAATTTTATTTTAAAACCAACAATATGTTCGACGATTCCTCGAGTAATTTTGTTTATTTCGGATGCGATGAGTCAAGGAAAAATGTGTCTTGATTAAATGACAATAAAACGTACAATCCGTCGTTACTTTGTTTGAGTGCGCTAGTTTTTTATTACTACATAAAGAGGGATTAATATATCGAAACTCAAAATGGTCGGCCCGTTCATAAAACAGTGGAGTCTTACAAATTATATATTAATTACAGATAGACTTACATATACATAAATATAAATGTTATTTGTGTTTGTTTGTCATCGTGCTGGTAACTACGTGATCTAAGTTGTGATACGCAGCCTAGATAAAGAGCCATTCATAGATCATATTATGCAGATTTCTCGCAATATCGTTTACACAACTCGGTATTGTCGCAATGGCAGTCATTTTTTCTCACGTGCCACTTGTATATTCTTTAAGTATGCAAGCGACAAGTCCACGTCCCTCTATACACTATTTTCTTATATTTAGACTTGTTTTTTTGTGAAATCACCGTTCAGTTAACGACTTATGAGTTAGGACGTGATAGAAATACATTTACTAGAACGTACTTCTCAGATTACATCTGCCCGTCCGTAATGTAGTACAGCTCATAAACGTTAGACAATTCTATAAACGTGATTAGAGTTTGTAATTGACCAGTTTGTTTTAATGGCGGCTTAATTGACAATAAATTTTTCATATTTTGGAAATTTAATAACCCAGGCATCGTTATGGTCAGTGAAGATCGAGAGATATATTAAAGTAACATTATGATGGAGATAATTTTCTTAATTTTTATAATTTGTGTCAGATATTACCAAGTACATACTATACTTGGAGTGTTTTTTTCATATCTATTACGTCATTATGTCATTAGATTGAATCTATTTCGCCTCAGACGGACTTGAAGGCTTATTTTTAATGAGATTCAATATGGTATTTGTAAGTTTATTTCAAATTCACGAGATGGAGGGGCCGTCGATAAATTACACCTCACGTCTATGATACCTTTGATCTTCTGTTAGATACTTTGTTATTCTGAATACACATGAGGACGATTACCGAGACGTGCTTCGGAATATTTTATAAAAATTGCGCTCCTTCTGTCTTGTTGTCCTGCCGTTTGTGTTTACAAAATGGCCGCACATTATTAGACATATTATCGATAGACGATATATCCCTGAGCCATACGACAATGCCATGCTTCTTGATGGTCATTACGACGTGCCATTTTGATAAATATGGACGACAAAAAAGAAGTTCACATTTAACGTCATCCGGTCACGAAACTTTCGTTTGATTCTTCATTAAACGTTCACATAAAATATTATTTACTTTGAGTCTACTGACATTTCGTTTTTATTGTAATCTACAATTCATCATATATTTTGACCTTTATATATTTTTAAAATTAATTCCTTAAAAAGCGATATAATTTGATAAAATGATTGATATTGGTATATTTTTTCTTGGACGACGCTATAACGTATAGGGTTATAACGTCGTTATAGTAAAAGTAATAAAATTATTTGTTTATGCGACAAGTTATCGCGTGCACGCTAAAACTAAACTACACTGGAGTAGTCGCTATTGATTCTATGAATATTCAAAGGCTTTGAAAGTAAAGGCGCCCTAAATTATTGTGTCACTGTGACTGAGAAAAATACACTGTTAATTTTCCAGTGGCATATATCGGCCCCGGCGAATGGGGAATGCGTATCCGGGATTGTAAATCAAGGTGGGTAGTTGAATAAGGAAAGGGGTGATCGCGTTAGACGTCACGCCGCGAATCGATGCTCATTTGCATTAGAGTCGTCCGCGGGGTCGGACGTCAGGGACGTCGGGGACGTCGGGGGCGATGGAAAGTGTCGCGGGAAACAAAAAACAACTCATTTAAATTGTTAATACGATGCAGAAAACACTATTAGGTCTCGAGTGCGGATTATTAAATGTTATACTTAGAAATATAACATTAATATTAATAACGCCATAAATTAATGTCGACTTTCTAATACTACAATTTTATTACTCCCATAACACATGTGGCGAGCTTATTAAATATAAAAAAAACAGTCTATTCCTTGTCAATATCAGTTCTTGCCTTTCCCATGAGTTATTGGAGCACGTTACGTCAAGAATTTCTTTTGTCCGTAGTTGGTTGTGTGCGTGTGGGTGTGCGTGTGTGTGTGTGCGTGTGGGTGATCAGTATCGCGTGCCAGATGACAATCAGCGGCCACCGACCACGATTGATTCTAGAGAGAACGAATGATCCCCCCTTGTAACATTTGTAATAATATTAATATAATTATACATTATCTATGTTAAATTTTCAATGTTTTTATGTCGTAAGAAATTGTTTTAACACTACACTATAAACGTAGTAATTACTACAATATTTTATGTAAATCGGGTGGTTGTTTCGGTGTCAAGGGGCAATATCGTAAGTGTGTTAGTGAGGTGGAATTATTCTATGTCACACTATAGCGATAAATTGAAAGCATGCGAGCGAACGGGTATTTTTAAAGAATTTTTAACTTAATTACTAAAAAATTACAACTAGCAACACTCAAAACGAACTCAGACGACCAAGAAAACTTGTGAAAAATGGTATGTACATCGTTTGCGGTGTTGTGGCACTTCGCAATACCCCCGGGTGTTGTTAAAAACGTGAAGCATTCGTGCAAACGCCTGTAGTTTGTAACTAGATTCGATAATCAATTTTGCGAGCTCCGCTGAGGACTGCGCGAAGAATTTTTAAAGTTATTACGTATATAGCAACGGTATACGGACTTAATAATAATAATATATTTAATTGATAATATTAGATTAATTAAAATATTTATTTTTGTACCGTTTAAAATGCATGGTTATCGTTCAGTGTTACATGTTGTAATTAATTAATTAAATAGTTTCTGTATTGCCATTGCAATATTTTCATTTTAAAATTACAATCACCTTTTCTATCAATTCGGTAGAGTTTATTCACATCCGCGTAACTTTTAACGATAGCAAAGTTTTTTAATGAAATAACCAGATTCCCGTCAACAGCGACGTACGTAATGCAGTTAGTCGCACCTGATCGTCTGCAGCTCTAGGTACTGTTAATTGATTTTAGGCTCTACCAACCTAGAGTTATGTTTTTTGGAAAAATAAAAAATACCTTCATGTGCAAGGGATTTGGATTTGTTAGCGTTTTTTTTATGTCTGCAATAATAATATATAAAAAAGTTGACAATATAATTGTAAGCTTATCTTCTATCGTGAACATTACATGCCACGAGTACATGTGCATTGATTTACTTGTATATTGATTATAAAAGCGATTGATAGCGCCGAGACACGCGACGCGGACGTGCTCCCGGGTGGAACTGCCTTTATTAGTGGGAATTAAAAACCCATAACACATCACCTCGCACCGGTTACGAGAAGGGTGATTAAAGTTATTTTTTACATGCGAAATGCATTTCGTTAAATGACCTTAATCTCACAACAACGAGTCATTCATAGCCACTAATTAATCAAGACTAATTATTCACGGGGAAGCAAGATGGACGCACACAAATTCTGTCAAACTGACAAGTTAAAGAGCGCGTCCTTTGCGACATTTCCCGCGCTCGAGGTGTCATTAATTTGGCGCGAATTATGTGTTGTGGCCATTTTGTTAGTTAATCATTATAAGAGTGTCCCGTATACGATTTTTAAGTTTTATTAAATCCGTTGTAGATTTAAATCAATCGCGGCAGTCTGGTAGTTGTCTGCCAAGTTCATGTGGTAACAATAATTTTCACAAAGTTCGTGTAAATCAACCTTTCGAGTGATTTATATCGCAATAATAATAGCTGTTTTGTTTTCGTGAATTCGGGTATTCAACGTGATCGTCTCTGCGGAATCGAAAGCGTGGGATATTATTATAATTTAAATAACACAACAATGAAAATTATAATCACTGTGACGACAAATAAAAAATACGCCAAGTATACAATTGAAGTTTGAGGCGTCGGTGAGTGATGTGTCGTTGTTCCGACCTACTTTTAAAACCATATTGTTTAATATCACAAAGGATCTTATTCGCACTCGATGCCAAAATTTCCCTCCATTATACAGTCCATACTTGTTAGTGTGGACTAAAATAATTGCAATTAATAATCATCTGGCGTGTTGTGTTCGAAATGCGATCGCTAAAATAATACAATGAGCCGTCCATTCCCGAACGTCTCTTGACCTGTCCCAACGTTAAATGTTTAAAATGTACCGACACGAATAAAGTACGCCGATGTGACGAATTAAAAGCAATTAATATGACCGCCATTAATGTTGTAACAAATAATATGAAATGTATCAAAAGATATATTAATTGCACGTGACGTCTGTTGACTCTGCTCGGGGATCTTTGTAAAAAACAATAATTAATAAAGAATTATGATGGAGCATCAGTGGAATATGATAAACAAAGGACGAGTGTCTCCGTCCCGCTCGGTCCCTTACTGCAACAATTACACCCGGCCATTACCGGGACGGGGAGGTATAACATGATAAAGAATATAACGAGACATGGTATTATAATCATAAATATGCCCGTAAAGAGGTCTGATTGCTTCGTCGGAAGCCATCAAAGCGACCGCGGGCCGGTGAGCATTCTTGGTGAAATAATTTCTTGACCCTACGCGCTTCCCGCCACTCGCCAACAGATGGCGTTACGCGTACATTGTGACGCGCATACTTGGCTTTTTATTTTAGCTTTTTGCGTTATTTCAGAGTAAACGCTCTTTAAGCGGCTATTTAGTTTTTCAAAGGCGCTTTCTAAGTGGTAAGTGGCCGTCGTCGGTGGAGTTTGCGGAAAATGTCTTCTGTGGTAGCATAATTAATAATTGCTTTTGCAAATTAAATTTCACATTCATCATAATTTTCTAATTGTCTGCAAAAATGAGGCTTATTTACAATCTTAAATAGACAGGCCTCGAATCTTTTGTATCGTCCGCTTCTCAGTAGATGGCGCTCTACACTTAATTATTACCAACAAATAAACACGAAAATATTGTCGAGTGGTTTCATCGGATAATCATTATGTGATTATCCGTTCACAAAATTTTGTTGCCTGTTTGAAAGTTTATGATTTATGATATATTGAACCAGTTTGTTTGTACTTTCGATGTGTCGAAGGGCGCGGTCAAAGTTTTGGGTTCATAAACGACACGGATAAATCATTTGTAATATGTATATATATATAAATAAATTTACCTTTATAAGCAGACTCTGCTTGAGTACCGGAAAATGGGAGAAAGAAACACATATTATTATTCATTAAACAAATATTATATCTACATTTTTAACTAAGACTATGAAAGCAAAAAAAATATGAAGAATGAAATCGATAAAAATACGCTAAACGTATCTTTTATACCAACTTGTCTAAAACATTAACAACTCGAGGAGTGAACTTTAAACGTCTGCGTGAAACGGAACGGAACATCAAAACTTTTTTTGTGTATTGACAAAATGACGTTGAAGCGTCACTTTTGATCAGGCGACCTTTGAATTACAAACAAAAACGCAACACATGATTAAAACAATGATATCACATTTGACAAGGCGACTGAATTAATGTTTTAACGTGTTTAAAACGCAATGTGCTGTGTGTTCACCATTTCATTATATTACTGTTTTTTACTAATTGTATTTATGGTCCATTGTTTAAACGGACACCGGCCATCGACGCGAGTTGGAGCGATAAAATTCATAGACAATCGTATTAAAACCATCGTTTCATTAAACTCGATTTACCAGAAATTTCGAAACAAAAGCCCAATTGAATATTAAAATTTGCTTAGCGCTAAACTAAGAGCTGTACGGGGAGTCGAGTAGCATCGAGGACGCTTAAGTTAGCCGTAAAGCCTTTGGCTGCGTCCTGCGACGGCCGATAGTGCCCATTGAAAATAGATTTTCACTCCACGCTCCACCCGCTCCGGAGAACTTTGTCCAAATATTGTTCTATATCCAACTACGGAACTACATTTAAAAAACCAACTCGAAATACTCCATTCAAAATGGTGATACGTTTCGTTTTACGCATTGTATTTGAACTCAAACTTGCAATACAATAAATATATTTTATTTATAGAATTTTTTAATAATTTTTTCCCTAACGACGTGTATTAACGAGATCGAGACAGACAATATATTAACGGACATGACGTGCATTATGGTTGATTTTTCGAATCGTTAATAAGGATATAAAAAAAAGTAAATAAATATGTTAGAACACTCCCTCACTGAAGCGTAAGCAATAAGAACTATAATTACAACGCAACAACTAGTCTTAATTGGACCGAAGGATTAACTGAATATGTAATACGCTATTGCTCGGTCAGTTTTAAAAAAGTCAATACTTTAACTGGCAGCGTTCGTTTGATATACGCTGATAGGTAATAGATTTATTTACACATACTGGTAGCTCCGATACTGTACTCAGTCACGATAGACAGCGGTTTTTAAATTAAATATGTGCAACGGACGTGACTCATCGGACATTAATTAGAAAGTTGATTTTTGAATTTCGAACTGCAATTTCTTCGGGACTATCAATTAAATCGGTCACACTCGCACGCGAGAGGTTGAACGCTTTTTTATAAATGTCAAATGGAACCTATTTTGAAATTCTTCCGTTAAGTCCGTTCGATGCGCGGGAACGGATCGAAAATGTTTAGTTATAGCGGAGTCCTTCGCATAATTAAACGTGTCTTACAGGTGGGTCTGTAATTAGCTGGCAATTTTGGATGTAAAAAGTTAATAGTGTAAGTAATTTCCGCCTTTGGTGCTAATTAATAAAGGCTTTTTGCCTTTTTTTCATCTACTTCTATTACTAATTGTGCGGGCGGTCGTACCGCGTAATTGACTTCGTATTCACGAGCTAACGAGAAATTATAAGCTTTTTCAATACATGAGTATTGTCACGATTCAATGAGTGCGCCACTTTATCTAATAGACGATATTGCTATACATTTTTTATCTTTATATGTTTATCTATTACGATCATGCATATGTTAATGGTATAGATTACACGTATATTTACATAGTTTTTTATAGTTTTGTTGTTGCATACGTTTAGTATAAACACGTTCAAAGATTCAAAATATAAACAATTTTCAAACGAGTTTTGAAAAGTATTTAAGTCGCAGTGTAACCATAAATACCGTGGGATCTACAACAATGGTTTGAACGCAGGACAACGCGTGGGAACTGCGTGTGAAAACGCCGGAAAATCATATACTACTACATGTAATAGGCAGTGCCATAACGCTATTCGTATGTACCAGAAATAATGAACAAGAAAATTTATTTGAAATCAAATTTGATATTGAAATTTTTAAATGAAAATAGTTATGTTATGTACAAAAGGAAATTAAAGAGAAAGCAATGGGTACTTGTAACAATGCGTTTAAGGAAGAAAGTATGATTGCTCCGTTCCCACGGTGTACCGCGTCCGTCCGCTCTAATCACCGACACTCAATGATTCTTGACTCTTGATAATCTATATTTTTCTTGACGGCAATGAAAACTTCACCAGGGATGCACTGTTATGTTAATTGTCGAAAATTTTTTCCAAAAAAAAAATAAAAAAGTTTATCCAATTACCCCGCGTCCAATCTATTTGGACAGCCTCCATTGAGACAAAGGTTATGCATGCCTTTGTCTTCGCAATACATCTGCATTGTTACCGATGTGTACACAGCATTAGTACTTTTTAAGCTTTCCGAATTTCCGTCGCCCATTACGCTAACGCTCGGGGACCGACCTTATTAGTTATTAACTATTACATTTTTTGGTGATGTTTGCATTTTAGTTTTGCGATCTGCATTTTGTTTCACGGCGGTTTTAGGCACGAATTTGTATGAAATGTAGAAAAACAGTGTGCTTATTTTTAAATTGTTTTTAAAGCTATCGTACCTCTAACTACGATACGTAATGGCAGCGTTTGGAACGTTTGTGAGTAGCGAGTTAGGTGTGGACAGTTCCTTTCCTATTGTCCCTCCACACTTTTGTTCGTTTGTTGCGAGCGATCTGCTTTGTGTACGGATCAACTTTTTTACTATTCCTGTATCTTTTTTGGGCAGAGATGACGAAAATTTTTCTACACCCAGTATTAAGCAATACACAGCGGACTGTTTTATGTATGGCGACCGGTTTAAAAAAAATGTGCCGTAAATTGTAACAAGTTAAAGTAATTCTTAACCTCGATTTAAATAAAATAACCATTAGCAATTTTTTACTGCTCGATCTTCCGTTTTATATTTTTAAACTAAAACAAAATGGCGAGCGGCATTAACAAAAGCGACACGTATTAAAACTATAAATCGAAGTCGCGGTGCGCTGGGAGCTTGACCATGTCCCCTTGCCACCCACCCCCCCTCGAGGGAGGGGACACTTGGCCCTCTGAAGCTAGTTTCCGCACGGGAAGAGGTGAGGAAGGAGGAAATGTGAGGACGGGAGAAAGGAACAAATAAAAAAAAACATGTGTTAAAAAAAAATGTGCGGAAATAAAAAGCTGCCATCTTTCGGACAAGGTGCCTTAATTTAAAAGTAAAAGAAACATTACTACGTGTTTCTTTACTTCGCATCGATATCGCGATGGCAACTCTTTGTAAGAAATGATATGTGAGTTATATTTGTTTGCGAAAGCGGTTATTTTGAATACAAATAATGTAGTATCATTCCTTTCATCATCATTAATAAAGCTAAGCTCAATTGTAGCGAAGTTTTGACCAAAAATGTTTTGTTTTCGTCGGTTAATCGCTTCAGATCACGTTAAACAGCTACCGTTGGATTCTTCTTATGATTGATGGGATATTTGACAAGCGCTGATAACGGGTAACGTGCCAAGCCGTTCGGAAGATTGACTTGAGGGGAGAAATTGATGGAACGTAATGTTTAGGCATCGAACATGCAGCTCGAGCTACTACCGACGAGAGCCTTACACCAGCCACAGGAAATAAATTTAAGATATTATCTTAAAATGATTTCATTAGTCAATCATTTTTGCATAAGAATATTAAACGGGACTTGTTTACTTGAAAGTGTATAGGTAATGTAATGATGTCCGTCGGTAGTAGCTCCGTGTTAAGGAATGTGTTATATAGATACCTTTTTTAGGAATTAATGACTTCAGGAGCATGATGGCCGCCTCGTCGCACGCCCAAGCGTGCATTTTTCTATATGAATCTCGTCCCTTCTCCGTCAACTTGTCCCAGGGCTTCGGCTTGGAGAGCAGTTCGGAGACGGTTCCCTGGGAGAGTCCCAGGACGTATTTCGCGAACAGTCTCTGACCGATGTTGTGTACGGACAACAGTTCCCGCACGCGCCGGCTTATGTGCAAGGTGTCCAAGTTGGAGTTGGCGTATTTGTCCATGTTGTATCTGAGCATCTCTTGCAGGCGGGCCTCCATGGGGTCGCCCTTGGGTATGAGGGAGTCCCCGAGGCGGCCGACGAGGGCTCCGGGCGGCAGGGGGCCCATGTCCTCCGCGAAGCGGTAGGGGCGGTGCTCCTCGAAGCGGAAGGGGCTCGGCGGCGGCGGCAGAGGCGCCGGGCCGTTGTTGTTGTGGTGCGTGGTGTTGTTGTTGAGGGGGGGAGGCGTGCCGGGCCATTCCTCGCCACCTGCGGTGAGAGCACGGTTACGAGGGCGAGGAGGGAGGGAGGGGGGGTGGGTCCTGTGACGTCACGTCCTTGACTACCTACGTCGTACATCGAGCGCGAGTCGTCGTCGACATTTACGAATTATGTGAGGAGTTAGATAAGTGGAGTTGTTGAGTACGTACCCATGTCTCGTCTCTCGGAGCTCCGCTCTCGTTCCGCGGAGCTGTCTCTGAGGGAGGGCGCGGCGGGAGACCGCAGGGCTTCCTTGCGTTCTACCCTCTCGTTGGGACCTAAATCCATCGTTCGTAGCAAACTGTAACAAACATAAATACATTTTAATTATATTATCCCTTTTCCATTAATGGGGGGAAGATCTGCTTTCATTCTATATTCGGGACGCAGTTGGAGTTGATACTATGTGTCTGTGACTTATTCGAATATAATATCTTACTGATTTTGTGATCCGAAAATATCTTTAGGGTGTGTTAAGGAGTGAGGCCGCTCAGCGGGGCCCAGCTCAGAGAAACGGAGCATGCTGTAACAAGGAAAACACGTATAACTTTAGCTAAAAACACAAAATATTTTTTCCCGTTTTCTCCACTCGCACACACCGTAATATTCAAATATTATATTCTGTTCCGTCACCATTTCACTCGACACGTTTTAAAATAGAATATACATTATCAAGGGGCCCTTTATCTCCTAATAGGGCGCCATCAAAGGGCCACGTCTCAATAAATTTATGAATGGAATATTGCCAATAAGGACACCGGCATATCCTATTAATTAAAATACTTAATTAATTCACCTGAAATGGTTTTAATCAATGTTCCTTCCCAATTTATTAAGGTATCAGAATGACCTTACCCTAATTAGGTTATCTTTATTATTGGCATCGGATCTCTTATAGATTTTAATACCAGTAAAAATATGGTTCATGTAAGTTCTATTTCGCCACAAAAATCTCTCATAAACTTTATCAGAAACTTAAAAATACCTAATTTTGAGACGTGTGTTTTTAACAATAATTAGACCTTCATTAACTAGAGGCCTTACAATGAAATATAATACAAGGCCTTATCAAGAAGCTTTAAATAAAACAGGTTAAATTTATAATGCAATTTAGATACTTTATAAAAATATTAATTCATCATTTAATTAAAAAAAAACAGTGATCCGTTTAAAATTAACAAGTAACTACCTAATTACAGAGTTTCATTACCACATAGGAAGCGCAAACTGTTTTCAAACGAGTCGACCGACAAGTCGCCCGATCGATCGACCGGCCCGAGCCACCAGATTTTAACACCTCCGACAATAGGGTTGTGCCTTAATTACAATTTAATATATCACCAATTAAGCATTTGATCGAGACAACGGAACTAAATTTAGGAGGTAGCGAATTCATTTGAGGCACACGTGGGGATAGGCGATCAGATTTAGCCGTGTTCACTAAACACGGTCCCAGGTGACTGCGACGTGAATAGCTAATTGTTTCAATTCATAGTTTAAGTGTAGTTATTTTCTTATGCATGATTGGAGTTGGATCAACTGGTTTTGTTTACCTATGTGCACACACACAAAAACTCACACACACACAAAGTTACAGTATAGTTGCGCTAAGTAATAACTTTTGAATCTTTTAAACTTTGTCTATGATGTAGTTAGCTAAGTGTTTGAGCTAAGGACATGACATTATTACATTTAGTGGCCATATTGGTTTTGAATCTGTTAAGTTCAGGAACATGTAGAGTAATGTTTTTGTTTAAATCTTTTTAATATATTTTTGCATCTCAAATTTAAAATGGAGGACTTATTTACAGTGTCATGTTATATGTAATAAGTTTATATATTGGCGATAAAGGCAGTTAACAACAAAATAACCATAAACAACAACTAATACGGAAGCTTAAAAGCATCTTTGTCTTCGACCAAAAGCCTCCAGTAAAGGCGTGTTACACACTGAATATTTTAGTAGTAACTTGCGGAGGGAGTTTTTGAATTAATTACGGAAGATCACTACGGTTCCGTGGCGCTATCGGCTCCGCTCCTCTAACTTTTTAATTCTAAACGAATGTGGGTAGCTTTGGAATTCTATTTTTAAACTTTCAACGTGAATTCTATTTTTAAAATTTATTATCACTTTTTCTTATCAGTCGCACTGAGATTGTTTTTGAACTCCAAGTTTAAATCGTTAATAATTAATGTTAAATATTATATTATAGATATTTCTCTTCTGCATGAATTTCACTTATTCGTTTGAAGTTATATTTTAGCATAAATCAATATCGAATTCTGATCTCTCGGTTAAAATATGTCTTTGATTCAGTTGGAGGGTGGAATCTACCCTTGGATGATTTATTAATTATTAGCTTATAAATGGAGATCCTTAAATCTGCAGGTAATATTTAAAGGATATATTTATTTGAGTTACTTTAAGGATCGGGAATGAGTTTTTGTTTTTTGATAATAATCAGTGGAGCGCGTGGAGTGTCTTGAGGATATCGTAACAATGACTGTGACGTCACGATCGGCTCTTATCACTCAAACCATCGGCCGATAACAGCGCCCCGCCCACCGGCGACTGACCAATCAGAACCGATCGATTGGTCAATACGGATGCGGTACGCCTTTCCGATACAGATACACGAACACATAGAGTCCATAATCGCCTTCGGTTTAACGCATTAACGAAAAAAAAAGCCTCATATTGATAAAGGCCGGGTTCCTAGTTTCCAAACAGACGCCTGAGCGAGCAAACACGCCGGGCCGTAAAAAGCTTAGGATATCTCTTTATGATACCAAAAAATGTCGGGCGTAAATTAGTTGATAATTTGTGTGTGAGTAAAGTTTCGTTAAATGTAAGTCAAACATCGCCTAACCAAATGGAGACAGGTGTCCGCGAGCCCGCTATTGATATATAGGAGACAAACTCGACTACGCCACTAACATCACATATATACGTGTTTGTGTGTGTTTTTGTGTTCCCGGGTTATATGTAAATTGTGTGTGCTTAGTTTTTAATTAAACAAGAGATAAGCGGTTCCTCATACCCTATTTGACTTTTTTAGTTTCATCAGTAAACATTGTCTGTCAGTTGAAAACTTAAATCTTTGATTGCACAGTATATTAATACATTTCTTAGTATCAGACTGTTGACATTTCGTGGTACGTTGTTTCTTATATAACTTAATCAGAATTCAGGAGCGTACGCCGATCCAAGAATTAGGAGAGATTTGGCGGTATCGTCTAGAAATCAATCCGACCCCCCATTAAGCTTTAATCTTCGAAGGCTGGCTATAACTTAATCCTAACTTGAGCGGTATAAATAAGCAATAAACAGCTACAGGTGCCTCCAACTGTTTCGGGAGAGGATTAAATATAATATAGATTTAGTTTCCATTTTTCTATATTTTCATGGGAATGAGGCAAATGTTTGCGTGTCGTGTGCAATAATTGAAGGGGAATTTTCTATTTTCTCATTTATATATATATATATATATATATATATCGTGTAAGTTGATAGTTTGTTTGTTGAACGTGAGGGTGTATTCTAAATCACTCAATTCGTAATTTATTATACTTTTCTTAAACGTTAGTAGTTCGGTGATAGTATCGATCTATTATAAATAGCTATTCTTTTACCGTCCTGTTTATGTTTGTTTTAATGTCGCGAACGTCGGCCCTTCTAATGTCAGCCCTTTGATGTATCAAAGACGCCGCCATGGTCGCCATATTGGTAAAAATAACACATAAACCATAGAAAACATCGGTCGGACGTGTTTTAACGTTCCCTGATTTAATATGTTTATACAGTACTTAATAAGTGTTAAAGTCTGTTGATTTGTGATGTAGATAGTACCTACAGGACTTACGGGATAATGGGATCCCGTTTGAGGCTAGACAATAATTGATGGTGTTTGCTATCAGTGCGGATGTTGACTTATTTCTTCCGTTAATCACTGACGTGGGAACCGCTGTGACATTAGTTTTAAACTTTTTAAAATATTTTATAAAATATTTTTATCATAACCGCTCGTTATAATTAAAAATATAAAATTTTTCGTATAATAATAACGAAGCAGTCAGTGTTGCGAGACACGAAGTCAAAATAATTATTCAATAGACGTAATAAAATAGATAATAATCAAATTTATTCACACTTATTTTATAATTACACCATAATATTATATTATATTATGAAGAAATATTGAAATTGTTGATCGCAACACTCATTAATATTAAACTTCTTTTAAACAAAAAATATTATATAAATATATATATATATATATATATATATAATATATAAAGTATAGATACGTCACTTTTACACATCTACGGGAGGTCTCGAACCATTTTTTTTTAATTTTTTTTATATTTTTTTTCCCCCAAAATCGGTCCTGTCCCACAAGTTTCTAGCATCTTCTCGCTAAACGATTCGAGATAAAGAATTTAGCGTCCCCCCCCTCCCTCCTCTATTTGAACAATTTATTGATACAGAAATCGCTCCCTGAGAAACGATTTTAGAGTTTTTTATACATTTCCTGTGCCTTGGGAAATATAAATAATATTAGGGACATTAATACCTAGTGTTAATTAAATACGAGAAGAGAAAATATGGAATGACGGCACTGAGTTATCAGGCTTTAAACATTTGAAATAAACTAGGAGTTGTTGAGAGCCCTCTTATCAGTCAAAGGTAGGGTCCGCAAACACGGGCTGTGGACTCGAATTAAATAAAGACAACTACCATTGTTTTGCAATCAGTTATTTCTATTTTATTAGCTGTTGACTCTGGTAACAGTTGTTTGATTTCTTTGTTCTGTTGTGTTGAGTGTTAATGTTGCGAAAATTGTTGTTTTTATATATTGCACTTTGGTTGTATGTGTGTGTGTGCGTGTGTGTGTGTGTGTCAGTAATTAAATGTCCTATTCGGTGTCATTGTTGCCTCCAAGGCCCGGTTGTCCAAACACCCGTAATCTCGGGGTGAATGTCCTGATACCTTATCATGTTTATAAACACGTGCCTACCTGTATACATCTCTATTTGTAATTTCCGGGATCTTTAGTTTATATTAACTATATTTATTATATTGCCATCTTTCTAGTAATAAAAATAATATATGTAAATCAATGAAGCAAGTGATGTGTTATGGCCGGCGGACACAAAGCGAGGTGCGTCTGGAATAATAAAATATTGCAACACGAATTTATGTTTTTGACGTCGACATTTTTGTTTTTAATGTGTGCGATTTGAAGATATTTTATTATTTTCCGTTTTCCTTAAATTATTTTCCCGTCATACCTGATTTCTCTTTTGATTTCATCGTAATCCCTCTGGGTGTCCAATCTGGCTTCGAGCCTAGCTATGTGCTGCTTTTTCTCATCCAACCTCTCCTCCAGCCGCTGCAGCTGCTGCGCGTGAGCCTCTTGAAGCGCCGATAGCGACGCTTGAAGCCTTCGGACGTCTTCAACCAATTGTGCAATCTGAAATTACAATCATAATATAATATCTATATATAATTTTAATTTTAATAAAACAGGAAACGTTAATCATTTAATCGTCTGCAATAAGAAATATAAAAATAATATAAAAGAGTTATAAACGCGATTAGTTTGTTTAGAATTATTTTATTAATTATTATATTATGTTTGCTCGTCTCTCGGCCCCGATTGGTTGAACCGGGCGGCCATATTGTTGACTATCAGGTGATTACAAATTGATACTCCCTTATCTTAACTGTCAAAGGATGACGTCCGTTCCCAATTTAGAGATTAGATAGAGTGAATTACTTTGATTTAATGTTTTCTGTGTGTAGTGTGATAAAAAGTGTACTGATACGTTATTTGAGGGGAGAACAATAGCAAAAATATTACAAATTGCAGCAAATTGGATATTTCATCGCTACGGTTGAGCGACGACTGATCTAATGGTCGAAGGTCGGCTAATAATATGTTGCACTCGCAACGTACACTCGGGTATACCTACTATATACATATATATTGTGTGTTTGTGTCAAATTAACTTCATCACTAAATGCATATGAATACATATAAAAAACTGTTTTTGAAATTATCCTGTCTGTCTGTTTGGGGCTAAATCAGAAACGTTTAAACCGATTTTAAGAGGACTTTCAATGGATATAAAAATCGAACGAAGTCATGTGAACCTGCTAGTATGTGATACAAAAAAATATAACGAATTAATATTTTGTGTATTTTAAATGAGACCTCTAGATCGCAGCATCACTCGACCGTGGAGATGCTATCAGCGGAAGATGCAGCTTCCTTCAAATCAATAGAGGTTATGTTCGTGTATTAAAAATTTTATATAAAAAGGTAAAACTTCGGATTGCGTAAAATATTAAAGTCTTTTATAACACGGTTTAAAATAATAAAATATATGAATTTTATCATCTTTACTTTGATGATTATATCAAAAACAATCTTAATCATACATAATAAGGTATATTTTGGAATGATGTGGTATATATGATAATTGTTTTAGCGATAGACAAGATAGTAATGAATCAAAATTTTTAATGTGTTTAACAATTATCAAAATTATTGTACCGTACTCAATTGATATAGAGGTCTGAATCGCTTGCACAGTTTCACCTTGACATGTATATCTTTATTGTATGACAAATACTTCAGTAAATATTTTGACGAGACCTTGAATATCAAATAATTAATTAAACAAAAATACCAAGGATTTTAACATTATCTATTCGTTTAATTATATCGGAGATAAATGACACATACAGACACACAGACACACATACCACTGAATATATATATTAATAATTTCATATTCATTTTGGAATCGTTGTATAAAGTTAATCAAATATGATTACTTTTATTTATTATTAATTTATTATATTTATAAAATAATTTCATTATAAAAATATATAATTATACATGTAATTTAAATAAATTTGAATTTAATTTATTCTATTTTTACATTAGCCCGGTATATGCACGGACGTACCTACTAAATATATATATATAGTAGGTACTGTTTTAGTAAATTCAAAAATAAATCTAATGACATTAAACTCGTGTAAGCACGACGCATGATAGTAAAAAAGTATTAGCCGAAACGAATGTCCCGGACAGAACCGCGGGTAATTATTGTCTTAATTCTCTCCGTTGACCGCCATTACACCGGCGGAGTAAGTGGGGGGAGGCGGCGTTGAAGCGTTATACATGTGAAGAAAGTGTTAAAAACTTACTAAAATATATTTAATAATCTAAATTTTGGCAATTTATGTTTATGTATATATAATAATAATAAAAAAAAAACTTTTACTTTGGTTCAAATTTTCACTTTCCGCCCACGCTTGTAACTTGTACCCTTAAAGGGCTCCTTCGCAAGGGTTAAAGGGCGACCCTCGACAATTACCTACAATCATTACTATGGACAATTATGTTTTCGACCACAACCATCACAGTTACAGGTTTTTATTGGGAGGCTTTTTAGTTTAATTGGTGTCTTCTTGGACGCCTCCGAGTCACTTTGGGCGATCCCTGCGACCAGCGGACCGTTGTGTTGTGTTTAGTTTAGTTTACGTGGAATGAGAAAATTACATGTAATTATTATGCTTTTAAAATTTAATTTACCTTTAAATTTTGATTAAATTTTGATTTTATTAACATTGTTTAAGATTACATGAATAGTTTAAAAATACATGTTATTTATAAAATTAAATTCAAAACTAACAATAAATTTACGTTTCCGGCAGCACGATATATCGTATCGGCTGCGTGTCTTCGATTGTACTGCTGTAGTGATATCTAGTATCTGTCTGTCCTGCAATGTCTAGGCAATGTTTGTTGTATTTTCTTGAATTTTATCATTGTCACAATTCACAAAATAATTGCATTTTGCCATGATAATGTAATAGTTATTGTTATTTCCAACAATAAACTCGGTATTTAAGATTTTACTGTTTCAATAGTTTTAAGTAGATTATATAAATGTTATAGTTAAATAAAGTCTTTAACACTAAACCTACCGACAATTCTTGTATACCTGTTCCTACCGCACGCCGTCAAATTGACCGGTAATTAAAAGTTATTTTATTATATAACGCAGGTAATAATGGAAATAACTAAAGTAAAGAGTGAAGACAATATTATATGCATATTCTAAGAATTGTCATGTAGTTTGATAATTATATTATAACGTTTAAAAATGTGTAAGTTTCACAAAAGTTTAAGAACGGTCAATTTGACCGGTACTTGGTAGGTTTAGTGTTAATTTTACTTAGAAAGTTAGGAACAATACTGTATCCATGGAGATATTAAGTTATAAACCGTTTTTACTATTTAGTAGTACTTACTATAGATATAATATCGATACCACATAATATACCAATTATCTTCACACATTAGAACACATCACAAAGGGTTCCGTGTCTCTTTTGAAGAAACAAACAACGTCGAATGTGCTCTGTCGAATCGACATTTTCGTATTAACTTTTACATTGAAAGAAAAAGAAATGTGATCAGAGACGGGGAGATGTGAAAGGACGTCAATGCCGATAGACGGAGAAACTAATAAAGTAACAAAACTCAACCAATTCGGCCCCTGACAATCCATCGTCATAAATTTGTACAGGTCTCAATCACAAAAGAAGTGATGAAAGACAAGTGAGCGAATAAAAAACGCATAATACGCCATTTTGCCGTCACAAAGTGGAATCCATGTCGGCGATCTGTCAAACTGGTCAAACATGAGAATTGGCGGGCAACCGTTATTAGCCAACAAAATATGAGCGCTCCAGCTCGACCCCTTCCCGCCGACATCTACGGGCGATGCCAACTGCCGAAAGCAAAAAAGACGTTCGGATAGCTTCTACGGGTGGAAAGTAACCGTTTTCCTTTTTCGACATCTATCCCAGGCACTGTATAGTTTGAAGCGAGTTTCATTTCGGGGAAAAATGATAAATGACGTGAATGATTGAACAGCCGGACACGAGTTTCGAATCTCTCCAAACGAGATTTCAGCCTATTCGCTTTACTTTTCATTCGAATTACGGCGAGTTCGCGGACTGACGGCGACGCATCCACCGGACTTGAAATGCATAAATTTATCAGCCATTTAGTGGATTGTCACGACATCGGTGACATTCCATAAATATTCACAACAATTGTGCGGTGCTTTTATAAAACGAGCGCTCTGATTGACAATAGACGTCACGATTATCAATCAGGCATGCGTGATCGGAAAGACTCGTGTGATAAAAAACAGCCGACACGGATCTCTCTCGACGCCTATTTATTATTGTTACTCTGTACGAACAATTCAATGAGCATTTTGTTTTAAATCCGCAAATATCGCATCATATTCGATGTTGACAGCTAAATTGGCGGGAAGTTTGTCTATGCACTTTTGTTGCTGCGCTCGGATTTCGTGTTTGAAAGGAATTGACAAGAGCCATTAGTAGGTACGGCGATTAGTTTCCATCGCTGACAGCTGATGTTCTTTGATTTTTTGGTTTGCCTGTTGTTTTCGACATGAGCCGATACGAAAATCGAGTTTCCATAGACAGCTGGAATGCAATTGTCTGTAGTTTTGAGACAGACAACGAAATGAAGCAATTATAAGTTGCGGAACCTCATTTATTGCTCGTCTATCGTTTCAGTTATTAAACTAAATTGAAAACTACGATTAGCTTCTATATTTTGTTTTGGTTATAACTTTACATTAGTGTCCATAGTCGATCCTTGTTCGTTTTCATTATACTTTCATTTGTCGAGAACGCTTTTAAGTCATCGTTATTAAGGTTTTGTTGCACATTTGGTTAAAAAATTACTTCTAGACCGTATAATTAGTCCAACCATGCGAACCACCTTGAATTACTCGGATAGTAGGTGATCATTTGGTGTAATAAATAACATCAAAAAGGATCCAATTTGGTCAGTTACAAGTTGCCTTAGACGTCAGCAAAAACACGCGAATCCAGCACGCCATTGCATTTGGGATTAAAAGGAAAAGAAATGCGAAAATTTTCCTTCGCGAGCACATACATCATTGTGGGGTGTTTAAAGATATCTGGGCTAGATTATTTTGAGTAACGGCTGCTAAAAAAAGTATTCCAACAATAAAATATAGTTCTGTGGTGCAATTAAAAACTGCGCTGCGCTCCGTTCTTAGCTGTTTTGGCTTTTTGACATGTTTATTGTCTATTCGACTGTATTTTGGGTGAATGCAATTTATTTCTCAATTAAAGCAACTCCACCCTTTGACTATATGATTATAGAATCTAATGTTTCACTAAATGCACTCGGTATTGCCTCACGAACTAATTTATTATTTTTACTGACCGATCCGAGTACAATACTGCTGATTCAGAAGTTCCAGATTAACTGCAATCTAGATAATTATTTTAATTCAGCTTCGGTTAGTATTTATCGCTCCGGTGCTATCGCGGTTCCAGCTAACTCCAGTTATATCGTACTTAACAATTACAATGATAACAACAATTCATTTAACATTATTTTCAAATTTTGTAAAACACTAAAATTTCATTTAAAATTAACTGAACATCAAATTGTATATCGATGTGTTCGACTCTCGGGTGACTTATCATTTATGATTTCTAACGATAGTCACAAATCCTTAATAACAAAATCTATTTATTTATTTTTTATTATAAAAAAGCTAAAAAGGAAGTAAACAGATGACGGAAGCGACAAAATTCGATATTAGTAATTAGTCGGAGTTTTCTAATTAGACTGAACAAATAGACGAAATAAAGCATTAAGGAGTTGTGCAAATAGTAAGGAAGAAGGGGAACAGAGCTGGATATACGGGTGCTGGATGTGACTCATTTACTTTTATATATTACTTCACTCGGTTTTAAATAATAACATTCGAAGACGTACGTTCTTGCTATCCCCTATTTGTCTAGAGCATTATTTCTATCTACGATCGAGCCATATCCAGAACAATATAATAAGATCCCCCCCCCCTCCTATGCAAGCTTCGTAAGCAAATAATATGACAAGATAAAGAGAATGGAAAATGATATTATGCGCATTGGAACATTCAATTTAACTGGAATGCGTTTAGACGTGTCTCAGCTAATACATTAATGTGTGTTTGTATTTCAATAGACATTGTAACATACTGATAGGGAATTAAATACGAGATCCACACATGAGTTGTGTGTTCCTAACCTCTCCTAGTAGCACTAAAAATAGAACAATGAACGGTTTCACTGAGATTCTTTCTTGATTGGATAGTACTGACCAATTACACGGACAGTTCCTAATGACCAAACAAAATGGCACTCAAATTATGAGGTCCTTTTAACGTATATTATTGCATGCGATATAATTACATGCTAGAAAGGAGACCGCCATAGTTATCATTCCAGTCCGGCGAATTCTTGAAACATGTTGACACTAACGTCTGAGTCGGCGGCCTATGCGCAAAATCATTTTTTTCATACAAATTCACATTTTGCCGCCATAATTATAAATAAAATTGACATTAATTACTATGATGTGGGTTAGCGATTTCTACAAGTAATGCGTAGCGTAATGAAACGGGTTTGTTTATTTTGTAATTCTTAGAACAGATTTAATTATACTATTTACATACAATAAGAAACGATTGTTTATTATTTGCATGTCGTCGATAACATTAACCGTTGGTTTTTAAAACGTATAATTTTAACAACGTTTAAGCAAGTGTAACTCAGCCGAGCGAGCAGTCTGCAAACAACAGTTACAGACGAGACACACATTAAAAAATCAATACTAGAACAGAACACGCTCACAATTAAGACGCATCCCTCAAATGTCATAGCACCCTTGCTCTAAAAACAACAACAACCAACTCAAACGTGACATTCCCTCTTAAGTGGAGGAAATAGAGATGAAAATCGAATATCTAACGCTTTGCCACACGCAACCGCGTAAGAATCATCCCGCAGATATGCTGTCCTGTGACGTCACACGCAAAAATCAACGACGGGCTTATTGTAACGCAACAAAAACTAAAATCGAATGGCAATAGATACATCTCGAGCGAATGCGGTAAAGAATTATCCCGCTAGCAAAAATGTACACCCTATCTGGGGAAGCGTGGGCACTTTGGGCAATATGCAAAAGTTGGGGAGGCGGGTGGGGGGGGCGTCGTGATTAGGCCGTGTGTGACGATGCGCATCTTATGCCCGCATTACCCTTTCGTTTTCCTTCCGATAGCTGCCTTTGTGGGGCGGTCCCTTTACTTATCTGTATAAAAAGTAGATCACACGATACCAATTTTCTTCTAGCTTTTTCATAAACGCCGCTCATTCATATTTTTCCGCCGTATTGGCGCCTTTGATGCAGATCACTGACTTATAATCATCCCGTTAGTACAGCGAGCTTTTGATCGAGTCTTCTTGTCTGTTTCAATACTTTACTGCCGACATTTTGACTGTAGTTTAAGAAAAACTATAGTCAAAGTGTTCTTGATATAGGAAAGTTTAAATTTCAAACTGATATTGTATGTTAAGTTGCTCGTGACTTACCAAGTTTTTGTTAGAACAAAGTTAATAACAGTTACATAATCGACTAAATGTAATCCCCATTAGCAAAATAAACTACATTCGGTGAGGGCGGACTCGTTAACACACTTTCCAAGTTTCCCATCGAAAACTACCCCGTTTAGACTTCCAAATACGTTCACCGAGGACAAACTAATAAACGTGAATGTTTAATATTCTACCAAATCTTCGAGGCCCCCCTTTCTCCAAATTTCAATACGAGCTTAAGTAATATCGAATTCAGGAACCGCATTCGGATGTACAATGTCGTAAAAGACGCTCTCGTCCTTGGCGGATATGACGTTTGGAGGCGCTCCGGCGAGGAGCCTGATACAGACGTTATGGACGATTCAGAGAGTGATTTCCCTTGAAACCAATGTAGCATATAAATACCATTATTCTGAAACAATACACATTTTCGCCCCCGTCGTGTTGTTTTGAAGAAACTTCAAATGCCTCATGAATATTCTTACTTTGCGTATTGATTTTTTCCGTCATATTATTTCAGCTAAACCGTAACTTCTCCTACATATATTATGAGAGAGAATATTAATTCTCCGAATAGCAACTTTTTCGTAGGTACTTACTTAGGAGCGTTAATTTATCAATACGTGCTTATCTCCGCCCCGCACTCACACATCTCCGTATAATGAAATCAGACATCCCGTCGCAATTGTAGATTCAATTAGTACACAGCAGTTGCCATTCTTATCGGTGGAGACGATTTTACGAACGAATTAATCCGAAAACATACGATTTCTATCTCCCCCCGACACCCCCTAACACCCCGGCACCCCCGTCTTCAGAAGTATGTCTATATATCGATGCTATTGTATTTGTTGAGTGTAATTAAGTACATGAGGATTGGTTGTTGACGAATCAAAATGCTATTACAAAATCTATCTAAACGTCTCCATGACATGTTAAATTTACGTACAAAACAACACATTCCATCTAGACCCAGGTGGAACGAAGTCTTAACAACAAATTAGTCTATTAATACGCAACACTCACGTAAATAGATCGTTCATATTGAAATGTCAACAAATTTAAAACCACCACAATTACTTAAACACGGTCGACATTCGAAATCAAAATAAACAAAATTACGTGTGACATTTGAATGGGCGATAAAAACATCGAACCGCTGCCGATCGGTAATCATCGGGCGATTATCGAGGGGTGGATAATAAGTTTTTTAGTATTGCTTATTGATAAATTGATCACGCCTCTATATTGTGGATTATTGATAGATTGGATTGGATCGTAGGGTGAGGTTTTTTCAATATGTCGATCGTTGACGTCGCCGCAATGGAATATAATCCATTGTGTGTGTTTATTGTGACCTTGTTTACCATTATCGGTACTTCTGTGTGTTTATTGAATGTCGAGGGTGATTTTTAATTTGATTTTTTGAAATGTTTTAAAATTTTGGATATAAAATGTAAAAGCAATAAAATCCACCGTTTCCTTATACTGGGGCGACAAGGCGGGATTCGATCGAGCAAATTAATATACAATATGAGCTACCGGTTTTCATATTCTCACTTCAATACTCGAAATTGACACCACAATATTCCAAATAGAAATATGATTGCCTCGAGCCACCCCGAGGAGGCAGTTTATTATACAACGTCTTCACGATCCAAACCGATTGTTAATTGAGCCATATCTATGAAAATTGCGTCTGTGCGAGTCGATTCTTATCGGTATTCGCTGTTAAATTTATTATAACAATGGCCGCTTTGGGCTGACGGAACGGGATATTTGGGTTACGAGCCGATTAATCAATTAATCAATATTATCTACAATTGATTTGTTATTATTAAATTGTATTATATCTAATAGAACACGCAAAGTCCGGTAAGAAAGCTAGTCGTATCGCCTCAATGGAAAGGCACCCGACAATAGTTAGACAAATGAATAAATCCAAATGGAAATTTCCTATTCGTGAACAATAGTTAGATTTTAGAAGCTTGTATCTCATACAGACAGATTGATTGGGCTCTCGGTCCTACGCTACGGAGAGCGCTGCCGACATTATATTCTAGAACACTCAGAGAAAAAAATCTCATAACAAACTACAAATAAGAAAGTGGGGTGATAAAGATATATGACAAACAAAACATCTCGAGTTAGTTACGTTTATCTTAAAGATAACCGAAATCGGCAGATAAATCATATCGCGTCCCCATAAATTTCCGTTCGTTCTCCATATTTCGTTACCTGGCCCGTTTGTTACGATTTTATTATGAAAATGAATGAAGAGGGAGGAGGGGGGGCAGGGAGACGATCAAAAGGGTTCCTAATTCGTACGTTCGTTGCACACTACAGCAACTACAGTTTTATGGTACAGTCTTTTATGGGATAATCAAATTTTGTAATATTAATGTTTCCAATTCGACTGGGGATTCATTTTCTAGTTTCGTACGTGGTTTACCATTTTGTTTATGAAATATGTTTATTCAGTTAGTTTGATTGTTTAAGAGCGTTCTACGATTGGCTGAGGAATTAATTTTTATTTTCAAATTTGAATTTAGAATCAATTAGTACTCCAATGACGAGCGTTGTTCGTCGAAAAAATTTTGGTAAATTGAACAAAATTTACACAACAGAAATCGGGCACGTGTTTTTGGAAACAATAATAATAATGATAAAACACGATTGTACCGATACGAGGGAAGTTCTGTATTGAAACGTAAAACAATTGTTATACTTTACAAAATTTAATTTGCGGTACAAATGCAAATAAATGTTTTGATATACCTACGAGTAGGTGATTCTTTGTTTCTTTACGTTTAGTTTAGTTTGTCGTTACGGGAGAATTAATTGGAATTTTCATTGTTAAGAACACACGTGTAATTAGAAAACACGGAACGTTCGAATATAATTCTTACGTTTGTCTGTCTGTGGCGTCCTAATTAAAAATGTTACCTTTGCCGGCGGTGGGCGACTCGCCTCTCAAATAATTCACATTCATTATGAGCCTACTGTCAATAAATAAAACGTTCTTTAATTAATTATATAATATTTTGGATAGTTTAGGTTATTTTGGAGTCCACGCTTACGTTGAGTCGTCGGAACCTGTGAAAATATGTAAATTGATCCTTGGAGATGGACCGACGGACTCACTGAAATTTGAATATAAACTTTGCTGTACGTATAACCGAGCACCATTTATTTTGTCCGCTCATAAAATATAATGATTTTTGACGTTGCTCTCGGCTATATTAATTTTGCGGGATCCGTATTATAAGGGTGTTGATACATCGAAAGGTATCGCCTACTCGTATTAATGACACCGACCATGTATTATATCCTTTATTGTTAATTACGCTCGTCTTTGTAATTATAAAACATCTATCTATCATCTATTACACGTGATCATCTCGATTGGAGCGTGACTTTAAAATAACGTTTTAAACGTATCAACTTTTAACTTAAATTCGCATTAATTAAAATTCGAAATTCATAATATAATTCGGGACGTGTCTAAAATTAAAAAAAAAGAACTCAACCGCTCGTCGCTAAGAGATGGGAATGTATTTACATAAAAAACAAATAATGCACACCGAGACGGGATGCGCGCATAAAATTAAAATCGATGAGAAGTCCTACCCTTCGAATTAAATATCATTGCCCGCACACAGGCGAGCCGCACTAACACAGCTAAGATCTAGATTAATATCGAAGGGTCATATTGAACCCAAATTTGAATTTCGAACGTCATACCATACTTTATTTAGTGCTCGTCAGCGCTGCGTTAGAGCGCAGAGAACAGAGAACAGAGAAATATTTATAAAAAATACGCGCTCCCAATGGGGTGTAGCTTAAAATATCGGCTGCTTATTTGCATACTAACTAAAATAATTTATTATTTTTTCTCGGAGGGTCGCCGGTGTGGGGTGAGTACAATGGATATAACTAGAAACCGAGTGTTATTGGCTTGATCGCTGTTACATTTATTAGACCAACATTTTGTTGTTAAGATACAAAAACGCGTATCAAGGTATAATAAACGAAAAATAAAAGTCGTCTGTAAAAGCTACAGCGAGTTGTAATAGAATAATGTTTATAGCAGTCTCTGAAGTTATATTGTTACAAGTGAATAGTCGAAACAGTTTGGCAATGTCTGAAAATAGTCGACGGGGGACAATATAAACGTCGTGAGCACTTAAGATTCGTTATGAAATTCTAAATCCAATAGCGAGTCGACCAAATAACGTATTAAACATACACGGAAAGGCAATATAGGACGTCAAATGTATGTTTAAAAGTTTTAGTCAAAGCGTTCGGCAATCAAAGTACGGTGGGAGGACTGCAGCCTTACAGAGGACATGATTGCCGACAGCGCTCCGAAGACGACTCACAAACGACCCGGAAAAAGTTTGCAGACTCCGTCTGTCGATGTATTGTTGGACGTTTCAATTTCGTGTCAACGGTTATTAATTTCTGGTGCGTTCCGAATTCAAATTAGCCGTTTGAAATCGTTCCAAGTTTAAAAGTTTTATCATAATATTTTAACGTATTTATTTGTTTTCCTACCCGAACTTAGTACGGATCTCGAGTCGAGTAATTAAAAAAAGTTGTTCATAACGATACGAAACCCGCGACTGCTGACGGTGCTTTCGTACGAACGAAATTATCATCCGTATCAAAGGGAATATTTTAAATATCTATACATAAACATGGCAGTTAGGTCCAGACTGCCTCTGCCTCACACCACAAGACACCCTCACGAGCGATACTGTCCAAATGCTGCGATTCACGGAAGCATAATATTTTAAATACTTCTTTTTATGTGTCTGCTCGTACCTTTGTTTTTGGATCTCGTACACATATAGATGAGTGTCTGTTTGAGATGTTATTGTTATTAGGTCAGCGTGCGAAAGTGTCAAATGTGTACGTGTAATAAAATGCGGTTTGATACCGTGTATACATCGATCCGACCCATTTTTTCGCGCTAATAGTTTCTTAACAAAGGTAAAATTTATTTCATATGCAAATGTCCCGATCCCCTTCCGTCACCGTAATCTAAGATCGACTTCCATTCAATCGTAATAACAGTCTGTTATATTAATCCTAATACCTCCTTGTTTTGTATTATGGATAAAAATGTTTGAATAGATTATAGTTATTTTACTTGTATAAGTTTTAGTTCATTCATCTTTAAAAAGGATAGGTTTAAAATTAAGGATTGAATATTGATTTTAGTAGAATATTACAAAGAAACCTCTCAAATATGATATAATCTACATAACATCGGCTATTACGAAACAAACGCGCAAGGGGAGACGCATCACGGGAAGATATCGGACCGGGAAGGGGTTGATTTTGATTGAATATCTGTTATTAAGTCCCGCACACAGACGCCTTGAATAATATACACATTTAGTTTATAAATATTCATGAGATTTGTTAAAATTTGTGCACTCGTCGTCGTTTGATAAGGCGTTATTAATATAGGCATGTTTTTTGTTTGACATTATATTGATATAGTGCTGAAGGTACAAGAACTCCTCGGCTGTACAGCTCCTATTCCTACTTATTATAAATACGAATCATTCCACGCTCGATGGCACAGAATAATTAATGAGCGATATTCCGAGGATGTGAGGTTTCCTTTCATAAAATTCACGTCTTATTGTTTTCAACGTGATCCATTTATTTTTTGTTTGAAAACTTCCGAATTAATTTACTCTACGCTATGAGCTATCACAGCCAGGGACCTTTTGTTGTGTCTATACATTTTCCGTTTTCTTGTATAAATTATAAAAAAATACGTCATTTCAGTTTACGTAAGTAAAGAAAGACTTATTACGCATTGAGAATAAATATACCGGGATGAAATTTTAAATTCAATTAATTCTGAAACCGTAAACTATTGGGAGATACTGCGGTATCGTTCGTTTCTAATGTGAATTTTCGGGAATTTGTATGTAATTGGATATTTTGTTCTAATTAAAATCATTTATCAAATACCCTCCTTTCCGTTGGATATAATTTCAATTGGTAGAAACGAAACGCTGTTCAAAAGAAATAAACAGTCAAATTTATTTTTTATCTATCAGCAGAAACGTTCAAATTAATGCCAGATGTCAAGACATGAAATTAACAAATGAGTAGCGAACAAATTTCGTTAAAACATCTATTTTGGTTTGATTGACGGGAAGTGGAATCGAATTGGCAGACAGCGAGAGTATAGATGGCGCTGGTGTCTGAGATGTCGGCCATCATTAATACATTGTCAAAGTGACAGCGCGGGAGAAGTGACAGAAGTTGAACGTGTTCATTTTCATATTTTAATGTTTCTTTTTTTCATTACAGTTTTACATAAAAATAACAATATTTTAGAAATAATAATCTTTTCAGATATTATGATATATGTGTAAGACACACTTTTAAAACATTGTTAATGAACTTACACTTCTATCTACATATAATAACCACAGAAAAATGTATGTCTGAATAATATTATGTTAGAAGTAATAAAGACCGAGTCGAGGTAATTTGGCTTTGATCCAAATATTAATGAAGGTATATAAAAATATAGATATGAATATTCGATGGCACGCGTGACGCCTCGGGCCTGAGGCGGAAAGTGATGAGATTTAGTCTGTGCTTTGACAGATGTCATTGTCATTTATACATATACATATATTGGGAGTAAAATAAGATTTTTATGTTATTTTGCTGTGCACATAAAAATATAGTTTTTTATTTTAAACTACTTTCTCTTTTTATACCAATTTGAATAAATTAGAACGTTCCACCAAGCATGTGTATGCTATCGCAATTTTCTTATAGAATTAGAATCCAAAGAAATCGCTACAATTTCGTAACTCGAGCGCGTTTTAAGAAGGGTCCTTTTTAGGCGGGTTGTTCACCTTGTACCAAAGGGTTAATTCTATACAAAAGGGTATTAGAGAACGACTGCGTGATTATGACTGTATATATTCGATTCGTTTGAGGTATTGCGTGCCAGAATGTTTTTGTTTTTTTATTATTTTCGGGTGAAAAACTGATTCCGACTCCGTCTATTCCGAGCTCGATTGTTTTGTTTTAGATTATGAAATAAAATATTGTACTTTACATACACAATGTATTTTAATTAGCCACCCTCTGGGGTAGTTAAACTAATATATAATTCAGATGCAATGTGCATTCTTGTATGTAAGGGTTTAAGCTCTGGGGACCAAATTTTGAGATTGGGGTTCAAAAATCATGATCGAACCCCATCGTATCGAATCTTTGTCATATACAATGTAGCCCTTTACTACAAGGGGTCAGAGAGACACATAATCGACTTAAACTTTATATACTTATATATATTATATAGATTAATGTTTTTGATAATGTTTTTTTTTTATGACGACTTTTTTCATGCAATTCTAAAATACAGATTATAGAGAAGATATTATTAGTCGAATTTTTTTATGAAGATAATATTGCTATCTGTATCTGTATTCGTATTTTGGAAGGCTCTCGATACACTCGTACTAATTGAACGAGTATGTAAGACAGAAATCAGTAAATAATAGGGGGTGGACAGACATCGATTGATCTCAGCTAAGGGTGCGATCGTGAAGGGTTGCTTAAAATATTGCAAAAGGGTGCCGCCGATAAAATCAAATGTATATAACTTAGCCGGACATTATTTTCTTAACTGATAGAAAAAACCCAGTATATATTTAAGTGCGAGGGAAACTAGACTGAGTCGTTCATTAAAATCAAAAACAGACTCCCTCAAACTGGGTCTCGAACTTACTCGCCATCAATTCAAACAAAAACTAACAAGTTTGTGATTCAGTTTTATTATACGGTGTCAGGCGATAAGGCATTATTTAGCGGATTCAAAATGGCGCTGATAACATTAATATAACGGCACAGCACAATTGACACAGTGTTTCGATTCCTGTACTGTGTCCGAGGGCGTGTTCGTTGTTGGAAAGCGGCTCGCGTGACCCGGGCACGTTGTATTTGACACGGAATTGTCTGTAGTTTTCACACTCAAATTTTCGTTACCCGTCTCGCATTTCGGCAGTGCAATTAGTGATCGTTATCCTACGGTGCAGTGAATAACTTATTACCATTCATATCAAACACGATTCGCCTTTGCATATCTTTGATAAAACATCTTTTAAAACTTACCATTAATTTAGAAAATAAAAATAAAATACATATTAATGACACATAAACCAACCCTTGCCCCTATTCTTGTGAACGGGTGATATAACTAATAAATGCAACTAATTAATCATATTATATGTGGGTAGTTGCATATTAGTTTTAGTTTAATATAACATAAAATTTAAGTGAAATAACCAAGAAATAAGATGTCATCAAAATCAATGAGGCAAGTAAGATAAGGATAGGAATACATAAATCATGACACACGATGTACTGACAATAGCTATATAAACACACCCCCCAGTTATTAATTAAAATTATTAATGACAGTATAAAGTAATGCGAAATCGATATTTCTTAACACAACGAAGCAACGCTAAACACTTAATTTCTCAACGGGTTATTAATTTATTGTATATTTTTTTATAGCTACAATATGCAGATGTCGAGTTAATGTCTTTTCTTTTATTGACAGTTTATTGTACGGAAAATGAAATGGCAGTTACAGTTATTACTAATGGTAAAATTAAAGAATATTTTATATACAACCGATAGTTATGAGAAATGGAAGCTTTTAAGTTACAGCTCGATAAGATTGGTATTAATGAGGTAGACAAAGCTATTGATAAATCCGATCCATTAAATACGATCGGTAAGTGTGTCCGTCAATTGTTTTCTCCTTAACTGATATTCGATTATAAACTTTTAAATCCTAAGCTTGATGTAATGAAATGTCAATCCGTTGATATGATACGCTCTTACTCGTAAACTTAAAGAGGTTATTTTATCTGTGGATCAATTAAATGTTTTAAGGTGACGTCACTTTAAAATGGGCGGCCATATTTAAAACAGTTAACCATCTGTGAAGAGGGTGGCGCGAATTATCGAATAAACCGCCCGATTACAATTGACCCGCACAATGGACGGACAAGAAACGTTATATATATATTATATATATGCTATAAAAGCTCGTTTTGTTTTGTGAAATGCAAGTATCAAGAACACACGGTATTAAATATACCCTATATAGCAATGTATTGTGTTATTGTCAAGACACATCAGATTTATGATATACAACAAAAAATATCCAAAATCATAAGGTCGTGGTGCTGCGAGTGATTCAGAGACACGTCCAATTGAATCTCATTTATCTGACAGTTACAAAGCGCTCCTCCAGATCATGTGGAGGGTTCCATAAGGGTTGAAGAAATGTAAGTAGAGACGGGGGGAATTAATTGTATATTATATTATTCGGAGAGACGAATATTGATATTTGTGATATTGTTTTTTAATGCTACGTGTAAAAGGCGCTTTGTAACAGTCAAAAAAAATTAGTTATCGCACGCCAAATGGAAATAATTCAGACAAAGTATGCGTGGAGCGTATTTCAAAGGATTTTATTAATAAAACAATGATTAAAATTAAAAAAGCACCCGAGGGGTGTATCGTAAATCAGACGTCCCAGCAGACGGGGGTGGGGGGTTCGATTTTCCGCAACATTCGTCTTAGCATTAGTACTTACAACTCCTTGTTTCCCTTTAATTGTATCGGCTCTCCGCCGCAAACATGGCGCCCGATTGTAGCTTTATTAACTTTATTTAAACCTTGCTTTAATTATCGCATTTTTGTTTATATATATATTTATAATAAATTGTAAAGCCAAAAGTTAAATAAACAAATTGAAGTCCCCACAAAAGGAGCTTTTCTTTATGTTTTTTCACTAAACTGCTAAAATCAGTTACCGATGACAAATTGGAGAATCCAAAGCATTATAACCACTGGAACTATTTTGATAAGGTTTAAAATGACCTAACAGTAAAAAGGAATAATTAATTTTGGCGCTTTTTTGTCAAAGCCTCAGGTGAGGAAAGCTTTAAATAAATAATCGAAGGTTTTAGTCCCCTTCATTATCGACTGCATTATTTGATAACACAAACAAATATTTCAAAAAAAAAAAAACTTCAAAAATTATTTTACGGACAGACAGAGAAAATTGTTTCTATACATACATGTGTCATCTTAAACTGGTTACACCAAAGCTCGTGTATCTAAGACATCTATCAATAAGAGCTGATCCTAACTAATACTGACTGTCATAAATTGTAACATTAATTTAACGACAAACCATTACAGTGCTATCCTTTGGGAACTATCCATACACAGCATTACTTACCTAAGAACAACAATCGATCAAAGGAATTTTATCTCTACTTATATAAAATTAAAGTTTAATTTCTATTGTGTTGTACTCACTTGAGACGTTTGATATTTAATTGATTTAGGATGTAAATTTTTCAAATTGAAAACAACCTTATCACAACGTGTGAGGGTTTCGAATGGATTGTCAAAATGGGGGGGGGACATTAGGTAAATTGCCTAATGTCTATGATGCTGTAATGTTTTGTTTTGGGGTAAAAGCACCCATTGTAACAAGACATCGTTAGTATAATGTATTATTTTTTTATATAAAAGTATATATACATACCTCAGAGATGTCCGTCCCGGTCGCTTCGTATGTAATGTAATGATAACTCTTATCACCGCTAATACTTCTTACACGTGTATCGATCAAATTGTTTATTGTTTCTCAAACTTTATCGCATTTAATTGGAATATTCTTTTTTATATTTTTTTTTTATTTATTTAAATCTTAAATCAATAATATTTTCTATTTTTTTTTCTATGTTTTTTTAAAAAAAAAATATTAATTAATTGGTTGACAATAATTAATTAATTAATTAAAAATATTTGGGAACGTGTTGTTTCTATCGATATCTCTATTAGCGCGTCGGTCAGCTGACCCGGTATCGATAAGAGGGGCAATGACTTAATATTTTGGGAAGATCGAAGTATTTAATCTATTGATCTCTTGCCACTCTATGTAAATAGGAAATCAACATGACGCAACTTGATAATTAGAATTGTATTATGTTTATGTGAATATCAATCCGGTTAAGTTTATCCGGATCGTAACAACCGGATACCGGTCTGTCAAGTCCGGTTAGCAGTAAAGCAAGCCAACGAACCGGACCGGTGCAGTAAATCGCCTCAAAGCAGCACCTCCTCCTCCACCTCGGAGGTATCGGCTCAAATTACAATACCAAAGGGTTGAATAACACGAATATTAAAATCCGTTTGTTTCCGTGTCAAAAAATTAATATTAACGATATCTTCAACAATGAAGTTGTGGAAAAAAAAGGGAATAATTTATTCGAGACGTTCCTCTTGACGCCTTTGTTTCAGGACTCGGGAATATTCAATTTAATTATATTATTTTTATCCCCCCCCCCCCTTCCCTGCTCGGGCATGCAACTTTGATTGAAGTGATTACCGATTACTTGGGCTGCCGATCAGAGGTGGGCGTATCGAAGCGATCCTTTCTTTTATTATAAATAAAAAACTCGCTACAGTGCTTTACAATTTGTCCACTGTCCGTACTCAATGCGTAATATAAAACCAGATATTATTTATAAAAAATCTGCTATAACTAATACGTATAACGAAAATCTCGTATCAATAGATTTACGATTAAAGGCAGCTGGACGTTCAGATTATTGTCCATTAATGGAGCACCGATCCTGTATCAAAACTTTATTATGGAGTTTTCGTCTCTATTGTACTAACAATAAAGGTTGTATTGGAGTCCAAATTATATGGTATATATATAAATTTAGTAAAATTCGATTGTGTCATTTTAGTAACCGGTTTGAACCGGTTCGGACCCTACGACACGTGGTCAAACTTTTTGTCATGCAAAGTATTAGGTATCGGATGTTTTGTTACCAATTTCATTGTATTGATGATTTATTGTCCTACAGCTGATGGAGTCATTGGGGAAGCCTATTAATAACATTAATATAGGTATATTGCAAGTCAATATAGGTAGAGTGGGGTATCAATCATAGTCTTCTAGCTTCATAGACTATGCCTTCAGTCTCGGGGGAAATCTGAACGGAGCAAGAATTTGACTTTCTTGTTGTTTCCACTTTCCAAAGTCCTTTATTTTTATCAGCATATCTTAACCAAATTACCACTAACTCCAAATAGCATTTGCCACACGATATCTGAACCATACAATTTATCAAAGGATTCTATATAACAAAATTCGCAACTGTATCCCTCATCGGGACTCCCCATGAATCCTTAATGAGTAAATTAACAGCACCTATTGTTTAGGTTATTTTTTATATCGGAATATTAATAACCATCCCCATTGTCTCAGAGACGCGAGGGTGAGAAGAAAAATGTACTTGAATGGCCGGGGGTAGGGGGCAGCCGGGGGTGGGAAGTTTGATTTGATTGATTTTTACATTAATTTCAATAAAAATAATGAATGGATTTGTTTTGGACAGAGGCAATTACGTTTACAGAATTACGGGGAACATTTATTAATGTACCAAAAAATATATATTTTTAATACAATAATAAAGATAACAAGGACGGATATAAGCAAGCAATTAAAGATGTCACCAAAATGGCGGTGTCTTACGACACTTAGAATTCCGTCGATCACACAATAACCCTTAATGGATACAGAGAAACAGATAGGGCATTATACCGATAATATGTCACAAATCATCTTCCGCGCACAAAGTTTATAATGAATTGACATATTCAGTACACGTGTTGCTCGCTCCCAACTAACACATGATCAGCTCACGATCCAAACTAAACCTTACTTACATGATCATGGAGTTCAATTTCAATTAAACAATCAATCACATTAGATACACATCGGAAATTAGTTCTTATTGGAACAGATCGAAGAAAGTGTTTTGGTTAAAACGTTTGATACTTCGAATTTTATGATTGTATGTATTCTAATACGAGGTGTAATATGTGAAGTGATTGTTATTTCTATCTATCTATTTGTGTTTCTTTAATATCTTTTACATTATCTTAATAGAAACGATGTTTAATTATCTTATATGAAGCATCATAAGAATCAGAATTGGGCTATCAATATTAACAAGGTAATAATATGTGCTTCCATGAAGCATTGGTGCGTTTGATTAAAGTATAATTATATATTGATTTGTTAGTTGTGTGAATCTCTCCTATTTGCTATCATGCTCATATTGTGGAGCGTTGCCAAAATATATTCTCCATACATTTGTAATCGGATTAAAAAAATTATAAAGTACATAATATATGCAATAGTTATATTATTTTTGTGAACGTAATATTAAAATGTCCAACACTTTCCGATGTAACCAGATACCTTTGCCTTATACAATATATTTTAAACTATCCAAAAATATATTAACAGATGTGTGTTGTATTATTTTACTGAACAAGACATTCTCGAACAGGGAAAATTCACTCAGAAAAAGATTGTTCCGTTTCGTTTGCAACAGAGATATATCTGTTTGATATATTAATTGTGGTGACGGAGAGATATTCTAATAGTTAAAACAGATATCAAAAGACAATTCACATTTCAAACGATGTGTCACATTGGATTTTTAAGTTTGAGTCAGTCAGTTATGTAAACTGAGTAACAGAGTAACTAAGATCATGATATCATGGACTTAAGTTCGACGAATCTCTTATCTATTTTTATCATTTAATTTATAATTTTGATAATATTTATATATTTATAGTTCCTGTAGGTTTCATAGTTAATTGTGATCACATAGTTAGTTTAAATACAGTAACGTCGGCTGTAAACTCAGAATTACAGTGTAAAAAACAAAAGTTTCGAAAATAAGCAAGTCTTTGAAGATAAATAATTTACTGCTCCACTAAAACCTGCATAAGAAAGAAATGTTGATAAACATCGATCATTAAATATGTAACTGTTGAGGATCGTAAAAGATTGAAGCCAGACGTAGACGTATTACATACAAATATCACTTCGTAGGAAATATAACTTTTATTAGTTCGGTGCTGTAGTGCTTTACTTGCGTCCGTCAAATTAAAAACGAGACTGGACGGACGATTTGCGTTCGGACGCATTCGTTTGATCTGCTATCTCCGCTCGTCCGACCGATCGAGACGATCTCCTCAACGCATCGCCTCAACTGATATATGAGTGAAAAATCTCATGCCGGTGCTGCTGCAAGGCTGCGGACACTTTTGATGTGTCCCACTAATAGAGCGAACAGGTGCAGCGGGGTGGTCCGAACGTACGGCGTTTTTTGTTTACGTTTTACGAATTTATCGCATACGTTGACGTCTAGAGGCGCTGGTTTGATTCATTTGATTCGTGCGCCCGCGCCGTCTCTTTTTAATACTGATTTACAATAAAAACAGAACCGCTCCACCGGCGATCGATGCGAGTTATGATTAATGTCGAGCCTTTGATGTCGGCTGCTATGAATCTATCGAGTTGGCTTCTGAATATCGACGGCGGTGTATATAAATAAACTGACTTGAGTCTTGGATTCGTTTTAGTTAATTATGAGGTTATTAAGGCGCTAGCTGTATCACAACATCGGATTGATGTTTCTTGTTTTAATATTGCGATATTATTTGCGTATCTTGTTCTATATGATACGGGGACTGGTCGTTATAACGTAGTGAGAGTATCGAGTTGATCTCGTACAAAATATCTTGAACCATTAGATAATTCCTATATAGGATAGAAAAAAGGCAATTTACCACACGTTACACGCTATGTTGTCACGGTAGGTCCAAATTATAGTTTTTTGTGTTAGAATTAGACTAATCAGCATTGAGTACAAAGAATCACATCGCTTTCATCATCGACATGATGATGTTTACTCCGCATCTTCCGAGAAACGGACCCCACTATTCAATACTTGGAAATAAATATCTGACTTTGACATTTGCTTTCATGTACGCTCGCATGTTTCGTGTGTAATTATGGGGATGGGTGGTGATGGGTCGCCTTATTGCATTGGGAATAGGGTCCGTTATCGGTCATCAGTATTCTTCAGTTTTTTGTTATTAAATTATCGTGCGTGGCGATTTCAGAGATGATAGGTTGTGTTTGATGAGGCGTCTGATTGCATCTCTTGTCGACGTTTCGAATCCGCTGCTTTCTCTTTGATTGACTGCGATTAAATGATCGTTTCTCTTGTTTGACGTCCGCGAGGTCAAAGGCAATCAGGGACTTTGAAATTATGTCAAAGATATATTAATAATTCCCTTTGACTACAAACTGGATACACCCTAAATTTAAAGGATATTTTTACAAATTCTATAATTTTTAAAGCGGGTATTATTAATTGATTTTTACTATTTCTAAATACATATTTATTAAGTAAATCATGTCAAATATTAAAATGAATTTCTCAGTGCAGCCGACAGTAAGTTTACGACGCCCGAAACCTAATAAGAGAAATGCGTGTGCGGACCAAAAATAACAAAATTAAAATAAATCGAACGACAGACAGTCGTCATAAACTAATTTCGAGTGTTTTCCTTTTGGTACACAAAAATAGCGTCATCACTCTTTCATGTCCCGTGTTGGAATGACATTAAGAATATAGAGCCGGGGATCGGGTACAATGCCATCTACGTACTAATATTGAGGAGGTTAATGACCTGTTGTGTCAGCAGTTTATAATGTATCGAAAACTCAAAAATATTTATATAACTTTACCATTTACTTTCAATCAAAATTATGAAAAACTTCAGTCCAATAAAAAAATTGCGTTCAAATCAAAACCAATTTGGTGAAGCCATAATCAAAAAAGTTGTTACAGAACTGAATCGTTTATCGGTTGTCATCAAAAAGAAATAACATTTCAACCCTTCTATGCCAACTTAATTAAAATCGAGTGAGATCTGGAAACGGAAAAAAATATCACAGAGAAACTTTGTCACTTCGATAGGGTTTATAAAAAGTTGTGACAACTCATTTCGAAAAGGGAAAGAAATCAACAATTCTGACTTGGCCTCAGCCAATCAAACTGTTGTTTAATAACTTGTTGATTATGTTACATTAGCTTCAGATGTTAGATTAATTATTCCAAATTAAAGGCAACAACACTTCTTTGTTGGTTGCATTGGAGTTTTAATGAAAATTGAATTTCAAACATACTCAATATTACCGAGCATATATAAAGCGATTTTCTCAAAGGAACTTCTCCCACATTGAAGCCTAAACTGATTTTCTGTAAAGATTTTTCATTCACATTACACGAATTCTGTTTTTAAAAATAGTCCATTGAATGGTTAACAAATAAAGGCTCCAATTCACTATAACGCAGATTTCGGCGATTCAATGCACTAATGACGGCTCCTGAATGGAAGTCTTCAGTTTCAGCGTGTTTATTCACCGGACTGCACATATTCGTTTTGGACTATTTTTAAGCTCTTTTTAACATTAATGCACTAGTTAGGGAAAGAGTAATTGAAGATGTTCATAAATGTTTTTCAGATACACTAGATGGATGTTGTATGCAAAAAATACACAACAAACAATATAAGAAACATATGAAATTAATTCAAATAAAGACAGAGGATACAACAGTTAAAGTAGAATCAACGGATATTCTTGTAGGCGGTCCCCGACGACAAACGGATAGTTAAATTGTTTTTAATGCTGAATCACTTCACAACGCGATAATATTGATTGATCACGCCAATATCGATTAATTGGAATTGATCGTAATGAGACAAAATAAAATTTATATTTGCTATTATTATAACATAATGAGTAGTTGTTTCTGTGTATATCAAACAACTATAATAATTACAAACATTTGGGTTAAATACAAAATCAAAATTGAACCGTAAGATAAATGATTTCCTACTAACCGCATCGTTTTAATTGATCCACAATAACCGTCTGTGCTTACTACAAAGCTGATATTTATTTAGTGCAAGGATTACCGACGTTCGGAGCCGATCAATCATTCCATTGAACGTATCCTGTTCAACTAGTGATGTGTTATTAGTGGATATCGATAGCTTAAGCGAACAAAAACAAAACTAATTATACTTCACGGTATGCTTGTGTTGTTTGAGACTTTCATAAAACATTGTTTTATCATTAAACTATTACACAAATAAATAAAAATTTTTAAATAAGCGATTGATCAGATTATAACTAATATATATTTCATAAAAAAAAAACTAAATAAAAATTCAAAACACCAAACAGGACTTGATAGGTACTACAACCATCAGAAATGACCTTCGTCGTTTTAATAACTGAGTCAACGTGTAAGTAAAAATAGAAGAGATTGACTAGGTATGATTAGTTAATTTTGTTTACTTAGGTACTGAATTAAATGTAAATCTGAGAGCAGATAATCTATCGAAAAAAATATATCTAAAGCCGTCCCTAGATCGAGCGAACTGTCAAATCCAATTCAACGATGCCCCCGCGCATGTAATTGATTTATTTATTGATCGTACGTTACATTCGATACTAGATGGGTTGAACGCAGCCAGTTAACCACAAGGCTATTGCATCCTTTAACTGTAATTTTCTAGCCATTTAACCGGGTGACCTCATAGACGCATCTCATCCTTCTTATACGGGAAGATATATTTTGATAGCGTTATCTTTATTGGTGTGTCATTTAATGGACTGCTCTTGGAATATACGATTATGATGGATATATTTTTGGAATTGTATACATATTCGTATAATTAGAAATGTTACATTTTATTTTCGGGTGTTGCTTTTAATTTACCTCTTTCTCTTTTGCGGCGAGCTCGTTCTCGAGGCTGCTGCTCTGGTTGACGACGGGGCTGCTTCTGGAGGAGTTGCTATTACTCCTCGCTGTAGCCGCCATCTCGATCTTCTGCTCTATATCCTCATCAATATCGGGCGATATTCTCTTTTCTTCTTTTATATCTGGACTAAATCGCTCAGATAATCTAGTTTCTGTTGCCTGATCCCTGGTGGGTTCTATGTGAGAGCCATTGGTTTTCGGAAGTCCCGTGGTTTGGAGGGGAGTGGGACTTGTGGTAGCGAGCTGTTCCTTTAGTGTAGTTACTTCCTTCTCCGCTAAGGTAGCTCGCTGCAACAAAAAAGAAGTACATGAGTTTACTTATAAGATTATTAATATTAAATTAATGCATATAGGAAACATCGATTTCAATTTTTCACGTCTGTAATCTAATTAATAATCAGTTCCCATAGCCTATTTGTTCTTGTGGTCGGTGACGTGAATCTTTTGTGGTACTTCCTGTACCATTCATTGCCTGTTCATTTGGTAATCTCTGGATCTCATTAAAACGGATGCGTGCTGATTATTGGCCGGCACAAAAATCTCTTTTTTATTCACTACTCGACCGTTCAGGTTTTGTCTAAAAACTGCATTAGCATGCATTGTTTTATGTTATACAATAGCTATTAATTGAATTAGTTATTTTCACTCCAACTAAACAAAAATAGTTCAAAAAACAATAAAAATGTGTAAAATGTATACCTACTCTCGCTCGTATAATTATAAAAATCAAATATTTCGTAGCACAGATATAATCTGACGTATTGCAATTACTTTCCACTTTGTAAAGGCAATAAAACAAAATGCAGGTGAAATCGATGATGAGAATAAAGAGATTTGAGTAATTAAAGCAAATGATGGTATATTCGAAGTGCATGCTGCGTAGACGCGTGATGTGTGCCGATACCATCACACAGACAGACCGTTAGGCTGTCTTCAGACTGGGTTTATACCATTTAAATCATAAAACACGTATTAACTATCAGTTACTGGCATATACCAGTATTCATATACTAAAAATCTAATAAATGATCTGCCAAATTTTAAACCAATTTGTATAATATTTGTATTAAGTGCTATTCTTCTATGGAGAGTCGATTTCAAATGCGCGTACCCTATTTGCGCCCACGCACATTTCATATATATTCGCGATGAAATCAAAGATTGCAGGATTAATGGCCGCACTCGGTCGATAATTAGCGTCTTATCTCTCACTTCATTTGTCTGATTACAACCTCCAAGACCAATGTCCTATTGAAACAACGGAAAGTTTACAATGTACATTTTCTCTAATTTGCTTATAATATTGTTTGAATTGTGAATATATTATATATTGAAATAATTGACCAGTGAAGGTCTATGAATGAGGAGCGGTCACAGCATTTGGAGCACGCGTAAGTCTAACCATGATTCAGATAACAGAAGAATGATCAATCTTAGTCAATTGTTCCAGTGACGTCAGCGACAATACTCTGCCTACGTTTCTGGATACAGTGGGATTGATGGACATTCAACAAATAGTTTGATATCACTGATTATCTAAACTACCATATTTGCAATCATCTCGGAATATAAGAGGTCATTCATGAGGGAGAGTTAGAATTGTTACGTGTAGGAGTTTAAAAATGTGCTCGAGATATACCTAACTACATTATTTGATTTAGTTTTATATTAAAATATTATTTTAAATTATATTTGCATTTAATTGTTCATACACTGAATATTAAATAATAGAAAACAGCAATAAAGTAGACAATATGAAAGATAACCTCCGAATGTTAATTTAATTATATATAACCGTTTCAATTTCCACCGAATAATCTTGTTTACAACTAGAAAGTAGAAAATGTTTGAAAGCAATGCAATAATTGCGGTAATTAATTAAAAATCATGAATGTTTGTCCGTGGGCCGGAGATCAGGAATTGAGTTTAATTGTGTGAACGGTAACGTGAGGTGTAATAAAAATAATTTAGAATCATTAAAAATAACCGAAAACTTCAAATATTAGAGATTTTATAATTACAATTGTAACGTCCAAACGACACCCGAATACTTTGACGTGGGAACTCTTCACAGTCTGTCTGTCTATGAGCGGTAATAAGGCAGTGATTTATTTTACTTTTTAGCAAACAATAGTTAGTCGCTGAGTATTATCATATTATAATATAAATAACTGTTCTTTGGAAATTTAAATGATCTAAACGAGACTCACATACTAGTTGTACCGACGATTTCGGTCGTTTGAAATGTTTTTTTAAAATAAAGGTAGCGTAAGTGTCTCATAATATTAGCTATCCGCTAGTGAAAGTCCTGTTAAAAACAATCCAGGCGTTTCAAAGATTAGGTGAATCAAACAAACAGACAGGTAGACAAAAAAGTACCGTATATGATTACATATGCATTTAGTGAACTCTTGTTAATAGATAATTACAAACTTACTTTATTTATATGTACAGATAATTGCGTTGTTGTAACTGTAATATTTGTTGGTTATAATGTTTCAGTGTTTATCTCGAAGCACAAATAAATCGAACACGATTAGTGAAAACAAAGCCTCCAAAACAATACAACCTTCAATCCCACGGCGTCCGTATTAATTTCTGTCCTTTCATCGGCATTCATCAATTGGACCCGCTTTTAATAAATTTAGGATAGCTTAATCAAAGTTAGAGAAATTTTGAATTATGAAACAATGAAATTAATTTAATGGACGATCAAAATATTTACAATACTTTGTAGATACGATTCAGAGGATATCCGATTGGGACTCCCTTAAAAGCAAGCAAGCAAGTTACCTTTAAAAACTGAATCGAATCAAGTAAAAATATTTTGATTAAACTACGCCCAACGTATAATTTGAGTTTATTAGACGTACCATCAAAAAGTGCTTTATAAGTAGCAATTAATTCCTCACTGCGATTTTAACAAAGACTCTTATCTATCTGAGCCATCGCGAACCCGATGTTTGAGTAATAGATTAGAGAAGTCTCACGGGTTGTAGCTACAATGGCGCTTTTGGGTAATGATTCAGTGAGTTGAGCGATTTACTTACGACTACGACTATCGCTCCACTACATACATATTTGCATTTTTTGGTAATAATTACGGTATTCGATAGCATTTTATTTCTCAAGAAACACTTGTCTTTGTCTCGTCAATTTCCTTATTTGTTTTAAAATGCTTCATAGTCATAGGAATGTTGAAATTGGCATCAGTTCATAGTGACTCATAGCAAACAGTACATACAGCAAACAGTTTTGATAATATGAGTTTAAATAAATATTAATATATTGTTATATTTATAATTGTATATGCTGAAGTAGATATTCTGAAATAAAAGTACTATTTACTCGTAAAGGTGGAAGTTTTATTATAATTTAGCAACGTAAATCATTGAAACTCGCGTGGACCGTTACCCGATCTTATCCGTGTATCATATTAATTTGGCGAACCATCGGTCTTAATTAAATGTAATTTTTATTTCGGCTTTACGATTTTTAGATTACATTTCCACATTAGCGAGGTAACTGTTATTTTGTAATGCTTCTCGAATATACTGTCCGATTTAATAAGTTCATACGATCTTTATACAGGTATTGGAGAGATTTATTTTTATACAAACTTCTCTTGTTGTGTCATATTTCTTTCTCCAGACAGTCTTTGTGGATAGTGTTTTGGAGTATTGTTTGAGGGTGAAGTATTTCGCATTAAAGTATATTTATGTTTGTGATGCTTCGATGGTTTTACCACCATTTTTTTGTAATAAAAATGTATCTTTTTTTATATAATTTGATTGCCAAGGTCTTTGCGATAATTCTATATAGTACATCGTAAATACCGAGTCCTGTTTATTTATTAAATCGGATAAGTAAAGTAGGCATTAACATGCAAATAAAGGCAATTCGGACCTACCAAAAAACCTTCACTTGTCGTAACCCTGCGTCCAAGAAAAATTAACGCTCAGAGGGTCGGCTGCACGGGGAACGGCCACTAATTAATGGAAAAGGATTAAATTCGTACTGAATTGAAATAAAATAAATATGATAAAGGACGGGTCTCCTTGGGTTGGAGGGTGTTTTTTACGGGGCTAGGGGCCGAGGGGCCGAGGGGCCGCCTGTCAATACATGGTGGACTTAATTAATTTCGGTTTTTCTTTGCATCGATAAGCGTGAAATGGGTAATGGTGAGGAAATAGTGCTCCTCGATCTGACCCCAGCAGACTTGTTACTTGTCGTTTATTATTTCACTTTTGTGTTTTTATTGTTACAGTCTGCGTGGACGTTTTTATTAAAGTATTAGCTGAAATCGTTTAAGGCTTACTGGATTTATCTTTGGTCTAGTGAGCACGACTGCTTATAAAACTTTAGAACTGGCTTTTTTATTACTATACCAAGTTAAATATTTTAATCGATATTTATAAGAAAAATAAAGAAAGATAAAAAAGTGATTCTTTATTATATTCTGTGGATGTAGTTTTATTACTATCTTCTATTTTGTTTTAGTATCACCGAGTTACATACATAGTATTATTAAATTTGTAAATATACAAATTGTATATTACTTGTCCTGTCTGTAGGTTGTTAAGGCGTGCTTCAAGTTTATTTACCTATAGGCTCTTTGTCTGCGTCCCCTCGTCTCTGACCATCTCTTATTGGTATCAATTCATTATAAAATATAATAAAAGATTCACTCAAAGAAATATTCTTTGGTTAATCTATCTTTATTGAGGTTTACACAATTCAATTACATTAGAGAAAGTTTTATCAAAATCGTTTTATCTTTTCTAGTTTAATAATTATCTGTTCGAGTTACATGTAATGGTATTATTAAAAACTCCCTCCAGTCGATATCCAACACACTCGAGGTAGCTCTTAATCTCTCAATGTCAGTTTTAATTTGCCGCCGGCTTCGCATTACCTACCTCCTTACATTTGAAGCCTATTTCGTAGACAACGAAAGAAAACAATGTATTTACATTTCAACTATCTAATTATTATCCTAAACCTAACCTGGATAAATATATTAAAATCCACAAAACCCACAAATGAATTCGTCAACCAGTCAGGTAGACGGCAAACAGTCCAATCGGAAACTAAATAATTGAATTCTCTATAATTCCAAACGAACTCAAACTCGAATTGACAAATTCGTAACTTTGTCTCGTCTATCGATAGATAGATATTAGGAGGAAGCTAATCATTATTAGATATTGAATTTTCCTAACTTTGGACTCATCCGCTTTCTAATTTACTAATGAATCCGAGTGGTGCTGCCATTAGCCACCCTCCCGGGGGGTTGGAAGGGGTAAGAACGCGAGAATTTTCGTCTTTTATACATGTAGAACGATAATCCGATTGGTGATTCGGGCGTTCCACATTTGAATTTTCGTGTGTTTTCGGTAATTCTCGCACGCGGTTGACTGCGACTGGATATTTGGGATTGGCTGGTTTTATGTTATTACTGACCGAGAACCGAACCTGTTAAAACTTAAACGAATAGTGTCATTACGTTTACGGTGTTCCAATCTATCTTAGGAGCAAATATATTTATGATGAATCCCACATCTAAAATAAACTTTCAAAACTTTAAATGCAAAATGGGGAGCGTGTATGTGGGTGTGTGTGTGTGTGTGTGTTTTAACAAGCAAATATTGAGTTAGTGAAGCCCAGGTCAATAAAACCGAACGACTAACTTCGCACCTGCTGTATCGAACCAAAGAATATAAATTGACATGGCTTCGACATTTTCTAATATTATTCAATATTATTAGTTATATAATTAATACATAAAGCCTTACATTTTAGGAAAGGTACATATTTTAATCAACTTTCTTTTCAAATGATGTTTATATTACTGGAGTTTTATTAATAATTTGTTAAAGGTATTGTGAAGATATTATTTTATTTAATAATAATATGATTCAAATGACATTTTGCCATTTCTGTTAAATAGTCTGTGTTATATCACAGACGAAGTTCAGATATCTATAGGTGTTGTTCAATTTAACTTCACTTTGATTTTGACTGGACCGGACCGGTTTGAATTTGTATTGTTTTAAGTATTCCTAGTTTTACGATATCAAAACTATTTATTTAGGATCGCCTTTTATATACTTTTGGCTGCACTCTATCTGATAATGTTTAGATCGCAGACGGGGCGTAACATCGAGTAGCTGTGACTGAAACTAGATTCGAATCTACTACCCAACGGTACATGGAACAATGCGTGCGAACAGATACACATCTAAATGAGGCGATTTATATATTGTTTAAATGCGATCTTTAAGTATAATCATGGGTCTGCAAGGATTGTTAGCGAGCATTGATTTACTTTTCATTGTTATAGTATTTAAATAAAACTAAATGTATATAACATTATAATTATCCTCCTGCGGTGCTGTGACTGAATAAATAAGATGGCAGCGCTCCAAGCTGCGCACGCGCATCAATGGCACCATTCACTCCGCTGAGACTGTCTCGTGATAGATTGTCCTTTTGTCTGTATAATATTAATTGTTTATAGTATATATATTATTTTATAATACTTTAATCCGTTGCAGACAACCAATTAAGTGTAATTATAAATTAACGAAAGAGAGCAGGAGTCTGCAAATATTACCGACAGTTGGGCAACTTGGAGAAAACTTTCCCAAGTCCCGATGAGATACAAATACGCATCGGGACCGAGTTCCTCGGGATCCGCGTGCCCTTTAATTATACCTTCAGGTTACTTTTACCTTATCATTTAAAAACATTAAATTGACACTTTTTTTAAATTCAAAATCCGTTTAAAGATCAATGAAATCAGTTCAAAATTTATGTAAGCAAAGTAAGTAAATTTGTTTAATAATATTTCATAATAAATTCACGCCCTTAATAAATTGTTCCGAACACAATTCCCTTAACTAGATCAATATACTATGATGCAATTATAAGTATAACGTTTAAGAGAAAAGGGTTCGGGACGACGAATTAACGGGGATCGATCGGATTAAAAGTGAAGTTTGGGATTTCAACGAAATAGAATTAATTGAGGATGGATTTTGATAAATATCCAACGGGATCATATTTAATTTAAATTATGTAACAGCGCCATCTGTTATTAAGAAAACGTACTAGTAATATATGTGTTGTATAAGATACAAAGAACAAAAAGACTAAAAGATCTATTCCGGTCGCGATCTCAAGAATTCAAAGCCAATTATAATTGAATATTCTCTAAACAGCTTGCAAATCGATGGCACTCCTTTGAACTACCCAATTAACCGATACAGTCCTAACGAGGCAAGTGAACTATTGATAATAAATGTCGGTAGTTTTTACTAGATTTATGTAATATGTCAGAAATAGTACATACATGTCGTTGACCCCAGGTGTTCGGAACATTGCAAATTTTAATCGTCAATACATTTGCATTTTAAACTTTTTTCTCTAATCTGTGAGGGTTGAACACGGGGTGGAAACTTTGAACACAATGTAGCCTTTTAAATCAATTAATTACCTCACTCGTATCCTTATTTTAAGGTCACTCAATGAGACTGTGTGAATAACAATAATATATAAAATTTCATTTAAAAATATCAACTGTTAAGTTTCTGGTTCTTCTCAAAAAGTAACTGATTCAAAAGTGTGTAAATGTGCTTTAGAGATATTTTAATTTATCCAGGAGTATAGGATATAAGATACAGGAGGTAAAAATCTGTAAAAGTTAATTAATAACCCATCCGCTTAGCCTTTGAGAGGCGTCGATTTTTTAACCCTCGGAAGCTATCGCTCCAGACATCGTCAACCTTTTTGCGCACACAAAGAGTATCGTAACGGGGAACGTACATAAAAACCCTTTAACTTATGATGAATTAGCGATCTCCTACGCTTTATGTCTCCCGTTATCTACCCCCCTACCCCCCACTGGTCACCCTTCACACCCTCCCGGAGGCGAATTTAGCGTACGTCAATATGAGAAATTAATATAAGCGGAAAAATTGTTACTTAAAGGGATCTCGGACTTGATTTTGTATTTTGTTATAATATTTTGATATGATAATATTTTTATATTAATGTAATTATATTATAATATAGTGAAATTTTATGAAATTAAGACCTTAATAATGTTTATTTTCTGAATGGCTGTGAGAGGTCTGTAAAGTATACAACATGTGTAAGGAGGTCCGAGTTGTCATAACACAAATTAGTATCGACTTGTCCGAATCACGCTCCAATAATTTAACGGGCGATCAAAAACAAACTACGCGTCACCCCACGTCACGTTTTAAAAGGCATCCTTGTCGTAATCCTTTTCCCTAACCCCCCATAGATGTTTTGATATCCCTCGCCATTTACGTGGCTTCTATAGAAAAACATTGACGTAAAAAGTGGGTTGAAAATTTTGGGGCCGGTGGTGGGGGGGGGGGCTGAAATTTGGAAAAGGTTGGCAACCGCTGTCGAAGTGACCGCTGAGTAGGGTACGCATTATGTGGATAACGTTATGTGTTGATCAATTTTAATGTGTCCCTAAGAAAATTACTTATATTTACAAAAATTTTACATCCTCTTTTTTTTTTAAGTTTTTTCTCTAACACCCTAAAAGATGTACATTTTTCATTTAAGAGGTAAATAGCGACAGAGTGTCGTGTAAACCGCCCGCATGAAGAAAAACACGTCTTTCAGCTAATTCGTGCCCCTCTTAATTACAGACGGACGTCGAGCTCAGAATACTCGGATGCGGCATCCATTGTACTTACAATTGTCATTTTATTTATATATTAAGTTAAAATAAAATACAATTAAAATAACACTATATATATATATTTATATTTATTGATTTTAAATGAATGTAAGATAATTCTTATATTAAAATAAAGTGCCACATCCGAATAGTTTGTACTGAATGTATCTGAACTTTTCAACTTCAATGTGGACATTTCTATTATCAAAGATACCCTTTTCATTTACAAGTTGAGAGTTTCAGAATTAAAGTATTTTGTTCACGAAATTAAGTAATTGGCAGATTGTGATACAAAGTCAATAAATAGAAGAGCTGTTTAAAAAAAGACTCACCTCAATATAATAACTCCTTATTTTCATAATTTCGTTAAATTATAAACACTCAATCATTTATCACAAACTCCTTGGAAATAATAACTTATAAAAATAAAATAAAAAATAATTGCTCGTTTAAAATAACGTTCCTTATTCAAAATAATAACACTATTTAAATAAATCAAAAACATGTGTTCCAAGTTCAGAACGTTCGATTTAAAATATCACGGAGTGTTCCAAGTTTGAAATTTCAGAACTCGTCGGAAGCAGCGCCTGCGAGCGACTGACGCAAGATAAACGCATCGCTTATCTCACTAATTATCATACGCTCCCAGTTCCCATACCTCCTTAGATATCCATTTGCATAGCCAAAGAAATCATATGCAAATATCAAATACATTTAATATAGGAATCAATAAAACAGGTTTTAATGCGCCATTGTAGAGATAGGATTAGGGTTAATACACCCTTCGATGTATTGATGTTTATAACTTGAATGAATTACTTTTTAATAATACCGTCGCATTGACGTCTCGGTGAGGTTTGACAGATGAAGAGCTTTTTTTTTTTTTTTTTCTTTTTCTGCCGGCAAAGAATGTCACTATCCGTAATGATCTAAATACAAACTTTTTAATATAACCTTTTTTACTTTTATATTAACGTTTGATTTATTGTAGATATTTATTGATGAATAATCTTTAAATAAATTACATTTATTGGATATAAATTTAATATATAACCGTTAATATTAACTACAAACCCTGGGAAATTAAAAGGAGGAAACACTAATTATTATTCGCATTTTAAATAAAACCGGATCACAAAATAATATCGAATAATTATTGAGATGATATTTATTAGCATATTTGTAAGAATAAATCATAGAACAATCGAGGGTGAGACGGGATCCGAACCTTGGACTGGTTTTTTTTTTTTTGTTATATTTTATAATTTATTGACCTCCGAGCTAAGGTGAAGGGTCGATCAATTAATTATTTGCATATTAAATATTTCTAATGCTCTGTGAGAAAGTTCGATTTCGGGGTTTTACGTTTGATTTAACATCGGGGTTGAAATCTTGATTTATTTAGTTACCAACTGGTAACCTTTTTTTTAATTTACATATATGTACGTATTTATTATTATTTATTAATAAATAATAATAATTACAAAAACAACATTAATAAAATTATTATATGGAGCGTAACTTAAATTTGGAAACGAACCGCTTTGGTGGATACATATTTTTTAATTAATTATCATTAATCTGTATTATGATCGGAGTTCTCGGTTCAGAGCAAAATACACCTTATAATCATGTTAATAAGATACAATATGAAATGAAAGGATATATTGTTATGAGAAAAAATATTGTTTCAGTCATTTAATGCTCTCGGTTATTGTTCGAATTAATACAGTTTTGAATTTAGAATTACAGTGCGTTCGAATTACGATTGGGATACTGTGTACACGTGAAAATCATGTGTGTGTGTGTGTTGTTTATGTGTGGGTGTGTAGTGTATGTTGTGTTGTGTTTGTTTATGTGTGGGTGTGTAGTGTATGTGTGTGTTGTGTTGTGTATATGTGTGTGTAATGTATACGTGTGTTGTGTTTGTGTATGTGTGGGTGTGTAGTGTGTATATGTGTGTGTTTTATTTCTTATATATCATGATTTATTTTACACTACTACGAATACATTTCAAGTCAAACTTTAGGTAAGTTTGAACCAAAAAGGCGTTCCAAATTTAAAAGTGAGCCCTGTATCGGAGGTGCGTTGACCTTGTCACGGTACACTTGTCTTTTAATTGTTAAAATTAATAAAAATATATAACGGATATATATATTTTTTTTGAGTCGTTATCGTCTGATCTGTGGTTTGGATATGTTTTATCTACCGTGTCCGCGCTGTAACGGCTTTTGGGAAATTATTTTGATTGGTGAGATTTATGTGAGACTTTAATTATAATTATATAATTACATTAAAAACTTTATCCACAATTATTAAGACAATACAATCAAATGAAATGTGATTAGATTGAAGCATTGAAACACATTTACTTATAACGAAACGATCCAAAGATTTATAAAAATGGAGATTGCAATAAAATGAACGTCCCCCGGTATCCATATTTTAAATCGCATGATCGAGTAAAACTCAGAGTGGTGTAACGACTCAATCTACGCACATTTAAACTGCTCTTTCCGAACCAACCTCATTACTTTCCGAATATAACATCTATGGAGGCAATAAATAACCCGACGTACCGCATATTTCAAAACAACCAAAAAAAAAATAACACATAAAATTTCTTTACCCCGCGTCTAATGTTGGGACTTGGTTCCATTGTACTTTTGATAAGGTGACAAGTTTTTTTATTTTAATTTTATATTTATATATATTTTTAGATGGTATTTTTAAAAATGGAATCAAATATAAATATGATAAATATAAAATAAAAGTTCTTACAAACACGTATGTAAGTAGATAAGTCGTGCCGTTCAACAAAGGAGACGAGTGCGTTCCGACCATAGATTTTTGCATTATTTTAATATGCAAATGTTCCTGATAGCGAGTCACTGAGAGCTATTTAAATTATTTTTTATGGCGCCCCGGAGTATTGGGACGGAGCGCCAAAAGACGGGAATTATTTGAATTTAGAACGCTTCAACTATTCACATTTCTTTGTTGTTCGATTATTTTTTTTTTATTGTTACTCAATCGATGTTCTTAGACAGACAGCCAGGATTTGGAATTATTTAATTATTTGAATTTAGAACACTAACTATTCAGCTTTCTTTGGAATTAATTGTTTTTTTAATGGTATCTCAATCGATGATTTTAGATAGACAGCTTGAAATTATTATAAAATATATATTTTAGCTAATTTTATTTTTTAAATATAAAATCAAAACATCCTTTCTTAATGCACTTTTAAGACACAGGTAAACATATATTTCCTCCAAACTTTAACTCTCGAGGGCTAACAGGCTTGTGTTGTCTGTCCGTCTTAGTTAAGCAGACTACTATAACTATACATAGCACGAACCTTTATACCAATATCATAACAGCTTAATAATTCAAGCACTTCCTACCCTCTTTAATCGTTTAAATTTACGAAAAGTGCAACGAAAAATCTGATTAGCTCCTATGATATATCGCCGAGAATTCCACGCCTTAGTGCCTCTAATTTGAATATTAGACGCGTTATTGAAAAGAAAACTTTCTGAACGGCCCTTTTCAAGATTTTAATGGTTATTGCCTCTGCTATCTTGTTTCCGAACGAAAAAAATAATCTACGGTTCAGGTGTTCCTGAACGTTATTTGTAATAAATATATCGTTATAATCTCATTTTTAAATTTAGAATGTATCTAATGTTCCCTTATCAATGGAATTCAAACGCTCAAATATCGAACGGAAGCGGATACTGATTCTAATTTCAAACTAAATATCGCAATGTTGCTATTGATAAAATTTTGTGACGGTTACAGTGTAGCCATTATATTGAACGGAAATTTAAGATAATAACTAATAATGGGACGTTTTATATCGGCCATGTTTAATGTAGATTAGATACAAGTAACAAGTGCACAGCGCTCTTTATATATTTGACAATAACTTTAATGAATCATAGCTTTATTTTGAGACGTGAAAAATAAAAATTTTAAAAATAAATTAACGTTTGATGTAAAAGAAATCTTATAACAGAATACAGATACTGAAATAGAGGCAGTAAAAAATTTAATACACACATCAATGACGTAACGAATGCCAATAAGAGGAGCGGAACGATTTTAACATTTGACGTGTCACCCGCCATATTGTGTCTATTTGGCGGGAACCTCATAACACATGATTACATGTAATGTCGCCCGGATTCATTCGTTTTTGACGTTCATTTAATATTACTTGGATGTCGGTGTATGTCGTGCGATTTATTTTATGTGTATCAGGGGAGCCGTACTTTTTGTTGCTATGATTAGTTTTGTGAATTTGAATATAATATGAAGATATAGTCCTTTGAACGAAACATTACCATAAATACAGATATAAGATCAATAAAAAAAACTCCAACAGAGCCTTCCGTAATACGCATTATCTAAGGCACAAAAAGCGAAATGATATATTTGAACAATACCTGGCGCACCCACGTGAGGCAGATGCACGAATTATGTATGCTAATGTATCTGATCCTTCAGACCTCCCCGGGATGTACCATCGATAAACGAATAAACCCGATCGATCTTTATCGACAAACTTTCTTTATGACTTCTTTTGTGTTTTAAATATGCTTCTTTCGTTAAAATTTTTTATTGTTATTACTTTTTATAAGAAATGTTTAAACAAATAAGCCGTTCGCACGTGAACGACCGTCTGACCTGCACCTCCTGGCACGCGGCCAACACTGATAGATCATTCCATTTCTTTCTCGTTCAATGTTATGCGTTCGATTCTAAAATCAAAAATTCAAATCCGAACAACGACACTAATGAGCCAATAACTCGAGAGACAATAGCGGCGTGGGCGTTCCGAATTCAAAATTATCACAAAAGAATATTAATGTAACACTTATTCAAATAAAACGTTACATATTCAAAAATCGAACACCGCGATGTTTAGTTGGAGACTGTTTGTGAATTTATTACCTTGTCTTTTTATATTTCGTACTGAATAAGTTTATTAAATTCGATGTTGCGCTGATTTTATAAATTTTGTACTAAAGCTATTTGAAACTTTACAACCGAACCCTAATTATCTCGCGATCTAATTTGAATGACAAACTTTTTATACCAATTTGAATTATCGGTGGCATTGTGACGGATTTGATTTTTTGTCATTCATGCGTGCACACCTTTAATGGTATTCAAATTTGGAATGCTTTTTTTTTAAATATAAATATTGTTTATGATTTTCGTCCCCCGTGCTCTTTATTACCGCTTCCTGCTGTCAACGATCGTGAATGTAGCGCCGATGATGTAGGACACATGCGCGCGACTCTGCACAATACTTTTGTTTTTTTTTTTGTTTTTTGTTTTTTTTTTCTTAGCTGTCAAATTCCAAAACGCAATCTGCCAGCATTGTTACTTATAATGGCGGATAATTATTCATATTTATCTATTATTGTTCTTGTTAGTTTGTTTAGTAATTTTTTGTCTTATACGAACTAGAAAGCTGTTTTATTAACTAAAAACATTAATAAGAATGTATTAATGTAAAGAATACTAAGGTCGTATCACGACATCTTGAGATTTGATATCCATAGACAATTAAACGATAGATAAAAAGGATAATAGGATTAGAATTCTTTTGTGTAACAAAAAAGGCAATCACGGATCGATCAAGGAACAAATTAGAGCAATGGCGGTTTCTTTGTCTTGGGTCTAATGAGTTTTTAAGTCGATTATGGCAATTTTTCATAGAAAAACGCCTTTAGTGATGTATCGGTGGTATCAATCACTGTTGCCCACAAATTGCTCTCGCCGGCATATCGGATCCGAATAATGACGCCATATTGGATTTAGTTTCGACTTTGAATTTAAGGTCACTTTTATTTTTTTATTGAATGACAGTTGCCGGATGATTTAAATCTTTCATCCATTCAATGGTTCAGTTTCGTTCACTAATACTCTGTTTCATTTAATTTCAAATTTCAAAGGTCCGAGTGGAGTGAGCGTAAATTGATATATATATTTTTTTTTAATAAAAATCTCCTTTATATCGGTTACATTTTTAACGGTGAGGTTTTCGAGAGCTCTTTTAAATAATAAAACTGACGATAACTCCATAAAGGGTAACGCGCGAATTGAACCATAAACCAAAATAAACTGTCAAAAAATAAACAGTTAAAAGCCTGCCCGGAACTGTCCGTCACATTCCATATTCAAACGGGCCAATGCCTGAATGGCTGTATTGTTTTAAAATCCGAACGCATAATGGACGTTGCGTTCTTTTTTTATTTTCAAAAAATCGTTAATCGGCGTCTTTCACTTCATTTGGGTTTTGAAGAATCGTTTAGAGTTCCGCAAGGTAAGAGTTAAAACTGACAAAAAAATATTTTTAATTATTAAATTTGATTAAGTAAGTAACGGGATTTATAAGTTAAATCGATCACTCTTGACCGAATCGCGATATCGGAATAGTTCCAGGTGGAATTAAATAATCAAAGTCGATTATTAAGGGCCCTGTTTTATTCTGATTATATTCCTCCATTGTTTTAGATTGAATTGTGTTAACACGCGGTGAAATTCAATACGAATTAACGGAGAACGGTCTGAAATGAAACGACATGTATGGTTTTATTTTAATACCTAGATCTACCTAATACCCAGTGTTTGCAGACTCGATTGTTTGTTTGACTTTGACGATTATTGTGCAAAAATAAGTTAAAATATCAACACTAATCAAGTACCTACTGCGACCTCATTTGCATTGTTAGTGAAGGTTTGTTATAGACGATATTGTTTGAAGAAAATTTTTAGCAAAAAAACTTCGTTCTCAATAAAATCAGCCAATAAGGATTTTATTGAAAGAAAAATCTTACATAAGACTTGGGCGTGTCTCGTCCAGGCACGCCTTGAACTTAGCCCTCCATAGCATAGAGACCGTTTTCCAATACCACTTATCGACCTTCGATCGGTTCTGAACGCCCTCACTATCTTACAAGATATCGAGAACGCCTTCTTAAAAACAATAAAAAACTAATTCTCAACCTTAACACGTCACGCTAGAACCTCATATCGCATGACAGCGCGCCTCGTTAAACGTATTGATGATATCGGTTTTCCATTAAGACGTTCAAGCGAATGTGGACTCTATCTCGTTATACCAAGGGAGGTAGTCGCGTGTGGGTTAAAAAGGAATGTATTGACGTGTTATCGGATATGCGGTTGTCCTTTTCACTCGCATGGAGCCCGAGTATGTGCGTCCCTGTCGCCGCGAGATGAAGACAGCTTTTCTTTGCAATGTCTGCGCATTCTTTTCTTAAAAGTAAGCAATAATATTCCCGGCAGAGGTCGTTTTGTTGGAGGCAGACATATTTCGAATGCTACTTATTCTGGCGAGAGTCCTTTTTAAGAAATTGAGTCGAGAGCTGCATCAAGAGGTTCTATGGGAGACTTAAAGTGAATTGATATCGCTAAAACCTCACAACTATTGCGCGTATAGTAAATATAAACACGCCATTCGTTGTCAGATCACACGGAGATTATTAAAATGATTATTAAATATGATAAAACAGAGAGGAAGTGAATGAAGTAAGTCAGAATAATAATAATCCATCAATGTTCCCACAAGATGAGATTCATTTTATGATGTTATCATAGACTGTCGCTTGTTTTCTTTGGACTAATGTTATTCTTATAGAAATATCTTAAACACATGATACACGTGGCATCTCAATCGGCTGAGATTTATTTGTTGTGATGTTAAATCTGGTTTTTATTTCATTATAATTAGTTGATGTTTACAATATTATATTTTAGGAATGTTTATATTATTTCATATTCAAAGGTGGTGTCGTCCATCTTTTATTCTTATTTAAATAACCGTTTCCTGATTTATGGGATGAAGTTTCTCTATACTTTTTTTCAAATTTCTTTTCTCCAGACATCATACAAAATTTTTATATCTTCCCTAAACAAATTTTACTTCTTAATAATGTAAGAGTTACAAACACTAATAATAATAATTTGGTATAAATAAAAAATAATTTAATTTTGACATTAAAATTTAACTACAACTATCACTCCACGATCAGAGATTAAAAAACACCTAAATCGAAACAGAGAATGTGACTTTGTCATCGATGTAGGAATATATTTTTGATTCCGACGACAATCCCTTTTTTACGACCGTCGTAAAATAAATTCAAAGGTACATTTAAGTGTGCCTTGATTATATCGAACTCACAAATCTTTAATAATAGATTATGTGACGTTTATATACATGTATGAGTAATATTATATATAACAAAACACAGACGGACAAAAATAGATATCTTCCAGACGACACACGATTCAATAGAAATGTAAATGATTAACATTAAAAATCATTTAAAATGCAGGACGTGTTTTATTATAATACGCTTTGGTTCTTATGTTTCAGTAATTAAGTCTATAATTGTATCCTTAACAAACAATGTCTGGTGAACTAGATATAAACAGACATCCAGTTCCCTTGCTGTTTGTGTATTGACAGATAATTAGTTTGATGTTATGATATTAATTTACCTTTCACCTAAAATCTCAGTATTTTGAACCGGTGTGTCAATGATATTAAATTTGGCAACAATATATTTTGCACTAAAAGTTGAGGAGTTTTTTTATTGTAGGTGTAATTACAAAATTGCATTTATATTATTCACTTGTGTGGTACTTTTAGAAGTGGATAAAAGAAATACTATACCACTAAGTAAATGGTATAGTAAAAATATCATCTATGTATAGGTAGTACTTTTACCACTTGCCGTGTAAAGAATGACAACTAATTTACCTTTTTTTGTGTGTTTTAAATTTATTGACATTCAAACTAAAGGTAAACTAATAAACGATAAGTATAAGTTTATTAAAAACATATTATTATTGAAAAACTTTAATTTATCAACTTGATGTAACCCCAGCGACAGGTCAATCATCTTTATTGGCAATAGCTCGATTCAACATTAATAAGCAATATCCGCTAACCTTTCATACGGATTGCACGTGCTGGTTAAATTTAATCGAAAATCAACTCTAAATCTATTGTATAGAGTATTATTTTATAAAATACAAAGCTCTCTTTGTCGATCGATGATTTGATCAATATTTCAGATCTAAGTAATCGATTGTACTAGTTTTTTCAAATTGCTCATTACACTAAGGCCGTTTTGTGATCTTATAAAAGATAAAGAAAATTTTAATATAATAGATTTTGTATTAACCCAAAATTAAGCGAAATATTACCATTAATAAGAAAAGTAATTATAAAACCCAACACCAAAATTCAAAGTTAAACTAGAGGTTTGACCGGGAACTATTGACCCCAATTAAGGAGATGACCCGTGACAGGATACAGAAGTAATCCGGGATTATTACGATAAAACACCTCTTAACTGGACATCTTTCATTAAGTGTTATCATTCAGGGTTATCAATATAACACAACTTACCTATTGTAAAATAAATTAATATTTCAATACAACATAATAAAATCATTCGCAACGTTTTTATTCTAACAATGGGAGGGAAATGTTTTTCTAATTATATTATCAATGTAATGTTATAAAGTATAAATTAATTGTTACCGCTCATGTTGCTAACACATGCTATAAGAAACTGTGTCTTATTATAAGTCGAGCGGCTGTCAGTTAGTAGTTATAATCATCAGGTAAACGTAAAGATAATAAACTTTTTGTTTGTTTGTTTTGTTTGTTTCTTTGTAAACTTTAATTATTACTATGATTTTAATTGGAAATTATTACAATCGAGCGAATGTTGATTGTAATTTAAACTTATTTACGATATGATAATAGGTTGTATATACTATTAAAGTGAACCAAAATATGAATTGAAGACAATAATTGTGAATTGTAATGAACACAAGTCAGATGTCGGCCCTAGCCGAGCGCCCGAGGGCAGAGATCGAAGGCCGGACGTCCGGGCAGGCGCCCTCAGACCGATACTATGAAGTATTTATTGAGTTGCGGCTAACCAAAAGTATTTTATTGTTGAGTTAGACCCTTTCGGCGGACGGAGGACTGGAGTGAAGAAAACTGAACTTTATAATTGATTAGTAAGGTCAGGTTTCGAGTAACGCCCGGGGTGTTATACTTGTATTAATTGCCGTTGTTTTGGTAAGTGAAATACGATAATTTGCGTCTGTTTGTATTGGACGGCGCTGTCCGTTTGTTTTGCAATTTGAAAGCTTTTTGACGCTATTTTCTTAAGTAATGATTTGTATTGTTCTTTGGTTCTTTGGTTTGTTAAGTGTTAAGAGGTCAAGTGTCGGGGTCGGTTACATTACTTTTATTTACGCATCTTTTGTTCGGACAGGTCTTCTCGATGTCCAAAGTCAAACTATTATTTTAAAATAAGGCTTTTTTAATTTAAAAATAAACACGGTTGTGAGGACTCAAACAATTTAATCAATATTCAAAATATAAACAAAGTAAGCCCTTGTTATTCAAAGGTTATAGAGTTTATAAAAAGAAAGTTCAATAGTATTAAATATCTACGCTAATGGAGTAATCGAAGTGCCGACAGGTGTCGGGAATCAAACCCACTGACACTTACAAGTCGCATCTGCTATTGGACATCTATTTTAGAATTCGATTTCATTATCTATATTATATTTTGATAATTCAAACAATATAAGAAATTGTATAACAATCCTAAAGCCATATTTACGGTAGATAAATTCAAAAAACAGATATGATAAATAAATTCAGCAATAGAACTGTTGAAAGCCAATAAAGAATATAAAATAGAAAATATGACCACTTTACATCGAATCAATGGGGCGGAGGCGGGAATAGACGTATCTTTGTCGAAACTCATCCGATTTCCGAAGCGGATGTAACAGGAAGTGCGTTGAGCGGGAAAATAGGCGGAAGTTTGAGAGAAAAAAAATACCGCACAAGAAAAGATATTTGCATGCGAAAGGGCACTTTTGTGTATCGACTGCGAATTTGTCAGATCGACAATTGGGAGCAGTTCCACCGACACTTTGTTATGGTAATGTCCGTGTCTGTGATGCGATTGTCGGTTTGCAGTTTGATTTTCTATTTGTTTATTATATTTTTACATAATAACGTATTTATTTATCGACATACAAAGTTAAGTCACTACAACAAAATATGTTACAATAATTGTAGTCAGAGATTAAACGGACGTTACGAAAACAAATTCCAAATTTAAAAAGTCGGGAGGCACGTAATTAGACAGGTGATTCGCTAATTCGAAAAAGGAATTCGTCTTAATTCCGTCTCGGCTCTATTCGGGGTTACGATCGGCCACTGTGGGAACGTCACGTAGAATAATCGGCATTCGAACAAAAAGGCCAAGTCGTGCGAGATCGCGGACATCCCGACAAGGTTGAGAGAAAACTTTTAAAACTCAATTGATTTAGGACCTTTCTGCGAAGTATTTAAGTGTTATAGTTTAGAGTCTTAAATTAAAAGCTGAATTAGCAAAGTTGTGAAGTTGCAGTGAATTTTCTCGAGATTAAAACTGATTCGGTAATTACGATGCAGGGACAAAAAGGTTTATTTTTTATTTTAAAAAGGACTTAGAATAGCAAAAGTTAGATGTATAGTTTTAATTTTTGATTGAAATTGTAAAGTATTTTCATACATTTTGTTGAATACTCGTTACTTTATAGTAATGACGCTGAAAAAAATACATCTGAGGATAGAATTTAAATTGGATATACAAAAAAATATATTAATTTTTGCTGAGTACCAAGAGAGATATAAAGTTATTAAGTGAAGTGATAAGTTATTTTTGATTATTTTTCAAATGTTATATTTGTTTCAGTGGCAATTAAAAAACCTTGAATAGGAAATAGTTCGGATAACACACCTATTTACAAATTCTAAAGAAATAACTTTGAAATCATAACCTTACATTTATCAATTGATATTTTCACAGCTGATAATAGAAATTTATTATCTACATTAATGTAACTTATAATATGTTATACCTTATTTGATATGAATTAATTTAAAACAATTTAAATTAAAAGTAAAACAGCAGAACAGTGGCTAGTGCTAGTTACCAACGCGATCGAATTAAAGTAACGAACAACGCCATCTAGCGTAACGGTTATAAAATTAATATTTCATACGAATCGAAGTTTACTTTGACGGGATTTGTTAAAAAACACTAACACTGATTATACTAATATGAGATCGATCGAGTCCCGCTTCCTCTGCGCGCGCGCAGCGAGGTCAGGGCCGCTGCAAGTGTGACGTGACATCTGACATCATAACGCAGACACACAAGCCATTTCGTACTCTATAACAATAACAATATGATCGGTATTACTATAAAACTTGTCTTCATTAGTTATGGATAGCACTCTTAAAACTGATTCGCGGTGTTCATTGATATACGAGTCTACATCTTATTCTTTACACAATAACCACTGTTTTTCTTTGACAGTATTAGGTTTGTTGTTCATTGTAAAATATTGCCTTTTCAATCATGGCCGATATAATCTTCGGATTGTATACGCCACTTCCGTTCTTATTCGCGATTCGTTATTACACGGATTCGTTATTCGTCTGTTGTTTGTCATTGTTTTTGCACCTTCACCTCTATAGCGACCTTAACCAGATCGGGGATCACTTTTTACTGCGTACATACATAGAGACGGGTAATTTAATGTAATTTATTATTCTTGATAAATTTAATGATCATACATTTTTTATATATAAAAATGCGAACCCCGAACGAGAACTTCCACAGCACTGATCACTAATGACACCATTCACAGCGGCCGATTAAAGAGGCTCGATCGAAAATCGAAGTCCTGTGATGTCCTGTATCGGATAAGTGATAAGTGCGCGGCGACATCAAAGGTACGATTTTGACAATTAAAACGCTACGCATCGCGCACATCGTCCCCCGGGGACGAGTGTCCTTGGCAGGAATTTGAAATACAGAACCTCTTTTTATTTCGAACCGGTTTAATTTCTGCCATCTCGGTTTTTTGTTTCAATTCCCTTCCTTTACACCCGGCGTCCATACGATATACACTACGGACATTTTATTACAGCCGATAAATAAACAACGATATTACAACGAAGAAATGAAAATTATAATTAAAATCTAAATACATATTTTCAATCGATTATGAAACTTTTATAACCATTTTTTTTTTATATTTATTAAAAACCTCCATCGTTCAGTTTTAAAAGGTCGTTAAATTACAACTATTGCTCGTAACATCCAATTTTAATGTTTAAAATTTTTGGTCCGATACGTGCCAAGAGACAGCGGTGTCCGAATAATTCAGCTCTTTATGGGCTATAAAATTTTAAGATACCATTGGTAGTTGACTATCTGTTGTCAAACCATCGATTTAAAAAAAAATCCGATTTGATGTGGGTTAAAGATACAAAAAATCACATAATTATAACCTTTTTCAAATGAAAACATAAATTTAATAGATCATAAATACGGATAATAAAGATTGTATTCGGTAGGAGGCGATACAGCCTTTGTATGGTGGAATTAAAAAACGCTCGTAAAACTAGTAATAAATATGCTAATTTATATTAAACTACTTCAACTCTATAGATATCAATTGAGGAACACTATCAGAACTGTTATCTGGTAACTGATTGGCTGAATGCAAGTTCATGTGATTGTTTGGATTTAGTTCGTAATTCGAATTTAAATTTCGAACAAACAATATGTACACATGTAACGTAAAATTTGAATAAAGAACAGTAGAATCGAACCCCCCCGGAGACAGGAATCAATAAGGCGGTTTTAGTGAAATATTCGCGCGTAAATCGTTGAGGGTTGAAACAAAGATGGCTCACTTAACAGCGAACGTGATCGGTTTGAAAAAACAGCAAACAACTTTACCTGTTCGGGGGGATTTCTTTCCAACTTGTTAACACGCTCGGATTCCGCGTTTTGTTCTCTTATCTCTTGTCAATGGTTTGTTAGTTTATTGTTTGGGATGTTTGTGTGTAATACGTTTAATGGATTCGCGTTTGTATCCGCCATCTTAGTTTTTTATCAATCCTAATAAATATTTTTTAATAGTTGTAATTTCTTAACATTAAACGTACCTACGTTTAAAATACTCTAAATTGTCGTGTTTTAAGTAAAAATCTCGTTTAATCGTTACCTTTTTAAGGTGCGATATTCAGATCTGAATACTTCAACACGGCAATTAAAGTTGAAAATTAAGTATTTCTTAATGGCTCGCCGGACAATGCAGTGGTAAAAACATATAGTTTTTATTTAAATTACACTTTTACAACAGACTACATTACACATTTTATACATATATGTTATTTTCAACAAATATATTATACAATAGTTTTTAAAATTATCTCGTATTTGTGTTTTTTAAAAACTTCTTATCTTTTATCTTATCTTACCTTATCTTATCTTAATTTAGAGATAACAATCAATATTGTAATATCAAAACAAGTGTTCAATGAATAAAATATCGAAATGAAAAATTGTCTTAGCATTATTGAGGGTAAAAAACAAAGTCCCTCAGAGACGAACGCAATGGTAACAAATTAATAATTAATTTCCACGAGGCCCCCAGTTGGGGTATTTCGGCTTTTTTTTTTTGTTACATTCATCCGGGGTGTGCGGAGACAATGTTTTCACATTCGTGTTACTATCATCGATATTTGTTGGATTTTATTTTATATTATCTGTCTATTTAGAATTATATCGATATATTTTATAGTAGACATCCCTGTATGCGGGCGCCGCACTAAAATAACGAATTATTACCCTTGATTATTTACTTTATAGTTTTAGAATTTAACAACTTAACATAAAATTTCAATTGAACTGTTTGTTAATTATTATTTTGTTTTTGGCCGTCAGCCATTTTGTTTACGCTCAACTAAATTTAGGTTTTGTTTTACATGTCGAAATATATTAATAGATTATAAAATTTTTAAATTAATTATGTATAAATAAGATTATGAAAGGATTATATTAAAGAAAAAGTTTTTATATCACGATAAACAATAATAAATGTATCATAAAATAGTTGAATTGATAGACTTCTATGGAGACCCTTTTTATTGCTTTTAAAATTTCCAATTTAACTTCATTATAATTTAAAAACAATAAAATTATCTTACCATTACAAAACTAAACATGATAGGTGAAGAAAATCATTAAATTAACAACACTTGGTCGGCCATTTTTACTGCAACTGCAAGAAAACTAAACACTATGACATTCAAAATGTTAGAAAGAGATGGAAAATTATTCAGTATTTTTCGGCGTCCATCATAAATTTGCCTAAAAATAGTAAGATGTCAATAAACAGAACAGAATTTAAAAAAAACTACCCCCTTGAATCGATCCTTTCACACTTCACACAATCGGTCGCGACGGTTGATTTCCGTTCTTAATTCAAATACAGGCGTCCTTTATTTTTTTTTATAATTTAAATAAATACAATACACCAAAAGGAACTCGATCGTTAATCCAGGCACAGTAGTCTCGAATTACGATTATAGATTCATTATATAAGTGACCTCCTTAGAGGATATCGCTTATTTATCGATTTATATTGAATGGTCTAATCAAATACCAACGAATTGAAGGGCCGATTACATTCAATGGATCTTCATTGATTGTTTATTGGCAATTTTCAATTAATTTATGTTACAGATAAAATAAAAAAAGTAATAAAATTAAATTAAGAATAAAATTTAAATACACCGTGCTGCGGGTCAAATCGAAAATAGAAGAGCGTATCCGATCAGAAATGTGACATTAGATTAAAAAAAAAAAAAAAGAAATCCAACTCATAAAGTGGTCATAAACACGAAGGAGGTAATAAAAAATCGTTCCGATGTCGTCTCTCAGCTGTCGCGCTATTTCCGAACGCATTCGGATTTCAAAAATCGAATCCCATCGAACTGGTGGTACTTTTAAATTTAGAACGTACGCATCGACTAACACTGCACCTGTGACTCTGTATAGACTGTCATTTTATAAATATAGTTAAAATAATTTTAGTTTTACGTAAAATAAAAATATTTCTTGAGTATATGTTTTTTTATTTTATTTAATGGCGCGTGCCAAGTGGGTGAGTGTCAATTCATTGTTTTCAGAAAAACTATGAATGACGGCTGGCTACTGTCATTAAAAATTCATATAATATATATATATATATTAATAAACAAAAATAATTAAATTAAACAGTTTTTAATTTATCTAATTACGGACCGATCGGAGGAACTTCGAAAGTGTCAGATACAAATCCGACGCTCAGATATGTCAAGATCGGAATTAAACAGTCAGTTGGACCCGCTGATTAAATTAATAAATACCGAAATATCATTTAATTGATTGCATTTTTTATCTGTAACACCGCATAACACATAATTATGTGAAAAATCGAACTCAACTATAAATTCATATCACAACACTAAACTTTCGTAACGGTCATTAACTGACAAACATCGTAAAGTGGAGGCGAAATAGAACGCATTCTCCCGGTTTATATTTAAATTTAAAATTCGAACGAGCGACATATTTTTAAAAGTTCGAACGGCGACACTTAAAACTAATCGCTGTTTTCGATTCTAGAGCGTATTTTGAAAGAGTTCGAAGAGGCGTTCTAAATTTGAAATGTCTTCGATATTTAAATCCCCACTGCAATCGTTACTTATTTATTTATTAGTATAAATATAAACGATATTGTTGTTTTTTATTTTCATGTTCTAGAAGCGTCCATTTTGACGCCTAATTATTGAATGCATCTTAAACATTTCTGAAGCGGATAACTCTTAACTTTTTCATGTAAAGATTATTTAAATATTCTAGAATGTAATAGAATTAAGTATAAGATTGCAATTTGTACTAGAGGTGATAATGGCCGTTTATAGCTCTGAGGAATTCTCATGAACGACGCGTCATTCGCGCTTTATTATACTTTTATTAAATTATTATTATTATTATTATAAAACTATATTTTTAATTTTATCTTTGAATAAAATATCCTTTAGTTTGTTGTTTTTTTGGGTTTATTTCTTTTTTATTGTTTTTTTTTAATAAAATGTTTGTTGGTATTTATAAGTGATATAAAAAATATATTATATACAAGCTGTGACCGCGTCTTCGTCTGCGCGGAATATGTTTTTTAATAAAAGTAGCCTAAGCTACTTCTTATAACATCAGTGAAAGTTCTGTTAAAATCGGTCCAGCCGTTTCAGAGATTAGCCGGAACAAACAAACAGAGCATTTTTTTATGTAAGTACTAACATTTTGATAAGCATTAGTGAAATTGTTAATTTGAATACAAACGGACACTAATTTTATTTATATATATATATAGTAAAATACGCAACATTGTAATAAAATACATACATACACACATCGTCTGAATCAAAAAACACAAAACGTAACAACATTAAAGGGAGTTATTTATACAAATGGTCGGTAGATATTTGCCACAATTAACCTTTACAGTTTGCGACGGGCGCGCTCGTAAATCTCATCCCGCTCCCGATGTATCGATTACGTGTTAATCGATTATCAACACTCGATGCCAATTAATCGATTTCAAAATCGATTTTAAGTAACATTAGTTTTAAAATCGATTTTACGTAACATCGATTTTAAAATCGATTAATTTGTGTACATTTTTTCTATTTAGTATATATATATATTTATTAGTGTTGTCTGTACGTTTGATAATGGAGGTTCCTTTGTTTTATTGCTAATGGGACCTTGGAGTCGACATTACTTTGAAGTTCTATTGACTTTAGTTTGACCTGTTTTTTTAAGTTTAACGGACATGTTTTGTTTTTTAGTTTTAGATTTTTTGATTGATTATCTTTTATTACATAAAATATATTTAAAAACTATTTAAATTGTACCAAATCTAAAACGATTTGTCCGTCCGTGTCTCTCGAGCTAATAACCATCAATGGTTGTGAAAAATATCATTAAAAAAGCATCAGCGGCTGATGATTCCTCGCCGTCATCAACCGCAATCGATTTTCTTTTTTCATTATTAAATTATCGAGAGGCACGATTCGTTCGAATTAATTTAGGTCAGTGTTTAGTTTAATGTCGACTACAAAGGTTATTATAATTAAATTAAATAGCCAGTGAAGTGCAGTGAGGCTATCGATAGTCCCGCCCCAGTGGGAGGAGCGGTATCGATTAGCGGTATCGACAAAAAACGTGATTAGCCCCAGAAATCATCGACAACTAAAAAAGGTAACAACCGTCCGTTAATGGCGGTTTTTGTTCGGAATACGAAAATTTGAATTCGTCATTCCGACCGCAAGGCGTTCGAATCATTTGTCAGTGACAATTTTTTGGTTGCAATCGATTTTTAAATACGGGTTACGTTTTTTTAAAGAATCGCGATGATTCCATCATTTTGGGTTTAGTCGTTTTTTCTCGATCAGGTAAATATATATTTTCAAAGAATAAGCCCTTTTCTTTAAATTATCGATAGTATTGTAATATTCAAGATATTTGGCAAAACAAAAAGGTTAAGTCTAGGGCATGGGAAAGTTTGGTACTTTTTGTGAATGAGGGACGGACATTCCGCCGCTGTGGGAACTGAGCTGACATTCCTTAGGGAAATGCACCGATATCGATATTCGCATCACTAATTAATTTTAAATTTCGAACTCACTTTCAATACTCATTAACATTTATAAAAAAATATCTCAAATTCAACGGCCGTCCGCCATTTTATTGTTTCAAATATAAATAATGGCCGCTACTGTAAACTAATCGACTATTACAATCCGATCGGCGGCGTCCTTATTCCGAGCGGACGATTATAACCGATTTTATAGACGTTAATTGTTGGTTTTATTAACGAGCGATCAGCTTTGCGTATTATTTTTTTGTATTTTATGCACCTAATGCCTACTTTTTATCGCAATACTTGTTGTAATGGCCGTGCCTACATCGACTTCTTATATGTGAAACTAATATTTATTTCAATTTAATACACTTCGAGGTTCTTACTTTTTCTATTTAGTTTAACTTTTTTACAGCACCTGTTTATTTACAACGTTTATCAAGATGGGTGGCTTGGCTTTTTGTATTTTTATTACATATTATTATTAATTAATATCTTATGTTCATTACAGTATAAACATTAATTTACATCCAAACATTATCAATTCAGTCCTCAGTTACAGAACAGCAAACAGCAAGCAGCAAACAGCAACCAGCAAACAACAAAATGTCCTTGCGACTTCGATAAGTGAGATTCGAAGCACGGCATATGTAAATTTTAATGTAAATCTTTTTTAATCAATACAAGGCTTAGTGGCTAGTAGTGGAACAATACTATCGGGTCCCGGCATTCAAATGTGCAGTATCTGGACGCATCGCACCCGCTCCTCGGACGAATGAATATTTATTTTACATCGAGATATTAATACGTTCTATTGTTCGTGGATTCGAAAATGGAATTATTTAAAAATGGAATAGAATTCAGATATAACGTATATTAAACAATTAATTGTATTCTTAGTCTTCAAACTGTTTTTTTTTTTATAAATTGAGAACGTAATAATTCGTCTTCGGAATAAGACTGCGGTGGATTCGAATACGGAATTATTTAAAAATGGAATAATGGAATAGAATTCAAATATAACGTATATTAAACAATTAATTATTGGCTTCAAAGTGATTTATTTTTATTTTTAAATTGAGAACGTAATTCTTCTTCGGAATAAGACTGCGGCAGATTCGAATATGGAATTATTTAAAAATGGAATGGAATACCAATATAACGTATATTAAACAATTAATTATTGGCTTCAAACTGTTTTATTTTTAATTTTTAAATTGAGAACGTAATAATTAAATTAAATTCCAATGACAGTCCAGGTCGTGAGGTGTAAAAGTCGCAGTTTGAGACAATTATCCGCTGTAATGGCGCATTGTATATCAAATCAATTGCATGTCACAGATCAGGCTGTGTTTAATTGCCGTCTGGAAGTGATCTGTTAAACTTCATTAGCATAATAAAAGGTTGACATACGTGGAGCATTCTTTACTATCCACCATTTTTCATTAAAAAAACGAGTTAACATTAACTATTACCTCATTTAGATCAGATCTCTTCCTGTTTCACAACTCCTCTACCACAGCCTGTATTTTAATCATGGTCAAGAGATTGACTTCCTGACTATACTACTATATTTTACTATATCTGATAAATATTAGTTTAATTATGAGTTTCTCTTGATATAGATAACGAAGATGGCATTTGTCAATTCAATATATATATATATATATATATATACAGAGGTAGTCCGTGTGTTAGTTCAGTGGGACAGAGCCGAGTCAATCAGATATTAGCATAACGCTTGTCGTAACAATAGATATAATTGTTTTGGCTTCGGTCCGTAGCGCGACCCTCTCGCAGGTTAATTGCGGTACGATAGTATTAATTGATTTCGTATACTGCTATTTGTTATCGCTCAACGTAGAATGTATTCTAACGACCTTTGTGTTTTAATTTAGTGTTACCTGTTGCCAGAACTGCGCTAGAAGATATATCCTTTCCTTCTTAAAGAGCCAGTCCATCGAGTGCATAGCTTGCACCTCCGCCTCGGGCGCGGTCAGGCTGGCGCCGGTCGGGTGCATCCGGACGTCCGCGCCGCGCTCAGTCCCGGCGCATAATGACCCGTCACAACCTCGCACGCGTCACGCGCAATTCGAATTTCGAATGTTCCATTTTATACAAATCTTCCCGCCAATAGTGGTATCGATGTTTTGGTTCGCGTGCCGTTTCTTTGTTAGTTTCTTATTGTTCTGTGCCCGACGACCTGAAACAGAAAAAGGAAATATTGAAAGGGGAAGTTTTATATCGATTCCATTGTGAGTTGGCAGACAATCGGCCACGGGGGTGTTCGTGTCGAAACTAATTTGGTTATGTTCGATGCTCGAGCAGATATCGCCAAGAAAAAGGAAATTGACAGCTCGGTGTTAGGAAGCGGTCCGTTCGCACGCCTTCTTAGAGCCTCTTAATCGTCTTTTTGTCCGTTTGTCCTCTCGCCGATAAACGCAAATGCAGTTATATACCACTCTGTATTACTTACTTTGAATAAAAGTCGAAATAAAACAGAAAATAATATAATTGTTGAATTATATACAACTATACCTTCAACTAAACAAATATTTCCAAACAATACGCCCAACTTATCAACAAAGAGTTTTAAAAAAAAAACTTGTAAAATTTTGTAAACCACCCAAGTTACAAACTGACAGCGTTCATAGAAAACAAAACAAAACTTCGATATTTACAATTCAGAAAGCATTTAATTGTAAACGAGTCAACCGCCGGATCCTCCATCTTGCGCCGCCGGACTGAATTACTGGCGTGTCAATCAATAAACATGATAAGTGTGAGTTTCGTGACGCGATATGCAAACTATTACACGCCACCGCCTTAGATCGATTCCATCGACTGGTCACTGCGCTACGCTATTTGAATTACACAAATTTCGAATCCCGAACTGGAGCGTTCCTTTTTTAAAAATATTCAGCCTTGTTTACTTTTAATAGTGAGAAAGAAGTTTTTATATATATTTTTATAATTACACTTGATAGATTATTTGTACAAATTTCGAATCTCGACTAAAATGTTCCTTTTTTAAAAATATTTGTATTATTTTAGGATATTCAGCCTGTATTTATTTTGTTAGTAAGAAGTTTTCATATATTTTTTTTTATAATTTAATTATTTTTTTCATTACAGTCGTTATCAATTTGATTAATAGATGGATTTTACATAAATAAAATGAGTCATACAAATAACATAATACCCAGTTGAAGTAAGTTAACACAATATTAGTTAATATTCATTAGGGGAGGCCAGATGTGGTAGATAAGATGGCGGGTCACACACGGCTTATTAACGCACTCGACTTCGACAGACAACTGTCATTTTAATTAGTAATATTGATAATTATTTGTCTATATTCTAATCTTAAATCGGAATAATCATAAAAATACTCAAAATTCGACCCTAATTTCGAAGATTTTAAGTGTATATCCGCGTGTCACTGAACACGCTATTCTTAAGCCGTTGCGTGTCCCTTGGTGTCCTTAACAACTATATTTCGTTATTTAAAATATTCTCGTACGTAAAATAGTTATTTGAATTGTAAATTTGTAACGGAATAGGGACTTAATGGTTTCATTTTTATATATATATATATATATATATATTATTGGGTTTTGATTTATTCGTATACTTCCGATAATTTTATTGTCAATAAAGATAAAAAGCGACAGGTGCTCGATGGCCGCGGACAATTTTATCACTCTCATAAATATATCAAGATCGCACGTACCTTTGATATCATTGTATGTGGCACCCTTATCTCAAGGTCGTAAGGTTGTGTTTCCAGTGTTTAATCCTGTCTATCGTGAGCGGTTCTCGTGACAAAGTTAGCGAACTTATTTTCAATCGATGCCTTTTAGTTCGACGTTTCTTTTACGGGTATAATTTGTCCTAATTATTTATATTCATAGCAATTGTTGACTCATTTGCAGTTTTTATATTATATTACATCAAACATAGGTAAATTTTGATTTTGATATTGATTTAAAATTGCGTGTAAATGTATATGAGTTGATATTTAAAATTTGCAACTTTATAAACTTAAAAATGCATTTAAAAACAGAACAAGAAAAAAAAACCAAAAAGCAATAATGTCTGATCGCGAAATGTCAATATAATATCTCCGAATGAGACATTCCGAATCGAAATTCGAATGAAGTGGAGTTCTTTTTTTGAATTCCTTCCCCCTCCTCCGGATAGACGCAACTCTGTGCCAGATATTAGTCATATTTCCGAACGTTTTTTTTTATTTTTTTTCATCCGCTGCGGTTCCTCGTTTGCGCTTTGCACTCGACGTTCGGAAATTCGATTATATCGTTGCTGTTCTTTGATTGATGGATTTTTGAGTTCTTTGTTTGGACACGAGAGGTTTTTGAACGTAAGTGCGCATTGACGTACGGACAAACAGAGGATGCAAAAAGCCTTTTACACCACTCATCTTTCACTTAATAATATGACTTTTAGTTTCATTTTTAACCTTTCAAACTAAACGCTTTCGGTTACAAGAAATTTTATTTTTTATTATCGTAAATATTGACGGAATAAAACCAATAAAATGGGGGACCATTTTGTCAATTTCAATTTCACTTCTTTTAATGCTTCCTTGTCATGATACGAGTGGATCAATTGATTTTACGTGTTTTTTTAATAAATATGTAATAGTGGATGTTGTAAATGTTATTTGACCTATTATTTGAGGCAGGTGGTGTCTCCCTAATAGATGTCGGGTATTCGATAAGATGTCGGCTACTCGATAAGATATCGGGGGACACCAGAATATGTATTCTAATTACATTTGGGTCAATTTTGACACTTAACTGTTTTAATTTGTTTATTTATAACGGAGGGATATTTTAATGATACGGTTAATGGTGTAAAAAATATATATTTATGGTTTTAGTTGTTAATATTGTTTTTGGTATATCTATGTGATAAATATTGTTTATGGTGTCAGATTGTATCGTCTATTGTAAATGCGACCTACTTATATGTAGGTTATTAAATTACCTGTTTTAGGGGAATTAAGTTGAGCAACACTTTTAGTTGAGTTTTATTATGAAACATATTAATATTGATAGATTTTTTTTTGTAAAGTTTAGTAAATTCCACCAAAAATGTGTTAATTAATGTTATCTTTTATATTATAGACAGACACACCCGCAGGTGAGGGCTAGTCAATTAACGGTGTCCCATAACGCATTCCTAAAAAAACCACCGACATTCGTATGCGTTCAATCATTCCACCCTCGCTCTAATTTATTTTAGGATATAATTAAATAATATACAGTTAATTATAACCGAGTTATTTTTGATTTTTTTTATAATTTATCGTATTTATATAACACGACATTCTTATCGTATCGTACGATGTAAATATCAGCGGCATCGGTTCCAAAATTAAATGGAGCAAAATATCTCGTAAATCATCGACACTCTCACCTGTTGGTGCTCTCGTCAGACTGAGATGAATCTGACGTGCACTGACATGTGTCGATGTTATTATTGGACAAATCTTATGATAATAATAAATAAAATAATATAAATAGGAATTTAATATATAATAATAGTACGATAATATAATAAATAAATTGCAATGTATATATTATTTGTCATCTGCCAATGCTCTGATAGTTTGAATCGTAGCCAAATGTAAATGTCAGCGCGATTCATGCGCGGGCTCGGACCGTGCGGAGTATTCGTAATTATTTCATTAAGATTTCACTATTTTAAAACGGCGCCATCTAGCGGGGTTACTGCGAACTACGAGACAAAAATAAAATAACATACATTTAAATATATATATTTGTGTTTTTAATTAGTTAATTTAATATTAAATGAAATACAAATAAATATAAAAGATAAAAAACCAATCAATCGCCATTGATCTCACGCACATGTGTTTAGAGCGAGATGGGGCTATACGTGTGAGGGAGATGGAGTTTCTTTTTTTTTTTTTTTTTGATACCGGCACCGATTTTGCCACATGTGTATTAAGTATTAGGAATAAATAAATTGTTTTATTACTTCTAACGCTTCCTTTTATCGTTAATTAAGTCAATATTGTCTTTGTAATTACAATCTGGGGAGTCTTCAGCTATTTATGAATTTAAACTCACTTGAGTTAGATCAAGGCGGAGAAACGTTACTAGAAAATTCCATATTTGTTTTAAAAGAAACTCAACAAGAAAATAATCTTACTTACATTATTGATTACATATTAACAATAATGCAGCATAAACCGCGATTCTCGGTAGAGTTAAAAAAATATTAGCAAAAAAAAAATATCCCCTCCTCGTGTTTCAGTTTGACCATTTGTTATCAATAGTCATCATAGTTTCTCACGCTCCATACATAGAAATATAGACCTTATTACACTAAAATAGAGCTTAATATACATTAAATGTACCATTATTAGCGATTCGGTACACATCACAAGCGGTAGCGTTTTATTTAATTATATATAATTTAATACAACATTATCGCTCATCTCGTGCAATGTACCACGCGGTGTAATGTGTCAAATATTGCTGAATAAAAATTCGAATACATCAATTATTATTACATTTTAAACAAATATATATATATATATATATAAATATTTAATCTCGCGTTACGTACGTATAATGTGAATAATAAAACGTAATCAAAGCCGGGTTGTATAAATAGTTTCGAACTTGCCTCATATTCCTTCCCACGTAAGATAAGTCTTCTCGGTATATTGATAGGACATCCGGGGATCGGGTTTGTGTAAACATTATTAATACACCTTTTTATTATAATTAAATTAATCACTAAAGATGTTTACTTACGAACTAGGCTGAATGACATAAGTTTTTTTAATTTTAATTACTAAAGAAAGGTTTATCTACAAATTAGGCTGAATTATATATTAGAGTTTTTTTATAACTAATTTAATTACCAAAAAGTTTTACATACATACTAGGCTGAATGATTTTTTTTAAATAATTTAATCACTAAAGAGTTTTACTTATAAACTAGGCTGAATAATATATTTGTTTAATTAATTAATTCACTAAAGATATTTACTTACATATTAGGCTGAATGACATATTAGGTTTTTTTTTAATAATTTTATCACAAAAGAGGTTGACTTACAAACTAGGCTGAATGATATATTAGACTTTTGAAATAATCTAAATTCAAATTAAGAACGTCTTTTAAATGTTCAAATAAAGAATAGGAATTCATTAAAATCTTAAACGATTTGTAATTATTAGAATTTTATTTCTAATAAGAATAATACATTCAATGTTTTCCGGTTTTCGTTAAACTGGATCGGATCGTAAATAATTTTATAGTTTTTATATAAAATAATTAATATGTCCATAACATTAATAAATCGTTAATTTTATCGGTTTTATGTAAATAAATAATATTATATAAAAATATTTTGTTTAATAATGTAACATATTAACCCACCACGCTAAACTGTAGGCTGGCGGGTTGAAAACAAAATAGAAATGTAAATATACTAGTAATTTTATTAGTTTACACGTTTATAACACGAACAAACATACATACATAAATATGGCGGAGCGTTTAACACATGGTGTAATGGAGTTGTTTTTATCATTAACATTATTATACACTACTAATGTACCGCGGGTATGTCTGCTTAAATAATTATATTAAATTAATAAATGAGTCACAGCGTCGGGTTGTGTCAAAGATTTTATTTAACTAACACATAATTAAATATTTTTATCTTATTTTAATTATATATATATTATTATAAATGTAAAATTGTCATCTATATGTACTTATAATTATATATTAATAAAAATATAAAATTGACTTGTCTGTATGTAATACCAAATAAATTTTCACCAAATTCATATGAAATTATTTACAGTAATTTTATAGAAAACCTATTAAAAAAAATTCTGTCTATCTATTCGTTACGGGTAACTGGATTTCAACAGGACTCACTGGATCACTTAAGTAACTTGGCAACTTATTTTATAAAACATTAAAAGTCGTGTGAACAGCTAGTATATATATAATTAAATCTTAAAAAAGGGAATTATATTAATTGTTATTAATATTAAATGAATTGTTTAAATGTTTTTTACATTGAATATAATAAAAACGTGTAAAACTATAACAATGATATCCGACAAACAGACGGACACACATTATATTAATATATTTATCATATTACATCTCTTAAAGTAAATCACTTTGTTATAATAAAAAATATTTTTGAAAAAAATCTTCTTTTATCTTTTTTTTTTCATTTATTTATATTATTATTATTCTGTAATTTTAGTTTAAAAAATATTTTTAAGTAGTATAATATATTTTTAATTTTATTATATTATCAATTATATTTAATATATTGTAATATAAAATTATTGGAAAAAAAAAATATTTAAAAATTATTGATTTCAGTGTCTGTCATTTTTTTTTCCATTTAAAAACTATAAAGATATAAAAACTAAAAAATATTTGCTATAAATAAATTATCTTATAAGAATTAATTTATAATTGATTATTATTATATATTTATTAATTGGTTATATTTTCAATTAACCCACTAACAGTTTAAGATTGTGGGTCGTGAGCCCACACTGACCCCAAAACTGATATAAACATTGCACCCGACGCATTCGTCGTTAGTGTGTATTGAACACAAATTTTTATAATCTATTCATTGATATATCTTATAATAATATAATATATATAAATAATTTTATTTAATGTTTAAAATTAATTATATTTTTCATAACTAATTATCTCGATGTGACAAATTTTTTATTGTCTTAATTATCTCTGCCATTGAAAATTTTTTCTTATGGATGGATGTTTATATTAGATGTGTAAAATATTTTTAACAACTTGTATTATTAATGTTATATTTCCAATATTTATTTCTTATTCCGATATTAAAACTTTTTTCCGTAACTTCTACACAAGTATCAAGTTTCCGAAGCGCCGTCACTTACGTTATCTGAGAGGATTCAGTCGTCGAAGTCCACGGACACAAGACAAGTCAGTTGAACACAACTAGTATCGTTTAGTGGATCGTCTCACTCACAGTGTCATTAACACAACGCCCAAAATAAAGGCGACACAAACAACAAGTGCACTAAGTTCGCGCGAGCGGGAAAAATAAAAAAAAATAGAAACGCAATCCCGATACGTGTTAATCGATCGAGCGTGACGTGACGTGCGACGCGCTGGGGCCGCGGCGGACGACTGACGACTGCAGTGCGATCCTTGGCCGAGGCCCCTCCAGCACTACGCGCATCTGAGGCTCGCTCCTTGGCGCGGCCCCGCCCAGTGGGACGCCACTCGCTAAGATGACCGTCTCCCTCCCGCTCGCTCCTCGCTCCGCGGCCGCTCTCCGTCCCGCTCTCTCTCGCCGACGGTGGGGCGCGCCAATGGGATCGGCTCGGATCGAGTCGAGACGATGAATCGAGATGTGTACTTAGGTATCGCTGCAAGTCCTTTTGTTGTAGTCGATAATAGGATGCGCTTTTTTTTGCGGCGCGATCGAGTGCCCGCGACCGACTGCGACCGTCTGCGACCGACTGCGACCGTCTGCGATCGACTGCGACCGGTCGCGACCGGGGCTCCTGGCTTGTTTACACATTTTTTTTTGGGCATTCTAATCGATTTTAATAAAAAATATATCTTTTCCTCAAATACATTTACGCTCCTGAAATGCACCTTGGAGTTGAGGTCCAAGGTGCCCATGGTATCAATGTTATTAAGTACAGTAAATATTATTTATTTGAGGTCAATAAAAGCCCAACAATAGGCTATCACCTTGAAATGATCGAAAGTGCACAATCGCAAGGGTAAGACGCGTAGGGCCCGGCGGGGTGGCTGAACTCGCTAGGGCGCAAATGTAGGTCAGTTTTTGTTTCGCGCCACCCGAAATTCGGTTAGTAGGTTTGTTCGTATCCAAATCTCCGATAAGACAATTGATACCTTATCATTAAAAAACAAAATTTTTCACCACAAACCAGTTTCACCAAAATCAACCCTATATTCAACCCTTAATATCGGAAAACAAATCAAAAAAAATCATAACATTTCCAAAATATCTACAGATAGAACAGAAAACATTAGTTTTATAATAAATTATTTATAATATTATAACATAAGTGTGATCAAATTTCAAAACTTACAAAGCTGCATCAAACTTGTCTTTCCAAGTTTCACGCCTCTCGCCGCTAGATGGCGCTACGCGAAGATTTTTCTCATTTTCACCTCATTTTCTTGCTTTTAATCGCCATTAATGTATTGAAAATTATTTTTATAACTTTAATTTTATATTAGATTAATATTTTAAACACTTTTTAGCAGTTTTGAAGGGATTTTACACGAAACAAAAAAAATATGTACGCATAAGTGCATTCAGTCGATTCAGAACTTACTTGGGGTCGGAATATTTTGATATAATAATGATATAAGAAGGATTTTTTAAAGAAAAAAATAGAATTTCAAATAATGCAATTTCATTTTCAAATTTGATAAAAAATATCTACTTTATTGGGTACTATTTAGTTAAGGTTAGGTCATTGACCCTTAACATCTTCAAGGTACGTAATAAAATAAATATATATAAAAATAATTAAATTATTATAAATATGTAATTTGACACCCCAATGTAACCTCGTGAGGGGTCGAGGGGGTCGAGGGGGTCACTTAGACCATGACAGGTATTATATTGAAATCATGTCTCTTTATTTAGTATTTTAAGACGTAGTGGTTTACAGACAGATTATTTTATATATATAATAAAATACAATTAACTCTTTAACGATTATAGTACTATGTAATAATATTAATAATTTGTACAACTGTATGTTGAAATTAAAAAACTTAGTGATTTTGATTTTTTATATCAAAAATTACATTTTTAATCTTAATTTAAATAATAATAATAATTTATTATATTTTTTACACTGATTTCTGATAATTTAAAGAAATAATTCTCATTCTTATGATATTAAAGTTAAGGGTAAAATGTAGTATGGGGTACGTACGGGGTAACAGCTGTGCCGCGAGGGCGATATACAAGGTGTTTGAGATTTGTGAGATACATATTAAAATAACATACTGTATACAAAGAAATCATTCAAATCCTTCAAATCCAGATTTGAATGTTAATAAAGACGTCTCTTATCCACATCCCTCAAATCCAGATTTGAATGTTAATTATTAATTATAAAGAAATCTTCCCTTATCCAAATCCAGATTTGAATGTTAATATCAAATGATTTATCGTCAGATGAAAAAATTCTATGAAGCTAATTTGAAACGTGATTCATTGAAAGGGTTTTTCAGATTTTTAATTCAATGGAATTAATTATGAGATATTATATTTATAGATTTTTCATTTAAATTACAAATTGCTAATAAATTATTTGAAGTCACTTTGAATGTTTGTCATTTCCGGCCAATGTTTGTAACCAATGGCCAACATTGGCCACCAATCTATGATTAGTTTCTTAAGATAAGTTAATTAGTTTCGTACTATATTTTTAGTTCAGAAGCCTTTAAAAGAGATTTAGTGTTGTTTTTGAGTTATTTGAAACGATACAGGCATATTAAATTATTAAATAATTATATCAAGTGAGAATTAATAATCAATCCTGATCCAATTTAACTAAAAGATACAATAATGTGATATACGTAATCTATGGATTCAGTTTGATCCAAGGATAGTGTCAATATTGGATTGGAGATTGATTAAGAATTAATTAATTGATTGCTCGGTTATCATTTTCTTATCTTGGTCCATGGGATGCTGAGAGACGAAAGATTACGTGAACTATTTGTTTGAGCAATATAAGGGAGGACTCAGGGAGGGAAAGGAGGGTGGTACTTTACACTGATTTGACAAACAAACATACAAAAAAATTTGGTTCAATCGATCCAATATATATATATATATATATATATATGCATTAGAGTATTGTCTGTGCGTTGTATTGGATAGCTATTGTCGGTAACAATTTCGGTAATGTTGTCTCTTATCATTGATACGCGATTTTTAATCTTATCTTTATGGAGTTAAGGGTGATTTTGCGACTTTCGTTATAATTTTGGTACAAAATATCCAACCCTTAGTAAACCGCGATGTGCATTTCGATAATAAAGCACAGAGTAATACTTCGTTTACATTGTCTACCAAAAAAATATTTTTTATTGAAAAAAAAAATTAAGATTATACACGTATAGTAAAATTATAATAAATTTAATGAAGACGGCTCTATACATTCATTACTCTGTATTCAAGAGACACACAGACAAACGCAGTTCGAAGTATTTTAAAAATATGGTTTTGGTGAAACCAATCAAATTGACCCACACAAGTATTGAACCACCTAATAGACAGGGTTCTAACTAAATGGTGACTCCTACTGCTCCTACTATTAATAATTAAAATATTTCCTTTTTGTTCATAAAACTACAGTTAATTACAATAATTTGTATTAAAACCGTCTAAAGTTATCTGTAAAACAAAATTAACTCTAATTATCAGTATTTAAAGTACATTTTCCCTTGCATACAAATGCCCCCATAAAAGTCTCATAGTCATTGTTTCACCACAATCAGCCATTATTAATTAATACTTATTATATTCTTCAAAAATGCCCAAACGATTTTATGTCCAAGTGTAAATAGACTTACAAATATATAGAATAGGACATCACAAAAACATATTAAATTAAATTAAATACCTCATATGAAGTCATGTCTATAGTTTCACAGCACTACATTAAAACAATTACTAGTAGATGATGCGGGCGCTCTGTCGCTGCAACTTGCACTTCATGTGCATTTCAAATGACATTCGATTTCAATGTGTTCCAAATTTGAAAAATTCTTTTTTTATTACAATTACAATTTGAATACAATTTCCAGCCAGTTAGTAACAATATTCTGGCTGAATTATTTAATTTAATTATGCAATTCAAATGATATTCGGTTTCCATGTATTCCAAGTTTGAAATTTTTCTTATATTTAGAATTATTATTGGAATATAATTTCCCGCTAGTTTATAGCAATATTTTGGCTGAATATAACTATTATTTAATTTAATTATGCATTTGAAATAGTATACGTTTAATGTGTTCGAAATTTGAATTTGTTTTTATTTGTTTACAATTAGTATTGGAATACAATTTTCAGTCATTTAATAACACAATATTCGTGCTGAATTATTATTTAAATTAAATTCTGATATTTTATTTCTATTCATTAAATAATATTATATATATATATATATATATAAATGCGTCTGTTCGTGCATAATCAAGATGGGGTTTTATTTATTTAAAATGTTTTATATTAAGACTCTTTGGAGCAAAAAATATAAGAAACGTCGATCAGCTGTTTAAATAACAAAAAGTGAATACTGTATTTGAATGTGAAAGGGTTATGAATGGGAGGAAGTGACGTCACACGTGTGATGACGAGTTTTTTTTATTGTGATTGTATTTGTAATGTTTAATTACTATTTCTATTAATAATATATTTTTTGGCTAATCTATATATAGCTGGCAACACTTCGCCCCGTCGGATATAATTTATTATCTATCAAATAATTGTTATAATTACTCATGCAACACTGAACAGTCCCCTCTAGTTTATTTTTTTATTATTCAAATCTTCTAATGACTTGCGCCATTGTTCGTTTTAACATTCGTTAACCGACTACGAAATAGTGGGTTCTGTGTTTGATCACGAAATATTGTATGAATATTAGTTTTTTTAATATAAAAATAATGTTAAACAAAAAGAAGGAACAAACAGAGAATCAAAAAATCCCACATTTGTTAAATAAATGTCCGTTAAAGAATAATTTAAAAATCGAACGTGAATGGGATCGAAGGCATTGTTTAAATATTTGAATTCGTTCTATTCGTTTATAATAGTGATCTATCTTTTATGGTTGTGTCAAAAAAATTGAGCTCAAATTTGCATATGAATGACGCATTCAGCCATATTGTTTGGTGTTTAAGAGCGATAGTGATGTTTGGTGCGTCACTTTGTGTTTTACGGTTCGAGTTTGGTGTTGAGGGTTTTGTGACAGTTTTTTTTTAATTCAATGAACACTTTTAAATAGTTTTATATAATATTATAAATTTTATATTTTAAATATATTTTTTTTAGATTTTTGGTTCTGTTAATTCAAAAATTTTTGTTATTTTTTTTTATTATATAAATAATTTAATGTATTTCTACATATGTTATATCTTAAATAGATTTTTTTATCCCATTGATGATTTAATTTATATAATTCTTAAATCCAAGAGGTCTGGAGGCATTAATCTCAAAGCAATGCCTTAAAATACAATACAAATCACTGTATCGCCTAATGATCTTGATGCGTCAAGATATGAAAGAGATGCAAGATACACACACCAAATGTTAGAGGGAGACAAAAATACCAATTCTCACCGGAAACTGAGTAATATATGGTGCATTGTTAGTAATGAGATCGGCTTGTGTGTTTGTCTGTCTGTAGGCGGGGGCTTTAAATAGTGGATACAAGGCTTTTACAACCAAATATAGTGAATTTTATGCTTTTATCGCCTATACTTGATATTTATAGACATATATATATATATATGTATATATAAATATTGCAACCGTCCCGAGTTATTTGAAATTCAAATTTGGAAATCCATTAGTGCAACTCATTTTAATGTGACACCGTATTGAGTTACTCTAATTGATGGTTCGTTTTTTTGAATGCTCCACTTTCGAATTTCGAACGCTAGTTCCGTTGTTTTTTTTTCTTTCAATGCGTTGTGCATTTTGTGTTCGGTTTTTGAAATATCGAAGGGTTGATAGATAATATTCAATTTTTATATTTGCATGAATAAACAAGCGTTTTGATGTTTTATTTTTTAACAATACTTTTTAATGGTATTTTTTTATTATTTTAAATATGTATTTTGTGAGGTTATATGATACAAAGATCTTTGCCTTTGGGAAGAATTTAAAAAACAATAAATATATATTTTGTTCATGTCATTATATTATTTAGGAATATAAAGAAGCTGTATGATATTAGGTCTTTGTCTTTCCCATTCAGAAGAATTGAAAAAAAATCAATATATTGTTCATATGTCATATTATTTAGGAATACAATATAAAGTTTGTATGATATTAAGGTCTTTGTCTTTCCCAGTCTTTCCCAATTGTAAGAATAAAAAAAAAAATGTTCTTATATTATGTTTTGGCGCCAAATATATTATGTATGACATTTTAAAGTGTTCACGTCATTATATTATTTAGGAATACAATATTAAGAGGTTGTATGATATTAAGGTCTTTGCCTTTCCCAATTGTAAGAATTAAAAAAAAAACAATTTTGTTCATATAATATGTTATGGCGCGAAAAGTGTGACGTTTTAAAGTAAATTGTAATACGTACGCCATTACTGCCATCAATCGAACCGTGTAATTATTATTGATGGATATTTCTATCGATTTGATCATTAATCTAATTTAACCCGTTCGTTCCATTCGTTTCTATTTTTGTCATTTTTTAATTCGTTACAGACGTTTTGCTAATGATACGATTTTGACATGTTTTTTTGTGAGTTAACGTGTCTTGTTATTGTGTGTATCTTTAAAGTGATTTCCAAGACTTTTAGAAGCATTTTCTATATTTAAATGTAAGTTTATTTTTTTATTACATTTCTGATAGTTAGAATATATAGATATAAAAGTTTACATAATTTGATATAAATTTATTGTTTGTAATAATAGAATATTTGATGTATTTCTTGAGGTAAGACAGACACCCATTCATCGATGCGTATTTAATATATATAATAAACACTTATTACACACAGACAGATGTTGCGGTTTGACCGATCGAGTGGAACGAACACCTGACATAACTGCTTGCTTCCCGACTTCGCTCGAACTTGAGACGTTAAAAGTAAAAGTTAGGGGTCAATTGTTTTTAATGAAAACATGATTTATTTAGTATTTATTGAAGACTAGCAATGCCCCGCGGTTTCACACGCGTAGATACCGATCTTGTGTTAGTGGACTTTTGAGTGGAATGTCCAATTTTAATAATTTCAAGAGTATTTTATAGCTGTTTAAACGGTCTTTAATAAAATATAACTTAATGGGATAAGGATTTGTGCAGATGAATAGTGTGGTTTGATTATAGAAGGCACTTTTATCAACTTTAACATGTAAAGAAGTTGTTATAGTGGCATAATTACAGTAGTTGGATATATGGTGTCGGGCTTTCTTGTAGATATTAATAAGTTCTATAATACTGTAGAACATATTTTTGTTCTATCATCAATACTTTCCGCACGCCATGACAGATTTTTTATAACAAATTTTCGCACACCTTGGGTCACATTATTGCATTTTTATTAGGATCCCTATGCTTTTTGAAAATGTAACAGCCTATGTCACTCAGTGAAGATGCAGTTTTCGGATGTTTAAAGAACTTTTAAATCGGTTTAGTAGTTTTTGTGTTATTACAAACATACATACAAATGTTGTTTTTTATAATATAAGTATGATAAGAATTTAACTTTCTCCGAAAGATAAAAAAAGATAAAGTAACACGATACTATGTTTTGCGCCCGACATCTGTCAGCGTCGTATTGATACAACCCTCCACTGATCTAATACGTATCATTTGCATAACATTTATAGACGAAAAAATTATCATATATAAAAAAATTATAATAAGATAACACATACAGAAATGTTCCTTATTACTATACAATAGAGGTGATTTTTCCATGAACATAAATACAAGATGAACTGATCACAATAGGCAGCATGCGAAATATATTTATACGATTCTAGGCTGTATCATAATTATGTAAGGTAGAATTTCCCATAAATAAATGTATGGGAACTGTCAACCCTTAGTGCGTATGTAAATTTTTTTTCATAGAATTATTTTAGCTATCATTTTTCAATAGGTCATTAATATAGCAGCATCCCGCGAGTGGGTTTAGATAAATCTCTTGTACATTGAATAGGTATATTGTGGAGATTTTATGGTCGCCATTAGAATTACCATGGCCTTTGATGGGTATTTGCATTATTTTGATTTAAGGGCTTCAAATATTTTAATATAATTCAAAAATATAAATTAACGGTTGGTTAAAGTTAATCGACTCACAATAATTCTGGTTAAATTTAATCTTAGGTTTAATATTTCATTTGTGTGATCAGTCTAGCTTTAAGTTAAAGTTAAAAAATTACTTGTAACTTTAACTGGCACTTAACTAATTATTTCATTACGTATAATATTAATGTGTGCGTGTGTGTGTGTGTGTGTGTGTGTGTGTGTGTGTGACATGTGGTCAATTAATTATGTAAAGATCGATTTTTATCATTTTTATTGTGTTCTGTTTGAATATTTTAATTAATTTTGTTATGTTTTGACATATATTAATTATATTGTACTTTTAATTAATAAAAACGATTACTTTTTAATTTTTGTAATCAATTATGAGAGCTATTAATAAAATTTATATATATATATGTTGTCTGTCTATGTACTAATTAAAAACAGTACTAGAATATACTAATTGTTGTAGATATATATAAAATTGGAATTGTTCAGTAAATTTGACAATTATTGGAATTTTGTAAAAAAACTAAGTTTTTGAATATAATATATTTATCAGGTAATTATAATAGATTAATTTATGTATATAAAAAATTGTTTTTGAAAAGAAATAATTGAATATAAATGTATGAAACTATTTTTTCGTAGAAAATCTAAAAAAAATATGATCTTTGAATACAGTATTTTTTTACCATTTTTGACGAATTTAACGAATTATATATTTTCATTCATTCATATCTAAAGATTGCTTTTCATTACGCCTTTATTCGTTGTGTATGTTTGTCCTACCAAAGCATTCATGTACACCTAAATTACAATCAAACCAAACTCAAACCGTGCAAACTGAATTTCGTATCTCAAAAACTAAACATTCTTCAATACCGTGCCATTGACCTTTGAAGAAAACACGCCAAAATCAACCTTATAACCTTCTCAATAAATCCTATCCATTGATAGACTATTGTTTGGCCATTCATATGGAATTGATGGGCGATTGTGATCTTTATTTATATAGGAATAAGGTTGACAATGTCAGGGTCACGGTTCACCGATGTCCGTTACGCTGTGTGCACCTGTTAAGGTAATACATGTGTAATTACACGTGTGCGTGTGAGTGTGTGTGTGTGTGTGTGTGTGTGTGTGTGTGCTTCAATGAACTAAACTTGAAGTACATTTCTGATATTTTCCTTGTGATTGTATCCACGTATTCCAGGTCTATCCTGTAACGTCCAGGACACCTGCTGCAGCTCGTTAATTCTGATAAGACGTGACTCCCCCATCGGAACCGCATCATTAACGGTTCAGTAATTTATTTAACTTAGATAACCGACAAGATTTCGTTAATTAATGTATTATTTCCTTTCTTACAATATTTTTTACGTATTTTACAAAATTTTTATATTTACACATTAAATTTATTTATATTTTTGGATATTTTTATAAATTTTCTACACAAATATATTTTTTAAATATTATACTAGCGCCACCTATAGGACGTTAAACGATAAGAAAAGACAATATGTCTATATATATATATTATTATCGCAGTATTTTTTTGTCAAAGTTTTACCATTTTTGCTCAAATTTCATTTAAACACCTGTTTTTGACTGATATTTTAATATATATATATATATAAGTAGGTACTTAATTTAAAGTTGTTATAAACATAACAATAATATATTGTATGTCGTCTCGTCTGTGTGTTAATAATTCTTAATAAGACATACCAGTGCCCTTTGAAGAAAGTAATTAATCGTTCGTTTCTGTGTGTGTTTGTGTGTGTGTGTGTGTGTGTGTGTGTGTGTGTAACACGCCACCGATAATCGTTAAAAGAAATTATGTATATTTAATTTTCAACTGACTTTCTTATCGACATCAAAATGTAAACACTATAATTGAACAGTCTTGATATTTTAATAATTATTTTTAAATTTTTCAATAATTTAATTTTGAAAGATTATTAATTGATTATATATTTTAAATTTAATATATTGGATTTTAAGCATAATTCAAAATAAATATCAAAATGAACAAGTAATAAGAATGTTATGAAAGAAACTTTCTTTTAGTTTTTGTGTAAAAAACTATCGAATACCATAATTAAATTGTAAAAATAACGTTCAAGTATCAAAACCATCGAACCCACTACATAACACATATCGCATGCAAGTAACAATATAATTACAACACGCGGGAATCGAACTCTGATCGGGCGATAAAGTCGACTGAGCCGATTGACCCGACCTCACCCCACGTTATTTGGTTATCATGTCCCTTCCACTAATTATAATATTTGACCCTACATTTTATAGTTTTATACAAAAAAAATAATAAATTCCAATTGGTAGTTTCGAAGTTTATAAGAAGTCAGTGGATGTGAATCTTGGACTTTCAGTATTGCCATGACCACTGAGCTATCGCGCCCTACAATTAAATGTAATAACATTGCAGGGTGCACTCACAATTTACTGGCTTTACGCTATTTTCAATTAAAACCATAATGGCTGAGGCCGATGTGACGATTGTCTAATTGTAGATCCACATGGAGCTGTTATTTATACACATATAAATAAAATAAAAGTGTCTGTTTGTATACAAATTCTGTCTGTCTGTTTGGTCTAGCTAATCCCTGAAATGGCTGTACCAATTTTAACAGGACTTTTACTGTCTGTTATAACTTAAGCTTTTTTATTTTAAAAAACATTAATCGCGAACAAAGTCATGAGCACAGCTTGTTATAACTAAATTATCTGCAGTTTACTAACTGTTAATATAATGCGCTAAAAAAAACAGATCTTCACAGTCCTTCCAATTTCCTTCTCTCAATTCCTTAAGTGGGAATCCTTCTGAAACTTTTTTTTCTATGGGCATAACTCCTTATTAGTTGGACTATTTCTTACGAAATCCTATAAGAAAACCGATTCTCACAATAAAGTTGATTGAAAGAGCTTATTTATACTATCATAGTTTAATACATATATAAATATTTAAATATATATATATTTATATATTATTTAATATAAATAAATGAGTGTATTAACAGCTCCATGGTTCCTGTCCTGTATTGCACCCTTTCGGAAAAACTTTCCATTTAATCGTTTTACATCAGGATGTAATGTGCGAAGTTCTCCTTTCATTGTTATTGAACATTTCCAATATGGCCGCACCCCCCCTTGATAATTTCTAATGATCTATTAGCTTTTATGATAATTACCGTTGTTATAGTCATTTTGATCTTACATTTTTATTACATTTTTTTTTGTTAATATGATAATATATTATCAATTTTCGGATTGTTTTTTACTTGCATAGAATCTTTTTTGGCTTAATTTTTTTAAAGAAAGTTAACATAAGATGCCATCTTGGTCCAATTAGTGGATATGAAATTTGGGGGTCAAAGTGTTGATGTGAAGGTTACATTAAATGAATAGTTTATGTATGATTTGTATTGGATTCAATGTCTGTCCGTGTGTGTAAAGTAACATTGTACAAAGGCTAAGATGTCGAGGCGTCGACTTACGATTCAAATATTTTAGAGAAATCCTTCCGTCTCGCTGTAATGAGTGTCATATTCGGGAGGGACCGTCCGCACCTTCATTATAAACTATTATTATTATTAGATAATAGTAATTAATTATATTATTTAAAACTTATGTTAAAGTAGCCTAAATTACGTATAAAATCAGCTATCCGCAAGTGAAAGTCTTGTTAAAATTGGTCCAGCCGTTCCAGATATTAGCCGTAACAGACAGACAGAGAAAAGTATAGTATATACTTTCATATGCATTTACTGAAAAGCTGTTAATTTGATTACAAACAGACATTTTATTTATATATATAGATTACTAGACACCAGTCTAAATTGGTTCAAAGCAAGTCTCAGAGGCCTGGGTTCGAATCCCGACGCTGATAATATTTTTATTCACATTTTTTTTAAATATATAATATATATTAATTTATTATATATAAAATGTATCTGCAAACCGTACACACACTACACATCCGACACATCCGAAGTGTAGCGACGTGTAAAATCTGCATTTCTTTGAGATGCACTTGTCTCCCCCCCCCCCCTTGGCTCTCAGATAAAGGGGGCTCTACTTTCGCGCTTTGAGGCAAGAAGGTTCTGTTGGAGTGTAGGTAGCTAGGTGTTTTGTTTTGTTATAAAGAGTGCGCGAACAATTGCTTTTGTTTTAATATTTTTCACTGATTTGGCTCTCAGTGAGCTGATTACACACACACACGCACACGTACACACACACGCACGTGTTGTGAAAATATAAATGTACTTAAAAATTTTTATTTACAATTTAATAGATACTAATTCTAACAAGTAGAATTTGAACTATTGATATATTCTTAAATACTAATTATATTACCATTAATTACTTGCTATCTTCATAAAACAAATCAACTACAACACACTCGCACACATACACACACACACACACACACACACACACACACACACACATTCACTTATATATATATTTAAAACACTTCAAGGTTTAACCAATACGAAACTTCACACTAAATAAAAAACAATAAAAAAGCAGTTCTGAAGAGTAAAACAGTCTGTAGCACTCACAGACATACATATATATATATATATATTGAAGTATCTTCACTTAATAGATGAGTTTTATTACCTAAATTTAATAAAAATATAACCTAGATGGCTCTACGTGTGTGATCGTTACTTGGTTCTAAACGTCCATGTAAAGGTACGAGTACTTTACTTTATATACGAGTCAATATTTGGTCAGAAATAATCTCTATAATGTATATAACGAGTGGGTTATCTAATCCTTACGTATATTAAGAGGGAGGGGTTGGAATTTCTAAATTATCACGTCGTGGATCGAGATGTATGACCCCCAACCCCCAACCCCCGACCCCCACTCCCGGGGGGCGACCCACTTCCGAGTAATATAGCAACGGACTGCAATCGGTATTTTATTAAAATTTTATATCCACCATCAGCTATTTATTACAATTTTAAATGAAAATATTTATATAATATTTCAATTATATATGAACTTATTACTAATCAATAACGTCATACTAATGGTTACATCTGACTTTTGCTGAATCATTATTAATATATCTCAGGTTATACTGGAAAATCGGCGTTAAGTCTGGTAAATCGGCTTTAAAGTCTGGAAAATCGGTTTTAAAAGTCTGGAAAACCTAACATAATAATGTTATTTATTAAGAAACATATAAACCTTATAAAGGTTTACATGTTTCTTAATAAATAACACTCTCTTCTAACTTTAAATCGATCTCAAATTATTGTGCATATAGCTCAGATGATGATTAACAAAATTAACAGAACCGTTTTCGGTTCAAATCCATTGACATATGGATTATCTTAATCGATAAGATAGGACAGAATTCGACAAAAAAGTGGATTCTACCAAAAAACAGTAACCAAGTCATAGCAACCAAAATAAAAACATGGTGACGTTATTTATAAAAACAGGACACAAACACAAAGTAATGAGGTGAGTTTTGAGAGTAAATAAAAACATACACACCCCGTATACACAATGCTTCAAATTATTATCAGGACTAACGGAGAATTAAAATATCTTTATTTGGAGGAAACATGCAACATCTGAAATGCATTAATTACGCCCATTCGGGCTTAGCTACCGTCTTACACACACATATACACACACACACTGAAACAAATAACATTAAATAAAATGTCTCCTTTCATATATAATATATATAATATTAAATATTAATTTCCAGTGTACAAAATGCAGTATCCCAAATCCCACATCTCAAAGCTCTCCAGAGCTTGTAATGTTAACTTTTTCTTATGCAAACGTAGAAATCGCAGGAATTCATTACAGACAAATCCGAGTTAAGCACTAGTTCCTATAAAAATGTCAATACATGTACGAAAAATACAAAACACACACACATGGACGCGACGACGTCGGTATAGATGCACACTTGTGTAATATAAGTGTGTACTTGTGTCTGTGTGGGGGGGTGGGGGGTGTATTTAAGGCTTCGTCACAGGGCATCTTTCAGCGTTCCGCTGCACACATCGGAGGCTATTGGTGAGACGAAGGAGCAAAGAGCGGGTACAGAGTAGCTGATAAGAGAGGGTACTAACGTTTTTGAAAGAATAAAATATTAATTATAAAATTATACATAAAATAAATAATTATTTAAAATCAAAACTTGGTCCAAAATTAAAGTTTATTATAATTAATTTAAATTTATATATTTAGTTTCCGTCTAGTCCACAGTGCTCTGTGTCGCCCCCCAGATTCACTCCCAGATCACAGAGTGGGAGAGGGTGTACGTGTATGTTCGGAAAAATGCCTTATGATCCAGTACTTTTCGCATTTTTTATACATTGTTAATTTTATTTCGGATTATTAGTACTGACCATTTTTATATTTTATTTTTTAAAGTTTCCATTGAAAAGCTTTCCTGTACAGCTTAATGTCTAACGATGGCCAGATTTTATAACAGCCCGGTCATTGACCTCCCACTAGTCAATATCTCATAAACTAACTCGTACAAACAAACAAACATTATTATATTGATTTATTTAAGTTCATGAAGTTTCTTTTGTAACTAAAATTCATTATAAATTGTATTTCCTCCATTTGATCTTACTTTACCTTTATCTTTATAAGATATAAGTAGAATTAAGTTAAATATTAACAGGAGAAGCCGTAGCACACAATCTGTATAAAATTTTCATTCGCGAAGTGCTTCATTTATCAAAATCTTTAATTATAAATCCCAGGGAATATTCAACTTTGAATATATTTTAAAAAATCGTTTTACATACACGCCCCCCCCCCCCCCCCAAGTGGGTGGTCAGGTGCACTATATTACGATACTTGTGCCGCTAGCGTTATTAGTTGCTTGTAGTGGTAACGGACGGTGTACAGCGGGTAAGATAAGTTTGGACTTGCAATTAATCTATATTCATTTGAATTTTTTAATGCTTTTGCATTTTTATTTAACTACCATTTCTTTATATTTACATCAAACTTAAGAATAGGCACTTTAAGATAATACAATCAATTAAAACATAATAATGTTATAGATAGAAAACGATTAAAAACTAAAACGGCGCCATTTTGTGTTGAAGGAAACGTCAAATTTGAACGGAACGGTACGAATACTGAAGTGGGTGTCCGTTATGAATTCCGAGCGTGTTCTATATTCAAATTGGTCGCGGCTATTGGCTGCCGCCGGGTGGTATTTTACATCGGATGAAATTTCTCTACAGAAAGCTCGTAATGTCTATGCATAAAGTATTTTAAACTTGTTAAAATGCAACGTATTCTGCAGCGGAGCGTTTGAAAACTCAGACCTTATCAAAAGGGGTTATTTAGTGGATCTTCTTGTCCTTTGTGAGGTGCTAAAGGTGTTTGCAACGTATTCGATAGTGCATAATGCTTCGTCTCCTTATATATATAACATTTTTAGATTAATATCTGGGATAAAAACAATGATTTAATAAAAAAAAAATATGAATTGAATGTATCAATGGATAAATTGAAGTGTCCGTTTGTTCCAATCAACATTTTTAAAAGTATATACATATAAAATCTATTATTTTGTCTGTTTCTTCCCCCAAACAGGCCTTACAATGTTAGCTGATGTTATAAGTAAATTGGCTAGTTTTATTTTAATATATTTGTCGCGAGTGAAGTCGTGGGCATAGCTAGTTAAATCAAAGAGCCGGTGAAGTTTTCTCGTATGATAGTGTTCAAAACAACTATTATTTATAAATGAATCGACTCGCCAACAATCCCTCCATTTGAACTCGCTGCGCTCGCGAAATCTCGGGTGCCGTTTGCATATTGAGCGAAGTTAGCCCAGTGTATTGACTCATCGTTTCCATTGACTTCAATGGGATATCAGTTTTTTGATATGATATTAACAAAAAAAAAAATTTTTTTTGAGGATATTTTCAAATTTTTTTGTTTTAAAACCATTACCTAATGTGTGTCTTTTTGATTGCAAAGTTTCATAATTTTCTGTCACGTAGTTTTCGAGCCAATTCGTAACAAAGAATGTAAAAGTCTCCAGTAAAACGCTCCGCTCACTTCGTTCGATTCGCTCAATTATTTATGGATAATATTTAAGAATATCCATTTATTTTTTTTGTGATAAAAATATTTTCTATATTCAATATTACACGTTAATAGATAAAAATAGATAAAAAGATATATCCATAAAAGGAAAGATAAAATATCATTTGATGAAAAGTTAAACTACAATTAACTAAACCAAGATTTTAACTTAAATTTTATTATTAAATTAATTGAAAAATGTGATTCTGAACTTTAATTATCTTAATGTCAGTTGACTTTTCGATTTAAATCATTCCATCCGACGATAACTCAAAAACTATTTCATGTAATAATATAGAGTGAAATTTTTGCGTCTCTCGCATCACTATTAAATATAAAATATGATATCGGAAGTGTAGTGATGTACGTCATTTTTATCGATAATATATTTTTAGATACTATTTATTGTATTATTGTTTTTATATTATTTTTTATTTTATAATCAGTTTAATCTAAAAAAAAAGTGCCTCAAAAGAATTTTATTTTCTGAATATAAAAATTAATTATGATTTTTTTGTCTTTATATATATTTTTTAATATCATTTTCCTTAAAATAATATAAATTATATTTTTTTTATCGATATCGATAGAATAGTAGTAGTATGTAGTTCCGGGATCGAGTGTATCCGACGTGCTCGTATATCGAGAATGTTCTCGGACACACTGAGAGATGTTTTAATATTTAATTAATTCAATACACGAACAGATTATATTAAAATTAAAAATTAAATTATATGAAAACAATGAATATAACAATAATGAAATAAATGAATTCTTTACTAATACTTCATATGTTTAACATATATATATATATATATATATTTAGAGCTCAGTGTGTCTGTAGATCGATAGTGAAGCTCTGCTACTCGCGATGCCACCGAATAGAATCTACGACTATCGTATATGAGTGCTGCTGAAATTTCTTTCAAACAAACATGGCGTCCCAACTAAAAATATTTTATATATCGCTTAAATTTTCTGTAACATTAAAATATATATGTGTAGATATTAAATTAATATTAAATTGATATAAAATTTGTTAATATATATAAACACACGTACTCCGTTCACCGCGTCGCGGAGGCGACGTTGGAAAAATATTTTTCCATTTCAAATAAGTACACGGAAAAACGCATATATTTGCCTTATCTGGAGTTGGTTAAATATTAGTTAGGTAGTGAACTGAGAACGCGTATTTTTTTATTAATAGCCGTCGAGTGAGAATGTTCGAGCATTCAGCTAGTTTTTTTTTTTATTTATACCGTCTGGCTTGCACACAATTAATTAGCACTCAAAAGATATTGGTGTTGAGTTGAATACATTTTTATTTTATTTTGATAAATTTATAAAAGCTAGTCAGTGTAAATGGTTAACAAATTTATAAATAGAATTGGGTGTTTTATGATCGACCGATCGCGTGCGGACGCGTCACAGATCAAATACCTACGTCGATCGTGACACGTAAAATACCTATTGAAGGCGTTTTCAGCTCGTATTCAAACGTCGAACGTGTATCGGTTCGAGAGTGCGCCGTGCTGCCCAATGGCGCAGAACCAATCAACCAATCACGGGCCGGTATTCCTTCTCGATATGAATGCGTCCGATCGATCGTGACACGTGATATCGCATGCATCGCTCTTATTGCGTTCGGATAGAGTGCACTTTTGTACTTCCCAGGGATCATTCGGAGCCGGCGTTCGGAAAAGGAAGGTTCGATCCGCCATTGGCTATCGGCGTCACGTAGATTTTCCTAGACGTTTTTTCGTATATTGCAGTTTAGAACCAAGTTTTTATATGAAATAAATTGTGATATATCGCTTTAAAAGTGCATAAGATTATAGTGAATTATAAAGAAATATAAAACCTGAACTCATTGCTGTGAGGAGTTTTAAAATGAAGAAATATTTAAAAAGATTAAACGGTAATATAATACTTATCCCCAATAGGATGCAGGCGACTCTCGAAAAAGCAATCTTCTTAATGGAATTTCAATTTTAACGCAAAGTTAACTAGAAATCCAACTACAGAGCAATATTCTACAGACGTCGCCTTACATACATATTACATATATACTACTGTTTGACTGTTTGTAAAGATTTTTTTATGATTAATATATTTTATAACACACATTATAATATTGGACTTTAGATTACTTTGATATCCAAAAGTAAGTAAATTAATATTATTCTTAAAGATTAAATACAACAAACAAAATCGCGTTAAACTGCTAGTTTTTATCGGAACGAGGGAAAAAGAAAATGCAAGAGCGGAATCGAGACTAGAACCTAGATATACTAAGTAAATACATCGTGTTCGTCGATTTTACAAACGCAGGATAGATAATGATAAATTTAATAATACTTAACCGACATAGTTAAAGGAGTAAATGTTACAAGGATGTGTGTTTGTCGCTAATATAAGATAAACACAATTAATTCATCCACCATCGACGTTCTCGGAACGCACGGACGGATTTAGATCTGTCGGTTATTAGTATTAGGACGGACTGCGAGTAATATAATTTAGTTCCACTATAGTTTAACCCGCCACACTACTTTTTGGTGTGGTGGGTGATTTTTATTAATTTAAAAATAATGTGATATAACATACAGTTCTTTGTAATAAATTTTTTTAAATGTAAAAAAATACCACTTTTCTCTTTATGATATAATTATTTTTTCATAAGAAGGTAGGGAAGGATATAATTATTTTTTAGTGAAGATCTGTTTGTTCCAAATTAAAAGCTTTTCATTAAATGCATATAGATATATACATGATTGTTACATAAATATACTTAAAAACTATCCCTGTCAGTTTGGTCCGGTTATTCTCTGAAACGGTTGGACCGATTTTAACAGGACTTTCACTGGCGGATAGTTCATATTATGAGCCACTTAGGCTTTTATTTTTTAAAAAATTTGAGCGTCCGAAGTCATGGGCAGAGCTGGTATATAATATTGATCGAGTCCGTCCCTGCGTCGGTCAGATCTTGAAAGCATTCCTGCGACATTAAACAAGAGTTCATTTTCATAGATTTATCGACGCGACACGACTTATGATTAGTGCTTCTCAAACTTTATATAATAAAAATAAATAAAATAAAATAATTAAATGTACTAATGCAATAATAATAGCTTGGACGTGTAAAGTACAAAGATAATTGTGGAATGGTAATCAGGCAAAGCAAGGGCGGGTTGCGTGTATCAAGACATTATATCATCCTTTTAAGGTCATAAAATAATTTATTTAATGACCTCAGTGAGTTCTGCCATCATTAAATAATGATTCTCTTATGTCGTTTGAGCTAAATATATCTTAATGGACAATAAAAATTAATTGTAATTCGAATAAACTTTGGGAATCACAGTAAAACGCCAATTGCGAATATAACTAAGTGTATTTCCGTCTCACACCTGTTCACCACTCGTCACAGACATGCATTGCGGAATATTAACTATAATAATTAATACATCTCAAACATACCCGGCAATGTATTAATATTTTCAATGTATATTTTTTAACGCGGTAGGTATATAATGTCCAGACATATCCATCTGACATTAATGTATAGACTTGATGTCTGACACTCGAGGCGTGACACTTAATAGACCATTGATAGAATGAGATTATTCAGCGCTCATAATATCTCTGACCCACTTGAATTGAAGCGATTGATGCAAAGTTCAAATACTTTGCAACATTTTGCAGTTTGCGGTTCAAAGACTCGACAAATCTCAATAAATTTGCACGCAGGCGTGAACTGACAACAAAAGGTTTCCGGATTAATAGTAATGTTATTTTAATTCGTTCGAGCGTACTCACCATGACGTCATTAACACACACATATATATATACCATATATGGTAATATCGATCGTAATCACCGGTTATACGGTTCAATTTTGTATAAACATTGTAACAATATAGACAATGGCATCCAATATTATTACTATTTCAAAAGAATGGAGAAAAATTATAAGAAAATAAAATTAAAATAAGAAAGCAATCTTATTTTTATGGGGTTAAGGTTTATAATGGTATATCAGTATTTAAATAATCAAAATCGTCTAAGGAGGTGACAATATATGTAAACGGTGACACTCATTTCGAGTAGCTTACAGTGAAATCGAAGTTAAATAACGACATTTTAAACAGACAAACATATATATATATATACATACATATATATATATATATTTAAGATTTTCGTAAGATTTTTCAGGAACAATGAACAAACCGACGCCCAAATGATGCATGTGTCTGCGCGTGCGCATTGTTTTGCTTATATTATACATAAATCTTTATTATAATTAAGTCACCTCTACCGGCAGATGGATTTATTGTATAAAAGCAACTTCATCAAAATAGATTCAGTCTTTGAATGTTTTTTTGTATTTTATATAATATTGTTATATTTTATAATAAATAAATGTCGCCTGCAATAACATTGTATGTAGATCTTGGATTATTTTCTACCAGGAAAATGGCTATAATTCCTAGTTTTTGCGGAACCCTAAATCATTCGTCTCTCCACCGGGATACCGGTCGTGTATTTAATTAGGATCACTCGTTAGGTTGGATGCACACTTGCGACTTTTTTGTCTTGATGTCTTATTTTTATAATACTATATATAAAATTTTTTGTGTAACCTAACGTGAAATGTAATCAAAATAATCTATAGATGATCCAGTAATCTATAAAATTTATTAATATATATATATATGTAGACATATATAAGAATATAATTTTAGTTCGTCGTCAGTGTGTAGCTAGCCTTATTACACATCACTTTGTCGTATCACGATTAACATGTCCGAGCATCACTAAGTATTAATTTAATCAAACTTGACCATCCCTCTATAGTGATAAGGTTGAAAATCGCTTGCACCAAATACACTACAAATCGCTCAACTTCTCAAACGTTTAGACAGTGAAGCACAAAATCATTAGTTTAGGTGTTTTTACAACAAAATAACATATTTTACGTCACCTAAATGATTTACAAACACACATACCGGAGTATCGTTTAATTATTATATATAAAATAGTAGACGAATAGGAAATAAGTCGTGTGAAGAGATAGCGATCGTAAGTTCACAAGAAAACGCACTTTCAAACTATTGTTGTGATGAATTGCATTTTAATTATCACCCATCTGGTACGATCGTAATGTTTTGTCGCGAATTTACTACTTTCACGTGTAATGCATTATAATTGCAAATTGCATTTTTGAAAATTAGCAATTTTGCAATTTTGCAATTTTTTAAATGTATTTCTTTCTAGATTAGTTATTTAGGTATTCCAACGTTATCAATCTCGTCTTCCTTGAAACAAACAATAGCTAGTTACAGGAAAAGATCGTTATCAAGTCAGATAGATGTACATTTAATTGTCATATTTATTGTATTATCTACAATTGATAAGGAACTAATTAGATAACTTATTAAATGCAATTATCAAAGCATCCATCCAATATTTTTGATGGATGGAAACATTGGATGGATGGATGAATTATATATAGTTTTTTATCAATTAAATTAAGGTAAAATATTGCCTATACTTATAAATTTTATGTTTCTTAAATAATATGATGTTTTTTTTTATAATAATGACGACAAACAATTAAATAAATACAATGATAAGATTCGAATGCTTATCAGTAATCTCACCACCCTCGGTTGACTCTTGTAATAGTTTAATTTGAGCTGTCGTTTGTCTGTCATGATTCCGATGTTTAATTGTGGTATTACTGTTATTTTTATCTTTGTTTGTGGAACCTTGTGTTTTATATACTATCCATTGCAGGTGACTCCGTCCGTATTTTTTTTACACACTGATTTGGTTATATTTTGTTAACATGTTTTTTTTAACTAAATATATACAAAAAAGTTTTATATTAAATTAAAAATTAAAAATGATATTTGTATAATGGAATTAGAGTTAATTGCAATATCAGAAGCGCTGTCATATATTTCTAGTCTCAATTTTGATAAATTTGTTATATTATCTGATTCTAAAAGCTGTCTACAACATTTATCTCGATGCACCTCGACTTTTCGAGGCACCCCGATGGCCTATAATGTTTTAGACAGAATAAATAACTTGAAAACTACAAAAAAAATAATACTACAGTGGATACCATCACATATTGGGATACAAGGGAACGAAATGGTTGACCGTTTGGCAAAGGAAGCTTGTAATGAAGGAATTCTTGTTGATAACAGGCCTTTTTTTTCAAACAGGATTAAATTTGTTAAAGAGTTGTGTAGGCAAAGATGGAAAGAGTACTTCGATAGAAGGTCTGTAGAAAAAGGCATTTGGTATAAAACGATTCAACCACAACTGTGTGACAGGCCCTGGTTTAACGACAGTAAACTATCACGACAAGATCTTATTATAGCTTTTCGGCTTCGCTCAGGACACATTCCATTAAATAAATTTGCATATATGATGAATAAGGTTAGTTCTCCTTTATGCACCGAATGTGACAAGGTTGAGGATGTATATCATGTAATAGTGGAATGTGTCAGGAACGAAGCAAAGAGAATACAATCTTCAATATATGAAAAGTATTTGTTAGACCTAGGAGGTTGTAACTATATATTAGCTCATCCATTATCAAATGATGCTAAAATTTTATATAAATTGGTAGAACTTGCTATCAAATTAAGATAATTTTGAATGTTGTGTAATCTAACCTATTATTTGTATTTTTGCTTACAGAGCGACATAGTTGCAATGCGACTCAGCTCTTTAATAAAGATTAAAAAAAAAAAAAAAAAAAAACCATTAAAGTTTTAGAATCAGTATTAAAATGTTGATAAGTATTTTTGATATCAAATAATTTTATTTAATTTCAACTATAATATTTTTTGATTCATTGAAAGATGGCGAAAAAAAAATTAATTATTGAATTAATGAAAAAAATATAATAAAATACGTTTTGAATCGTTTAATTTAATATTTTTTTTAATAAATATCCGCTAAAATTCATATTTTATAGCTGAATGATGACACTAAGCGCACCGTTTACATGTACCGGTTTAAAAATGGTTTCGGTTCGTCGATCTCATTGTAATATTGATGTTAAACTAACCAAAATGCCACGTGTCATTAGGCACCGAGGCACCGAGGCACCGAGGTGAGGGATTGATTGATTACAGCCTTATCATTTAGACCAACGATCCGCATCAGTGTTAATTGGACACAAAGGAGCCGCACTCGTATCTTCAAATTGCAAAATAAAACACAATCTGTGTGTTATATATAATATATTGAATGCGGCTCTAATATGAAATAGCGCTACGTGTGAGGGCGACACGCGCGGGTGACTTGGGTTTATAATGGTGATTGTCGCCATTCAAATATCGCCTTCCTTCCTGTCTTCTTTAAAATATATCTCAGATAGGCAGACAGTAAAGATACTTAACGTAATTGCGTTTCGATGTTTTTTGGATGGTCTCTTTCGCAATGCAGTGTCGAAATATTTGGATGGCGTAACGGGTATTTTGGTTAAAAACAACTAAATAAGTGATGAAGATAACCAAAATGGGTGAAAACCTTGATTTTCGTGGTCAGTTTTGCCAAAATCCATGTTAAAACGATAACACTTAAAACTTTTTAAGTTTATTAGTTTCACTTTACTGACTGGTCGTGGTTTCCTTTGGTTAAGGATGTTCGTCATCGGTTGGTTGGTTCAAATAATAACTGAACCAAGGTCAAGGTATTGTCTTTGAGCCGTCCGTCTGAATACACGTGGAATACAACCTATTTAGCTCGGATTCACTCATATTTAATAACATTATAATAATATTTTACGAGTTTTGTAATCAAATTTAGGTTTTTTTGCTTACTTAAATACTAATTAGATGATTTGGCTTCAAAATTCTTACGTCCTATGATCAATTTACACCAATTTATCTCCAGACGTGTCTCCTCTTACATCTCACTCCTGGGTTGTACACACCTATTGTTTATCTTATAGTTTAAACATTCTATGAATTTGATTAAATATTAACAATTTAATTTATGATTGTAATATAGTAACTGAATGAATGTATATGAGAAAGAATGTATCAATGGGACTTTCTACTTTTGGTGCAAGGAATTCGTTGGAATATACTACGTGTCAGTATGTCACGATATGTCACTGTATGTCACGGTATGTCACGGTGTGTGAACAACTCCATAATGCAAATTGGCATAAATTCAAAAGGAACTGACAATTTTATACCATTTGAACTGGCTCCATGAGTCAGAGCCAGGCAACTTTATATATGCAGCCTCCACCATGTATACCCATCTTTATGTTCAGGATATAAGGGTTAAAATCCTTTGGATCCTCGTTTCTGATAATCGTAAATATCCGAAGGCTCTCGTTACATGTCATCGTTTATGTCACTCGAGTTTTGTCAATTCTGTTTGGTAACAAAATAATTTAACCCCCGAATTTTTACGTAAAATGTGAAACAGAAACGAATATTTTAATTAATTTGTTTAGATATTGCGTTATATGTGTGTGTGTGTGTGTGTGTGTGTGTAATATAAATATCATAATATAGATTGTCTTCATTTGAGTGTGTGTGGTTCTCAGACTTTTGGTACATGTAGCCTTATTTTAAGTCTTACAGGACTTATGGTAAGTATGGTATATTCCTAACACTCCCATATGCTAAATTAATTTGTCTTTAATTCTAGATGGTCCAACCAAGTACTAAGTCACCATGGTAAGATATTGGTGTAAGTGGTAATAAGTGGTAATAAGTGTGTAATCGCCCCATTGGTCGTGGGAACTAGAGGTGTTACTTTGATACCACAATTATAAAAAGCTAATCTTGCTTATGGGATTATGTTTAAGATTCTAACTTTCTATAAAAAATCTAATATTAACCTTATTACACTAATAATAAGAATGTTTTTCGAACAGTACATCTCAGTAAATGACACTATTAAAAATTTTATTAGAGATTTGAAACTGATAACTTTGGGTTCAAAGAAAATCGTGTCAAAGCTATTTGGTTATATAATTTACACCTCGTTCATATATATAAGCGATTTACCACTCACTGACTCTTCAAGAAATCTCCGAAAATATCTGTCCAATTAACTAAAAATTTTACATAGTTACTTCTTTTGTGACGTAAACGTCCACTAAGAACGGATTTCAATTTTTTGCATTTCGCAAAGTCTTAAACCTGTAGGAGATATACACTTAACGCGGAGTAAGAGTTATTATAGCAACGGTTACCATAGCAACGGTTACGATGACAATGGATAATATGACAAAGGTTACCATAGCAACCTAAGTTCACATCCAAATTAATAGTATGAACCGCGAAGCGGGGGGGAATAAGCTAACATAACATATATGTATATATAGTTTCAAATAGTGCAATATTTTTGGATTGATATAGCATCTTTTGTTATTTTTGATATCTTTGTATCAATTTTTAAGCAATTAAATTGTTCTTAAGGCTGCATTTACATCGTACATAACATTACCCCTCCAGTCTACACGCAGCCTTACTGACGCAATACAATATTGTTAGAAAAGAGACTCATAAGGTTACATACATACATTGCTCAAAGTTGCCAAGGGAATGTGAACTTTGTGTTGTTGTAACAAGAAAATAATGACAATCTTCGTTTTAATATAATGGCTGTCAAGAAATTATGTCAAACGTCAAATTAGATGCCTTCCTGTCGTTTGCATTTTGTACAATGGAACAGATAATAAATAAAAATTGGATTCTGTTACACCGCATCGCAATTTGACCGACCTGTAGCATTTTTAATGTACAATATTTGTAATTCGTAAATTATAGTTAAGGGTAATATTAAAATTTAAATTCAAGATCACTTGTTCGACCTGTAAATACTGAGTTTCGTATAAAATAAACTAGGACTAGGGCATTATTTTGATTTAGATTCAGACAAATCTGATTATCACTTAAATTATACATTACGCTTCATTGTGATAGACGTCCTAAGATTTTTTTATAATTTTCTGTGTTATAAAAACATCTTATATAATATAACGAACTGTATTGGGAAATAAAATATTTTTATAATGAAATGCTCCAAAAATGAACATGTAAATAGTTTTATGCAAATGATAATAGAGATAGAGAAATGATATGATTAAAAAAATAATGAAGTATTTTTTAATCATATATTTCTCTTATCTCTCTAATATTTTAAACATTAAATAAAAAAATTTTGCATTTTAAAGTTATATTTGAAGTTAATTAAAGTTTACAAAATCTTAATAAAAAGAACAAGTAGGTACAGGTTCCGTAAACAACATGAGAATCGGTATCAACAAAATCGGCATACAGATGAGTTTTGAATAAAAAAAATTGTTAACATCGAACAAGCCACCAGAATTTTTAAACAATTCAACGGACACGCTCCAGTGGTTGGTGAGGGAACAACGCGACAGACAGACACTCTGACAGTCCAACGATTTATATTATCATTTTATATACATAAAACTTAAAGTTGGCAAAAAAATTTTTTTTACTAAAAAAATCACTTGTTTCTTGATATATTTCTTTAATACTATTACTTTTGAGAATATTTTTCAAACTAGGGGTCCGTGTGTGAGATCTGGTGAAACACGCATGCCCCTGTCAATCAGTTCGACAATTATCAGGGTCCACAACCATGGCTAACCACCGACCATTCAATGAGACCTCAAAATAATTATGATTTTATTATTAATATTGCCACATCCAGAGGTCTATAACTGGTTTCGCTTCACAGATCATATGTTTTGATGGTAGGGTTGGCGACGAATTGATTGATGTTCCAGTTTCCTTTACAATAAAATACCATATTAAATAACAAGTAAAACCGTATGTATATATAGTATTAATATAAGCGAAGTAGTCTTAATATCTGTCGCAATTCTCTGGTCGTGACGGGACGATTCCGTAACGATTTGACAATGTTATTATTAGAATTAACTTTTACTTTTGTGAAATATTTAATAATCCTTTGTTTGTTTTCTATTTTACTGTTAAGAGTGATTGAATTAAAAAATTTAGAAGGAAGGATGTTAGTTAGTTTCATGGATAAATAAAATTGATCACGGATCAGCCAAGGTATAAAATCTTCCCAAAATATCCAGGGAGCAGCTAATTATCGTGTTCCTGTATAACATTGTATATTTAATGTCTTACAGCAAAAAAATATGTTACAAAACCATTGAGACATATCTATAAGAATATCAAAACCATTGAAATATATTCACCATTTTAACGATCTTTTTAAATTACGTTCAGGGTCCAATACACGTTCCGACCGATATATAGAGCTGTTAAGATCCCTATCTACCCTCCGTAGATTACTTAGATCTGCTGACGTCAGCGATGCGTGAACGCAGGCCTCTCAATATACCAACGCCATCTGTTGGCGGATAACTCAAAACTATTTATATTCAACTGTTGACTCAAATAGATGTCTATTTGAGATCCGTCCCTACATGGAACTGGCTTTGCTTCTTGGTCTAGCTAGGTCTCGTTTGTGTGTGTGTGTGTCAGTCACAGTACATGTGGTCACACCAAGTACCCAATATAAACACTCCAATCACAATAATAACCGAAAGTGAACTCTAGACCATTGGGGTACGGTCCACTTTGGGATGTAAGATAAAAACAATGGCTAAGATTACTTAAACATTGGCTGGTTTGTTTAATATAATTTTTATTAAAGAATGTGTTCAGAGGAGCGGAGATATCTTGAAAATAATCGTCGCCTGTAATGATAGAAGCCTTCCGTAATTATTTCAAGCGACTGGCTTCTTTACACGGATGTGTGGTGTTCTAGAACTACCCTCCTATTTTTATTGCTAACTGTCATATTTTGTTTACATTTCTAGGCATATTTCCTAGCCATAAGACTTCAACAGTATATAGCCATGGTTAATATCTTGATTAAGTAGCCTGTTTCAAATAATAAAAGAATTTTTTAAGACATAATTGTCATATATACCTTCCTTTTCTTAGTTTTAAATCTAAATCAAAGTGTATTATTAAATAAATCTTATTATATTTAAGTTCTTTACTCATTCGAATTGATATCATAATATACATATAACATTGTTAAATATCATTTAAAATTCTGACCGGTTCTTCAGCACAGCTGCATTCTGATTGTAACTTACTTACGGACGGTCTCCACGGACTTTTTAATGTAATAATTTATTCAAAAGTGTGTCTAAATGACTCGAATAAAGATATTTGAATTAGAGTTTACCCCATCCAGTATGAGTAGGTCCCTGTCAGCCACTATTTCATTACTGTAATCGTAATTTTTACGTAATACTACCCGGCATCTGATTGCGGCTTTGATTGCTAAACTGAGGCTTTACGTACCCACGCACTGCCTGTTTGATAATCTATATATATATATATATATACATATATAAATATGTATAACTTTTAAATTTGTACGTATATAACAATAGCATGTCCAATGTCCAACCAAGAATGGTTCAGCAAACCTCCGCCCTCATAAAGCTTGATCCACCCAATCTTAGAAACGAAGATTCCGGATCATCAGAGCTGAAAATCATCTAGTTTTCATCTTAATCCATTGGATTATACGATTTATAATCAGTTTTAGTTAAAGCTTAAGACAATTCATATGGTTGGCAGTGAAGAAATCTCCCATAGAGTGCTGCAATTGATAACTGGTATCAAAGCTTAAAGGACTATTGCAGCCAATGGGCACTTTTTTAAGGTTTTTATATTAATGTAACTAACACACTGTAATAGTAATAAATGTCATATAAAACAAATGTTTTTCCTTGTAACAATGTATACGGCAAGATTAAGTATATATATAATAACATATGATATCCGTCGGTTTTTATATATTATGCTTTAACACCGAACCACTATGATTAATCAATTAATTATCCAATTGAATCAAATTAATTAATATATAAAAAAAATCAATCAATCATTCAATCAAAGATCTCAAAGATAATTTGATTTAAATATTTTAGTATATTTAAAACAAATAAGTTAATCTTAATAATATTGATAATTAGTTTTTGATTGATGCGAACATATTTGTTGTGTTATTGCATTTTATTATTTAATACAGACTGACTGAAAAAAAAAGTAGTTTATTATACATATAAATATCACCTCACCTTTGTATTTAGGGTTGAATTAATAATATTATTGGATGTGACAAACTGTGAAACTCATACTGATTCTACTTTTTAGATAATTCTGAAAGGTAAAAATGTTATAGTAGCACTAGTATCTAAAGAATATCAGTTGAAATGAGAAAGAGAATAGAGGATTTGGAAGAAGAAATATGTGGTATATTTCTTATATATATATATATATATATATATATATATATATATATATATATGTGTTTTTATCCACAAGAAATTTGTAATTTACAAACGTAAATTCAAATTATGAATCATGTATATCTTGTGTTTAACAGACAAACTCACACTATAAAGTTTCATATATTATTTATACGGTTTATTAAGATACATTGGACGGGAATCTACAATTTTACAGTAAACCACATAAAAGTATGAGTTATCTTGAATCGGCATCTCCAAAGTGGAGGACGTGTCGATGTGCGAGGTACCGGCGTGTGGGAAAGTGTTTACATATATTATTATTATTATTATTATTATTTAAATATTATAATTATTAGAAGAAATATCTATTTCTTCATTATCCCCAGCACACACACACAGATGTGTGTGCTAATAATGATAATGAAGAAGAGAAAACTAAACTAGGATCCGCCAACCGTGCGCGGAAGGTGTAGCGCTGAGTCCCTCTCCTTTCTTCTTTTCTTGATAACTTTTGAATGGCTAAACATTTTTTCGATCTGTTTTCGCTATAACATCCGCGTTCGTCTCAAACATACATGAGAAAATGTTTAGCTAATTATCTCGTCGCATTCTGGAGACAACTAAACACAAAAAAGGTCTCCCAAACGGTTAAGAGCTTCGCTTACGCTCAGCTCAATAACTTCAATGTCAGTCACAGAGCTGAAGGAAGAAAATTGTTTCTAGAGATAAGCATTTTTGTGCTATTAATTATTGTATTTATTATATATTTTTTGTATTTTTTAATATATTATAAAATTATTAAACGTTTTCTTCACGTATATACATTGTTAGTCACAGCGCGGCGTTCAAAGAAATTATTTAAATTTAATATTTCTGACATTTATGTAATACAAATATATACATATAATTAGAATAAACACAACACCTGGTGACATTTTGTCTGTCTGTTGCGATTTAACATTTTATTATTAAATTATTTAAACAATTTTAAGAGGAAAAATCAACAAAGATTCAGACTTTTATAGAAGGGGTTCATTAGAACAGTGATACAATACAAGCGATATCAAAACAACCCCTAATGCGATATGGTCAACAAAAAATCAATTTTATCACACGAGTTCAGTAGATAGAGATATAAAATTTTATTGTTCTTCGAATAGCCGGCGAGATTTTTAATGTATCCACCAAAAAACTCGTTTGAAATTCGATAAAAATCGGTAAACAGCCGATGCACGTAGTGTCTTAGATGTTCTCGGAACACTGCGCGTCCCGGCTTTGAATTTTAAGGGACATTTAAATTCTTTGTTATTGCTTTCATGATAGTTTTGATTGCCATCGGCGGGTAATGAGCATTAGACTAGCTCCTGCGCGCTGCTTCGCTCACTTATAGTCAGCTGCGACCATATTTTGTACTAATACTACGACTAAATATTTTAAGCATTTAATTTTACCTTCATTGATGTTAACATTTTATAAATAAAGTCAATATTTCAAATAAACTAATTATAGTATTATTATATAGTAGTAAATTTAATAAAAATAATATATTAAAAACTGTTGATAAAGAAATAATCGTAAAATACAAAATATTTGTGTGATATCTCTAAATATTAGAATGTTCAGTGATCTTAAGGGTCAGGAGATAAAATCTTCACCAAATCGATATCACTAATTAGAGGACTATCAAAAAAATACAACACACACGCACACACACACACACAGATTTTTAATTCTTGATAGAAATGTAAAAGACATTAGTTAAACTTAACTTGAGGTTAGTTCAATTATCACTAATAAAATGATAAGGATTCTTTTATCAAACGATACACGAACATAATCATTGATTAAAAACTACCATTTAATATCATGGTAGTCTCCAGACGAACCCAAAGCCGTGCTACCATAAGTTGATACCATATTTTACGTCTTGACTGTTAATAGCCAATAGGATTCAGCTCCTGGCTTCAGGAAGTCATTAGGGACATAATTCAAGTAATAAACACCGCGATAAATATCAACCCTTTAAGGGAGGGTTGACAATATTGTTTATTTTGAAGATCGAACTCAGTTTAAGGGATGCTGCGTCTGTTCAGGAATGTATCCTTGAGATAAAGTTGATAAAATAAATTAAGTTATTCTTAACAAATACACATTTTTATGAAGTAGTATATTATAATAAATAATAATATAATAAAGTTAACTTGGACGGCCACGTGTCTGATAATTCGCGAGACGCCATTAATCCGACATGGCCGCCAAAAAGCTGTTGTCTCTAATCGAAATGGAATTCCTAGTGTAATTATCTGAACCCTTTCTAGCACTAAATTTTGAAGAGCAACCCATTTACACACAATATTCGAATGTGTCACGTTTTCTGGCAACTAATTGACGCTGGGGTCAAATCTATTAATAATAGCGCATTAGATTCGAGGCCGTGGGACCTCTGTTTGTACTGTTTTATTCCAATATACTAATTAATTACAATATATTCATCGGGTGCGAATTAAATTAACAAAATATTTCAATATAATTCAATATATGAAAGTAATTCCGATACAGAGGTGGTGGTGTCTGTTCGTCTGTCACCCGCGGCGATGTCAGTGCTTTTTATCATCACCCCGTCGTTATAAAATGATAAACATTTAATGAATAATAATAATAATAATGAATAATCGGTAATTGAAGTGAAAATGCAATTAAATAACATTTTTATGTTTCACTAACATACTATATGTTAATCGTTTGATATTTATAACAAATAGATTTTTGGATCCAGGATTGGATATTGAACAAACAAACAAACAACAATATATAATGAAAAGCCATTCTTAATTTACACCCCACAATATTTGCATCAGACGTACTTCGATTAAGGATCGTATCGAAACAAAAAGCAGCCATTAAGGGGATGCAGACGATGGATTTATGTGGAGGGGTGAAACAAGAAACACTCTTAACTGTATCTATCTTTTAAAGGAAAATATCTTTTATAATCAAAAGATATTCCACATTTGTTAATAAAATTATTCGCCACATTAAATATTATTGTTTTCACCGCGCGAGTTAAATCCGTCGGTGTGTCAAAGGATTGGTATTGTATGGGGCCGTAAAAGATTTTTATTGTCAAAAATAATGTTTTTAATACCTGTATCGGCGTAACCATCAATTGTTGTTATTGATTTGGTATATTGTTATTGAGGATGTAACTTAAGATGGGGGGTGCGTTGGATTGTGTGGATACGACTTGTAATCTACGTTTTCTTATTAACTTACAAAAAATATATATTTTTAAACCTTTTTCTTCTTAGGAGACAAATTAAAAATACCTACCACACACTTATTTGATGCAATAGTTAAATCTGTTTGTCACTGTTTTACAATATATATATATATATATTTTGATCATAATAAAAGCTGTTTTTTTTTGTACTTTAATACTTAAAGTATTTATATTGGATATTATCCACAATAGCCGTCCGTCCAAATCAACGACACGTCCCGGTTATATTTATAGTTATTGTTATTATGTCGTTATATCTGAATTAACGATGGATATAACACAAATAAAAACCATTAAATGTTTTTATTGAGTTACCGGAGATCTCTGAATTAATGATAATCCGATGTCGCGAGTAAGTTAAGATCACTTGCTATACTTGATCGGGACTTTAATTAAGTTCTTTGATATATATATATATATATATATATATATATATGTATATGTTATACATGTAATGCTTTACATATGTGGGTACATTGGTATGGGATGCGCACGCGCAGCGACAAAGCAAACAAGCGGCCATGCTTGATTAAAAACATCGTTCGGTGCACGGTCGATGCCTTAATTAGAACTCGACATAGTGATGCGCTACTTTAACGATAAATTAAAAAATATTAATGTGAAGGATATTTGAGTCATATGTATATTTTGTAATTGTTCAAAAATGTTGTTTGTTGAATCTCGTACCTGATTGGTTGATGTCGTGATGACGTGATGAAGAGCCAATCAGAATACTTTATACACTTGATTGTATTTAATCTGTTGTAAAACCTAGCTTCTGTTTTATTTGCTATATAAATAGATATTTATCGAACATTTAATAACATCATACATACAGTTTTTTTATATTATTTCTTTATAATAAAACAAATATAAAATGTTTGATACATTTAGAAAAGATAAAAAAAACAACATATTTTTAATAATTTGTAGGGTATGAAAACAATATTTTGTGTCTACAGTATATTTTAATTATCGTATTATCGATAGATAATCCGCACATCACTACAGCGTTAATAGATGTAACACCAGTCATTGAATATGGTCGTAATCGTAATTATTTTTAATTAATAATCAACACGCCATTACGAACGGTGTCTGTAATAAGGATGCTCCATGCCGATGTCGATGTCCCTTATACATACATTTTATTACGCCGTAATGCTGTCTTCCGGGAGCGTCTTGCGTTTGTTTTATTTCAATCAAATAAAGTTATTTTTAACACTACACACACACACTAAACTTACGTATTTTATTAAACGAAGCGAATCTGAATAGTGACAGGTGTCTGAAGGTTTTTAATTTCTACGGATCCTTAAAACACTTACCCCGTGATACACACCTCACTATCAATGGCTATCGGTGATCAGATTGATTTATATGAGAAAAATTTAAAAAAATACAATCAAATCTCTACCTTATGTCAAATAGATAAGGTTTAAATTATGTTCACAATAAATTAGAAAAATAATTCAAATTTTGTACACAATTATGTCCCTTAATGTAATAGGTTTAGGGTATATTATGGGTTGTACGTGTTTCACAATTTATGCCACCTAAGTCGAATATGCCAGTTCCCTGTGATTTATATGTGATACGGTGTATTAAATGTTTTGTTCGTTTTTAAAATGTTAAAAATCTGTTATTTATGGACCAAAATCGAGAGGTTTCGATTAAATTATGTGTATACGGGAAGATTTATCCCGTCTCCTGCTTCCTATTTGTCTCAGATATTTTTTATCTTGACTAATTTGTATCACTGGAATTTGTTTAGTGTTTTATTTTTTTTTTTAAATATTTTTATGAAATTAATTATAGTTATTTATAATATTGTGGTTAAATTTAATTTAGATTATATTTCGCGAATGTTAGAAATATTAATGACAATTTTATATATGTTATAATTTATTAAAAAATATTTTTTTTTTGATCGTGTAATCCTAGCTTTACAAAACGCCCACAACACACATCAATAATTACAAATAACTCCTAAATCAAACACCAACAATGGCCCATCAGAAGTAATATCAATCAGTTGGCCCATGTTGGCCCATGTTGGTCGATTGATTCAATTATTGTTATTTAATGTCCTTTATAATGCTTGAATATAATGTTATTTGTTATTTGGACTTTTACTTATTCCTCTGTCTAAGACGGTTGTTATGGAGACGGACTATTTATTATATTTTATACTTTGCAATTAATTGCAGAGAATATATATGAAGAATCTTGATTTATGACTAATAATAACAAATATATAATGAATAAATAAATATATATATAAAATTGTATATATTCTTTCCATGTTACACAACATGGCCAACGAAGCGGGCGGGCCGATCTAGCGATCACAGCTACTGTGGGCGTTGTACAACACGCTATAATACAATCGTGTACCACAATGAAGTACCATGAACCACTGTGAACCACTGTGAACCACTGCGAACGATAACAACGAATCACTGACAAATTTTGATAATTATTATTATAAAATAACATCACACACGACTTAATACCGAAGAAACACGAACAAAGTCGCTGGATATTGAAGTATACAAATTCCACTGGAACATAAAAACTTTATTATCATATAATATGATAATTAAGCAATATATGTAAATAATTACTTCATTCTTAACAAAAATCCGAGAAAACATTTTAAGTATACCCCTTATCAACTATCTTAAGATCAGGATATAACACTCCCAAGTGATAATGTGATTCTTTCAATGATTTTATTTCATACATAAAACAGCTGATCGCATTTCACACAAGACGAGATTAAACTTTTTAATATATATTTAATTATTAGCTTATTCCCTCCCGCTTTGATGGGCACACTTTTAATTTGGATTTGAACTTAGGTTGCTATGGTAACATTTGTCATATTATCCGTTGTTATCGTAACCGTTGCTATGGTAACCGTTGCCAGTAACTCTTACCCCCGCGTTAAATGTATAGCTCCTACAGGTTTAAAAATTAGCGATATCCAAAAAGTTGAAATCCGTTGGTATATTAATTCGGTAAAATCCGTTCTTAGTGGACGTCTACGTCACAAAAGAAGTAACTATGTAAAATTACAAGTTAATCGGACAGATAGTTTCGGAGATTTCTTGATGAGCCAGTGAGTGGTAAATCGCTTATATATATATAGATTATCTAAAAACATTGGAGTACAAAAATGGCTGTGCTATTTTTGATGCTGTTCTTGTATAGGTCGGCCATATTTCACGGTCTCTTAATTTATCAGCACGGTATAAATTGTGCGCAAGAGTTGCAATCGGACAACATTTAGCTTTTTATCGACTGTTTGATTTAGTGCGGGAGAGCAAGCTAATCCCTCAAGATGATATGGCGAGAGGGCAGCGGGACTATTCTGGAATATAACGAACATTATACTAAATAACCTAACACATTTTTACATTGTTATGCTAAATAATGTTATAATTTCAAAATATTTATGCAAGATTAATAATAAAAATAATAAAATTATTGAATATTATAATAATAATTTGATTTGATGATATTATATTGAGTTTCAGAATAATACCGTGGACGCTGGTCGTAGGTGTCACAGAAAATGTTAATGTTATTGCTGGCATTGGTGCCTCGTGTTGCTGTGTGTCTGTTCGTCCTTTCGGATCAGCTATTAATCTTGCTATGCGACTGTTTTTAAAATATTGATCTTGTTTACTTGCTGGTATATGGAATTTATTGTACCTTCCCGATAATAAAGTATTTATAGAAACTATTCCTTATTATTTAAAGTCTGTAAAACATTGAAATAAGTTTTCTGAATCGAATTTTATTTTTAAATATATCTAGAAATAAATCTTGATATGTTTACGAGAAATCTATATAAATAATAAATTAAATCGCCGTATGCTAATCGAGTGTGTTTATTTTTAATAATGTAACAGACAACCTATACCTACATATATATTAATATTGAATATTATATAATAATCCGTCGGTATAATTTGCTTTTAGATTAACAAAGCCAATAACTCAAGTGAAAGTTTGGATTATGGATCCTATTGCCAGTATTGCTAAGTAGCCCTTTCTGTTTTTTTTTTATGTTAAGAGGAGGGCAAACGAGCTTGCGGGTCACCGTTGGTATGTGATCACCGCCGCCCATGAACTCTTGCAACATCCGAGAATTCACAAGAACCTTGCCGGCCTTGGAAATAGGAATATATGCCTTTTTTATCAATATTATATTATAAATATATATTTAAGGTCATCGGTAACTCACACCAGATCACCAGATCACCCTTATCGTCCGTATTAATTAAATCAAATACGATGGCTGTCAATTTGAGTGATTATAACTACCAGTCAGATATATTGCTTGGCTCCTTTTAATGGACCTCCGATTTAAGATAAGCTGGACAAAGATTAGTCGAGAGCGCAGAATTGACGCTTTTATGGGTGGCATGAACAGATGGTACAGTGGGGGTTAGTAAGGTCAAAAAGGGGGGGTAAGAGGTAGAATACAATCTTTGTGGCTGGCTCCTAATGCAACCATGACACTGAGCTGCAGTCTAAGAACTGTTGACTTACAATACCATCTTCATTTGGTATTATTTTTATATATATTTTGTAATCTGATTTATTCTAACATAATATTAAATATAAATGAAAATATTTAACATATATTTAAATATATAATTTATTATATTATATATTAATATATAACATATATTTAAATATGTAGTTTTTAAGAATATTTGGGATAAAAAGATAAAAAAAAAAGAAACGATCTACAAATAAAATGTAAATATAATATTAATTGAATTATATGAATCCTTATCTTATCTCACAGCTGTAATAGTAAGACTGGTATAAATGGCGAATCCTGTTCAATTATTAATCGCATACCTCGTACTAATTAATGACAACAAATCTAATTAACATTCTTCATTCTAATAAATGTTCAATTAATTTTACCCACGTACAAGTGTATTGGATTACAATGTGTGGGTACTAATAAGGCTTTATCTTAAGGCTTTAATGATAGTTCAGTTGTGAGCTGCTATGAGGGTTGGCTCGACCAGGTTTGACTGACGATGTTTCCTCTCTCTTCATGTTCTTCAACGGTTCATTGCTTCTGCATTTTTCCATATTTTGGTTATCATCTGTGTTTGTCTGTCTGCTCGCTGGCAACTGAAATAAATAATTTATTTTTATATTATAACAAAGGCCAATTATTTTATCACCTGCCATAGACATATAGATTGGTACATTCAAACTATTTCAATTATTTTTAGCTCTTTAATAAATGATACTATGTAATTGTCGTTAATGAGTCCGTTTCGTCCAAACTCGTCCACATCCGGGAAGCATGACCTCACTCAATAATTTTAATTGATTGCATCTGAATTACCTGTCCTTTTTTATCAGGCATTATCTGTTTAAATAAAATATTTCTTACATTTTCTTAATTTTTATTTCCACAATTGGGAATTTTTAAATTTGAATTAAAGAAGGCTATTGAAGCTATGGATTACCAACTAATTTTACAATCTAATGACCCCAATTTCGCTGCTGAATACTTAATAAATTCTATTCGTACTGCCATTCAAATCTAGTGTTACGTCTAAGATAACTCGACGACGAAGATTTTTAAAAGAATGAATGACATCAGAAGTAAGATGAAAGAAGCGTGTCTGGAGTCATTAATGAAATCACAAATCTCAATTCTGAACGTTCATCTGTGAATGAATATGTGTCTCCTCAACATCTCAGGCTTCGGTCAATGCTGTAAACAATTTCTTCGTAAGCTGCTGCTGCAAAAGATTTTTTTGTAGACTTTGATATAGTTGCCATGTCAAATTTAATTATAAGCTAAAGAGAGCAGGAATTTGCGGAAGGAAACTTGCACTGTTTAGGGATTACCTTAATAACAGCACCCAATGTGTTAAGATTGATGATTCTACAAGTAGATAACAAAAGTTTTTCTACGGTGTAGAAAGGTGCTAGATCCTATCCTCTTTTAAACCTTCATAAATGATCTTTGTGACCTAAATCTTTCTGCAGGTAAGATCACAACTTTTGCCGATGATACTTTTCTTCTGTTCACTGGTGACACAAACATTTCAAGTTGCTCAAAATGGTCTAAACATAGTTTGTCAGGGCTACAGAATTATCAAATTTCACTTAACTGTGCTAAAACCAAATATATTACTTTTGCTACTCAACAATCAGCTCTCCCACAATTTTGTAAATATTTTATAACTGTACACAGTTATCAAACTTATGACTCCTTATGTCAGAGAATTGAAGCTTCCGAGAAATATTAAATTCCATTCATCACTCACAATTCAGCCCCACATATTGTCCCTATCCATTCGGATCCTCCAACTAATGTATGTTTAAAACAACTACAACAAATCGCAGACCCAAAAACAACAAAACTGACTTATTATTCTATTTGTCAATCGCTCTTAACATATTATAGCATCTGTGGTTGGTGTGGTGCTGCAAATTCACACTTAATCATTCAATCAAGTAGCATAGTTCAAGCCTTTCTAAATCCCTACTAAAGAACTTTATGGAGTCGGTGGAGTGATAACAGTTCGACAATTATTTGTTCACCAAGTCATTCTTTGACAACATTCAGATTTAATTTATCATCCTCTACAGGATCGAAATCACTTAGTTGCTAACACGCGTCCTTGGAAAATGCATTTATTTAAAGGTTTTTCCTTTTCCCAGGACCTTTTCTATACAATAATATTCACTTTATAGATTTTCTTGCAATGTTACTTTTGACTGGCTTAAAAAAATTGGCTATGAAGAAGCATTGTCGCAACAATGTGATTTCTCTGTGATCTTCACCTCTGTGATTTCTCTTGATATATATTTTATATGTGCGTCCATGTTTGTTAGATTTATTCTCATCGACATGGTAATACCTGGTGACTCGTGACACTGGTTTATCCCACCACCAGCCTCCCACAAATATTTGTCCACATATTTATTTTAATATTCTATTTTGTACATATTCATTTGTGGTGAGAGAAATAAATAAATAAATTAAAATAAATAGTTTTTTTTCAGTAATATTCATGTTCTTATTAATATCACAGAAAAATATAATACAATCACACGCAATCACTATTTTTAAGGAATTGATTTTATTTAAGGAACATATTCATAAATAAATCAATGTCACTTTATTGCATAAAACAATTCAATTTATCTGTAATTATAATAAGATGTATTGTATTAAAGGATGATAAGAATTAAGATATTTTGATTGTAAATAATGTCATCAGCTGCTCTTTAATAACGTATGATCACGTTCACTTCCTTTCAATTAATTATTAATTTAACTTAAATTAAACAAGTACATGCTGGTAAACACACACACACACTCTCTCTCTCTCTCTCTCTCTCTATCTCTCTCTCACACACACACTCTATTCTAAAAATATAAGTTTTATTATGAAACGTTCATCATATGCATTTAAACATGCAATTCAATTTATATATCTATCTATAAATTTATATTTATTTTATATCGATTTTAAAAACCAGCTGTTGCTACTATATCTTATAGTATATATAAAAACATTTTGTAATACCCTTTGTCTGTAATATTAAGTCTTTGAAGTCTCGGCAAAATGAATCAATAAAGTAATCTCTTGCCTCCCACCGCTTCTCTGATTGATTTCATTTTTAAATTCATCGATTTCTTGCATTGTACACTATTTGTACCAAAAAGCATTTAAACAACAGCTCCATTGAGATACAATTTAAAATTAACTTTAGTTTAAGGCAATAGATTTGATAATCGCTTAACCATCATCTAAATTACAGCAAATTATCATTTGCGGTTCCGAAACTCTATTATGAGCTGTACTCCATGGGAATAGAGATTAATTTTAATTTATAATACGATATAATATTTGTCAATGATTGCAATGATATTCAGTTTCTATTAAAGTGTATAAAAAATAATTGTATCCAAGTTCCCATCGATAGTACGTGCTGCTTCTGATTTGAATTGGATTAGTTTTTGTTGGATTTGGATATATTTAATCATTTTATAATAAGTCACTTGAATCATTTGTGTTGGTCAAGTACACTACGAGAGCCTGTAACCATTTATACTTTTTCAAAATAATATTTCAACATTTTTATGCTATATATCGACATTCTTAATACTTTTAAGGGGTGTATAAATTTAACAATTTTATTTGTTTTAATTAAAAAACGTGTTACTGAAATCGGAAAGTGTAAAATACCCTTAACTGTAATTAAATGGTTCTGATTAAAAGTTTGTCAGTAAAAAGTTTTTACGTTCAAGTCAAGATTTCGTTTACTTTGTCGTTGTAACTTAACTATTAAACTTAGAGTACTTATATGCAATATATTTGTATGTATGTATGTATATTCAATAAATAAAAAACCCAAAAACAAAACTTTTTATCCACATCGTGCAACCACATGCTTATTTCAAAGTGATTAACACCTTACATACCCGCCATTTTTTTTTTTATTCCTAACATTCATCTATCCCTCTCTCATCACATCCGTATGAAAGAGACAGACTACCGTAGAATACTTTGTAGTTACCGCGGTCATTGTATCGTGTTGTTTTTTTTATATTTTTATATTGAAAACTAAGAAAAAGTCTTGTAATGACTCGCTTTGGCAGACCTCTTGTAATACCGATCTTTTGGGTATATTCTGAAGGCTTAATGCTGCTCAAAGTCTTGTAGACGTATTTTGAATTCTATAACATATAAAATAAGTGCGAATTTTGTATATCATTAGTGGTTAGCGGTGATGGCTTATTACAAGGACTTAATTGATTTTGGCAGCCGAATACCGATCAGAACGACTCCAAATTACAACAGACTGGATGTTTGTTTGCTACTTTAATTGCTACTGATTTGTGAAAATATGCAAAATGTTTTAAATTATTGTGATAGTTTAAATTTCCTTTAAAATATACTTAAAATATTATTCTTAAAGCCTTAAAATACAATGAAGAGGATTATATATAGAAGAAATTCATCTAAGCGGGTCATGACACGATAGTTCAGTCGTCACAGTGTCTTAAACTTATAAATGTCATAGGTTCGACACGACATTATTACTTCTATTTCTATTTATTTAATGTTTATTTAAAGTTTCAATTATATAAAGTCCTTAAAATATTTCCAAACATTAACAACAAACTCTTATTGAACACAATTGATATCCGTTCAAAGCGGAGGGCCTCCCTCTTAGCCTCCAGTGCCCTCTGGCGCAATTTGTCGGAAAACGACAAGTGATAAACAAACCATCCAAGCACCTGTCACAAATATCGATTGAGTTCTCATTAATTATGACATTTTATTTATATATTTAATAATATTAATATATTAAAATCATTAAATTGTTACTATCTGTCCTTAATAAATAATTGATCATTGCGTTCGTTTTTTTTTAATTAATTTTTATTTATAACCCTACGTCACATTGTGATTTACACTGTTAAACTGACAGCTCCAATGTTTATCATTTGGCATGAGCAATTGCTATTACATGTTATCACGACACGTAATAAACAAGTACCAATTGGAATTTTCTACAAATCAACTGTTGTAAAATCGTGAAGCAACCCTTTGGCGAGGGTCCTCGTCCTCGTCCTCGTCCTCGTCCCCGTCCGGCACTTGTCTCTCGACGATTGTTATAAATTTTGAATTTGATTTCTTGTCTTTGATTTTCAGATGACGTTCATTATTTAGTTTTATGTTTTGTTTTTTTTTATGAGAAGAATTATTGTGTGCTATTAATATTTTGACTTGACCCTATAATATTATAAATACAGATAATATGGTTAAAAATGAATTTGAATAGTTTTTAGTAAGAGAAGTTAGGGATAAAAATATGTACAGAAATACGTTATTTTACTATTATGGGGTATTATATTTAAAGATTGAAAAAATAGTTCAGACAGACGGCTATATATATATAAAAATTACGTTAAAATTCCTTGCAATGTTTATGTCTATTTGAGTTATCATTTTACTGTGTATTAAGAGCCTTGTCGACAAAAACGTAAACCTTAATAGCCTTTTTAATACCTTTCATTACGAAATAAAAATATGAACGAATATCGGTTTTGATAACAGGTAGCGTCGGCAAAAACACTTATAAAGTTATCATTACAACAAAAGTAATGTACAAAAAAATTTATTACATATTTAAAAAATATTTTATATTTTTATTTCAAATATATTTTTTTGCACACCTTACCAATTTAGATTAGCTTCTCTTCCATTTGGTAGCATTTTTTCTAATTCCAAATTTCGTTCCCTCGGGAGGTACTTAACGTGGCTTCTCACAATGAAGGTAAGTCCGTGTTATTGTTTGTTCAAAGTAATATTGGCTTTTTAAATATACCTCCCTGTATATATAATTAATTTGATGAAAACTAAAACATAAGTTTGATAATTATATTTATATATAAGGATCAGGTACCCCACCTGTTAGTTTTATCATCCCAAAAGAGTGGGATGTATATATGAGAAGTAAGAATGGGTTTGAGCTACCACAAGAAACTTAACCAAAATACACTTTCTTTAGACATGTCATTGGTCTAGTCAAGCCAGCTTAAACATCAAATTATATAAAATTAACATGTTACAATAAACAAAAGCAAACCAAGGCTGTTTATATATATTTGAATGAATGGATCCGTAGATAATGGAGGAAAACAAACCGCGTTATTTAAATGTTTAAATTGAAGTGCCAAATTTTAAAAACGGAGGTAAATTGCTTATTAACCATTGAGGGCTAGACACATAACGAATTGTCGTCCCAGAGAATAACTGACGGGAACCGAAAAATAAACAAAAAAGATCAGTTGACGACGACGCAGGAAATAATTCGGTGGCCATTGAAAAGACTGAAAAATGAACGGATTTGTTGACTGGAAGAAAGAATGAATGAACGAACAAAAGGGCAATTGAAGACGAAAATAATGAGTCAACATTTAACACTTACTCGTAGTCAGTCAGTCAACGTTTAGTCAATAATTAAATTATTTGATTTTTTTTTTTTATTAAAATAATAAAAAATAAACATTTATAATAAGCAAAACAATGAAATCCCGTCAGATTAAAAACGTCTAAAGCTTAACAAATATGAAAAATCAAAGTTAAAGGGGTTGAAGGGGTTGCGAGCACCCCAAGAAAAAATTCAGCCCGGAATGCCGGAGGTTTCGTTTTGTGCGACTCGTATATTTTTTTTTATTTTCATAATATTCTTTGATCGGAGAACAGAGAATAGGTTTCTAATTAATTTTTTGTTTGTTATTTTTTTTTTATTATAAAAATTATACTTTTGTCAAATTGTATAATTGATAGCGACACGGTCCACGGGTTAATTTGAGACAAATTGGTCTGTTTTATGCAATATATATACAAAAAATCTCAAATCACAATAGCTATGCTATTTTAGGCAATTTAAATAAATTTGTCAGTATTATATGTAAAGCTTGGTACTCCTGCTTGTTTTTGCATAACACAGCTCACTTAGAGCTGTTTTATTGTTGTGTTTCTGTTCCCAACTAATTCCCCGCCATCGCTCATGAACCCATAACTCGAAACTACCTTAAAATATTATGTCACAAATGACCATAACTTCTTTGAAAAGATAAAATTTTGGGCCAATTATGGCTCGGGAGCGGTGTTTCCAAAAATCGTATGTTTTTATCTGAGATTAAACTCTTTGGTTGACGTGCTAGATGTAATCTGCGGTTACCATTTTATTGACAGTAACAATAAACTAAAATGCACCTTACATAAAGGTGAGAGAGTTTAAAATCGTTAATATGTTAACAAGTGTATGTATAAAGGTTAGTCACGAAGCAGATGGTAGTACAAGGATATTTGACATGTTAGTTTCGATTTTTTTGTCTGTTACGAGACGAGGTAATAAGTTTTATTACATCGCTTCTGTTAACTTTTATGTTAACTAGTAGTAATATGAACCATAAAATCAAATTAGGATTAGATTTACGTTTTTTTACCTCATTTTTATAATTCTAACATCAATTTATATTATTTATTATATGAAAACAATGACACACACACACCAACAAGTAATATAATACGGAATCAGGAGCCGGCGTAAAGTAAGACATAAATATAGAAGTTATGGCGTCGGAGACAGACACGAAAGGTACCATCTCCACTCGCCTTTAATAAAATTCATACATTTATATTAATTTACAACACTTCGATACTATATTTATAGATACAGAAAACATATAACATAAGGGTTACCTGCTCATCTTTTATATTTTATATAATATTTAAGGTGAGTGTGGATAACACTTTATCCGAATTGTATAGATATTGATATTGTTATTGTAACTTGATATAAACAAAAAATGCTATCTTAATATATAAAACACAATGACACTCACTCACTGACTGACTCACTGACTCATTCATCGCTCTACATCTCAAACCGTAATACCTAGAAAGCTGAAATTTGGACACAAGACTCCTGACATATTGAATAGGTGAAATAAGAAAGGATTTTGCAAAGGTCCAAACCGTTCCAAAGTTACAGCTAAAAAACTGCAAAAAAATATAACGCGCTTGTTTGATACCTAATAGGTGTGGAAATTCAAACAAAATGTTTGATTACTTTCGCCGTCGTCGCGAAGCATGGGTAACCTGCTAGTATATATATATATATAAATCAAGGCTTTATGGCGATAAACTAATAAAAAAAATACCTTATAATTATCTTAAAATAATATTATTAATAATGAAACAGATCGCAGCATCCCGTGTTATAAAAATAAAGCAATTATTCCACAACAGATTTAGTTGTTCGGTTTCACACAAATCTCTCTTATCTCATCTCGCTCATACGCGATATAATATGTCGGTGACGTGTGTTGGTTTGCATATTCCATTACATAGTTGAAACTCGTCTTGATCGTTTTCATTTACTATTAAAATTTTATTGATTAATTATTTTATATTACAAAGTATTGTTTTGAGATCCATTGAAATATTAATTGCGTTTTTAAACATCTTTACGGTTGATTATTTTTTGTATTTTTAGGTAAATCTAAATCTGTAATTATTTTTATCTACCATTGTACTCTCTCTACACATACCTTACTTTCTGTAGTTCATTGAATTAAGATGAAAATCTTAAGAGTAACAATTCAATCTCTACCATAACTTTTTCATATTCACTTGAGGTATAACTCCTTTGTGGTCGTGAAATTGCAAATATATTTATACATTGTAATATAAACTTTATGTAATTTTAATAGAGTTTAAATTTATATGATTTTTGGATAATGTGCGAAAGAGACGAAATAATGTGCGAAAAAGACAGTAAATGATTAGCATTCAAGAAGCAATTGCAATCCGATACGTTGTGTGTTTTATGATTTTAGATTTTTCTGTAAATGTCAAAGTAACCGCCGCCTGCGCGGGCGCACTTAGAAATCTATGCAAGGATTAAATTATCATATATATCATATATATCATGAAATAATTGCCTACATATACCTGTCTGTTTTGTCATTTTTATATCCTTTTTATAAGCAATCGATATCAAATTAACTTTATCGGCAATATTGTAAATCTTAGACCCCAAGGGTCCGTTGTACATATAAAGAAACGGGACGCCATCTTTATGTTGTCTTCAACTTATCGTTATTGCTTATTCAAGAAATTATTTTTATGACCATTTTTTATTTAAATTTTGTTTTTTTTTTTTTGTAAAAGAAACGCGAATAATATTTTCCTTATGCAGTCAGCCTCCTCATGTATCCTAAGGGAAAATCATGAAGGATGGACAAGAATCCAATAGATATTTATGGATCCTACACAGACGATGATAAATTTGTCTATTGTATTATTAAAATTAGTTCCAATGCCCATTTTTTGTGTCTAAATTCGGGAACTATTACTTATGATTATTTCTACTGTTATTCGTTCTACATTATATGTTTGTTAATATTCCAGTCATATATTAGTATTGAAGCCTTTTTAAAGGACTCCTCCTGGATTTACACCGGCTCCGGTTCCTCAGAGCCTTATGATATGATGACTAGTCATACATAACACTTATAAGGTATTGAAGCCTCTTTAAGGGCCCTGAGGATCCTGGATCTACTCCTGTCCGGGAACCTCAGAGCCTTATGATATGATGACCAGTTATACATTACACTTATATAATATTGACGTCTTTTTAAAGGACTCCTCCTGGATCTACACCTGTCCTGGGTCCTCAGAGCCTTATGCATAATTATGGAAGCAAAGTAAATTAAGCAAAATGTGATCTATTAGCTGGTTAAATCTAATTTCCCTGATATATACCGTTGAAAGTGAATATTCAGTGTCATATAACCCCATGTATCCTGAATCCAGAAATATAATTAAAGGTTTTATTAATAATCTCAACTACTTTAGAACTATCTTACATTAGATATCAAATGAAATGAGTTGGTTCTTACTTTCTATTACAGAATATTCATATAAAATATATGTATACAAGTTAGTTGAACGATATTTTAGTAATTATTATGATTTGATTACATGTATAATTAAGGATGTGGTAATCTTTAGTGTAAAATTTACCACATCAAAGCAAGACCAGGTTCTGGTAATGATCCCACTACCTTTGACTCAGCATTCACTATTAACCACTGCACCATTACGACAACGAAATTATTTAATCCTAAGAGCAATTTCTGATTTCTTTTCTTATTTCTTAGGTGACATTTAATTAAATTTCTATTCTTTTTCGATTCTTTCTCATTGTCTTTTCTTATTCTTAATTGGATTCAAATGAGATCATTATTTCTAACAATTGAAACAGTCTTTCAAAAGTTTTATCAATTTTTATTTATTTATATTTCTGTTTATTACAATAACGCAAATGTTATTTGAAATGGTCGCGTTTAAGGAGTCCACACGCTTCATAGCAACAACTACTAAATAACTAATACTAATACGTATATATATATATAAAAGCTATTGACCACTCATCATCACGAAATTTCCGAAACTATCTGCCCATTTAACTTAAAATTTGACATAGTTACTTCTTTTGTGACGTAGACGTCCACTAAGAACGGATTTTACGGAATTCCTATCACAACGGATTTTAACTTTTACATTTCGAAAAGTTTTAAGAGCTATAAGACCTGTAGGAGCTACACATTTAACGCGGGGTAAGAGTTACTATAGCAACGGTTACCATAGCAACCTAAGTTCGCATCCAAATTAATAGTATGACCAGCGAAGCGGGAGGGAATAAGAGAGTATATATATATATATATATATATATATATATATATATAATATCTTATATCTTATCTATAATTATCTTATTTCTATATAATTATATAAAAAATGTTAAAATAAGTACATAGTGTAGATGTTTTGAATAGTTTCTAAATATACTCGTATCGTTGCGTTGGTTTGTGTGTTCGTTTAAATCAGTTTGTGTATGCATATGAATGTCCGTCCGCGCATCTGTTAATGTCAAAGCTCCGTAATTCAATGGGACATACATCGAAAGCCATCGACACACCCGCCCACGCTTTGGCAACAATATCTGTGTACAATCGTGATACGAATTGCTTCATTTAAATTATTTTATCTTGATTTAAAACTTTATTATCTATCTTATTATAAATATTAAATAAACTACTTTTAATATTAAATATTATGTTTTAATATTTTCATACAAATTATGATATGTGAATGTGTTGGTAGGATAAAAACTATAGCTTATTTTTAAATATACAGCCTTCTCTGGTCGTTCGCGGCTAATAAATCATAATTAAGGCTTTCAGCGGCTGCCGATCGGTAATCCGGACGGCCTTCGACTTCCCATTACTCATTTAACAGAATACCTCTATCCTTTATATTATCTGATAAATGTACAAATATTTAATAAAAAATAAATTATTCTCCAAATGTCATAATAGCCGCCATTTTGGATTTATATGTTTTTCTTGCAGTCTGTGTAGCGTGGGAGGTATAACAATGTTTTTGAAACGAAAATACCACTATTGATAAATTGAAAATAACTATAACATACATTTTACATAATAATTACTTTAAAAAATATTAAAAATGTATTTTTTATTTTGAAAATAAATGTGTGACGTCACCTTTGCATCGAAATCGATTCATTCGATTATTTTAAGAGATTCGGACGTTGTTTTGGCAGAAATGAGTAATTGAGTGCGGCTGTGAGGTGTCGCGATGCCATCTTTAATATGAGAAAATAGCTATAAGTGTGGTTTTGATGATTTTAATAAAACACAAATTGATTGATAAGAGATATCATGCACTTAAGATGAATTTAATTGATATAATTGATTTAGTTGAATGATTTTTTTGATTTGAAGATTCCTCTTGTTATGTATAATTTATCTAAATTTTTCGAAAATCGCAAAACTTATTTTTGAAAACAATATACATACAAATAATATATTTTTTTATATATATACTATCAGATACTATGACTATATCTGTTAATTAAACATTATTATATTATTTACTTATTCCCTTTCATCAGAGGATGTGATAGCCAACGTACATTGTAAATCAACTGATTGACGACGTGTCTGTCTGTGTGTAACGAAAAATTATTTTCAGATATATATAAATATAAATAAATTCCTTTGAAATATATTATGATACAGTAGCTTAGAACGTATTTTATAAAAAACTAAGGTGAGGTGTTATGAAGAGATTAATCTTAAAAAAATATTTCATTCATGACCCGTCGATGCCCGAAATTTTATCAATGGTATTATTTGTTAGCTTTATTATATTTTAACGAATTTACACCTTATGTTGTATACAATAAAGTGTATAACAAACGCATATATTTTTGTCGATGTTCAAAGATTTTGATTAATAGTTTGACTCGCCGGTAGCGAGTCTTTTAAATATTTTTTTGTTACGTCCGGTTACTTTGAGTTCTGTATCATTTATTATAACGTCTCATTACGATTCGATCGAATCAAAATTTTAATATCGATATTATTATGATTAGTCGATTACTTTAAGATTTTTTTGATAATATCGGATTCGATATATATATATATATAAATTGATTTGTCTGTTTGTATATGAGAACCAAAACTCAATTGCGTTTTTTTCCAGTGTTGTTATTTGTCAGTTTTAAATTTAAATCTTTTTATACGTAAACATGTAAATATTTTAAAGTTCAAATATTTCAATTGAAATAAACAAAGTTGCGGGTAATAATTAGTTTGGAAATATAATTATTATCTAAAATGATAATAAAATAAGTGAATATAATGTAATATTGTCAAAAATTTTCGACATATTAACCCTCTCATCAAGGTCTATACTAACATATACGGTCTAAACAAAAATACCTTAAATTTTTTGTTTTTTTGTGGGTTATTCTGAAGACTGGTCAGGATGCCCCAAAGAATATTAACGAGTCTTCCTGGTATCACCACTTTAGTAAATATAACAACCAATTACTGAGCCCGCTCCATCTGGGGTATTGATCCATCACTGTACTTCCTCAGATCCTGTTGATCAGAATCCGATCGCTTATCGAACGCCTCCAAAATTATATACAGGGTGTCTTCATTTACAGATTCCCAGAATTTCTTGATTTTTTTTCTGTTATTTATTAATAAAATTTGGCTCACATTAATATCCTGTGATTTTTTAGTATAAAATATAATTATATAGTATCTAATATATATATATATATATATATATGTTCAAAGGAAGTGCAATCACCCTGTATATAAGTCTCAGTGCCACCTAGATCTCGATAAACTGATAGTGTCTCTTTGATAGATAATCTTTGGAATCGAACATCGACGGGCGGCGGCTGGAGTTAATTTATAAACCACCTCATATACTAACACTATTTTGTGACTTTGTCTATAATTCAAATTATATATTGGATATTTAATGAGGATTAAAATGATAATTTTTCAATCGATCGACGTTATTGAATTACTGTTAAAAGATGGGGGATATATGTAACATTTATATTATATCAAGTAATTTTCTAGATTAGATTAGATTAGATTCTCATTCTCAAAACATCTATTTATTATAGTTAACATTAAGTAAGTAATAAATTATTGTAATATTTATACACAAAATGGTAGTGGAATGTGTATGTTAGCTTCCTGTCTACAATTATATTAAAAATGACAAACCTGAATAATTAATTAAACAAGTAGTAAGATACAAATCAATAATTTGGGTAATAAATGTTAATAGAGAATGGAAGTTTGTATAAAAAGAGTCGTATCGCGATCACAAGGATACTAGGATCCGCCAACCGTGCCCTGAGCCCCTCTCCTTTCTTCTTTTCTTAATAACTTTTGAATGGCTAAACATTTTTTTTATCTGTTTTGTCTATAGTATCCGCGTTCGTCTCAAACATACATGAGAAAATTTTTAGCTAATTATCTCGTCGCATTCTGGAGACAACTAAACACAAAAAAAGGTCTCCCAAACGGTTAAAACCTTCGCTTACGCTCAGCTCAAAAATCAAAAGAATACAGAGTCGGCTAGTTCAAAAAATATTTGGCAATTTATTATCATTGGAGGTTAACGACCCTATCAAAGCGGTCCTCTCCGCGATTAATAACTATGAATATTTTACGTCAGACCGTCCGTCAGTAATGACATTACAATAAAAAATATGTATTGATCTGATTTCTATGCGATTTGGACGGACATTACTCAATAACATAACATCTCTATCGACCCTGCTCCGAGATTTTCAACTTTATTACAATGTATATTTATTATGAGAGTCCATCACGGACGGTGACAAAAAAACACAAAGTCAAACCTTCAATCAAAATAATGACTTTATTTAACACTGACAATAATATATCGCGTATTGCATTGTGTCCGTGATGGTTGTAGGATCGTTTTAAAATATAAGGTAAATGCGCCTAGTAGTGACCCTAGTTATTAATTATTTCATATATAAGAATATAGTAATGACTACAACTAGTAACATTTACCCTACCAAAATTTAATAGGAAGTGTGTTAAGCCGACAATACTGATCGGTTTCAATAAAACATCGGATAGACGTATCATTGATTAAACAGGGACTTGATCTGGAGATGGATCCAGGAATACCTATTTATTATAGATGACTTTAGAAACTATGTTATTTATGTTTGTAACATCATTCAAACGAGAACAATAGATAGAGAGAGAAAGAGAGAGAGATAGAAACCAAATAATAAATAAACCCAAAACCGAGAAAGACGAAACAAAAACAAAACACATCAATATAGAAAGTGTCTTTTCAAAATCACTCAACATTAATATAGCTTCATTTTAATTCCAATAAACGCTCAATATACTGAACACATAAGAGCAAAACCATTAGGGTTCCCTCGGCTCCTCGGCTCGCCTTAGAAAACAATCGGCAAATGATTCCGCAGCAATTACAAAGAAATGATGATTGAACAACGAACAAACACACAGCAGATGTGTCAACAATTGTATTATGACTACATTATATATATTTGTTTTTAACAAAAATATGTTTTAAAAACAGATAGACTAACAAATTATTACTACAGCTTCAACTATATATATATATATATATATATATATATATATATATGGCTATCTCTGTGTGTGTAATGAATAAATCCCGCAGTATCTACATTATTATTCTTTGTCCGTCAGTGAATGGGGTAGCTGCTATTACTGTAAGTGACTCCCTGTTCGATGTACGGACGTTTTTTGTCTGTCTACTTGATTGATAAAGAAATGGTACCGTGGCGACACTAAAACACTCTTTATATAACCATTTGTGGAATATCAACTTTATGACAATAAAATAGAGATGGTTTTCGATTAAATTGATTCTATTGTATGAATCTCGGTATTGGTTTTCAATTTGGTTTCATATAAATTTAATTTAATTTTATTAAACTTAAAAAATATAGATTTCATAAATTTTGTTGTTAGTTTTTGAACTAATGTACAAAAGAATAATGTAAATAACTTTAAAATGTTAATGATATAAGCAAAGGATAAAAGACATACATACAATTAATAATTAATTATGTCTTACCCAATTTACCCAAGGTAACGATTATATAACAAATATTATATCTGAATTTAGTATTACAGAATTGTTTGATAATTGTTGCTTATATTTTTCTTGAGAAGTGTCTTCAGAAGAGCGTATTTGTAAGTATGGTATCATCCTTACACTTTTGACACAAGTGATCAGTATCGATTCAAAATTTAAAAATATAAATAAATAATCTTTGCTAATATGTTGGTACCAATCTGTTGATTTATCGAACCCCGCGGACAGCAGGTGAGGTGTTTTTGAGTCGATCCGAGATCACAATATAATCCTCTTTGGCTAAATCCGAGCACAAAACGTTTATACAAAAATATTTTTTTATTCAAACTCGAAGGTTGACATCGCTATTGATACTCTCAAAATAAAAAGATGACGCCATCTCAGAACTCGATTACGATCAAGTTTGATGTACGTATATAAATATATTAATATGGTTGTACTTTTGATTGACATACATCGTTCTAGTTAAAAATGTATGATAATATATATATTATTAACACTAAACCTACCGACAATTGTTGTATACCTGTTCCTACCGCACGCCGTCAAATTGATCGGTAATTAAAAGTTATTTTATTATATAACGCAGGTTATAATGGAAATAACTAAAAGTAAAGAGTGTAGAAAATATTATATGCATATTCTAAGAATTGTCATGTAGTTTGATAACGATATTATAACGTTTAAAAATGTGTAAGTTTTACAAAAGTTTAAGAACGGTCAATTTGACCGGTACTTGGTAGGTTTAGTGTTAATTGCGATCGTTTTACAGTGTATGATATGAAATGATATCAAGTGTATCCGTGATGGGTCTGAGTGTGGGAGTCGTATATAACCGAGCCAATACAAGTGTCTTTTGTTGTATTGTTATCGGATCCTATCGTTTTTTATTGAAAGCTTTTCCGTAAATCTGGAAACTTTTGATCGCAAGGATGTATACAGGAAATATATATTATATTATATAGCAACTTTAAATTATCCGATAACACTGTACAAAATATAAAAAGTACTAATTAATATTATTAATATTTAATCAGTAGAAGCTAAATGTTTATTGAGCGAAGCGAGCGTAGCGAGCGGAGCGTTCTACTGGAGCCTTTTTTGCATTCTTTGTCACGAATAGGCTCGAAAACTACTTGACGCAAGTTTATGAAAATTGCAATCAAAAAGACACACATTAGGTGATGGTTTAAGAAAAAAAATTGAAATAAGTCATGTCGTTGAGGAATAATCGTCAAAAAACTGATATCACATTGAAGTCAATGGGAAACGATGAGTCATTACACTGGGCTCGCTTCGCTCAATATGCAAACGGCACCCGAGATTTTGCGAGCGCAGCGAGTTGAAATAGAGGGTGTGTTGGCGGCCCTAGTAATAACAAAAAAATTATTCACAAGAATTAACTTCTAAGTCACTTATAAATCGCGATGTCAACTATTATTAAACATCCGCAAATAATAAACAAGTATATATTATAAAAAACTGTCTGTTCGTCTGTGCTTATTAATTTATTACATATTTTTTAAACAAAAAATACTTTATGAATTATTATTAGAGGCATCGCAAACTACATACAAAGAAAGAAATGGAAAACGTACCTTTAGATTAGAAAGATATCTCATTATAAATATAATAAATAGTATTGATTAAATATGAATCAGTGCCAGGATGACTTGAAGTCATCAGTTTTTACACCATAATTGATTATCACCAGTCATCGAATCCATTTTATCACAAAAAAATGATATAAAATCAATAAAATAAAAAAATAAGTCCAAGTCCAAGAAATTGACGTATTCTGAAGCCGTACGATATTTTTATTTAATAAAAATAATCGTATTTTAACACCTGTAGGTGGTAATTGAAAGTCTTGAAAAATTTCTATTTTAGGCATGCACGGAGCATGCATGGCGCAGTCAGTTACAATAATATAAGGTGACATTAAGGCAATAATAGAAAATATTCGCTCCAATTAAAAAAATGTTAATAGGTTTATAAAGTCTATCAATTACAGAATAGGACACCTGCGCCGGCGCCGGTCTGGTGTGGACTCTTTAATTTGTAAATCGACCGCACTCTAACGCCATCTGGCGACTCGTTTACTTTATATTATTTACTTTAAACTTGGAACTTATATATATATATAAAACAAACAAATATGTATTATATCTGATCATAAAACGTGAAATTGAAAATGAAAAGAAAAAGCATGTAATTACATTAGCAAATCGAGGGAATCGATGTCGGCGTCTTTGAGAGACGGATCAAGACAGGTGGGATGCTTCAGTGAGCGCGGGTTCCGTATTAAATAGTTAAAATACATGGAATTTTTACGATAGTGACCTTTGAGCAAATTGTAAAGCAACATGCAGGCAGAGTCAGATGATAACTATTAGCAAAACATATAAAAACTTCACTATTAAGTGATATTTGTTATTATTATTTATTTATTATATTTAATTGATTCTAATTTGTATCGATTATGTTATAAAATCGATTTGCAATCCGATGCGATCCAGTGTCGGCTCACCTTTAATCATGGCCTACCATTATCGACTGCCAACTTCAATTGATAACAAATATCAACCCTACATCCCTATAATAAGACATAAAATCAATTAACCAACCATTTAGATGCGATACGTTGAAATTGGCATCAGATTTGTAGAAGTATAAGACAAAGATGTAAATATAAATGTATATAAGAGTGAAAGTGACGGAGATGACGCCAGGGTTGCGATGGTAAGACCGGTAGCTGTTCGCAATTACAGTGATTTCGGTCTAGAAGCAATTTCCCCGCACGGCTTCCACTATAAGGCTCTAATTAGGCAGTAATCGAATTGCGAGCGTTTTGTCATTATTATGATTGCGGATGATTCTCTAATCGAGATTAAAATGTGGTTTAATATAATTGTTTGTGTTTGATGAAAAAAATGGGATAGACATTGTGGAGATGGGATTCTGCGTGGTCTTGCGATACGCCAATTATGGTCTGCATCTATGGACTATCTAGATATATCTAAATCTATAATACAGTAGCTTCAAAGCCTTTACGAGCTATACTCAAAGAAATTTCCCTACTCTAGACTAGAACTTAGGTACCACCTACCATTGAAATGGTTATCGAGTTATGAACGCGCAGACGGAGACATCGATTCCAGTTATAATTTAAATAAATAGCACAATCTGACCTACACCAGACATTCAAGAATTGACATCACTCAAGTCAACGACCCACCTCACTGGACTCAATAACATCTCGTTTTATTCCCACATCTCAAAATCTCACCATCTAAGGGCTTTTAAATAGATAACATTATAATTAATTATGATATTATACTTAATTAGTCAAAATGGAACTTATAAAACAATAATCTCCATTAAACTATTATCATATAATGCGATGTATACACAGGTGATGTGTTTTTTGTGTCTGTGGTGGTGTCTTACCTGTGTCCTCGCCCTTAAATCCGTTGAAACAATACGCACGGACCCCACTTAAGATCGACCCGATAATGTGTTATGGTATATTTTATTAAAATTTATGTCTTATTCCAACTTCTGAGAATTTATTAATCGGCTAATATGAATTCTGTGTGTGTTTGCGCCGAAACGATACCACGAGCTACTCGCACCGGTGAGTGGGCTTGATTTATTTAATATAATGTGCCCTTCAATTTTAAGCTTTATAACCCCACTGGTGGGTAATATCATATTACTTAAGAATTTATAAATACGGCTACGGAAAAAATGATTTCGTCCTAGCCTAAGTACATTTATACGCTAAAATATATACCCATATGATACTCGTTTTTAACTCGAAATATATAAAAGATCGTTAACATTTGACACGTAATTTGTTACAAATTATTTAAATCCTATCCAAAAATACCTTAAATAGCTTTTGAATAAATAAAAAGTGATCTTTAAAATCGCTCTTACGGAGCGAGTTCACAAACGCCGCGTCCGTAACGGCCGTGTTCGCTCATTTGTCAAACCTCGTGGATATTTATTTATTGGGGACCCACCGCGTATAAGAAATACCACGTCAAACCACCACAAACATACCGTCAACCTTAAAATAACTTACATAGAGATCAATCTCCCTTAATTATATTAAAATCAACCGCAATAACGATATTGGTAATACCACTTCAATGTCTTTAAATGTGTATTTTTGTTTACAAAAATAATGGTAATAAATTTATTTTTTTTATTGTACTCCGAAGGTAAAATAAATTTAAAATCCATATGGGTCTCCGGGACCGGCCACCGCTTCCGAGTGTTAATGGGAAGGCTTGTGTTTTATTGCTTAATTGAATATTAGTTTTCTATTTAAATTGTTACCCGACAGCTACAAATGTTTAGTTTAAAATTATTAATGCAGCCGCCGGTGAGGGAATTTAACATTTATTATTTAATTAATTGATTCATCCATTAACTTTTCTTTGCACTTTGGAACTTTAATTTGCACATGGTAACACTGTAGGTAATGCACCAATATGCAAGTATGTCTTATTGTTCTTTGATAATTATTACTGTATATATATATTTATATATTTTTATTAATATATATAATACAGGTGGTTTTTCTTGCTGTCTTTGTCTGTCAACAATAATTAATCTGCATTCCTGGATAGTAATTGATCTTAATATCCTATCAGTGTCTGTTTACTATCTGATATTAAATTAATAGATAATAAAAATAATGAAGAACTATTTTGTATTAAAACAGAAATACCATAAGATGTATCTAATACAAGGGATATTATTCAGAGTTGCTTTATTCTAGTCGCCCACGTCATTTTGAGGAATAAATATTATTGCATTATTGTAATATCTGGAAGTGTCATTTGTCTTTTATAGATAAGAAAAATATGTAATTAATACTCATATTATAAAAATAAGTATGTTTGTTTAAGAATTAATCTCTGGAACTACCATCTGGATTTTACATTGAATGATGCAGTGAGGAGTTGGAGATACATCAGCACTACACCAAAAAATTGTGAATACTTCTACTAATAGTATAAATCTTGACCTATGACTTATATGTTACAAGAGGATCGCCCAGGGAGTGTGTCTTTGTGCGTTCTGCGTCCATTGTTTGCACAGTATCAATCATGTTTGTGCAACAAATAACACAGATAATAGACTCGTAATATTGCTTACTCGAATGTCATGCGATTTATTTAATGTCCTAACGATAAAGATATAACGAATTGCTTTTAGTTTATATACTTAGTGTGAAATATAATATCAATGACAATTGAAAAACAGATCTAATAATTAAATATACCAAAATTAGTATTGACACGATAACTCAGTTTGCAAAGTGACTTTAAGAGATCGCTGATTCGAATCCAGATTGGTTTGATGTATCTGTTATTTTTGGTTTATTTAGTTTATATTTTATTTATATACTAGGCTGTTATTTAATTGGAATATGCCAAAAAAACAGTGGAATCGCAGGTTGAATTTAGATGTTTGGAAGGCAGTTTGTCAATGCGAATTAAATATTGTAGTAAAAATGTTTTGATTATAATAAAGTGTAGACGATTTATGATTATGAGATATGACCTTCAAAATTGACAAATAAATCCAATCAAACCCTGGTCGGGACGCTTGTCTTCTTTTAACAATTTTATAATGACTCGCGATTGTTGGCGTCGTATCATCGGATTTTTTGTTGAGATTCGATCTTCATGATTGACTGAACTTCGCTACCGGACCTTAATTCAAACACACTTATATATACCATCATTTGACACAATGTTTCACGAATATCGACCTTCGATTATCGTAATAAGGATTTTATATATTTTATAAAGGTGCTATTAAGTTTGTCGATATTATTTTTTGATTATAACATCAGATTTCCAAATGAACGCGTCTATGTCCAGTTGGAATGCGTCCGTCGAATTGGATTCTGATTTTTAATGTCAATAACATTACACACACGCGCGCATACACACACACACACACACACACATACATGTTATATACTAATAATCGACCTAGTTATCCTTCGCAACACCATATTCTAGATTTACCTGCATTAGTGATGTCATTTAAAGATCATTTAAAGGTATATATTTGACGCAGCGGGCCGTCGTATCCTGAATTGACAAAAAATATGGACACCCAGGGACACGGGAGACGATACGCATTAAAACATACATTATTATAATTCAAAGTGGACATTATTTTGATTGTGTGCTCCAAGTTATAGATTATTTACATTTCTTATAATATTTCATCCGATTTCTTGATTAAAATTAAAAGTGAAATAAAAAAGATATAATTTATATAAATATACATTATTGAGCAAGCAAGCAGAGCGAGCGGAGCGCTCTACTGGAGACTTTTCACATTCTTTATCACGAATAGGCTCGAAAACTACTTGACGGAAAATTATGAAATTCTTGCAATAATCGTCAAAAACTGATACCCTATTGAAGTCATTGGGAAATGATGAATTACACTGGGCTCGCTTCGCTCTATATGCAAACGGCTCCCGAGATTTCGAGAGCGCAGCGAGTCGAAATTGAGTCTGTTCGCGCCCCTACTTTAAATATATATTTTGATACATCTTTTTAGCAAAACTTGTAATATGTTATGTAAAGTTTATACCAGTCGCTCGTAACTTGCACCACACGTTAAACACCATTTGGGTAACTAACTCATGATTATTACTCGAACACAATACAATACTCGTATTTATATGTATTTGGTAATTTGTTTGCGATTTTCCTAATTTATACACGGTTGGAGTTATGTTTATTGTTTTTGATTCGATTTAATAATATTTTCGTTTGGAAACAACGCTTTTTAAATAAATTTTTAAGACTTTTACTTTATTGAGCGAAGCGAACGAAGTGAGCGGAGCGTTTTACTGGAGTCTTTTTACATTCTTTGTCACGAATTGACTCGACAACTACTTGACGGAAAATTATGAAACTTTGCAATCAAGAAGACACACATTAGGTGATGGTTCTTATTAAAAAAATTGAAAAATGTCCTCAAAAAACTTTTTTTTTTAATATCGTGTAAAAAAACTGATGTCCCATTGAAGTCAATGGGAAACGATGAGTCAATACACTGGGCTCGCTTCGCTCAATATGCAAACGGCACCCGAGATTTCGCGAGCACAGCGAGTCGAAATTGAGGGTTTGTTGGCGCTCCTAGTTATTGTACAATTTATATTTGAATACTAGTTTAATTTTTGTATGATAAATTTAATGCTTCAAAGAGAGAGGTAATAAAGCGCATTCCGCAATTTCATTTTTGTAATTTGATAATAAATGAACTACATCAAACTTATCATCCGACATCCAATAAAGTATTATATCATGAAAAGGCGATACGAAATTATTACCAAAGGGGGGTGATACGGGTGGGGGGGTTACAGAAGCATTTAAAAAGTTTGATTGGAGCGAGTGGAAACTTTTTTGATTGTATCCCGAAGGAAGAAAACAACGTATAAATAAATTCGAACCGAAAACAGGGGTCTTGTTATCGAAATAATAGCTTGTGACGTCACGGGATAATACTCTTTTTAATATTTTATCCGTAGGTTTGTTGGAGTGTAGCTTTAGGCTTCAGTGAAGGAAGGAGGGGGGGGGGATAATTTATTTCTTAATTATGGTAGCTCTATAACATCGAAGTATGAAGAGTCATCAATGTAAAAAGAAATGACATATTGTACTATGTCATAGAAAAAAATCTAATTAAAAGAAAAACAGCCTTAAATTGCCATTAATAAAATTAAGAGGAAAAGTAAGAAGACTTTTTGGTGAGAATATTTAAATATTCTGTTCATATTTTTTCAAAATTTTATTTTTCATTTAAATTTATTTCATTTTATTCTAATTTAATGTTATATATAAATAGATTTTAAATGCAAAATAAGCAAATAAGATTTGTTTTTAATGAAAATCTTACCAATACTTTTATTTACACTTCGGACATTTTTAAACAACTAGTTATATGAGTTTAACTTAACATATATATATATATGTATGTGTGTGTGTATGTATGTATGTATATAATATTTTTTGATACATTTTCATTTTATTATGACAGTAGACGGGTTCAGTGTTGTCTCAAAGTTAGATCCTCTCTCATCAAATTACAGTTCATAAAACTATTTGTTAAACTTTGACACTAAAAACTACAAAAATTATTTCAACAAACCATAAAATATTTTACACAAAAATAAAATCAACTTAAAGAAAAATATAAAACGAATGATTAGATAATAAAAGATAAATTTAGTATTAGAATTGTATGTTAAATTAGTTTATAATATTATTATTATTAATAATAATAATAAGATATAACAATAATTCTAGTGTTTTTTTATATACCACTTAAAAATTATATATATATAACTATATGTTGGATATTTTTTAATGGAAATAGTTTCGAAAATAAAAGATACGAATCGATGGTTCAACATAGTGGAGAATATGAAGAAGAGAAGAAGAAAAGGGGGGGTCACGATCTCACTGCACAAAAAGGTAAGAATCAATATATTAATTGCCAAAATTACAAATTTTATAGAAGCTTCTAAATCTAAAATATATATATATATATATATATATATATATATATATATATATAATCCAACACACACAAACAAACTGTAGAAGTGTACACAATAATGTATTGGTCCGTGATTTAATACAATTATAACATTACAAGTTCTATAATTCAAAGCCTAACCACACGTGATATAAAGATTCCATTCAAGGAGGCTGTGTCGCCTACGCGTTCAGGGCTGTCGCTATACAATTAAATTATATTAAAAAATAATACTAAAATATAAAAAAAAACATAAACATGTCATAGATTTATGCTTTTCCAAGATAAGTGTAAAATATTTTAATTAAATAATAAATATAAAGTCTTGGTGTCAACCCTGGGTGGTAGGCGATACATCATCTATGTAGGGTATCCCGTGGTATTTTTGCTACACTTTGATTCAGGACGCCATTGTGCACCAACAATGCGACCCGCTAATACATGTGCCTCAACCAATTTCTATTTGTAAATGAAGGCATATTTTAATGTATTTCATACATTTCCATTCATTCATTCATATATATTTTTTTCATTTTTTGATGATATTTGATATTGATATAATAAATTAATAATCATAATAAGTTAATTATTTAATTAGATGTTTTTTAAAAATTTAACAACAATTATTTTTTTTTTTTCTATATTCAACAATTAATTTATTATATATAAATAATGTCTGTATTTGTATCCGTGAATAATATTCAGTACAAATATGAATTAAAGTCCATTCATTGTGTTTGAGTTAAGTCTGAGTTACCATTCCATTGAGGTGGATGTATTTGAGTTTCATAAATCAATGCTCTTAAGAGCTGCTCTCATTGTGATGCTCCTGTCACCGCCTCTAATCCTTTATTACTTTTTCTTATACCTCTATTTATATAGTATATACATAACATTCAGATTAGATTAATATTTCTTATCTAGGTAAAAAAATTGATAGAAAAATAACACTAAACCTACCAAGTACTTCATATTGACTGTTCTTAAACTTTTGTAAAGTTACACATTTTCAAACGTTATAATATCGTTATCAAACTACATGACAATTCTTAGAATATGCATATAATATTGTCTTCACTCTTTACTTTTAGTTATTTCCATTATTAAATTCGTTATATAATAAAATAACTTTTAATTACCGTTCAATTTGACGGCGTGCGGTAGGAACAGATACAAGAATTGTCGGTAGGTTTAGTGTTAATATAATGTTATGTGAATCTTTATCGTAGTATTGTAAGTATACTACATGTCACACAAATCATCTGTTTGTCAAAATAATCACTTGACTCGATACAGCCGTCCTTTGTTGGTATCTTTTGTGATAATTCAATCACATTGTACTAACGAGTATGATTAATAATTACGACGTTACTTAATTATAATTAATGTATAAATTTCTTTATGTTTTATTGAATCACTTATACCCTCTTAATGGAGGCTCCTTAATTGTTATATTTGAATATTTCTCATTTATATTATGATGTGTTTATATATTATATCTTTAATACGTATATAAATTTGGATATTGTTTTCGATTTTGATAAATTCAAAAGAAGCTGTCTCTATGTACATTTCCATTCCATTTTGTTTTCTCATTGAAGTGTCCCCGAGACAGCATTTGTCTATGAATTAGTCTTAAAATAAATACTAATAAACAGGTCAGAGCTAGCGCGTCCCAAGTGATTCTTCATTCACTTCTAAAACAAAATACTTGGACTATTGTCACTGAAATCTCCCATTAATAGAAGCTTTCTTTACAAGGTGTTAGAAGTGAAAAAATGTAATGTATTGATCAAGACCTGGTAAGTTTTGCATAAATGTATTCTATGATAATTGCCCTTTGTCCTTTGTCCTTTGCGGAAGTGACGGCCGTCTCGTGACCGATAAGTGAGTCAGTAATTACCATCGACGCCTCGCCCGTCTCACAGCTATTAGGACCAATCTAATCTTGTTAATTTAATCCCGAGCTGCTCTGCCTACGCTCCAGGAAGTCGATCATCACCATTTTTAAGTATCGGTTTTATGATATGCCTGTATGTTTACTTAAAACAACAAAAAATATAAAAAAAACATACTTTATAATCAAAATTGACAATCTATCATAATTATACTATATATACAGAAATATTTATATATATATATATATATACATTTCTTATCATAATATATAGAGATAACATATACCTAAATGGTATATAAAATATTATAAGCTGAAGGAATTTGCATAAAGTTATCTGTGTAATTACATCTTTAGTTTTTTTCACCTTCATATAAATTATCCATTATTATTAAAGTTATTAATTCAACACCTGGACGTGTGTCATGTCCTGTAATGTGATCTTGATCTGTGGGAATGAATATCATTTGTCCACTTGATGGTATTCATTTGTAAGGCGCAGAAATTATTAATTTCATCAATTTATAGCGCTTTAATAGTTAGTACAAGGGTTCGTTTTTGTTGCAATTACAATTTACCTAGACGAGGATCTAAAAATAAATAAATAAAAATATAATTATTTTTGAGGCCTTTCATTGGTCAAATCCATTTGTTTTTCTCAATCAAAGAATGTATTTATAAAAATAACACACACAATTATATGTAACAGGAAGGGGTACCCAATTTCCTTTCCACAGGAACCTTTTGTGGTCCTAAGTGCCTCGTATTTACCATACAATGAAACATCGAATTGATCTGATGATCTGTGCTTAAATCTCCAAAAGAATGCAGTCTTTAGACAAGACGAAATATTATTTACAAAAAATCATATAAAATTATTTTTAATGATCTTGAAAACGGAATAAATGTACAAAATATAAATGTAACAACACGATAAAATGACGCATGTTAACTCGTGTGTATTACCTTAAGACAGACAGTCCAGACATGTCATGACATACAGATTGTCTTAAGACAATTAAGTCGCACGTCTACACTGAATAAGATATATTGTTATCATTATATTTGCATATGTTAACGCGTGTAAATTTTGTGGGTGGAGCCGGCATTGTCTTGATAGACGATGACTCACATTTTTTTTATCTCATAAAACAAACCAAGTTATCGATTTAGTTACAATCGGTGGGTTTTTTTATATTTTTAATTGCGTGTTCTGAGATTAAGAATACTTAAATTGATTTCCGTTGATATACTTTTGTATTTTTGAGAAATTTATTTTCGATTGAATTTATTGTTTCTTTTTTAAAAATTACAAAATTAAGTTTCCACTCAAAATTAAAACAAATAATTGAAACTCAATACAAAAAAAACAGAAAGCAAAACTTTGAAACAGTTAAAATATTATAGAGCCTATGACAATTTACGCAAAGTTTACTTATTATTACTAACTTATATGTTGAGTATATCTAAACTTTTAAATTGTTTATTATAATTATTACACACACACACACAAAAACACATTTTTTGCATAATCATTTCTACAACGAGGTACAAAAAATAATGATCGATTTCTTGAACTAAGACGTGGACATTCAAATAAAATTTTACTAAGGAGGCTTTTAGAATCAACAAGATTATGGACAAATTTGTAAAGAATTGATCTCTCAAACCTCTACGTATACTCAATGGGGTAACACTACCAAGAAGTTTACTCTCTGAGTGGTCGGAACGGGCATCTCTGAAGCAAAAATGTTTTAAAAATTGTGAGTAAATTTTTATATTATTTATATATTTTTATAGAACGGGCTCCAAACCGTAGAACCATATTCCAATCTTTGAATATTACAGTATGTTTGTACATAATTAACTTAAATAATTAAGTTTCCTTTAACTCTATTTTAAATTGTCGTTTAAACTAGTTAAATTTACATTGCAGCAAATTTCTTAAATTATATTTTTTAAATTTTTTACTCTTTTTTTACCAATATCCCTTAGCAGATAATATTAGAGCATTGCCTACAACTATTTATATATTTCTTTATTTATATAATTTTGTAGGTTTTAGGGTACTGTAATCTAAACTAATGAATACCAGTGCCAGTCGACCCGTGGGGTCGGTGGTGTTGGTACACTTTAACAACAATTATAATGATTACATAACAACACTTTTTACATAATTCTAATAAATTTATTTCATATCTTTCACAAATTTTAAAGATGTTTTAAGATCCCTTTTTAAATGACAATTGTATGTTATTATTTGCATCTGTAATTGAGAACTGGATAACATTAGTAACATTTGGATAACACAAAAATACAAACGATATTTTGATAAATATATTAATTACAGTAGCTTCGAGATCTTCAATATATGTCCTATAATTAAATATAAGTAAAAAGTGACCTTAAGTGGCGATCAAAGCAGAGCACTTATTATCGGCCATCGGTTAAGCAATCTTTAGTTATAAAACTAATCGAGAACATCCCACCAATCGTATATATCATACAACAGACCTATTAAAATCGAATTACATGGAACAGAGCAAACATACGACACTGTTAAGACATAATTGTCTTAAAATACATTGCAGGAATTAATATTAATTTATCCTAATTACATTTTCTGGATATGGGAACCAAGTTTCATATTAAATAATAGAAAAAAAAAAGCTTTAAAACCATCTCAATTTGTTCTAACATTTGACCTTCGATTTTTCAAATATATTGATGTAGCAATGGAACCTTATATGCACCAGCAAACGTTAAAATTATAGAAATATATTCAATTTCATTATTAAGGTACAGGGAATCACGAATGATGAATACAGAGATCATTTTTGCATCCAATTATTTAACACTAAACCTACCGACAATTCTTGTATAACTGTTCCTACCGCACACGGTCAAATTGACCGGTAATTAAAAGTTATTTTATTATATAACGCATTTAATAATGGAAATAACTTAAAGTAAAGTATGTAGAAAATATTATATGCATATTCTAAGAATTGTCATGTAGTTTGATAACGATATTATAACGTTTAAAAATGTGTAAGTTTTACAAAAGTTTAAGAACGGTCAATTTGACCGGTACTTGGTAGGTTTAGTGTTAATTTATCAACCTAAATATTGCTTTTTTTTTCCATATTCTGTTAAAGGTTGTAGTTGATCCATACCAAATAGATCATATTAAAGTCCAATCCTGTCTGGTCTGTCTCAAGTCTGCGTCACTCCCGCCTTAACTAAATCTATACCCCGTAATTTCCTTTACCGCTGCTCCACAGATAGCTTCGATTGAAGACGTTTAAATTCTTATATAATCATAATTTTTCACTTCACTACGTTTAATATGACTTCCTTCATTCAATAATAACCATCGTCAACTTATATATATATTACTTGGTTATATATGTGTATATACATGTATCTATGATAATATTTAGCTTGCATTTTGTGTGTTGCGCAGGAGTTGAAGACGTGCAGCGAGACGAGTAGCGACATCTAGAGATGGATAGCGTAGTAGCTTTTCTTATTTCATATATTTAATTTATTTTTGTTTATTTATTGATTGTAGAGATATTTATAAATAAAATAATTATTATTTTAGCGTAACCTACTTATTTTATTATTAAAATTTAAAGAAATAAGAATGTTTTAATAAGACATTTTTTATACATTTTAAATATATTATTTCAAGTCAAAGTTTAAATTTAGTTTGTTAAGTGTCATGCAAATGCATACATTAGGTACACTTATGACACTTTACACCGGGTGGATCAATGGAGGCCCATCAATGCAAGAAGTCGCATAATTCCATGGTTCGAAGCATTCCCAGCTATGGTATATACTTAGTACTAAGAAATGACGATATTAAATAACATAATCAAGATCACCATTAAGGAGTCAGCGACATCAGGGATCACGGAGTCGTGAGTCATTGTAATAAAACATTTTTGAATATTTGTTGCTCCCACGTCCAAAGTAATAAAGATAATTTTAATACGCCGCCGGTCGCACGCGCTGCAATCGCAAACTCGGAGTCATGACGAGATAGAAATCATGCGCGAGCGCAGAACAGGTTCCGCGCTATCAGATCGATCGTGTGGGCGTGGCTGACCCATCTGTATATCCATCTCGCTCCTCTCACACCACATATACAGGTTTGGAGCGAGACGGACGTAAGTCTCGCTTGATTGATTAAATTATTCCCATGTTTCTCGGAACGGTTGACAACATGTTATGGCATACATGCGAAATTAAGTTTTATATGTCTTTTATTTTTAATAATTATAAGCAATGCCGGCTTCTGTTTGTTAATCGTTTGTTAACAGCCATTTTAATATAATATATTTATATCATTGTAACATTTCGCGTTAAACAGATATCTTAGATACCTAAAGATTTATTATATATATAAGAAGTTTAATAATTTAATTAAATAATTTACTAAATGTAATTTCCTTTTATCAAGTATTTATTTCATTAAAATAAAAAAGAGTAGATTATTTTATTGTAACGTGTATAAACTGATCGTTACTAAGATTCGTACAGAAACTAAACCTATAACTATAACTATATATATATATATATATATTTCAACTTACTAGTTAATAAATAAATATTAAACTGTGATTTAAAGATGATTTATAAGAGAATTTATTGAGTATTCATTGGAGTGCAATTGGAAAATGAGACAAATTTCAAATACTAAAATATGATAGAGATATACATATACTAGCTGTGCACGCGACTTCATTCGCGTGTAATCTCTTTTAATAAAAGTAGCCTTATAATATTAGCTATCTTCCAGTGAAAATCTTATTAGAATCGGTTTAGCCGTTTTAGAGATTAGCCGAATATTATATGCATAATAAAAAGCTGTTACTTTGTTACAAACGGACACTTCAATTTTATTTATATATATAGATTAATTAATAGCTCATTGCTTAGTTTAGTTATCTATAATTAAAGTTATTATTAGGAGACGCCATTGAAGAGATTAGTTACGTTTGATTCTGATATGGTGTAGTAATTTTTATCACCACATGTGAAGTTCGGTTTAATGAGGCGGTGCGTCTAGTCGTACGGTTCCCTCGGATGCCGTAAAAACTGCGAGCGATTCCGTTTTTATCTGAAATACTGAATCATTTGACATGGTATTTTAATTTTATATATGTATTTTTGTTTATTTTATTGTGTCTTATCTATTAAATAAGGAGAACACTCTGATTTATTGAGTAGTTATACAAAATTTTAAAATGTATTTTATGAATAAATATTTGTATGAAATTTAATCTAATTTGGAGAATTTATTATGCCTTACCTGAGAAATAGATAAAAAAATGAATATGCCGCATCCAAATAAAAAGTGGAGCACACATCATTCACCCCCCACCTTTAATTGCTGTCATCTTGATACGGGGGTTATATCGAGCGGCAAAATGGGTTTTTCGCGGTAAAAGCAACTTTGTACTCCTCCATTATCGGATTTACCAGATACTAACGAAATATTCAGCTTTTGTGAGCCTCGGTTCTGTAGTTTTATACATTTGTAATTGTATGAATGTATGTGAAGTATTATTGCAAATAGTCATGTCTAAACATGTTAAGATTATATAAATCCTAGAGGTCAGAAAGTCTTCTGAATTTGATGATTTTTTCATCCTATAATTATTGAAATTAGTAATAACTTTTGCTATGTATAAATTTTGCAGTCAAAAAATATAGAGCTTTAACGAAAGCTTCGATGAAACACATACAACACTTACTTACTTTCTTACTCACTTACTTACTACACTTACAACAGTAATAATAAGATAATACAATAAATTCCTATAAAAGTAAAATTATATTTATTTATTAATACGTTCCGCAATTAAAATATTTTTTGTCGGTCGTGACGCCTCCGAGTTATGGCTAGGATGTTTCTCAAAAACATCAAAATAATTATACACCGTAAACGAATAATGATTGAAAGGTCTACAGTTCGGTTCCAGAGTAGGTACAGACAGAGGGTTGTTGTTATATATATATATAATAATATTATCTATATTATATAAATTGATACAAAATACAAAAAAAAAAATTAATTAAATTAAAAATGCTTTTTGCTTTAAGGGTAAAATAATATTAATCAGTTTAAAGTGAAGAGCTTTTTTTATGTCATAAATTATCAAGAAATATATATATATATATATATATAAAGTGTACGTTTGTATATCTGTATCTACTCTACATTAAACCAAGAGATGGCCCGGAGCATTTCATCTGAGTTGTATGAACTGACGGCTTGTCGAACAAATTCCGTCTTGTATGCTATTAAAAGGTATTTAAGCTGCGACAACCAACATATCGATCGTACGGATTAAACTAACATCACCTCTCCCACATTGTGTTAAAGTTCATTTAAACAGCAAAATGAAATTTGCACAAAATTTCACATAATTGACTTATACTTGTAGTTATTTATACCATTCTCAATCTTATTCCCTTAACGTAAGACGTTTTTGGTTGATTGTCAAATATTTCAGAAATACATCTGAATGAATGACTATTATTTGGAAGAAAGGCCGATTTGGATTAATGAATTAACCACCGGTTTATGGAATGTACTTCGATCATTACGAAAGACACACAAACACATAATATATATATATATATGTATGTATCTATTTGTAGTAAGCAAAGCCAGATTGAATCATGTGTTAAAATAAAACTAAACGGAAGGTGGATTAAACCCCAATTCTCAATTTAATCTCCAGGGTATGCTTACATATTCAGTTTTAGATCATACACCAATGCCTCCACACTACAGGTGGCAGTGCCTTCAATGCGATTGCATTTCGTGTTTAAACACACCAGTCACTTGCCTATCCACTAATCACTTGGCAATGCAGTAAAAGAAGAGAAAGAGTTTGTCCATATTCATGAATAAAACAATGAAGTGAATGTTTCCATGCAAAAATTGTCATATTGTGAAGAACATAATAAAAAATAGACATACAATAACATATAAAAGATTCAAAATAAAATTTATAACGTATTGAGAAATGACATTGTGAAAGCAATTGATCGAAATGGAGAGTACAATTATTTAATTTCATCTGCTTTGAGACTTTGTAATCAAGAATAATTGTTATATAAAATCAGAGAGACAAGCAAGTCGTTCAAATGAAGCACGAAGCTACTTCATCCAATCTCTCAGGAATAGCGCGGTGACAGAATTATCTTCAACTGAAATTGTTCGATTGTCCTGAAGCACTGAAAGGATTTGCCATCCATTATTAAACAACGCTCGGATTAAATTGTCTTTGATTTAAAATTGAATAATTTGATATATTAGACAAGTAGACTGAAAGAATTAGATTTAACGTGATTGGCATTATTACAAAGATTATTTTATAATCAGATGTTAGACACATAGAATAGAGAGAGAAGAGATAGACAAGTTATCTTCTATTGCATTCACACAGAATCAGAAACATATGTTAATTGAATTTTCATTTCGTTCAGTTGACATTTTTTTGGTGTCATCTCAATAGTTTGAGAAATAAATCATGAAAAATATAATGCAATTTGTTGCAAATTATGGTTATACAATTCCTGTGAAGAATTCAATGCATAATGGTTTGATGCAATCTACTGGGATGCAAAAGCGATAGGTATTAACATGATAGATGAGAAGAGAAAGAAGAAAAGGAGCTGAAGGAAAGAAGGGAAAGAGATCGTCGCTTCGGTATCCTCATTCACCTCATTATTATATTATGATAACTTCAAAGCTAATATTCTGGGAGATGATAGTATTGCTATAGTTTAGATATGATACTGCAGTCTATTTAAAGATAAGCTTTAACAATCTAATTCCATATTTCATTAATGGCTCATTGTATTATTTCTTCCATCCCTTTGTACTTACAATAAAAACTTTCCTGATCTATTAACGCACAATCTTCAACGTAGTTAACACTAAACCTATCGACAATTCTTGTATACCTATTGCTACCGGTAATTAAAAGTTATTTTATTATATAACGCAGGTAATCATGGAAGTAACTAAAAGTAAAGAGTGAAAAAAATATTATATGCATATTCTAAGAATTGTCGTGTAGTTTGATAACGATATTATAACGTTTAAAAATGTGTAAGTTTTACAAAAGTTTAAGAACGGTCAATTTGACCGATACTTGGTAAGTTAGCGTTAAGATAGAAATGAAGTATGGATGGATCAGCTATGTATAATACAAACAATTAAAATGAATTTATTGAAAAATTAACCCAAAATTTTGGTTTCTGTATATAGTATATTGCGGATATTTTTCTTTCAAAGGTTCCTTACATTTTTTTCTCTTACAAGTGGCAATAGTTCTAAAACTTTAGCTATGTAAGCGTTGGAACATTAATTGCTCTTAAAGTGATGAAGCGTGATGTATCAAATTTGAGCTGGAAATTATTACATTTTACGTAATATAAAACACAGCGTTGATTACTTTTCATTAAAAAAAAAAACACAAAGCAACATTTTCTTACCGCAAAAAAGTTTTTCACAGGGTGGGGCATTTTTCCCTTTACCCTTGCTGGCCGCATAAAAAAGTTACCGGAGCCGCCTCAGAGCGACCGACAAAGAGTTTTTTTTGTATTGTATTTGATATCAACATCGTTAGCGGTTGAAATTTTCAGAATGTCCTAAATAATTTGCGTATTTTTTTTTTCGGGAGTCCTGTTTTAAGTGGATGTTTAAAGTTTCTTTCGGATTGTTCCGTTTGAATGCTCGCTTAAAGCCTTATTATGTTTGTTAAAAATGTTACTGATAAAGATTGTGGTCTAAGAGCCGCTTAAGCTTTGGACTCTTTTTGTTTTTATTTATTTATAGCTCCAAGTATCTATTTTTATAAAGATTTAATTATTAATTAATTTATAATTAGCTGCGAGTGGAATTGACATGTTTTATATCAGCAATGATTCAAAAAACTATAAAATATTGTCGCCATATTTAACATAATTTAATAAAGTTAAATTAGATATTAAATTCATGTATGTTTGTTCATCGATATAAATATATAATAAACAATAATGTAGTGAGGTCAGTCGTATGATGTTAATATGATATTCAAGACAAAGTATATTTACTATTATTAATTATTACTATTTCTATACAAATAGAGACATCCACTGTAGGTACTCGTAATCGGATAATTATTCAACATTAGGACGTGGATACACTGGGACAGAGTGACAATTTGTTTATTTATATTTCATTTTTAAACATCGTTTAAATTGTACAAAAAATGAAAGATGCTTATACATTGTACAATAATATATAAAAAAAATAAACAAAAATTATAAAAAACATTTTTTTTTTAAATATTAAAGTACCTATAATATAATATTTTTTTTTATTTTTATTTAAATTTAATTTTTTAATATCGTTAATACAAAATGCCTATACATTGTATAATAAGAGCGATATAAAAAATTTATTATACCCAAAAATTTTTCTTTTAAAAAAAAAAATAACAATTTGTATTTATTATACGATAGACCGAAATAAAAAAATATATTATATAAAAAAAATATTTTTTTCAAAAAGAAAAAAGCAGTCCTCAGTGCGCCCCCCGCCTTACCGTGTTGTATTACAACGCACAGCCGAACAGTGCTCGGACCGCACAAAGGACCACCCTAATTTGAATATCTTACGGCCGTCCGAGCAAAAAATATCACCAATAAATATCTCCTCGATCCGATGGTTGCCACGCATTCATTATTATTATAATTACTTAATTATATTAATAATAATAAGAGTCGTATAATGAGTTACATGTAAATAAATATAATTGAAGCGTCTATTTGTTTCCAAATTAACAACTTTTTACATATATAAAAATATATTGGAACTTACTTGAAAAAAATATATATTATCTGTATTTTTGGCCCGCTAATCTGTAAAACGACTGAACCGATTTTAACTGGACTTTTACGTGCGGATAGCTGATGTTATAAAGAACTATTTAAAAATATATTCCACGAACGCAATCATGGGCAAAGCTAGTCGTTGATATGATTAAAGAAATTTCGTAAGACGTAAGAAATAAGAAACGATCCTTACAAAGGTCTTGAAGAATTAAATATCGCTAGACGATTATTATAAAAGTAATTAACTGATAAGGTTATCAAAAATTTAAATATTTCCAAAAAAATTTAATGTAATTATCTGTATTAATAAATAGTTTCGGCAGCTGCAGCCCTGTGATTATAACAAACAATACGATGGAGACAAATATGAAAATAACTTGCGGGTATCGGCATCGTACAACTCATTTGCCTACCGTTGGCTGTACACCCTACAACACGAGTTGCCACATAATACCAAAATACAAACAATCAAAACTATACCTTTTATTAAATATGCAATTTGATATAATTAATTGATATTTTATTTTTTTGGTATGCATGTTAATACGATGGGATCAAAACTTGTCACCCCCACCGTACACCGGTTTAATACAATAAACAATCAGTTTGTCTTTTTGTTCGTTCGATATCGGTAGCCCGTATACCTTACCATACACGGATACCTTATTGATTTTTAATACAAGAAATGTATCAACACAAACTTATTTGATTCTATGTTATAACATTCTTAATATCCATTCCCGGATCGTGATCTCCGCGAACTTTGATCGACATTTTAAAAAGGTAACATCGCCATTTTAATTAAATGGCCGACCCATCACCATCATACAACAAAACTATTGAAAAATCAAAAATTTAAACTCAAATTATAATTGGCCGTTTCGTTTCCCTTATTTTAGTTAATCTATAATTGATAAACCACCCTAGCTGTATACGGATAGTGTTCACAATCGATCCGTGGATATAAAAGATAAGGCTCGTGTACACTGTATAATATTTATAAGACGTGTATCAAAACCGAAGAGCCGACGTCTTCCAGGCCGATGACGTTTGACGTCCTGACATCCCCTTTAGCGTGTGGTACAAGTGGGAAATACGAGCGATTAATACAATATAACAACTCAATATATATAAAATTATAATGATAAGAAAGGAAATTTACTAATTTATATTAAACGTAAGTATTAAATACAATATTTTGTAACTTGCACCAAACAATAAGTATAGCAACTCGATGAGCAAATAAAACACGAGGTAACTTGTATCGTGAGCTTTGAATAAGTTAGTTCAATATCAAAATTGTTTAACATAAATAGCATATTATAAAGATATACATACATACATCTTTATATGACTGCAAAATAATAACATATTACAATAATAATTGACACTAAGTATTTTAAGTAGAATTCACTTTAAGAATAAGTTATTGTAATAAGAATATGATTTGAACTACCTTTTCTTTATCATATTTATTATACTCTTTTGTTTTATCAAATGCAATAAAGTGCTTCTATCTATCTATCTATCTATCTATCTATCCATCTATCTATCTATCTATCTATCTATCTATCTATCTATCTATCTATCTATATGTCTATCTATCTATCTATCTATCTATCTATCTATCTATATGTCTATCTATCTATCTATCTATCTATCTATATGTCTGTTTATCTATCTATCTATCTATCTATCTATCTATATTTGAGATTTTTATGATATAGTAATTCCTAGATGAGTATTTAAAGTTAAAAGCCGTGCATCATCACACACCGCTGGCTCACATACATTCATCCTTCAATGGATAACAATAAAAAGATTTATAAAATAACCCGCTGAGATAAACCCCTGTCAATCGCCCTTCAACCTTCCACAGTGTGGACGTGGCTTTACATGTATATCCAACACAATTTCTACTTTATTTTCATACATTTAAAGAACATTTTTACTTGTGTTTAATAACTCCAATGTTTCTATAGAAATAGATAAAAAATATATCAAATTTTTTTTTTGGTTAAAATAAAAAATTGAAGACTTTTTGCGCAAAATCGATTACTTGCGGTGTCTTGATATTTTTTTGTTGATTGTTGACGATTTCTCGGGTATCAGAGTAAATATAATCAACTTGATATCTCCAAACTTATCAAAGCCTTTCTCGTTCATTCATGGTAATTTTTTCGTGTTTTTTTTTATATTATAAAAAAAATGATACGTTATCCAGATTAAATTGTAATTATAAAAATATAAAAACTAATTAATTAAACAAATTGCGTATTATTAAATAACATTTAAGATTTAATTAAAGATTAATTTAATGCACAAAAATTAAGTTCTTATCATCTAAATATATATATTTATATATATTATTTGACAATTGGTAACCGCCATCTTTATCAATAAATACTGTGACAGACATAAAGACAAATTAATTATAACAAACAAAACGTAAAATATTACTTAGTATTTAACTTTGCACTAATTTGAACTAAATATAGTAATTAATATGTTAAATTATTATTTATTTTATTAATTGAATTATTATTCGCATATTAGTATAAGTATAAATTTGATAGACCAAAAATATATTAACACTAAACCTACCGACAATTCTTGTATACCTGTTCCTACCGCACGCCGTCGAATTGACCGGTAATTAAAAGTTATTTTATAATATAACACAGGTAATAATGGAAATAACTAAAAGTAAAGAGTGTATAAAACATTATATGCATATTCTAAGTATTGTCATGTAGTTTGATAACGATATTATAACGTTTAAAAATGTGTAAGTTTTACTAAAGTTTAAGAACGGCCAATTTGACCGGTACTTGGTAGGTTTAGTGTTAAGTCAATACTGCGATAGGTGTTATGAGAAGAAATATATTAATGACTGTGCTGTGCACTCGACTTTGTTCGTGGATTATGTTTTTTTTAATAAAAGTAGCCTAAGTTACTCATTCTAATATGAACTATCCACCGGTAAAAGTACCGCTAAAATCGGTTCAGCCGGACCAAACAGGCAACGATTTTTTTATGTAAGCACCGAAAATTATTTAATACGCATTTATATGTATGTTTGGTACATATAAATGCGTGTTACATACTGAACCTAACATTTCTACGGACCTCTAAATCAATGTGTTTGATCCGTTCTGTCAAACGTCACGGTGCACAGCTGGAGGTCTGTTTTTGGGTTTACGAAAACCATATCATCAATTTTTTTTCTAATCGTTTAAGTGTGGATTTGCTTAATCTGGACCGGGAATCGTATTTTTATCCCGAGGCGATATATTTGTTATTTTACATAGAATTTAGTTTAAAATTTAATTTATAAATATTAAAAATATTATATCAAACATAAAGACGTTACTCCATTGTTAAAAACACTTACCGAGTGATGTACTATAGTTGTATACCGCGGCGTCGTCTGCTATCGTTCCAGCAATTTTTGATATTAAAATCTTCAATAATACCTAATGGATGTCCCGGATCGAGTCAAAAGTACTCGTATTGAGTGCGCCCTTCACAATTCATTTTTTTTAATATCCTTCTTTGTATTCCGTCCTTTTGTCTCATTTGAGTATTTGATGTCTCCCCATTCTCTGTAGTGTCATAATTATGTAATTTTTAGGGGATGAAATTGATATTTCGAATGTCTAATGGGTTTTCAGACTGGAAAAGATATCTCTTAAGATGTCCATATCTTTATTGTTTCCTCGGGTTATATTGTAACAATTGTTTGACTGTGAGTATGTCTATAAACTTATTTTAATTATATTGTATCCTTTAACCCACCATGCTGCGTATATACGACATAGCGTGTTAGAAAATCTAAATGTGTAAACATTGAAGTGAAGTTATATATAGAACAGTTCGTTTTTAGTAGTCCTCCACGCGAGAAAAGTCACAGGAAAGCTAGTTAATACAATCCACTGTTAAATCCGAAATGTATTTTCATATGTCACAGTCATATCATAAAGCTTTATTCTGACAATAATCATAAACAATGTATGAAATAACCGACGCGTTATTAGAAAATAAACGATCACTTTATTGGAAATGAAAACCACGGATCCAATATGGGGGTCGTAAACAAATTACTCGTGAAACCAGTACTTTGTAACCCCCAAACCTAAACCCCTAAACGCTATAAAAATACACACACAAATACTCCACGCGAGTGAAATGCGAGACCGTAATAAAGAAACGCGATAAACCTACCAAAAAATGTCCGGCCATGAATTCATCGGTATGACATTTGGGGCTTCGAACGATCGCGGTTATAGCTCAGAAAATTTTCCTCCAGACATATTTCCTTCTTATAGTTTTATGAGATCGCCCCATCTTTTATTGGTGGTGGAATCTTTTGGATCCTATTACGCCCGTTTTTGTCCATTCCCCGGGGCCATTGTCTCCAGTCATAATTGTAATGTCATTATCTCGACCTGATTTACATGAAAACATTCGGATTATAGATAAAATATTGCATTAAATTTGGATTTTTCCATTTCTCTACTTCCAAATATAATAAAATATAAATTTGAAATTATGTTTTTGAAATCTTCAGTTTTCTCAAATTAAAATAAAGTGACAATTATTTGTTTATAAATAATTGTTGATTAAATATAATGTTTTATGTTCCATCACAAGAAGAAAATTGTAGTTATTTTATAAAGTAAATCACAAGCGTATTTGTTATAAGCGAAACACAGTTTAGCAAGGTAGGGGGCAGACCGACCGATACGTTTTGTCGCTTCGCAAACCGCGGTCACGGAGCTCCGACGTAGACCTAACAATGCACAGACACGACAGTCATTCAGAAAAATATATATAATAAGTGTTACCAAAGATGACCAATTAAATAATCTCTAAAATGGAGAACGATGAAAATAAATACATCTAATATTAAGTGGTATAAATGTATATTGAAGTACCATATTTAATTTGATAGTTGAAACCTTTTAAACGGTAAGTAAAAAAAGGAAAGAACCTAAGATGACGTCTGCTAGCTAGAATATAACAAAAGACATTAAAAATGTTAATCAAAAGTAGCCGAAGCCCGCTCTAAGTAGTCTCTTGTTCCCAGCTCCGTGCACTATCCGTGTGGCTGGCCGAAATTTAGATGTCACGAATGCAACGCTTTCCTACCTAATGCGCGCCGTACGCAATAGTTGTTTGTTACTGACTGCATGCGGTAGGCACAAGATTGAAGATAGCGCACGAATTATACGGTCTTCTGTGTGCACGCGGCCTAATGGCTTTTGGAGTGTAAATCTTCTCAAATGCTAAGCTAAATCCGTTTTAATTATCGCCCTTGATTGTAACGTCTAGATATCTGTGATTGGATTTAACTTATCCAGAACTATACTAATTTTAAGGTAAAAATGTTATTCTCAAGTTTTAGTGCGTTTATTCTTATAACCTAAGTGTTTATTGTATCACACATATACATCACAAATCGAAACACATTTCTATGTGTTCCGATTACCCTGAAGTTAGATTTATCAGTTGACCCCAACGAGCAATCCTTACAATTCAACCAAAATCGAAAGCACGACCAATAACAACGTCAAAGCGACAAACGACTCCAACAACTGGATTGTCGCGATCGTTACACCCCCACAATTAGTTCCATGTTCAATATGAAATACAGCTCCATCGACCAAGACACACACATCCACCTGGACTTACAGGTGTGGATCCGTTACAACCAGATTTGGAGGATTTAAAACAAATATTGTGATTTTATGACATTGTGAAATATTTCACGCCAGGTATATTATTTTACGAAATAATTTATTCTCTTTCCATCAAATATCGTGTGATAAACTGAAAATAACACCAGTATTTAAATATAATTTTTGATTATAAAATCTTAAATTATAATATTTTGATTACCTGTCTTTTATATCAGCCGTGTGTATCGACGATAGTTACCCTTTAACATATGCCAAATCCATGGTCGAACCATTTTGCATTCGACTGCCGACTCCCTTTTGGATGACGTCAATATCCATCCTTCGTGTTGTTCTAAAACGTTCTTAATCCACCCTCCACTACCACTGCAAAATGAACCACACCCCCCAAATACTAAGATCCACTTCCGACTGTCGATGATGATATTATAATCCAAACACGAGTAGTGTCACAGATTCGCCGTCACCATAACTGATATATAGTTTCACCTTCATTGAATCCGTGATAAATTGATACGTACGGGGGAAGATTATTCAATAACAAGTGTGGCTGGTTGATCACACGTCATTTGTAGGCTTTGTATCTGCTGCCTTATGGTGTATTCAGAATTGGAATATGTAATTGCGTTTTATGGCCCTCCCGGTAATCAATTCATTTGTATTAGACGGTGTGACATCGTCTATTAGCAAATATGACATGTTTAATACTATTATTGTTAACGAATTACACAAAATTACACGAATATTTAAATGAATAAAAGATTGAAATGGACAGATATTTTATATTTATATAAAAAATAAAATTGCAAGATCTTATAAGAATCTTATTCGATATATGTTTGTATAAGACTTCATTATATAGATATAAAAATGGCGAATAATATTGAAAACTAACAACCCCACAGCCGCGTCAACACTGATTGATTTATCGCCGCTGTCTGTCCGTGCTTTGTACTACACGATGCCATTTCCCTGTGTCGCATCTAATTGCGACAATAATTCATGTCTAATAATAATCTTGCTATTATCGGATTGCATAACCAGGTGATGGCCATTGTTTCATTTGCTTGTTTTCGATGTCGCATCAAATATTTTGGTATCTAATAACATATTAATGTGTCTGTCTGAATACTGTTATATCTCCAAACATTGATATTATCCATAATTCATATAAATCACATAAATTAGTAGTCCATTAAACCGCCAATTATATTCAACAGATATCAGCCGGTCAATCCGTACGTGACTGCAAAATAATTCATGAAATCAATCCATTACCAAATATTTTGTTTTGTCTCGTCTATTTGAATGATGAAACCAATGATGGCTTATTGATTATCTTGATCCGGATGTAATGGGGATGATTAATTACATGGAACTGTCAAAGGGATTGTCATTAGTTGGTTATGAATGACATTGTCACATCCCCGCTTCCAGGCATTGCTATCCGATTAAACGACTGTTAAACCTTATGTAACGTGAAGGTAAATTTATATTTATGCATATAACTATTTTATTTTGAACTTCTTGACTGTTTATTTAACCAGTGATTATACAAGTAATAATTATCGCAATGATATTTGACACGGTCGGTTCGTGGATCAACAATGTCTTATTAGACTGCAGATGTACATCCACATCCACCTATGAACCTACTAAATCTTGGCTCATTGTAACATCTCTCTAATGTGATCTGCATATGTTCATTACTGGTGGACACTTTTACACCAACGATACGGTATCATGAACTTTACATCATATGTATGTAAAATACAACAATCCTGTGATTGATTTTCAACGACACGAGATACAAGACAGTCTGCTGTGTCGTGTCGGCCCCGTGTCGGACCCGTGTCGTCTCGCATGCTATAATTTCAGTACAATCGTGCTTCTAATATTGAAATAGTGATTTATCGCGCAATAAATCCGTTGAGTGTCCGTCCGACAAACGTCGGATAATCGCATGACGGACACCTCCTGTGCACCTTTAGTTTGATAAGTTGGTTGGCTTGGATGAACGTTTGGATGAACATTTGGATGGACATTTGGATGGAATGTAGAGTTTTGAAATGTATATATTATTATGTTGGTTGAAATATTAGAGTTTAGTGAAAATACGTATTTGTGAAAAGTAATTTTATTTTATTCTTTTTTAATGAAAATATAAACAGATTATATTAATTATGAAAGTACAATTTGTCAATACAAAATTCGATATTACCGGACTGTGCAAACCGCACTATTTGTGTCACAGCCGGCCCTGACCAATCACCGTGGGCAATTACATCTGCAATCTTTGCTCATACTACATTACACCAGCTTTTGGAAATTATATCCTATCACCTGGATATAAGGTTGTATTTAGATGAGTATTAAATACACAGTACAGTAATGGAAGGTATTTGACCTTGATTTATGCATTTGTTCGATGAATTATTTCCGAGCGAGTGTCGTCAACTCTCACTTTGATAAAGTCGTAAAATTATGTTCATTTGTATTTATGTTTGAGCTTTTAGTAGCATATATTATAATGGCTGGAACATACCATTGTAAAGACATATATATATAAATTGTCAATATATATATATATATATATGTTAGTAAGCAAGTGGTGATATAAATAAAGGCGTGCACTCAAGTTCCAGACATAAGGATTTATTGCTTGATTACAATACTCGCTCAGCCGCCGGGTTCGCTTGCTCTTATCTTTGACACGGCCGATAATATGTCGCTATATCGTGACTTAGTGTGCGTATTATTTAGAGTACCTATTACGGAACCACTCGGTTATATATAGAATGATATATGTGTACTTTATTTCGTAGTGTCATCCAAAAGTTAGTTGAAATTAATTAATTTTATCAATTATGTCACAAAATTCCCAAAATATTCTATTTTAATGAGTAAAAGTTTAGTTTGATTTTTTTATAATACGTAAATTAGGTAATTCCCCAAAATTTTGTTTTCTTCCAAAATCTATATTTATATGCTACTTGAAGTAGCTAACTAACTTTAAATGATACTCTCGCTTCTTAAGCTTATTGATCAGTATTTAGGAGCAGTGTGGGTAGTTAATAATAAGATATTTTGATATGATTTCACTTTATTTGAGTTAACCTTACTGTTGAAGAAAGAATGATATTGTGTGTGAAAAAAAATTAAAAATTTTAGTGCTTTGGGAAAATGTTTTTAGTCTAGAAGGTGTGCGTAAAAGAAGAGTTTAAAAAGTCCTAGTTCTAGATAAATCATAGTCGTCATAGAGCTACTGCTGATGATGCTCAAATACTGGGGTAGTGTAAAATCAATCCTAAGTGGTACGAGACATCGAAGATCAGTTACAGGAAATGGTAACACCAGTTTCTGTAACCACTATCAGACGATCCCTGCATGATGTTAATTTTAACATCGATCCTTAAAAACAAAGGTTGGAGTTTTTCAACAAGTATTTGGATAAGCCAAATGATTTTTGGAAAAGGGTATTCTCTTGAAATTGATGATGATGATTATGAAAAGATGATGATGTTGAATCGAAGTTCGAACTATTTGGAAATAGATGTCGGCATACTGTCGCACAATGAAAACTCTTATCACAAATACTTGCAGGCAACTGTAAAACATGATGGGAGTGTGATGATTTGGGGTTTTCTTTCCATCGTATGGACCAACTGTAATTAATTGAAGGCAGAAGGCAGATTGTAATATTCTTAGACAATTTAAAATATTCTGAAACAACGGGGTTAGGTTGGAATTTCAGGATTCAATAAAACAACGTTCTGATGCACAGCAAGGATGACTGACCGACTTTCTGGAATGTCCTTCAATGCCATCCTTAACCCCATTGAACATGTGTGATGAGTTAGGCCATAGCTACCCTGTTTTCATAAGACGCAGGTATTTATTTAAAAATATATCCTAAAACACGACTATACAGATTAAAATATTACAAAATTTAGCAGAATCAATGCATACTTAAGCACTACAGAGTAGGTAGAACAAAATATTTAAGACTATCGCAGATTTTCCTTTAATTTTTTAACAATTTCAACTAACTTGGTATCATTTTTCATTTTCATTACATTTGTATAAGTTCTTGAAGTCAATTTTTTTAAATTTCAAATGACTTTTGGTTTTACGAGTCGAATTTTCGATGCAACTATTTGTTGTCTGTCGGTTTGTATTTTGTCTGTCTGAATTTATTTTATTATTTGAATTAGTTTTATTATTTTATTATATCTATTACGTCATACGGTTAGATAACATGGCGTGTTAAGTTATTTAACTTTGTCTCATATTATATGATAGTTAAGTAAATGGGACGTTAACTAAAAGATGGTGCAATATATTATTTAATATTAAAATCAATTAATTATCAGTCAGTTTTAATATAACTAAATCCTGTTGTAACATATTTTATACAAAAAATTTGCTTTAATTTTTTTATTAAAATAACTGTAAACCAAGATTTTTTGATAAAGAAAAATACTGTAACAACAATAATCGTTGTTAAATTTTAACTGAAGATTATTTAACTAATATTTCTCTATTGTCATATGTGCGGGGTGTACATTTAATAAGTGGACGCGCTGTGTTCTTATCGCGCCTACCATTTACGATAGTTTTAATTGGCATTTTGAGTCAGTTGAAAATTAATCAAATCATGTATAGAGGGGTTAAGATATGGACGGCGTTATGCAATATATATTTTTTAATAATATTTATTTCTATACAAATATACATGAATCGATCGCAGTAAACCATTAAATTAAAATTAAAAAAAAAAAATCTTTACATTTATGTATCAAAATTTCAGCAATTTTTTATCTATTGGCGTAACTAAAAATTGTTCATTGATTATTTTAATTAAATATATAAAAATGGATTGGGGTATACTACATAACGCGATCCAAACTTGTGCCTAAAAGCATGTGAGATGAGGGAGGCAATCTGAGAACGACACCTGTCCCCATTCAGAACAATAAATATATGATACACAGAACTCAAGTTAATATTGTTTACTGTTTGTGTACAATACATTACTTAACACTAAACCTACCGACAATTCTTGTTACCTGTTCCTACCGCACGACGTCAAATTGACCGGTAATTAAAAGTTATTTTATTATATAACGCAGGTAATAATGGAAATAACTAAAAGTAAACAGTGAAGAAAATATTATATGCATATTCTAAGAATTGTCATGTAGTTTGATAACGATATTACAACGTTTAAAAATGTGTGTTTTACAAAAGTTTAAGAACGGTCAATTGGACCGGTACTTAGTAAGTTTAATGTTAAAATACACATTAAAATTTATTTATCATATCATAAAATGTCATAAATTAAGTTAAAATAATAACATTTTTAATAAAATCTCCCATTATAAAATAAAAGTCTAAGAACGTTTGAATACGTATGAAATCCGTCGGTATCTATATTTATTTGGCATTATATAAAACACTAAACCGCAGCCTAGATCGAGCACCTACAAGTGCATACACCCTCCCCCCTCCCCAACCCCTCCCAAACCCCCCTCGTCTGTCAAACGTATGACAAGCGCAGATCTCGCTTTGTACTTGTCAAAAATATAGCAAACAAAAGATACGAGCTCGAATAAATGAAGTGAGCTGATGTGGTGGTAGTGATGTGGAACAGCTTATCGAGAGAAAGGGATATTCATTGGATTTTAAAGAAAATTATGTCCTTTACAACCCTACTTATTAGTTAATATTAATATTCTAAGTAATAATTTTGCTGTGTTGTTAAAAGTGAAATATCGATATCGATGTAAAGTTAATCGTCCCATCACTAGTAACAATACGTACGCTATATCGTATAAGTGACGCATCGCACACTGACACCAGGCGTTCTGGAAGTATGCAAAGAAGCCTCTACACCAGACAAATAATCTTGAGACTTGATACGTCATCCGTCACGCCGCGAGGCATTGGAGTTGTGACGGCTCTTTGGAAAACGAGTGCTTTTTAATCAAACGCTGGATGGAAACCGTTTTTGAGCTATGTCGAATTTATATACATGTATTTGAATATTATCTTATATGTTTGCTTGTAATCGCGTCATTTTATAGCGATGATCGATATCTGTGGACAAAAAGTGTTCTAAATTTGAATGTGTCTACAAAAAATTTCTTAATCCAATAATATCAAATCAAGGGTTCCAGTATTCAATCTGTATAATTAGCCACAAATAATTATATATTTATCAACGATCAAATCCTTCCAATCCATGTACATATCGACAGTAGCTCCAACAATAATAGTTCCATATCCCATTTGAATATTAGAACATCCAAGATTTCCCTCCTGTTCATGTGTGCGTGCCACCCTCACACACACAACCACACTTAGACATTTCACCAAATTATGAATTGTTTTATATCTTTGATAATTTATTTGTGTTAATATTATAACAATTTAAGTGTGTGTGTGATCACACATTCACAATGGGGGTGTTAAATATATGTTGCTTTACTAATAATTAGTATACATATCCAGCTTTGCCTATCTATGGTGGGTAATCTGGTAAACAAAACACTATACACCATTCAATCACATTAAACCCACAATCCTTCCCCTCACCATAAGTGAGTCTACATTATTCTTCACATATTTCAACCAATACTGCTCCATGTCGTCGTATGACGTCATTTGTATTCATTCGAATAAATTTGGAGAAAAAATGACATTTCTGTTATGAAGCACCGCTCCCGAATTCAATACTTTTAGTTTTGGGGTAAAGAATTTATGTTCGATCTAAAATATCATAAAATAAAGAAGTATAAATCGCTAAGCTTATATACATAATATAATGTATAATTGTATAGTTATTAAAAAGGGAATGAACAAACGTGACAAATGAATCCACTGAGCCATCGGGCTGCAATATCCTCTTCCTTAGCTCAACAGAGCTAAGATCATTTAGAGGCGACAAATTAAATTTAAATTAAATTAACAATTAAAGGGTAAATACCAATGTTTTCACTAATTTTGAAATTTTGACATACTAGCTTATTCCCTCCCGCTTCGCTGTGCACACTACTAATTGGATGTGAACTTAGGTTGCTATGGTAACCGTTGTCATATTATCAGTTGTCATCGTAACCGTTGCTATAGTAACTCTTAGCCCCGCGTTAAGTGTATAGCTCCTACAGGCTTAAAACTTGGCGAAATGCAAAAAGTTGAAATCCGTTGGGATAGGAATTCCGTAAAATCCGTTCTTAGTGGCCGTTTACGTCACAAAAGAACTATGCAAAATTTTAAGTTAATATGACAGATAGTTTCGGAGATTTCGTGATGAGTCAGTGAGTGGTAAATCGCTTATATATATATATATATAGATAAATATTTTTAGTACTGTCTATACGTTGTTACGCCATCAGATCTCGGCGGGTGCGAATTCTTTTGGTAAAATGTATTTTATACCCAACATTTTATATCGACAACGCATCCGAGAACTTTATTATCCCCTTTATTACTTTTTATGGCGTTTGTCATATTTCCCGTAGCTCAAGAATGGGGTTAGCATTCAAATATACCGATTTATATTATAATCGATGGTATTATTTATGCATGGGGCTTACTTACGTCTTGAGGAGATGTGTAATTGAAAATTTAAATTCTTTTGAGTCTTACTTTCACTTTAAGATCAGTAGCGATCCCTTCAAGTCTTCCCCCCTTCCCCTTCCTTCCTTCCCCTTTTTATTTCAGTACATACTTCAGTGTCTTTTTAAAACATCAGAAAAAAATTTAATTTTCATTTGTATTATATAAAACTGTGTTTTTAACTAAAATTATCCAAAACTCCACTTCGTATGTCGTTGAAGCACATTCCTCAAATGTAAAAAAATTAATGTTCGCACGTAAACTAACTTGAACGGGTAACACTTTTGGCGACTTTAGAATTTAAAAACATTATTCTCAAAAATATTCCATTAAAATAAGAAATAAAAGAGTCAATTACTTCAATTCAAAATTCCTTGTACGCTTTAGATTTTATCAAATGTGACAAGTGTGATCCAACTGTTCAAGACGGGTTCCGTGGTTATGATTAATTATTATTAACTGTACTAAGGGATAAGGGATAAGATTTCAGGAACTTCACCAGACTAGACTAATTTTACGAAGTTATTGTTTTAAATAATATAACACAATAATAACTTAAGCTATTCCAAGACTATAAGAGACGAATTTTAAATTTTTCCATTTAACCACGTAACCCTAAAAACTGAATGTTGTAACTATTCACTTGAATCCATAAAATCCATAAAAAGTATACAATTTTTAAGTTATGTTAAGGCACCGTTGGTTTGTCTTACTAAGAATTATAAATATAATGAAATTATTATATATAATTAAAGTAAATCTAGATCCAAAACCTTATATTTTTGTTAAAGATTTCTTATGAAATGTGTAAAAAAAAAATTTTATGTAAGAGAAGGGCAAACGAACTGGCTGGTCACAAATAGTATGTGACCACCGCCGCCCATGAACTCTTGCAGCATCCGAGGATTTACTAGACCGTTGTCGGCTTTGGAGGTGGGAGTAAACGCCTTTTTTGAAGGTACCAATGTCGTACCGATCTGGAAATAACGCCGAAGGGAGTTCGTTCCACATTCGAGTGGTAAGAGGAAGAAAGCTCCTTGGGAACAGCACAGTGGAGGATCGCCATGCATCTAGGGATGGTATTGGAGGCGATGGCGCGCTGTGCGATGATGAAATGCGGCGGTAGACATCAAATCGAATGGCTCATTGGAACACTCCCCGTGTTAAATGGGGTAGAAGACTCACAGAGAAGCAACGTCTCTACGCAATGCTAAAGAATGCAGCCGTTCGCAGATCACCGGATTCCGGACAATCCGATCGGCTCTCCGTTGGACGCTGTCAAATGGTAGAAGCTGATATTGGGGTGATTCGGACCAGATATGAGAACAATACTCTATGTGTGGCCGAACCTGCGCCTTATGGAGGGCAAGTTTTTGGCCAGGTTTGAAATAGATATAACAAAAAATCACCAGCCGATCGACCATGGCAAAAGCCATATTGCCAGTCAATGACCAACTGGTGATCCTCGAGGTAGCTTAGGAGCTGTTTATTGATTATGCTTTCCATTACTTTGGAGAGAAGATAGGTAATGGCGATAAGTCTGTAATTAGCTGGACCTTTTAAGGAATCGGATGGACAAGGGCACGCTTCCATGAGACCGGGACTACCCCTTTAAAGTAGGAGTACCGAAATAGACGCGTTAGCACTGGTGTCAACTCAAGGGCACATGTCCGTAGCACAAATGGAGAGATACCATCTGACCCACTCGACTTATGACCTCAAAGAAAAGAGGATTTCGTTTTGATTACAAGTAATAAATTTAATATAGGTATATAATAAAGTCTGTCAGTACATACCTTTTTTTATATTTAATATTAAGTGTATATAATTTTCTATTACCTCTAAAACCTGCAGTGCCTTCATTTAAATGATTCGTCAGTATTTCGGAGGTCAAATCTCCGTGTATGGGGTAATGGCCATTTGTTCTTAGCTTATGATGTAAACGGTTTCTGTGGAAATAAACTAACTGTCTTGTAACACAGTATATATTAAAGTTATCAAATATTTTGTCAATATCCTTTTATATAACTCTTATTTTTTGTTTATATATATATTATTATTATTACACAAAATTCTCATACCAAATTATTTAATATTTCGGTATGAGAATTTTGAATTTATCCTAATCTAAAATAAAACACAGCCATCATTGAAATATGAAATATGATAATTGAAAAAGGTATATTGCGAGTTTTATTGAATTTTTCGTAAAACAAATGAAAATCACATTATCATGTAATAACAATTATAACAGAACCGAACCGAACCGAGATGAGAGCGTGTACAGACGATTTGTTATATTAACCGTGAAATGAACGGTTACAGCGGCCGTCCGTCACACCGGACCGTAATGTTAATGATTAAGGCATAAGGATAAAACTCAATTGTTACACTGTAACATGTTAACGGTGCAGGTTATAAACACCGGTTGTTATATGCTGGAAAAGATTTTTATTGTATTCTTAATTTTTGTGATTTATATTATTTTAAGTTCGGCATGTTTTCTGTTAGATGTATCCAGAAGATAAAAAAAAATTGTCAAATTATTGTAATAACTCAGGATGGGACACTGAAATAGTAAATAAAAAAAAACAGTAAATCTGTTTTTGACACACATACACCGTCATAAACACTATTAAATTACTTTTATGAAACCCAGAATCGGTCACTGAAATAGTAAATGACAGAACAAATAAAACTTTTGATATTAGAAGTATCTGCGGTGTAATAGAAATTCTCTTTCAAACATCCAAAAAAAAGCTTCAAACGTAGCTGTCCCTTGAAGGAGCAGAAAAAAGCCACGAGCGACCGAAAATTAAATAATGAAAAAATATAGCCGCCTCTTCCCTTGTACAGATGAAATTTGATTAAAAAATCACGATTATTACAGGGACCCTTTGTGGTATTTCACACACGGCAATATCACCTATTTTTTCAATTTTAAACGATATTCAACTCTATATATTCGGGATACGGACACCATTTCATAACTAACTGTAGATATAAGTTTGTAATTTCCCAGGAGTCGATGCTCCCCCTCCCACCCTTTGGTATCAACCCCCTTTCAATAATTTTTCATCGCTCTGATCCTCTCTTTGTGGTACACTCTTAGATTAACAAAGTTTTAAATTAAAAAACCCGTAACAAATATTGGTACATTTCGATTAATATGAATATTTAAGTAACAATCCCGAAAAAATATATATTTTTGTTAATTTGTAAAAGAAAATGTATTAAAAAATAAAAAATCAATACGAGAGAAAAACAAAATTGACTCACGTACTTGATGTCGCGTCCTGAATCACAAGGGGATAGCACAGGGATCACAAAGGAATCACAAAGGGATCACAAAAACAATACACAAAGAATACAGCCGGGTGATTAATACGCCGATGACAATTAGGGATCAAAGTGATGAGCATAACTCTATTGGAAAACGATACACCTACATTTTTTTGAAACAACAAAAAAAATTAAATTAACAAAAATTCCAATATCAATATTATTTATTAAAAAAAATATATCTGTCCTTATATTTGAAATTGCAACAATTTTTTTTTATTTGTTTTTTTTTTTCAAAATTTCACTTGCTTCCCACTTTACGTCACCCGTCATCCATATTCAATGACGGCGGTGACGCAATGCGTTGCACCGATACTCTATGATAAGTGGCTCTAAGTGATCTCTGTTGTTAGAGACGGATCATACACTGTAATACATATATATACATACATATATAACAGGAATATATTTATTTTTTTACTTATGGTTAGAAATTATAATATTATCTTCTAGAAATCACTAAAACACACACATACACACACATATACAATCAAAGTAATCCTTTGTGAGGTGAACGAAATAACGAATTAAAAGACCGATGAAATAAACGACCAATCGGCTTTCTTTTTCAATTACCACCGCTTAAAAGCCGTTGAAAAAACCAATACAATATGCAAATCGAATCCCGGACTCAATAAGCCCCGTGGGAAAATCCCGTGGGAAAATTCCGGGGTGTGAAAATCCCGGGAAACGAGACAAGTCCGAGCTATTGATAGGTTCCGCTTCGCTTCGAAGCCTTCCTTTTTTTATCGCGGCTTATACGGACTTTTTATTTTCAGGACCCGAAGTGGAGTTTACTCTGCATGTGGTAGTGAATTTAATTTTAATTCAATTACAACATGAATGATTAATTTATGTCAAAAAAATATAAGAATATTTATGTATTATATAACATGTATAATATATATATATATATATATATATATATATATATATATATATATATATATATATATATATATATGTATATATATACATATATAAAATTTGTTTCATATTTTTCATGTTTTGCATGGTTTTTTTAAATGTTTTTAAGGTACCAATCCGCATTGTCATTTTAATTTTTCCTTTTTGCCGAAGGATAACTGGCAGAGATCTCTTAAAGAGAAAAGTTAAACCTTTGTACACTTTTTTTTTGTCATTGTATATTTTTCGTTTTTTTTGTAAGTTAATAGTACATAAATAAATAAATAAATAAATAAAATAAATAATCGGGAGGTAATCGAACCCACGACATCGGTTCACTAACAACTAGACCATAATACTTACTTAAAGTAGAGCACACTTCCGACGATAGCAGTAGACAAAGTTCAAACCTATATTTATGGACTGAAACCATTGAAACGTGTTCAAGTGGGCCCCTAGGGGTTATTTGTCCCCCTCGCACACACACACATTTATATAGCACCATCACCCTCTAACATCCCATTGAAGGATATCGAATTCGATGCAACAGGTAGTATTGATGCTAGGGCTGGCACTTTGATCGATTTTAATTTTTATTTAAAAAATCATATGATATATTTGAAAATAATATTGTTAAATAGATAAAAAAATAAATTAATTGATGTATCTTATAAAAAAAAAAAAAATTCGTTTTATTTTTTAATTAAAATTTCTCCCAAAATATTTTAACATCTGTGAAATAGAGATCCAATTAAAAAAATACCGGACTGAGGTTGTTGTGTGGTTCTTCTCAGATTTTGGGAACACGTAGCCTTATTTTAAGTTGAGTCTTACAGGCATGAGTCCTGACACTCCCGTTTTAAACAAGTGATTACTCGTATTCAAAATGGAAAGGAATAAATAAATTTTGAATGTTCCACAAAAGAAGTATAATTACATATATGTTATATTTTTTTAAGATATTAAATTGATTAAATAATAATATTCAGGTGACAACCCTATAGTGATCGTTTTTCAGGAGAGCGTCCCGTTCCGGGATAGAAGCTTATTGATGTCAGGTGAATATGGAAGATTAATCTCACTTCACTTTTTTGTACTCGATTAACGAGGCTTTATTGAAAGGATGTTCACCTTCGACCTTCGATCTTGGTGACAGGTCACAGGCTTTATATACACACTAACACATATATATAATCTGTACCTGTCCCAACTTTGGGAAATATAATATAACTTTGAGAATATATATACTAGGGGCGCCAACAGATCCTCAGTTTCGACTTGCTGCGCTCGCGAAATCTCGGGTGCCGTTTGCATATTGAGCGAAGCGAGCACAGTGTAATGACTCATCGTTTCCCGTTGACTTCAATGGCATATCAGTTTTTTGACATGACATTTTTCAAAATTTTTTTTTTAAAGCCGTCACCTAATGTGTGTCTTTTTGATTGCAAAATTTCATAATTTTCCGTTAAGTGTTTTTTAACCTTTTCGTGACAAAGAATGTGAAAAAGTCTCCAATAGAACAGAACGCTCCGCTCGCTATGCTCGCTTCGCTGATTAAAAAAAATTTTACGACGAAAATGTTTAAAAAAAATATATATATATATATATATTAATTTAATTGTTAAATATTAACAAAAAATTTAATATATTATTATAATATTTTCCTTCAAACCGAACGTCTAGTTCATACATTATTAATTTCATACTTCATACACTCGGTTCAAAGCATCAATTTAGTGATGTCCTAACTATATTATCGATACGCATCGAATCTATAACTATCGACTATCCAGATAATGCGACTATTAAGCCTGGGGCTAACAATTTAGCCCTAAAATTGATATTACTCTTAAGTGTACACTTTCCTTACTTAAATTTATTATTATAAAGAATATATAATAATAACACTAACAGACAAACAATTTTGTGCTATTTTTATATATATAATTACAAAAATATCCAAAAGGTAAATTCTATTATATAAATATTTCATTCGATTTTTTATATTAAATTATTTAATAACAAATTCCATAAAAAACAAAAAATAAAAATTGTTAAAAAATCTCTTTAAACTAATTATTCATTTCTATACATCGTTTGATGTAACTTAATAATTTGAAACATTAAAGACTCATGATAATCATGTTATTCATACAAAAACATGTAAGAAAAATGTCATATTTATGAGAAACATCCAAACTCATCTTACAACTTCATACATACATCCATTAAAAAAATATCATGAATATATTTGTTAGGTGTTGCAAACTATATTTTTTAGTAAATTACACCAAAATAGGTCCAGTCATCATCTGCAGCACAAAGTGTACTAATTCGTGAGGTGACAAAGGAAGGCTGTGTTTAGTCGACGAACAATTACATCGCTTTGTTCGATACTGAATGGTGAACGAGTAATGACCGGCTCAGAGTGAACGAAGAACGAAATATTATAGATACGATTAAATAATTAAAATTCTATTTTCAATCAATCATAATAATAATTATATATATATTTATAATAAATAAAAATAAAAAAATTAAATCAAAAATTTTATTTCATCAAATTCTTAATTCACATCAAATTTCTTATATTTTCATGATTTTGTGATTTATTTTTTTGACAGTTACAAATATGTATGTCCGTATAATTCTAGCACCATGTCTGTAAAGCCTAAACCTAGACAATTAACAGACGGACAGACACATGAATATTAAAGGTGGTTCTAATACAATGGTGAACTAACTACCAAAAAAATATATATAAACATAAGACAAAGTATCAAAATTTTCATACATTTTTACAAAAAAATATAACCAAAATTCAAAATTGAAAATTGCAAATGGCGTCTTATCAAACATTATCGTAATTTAGTATTAATGATAACAAAGCAATCCATCCGATTACAGCTGTGAATGATTCAGGAGATACAGGTGTGTCTCATTCACACATTCGCCGCAAATTGTTTCTCAAATCGGTCCCTATATAAATTCGCGTATCTGCGGCTGCCGACGTCGCGATTTATTTTAACACATTTTGTTTATAAATGATATAATGCGATACTGCGAGGAAACGGCTTGCGGAATGTATGAAGCTGTTAATTTTATTTCAATATACACCTAAGTCTGTTTTTACACGGTTTTGATATACCACGGTTATATATATATATATATATATATATATATATATATATATATATATATATATATATATATATATATTTAATTTTTTTACACGATTTTATTCCATTTAGCACGATTTAAAATTTTTTGAGCTTATTTTTTTTTTGTCAGATTTAATTTCTGCGAAATATGTTCATGTCACAAATTTAGGGGAATTCCCTTTTTGTGCATACAAGCAAATTTACTGGTCAGAGCAATTGACATGTGTTAATATTTTGTGAATAATCTTCAATAAGCATGATCGAATTAAATAAACATGAGTACTTGTTCTTAAAAAATCCTTGTTTTTCACAAATTTTAATAGGTTTTAGAAATTAGGAACCAATCACCTATTTTTGCATACAATCAATGTCTTTTTTTACACGGTTTTTTCTGGAACCAATCTACCGTGTAAAAACAGACTTAGGTATACATAACATACATACACACATACTGATATAAAGCGAGGAACACATCATACAATTTGTGAGATATATTTTACCATTTTTACTAAAAATATAATATAAAAACTATAAAAATATATACAATATATCAATCTTAGTAGAGTAGTTATAGAAACTGAAAAAATATATTAAATATATAAAAATAATCGTCTGTAGGTAAATATGTTTATTATAAACCACAGCTCCATACAGTTCCCCCTCATACAGGGTGTTAAGAATGCTCACATACATTTCCTAGCACTCCCGCTTTATGTGGCGCATTTATTCTTAGAGCTTACCCCCGGGGGGAACACCCCCCACTCGCTACCGATCAACGTTATATTGGAAATGAAATTGAACATAAAATACATTACATTATAAATAAAATATTACACACTAAATTAAACATATGACGGAGTTATTACAAAACTGAAAAAAACAGCGATTTTTACCTTAAAAAATTATTTTTTGTATACAAAAGAGAAAAGTTTATTATTTACGACTCCGAGGAAAGCAGGGGTTTATTGCTGACAAATCAACTGTAGGATGATATTTTTAATATTAATCTAAAACTATTAATCCATTTGAATATTGAAATACACAAATATAATATTTGATATTATTCTAACATCATTTGTCAAAACTTCAATCGCACTCCGAAATACTCGAATGATTTACATCATACACGATATTGCCACCCAGCCAGCGTACACGGACCTACAGATACGATGCAATAACCCAAAGGCAGGTGTCACCCCAAATTTGCGGTTGTCACAATAAATATTTCTTACTGGGGGTATGCAAAAATATTCAGGATAATAGAGATCTCGTATATTGTTCTATAAATCTTACTTCGAGTTAATACTCCGTACCACTTACTCTATATTACATATACATAGTAAAATATATGTTTTTAGGAATAAATAAGAATTTAAAATATAGTGATTAAATAAATGATAATATAATAAGCTTAATTAAGCGTAAAACAAGCTGTTAATCCCCCTAATCAATACATTTAACAACCCCCAGCTCACACAGCTCCTGATCGCTGTAAAAACATTGAAATCTGTGAAATACGTCTCGTTCTTGAACGAACAAACATGGGGTTTAATTCTATTGTAATGGAGCCCTAAAATGTTACTGCGACCTCACCTTAATATATATTATAAGACAATAAGACAAACAGTACGTAGTTTAAAACTTTTTCTCATGATAATTCCTTGCTCATGTCAATGTAAGTAAATTATGAATTCAACATTACTGGTCACTAATATTGCAATTAAGAAAATTATTTTAAAATACAGCATCATTTTAGGCACCCCGATACCCCAAAGACGTTTCACCAATGTTTTCTTTGTTCAAACCTTGGTCCAATATTGGCCTAATTATGCACTTGATTTCACACTCGCGGTTCGGTTTGTTCCAGTTCATCCCGGTTGTTCCCGGCTCCCTCTGTTTATCTTGCCTTATCTTTTTGTTGTTCATAGATTTCTTGGAGTTGTTAGGATATTTTATTAGTAATGACTCACCTAATATTAAACATCTGTTATATTTTTTACTTATAAGCACTTTATAACTTATTTTGTTATACTTAATTGGGCTTTGTTTATTTCTTTTATAGGATAACTTACGTCTTTGTAACTGTATATAAATAATATAGATAAATACAGTTATTTTTTTAAGAAATTGAAATTATATTATACATTAATTGTTAATGAAAAACATTATAAAAAGTGATGTGCTAACAATCGATACTTCATCATAAAATGTAGTGAGTTCCCGGGACCCGTGAAAATTAAACATATAACTATTAATCAGGTTCATAAACTATGTAGTGTTGGTTACTATCGATAAACATTTATAGACCATTATCATATAATTAATTCTTTCTTTCTATATTAGTTACAATGGATATTTACGATAACTCAGTTCACAGAGACCGAAAAGGTGTTAGATCGCAGGTTCGATTCTTGTTGATGTTTTTTTTTTTCAAATTAATAATCTTACATCAAATATTTGCGTACCAAAAAATCATCAGTAAAAATATTATAAAGTAACATCACAACTATACTTATGGTAATAGTTAGAGTAGTTGTAAACCTTAATATAACATAATTAATCCGTGAACCCCCAACACTAGCGGGAGGGAGGTTAGTGTGAACTAAACGAATCATTAATAATGCAAGGTTAACGCGATCCCACCACTACTCGATGTCGATAGATATAATCGTACATCCCTAATGTGTTTGGTGAATATGCAATGAGTTTTCGTGTGATCTGAATTGATTTGAAGTTTCTTGATGATTGGGTGTGATAATGTATCTATTATTAATGATTTGCTATCTATAGTGTAAGATGTCAGATGTACCTTTGTATTGACACGATAACTCAGTTCACAGAGATGGAAAGGTGTTAGATCGCAGGTTCGAGTCTTCTTGATAATTTGTATTAAATGTGTTTAAATTAAAATTAATATCAAGGTTATTAAGTCTTAGAACAAAAATTGTAGTCTAAAAATAGACTAATAAGTAGAAGTTCAGTCTATTTTTAAAAATAGACTAAAAATAGACTAATAAACAGAATTTTGTGTCATATAATATGTATATAAATGACTAATGCCTTAAATAATATTATTTATTTGTATGTCTGTATGTTACATAAACCGCGGTTGTTTTCTCTTCCATCTGTCACTATTATTATAATAACTTGGAATGAAATTCGCAAACATTTCATTACTTTCTCAACCCAAGTAGTTACAATGGATATTCATGTCAAACATTCTAATAAATATCTGTAGGAAATGTAAGATACATTTCGGAACTGACCGCTCCCTTCACGGACGCCATTTTGAAAAGGGACATGACATGCCAATAGGGTTGTCACTTGAGGAAATATATTGAACTCAATGGAAAAGGGGAAGTAATTGATTGTTTTTAACAACTTTCTGGACGATTTCTTGGGAGTTCTGGATGAGAAAAATTGTTATTTTTTTAACATCATTAATCCTGAAAATGTGATATATGTTTTTTTAATGACACGTTTTGTATTAAAACGAATATGTTCCGTTTTTCAATATGATTTTAATGTAATATATATTTATATGTCGTTAACCCTACCTGCGTCATCAGTAGATGACAATCGCTCGAAGACCGGAAGCCCAAAAGGTCCCATCAACTCATGACATCCAATATCCCTTCAAAGTGTGACATTAACCAACCATAGTCTTAAGAGCCCTAAAACCATTACCAGAGCACCCTAATCACGGGAATACATTTTTCACAAACATCTAAAACTAGAGACAATTTTAATTCTTTAACCATTCATGTCTTTAAATATATATAGTTTGTTTTTGTCAAACCGAATAGTGCCCTTAACATATTCATCGGTCGAGAGCTTTGTCATGATAAATAGTCTTCACCCCATCCAAGTTGGCATTTTGACAATAAATAAGAGATATCTAGGAAGCCGGGTATCGCGGATTTGGCTGTTACAAATGATACGGTATGGACTCAAGAAGGGTTGGACATTACTGAGTTTGATTGATGGTCCGCGTCTACATACATACGAATGTTTAACAACTGTTTACTATCGATTACATTATCTAAACTACACTTGGATATTAATAATCGATCCCGATCCAATTTTAACTTATTTTTTATATTTAAATTTTATTCAGTGATTCATTTTTTTATGACAATATCTTAAAGCAAATCACAAGTGACAATTGGGTACCGAATCTCTAACATCTTCATATTATTCATACGGCGGGTCCTAATACCCGTTGACTTATTGGCGTCATATCTCACACCCTTGCCCTTTTGAAGCAATTTCCCTTTTGAGATTTTAATTTTTGAATGATTTCACATCTGACGTTTGGTAACTTTGCCAAATCTAACATTAACTTACTTTTGACAGCTACTTTTTATTGCGATGTGTACTATATATTATATATATATAAATATATATATTACAATACTATTATTTTGTCGACACGAAAATAGGAGGAATATAAGGAGGAATATAATATAAGAATATATAGACCATTTCATTTTATTTCACCTGTCTGTATGTATGTATAAAATAATGCATTTTGAAGCAAAAATTTTCATTTGCTGAAACCAAACGACGTCGGAGTGAGTTGTTAGTTTTACTTAATATACTGACAAATAATATTATAATTATTGATAACACATATTAAAGATAACAAAACTACAGTTTACTACATGCAACTGACAGAAGCTTTTAACATTATATTAAAAAATATTAAAATATTATTAATTTTACTTGATTAACATCACTCATTCAATCTTAAATATAAATAATGTTTTTATTTTCTATAAAATTTCATATAATATTTAAATTATAGTAATTCTAACCCTTCATAATAATACAGCGTCACTCAGAGGACGCCATAACTCAAAATATCAAATAAATGGGATACATTGTGCTATCAAGGGTACAAATTTGCATGTGGGGTCGGGTGACAGGAATATATCGCCAAAGATGGGACACCCGTGTATTGCTATATTACTTAATGTTACTCTGTGAGATGTACTAACAATGAAGATAAGAATGATGAAATGAAAGCTAATGAGAAATTGAAGTAAGCAAAACTAGATATAATAATTGATTATCAAATAATATCTGATTCATTTTTCTTATTCAAATCCTTAGTGACATGTTCCCGGGTAACCGGCCAGTGATAAACGACCGGGCGGCTGACACGAGACGGACTTAAAAACCGGATAACTTACGGTCAGGGTAACATGACAAAGCGTTCGCCTCAAATAAATAATGCGAAGATATGTTAAGATTATTGTAAAATATTTATATATAAAAAATATAGTATGCATAATATTGTGGCAGAATGTAAGTAGATCTCTTGTTATCTAACCGGTTCCGATAGGTCAAAGGTCAGGGTCTGTTACAAGTTATATCCCGGATTGATGGTTACTGGACCTTAATTCGTTTATTGTGGATTCGTTTGGACATTTGGCATCTTGGTTAGTAATTCGAATCTATTTTAGAATTTACGTTTGATTATTTTTATGGAAGAAAGAAATAATTATTTTTATTTCACAACAGATATTCGGTATTACCAAATGATTTTAATATCGAGTGATAGTTGCCACATGTGTCGTTACGGTCCACCGGATCAAATACACCCGGCTCCGGTCCGGTCATCCGGATGTAGCTTATAGGTACACCGGCGATCACACAGTGTAACAGACGATGTAATAGCATATTATATGTATGTCAAATAAATAAATATTTAAACGATCAATATATTTATGTGAATATACAAATTCTTGAAACCCATTTTCATTCTGATTCCAATAATAAAGGAAAAAGTTCAGAAATGAATATATTTTTTAAATATTTAATGTTTTTATGTAAAATTATATATTTATATGTATGTATGAGTGTCCAATATAAAGCAAACACCGATTGTATTGTATAAAGGCGCCATATGTCCGGATTATTCCGGTCGAGGGGCCCGAATACCCTCGTCTGTCCGGACGATCCGGTTCACCGGATAATTACCTCTATGATAACACCGACACTATTCTGAATAATTAGTAACACGCAAAAATGTATGTTTGTCAGTAACAGTGAACTGCTGGTTAAAAAATACAATTAGTTATGAATTGACTGTTTTCAACTATATTCCATCCCGTATTATCAAAGTTTGTCTATTTGGTAAAATAAATAAATAAAATAAAATAATCGTATTTAAAAAGATTAGAAAAGAAAGAATGGTTACAAATATAAAAAATATCACATCTTTGTGAGGTAAAACCTTGTTAAAAACCTATATTTTTTTTGTGATTAAAACTTTTTAATTTAATTTCTATATTTTTCTCTCTTTTATAAATACCTGTAACAGATATTTGTCGTACGATACAATTAACACTAAACCTACCAAGTACCGGTCAAATTGACCGTTCTTAAACTTTTGTAAAACTTACACATTTTTAAACGTTATAATATCGTTATCAAACTACATGACAATTCTTAGAATATGCATATAATATTGTCTACACTCTTTACTTTTAGTTATTTCCATTATTACCTGCGTTATATAATAAAATAACTTTTAATTACCGTTCAATTTGACGGCGTGCGGTAGGAACAGGTATGCAAGAATTGTCGGTAGGTTTAGTGTTAATATCTAATTATGTACTTATTTGTAATAATACAACAATTTTTATTTGTTTATATTATATGTAAATAAATATATTTATATAATTAGGTACATTTGAAATATACTTAATAAGTTAATAAATATTTAATGTTTAATTTGGTTAATACAATGCGACACGCAAACATTTATTAGTAGATGTCTTAAACAACCATGGAACATGGTACAGTCGATACAATGACCATTTATAATATCAGACGTAAGTGCAAAGTATTTGGCAGCCATTGTCCACTCTCAAGATATACTCACACTAGATGAGATTAGAAAGAGCTGTTTTATGGATCATTTATCAAAATAGTGGCTCAAAATCATCATTCAAGAACTATAACCAAAATACAATATAATATTGAAATAATTGCAAATTTAAACAGTGATAGTGAAAAGTTGTAACTTTTTAAAATTATAAATATAATTGTCGATATTTGTATGTATGTCTCTTCCAGATGTGATTTATACAGAGTTAGTAAGTTATCATAATGGAGCGATGCAGTGGACACAAGTCATCGTCCAGTGAGCAGTTATTGCCAGCACTTAATGGAACAATTTTTAGATACCAACTCACTACTTGGCGACTAGGATTTTGATATCATTTGGCGACGAGGATTTTGTACCGAATAACATAAAATATATTAAATGGTTTTGATTCGTTGGATAATATATTACAATGTTTAATGTTTTTTAATAAGAATGCCTAATTCATATAATTATCTATATTGTTGTTATTTTGTTGATAAGTAACCTGATATTATTTTGAGATAAAAATGTAAAAAAAATACAATTAATTATATAAAAAGTTAAATATAAGTTACATTACAGTTACATTTTATTAAATAAATGCATAACAAAAATTAAAAGTTAAAACAAGAAAAGCCAGATTAAAAGCTTGTTTAATAGTAATCTGTAATTTAAACACATAATCGACTTTCATTCGGGTTTGTATTACAATATAATCCAGTTATCCCTAAGTGCAACATATTAGGGAGGTACCATGGCGGTGCCGTGATGCAAGCTAAGGCCGCCTCAGTCGCCATACTTCATGCGCACTCACAATTAGTTGCCGCGAGATGGCAGGTGAAACTATGGGATAACAACGTCAATGGAGCCGACGTTTATATAATAACTTTCTTGAAACAATCACCAATATTAATAGCTATAATATTTGTTTTTAGAATACTGCAAAGTTAAAAATAGATTTAATTTGTTACTATACTTTTTATAGCAAGTCTTCAAAGGATTAGGTTAATAATAAATAGCAAAATAGTATTTGTTATTTTAAAAGCACATTATAAAGAAGAACTCATAGTAGTCTAATAATTTTGTTACATGTCAATGATAATATGTAATAAATTAATCTTACATAGATTAAAAAATATAATTGCAAAAAGCTAGACGATGTTCACCGACTCCGCCCCACCTTGTCCTTTAGAGGATCTCTCGCAGAAGTCGTTAGTAACAAACTCCACACATTTATGTCACCGGATACAATCCTATTATAATTTTAAATTTAAGCTCATTTATTTATGTTTGCGCCCAATCTGCCGCCGACGCAATCTTTGATGTGTTTTTAATTCGCCATCTTCCTATTTTCTTGGCGCGAATCTTTTGGTGTACTTTTGGATTATGATGCTTTAAAAGTTTTATATTTTACGGTATTCGTGTTGTGAACTTATAGTTTGTGTGTTAAGTTTTCAAATGGAAGTAACACACAATAATTTACTAACACGTTCAGGTAAAATGTAATGTCCGTTAAACTTAAAAGATATTTTGAATATTTTCTTCTTTTGTGGGAGAAATTTGATTGTTTTAAAATATTTAGTTTTTCTTTGTACCGTTTCATTATATTGTATATAACAAAATGTTTATAATCTACATTGATAAACAAAATTTAATTGTTTGTCAGATTTTTATAGAATAGGAAAGATTTATTTGCTAGAAATGTAAATTATATTTTACAATAATAAAGTAAAAATATAATTGAAAAAAACTTGAAATTAGTCAAAATTAAAAGTAAAAACGACTGAAAAATACTATAAAAAATCGTTTTGTATAGTCTATTTGTAGGTTTGTTTAATTTTCTTACGAGACTGAAAAAAGAATTTGAAATTCAAGTGATAATGGAAGAGGAGCAAAATGAAACAACTAGTCATAATAACAACATTATCAATGATTGAATTAAAATTATCAAAACCCTTCCCGAAGAAAGGATTACAATAACACAAATAAAATTTATAACACCATTTGCATTCAAGTACAAACATTACATAAACATTAAGTATAATTACAAAAAAATACTCCATACCCGAATACACCTGAGCTGAGAGGAGGAGGGGGACAAATGGCACAGAACTAATTAAATATACCGAGAAATATTTTAATAAGTTTAGGAGCTCGAGCTTAAAACAAATATTATGTTTGTTTGCAGTGTGAGCGTTGAATTTTAATATAATTACTTAGTCGTGTTTTTAATTTTATAAAAGGAGTTCCCTTTTGCAGTTTTTAGAACGCGTTCCTCTCGCGTCATTAGCATGGACGCGAATTTGGTTGTATTAAAAAATCTTTGTGCTTTACACCGGTTCAAACGAACTTAAATACTATTAGAATATAGCGAGGCATTTCAATTTATTCAATTTGATCTATTAATTTTAAAATTACAGAAGCAATTCGAATTGAACGCAAAATGCTCCGCCTCGTTTAACTTAATTCTCCCCGTATTATTCCCATCGATCTGCAATTAATTTACTTTAGAGTGACATCAGAAATTCGAGTGAAACGTCTCCATTTAGTGACTCCTCCGTCAGTTACATTAGCAATTTTTCCCAATAAGCAACCTTAATTACTCCAACCGTATAACCATTCCTCACTCAATCAAATTCAGTCTTTATGACTTCCTTTTTCCTTTTAACGGCTTAAAGGGAGGTGCCGTCTAACGATATTAAAAGGTGATGGAAATTGCAGCGCTGGAAAGTGACAGCAAACGTTCTAGAAGCGGAATCAAAAATTTAAATTGCGGAAATTCTTCAACCGTTGGACGCGTCCATATTGGAGCTGACGCGTTCATAGAAATTGAAATACTCATTTAAAAATCTAATATAAATCGTAATAGTTCTGGAAATAAATATGTAATAGAATATTTATTCTGTATTTTGTTATAAAGTGTACTTTGAGGAAAGTAAGACATTGACTGCCGGAAGTGAATCAAATGCTTGCCCACTTCCGTTATATCGAAGGGCAAAAGAATTATAGTAACATTTATTTGAGAAGAACATGAACGGTGGGGCGGAGAGGGTTAAATGGCTATTTTTCCCTATTGCTCGAAACAGATTTATAAATCGCCGGAACCTCAGGGGTATTGTAGATCTGAGATAAAGTTATACCGTCTCTTTGAATAGTTTATTACGTTTGCAGTAAAAATAAGATTCAAATCAGTTACGGAGCAAATTAACTGCAATAGAGTTAAATCAACTTTGAAATTGTCTTGAAAATTATAAAATTATTTCAATATGGAAACAAAAAAAACATTTCTATAGTTTTCTTAAATTCTATAACTTTGAATGCTTAAAACACTTCTAATATTCATTTTAAATGAAAATAACTGATATTCTAACAGGGAAAGTCTTTAATTAATGCTGAAATATAAAAAGAAAATAATAAAGCGTTAGAAAACCCACATCCCTGGACATTTTCCTTCGATAAATAAAAGTGGAGAGGAAAAAAAAGAGACCGCTAACAGAGCAACTTCCGAACGTAGATATTTATGGACAGAAGGGGTGTTTTATTGCACACTGTTCCATTTTAACCCACTTGCCCCCGGCCATCCGCACTCGCCGACTGTCGCCCGTCACACCGACCATCAAATAGACTTTACTTTTGATAATTTTTATTTTCATGACAATTACTATCATAAAAAAAAAATCATTATGTAGTACTAAATTCGTCTTTTTTGTCGTATTTTAGAATTGAAATCCATTGATTGATTGATATACATTTTTTTATAATAATATATATATAACTCTTCATATTTAACTCTGATATATCAATCGTTAAATATATATTTAACTCTGATATATCATTACACAGATTTTAAAAACTCTTAATTTATTCTAGATATTTTAAACCTTGAATAGGTTTCTGATCAAATATTTTGCGAATGCAAAAATTAACAAACCAATAAAAGAGTCCATTATAGCCCCAACGGTGTGAGTGTCGGTCGCATCTATTCGACATTTTGGAAAAATAACTTTGTTTTTATCTCTATTTATTTTCTTATAGCGACCCTTAGGCATGATAAGGTGATTCTAACTGATAACACATTGTCCTAACAAGTTTATGTTTGACAGGTCATTCTATGTTATGCCATTTCGCTTGATTTGTAAAGGTTCTTACTGTTTTTATCGTCAGATAGCTTCTATATATAAAACATTATAATTCGACAGAATATAAATATGTATTATATCTGATATATTGTTGGAATATAAAAGTCCCTTGCGTGTACTTATTTTCGACGCCTAAAAATGATACCACATCCACCAATCAATCTGGTGAACCATGATTTTGTTAGTCTGACCACGGAACTCCCAAAGGCGAGATTTCCCATAAATTGAAGATGGTAAGTGATTTCCCCTTTCAATCTTCCTTCCCTTATTTTTTATGGTCTGGTCAAACTTTCAACCCTCGGGATAAAATATCGAGTACTATATCAAATATAGAAAGAGATAAATTTTAACAACTTAATAATGTGACTTCTGTTGTTTCTTTATTTTATACTGAATCAACAGTTACGTGAAGGTTTAGTGATCAAATTAAAAAGACAAGTAATTGTAAACAATTGCAGTGCCCTAGAAGCAGGAAATCTAATACCTAGACAAATAGATATAGACAATACAGAGCAGCTGAGTGCATCGAGCCACGACTCTGTTGTATTCAATACACAATGTTAGTTTTAGATTATACATGGTGTTGTTTTTAATTTACTACATATTTTTTTTGTTTCTTTTTTTTATACAATTTAAGTCTCGATTTTGTGATTTATCATATCATAGTGTTTTTAGTAAATTTTCATCAAATTTCACTTTTGTAACACCCTGTATATAGTGACTGTCATATGAGACTCTTTGTTCTCATTGTCGCGTTGTTGTGGTCACACTTCAACTTTCCATTTGATAAGAAACAGGATTCAAATTAAAATCACATCACTTAGGTAGTTTAAGATAATAATCTCAAACATACAGATTGAAAGCTTTTTATTTATTTATCAAAACAATATCATCTAACGGAATACAGGATTAAAAAATACATCAAAGATAAACAACTTTTGATTTCTACATCAATAATTAATCAGCTATTTCGTCTTGAATTAGCCGTCATTTGGGGGTTAAACAGAGTTGTGTAAAGAAAAATTCTCATCCGAACCCTGAGGGAAATTTTATCTAGAAACTCCGTATCGACTGCCAGAATGATAAAATAACTGGAAATGAAGATCAATCAGGAATTAAAGAAAATAATTGTCAATATGGATGAATTTAACTTCAAACAAAACAGTGACAAATGAATTGTGTTTTTTTGTATTTTTTGGTTAGAATATAAAAAAATATGTATGTTTGGATACTTTATCCCTTCCAGTAGCTCGTTATCACTGGATATGACCCCAAACATGAATTAATGAGAAATGAAATCGACTTGGCAAATTTAATTTTTACCATCGTCGGGTCCTCTGATTAGCGCATTGGAAGAAACTCTGTAATATTGATTGACCCCTCTAGAGTAACGAGATTTATTTAGGGGGGAGGGGGGGATTATTCCTTTGAATAAAAAAAAGCATCATAATTCTAAATATCCGAATTCACCAAAATGGCATACGCCTCGAACTTTTTTTGCCGCGAGCCAAAAAAGAAAAGCAAATCAATCTGTTGATTAGTTCTTTTTATTTTTCGGGGGTCTTAAACACTGTTTAATCGCCCTCTGCCAATCCCACAAGGTGGGGTGGGGGGGCAATACTCGAAATTAATGACAGTTTTAAAAATGTACCCCTGAGGGAAGATGCGCCAGGCACCAGACTACGGAGACCTTTGGGTACCGAAAATGTAAAAATGATGTGCGCATTTCAATTAAAGATATCACGAGATATCTATATGTATACAGGATTTTGAATTATGGTCTTCCAGAGAATAGTGGTGGTGGTGGTGGTGGTGGATTGATGGCAGTGGTTTGTTAGTTCTTATTGCGACGAGCTAAAAATTAGTCAAGTTCAAATGGTACGTCGCCGACCCCTGTCCCAAGGCGTATTTTCGTCAATTTATTTACTCCAAGTTTTTTTTTCAAACGCTAATTCCGAGATGGATTTCAGGGGAGTGATGTTTTCGGATGCTGCGATATGATGTCTCATTATATCGTATTTGTTTTAGAACAGAAATTCCCAAAAGATACGTTTTAATCAAGATGTACCTACTGATGGTGTTTCCAAGTAATATAACATTTTTTTACATAAAATTCACATAAACATTTTCTACCTTACAAATAACGAGGTAAGAAATATCAGCAGCACAGCACAGCCAGGAAATACACTTCTATATTAATATTTTTGTATGATTGTCTGTAGATAATACCACGTCCTTAGCGATACTTAAAATCAGAGTCCCAATTGTGCAAAATTTGAGACCCTAGCCACATTATCGTTAATCTGAAAGCGAAAGCGAAGAGACTAAATCGACCATGAAGAGGGACATAAAAATTAACAAAAAACAGAATTAACATAGAAACATCTGGGATGAAAATTACTTACGAACTACTACTGATCATTATTCGATAACTCGACGAAGACTCGAAGGGAATTTATTAAAATTTAATTATAATATTTTGTTTTTCTATTATAATATTTTGTTTGTAAAATTTTTGTTTTGTTTATATATATAATCATATTATATTAACAATATAGTGTATTTTTACTACCTAGTACTACCAGCTAAAAATAAAGAAAAACTATTAAAAAGTAGGAAATTTCCAAAAAAAAATATTATTGAAAAATGAATATCAAATAGTAGGAGCCATCTTAAGACCCACCGCATTGATTCCTCGGATAAAACAAGGGATACGACAAAAAGCAATAAACATTAAAAATAAAATGGCGCATCCCCCTAATAACACCCCCCCAAGGATTTGGATTTTGGTCAATAATTCGCAGATACAGGACTGTTTTGATCAATCTTCAGATTTTGCTATTCTTAATCCCTTCTTTACTGAATCACAAAAATGATTTAAAAAAACAGAGAAAACCAAATAACAAATATATGTATTATTAAGAACTTAAAAGTAATATTTTTTAACTAGGAATACTTATTTCATACTAAGTATGGATTTCCAAAATTATTGTCCAAATATCTTCAAAACAAAAAAGAGAAATCATAAAAAAAATGTATCTACCTCTCTACGAACTCATTTCCCAAGTTTAAGTCTAGATTTTAGGTGAAATAAATGTTGCCAAATAAAAATAACACCATAGAAAACCGCATCCCGACCATAATGGGGGATACACCTAATAATGTCTGGAGCCTCAATATTTTCCAATATCACGTAATCGACGGCCATCATTACTGTCAGTTCTAACATAAATTAATACGTTCCCCCACCGCTGTAATATCCCATTGATGTGGGGGAAGGTCTGATTACTGAACTAGTGACTTATAATTATCGATATATCGATAATATTTAACATATAGGCACAACATTCGCTCATTTGAATTTATCTGAATTGCAGTTTTCAGGATAAATTGTTGCGTTCGAGTGGACAGTGGCGACGATCCCAAACAATAATACCATCAAAAAAGCCTTCATCTTCAAAAGACATTAATTCTCATACACATCATTAGCCCGGGTTTCCCGTATTATCTTATTAGAAATAATGGTGCAACTCCCAAGCGATAATAACACCTAATGACACTATTCTCCAGGGCATGGAACCGATATTCCTTTGTTTGTGAAACAGACTTTATGTTATATTATTGGGATGTTTCGGGATGTCAAATCCTGGATGCGGTTTATTTTATATCTAGTTATAGGAAATAAATGCTTATATTATTCAATCTTTATTTTTATGTAATTAAAATATATACATATAGATAAAATTGAAGTGTCCGTTTGTATCCAAATTAATTTTCACTAAATGATTATGAAAGTATATAAAATACTCATATAAAAAACAATTTTAATACTTGTATTTGTCTGTCAGTTTGATCCAGCTAATCTGAAAAGGATAGACCGATTTTAACTTTAAAAAACTTATTGCAAGTCATAGGCAGAGCTAGTTATATAATATAAATTGACAACATTTGTATTTCTTATATATATATAAATAATAGTTCGAATGTCACATCCAGTTACCCTAAATCTTAGAATCATACGATTTCTTACCGAGTGTAACTCCAGTTATCTTCCCGTACACTCCACGTGCGATCGATGCCTTTATTAGGACATGTGTTCATATTTGTTATTAATGAAAAATATAATTGGATACAACAAACAGACAACATTGCTTGCTACCAAACATATATTTATGTAATAAATGAAACTTTGAAATACTCTGGTAATATTTAGTTCAGTTAATATTTCCTCATTCAATTAATATTTCAAAGAGAATGTTTTTAAGTAAGTCTAGGATTACTGGATCTGTTAATGTGGAGATTATTTGGATATGTAAAGGGAGTTTCATATTAATATTAATATTAATATTAATATTAATATTAATATTATGATATATTTTTATACAATTATTTAGATTTGTATTTTCTTTTTTAAAGATCACATATCCCCCCTATAACACGGTAGATTCGTTCCGCGTTTTAGGGAAACGCGTTGTAGGAATATTCTTGTTTAACGTGCTCATATGATCGTTTAACGTTATGAACAAATAATCCACGTTTTATTTTTCTCATTAAAGGAGGTTTAAATGAAATATTAAGAAAGAACTTAATTAATTAAAATTTTTAATTAATTTTATTTAATTTTATGACAACACAATGTGCAAAGGTAAAATTAATAATTTCATAGTATAGAAATACAACATGTGAAATACCCGCGTTGTGGGAAAACACGTGTTATACCAGGGACTGAATCGCGTAATATGATTACCGCGTTATAGGAAGGATTACTGTATATGAATTTGGAAGTATATAATATAGTTTGTTGTGAAGTAGTCCTAATCTGTTGAAGCCGCTCCGAATGTATGAGATCTTTTTTCAAAGCTTACGGCTTTCGGATTACTTTTAACACAAATGTCTGTCCATTTATATATATATATATATATAATTTCATATGAAAATACTATTAAAGTCTAGTTGCATCTTTTTAAAAAAGATTCATCTGAAACAGAATCATAATTAATCGTAAAATGTATTTAGTTAATTGAGCATTGAATGCGCCAATAATGATAAAACTCGGTTCAAACATAACTACAATAATAGATTTTTTTTAATGCATCTAATATTATAGATATGGAAATATATGTTTGTCTTAAAACCAAAACAAGATGGCTACTTCCTGACACTGAACTGATAAAAATCCTTATAATGATATTAAGGTCAATATTTCGAGACAAAATATAAAGGTCCATAATAATATTATTTATCGCGGGATCCCAAATGGGATTCGATGACCAAAGGGCCACTTAACGCTTTGATGTGCACACTCCCTTACATATAAAGACTTATATACATTAAGAGAATTGCATACACTTATCTAACATACAAGCTTTGTTACCGACTTCGTCTGGTTTCATTTCAATCTATAGTAAATTTTCTATCATATAATAAAAGTGATTGTTTTTATATATTATAATTAATTTAATTGTTTTGTTAATTCAATTATCCTTTAAATTGAATTACAGAAAAAATACATAACAAACTATATATATATATATATATAAAATAATATATTTACCTCGGTGCGTTACCAACCTAACTACGTACATGTGGCGAAATAGTTCTTTGATTACAAATCCACCATTAGACTTATCACCGCTAATATATGATTTAGGGTGCTTTTATGATATTATATAATCCACACATAAATATATTAACATTTTATGTATCTGCAATAACATGAATAACATTTACGAGATATAAAACGAATCGCAAGAAATAGTTAATTACAAACGTCGATCACAGTAAGCCCCACATCGAATTCAAATCGAACGACGTCTTGCGATTCAATATTGCTATAGAGCTGTTATTTTGTTATTCATTTAATTCAGCCAATGTGAAATGTATGGTTGGTTAATAACAAAACGAATAACGAATAGTTATTTTAATTTAGCATAAAATTTGTTAAAACAATTCAAATGATATTAACAGCTCGAGATGAATCTTTATCCGTCGTCTTATAATGTGATTTAAATTTAATTAAGCTCACTTCGATCACTTACTGACGGACGAAATGTAATTTCTCACAAGAATGTCTGCGATGTGATTGGGGTCCGTCCGATGCAAATATCGTATCAGTAAACAATAATGCAAGACTTTGATAACGGTCGGTATAAGATAATTGTTGCTTGCTTAAATTCAAATCTTTGTTCAAGTAGGCATTTATACGCACTTTTGAATAAATTATTACATTATAGACAGTAAGTATGCTTCTGCTGAAGAGCCGGCTAGAAACTAAATAGTTGCTTTAAAAGAAATGTAACAATCTCAGATGATTGAATCAACATCTTTAGTTCCACACATTTATATCAAATAACTCTTGAATATAATGAGATTTATTTAATAATACAAATTTTTATAGATTTAAATCTAAGAATAATCTAAGATATCTTTATTAAATATGTACACTCAAGCCCATGAAAGATTTATTAACTTTACACATACCTATATGCTTATTTCCGAGTTATTTGTGAGTTTACAAACAGTTTAAAAAAAGCAAGTTCTTGATAACTCAAAGGTCGGTATATTTTTTTAACGATAAGTTATAAACGTACGATCCGAGAACTTAGAACGTAAAGTTCGCCAAGTTATTAAACTTGGCTTTGACGCTATTGAAAAGCGAAGTAAAATTGCCTTGACGCAGCGTTTTCAAAGAAATCTCGGTTCAAATGAACTACATATGTAAGAAATACCTTTGATATATGTATGCTATTTTTGGAAGACTGATTTAAGAGTTTGCTCTGAACGTTGTGTCATCTTTATCTTTCTTACATACACATATCTTTAATTATCTTTATTTGAACATTATTAATTAATATAAGTAATAATAATTAATTAAATTTATTAAACCAGTATCATAAACTTAATTTTATCAGCGACATAATGTTACATTACAATTTGTATTAAATTTCTTATATTTTTCGATAACTCTCTATAATCTATTGAATTATTGTTGAATGGTTTTGTTTTTTTTTATATCGTATGAGGTGTAAATAAAGAGTATTCCTTTTGTCTTTCTTTATATACATTAACATATATAATATATGTTAATTGTAATGTAAGTGTTATTTTTAATGTAAATAGTACTTCGATGTGATAAAATACTGCTCTGAAATAGATGTAACATTAAGGAGTTAGCCGGGGGCAGTCCTTCTTTTAAATGAAGAGGAAAATTTTAATTTCCTATCGCGTACCGCTAGGGATGGACAATATTTTTATCGATACTTTAAAACGATCTACAGTTTTACGTTTTATGAATGGACAAAATTTAGAAGGCAAAAATTTGACCCTTGACCCGAGGTCTAGAATCAATTCGACATCAATATGATATAATTGAATGATAACAATGTGGGACAAGTTTATCGACCAATCAAAGGATGATGTCATATTGACTGGCGTCCATCGGGAACACTGTTTCCATTGAACATATTCATAAATAATTATAAAAAGACATAAATCCCAAATAGTTTATCCTGTGTGAGGTAATTGTTGTAATTTATATATAATTTTTTTATAATAATACGATTAAATGTTGAATGTGATAATGGGAACGCACAGATGGATGAATTGATTCTATAGTATCTTACAGACCAATTCGTACACTTAATTTAGTGTGGATACATTGCTAGAGCATCTTGTCACCGCTATATTGGTAACCAATTGTCCTTCTATTAATAGATCTTACTATATTTGTTAGTATAGTAGCGTAGTTTAACAAACTATTAAGGATTGCGTAAAATTAATTGTTGTTTTATCGTATTATCGATAAACACAGGTACATCTCTACCACTAACCTCCGTCGTTAAAAATATTGCTGTTTGAACGTGGAGTTCGCTTAGCGTTTTAATAAATTTGGAAAATTAAAGATTCATATCTGATGCCTTCACTAGTTAATACACCCGGTCTCCCTCGGTTAATGTACGAGGGTGTTTTAAAATGCAACATTCAGAGATCTCTTTGTGGAAAAACTAACGAAATTTTCTCTCCTCCCTATATTAAAATATATTTAACTAACATCAAAGTATTTTAACTTTAACACCAGTTAAAATTAACTGTTTTATAAACTAAATAATATTTTTTGTAGTTTTTATATAGAGAAGTCGTTAAAAAATGGTATATCTTTGATTGTGGCAGCCATAATTGTTTCTCCAAATACCTATTTCGGAGATAAAATAATAAAATACAAGATAAATATACAGACAAAATAAAATTTAAAAAAATTATCTCCACTGAAGCTAAAAAACGGGGATCGAAGTGGCATTGAGTTGATTGCTTCATTTGATATTTATATTTAATTACAAAAAACTCGCCCCAGGAGCTAATTATTTCTCCGCTTATCTTCCGCCTGATTTATTTCAGAATTTCCCTATTTTTTTAAACGAAAATACGTATAATTACGGAGTATTCGATTTATTCATTTATCATCTTAATTAAAATAAAAATTTATGTATAATTTAGTGTTAGACTGTAATGGAAACTGTATTTAAGGGCCTCCCTTTGCTGGCATTCAGTTGTTTGAAAAACCCACTTGTAATTTCTTAAAAATAGGTAAAGGAAGTATGTTTACACAGAGTCAAATGCCAGCTATTTTCTCCTTTGGAAAACAGGAACAGTTTTTCACGATTTCTTACTACTGAAATTATATATTACATAATTTCTTTAATGTAATGGAGATATACGAACTAACATTCGCGGACGCGGACGTGAATTCACGTCATTTCAATTTTTATTCCTAGTTGCCGTTGACGTGGATTTACGTCAATTCAATTTTTATTCCTAATTGCCGTTGACGTGGATTTACGTCATTTCAATTTTTATTCCTGGTTGTCGCTGAGGTAAGTTTACGTCTTTTCCAATTTTATAATTTTATTTCTGGTTGCCGAAAACAAACGTAGAAAATTTGCCTGTCTAGAATGTGTTAATATTAGTTATTACATAATATTTTCAACGCCCACGTCAAATATCATAACAATGCGAGGGGTGCACGGTGTTAATTTAAAACGACAGAACGAATAACCATTGCTTCAGTTGCAGTCAAAACTCACACTATCCCGATGTGGGAATTAATTAAATACCGACTCCAAGGATGTACGGGAACGGGAAGAGATTGATAGACCTTTTTATTATTTATCGCGTATCAAAATTGTCTTATCACTTGTTATCTTGTTAAACGTAACGTGCGTAACAAAACTTTATCCTATTTATGATAATAAAAATAGAAATTACAATCCGTTGTCAGTATTTGTAACATCGATAGATTATTAATTTCGGATATTCATAATAAAACACTATTACAGATGCATCAAAAATATAAAGTTGCAATAAAAATATTGACAACCGAAAAGTTTGTATTAGAATAACAAAATAATGTCACCTAAAAAAGGAAAATCCAGGGGCTCAAAACCGTTAAGCCGCTTCCAGCGCCTCAACCCCACGGTAGACAGTGCGGGCCATAAATTGAGCCGCCCTGTCAATTGCAGGCGCGCCGATAGCTGTGGTCGCGGAACTCAACGCTTACGTTTTATTCGATATTGTTTACATTAATTGTTATTTTGTTTAATGTTTATTATTATCTGATAATATTTTTTATCTTTATCTAATTATACTATGTATTTTCCTTTTTTACAATTTCCATTGTAGCCTCGGTGGCGCAGTAGGCAGCGCGTAAGTCTCATAATCTTAAGGTCGTGAGTTCGATCCTCACCCGGGGCATATATTTTTAATCATCAAATAAAAGATTTATTGTTTTTTTATATTAATAAAGAAACATGTGATCAATCTATTTAAATCATATTATATAATTCCGAATCAATTGATGAGTCATGTGACGACCGCAATGAACTGTCTCTAATAGATGCTTTTAATAAAATAATTACAATTCAGTATTTTAATAAAGCAAGTTCAAAATTAATTCATAAAAAAAATGTTATAGAATTTTGCAAGCTTCAGGTAACTTAACGTAACTATACGTTTTATATATAAAAGTTTATAAAAAACCTGTAATAGTCCAGCTTAGTTTTAATTCTTTGAGGTCCCTGGCGCCAGACCTGGATCAGTTGGTGTCTGAAAATATTTTCATGGTCTAAATTTTATGATTATATTGCTCTAATTAGACCAACTATTTATAAACATACAACATAAATATCACAAACAGATTTTTTTCACGAAATAGTGACTTTACAATTTTCATTACTTTTTCTTACAAACAAAAGATGTTAACTAAGTCCAAAGTGTGACTAGTTTTTGATCGGATCAGTATACAAGTAAGCGCTACTGGTACTACCATCAAAGGTACGAAAGTTAAAGGTAAATAAAAAAAACATTAATTCAGAAAACATCCTGTAAAATAGTATTTTTAGTATAGTTGGTTCCATGTTTATTTTCAGTTGAAATTGTCAAATCTCTCCTAAATATTTTCCGTATTTCAGTTGTTTTCAGTGTCATTATATCAACACATCAATAGACGCTCGTCACTGCTATATTTAGTTTGTGACTCAATAGAAATCATACTCTAATAATAGAAAATGCATCAGCGATCATGTTCCCAACGTGTGATATTGACAGTTCGGTCTGTTGCAGATTCCTCCATTATTATTTACGAAAATATATAAAAAAATATGTAATTAATTTATAATGGAATGTCTGGACAACGAATCGTATCAATTTTTATTATATAATTATTTAAAATTAAAAAAACCATGATTTCTTTCTGAATATTTACTAGGATCCGCTAAACGCGGCTAGTGTTGAGCTGAGCCCTCTCCTTTCTTCTTTTTATGATATCTTTTAAATGGCTAAACATTTTTTCAATCTGTTTTCGCTATAACATCCGCGTTCAACTCAAACATACATGAGAAAATTTTTAGCTAACTATCTCGTCGCATTCTGAAGACAACTAAACACAAAAATTAGGTCTCCCAAACGGTTAAGACATTCTTATTTTTTGTATGCCCCTCCATGATACCTTTATCCTAAAAAATATTTGAAAGTAAAAATCGATCGCTCTTAAAAAAATATCAGATCAAATAATTTTTTTTGATATTAGAAAATACCTATTCAAAAATATAAAGAAACATTTGTTTGTTAAAAATACATGCACTCTTTCTAATTTTATTGTAAAATAAAGTAATTAGCTTATAATACATTAGTCCGACCTTCTCTTTATGGGGGGGGGGGGTAATTTATTGAACTGTTATTATAAGTTTGCAGAACCTGAAGCCTGCCTGAATTGTAGCGATCAGAATTGACCAGTCCAACAATCAAGACAATGAAATCAAAGTGTTCTGCCCACTATCCATTATCTGTTTAGGAACGCTATTTATCAATTAACATTCTATTTTCAATCTTTGTCTATATTAAAACTAATTTATTTATTTTATATATATTGAAATTTACAGGAACATAAATTTTTTTAAAGTATTATTTATCTAAAAACTTCACCCCCTCAAAACAAAGTTAGTAATTAAAAGTCTTCAGCGGACATAAATCTATAGCTGAAAGATATTTTAAATTAAAATGTTCATATCTTCCTCTGATAACTCCGAGACAATGGCCGAAAATATCGAGAGGAGATAAATACAAAGTTTAGATAAATGGGAGAAATTTTTACGGTAATTAATATTTAGGTAAAAAACAAATGCTTCTATTTCAATTTTGAATTTCTATTACATTTAATAGGTGATGACGTATTACTGTTAAAAAGTTTTCAAATTTATTAATTTAGTCGCCATCTTGAGTTTGATCTAAAAAGTTTATAATAACACCCATTCAGATATTGATTATTGGAAAATAATTTTATAATTTTTTACTAGATGGCGCTGTTTGAAATTATATTCTTATCCATTTTAATAATAAATATTAGTTATAAATCGAAAAAAAATATTATAACTCTTAATCAATATGTTGTTCTTGCTGTTTTCTGGTCTGTGTTTAATTCAAAGTCACTAAATTAATTTATACTGAGCAATGCCATCTTTGATTAAATTTAGGAACTATTTAAAATCGATAAGTTTATTACAGTTTGTACATAGATGTCGCTATTGACAGAAAATTTATTATATTTTGTATATAAAATTTATTGTATAAATTATAATAAAATCATAGTTCCCTTTATTTTAACAGTATATAATCAATTAATAATTTAAAGCGTAAATGTTTTGGTTTTAAGTAAAATAAATATAAGTTTAACAAGATATATATATTATTATTATATATATATTATTATTATTATTATTATTATTATTATTATTATTATTATTTGTTATTATTATCATTATTATTTTTTGCTATTATTATTATTATTATTTTTTATTATTTTTATTTTATTGCGACGGTTCTAGTTGTTCCAAAATAGCTTTTAAGATTGACATTTGTGAAACAGTGATCACAATATACAAAAAACAATATCCGGCTGAGTTTGTTGTGTGGTTCTTCTCAGACCAGGACGCGTTTGGAACCCTCATAGCTTTAACATTAAGTTGGAAAGTGCTTTTACAGAAGGGCTTATTACGATAAATCTGGTATCGAAATAGGCCCTTCCTGACACTTCCATTTTGACGTACACAAGTGATCACTGATAATGATTCAAAGTGGAAAATATATAAATGAATAAATATATAATTTGTGATACTAGATGGCGCTGATTTAAAATTCCTTATACTTGAAAAAGATAACAAATGAAATCAGTATTTTAATGAATAGTTTTATTAACTAAAATATGTGTATTTACATTGTCATGATATTTTATTACATCAATAAGTATACATAATTATCCCAAAAATATCAAACATCGCACAAAACTGCCAAAAAAGGAACTCTCGGGAATTATTTCCTTATTATACGCCGATTGGAAACCAACACATATTATTTATATCTGTGACGTCATAACCGCCATGACACAATGGTTTAGAATTAAAATCTGTTGTTATGAATTTAAATGTCACTATTTATATTTAAATCTAACATTTGTCATCAACACGTGATAATATTATCTATTAATTATCAATTGACTACTTACAAACTAACTTATCATTTATATATATATATATATATCATAATACAAAAATAGTATAATTAAATGCGTTATTTCTTACATATTTAATTATTTGAGCCCTAATTTAATAGTAATTATAAATGTTCAAAAATGTAGGTAACTGATAATTATCACTATCACACTTTCAATATATATTCGCACGTTCACATTACATCATATATGATATTCTATGAGTATTTGCTGTTATTGTGACTGTTCTGTCTGCTGCAATTGCTGTTAGTCCTGTTCGGAAAGGGGGGGGCGATACCTGTTGGGGAGTGGGGGGGGGTTGGCGGCATCAGGTTTGTGGCAGGGTGGTAAACCCTCGCCGACATTGTCATTTCGTCTGAAACAAGATACAATATTCAATATTGTTAACATAAGTTATCGTGAATGTCTGATATAAGTATTAATATACTAGGGGCGCCAACAAATCCTCAATTTCGACTCGCTGCGCTCGCGAAATCTCGGGTGTAATTTGCATATTGAGCGAAACGAGCCCAGTGTATTGAATTATCGTTTCCCATTGATTTCAATGGATATCAGTTTTTTGACATGATATAAAAAAAAAATATATATATTTTTTTTAGTTTTTTTTTCTAATACCGTCACCCAATGTGTGTCTTTTTAATTGCAAAGCTTAATAATTTTTAGTCAAGTAGTTTTCGAGCCAATTCGTGACAAAGAATGTAAAGAAGTCTCCAGTAAAACGCTCCGCTCACTTCGTTCGCCTCGCTCAATTAGTATAACTATGCTCACTTACTGTTTGAGAATGAGCGGGTGTATGAGTACTTGGCGCTGTGATCCTTCGTGGGGGGCATTTCACTGAAACAATATCAATTATTATTTATATGTTTTTATAAGATTTTCCCAAATTATATTAAGAAATCATCGCTCTTAAGATGTTTATGGGTTATGAATGGGTCTTATCTGTGGGGTGTTCCCGAGGGACTCTATCAATAATATACGCTATGAAATATAACCTACTCCCTAATCAGCTGTATTTCATCAGATATTTCAACTTCTTAAAATATTTTCTTTTTCTTATACACTAGTTGTGCCCACGGCTTTGTTTGTGCGGAATGTTTTTTTTAATAATTGCCTTAATTACTCTATAATGTCAGCTATTGGCATATGAAAGTCCTGTTAAAATCGGTCCAAGCGTTTTATAGAAGGCCGGAACAAACACACAGACAGATGGAGAAAAATTAGAAAAAAATATGTAAGTATATATATACTTTCACATGCGCTTAGTTAAAAGTTAATGTGGATACATGCAGACACTTAAATTTTATTTATATTTTTAAATAGGATAGATAAAATAAAAAAACAAAAAAATAAAAAAAAATTATAGTATGCATTTTTTTTGTTTGTGTGAAATTAAATTTGATTTAAGCAATATATGATATTTTTCTCGTTTTTTTATGGGTTTTTAGTATAAGAAATGATTGAACCAAGCCTTGCTTATTAATAATGTCATATCATATATCATAATAAGATGGAGAGTTTTAAAAGATATCATAAAAGGTAAATTTAACGTTAACAAATTTTTCCTTTGAACTATTCTTATACTTTTACAATACTGATAAGCAAAATCCAGATTCTAAATTGCGTCACGGAATATTAGGCTCCATCACAATGCAATAAAGACTAGAATTCCATACACAATTATCTAATAATGTTCAATGCAATATCATAATTCGAATCCCGCTTGAGTCACGGAATATCACATTCTACTAAATTGTAATAAAGACTGGAATTCTATACACAGTTTTCTAATAATGTTCAATGCAATTTAATTTTTCGAATCCCAATTGAGTCACGGAGTATTAAACTCTATCGCATTGTGATAAAGACTAGAATTCTATAAATAGTTTTCGATGTGGAAATGTCAAAAGTCGAATAGTTATAATACTAGTTAAAATCATTGAAATCTCAATCTTAACATAAGAGCATAAGGTTAAATTTAGATAATCAATATATGCACTTAAGTCCTTCATATGATATTAATTTTAAAAGAAATAGGTATACTTGTGTGTGTATTTTTACACAGAGTACTTAATTGTAGAGAGTTCATATTGTATGGTGTAGAGCTACTCTGTGCAATTATTAGTAATTATTGACAATTATCTGTTAATTAGTTTTACCTGAGTAACAAAATTTATTGTTAAAATATATAAAACTACGAATAATATAAATATTGCAATGACCTCATTATGTACATTGTTATTAATTTGGAATTACATACTTATATAATATAATTATATATATATATATATAAATAAAATTTGTGTCTGTATGTAATTCCAAATGAATAGCATTTTAGTAAATACAAATTCATGCAAAAAAAAAATTTTATTTGTTTCTATCTATTTGTTCCGACTAATCTCAGAAGCTGGACCGATTTTAACACAACTTTCACAACTACAGCTCATATTATAATGAGTATGACTACTTATATTTTAAAAACCAATCCGGACAAAAGAAGCCATGTTCACACCTAGTATTATATTTCATCGCACCCCACATACTAGCTTCGACCGCGGCGTCGCCCGAGAAACTTTTTTATATTATAATTTTTTTCACACAATGTATATTATTAAACTAGTTTTCGTCTGTATTACATTCATACATACGTACATATATATACATATATATATATATGTACGTATGTTTGTACATCTCAATTGTTCAAGTAGGACACATCATTGAGTCAATTGACGTGATTGATCTACTTTAATTATTATTTAATTAGATCTTATTAAAAAGATATAAAAGATAAAATATATAACAAACACGGTTAAGATATATTTAGATTTGGGTCTCGAAATTATATATATATGTCCAAGAATTCGCGTTGGAAATAAAACCTAAGTTACTTATAACATGAGCTGTAGTTGTGAAAGTTGTGTGAAAATCGGTCCAGCTGTTTCCGAGGTTATCCGAACAGATAAATAGTGAATTTTTATAAATGATTTTACTATGTACCATATAACTTTCGTATGCATTTAGTAAATGCTGTTTGGAATTACATACAGACATAATTATATATATATATACACGAAAATATCCGTATTTTTAATATTACATGTAAACTAATAGATAATAAAAAAAAATTGTTCGTCTGTTTGTTCGTAATGACGAATCATATAAATATATATGAACATAAATATATAAAATAAATGTTATTTTATATTATCCAAATTCAAGGGACGTAGTCACGGGTCACAACTAGTATATAATTTTATGTACGATGATTATAATAATATATATATAATATATAATGTGGGTACGTTTGTTATTTTATCATATTGTACCAACTGTATCGGAACGGTGTTCACACTGCGAAGTTTGCCTGTTTGAACTAGTTCAGACATCTAGTGTGGATACGCCTTTATTATTTTACAAATTTATTTTACGAACAGTTTATTTTTCCATCAGATTAAATTTATTGAGTGTGAAATAATTTTATTTTTTTCTAAAAAAAAAAAAGTTTTTTCCATAAGACTAAATTTATTGACATTTTGAAATAATTTTATTTTTACCATATTTTTTTGTAAAACAGTTATTTTTCCATCAGAATAAATTTATTTATTGTTGAAATAATGTTATTTTTTTCTAAAACAGTTATTTTTCCATCAGTATAAATTTATTGAGCGTGAAACAATTTAATTTATATCATATTTTTTCCGAAACTTAATTTTTCCATCAGAATAAATTTATTAATATGAAATAACGTGTCTTTAATATTATCACAACACTTATATGTAAGTGTTATAATACAGATTACAGATTATATCTAGACTAGCGTTCAACGGTGACTTCGCTCGGATTTTAATTTAAATTATACTTCTGACAAAAAAAAAATAACACAAGATTTTTTCTATGTAACATAATGTAAGGGGGGGTATGGACAGATTATGTTTTTTAATTATACATATATATATATATATATATATATATATAAAGGTCGCATCCACACAACACCATCGCCCTCTCATGCAAGTTGCATATCTATTTATTTATGTATTTACTTTTCATCGGAGACAACCATTTTGCTTATCACTGAGTTGTGTTTGCGTGTTGTTTGATTGTGATGCTCCTGAATGTTGCATTTTGAATTGTTAATTATATTTCAGCTCTTTATGTAACAGCGCACACACACACACACACATATATATATTACGAATGATTTTGGTGTCAATGTTTTTATTTATTCAAAATGTTTTGTCAATCAAAAGATATAAAAGATAAAAGATAAAATCGTCTCAATCAATTATCTGATAATATTATAAACGCGTAGGACTCATTGTTTTGTTTTTTAAAGTATTTTTTTGATATTTCTAAATAAGAAATCTTTATAAAATCGCTTCAATTATATTAATAATACTGTAGGTAATCCGACGATTTCTCACTTAATTCCCCTTAAAAATACCAATACAAAATGGCCGCCCTAAGCGACAATCACTAATTACTACTTAAGCTATACAAATCGCGAAAAATGTTACTAATTTGCAAAAAAAAGTCAAGACACAGCTTGTGGGGGGGTTCCGTAAAAAATATAATTAAATGAATATTTTTTTATATCCACAGCGCAATAGTATTTACGATTTATTTTATAAAGATAAGATAAAAAAGACAATGTTTGTGTATGTTGATTTATCTTTAAATACTTTTAATATTTATAATAAAATCTAATTAACCGGGGAACCCTAGAAAACGGCGAAAAAAATCACACTTCTCCAAACGAACTTATTTATCCCGGCGGGATTTAATAAGGATTTCTGAGGAACGGTTTTTTAAGGGATATTTTTTTAATTTTTTTTTCACTTCGTAATCTAAGCTATATATTCAACTCAAATTGAATTAGTTTGACAAATACTGTATTAACATAAACACGGACGAACGGAGACACATATATATATATATATATATATATATATATATATATATATATATATATATATATATATGTGTATATATATATATATATATATGTGTGTATATATATATAAGCGATTTACCACTCATTGATTCATTACGAAATCTCCGAAACTATCTGTCCGATTAACTTATAATTTTAAATACTTATTTCTTTTGTGAAGTAGACGTCCACTAAGAACCTTAGCAACGGTTACGATGACAACGGATATATGACAAAGGTTACCATAGCAACCTAACTTAGGTATACACATACAAATTAATAGGGGAAGAGAATAAGCTAATATATATATATATATATATATATATATATACATATATAAATATATATACATCGTTTCTAATTTGCGATTTTATTATTATTAATGTAGATTAGAAGAAATATACAAAAGGGCCGAAAAGAACCGACCCTACATATAAAATTACTCAATATTTCATACCGATACTAATTTCGCTATCTTAACCCTTTGGAGGGCGGAAAATATTACCAAAAAAAAGGAAAATACACTAAGAAAAAGCGTCCCAGCCTTAATTGACATTCTTTATGAACGTCAGTCTTGGCTTGGGGATATTTTTTAATTAGATATATTTTATGGGCTTTTTTTCGAAGGAGGAATAAAGGGTTAACATTTGTTAGGTGGGGGGGGGGTCAATATTAGCGTTCCAAGTAATCAGCCGAGAAAAAATGGTCGATTAGGCCCCAGGAAGACGTAAATTTTGGATCATTGGCGTGTGACCCCAGGTTTTATTAAACCCTCGCTATTATAAGACTTTTTAATGTAAATAGGGGTTGAGGATGTTTGGATTGGATTAGTTATGTTTGGATTTGATGTCACGTTTCATTGTTCCATGAATCTGATAAGAAATTAATCAAATGTAAGTATTACTGATAATTATTGATTTTGTTACAGTAATATATATTATTGATTTGAAATTAAATTATATATTGTTAATTTATTTATTTGTTATTCATATATTATCTTACGTGTCTGTCTGATAAGGTCCGGTAAAACCAGTCTAGGTCAAGGTACACCAATTTCGGTGTTCCCTTGACCCTAAATTGCTGTTTTTGTTTGAATATCATTAATTGATGTATTACTTTGATAATGCATTGATTTTCAAAAGTTAAAAGCAATGAAATGCAATGCAATGCAATGCAATTTTATGCAATACAAAATTACGGAAGCTAAGATAAAAACTACAAATATATTTTTTTTAATTTGAATAAATTATTTTTTTTTAAATAGAGCAAATACGATAAAACGAGATAAAATATATAAGATATTTATATTTATATATATAATATTAGCATGTTATATAATTATCTGTATGTTTAATTATCTTTGTTTTTTCCAATAATTAAATAAATAATTCATATTTAATTAAAATTTATTAATGTCTGAAGATATAACTGTATATAAGCACAATGACACACATTTATAACGGTATTACACACACACACACACACACACACACACACGAGCGAGCAAAGCAGCGTACAAGAGTTAGTGCAATTTTCTACATACAAGTGAGTTTTTTGTATTTAATTTTATGCTTACGTGGCACTTCCGTTAAGATCATTGAACTCTGGTTATTGCTCAAGATTTCGTTAAATAAATGTGAGCATATTAAGGAAACTTATAAAGGTCCGTCCATCTGTGACCCGCCAGCTCGTTTGCCCTCCTCTTACATAAAAAAAAAAAAAAAAAAAAAAAGGTCAATGAACTTAGGTTTAGGGTGTTAATATAACAATTAAAAACACTGATAAATCATGATTAGGACTGTGAAAGTAAATTTAAAGGTAACGAGACGGGTACGACACGACACCTTGTACCGACACGATTTAGTACCGTTGCGTGGGATCAATTCTTGAGTAGAGTTTTTGTAACGTGACGGACACGACACGACAAGTGCACGGTTACTTTCGATACAAAAAAAACCAACGGAACTCATTTAGAAAGTGAACACTAATGACTTGGAGACAAAGACGTCTTAAAAATATTTTTTATATATTAGTCATTACTACTTTTATACCAATTTGATATTTGTTCTAATAAAAATAGAAGCTAATATCCCGTGAACGGATTTGCCCTACATTTCCATGGTACTGACTCATGAGAAAGCATGTCTATGAATCATTGAATGGGACTTCGTGACAATTTAAAAAAAGTAAAAAAAAAAAAATTAATAAGATCATCAAATTAATTGGAGCAAAAAAAACACGTATTTCATACTTTTCCTTAATATGTATAAAAAAAACAACACGTTCCTAAGTTCTCATATAATATTAATTATTTCTTTAATTAATTAATATATTATGTAATTTTCTATATTAATATTATTTATATTATCGATCATATTATAATAATTCATAGTTAATAAATCAGTAGACATAATAATTACATCAATACAAAAATCAGCTTTATATCCATATAATAAAGTTCAAAATCGTATATCAATTAAATCAAGAATGTTGCATTTGAAGTACTTTATATGTTCAAGGGAAAGTGAACCTTATTGCCTACAGCATAGAATATATATATACATTGTTAGTGTATATATATACATTTTTTTAATTAATTACAGACCAGTTTCTGGATTCAATCTTAAGATTTTATATGTAATATATAAAAAAAAATAAAAATTTAAAAAATATATATATATTATTAAGAAATCAAGATAATATTTGTTTACAAAATGATAAATTTTATATCATTTTTTTTATCTATAAATTGATCTCAATAACTAGATAAGTTATTCGGTCATAACAAAGACAGTAATGTCTATTATTAAATTAATATTTTCAATATATATTATATATTTATTAAACTAATTTGAACCATCGTACACAAAGACAAACATGCCAACAAAAAAAGAAAGTATTTTTAATTCACAATGGCGTCTCCCGCGCATATTAATAAATAAAAACTTACAAGGCGAAGGAGGTTGAATTAATAGATCCAATGTGACTGATAATAACACTGGCACTTTTAAAACTATTAAAAAAAAACACTTCAAGTTTCAAAATTTTTAAATTTAGAATAGCGTTCCACCAGTTCAATACAACGCACGGTTCGCAACTGAATGGGACTGACCATTTGGCACACATTGACAGCGTAAATAACTTCGATACGGTCACAACCTGGACGTGCAATTAAAATTTGAACTTATCACATTAGAATAAGGTTCATTTATCAAAATTATTACTTATAAGAACTTTGTCAAAATAGCGGTGAAGAGAATTGAGGTCAATGACGCCTTTTTTCTTGTAACATATAAAACAGCTGAGTTTTGCGGAAACGAGATAAGCATTTTAATTTGAAGTGTGTGAAAGAGACAGATGATTTTGACGACGTCACATCTGTGGTATGTTGTCTGTGGTCAGAAAGTGACCACAACAGACAATAAATAATCAAAATAAGAGTTAAAATCTACTATGGTAAGGTATTGGTAATGACGAAAAAACAACTTTTTTTAATTTTTTAATTATGTGGTTAAAGTATTTTTTTTTCTTAATTTTTTATGACATTGTTTTTTATTCAAGTAATAATAAAAAATTCTATACTTCATTTCTCAATACAGATACTCCAATGACATACACTTCGCATTATTTGTATTTTCTTTCTCGCTTGCACATTAACAATTAAAGAGAGAAACACGTAGACAGATTACAGGAATTATTAACAAACAAAATAATGTATATATATATATGTCTTTCTCTCTTAAATTGTTAATGTGCAAGCGAGAAAGAATTATTGTTTTTGATTTTCCTGTTGTATGCGTTTTTTTCTTTTGGTTATTTTGGTTTCAAATGTATTTATTTTGGGTGGGAGTATTCTTTTTTTCAGCCACCAGTTTGGTTGGTGGTTTGGGTGGTGTGGCTGGCGGTGGTAGCGGTGGTAGCAAGTTCGTCGGTTTCTGGTATACTCTCGCAGTGAAGGTCGGTCCTATAAATGAAAAAAACTGTTTTTGTTGATTTTGAAGTAAAAACACTATTTTTAAACAAATTTTAAATTTAAATTTATTACAAAATAAATGAATAAAGTGGTTTTAAACAATAATAATAACTCACCGAAACATTGTTTAATTTTTCGATCCATTGTAATATTACAATAATATTATATATATATATATATATAAAGCGTGTTGTCCGTCCGAGTGTATGAGTTACAATGTTAATAGTTACGTGATAAGGGAGTACGGGGAATTATATTATCATGTCGCACTAAGTGAGCACTTTTGAAATGTTTTTTTTATATTATCTTATTTATAGAAATGTACTTAAAAAGTCCCGTTAATTTAAAAAAAAACATTGAAAAAATATATGAAATAAGATTGCTTACAAATAATTTGATTTTTGTTTGGTTTTGGTCTTACGTTAAGTAAAATTGGTCCTAATTACAATAAAACTGAAAAAAATGTATTAATTTTGAATTATTTGATGCGAAGTATTGATATAGAGTAAAAAAATTACTTTCCTTTCCCTTGAAAGTGCTGAAGTTATTTTAATGCAATTGTTTTTGATGTTAAGATGTATCATCACTTAATATTTGAGACAGAAATTTTAATTTTAACTAAAATATTATTAAGAATTGTCAACAATAATGTCAGTTATTTTCAATAACATAACAATAGAATAATAACAGGAAAATTAAATAATCACTATAATATAACAATAAACACACACATACACACACACACACACATACACACACACCTCCATTCATCGACACATACGCTCACACATATGGTTATACATACAACACTCACACATACACACACACACACACACACACACACCTCTATACAAGTCCACACATGAGATAAGGTTTAAAGTTAGTGATTGTCTAAGATGACAAACTTGTAGTAGCAGAGTTCCCTTTGTAAGTTATTAATACCGACGGTCAGTCTGCATCGAGCGAAGTTAACTGTTGCGTTAACTAACTCTAATGTCCGTTAAATCGGACTACGGTTAAGTTGTATATTAGGTTCTGTGTTAACTAGACTGTTCTTAAGTTCTTCAGAACTTGAGTTTTGTTACATATGTAACTAAATATATGAATAGTTTAAAGAAGCTATATAACTAAATATATGAAATTTGGTCTATAGCATCTATAGTCAATTCAAAATGGCCGACGAATCATAAAATACAATGTCTCAAGATGGCTGATATAGACGCAGGTTCGATGCTCGCTTGTGTTGTATGAAATGTATTAACTCTACAATATATTAATGTTGAGCCGAACTTTTGACTGAAAATTCTCCAAAAACCAAGCTTTTTTCTATTTCCTATCTCTATATCTTCCTAATCTCTGGAACACACACAATGTCTCAAGTTGACAGATGATAGACACAGGTTCGATGCGCGCTTGTGTTGTATGAAATGTCTTAACACAGAGATTGAAAACCTATCCTTTTTCTGTTCCCCTGTATCCCTTAACCTATAGATTCTTCGGTTGCCAGGAATCCCTAAACCTTCCTAACACTTATAGAGTTGCCATTATCAAATGGACAAATCAGATAATTAGAAATTAGCTAACCTTAAAAAAATATTCAAAAATGAAAAATACCCTTACAATTTTCACGCCCTATCGCTCCCCCTAAAAAGTAAATTTAAATTTCTTATTACATCAGAAGTATCTGAGTCGTCACGTGCGGGTGAGTTTAGCGCTCAATTTGTATTTAAGGGACGATTGGAAAGAAGAAAGGGTTGAATTTAAGTAAACCTAATTTTTTTGTAATTTAAATGTCTTATTGATAACATTTTTTTTACATTTAAATGAAAATCAAATAATAAAAATTATTTTAACTAAATCTGTTTTTTGTACTCAACCTACATCTATACACACATACATACACACATACATGCATGGGTTTTATATGTTATAAATAGGAAAAAAAAATTAACACATTGTGGTTAGGTTTAGGTTATATATATAATTTAAAAATAACCTTGGTTCGATGCATCATTTATATATATATGTATATACATATATGTTTTCTCGTTCTTGATTTCATTTTTACCTTTTTAATAAATTGATATCAAATTGACAATGAAGTTGTTTTCTATACAATATTTTTTCATTAAATCGTTAACAATTTTATTTTCATTTACTGTCATAAGTAAATGTATGATATTTTGAATGAAAAATCATGATTCTGTCACTGAAAGCCTCCATTATCGGTCATCGAAAACAAATATGACAACACTAATGTTTATGTACTCGTACACACACACACACACACACACACACATATATATATATATATATATATATATATATATATATATATATATATATATATAATGTACATCCATACATTAGCACGTAAAGGTAAATATAAGGTAGTGCATCGAGACATCAAGTAAGGTGAAGACGATAAAAAGGCTACAAACAGACAGAAAGTGGATTCACAGTGTAGTAAAAGAAAAGGTCTCTTCACACTTGTGGCGATCTTGATGCTTTTATTTGATATCAATTTATTCTTAGATAATAATCCAATTGAGCTGAGCGTAAGCGAGCTCTTAACCGTTTTGGGAAACTTCTTTTTGAAGCAAAATCACATAAAAACTATTGAACCGATTTGAATGAAAATTGGGAACGCTGTAGAGCTTGGGAATGGGAATGTTTAAAAAAAATAGAATTAAAATATCTCATTTCGTTCAGAAATTATGGTCAAAAAACTGAAGGGGTTCAGTTCAATTCAACTAATTTTTGACACTATGCGTTTAACTTCGACAATTTTTGGATGATGGTTGTATCTTCACAATTAACTTACAATTTTCTGTTTAAAAACGTTCGGTAACCGCTGTCAATACAACAGTTAGTAAACCATTGATACAGTTATAAAATAAGTAAGTGCATCCAGTAATACCTCAATACAGTAAAAACACCCTCCTGTTCGGGAATTATTGATTTGGGGTAAGTTTATACTAAAATTTGGATTTTTTTGATAACAAATAATATTATAATCATTTCCAGATAATGTAAGTTTATACTAAAATTTGGATTTTTTATAATATATACTATATTATAATCATTTCCAGATAATGTCATGGTTTGTCTGAAAGGGATATATTCTCTTTTCTCGCTCTAACATCGACATACATAAAGACAAACTGCAATCAATTAGTTATAACATTTTAAAACGTGGTCCTTGGTTATATTAGGAATTACATTAAATACTTTCCTCATATATATTTTCTTCCCGTGATTTTATACCACATTGGCGTCTTCACTTATGTCATAAAACAATGGGTGGACAATTTGTGACTGGGGTGGCCCTTATTAGGTCCATAAAAAGGAACACCCTCCCCAATTGACCACACTTTACGTCCAAATAGGGACATCTTTACAGCCCCGCTTTGATAACACATTAAATGAAATGGAAAATTATTTCAATGAATAATTCAATTTTGAGGTGATCTTTTTATCTATAGTTTTATAGATAGATAGATGAGCTTGTTATTTATAGATACGAACAAATTTTAATTCAATTAATCAAAATATTTTGTATTATACGTGTCATTTTGTGTCAAATTATCTATATCTATATATATATAAGGTATCTCTGTACGGAAATATCAAAATATCTTTCCCTATGCACGTATCTTATTAAAGGTAGTGAAAAAGCTCATTAGCTCGGGCCACGAAACCCGCGGATTTACTCGTAAAAATCCCCGGATCCAGCGATAAAGCATATAGCAGTCGTTTTGAGGCGAATGACTTCTACGTGATTCTCTGATGCTGGATACAGAGTTACATACAGCATAGATATGGCGTAATATATTATCTTTATTTTTACATAATATATATTTATATATATATTTTAATAATATAAAAAATGCAATAGATAAGTACCCACAAAATAAAGTTAACAGATACCTATCTACACATTCAAAGCTCTGTGTATCGTCTTTTATGCGTAGGTAAATACAGTAGTAAGAATGACGGATGTACACGAATTTGAAGGATACCACGGGAACGTGACGGGAATATGGTATTGTTATGATTTTTTTATTATTTATCCGTTAGACTTGTTTTGTTTGGACATGTCTAGAAATAATTTATTAATCAGAACCAAAACCAACGAAACCTTAAACCTAGAACCAAAGAATAGTATAAGTAAGAACAATTAGTATAGACTGGCTCGTTATAAGAGTTAAGGTCCCAAAATGTTTTCCATTTCCACCTCCTTATCAAACCCCTTGACATGTTGTATCAACGCCATCACTCGAACAGGATCAAACATGTTTATCTCAAAAAAGACATCAATAACATCGTTTAAGAACCCCTCAGATCACATTCGATGCATCAGACATCAAGGATCGGGGGACACACGGCTGGTTATTTGGGACGGAGCCGCCAATTTTTTCTTTTTTTTTTTTCTTTTTTGTACTTTTGTAATGTATTTGACATTTACCGCATTTAATTGTCATAATTAAAACATTTTAAAAATTAAAGTTCATATACGATGCTAATATAAAAAAAATATTTCTCTGTCTCTTTGTTCCGGATAATCTCTAAAACGTCTGAACCGATTTTAACAGAACATTCACTGGGGGATAGTTGATGTATTAAGCGAAGCTCTTAACCGTTTGGGAAAACTATTTTGTGTTTAGTTGTCTCCAGAATGCGACGAGATAATTAGATAAAAATTTCTCATGTATGTTTGAGCCGAACGCGGATGTTATAGCGAAAACAGATCGAAAAAATGTTTAGCCATTCAAAAGTTATCATGAAAAGAAGAAAGGAGAGGGCTCAGCTCAACAACCGCCGCGCACGGTTGGCGGATCCTAGTAAGTAACTTAGGTTCTTTTTATTTTATTCTGTGCGGACAAAGTCGCGTGCACAACTAGTAATGATAAATGCTTTTTAAATACAAATAATAGAACAAAAATAAATATAATTAAATTAAAAAAATCTGTCTGTGTGTTTACAAATGTGTTAAAAAGACGATAAAGAACACCACAATCCAATATCAACTCTATTTTTATAAAAATAAAATAGATTTTACCTCAAATACATATAATAATGGCCTTTCCCTGCGAGGTATCGGAAAGAAATTGTAAAATAAAATCAAATGTTTCTCTCAATTTGGCCAAATCAGCCTCGGGCGTCCCCAAACATATGTAAATTGGTATTCTTTATAGCTACTTACTTAACTCAGATGAGAGTGGTTGTGTGTTTGTTTACTTTCATTTGATTAAATATTATATTTAATATTAGATATGTTAACGACTTTATTTGTGAATGTTTTGATTATAAAAGGTAGTCTAAACTAAGGTTTAACTTTAAACACAAACTTTAAACGTTATAAGTACCATGACCTAGTCAAAGTTTCATTAAAATCTGTCTAGCCTTTTCAGACCCTGACCAAATAGACTGACATTTTTTATAAATTAAATGTTTTTAATTTGGATAAAGACAGACATTTATATTATATGTATATATATATTTAATTTTGACTATTTTGGTTTCAAATGATAAACAAAATTGAAATATGTCGGTACCGTAACGCTTGGAGGGAGAGGGGAGAGGGGTATCATCAAAACAGCATTTGGCAGAACATCCACGAGATCATCCACGTGATGTATGATCCGACTTTCATGTATTTTATATATTGTATTTTAATGGCTTCCATATTTATATTGAAAAAAAAATTCATTCAACTCATACTTTAATAGTTAAAATGAGAAAAAATACGTAATTTTGAATTATTAATCAGAAAGAGAGACAAAATAAAATGTTTTTTTACAAAAAACATGAGGAAAAAAAAAAAAATATTTTTAAATTATTGTATATAGAAAAAGAAGTATAAAATTAAAAAAAAATACAAAAAAAAAATTACAACAAAAATTAAGTATTTTTTGAATTATTAATAAAAAGACATAAAATTATAATTAAGGGACTTAAAATATATTTATATATGTTTACGTATTTTTGAATTATTAATCAGAAAAAGAGATAAAAAATTAAAAAAAATATTTTTTTTATTAAAAAAAAAATGTACGTTTGGTGTGTTTTAGCATAACGCCGTCCCTAATACAGATAAATGTAAGCGAAGGGAACTATTTATATTGAATATTCTTTGTCCCGGAATGTATTACCTCTGTTTTGCTCCCGATTACCTTCGACTCGGATTCCTTAAGGAAACAATGTATTTTGAAATATTTTATATTACCTTAGAGGGTTATAACACTATAACTAAAAATAGATTGAAATTTCGATCTGTATTTGCAATTTTAGATCAAAATCCATCGTATTATATCCAATTTTGATTAAATTTTATTTATTTGGTTTGTAATATGCTTTTTTTTGTTTCAAATACTTTTGTATAGAAATTCAAATATATTAAGTTCAAAACTTCCAAACGCTTCTCATAAATGCTGTATTTTCCGCAGCGGAAGTAGCCGGGTTCGAAATTCAAATTCGAAAAATACGCTTCTTCCCGTTTCCGGCGTTTGATTCCTCCCGTGATACGTTTCCTCTGCGAATTTGAATTTGTTCTCGTTACTGACGTCGTATTAGACCCTTAGCTAATATTATTTACTGTTTCACTTTTTCTATAGTCAATTCCCTTTAGCTTTTACTTGGAATATGTCAATTCCTTCCACTCTATTCTCTCACCATCATCTCAGTGGAGAATTGAGTTTCTATTCTTCCCTCTAGACCCTTGGGGAGCGGGGCAACTGCTTCAGGGTGAGATTCTCTTGCCGTGGTTTCTCACGCTGGTAATTAATATGACCATATGGTTGGGGGTGGGGGAGCCCCTGGGGGAAAAACATGGAGACATGCTTCCTTAGAAGTTTTCATTTACTCTATCCATGTATTCTTCTCCTCTATTCTAGACATATATATATATATATACACACACACACACACACACACACACACACACACACACACACACATATACATGTTTTAAACCATAGGTTCAAACGCTCAACCCTTACCGCGAATAACTCTAGGGAATGTATGCTATGAACTGTCTCTTACAACGATACATTGCCTTGAAAATTGGAAAATTATATTCTTTATAAATCCACATTTTGAACGCACAGACGACATGACACTAATATATATAAATATATAAACAATATATTAAAAATACATTTTATTAAAATTACACTTATGATATAAATAAGACAAAAAACATGTTTTTATGTAAAACAACATTTTCATCTTCCTTTCAAGATATCTCTCCCTTCCAATCGAATGTAATAGATACGTATCGATAAAAAATGGCGTCCAAATTGCTTCTCAGATTGCCTCAATTTATATTATATTATAAAAAATATTGTTTGTCTGTATTTGTATATTTGTTGATATCAATAATATAATAATATTATATCAAAATACAATAATATCGAAATTGAAAAACGATTTGCGTCGTAAAATAAAAATTCACAAACCATAAGCCATTACTGAGACAAATGGTGTTATGGGGTGCCGTGGGTGTTATGGGGTGTTATGGGGTGTTGGGGGGTGTTGGGGGGTGCTATTTCTAATACATGCAACATTTAATAATGATATTCGAAGCGTAATTCGACGTATTGGTATCGGGAGGCCATATTGGAAATAGTTTTCTATAAACTTGTTATTTATTATATATTTATTTAAAATATAAACGAAATGTGATAAAAGATGTAATGTAAATAATACTTATTATAATTATCAATAAATATATTTATCTAATTAAATATTAATTAGTATGACACTATTATTTGGTAATCACGTCTTGGCAATCTGTCACAAGACCGTTGATACACCATTAACACAGACCAACACACTATAGACGCAATATATATATATAAATAAAATTTAAATGTCTGTTTGTAGTTAACAGTATATACGATACTTACATATACTTTTTCTCTTTTTGTTTGTGTGTTTGTTTCGACTAAATTCTGAAACGGATGGACAGATTTTAAAAGAACTTTCAGTGGATAGCTGGATGGATTTTATAAGTAATTTAGGCTACTTTTATTTCAAAAACATTCGCATGAAGTCGTGGGCACAGCTAGTATAAAATATTTGCACGAAGTCACGTATATCTCTCTCTGTATCTCTGTCTCTTTCACATAATCATATGTTATTTGTGCATTTATTTTTTAATGTAATTTCATTTCTATTTTCATTTGCCTCTCTATTATATATTGTACGATCTGATACAAAGGTACCTACAGCGGACAGCATCACGCAAACCTCATTACGTAGCGCGACTCGTCACGCCTAATTGTTGATTAATTGTCTAACGCTATTGGTTTGAATCGAATTTGTGTTAATTTGTTCCCCATTACACCAGAAACATGTGCTGTGACATTGCACTGCAATTTCACCAGTTTTAACTGAATTGTGACAATTTTTACATTTCAAGATGGCGGATTGACGCCATTGTTCTTATCTGTCAATGTCACTACTACCTTACCAATTTTATTTATACCCTCGATAATTCTTTTGAAAAGTTTAAAATATATGTAGGACATTACAAAAATCGATACAATGTTAGTGTTTTTTAATTATTTTATATATTTTTTAATTGCATCGTAATTTTAATTAAGTATTAAAGAGAAACGGATATGTCATGAGTAAATTTGGTTAATTTTAAATAAAATAAATATGAAAAACATGATTTTTAATGTACTTATATATTTAAATCGCCTCTAGTTTATAGATAATAAGGAATTTAAAGGATCTAAAAATCCCTTTGAGAGAGAGAGAGAGAAAGAGAGCTTTATCGATTGTGACAAAAAATATTGCTTCATTCATTAGGATATAAAGGTATGGTATATGATGGTAAAACATATCAAATAATCAAATACATCTTACACCTCTTCATCACCCAAGTAGTATTTATTTACTCCTATTTATTTGATTCCTATCTGTATATATATATATATATATATAAAAACATAACAAACACAAAAAAATGTTTTCCGCTCAATATAATCCATGAAGCATCTTAAAAGCTTGAGGTCAGAGTTTTAATAAAAAAATATACATTTGACATTTCCATCCATTAACATAACCAAACAAGCCGTGACTCTAAACATTTATTATGAGGATAAGACCCGTTTTTAATATCAACCGAATAATAAATAGGTTAGCATTCACTTTATGAAGGGAAAACCTATTAACGAGCGTCAGATGTATTGCGGCGGCCATCTTGTTTTTTTTTTTTTTTTTTTTTTTTTTTGTTTGTCTCTGCCGTTAGCCCCACTGGCCATGACAGCGTCACCGGCCATCTTGTTGTGATTCGCTCTTCGATACATATATTTATACATCAATTTAATTTATATCAATATTATTTTTAAAACGTATTTTATAATAGAATATATTAATTTTATATGATTTTTTATTATTTTTAATATATATTTTTCTCTTCGTCCCAATATCGCACAGTTACATGATAAGCCATGTTGTGTAAACACCCCCAAAAACGGAACGCGACAAAATATCTATTACTATTAAGGATAATGACGCGTCTTAAACATGACTTAATATCAGTTGAGAAAAAATTAGTATCATTAGAGACTTTTTCGAATATCTTTGATAACTTGCGATAAAATATCACATCAGCTGTAATGGTGATGTCGTATTGTTTTGTTTGGTATACATTTTTATTTGTTTTTTTATAAAAAAAAAATATATATATATATATTTATTAAGTATAATCCGTATGAAGACAATATAGAGTATTATTCTTTGTTAGAACGGAGGGCGGTTAACGACACTAGTTTCAAAAGAACCGTTTATCATCCCATATCTCTACTCTCTTCAATATGTGGAGCGTCAGCAGGAAAATATTTTTTTTCAAAAAAAAGTATTAAATCAAAATACATTTTATATGAATTAATTAATTGAATAGTTTATGTCATTTAAATTTTATTCATGATTAATTTTTTTATGCTGACTGTACAAAAGTAAGGGCGGTTACAAGAAAAACTTGCATCATTATCGAGAGGCAGTGTGTCCGCGTCTTAATCGACGGAAAACATCGCCATACACTTAACTATCTGACCCCTAACAAGGGTCCACAGCGCACAACCAAAACTAACTGATACCATGGACTCGCGAACTATTCAATATTTTAACAAATTTTTATACTAATTTAGATTAATTATATTAATTAACACTAAACTTACCAAGTACCGGTCAAAGTGACCGTTCGTAAACTTTTTAAACGTTATAATATCGTTATCAAACTACATAAGAATTCTTAGAATATGCATATAATATTGTCTTCACTCTTTACTTTTAGTTATTTCCATTATTACCTGCGTTATATAATAAAATAATGTTTAATTACCGGTCAATTTAACCGTGCGGTAGGAACAGGTATACAAGAATTGTCGATAGGTTTAGTGTTAAATGAGATTTTCTCAAATAATCTGCATACATGTACAGTCGGTTAAAAGAAAAAATAGGGAACAAAAAATCGATAAAAATTATCAAACCGGAAATATATAATAGGACAGAAAAATGTAAAAGTCACTGAAAACTCACAAACAAATAGTAGTGGTGAGGAAAAGTTTAGTGAATTATTTATTGAGTCCTCTGTATTGTTTTACGAACATTTTATAAACACTGTAATAACAGAAGTTTTGTGAAAGATGGCCTCCGATACCTCGAGTTATTTATATACCATGAAATCACATTTATTTACTAGGCGCGCCAACAAACCCACAATTTCGACTCGCTACGCTCGCGAAATCTCGGGTGCCGTTTGCATATTGAGCGAAGCGGTTCCAGTATATTGACTCATCGTTTCCCATTGACTTCAAGGGGATATCAGTTTTTTGACAAGATATTAAGAAAAAAATTTTTGTTGAGGACATTTTTCAAAAAAATATTTTTTAAAAACCATCTCAAAATGTGTGTCTTTTTGATTACAAAGTTTCAGAATTTACCGTCAAGTAGTTTTCGAGCCAATTCGTGACAAAGAATGTAAAAAGTCTCCAGTAAAACGCTCCGCTCACTTCGTTCGCTTCGCTCAATAATAAATATAATATTTATACAAACAGATATATTTAAGAGTTTTTTTATATATTTAACTTCAGAAAAATAATACTAACTAAATACTTTTTATTATACATTTGAACATTGCTGTGTAGTCATTAAAACATATCATTATAACCAACCCCCTATCACTAAATGAATCAATTTCACCCCCATTAACCCACACAGGTGTCTATTTTAACCCCCGCCCCGTTTCCGATATGTCAGATAGATTTTACACTGTGATTGTTTTAACTATTGTTAACCCCTCATTTATTAATCAATTATTTTAGTTTTTTTCCCAGACCAGCCCAGACCAGACCAGCCCAGACTTGTAAATTATTAGTTTTATTTATACGTATATAATATTCCAAAGTAAACTAATAAACAATATAATTAACAGTAGTTAAGTTGTATTTCGGCCCCACAATGCCGTAAATAAATATGTATTTAAGCCTGTGTCCTATCGGGTCAGGACATGAAGCTAAATGAAATTTATGGATGCGGTATATTAACAATATTATATTAAATATTAAATTAAATTAAAACACTTTTATATATATTGAGATACAAATAAATCCGCCGCCATACGCTGGGAGAGTTGAGCTGACACCTCTCAGTTTTTTGACCAGCATTTCTGAACGGAATGAGATATTTTAATTCTGTTTTTTTAAAAACATGCCCATTCTTAAACTCTACATCTCTGTCAATTTTCATTGAAATCGGTTCAGTAGTTTTAATGTGATGTTACTTCAAAAAGAAGTTTCCCAAACGGTTAAGAGCTCGATTACGCTCAGCTCAATTATTTTGTATGTCGTATCCATTTTAGATATGTTATAGTGTGGTCAAATACAACTAAAATATGTGACCCCAAGGCATACCGTGTCACGAATTAAATAATTCAGTGGGCAAATTCAAAGAGCATTTTAAATAAGGCTGTATAAGGCTTTTGAGGTACCTGAATGTGGAATTAATATTTAATATTTTAATTAATATATATATTAAATTTACATGTAAATATGATTCATGAACACGATCAGGGTTCGAACCTGTGACCTTAGTTTTGAATTAACATCGTGTCTTTATAACCTATATCCATTTTGAATTAACACAAAATCTATTTTAAACACGCTATGAGGTAGCTGAGGTAATTGCTCAATCAAGGGTTAACCTTTGATTGGGGGTGGGGGGGCAAATTTATTGGGTTTTGTTAAATCATTTAACTTGATTGAACAAACAAGAAAGGGGTGAAATGTTACTTAAAAAAAATCAATCGGGTAATTTTTTTGTTATATATAAATTAGAATAGTTCTTATTTGTTTTTATTTATCGACAAAACCGAATACAACAACTAGTATAAAAGTACATTATTATTCAAAACCTGTATTTATTTTGTAAAAAACAAAAAATTACAATTATTTCAACTACCAAGAAATTTTACTCGAAATCTACAAAATTATTCTAATTTTATATAATATTTAAACAAAATAGTTTTTTTTTATTATTAAAATACACAAAATATGAATATAACGTTTAATTTTAACTATTCCTGTTAGTTAATACAAGGACGTAACGTAAATAAGGTATATTTACGTAAACGTAAAATAAAATAAATATTTAAACGGATATACACAAACTGGAAATGCTATTAAATATTATATTAATAATTTATTTTATATATATTTAATATTTATTATAAACATCCCTCAACCCTTCATATTACAGTTTTTTAAAGGGATTTAGGGAAAAAAACATAAAATACAAATTCCAACCCTATAAAATAAAATGTATGTAAAATAGATATTCCAACCCTCTATATAAAATGCACTAAACCGATTTTAAGCAAACTTTGCATTAATTAATCAATATTTTGAGAGAAGCCTTTCCAGTTATATTGCAACATGAAACTCCCAATACAACTGTTAAGAATTTTTTATAACCCTCCTAGCGACACACGGACACGCAACTATATATATATATATATATATATATATATATACGAATATATTGTTTTTGATTTCACTTTTACCTTTCGATAAATTTATATCAAATTGACAAATTAATAAAGTTGTTTTCTATACAATATTTTTTCATCAAATCCTTAACGAATGTATTTTCATTTATTATCAAATGTAAATGTATGATATATTGAATGAAAAATCATGATTCTGTCACTGAAAGCCTCCATTATCGGTCATCGAAAACAAATATGACAACACTAATGTTTATGTACTCGTACACACACACACACACTCACACACACACACACACACACACACACACACATTCACACACACACACACACACACACAAACTTATATATATATATAAATAAATAAATTTAAGATATTTCTTAATATTAGATGGTAGTTTAAAAAAAAATTGTTGTTATTTTTTTTATATGCATTTAAAATTATTTTTGATTACATTATTTTAATTCCAATTAATTTTATTTACAAAAATTTATTTGTAACTAAAACAACTAATTAAATAATATAAAACGTAATATTACAAAATCAATATAACAAAAGCTAATGATAAGAAATACGAAATTAAAAAATGGAAAAATCTGATCAATCAAAAAACAAAATAACCCTTCAAAATGGTATATTCGGTGATATCTGTAAAAGTACCCGGTACATACGTGGGTAGCGGGTAGCGGGTAGCGGGTAGCGGGTAGCGGGTAGCGGGTAGGAGGTCCATAAATCCGTATTAGTGGAGTGTGGGCGTCAAAGAACGAGAGATTTATTGACAACATCAATTCTGTGAAGATGGTCCTGCGTTCGATTCCCGCTAATTTTGATTTGTGTCGAGTGCTTTCCACTGTTTCGCTTTTACCGACTATGAAATATGGGAGTGACACTTTTAAAAAAACGTGCCGAAGATTAATATGGGTGTCGGATATTTCACCCATTCTAATGTTTACATTTGTATTAATACTACTATTGACTGGTTTAACCTATTTTGCAAAAAGAGGTCCTTACTTTAACCATGTCCGTCTCTCTATTTGTTATTACTCAAGAACAATTTTTGTAAATTTTTATCTTTAAAGGTTAAAATTAAAATGTAGTGACATTTTTAGTAAAACTCTGTGGATTTTGATTATTTTATACTATTTATATATACAAATATTTGACTATTTATTTTCTGTTAACTCATTAACTGGTTAGTTCAAAGTTAAATTTAACCGTTCGGTATCATTGTCTTAATACTCGATTCGCGTGTTCCGTAGGAATTGGGTTTTGGTGTTTCTTTTTGTTTCCTATCATCTATTAAAACAATAATTTGACATTTATTTGATTTCATACTATTTTTTTTATTTTATTAATTGAATTTTGTACCAAATGTCATTATTTCATCTAATATTTTGTTTACCCAAGATATTAAGATAATTATTTGGGTTCATACATACAGGTTGTTGTTTTTTTTATAAAAAAACTAATATATTTCTGATATAGAATAAATATCAGATATTTATGTAAAAATGCATTTTTTTTCGATCAAAGTCAATATAATTTGTAAATTAAAAAAAAAATCCTCAAAAACAAAACAACACCCTGTGTTTAAATTTACTCGAAATTTCGTTGAATTCATCATGTTTAAATAATTCCAGTAACATCTTATAATTCCATTTGTTTGACGAACGCCAGACCCCTCATAACTGGACCTCCCAATACCAGGGTACAAACACACACACAAAATGATACACGCAAATATAACACTTATATACATATAATAAAGGTGAGATTCCCTTGCATTAATATAACATGTAGAGTACATTGACCTCAATGTATTTGAGCAGCATAGAGAAATTATTCAAATAGAGTCATAATATAGTAGAGATGGAAAATTAAGTTCTATATAATTTAATATCATATATATTAAAAATATTTATATAATATATATATTAAAATTATATGTATATGCTGACGTTACAACAAAATATAGATATTGTCACGTTACAAACGAACAACAAGACAAACATACTGAGTTATTATAACACGCTTCATGGGAATAATAAAATAAAAATAACTAGCAGACATCTTTTATTTAAATCATCAAATAAATTCTGAAAATTAATTATTTACAGACAGACCAACAGAATTTTGTCTTTATATAACTTTTAATATTTGAAACTGAATTATATATATATAAAATTTAAGTGTCCGTTTGTATTATAATTAATAGCTTTTAACTAAATCCATATGAAAGTATATAAGGTATTAACATAAAAAAACTATTTTTATTTTATTTTTTGGCTGTGCGTTTGTTCCGGTTAATCTCTGACGGCTGAATTATAACAGAATTTTCACTGATAGCTGATGATATAAGGAGTAACTGGGCTATTTTTTATTTAAAATGACGTATCCCGCGAACGGAGTCATATGCACAGCTAGTGGTGGAAAGTAGCAATCAAATCTAAACAATCATATAAAAAAAACATTTAGCCATCGCCAGAATAACACAAAATAACTGAATTCTAATAGATTTTTAATATTCCCTCATTATTTTGCAAACCAAAGATCACTGCCGATAGCCAACCAAGAAAACCCAAACAAAAAATGTATTCAAAACACCGCAGAGGTTGAACATTTGAAGGGAAGTTATTAAAATCAATAAACATAAGTCATTTGAATGGATCGCCTTATTTCATCAATGATCTGTTTCCACCCTAGATCCTTGCAGAAATGCGCAGCTCGAGACTTTTCAATCTTTCATTCCACATAATTATCAGATACCAAGGATGTACGGACGCTGGATGCGACAACCAATAATAGATGGCACTAGTCGTCTTAATCAATACACTCATTTTACCGATAATAGATGTCACTAGTTGTTTAAATCAATACAATAATTTCTGCAATAATAGATGGCGCTAGTTGTCGTAATCAACACACTCAATTCACAAATAATATATGGCATTAATTGGCTTCATTAATATATTCATTTGAGCATTAATAGATGTCGCTAAATGTCATAATCAATACACTGATTTATCCAATAATAGATGTCGCTAGTTGTCTTAATCTATACACTCAATTCACCAATAATATATGGCCCTAATTGGCCTTATTCATACAATCATTCTAGTATAAATAGATGGCGCTAGTTGTGTTAATCAATACATTCAATACACCTATAACATATGGCGCTAATTGGCTTCATTAACACAATAATTTTCGCAATCATAGATGGGGCTAGTTTCCATATAATAAATAAACGCATTGGATTTTTTCAAATCATATGATTCATTGAAATTATCATTGTAATATAATTTAGTATTAAGTGATCGTAGTTTAAAACAATTAATTATTTTTATTATATAATATAAAATTATTCTTTCTGTCCAAGGATGATATTTGTCTCTTCTATTCATCCTTATTCATCCCAGAAGGGGGCGGGGTGGTGTCACTTGAAAAAGTCTCAATAACTCGTCAGCGCGGAACCGAATGACATCGTTAGTGGAAGTGGTATGAAGAAAAGGCACTATCTACTTTCTAGATACAGGGCTATCGGTTATACAGGGTGTTATAGTTAAGACGGTATAATAAAAAAAGAAAAAAATAACAATACTGAATACTGAATTATATATATAATAACGTATAAAAAATATCATATTACATAAAGACAAACGAAAGGCGGCCCAAAATAAATATTAATATCAAAACAGAGTTACGAGAGAGCAAATATAATAGAATTTTACTAATGAAGTAATTTATAATCAGCCTGTACATAAATATTGGAACCATTTGAATAAAGTACAAAATAAAGTCGCGACTATGTTCATTTGGCGGACGGACCGACCTATGAAAAATATACACGCCATTTTGAATCTTAAACCATACACTTAAAGTCCAAATTGAAATGGCAATGGACATCTCATTGAAGAACCTCTTCACTCGACCCGTGATCATGCATCACTTGCTCGAAGCGAACGCGTTTTGAATTTCGAATCGTGGTTTTCGGAAATGGAACACTTTGAATTTTGGAAGTCGGATTTCGAATATAATTAAAAACTTAACGAGTTGACGCCATATTGAAATAGATTGTAATTGGTCGGTTTTTTAATTTAATTTCTGTATTTAATATGAATTTTAATTTTCAAATATCTAGCTATACTTACGTAAGCTAAAATGTCAAACATTTGGCTAAACCTAGAAATGGTTGAAAATATATCATAAATATGCAAAATAAACCGAATTTAAACGGAAATGCATACAGTGTTATCTGTTCCAGTACATTTCGGACGGAAAATGATAATGGTTTAAAGTGACCCACTTTTAATAAGGATTTTATGACCCTGATGCATTTCCAAATATCAAAACTATTTCAAAGGTCATATTTCGTTACAAAGGTCACATTTCCATCATGCGACGAGGGTGACCATCCAATAATGGATTTAATTATATTTTACTCGTAATAATTAAAAAAAATAGCAACTATATTAATTACCATACATTATTTAGGTATTGACGCCATTTTGGAGATTACTTCCCTCCACCCCAAAGAATACAAAATTCAGATTTCTTTCTAGTTTAATTTACATAGTTTCCTTCAATAATTAAATTAAAAACATTTACCTTCCTCTAAAGCTAAGAATTTTTCCTTTCTTTCCCTGAATAAAGCTATCCTTAATGAAAGAGTCCCAGTAAAGTGTAATAGTATTCCTGTATTGACTTGATATCGCTTGCATCGACACGCGACTGCTACTGCTAAATTGATACCGATGTATCATTTACTATGGAATTGGATTCATTTATTATTTTATATTATGAGTAACCATTATTTTAATATATTATATGTGGTTACAATAGAAATACTGGGTTTGTGTGGTTCTTCTCAGAGCAGGAAACATGGGGCCTTATTTTAAGTTAAGTCTTACAGGACTTATGATCATATGATGAAGTAAGGATCAGTCATGACTCTACCATATACAAGTGATATTGATACAAACATATATATATATATATATATATATATATATATATATTTATATATTGGGGTTTAGTATTAACTAGATCTATATATGTTAGTTATAGTCTTGATCATAAATAATTTACTCTTAATAGATCTCATAAAATAATTATTTTTGGTAGATCCTTAATTTATAATATAAATGGATTTAGAGAGACATTTTGGTTTTAAAGTTAATTTTCCGATAATTATTATAATTATATTCTTAACTAGCTGATCCATCGTCTTCGTTTGCTGTTTACTCCTAAGTTACTCCTTATAGCACCAGCTATCAGTGAAAATACAATCAAAATTGGTCCACCCGTTTCAGAGATCGGACCAAACAGACAAACGAACAAAAAGAATGTGTTTTATAAGTAAGCTGTTAACTTGACACAAACGGACATTAAATTTTATATATATATAAGTCCATCTCCATACTTGTGTCTTGCATTCTCTTATCTCTTATCTATTGGAGGAATGTTTTAGTGGTACCGTGTTTACATTCACTGTACCACCTGGTGTAAGAATACCAATGTAGGTACATGGTTGTTTGGTTTACCTTTATATTTCATCCCAATATTACGCTAATATATTAGATGGTTTGTTGTGATTAAATACTTAACACTAAACCTACCGACAACTCTTATATACCTGTTCCTACCGCACGCGGTCAAATTGACCGGATTAAAAGTTATTTTATTATATAACGCAGGTAATAATGGAAATAACTAAAAGTAAAGAGTGTAGACAATATTATATGTATATTCTAAGAATTGTCATGTAGTTTGATAACGATATTATAACGTTTAAAAATGTGTAAGTTTTACAAAAGTTTAAGAACGGTCAATTTGATCGGTACTTGGTAGGTTTAGTGTTAAATATTATAACCCGTGCTCCCGAATCTGGTGGTAGTTGGAACATGGTGATGGAGAACTTCTTTGTAAAAAAAAGTTACACATTCAGAAGTGTATGTTGATCTACTACCATGATATCCCATGGTGCAACTGACACTTTCATCCTACTTCTCCCATGGGACAATTTGGTCCTTATTTTAAACAAATATAGTGGGTAAAGACGAAATATATTAAAAAAACTAGACACCTACCCTACTCTGCTTGATATTTATATTATATATCAAATCAAATTACTTTTAATGTATAGAGTAAAATAAACAGTGGCCCTGAGGAGACACTTAACAAATGCCTAAACACTAAGGGTTGCAATTTATCCACCCCGTGGTGGTAGTACACTTTTATTGGGACACTGGTCAGTATGGAATTCGCGCAATTTATTTATTGTACTGACATGTCTGGACAGTCGAGCACACAAGTGTTAAATATTAATTTTATTATTTAATAATTTTATTAGGATTTTTGTTAAAAACGTTTTTTTTATTTTTTTTTTATATGTAAAATTTAATTTTAATTATTTTATCAAAGAGTTGTGTTCCCGATTGTACATGGAAGTATATTAAATGGCCGAGAAGTCGGCGGGCGGTTGTCGACATTTGGTTTTTATACTCCAATACTTTGTCGCATTCTTCCCGACTTTTGTATATTGGCTGACACAAACATACATACAGTATAGATACGGCATATTAATATAATTAATTCACATAAAAATCAATAATAATAATAAAGTTTGATTATTTCTTGTAAAATAAACTAATATTTTTTATGATAAAAAATATTGTAATATTATATTAACGCGCTAAATACATACAAACTGACAGATAGATTTAATCTAAATTATTTTTAATATATATATATATATATATATATATAATGTTTTGCCCTGTCTATTATCCACTAAGGTCTATACCAAGGCTAGTTCGTCTAGCAACTAATAAGCCTCTACTAATAAATCTCACATAATGTTGTCTGTAGCGTTATTGATTCCCCTAATTTGCTTTCCCGTTTTCCTGTTTATTCGATTCGATCTACCCACACACACACAAATATACACAAACTCACGCAAACACACAAACAGATGATAAATATTGTGAAGAAATCTGTTAATTTTTCACATAACTTCTTGTTTCGGTTTTTCATATTATATATAATAAAATTTATTATAAATTTAATAATTAATATGTTTCCGTGATTAAAGCCGTTACATGCAATTAAAATATTGGTTAAATAATTAATGGAACGCCGAATTGCATTACCCACAACGGTTATTGGTGCATGGAGTGGACAGGTAGTGTTGTGTTTATTATATCGATAAAAAAAAACAATCAAAATTGTTTAGTTTTAATTTGATTAAATTACGTTTTCTTTTTTTTTGTGGTTAAATTATTTTTATCGATAACATTTCCCATCACTAGTGAAGTACGAGGTTCGATACGAGTGGTCCATTACGTCGAGAACATGAATTAATGATGATTTTATTCCACTTTTGTATTATTTTATTATAACAGCTGATATTTTTATCGTTATATCGTGTTACATCACTATTTGTGGACATTAATATATATATTTGTTAAAGTTAAGTTGTATAACTATATATAAGGTATCAAAACAATGTCATGTAATCTGTATATATGTATGTATGTTACAGTCGATCCCCGTAATCGAGGATTGCCCACAACTGTTAATGGCTGCGTTTCTATTAGTTTTTATTATTCCCGGTCCCGGCAAAAACGATTTTCCTCATGGCCACTGTAAATGTATACACGGACAAACCAATTAATATCATTGATATCGAATTACAGTTCATTACACGAGCCCGTAGCTTTGTTATTATAGATATCAAGTTAAAACATACTAACAAATGTATTGTAGTACATTGTATTGTCTTAATATCATAAGTCTGGGACAACTGCCATCTGGATACATACTAGCCTTAGGCGTTAGTACAGTCACACGCACAATGTTTACCTGAATAACTAATTAATTTTTTATATACAATTTTTTGTAATATATATTATAATTAAGTAAATTTTATGTTAATTACTTTAAGTTAAGGGAACAGTTGAATTTTGTATAAGTTAGTGTAGCTGACTGTACCTAAAGGTACGACAATGCCAACAATAGAACAATCTGCGGTGAGCAAATCTTAACATTCATTACAGAGTAGAAAATGGCGAAAAATTTATTCTAGCCAACCTAACAGACCGTCTGAGTAGCTTCATTACAATATATATTTATAACATTTTACAAACACATTTTTATAATAACAGACAAATTAAACACATTAATACAGTATTTAAACAAAAAATATATATCAACCGAGAATCGAAGTGGAGACCGTGTGTAATGACAACCACTGAGCCCAATGCTCAACAACAATACCTGCAGTAGAATACCTGAAAGAATATTACTCAATCGCCCTTAGGGGTTTTTAATTTTCAGACGAATCCCCAAGTTTTCTTTTTACGGTTCTGCATATCATCCTATATCATATAATATTTCATTGTAAAAATATTTATTATTAACTAAATATTAATTAATATAATTGCTTAATAATGGGTGGATGGATTTTATGGGATAGTATTTGGGGATGGTTCCCAATGATACCATAATATGGTAGTTATCTTAACGACAGACATAATAACAAATTTTTATAGCTAATTATCTTATAAGTAGTTTGATATCAAACGTTTTCAAATTCAAATTCAAATAAGTCAACCACACATTTTGATCTAACTTTTGAATATAATATTAAAATTTTGATTTTAGATTTAATACTAAGTTTAAGATATCTTGTGGTATTTTTAATTAAGTTTCATTGTATATCTATATAATTAAAATATATAATTGAGTTTCTGGCCAGCTATTCTCAACAGAGCAGCATTCCGAGTTGGTTACTTACGGACTGACTACACTGACCTTTTGTATTGTAATAATTGAAAATTCAAAAGTGCGTGTAAATGCCTACTTGAATAAATATTTTGAATTTTGAATTTTGAATCAGTGGTTCTAACACTAAACCTACCAAGTACCGATCAAATTGACTGTTCTTAAACTTTTGTAAAACTTACACATTCTTAAACGTATAATATAGTTACCAAACTACATGACAATTCTTAGAATATGCATATAATATTTTCTACACTCTTTACTTTTAGTTATTTCCATTATTACCTGCGTTGTATAATAAAATAACTTTTAATTACCGGTCAATTTGACGGCGTGCGGTTAGAACAGGTATACAAGAATAGTCGGTAGGTTTAGTGTTAAGTTTCATAGTATTTTGTTATAAAAATACCAAATAAGAAATCAATAAGAGGCACATGTTAACAGTAGCCGGTTCAATACCGGTGGGATGGTTTTACGAGCTTACAACTAGCCCCTACTATTAGGAGATCGCTATTAGCTTTGCCGGAATATAACAAAATGGATGTGGTATTTTATATAATCTAATAGTAAATAGACAAATAAAAATGTGTTACATATAGAAAACAATAATTTGGTGATACAAAATGGTGATATATTTTAAAAATGTATTTTTCATTTTACTCTCTCTCTCTTTCTCTCTCTCTATCTATCTATCTCTCTTTCTCTACATATGTTTATATTTAACTTACTTTTAATTTTTGAAAAACTATAACAATGTGTAAACAAACAGAAAACAAATAGAAAACAAAATAATAAAAAATGGCGATAGATATTTTAATTTCTTTTTCCATATTACTCTCTCTCTCTCTTTCTCTCTTTTTGTATTTAAATGTTATTCATACAACAGATAATTGTAAAATGCCACATCCATAAACAAGTATCTCCAAGTCCTTCCTATATCTTTGTAGCGCACGTAAAGTCCGGTGATCGTAAAAGAAAATGCGTCCACAACTTGCGATATATATCTATTTATCGATTTGTTGCGTGTGTGTTAATAAATAAAGCGACTCGCGAACGAAACCTGGGGATAATGGTTGTATAGAAATTAAAATATCTCTATTAAATACATACAATTATGTAAAAAAATGAATTATTAAAATTAGTTTTACAAATAATGATATGAATGATGTAAAATGTATGTAAAAATATTTTGAGAGTACACACATACAAACATATATATATATATATGTCATCTAAGGTATTTCTAATCCCTTTCTAATATCCCATAATATTTAGGGTCCCAAAACACCCGTAACGTTTATAACCGAACTTATAAGCCATTATTTAATGACCCATAAAATTATATATATAAAGATGTAACCTTGTCCGTCTTTATGTCATGATTTAGTATTTATCTAATGTAATACATCTTTGAAAACTAATAAAATACTTTACTAAATACTGCACGCGACTTTGTTTGGAATGTTTAAAGCCTAACTTACTGTTTATAACATCAGTGAAAGTTTTATTAAAATCGGTTCAGCCTTTTCAGAGATCAGCTGTATCAAACAGAGACAGACATTTGTTATGTAATACTTTTATATGCATAATGAAAAGTTATTTTTGTACAGACGGACACTAATTTATATGTATATAAGAGTGACCTATCATTACTCTTGAATTAAAAGTCCATTGACATTAAAATTAAATATAATAAATTAACAAACATCAAGAGCAAAATCGTGGCTCGAATATTTTTACACCCTGTTCCAACAATCCGCCCTGATAAGAAAAGTTTGGGGGCGCTAAAATGACGCTTTAACATACAATAATACTAAAAAACTATAAATTCAAAAACAAAATACTTTAAAACCGCCATTTTTATAATTTTTCCACCATTTTTATTTAAAAAAATAATTTATAATTATTGTGAAGCGTCATTTTATAGCGATCAGAGTATGCAACTCGACCCTTTGACATCGAGTAACGTATTTAAATTCATAGTCTTATGAAGTTAGCCGGCTATGGGGGGATGGGGAGGGGGGGAGTGTTCGAAGCGTGACTGTACACTTTTTGGCTTCAGCTAAGCCGAATCGCCACTAAGCCACTCGTAAAGCTACGTATGTTGATTTTATCATATTTTATTTTCTCTCCACAGATCTCCTAAAATTTGAGTTTTTCTATTATTTTTAATCGATATAATATAAACAGATTATTAAAAAAAAATGCTAAACGGATAACAAAAAAATATTTCCAAAATTACAATTAAAAAAAAATCATTTTGAAAAAAATCTTCAAAATTTCCGTTACTAATATTTATCAAAATATACAAGTATATATAATATATTTTACCTAAAAACGATAATTCTGAGTTACACCAGTGGGGTCAGGGGTTCCTGAGAAGGAGTTAAAACGGTAGGTCGTGTCTCAGCATAAATTAAGGACACTAACTCTGTAAGAAGCCGCCGCGCATATTACCACCATCTTGTATAAGATTAACAAAATAACCATTAATATTTATAATAAAAACACTAAAAGTCGATTAAACTTATTTGTATTTTATCATATTTTAAACATTTTGTTTGTTAAAAACATATTTTATATATATTATATAAAAAACAATTGAAATATTGACCGAACTAAGATAAATAATTAGTTTCTATTATAACTAATTAGTTTTTTTTTCACTAAACTTCACTGTCCACTAAATTTACAACGTACAAAATATAATTAATTGAAAAAAAATTAAAATGTCAACCGAACGAATAACTAATTAGTTTTTAAGATAACTAATTAGTTTTTCACCAAACACTATATACACGAATAAATAAAATAAACTAACTAACTAACAGACAAGACATCAACCACAGCCGATAACAATAAAAACCAATTGGGTTAAACCACTGTGCGTGAGACACTCAGACAAATATATTATTATTATTAATATATATAATATAAAAAACTCACTTATTACCTGAAAATTTATAACAGTAAAATTAATATTTATCTCAATTTTCATTGATATGTCAAAAAAATATTTACTTTGACGTATTTTTTTAGAAAACTAATAATAAAAAAATTATATTGAAAAATATATATATATATATATAAAATCATTTTTAATCTGTCCGTTCAGACTATATAAAATAGTTTACTATGCAAAGGTCTAAGAACAATAATAGTTATGAAGTTAACCTTTGCACCCTACTCTTCGTGCTCATCCCTCTCACTGAAAAAGGTTCTATTCGGATATATTTTCCTCCTGGTTAGTCCATTTCACGGACAATTGATTTTAAGCCCTCAAATGCCGAGAGAACCCTGGACGATGGCCAATAGTTTATTGGTTGCCATTTTGATAATGTTAATATACAGGTGGTACTTAATTAAACACTCATCTCTAAAATATATATAAAAAAATGTTTGTTTGTAATTCCAAATTAACAGATTCTCACTATGCATATATGGTACTTAAAAAAAAATTGTTTGTATGTTTGTTCCGGCTAACGTCTGAAACGGCTGGACCGATTTTAATAATACTTTCACTTTATAACAGTAACTTTAATTTATAAAACATTTGCAAGTAAAACCGCATTCACAGCTAGTTAAGTTTATTAAAAATTCGTATATTTATATACAATACATTAAATTAACAGAACACCCCGTATCGTAGGAACTATTGATAGGGGATGTACAGGGTGTTTACATTGGGTTCATTTTACGAGCACCCTGTAATTGGCCGCCATGTTTATTGATACTATTATAATTTAACTATCTGTGTTAAAATAATTAATTATGTATGTATGTATGTAATTATATCACCTGTTCCAGTAATTTTGATTTAAAAATCGCTTAGAGCATATTTACGCCAGGGTCGTATTATGGATAATATTAATTAGAAATTATCTATCTATATATCTATATATATAAGCGATTTACCACTCATTCATTACGAAATCTCCGAAACTATCTGTCCGATTAACTTAAAATTTTGAATAATTATTTCTTTTGTGACGTAGACGTCCACTAAGCACGGATTTTACGGAATTCCTATTCCCAACGGATTTCAACTTTTTGCATTTCGCCAAGTTTTAAACCTGTAGGAGCTATACACTTAACGCGGGGTAAGAGTTACTATAGCAACGGTTACGATGACAACGGATAATATGACAATGGTTACCATAGCAACCTAAGTTCATATCCAAATTAATAGTATGAACCACGAAGCGGGATGGAATAAGCTAGTATATATATATTTAATTTATATACAGGATAAATCTAACAGATTAATTCAAAAAATAATAAATTAATATTAAAAACAATATAAAAATTGTTATAAAAATATAAAATACGCATTCATCACAGTTCTATCGGTTTATCTCGTCTCTGGAGTAAAAAAATTACGAGCCGCACAAGTTCCTGACTATAAATTCATTAGACAACGCCTCTGAGGTTTTTTAAACACGTCCAAGTAGACTTTGGAACGTTTAGACAGGATATATATAATACATTAAATATTTTCTAATTTTAGACAATTTTGGACAAACAATTGACATACATTTGCTATACAAAATTTATTATATATATATTTTTTTTCAAATAACTTTTTTATGGTATAAATTAAATTAAACTCGATTCAGCATAGATAATACACACAAATTTATAAAAAAATATATATATAAAAAAATCAAATAATTGTGGGTAGGTGGTTATTCTAAAAATGTGTACATCTGTCCACATCCGAGGGAGATGAGAGCTAAAAAGTCAGCACTATATCATAATATATATCCCGATGACCCGAGTCCGGGCCTGTGGTGGCCTGTGGTGTAAAAAACACTCGTACGTATTTTATTCTCATTTACAATATGGCTTTTTATCTTTCTGTTTTATGTCTTTTTTTTTTTTGGTTGTAATTAAAAATATTATAGGTATTTATTGCTCGGGAGCGCCATTACGCCATTACGCTGTTTATTTGCTGCCCTAATCGTTCTGTTTACATTAATTAGCTATATTTTATTTAAGCCGTAACATAATTGCTGAAATAAATTTCGTTTTTGTTTTTTGATTGTAATTTTTTTTTACGAAAAAATATTTTTTTATCTATACCTACAGCTGTGTGATAATTCATATTGTCATATAAATTTTGGTAATTTTAAGTAAATTATAATAAATTGATACATTTTGATGATAATTGAAGATACCATGTAGGAAGCTAGACACACCCGAGGCGATTTGGTATACCGCGACTGAACCACCCCCATTTTGGTAATGTATATATATAACTTTAACCACCATTTATTTATTTTATTAATGATAAATTCACATAATTAATTTTAATCGCGTAGCATTCCCAAAAAAAAAAATTGTATATATTTTTATTATGTATCAAAAATGAACCATCAATTTAGCTATAATAATAAATATAAATAAAAAATACAAAATTAATTATATTTAATACCAAGTATCAAGACTATTCCATATCCCACTATCGCAGAGTGACCCAGTGTTATCCTAGTTCCCAATAACAGCCTCCGGCGGTCAATTATTAGCATTAATTAAACCAGCTCCCAAGTATTATTACTCAATTTACCTCATACTCCAAAATCTTCACTCCAAACTGTTCAGAACTAATAAATTAAAAATATAATTAAAGCTTCCTGATTGGTTGATAAAACAGCCAATCACAGTTCTTGAATTATAACAAATTCTAAATTTTAAAAATATATTACCGTTAGAAAACCAAATAGATAAGAAAAAGTTATAATTCAATAAATTAAAGTAAAGTCAAAGAAAGAATAATCTATCCATCCATCCAACCATCCGGAAGGTTCGGGTGGATGAATTGGGAAGATTAAAAATATTATCTTATAAAAATGGCTGAGGGAAATCGAGCTACACTAATTTCATTAGAAGGGTTGTTCGTTACATCGATAAGGTTTTAAACTCTTCGAATTTTAAAAACACACTTTTTAAAACACACACACACACACACAAAGCTAATCAAATTCCCAAAAAATGTCCCTCGGAGTGCTTCTCGAAAATGAAAATCGGGAGAGTCTTAACCGTGCTTAATTATAATTATTTTAATATGCAAATAATGATAATAAAATTTTCGTTGGTTTTCCTGGTTTTTGTGTTTGCGAGGGCATACTCGTAGTTAATTATGTTGTAAAAGGGTCACCTGTTTAAGCCTTTATTTTTATTTATGTACCTTAATTTACGTTCACATATTTCTTATGAATAATCATTGTACTGGAAGAATTACATTTGACTTTAAAATTTATATAATATGATAATTTTTTTTTGCGTATGTAAAAGATTTTTCTTGCTCTTTTGTTAATGATATTTGAGAGGACCCAATGTTGGCCCAGATTGGACCATATGTGACCAACCTTGGTTTATTAAGTTAAGACTTTATTTTCAGTGAAAAAAAATTGTCATAATCAGAAAATGTATTTTACAGTTAAATATGTAGTTTCTTTGATTATAATACAGGTAAAGTCTGTAATCAACACATACACGAGCCAAGGTAAAACAAACATACAAAACCCATAAAATTACATTATAATATGTATATGATATAAATATATACAAGAAATAACGTGATATCAAATTAAAAGATAGATAAAGAAAGGAAAGATTCAAAATCATAGACGCGTATGAAGTTTTTACTAAATAAAGAAAGAAAGAAAAGAAACACAAAAGGAACCAGTGTATTCCCAAGTCAATCGTTTCAAGGGTTACACGGACCGACAATCAGATAATATATATATTTGCATGATATAGTGTATATAAATCGGTGGATATGCCTCCCTCGGGATCACAGTCCATAGTTTGAAAAACAAGGGGCGTGAAACCGGATAGATATTGACGAAATGCATATTACTTATATTTCAAACATATTTTACTATCTCAAATCTTTAAAATATCGTATTAAATGTATATACAAAGATTAATCATTGAAAATTAAAAAATAATCATTGTAAAGGAGCCTACAATTAAAATAATAGTTAATAAAACAATTAAACCAAACTAAAACATTTGTGATATAATATGTATATTAAAATACAAAAAAAAAATCAGTTATTTTACGTAAAACACAAAAAAAAATATTGATAATCGTAAATCATTCCTTATTCTCCCAATAAAGATACCCCTTGACAAACAGAGGCCGGGAGCGCGTCACATAAATATGATGTACTGACATCCATCTCAATTTGATATCAAAAAATACTTTATACCGACCTTAGGTTTATTCGGATTTTTCGTTGTCAAATATATATTTTAAATAAGATAATTTGATGTAAGAAAAACAATTATAAAACAAAAGATTTTAAACAATTACATCGCTGTATTACTGGTTGATATTAAATAACTCAATTCGTTTCTAATTTGTCGACAATTGTTCCCGACAAAGGCGCGCACGAACGAGTGCTCGCGAGTATGAAGGAAGTCAGCAGCTAGGATAGGGATGGGACGGGGGGTATCGATGAATCTTAAGGAATAGAGTTCAATAATTAAATATGGCGTCACGAGTTTTGAGAACATCGCTTATCTTAAATAAAATGAAATTAAAATTAGTTACATAAAACATTTTAAAATATTGTTTAAAAAATTTCTATTATTACTTAAATTAATCATCGAATTACAATGATTTTTAATTAAAACGATGACGCATTAACATACACTTTATTACAGTAATCCCCTTATAACACGGTACTCTTATAACGCGATTTCAGTCCCTCGTATAACACGTGTTTTTCCCCAGATAACGCGGAGATTTTCCACCTTATATTTCTATAATATGAAATTTATAATTATTTTTTACTGTTTATAATTAATTTCGCTTAACTAGCACATGTGTTGTTATAAAATTAAATAAAATTAAAATTAATTAAGTTCTTTTCTTTCTTTCTTAATATTCCATTTAAACCTTTAACGAGAAAAATTAAACGTGAATTATTTGTACATAGTTATACGGTCACATGAGCGCGTTATATATGAATATTCCTATAACGCGTTACGAATCTATCGTGTTATAGGGATGATAATTTAATTCATCGATACATCAGTTCCCATCCCTAAACAACAAAGCAAACGCCATTGCCACTGGCGTTGTCGGGCGGATCGACGGCGCGTATATAATATTTCATTTATTCATAATAATAATCGTGTACCCGCGACTTTAGAGTTAATACATTTACTTTTACATCATTTAAATGCAATTTCGTTATTAATAACTTTATATAGATGGCGCTTGTGTTGTATCAGTAAAAAACTCGCAAAGACGAGTTCCTCTCAAAAGATTTATGAAGCAAGGATAACTGCATTCATATGACTTACATTTAACTACTATTTTGAAATTCTTGAGACTCAGAACCTCTTTTACGATTTTGATTAATAAATTGTTAAAATGTCATAAAATCTATTTAAGATTAAATTGTAAGAGTTTTCGAAAATTTTGCATATTTAACTAAAAAACGGATTTCACTAGCATTTATTTTAACATTGTCACTCGTCAGAGAAATAAACTGATTGACGATCTCTTTCATTAAGAAGCTGATGATTTCTTAACAATCATCTGAGATGCTGCAAATCAAATACACAAATTCATATTAAAACTATGTTTACGTCCAATAAAGTTACAAAACAATTATTTAACTAAGTATGAAGGAGTCCCGATAATTATTGTAAATTTATGTGACTGTAATTGAAGTGTGAATTCTTACGTGTAAAAGACGTAAAACTCAGTCTTAATAATGGTAACGGAGCTTTACCCCTTTTTTAATTTCTGATCCCGCGTTAGCTATCCGTCTCTTTTATTGGCGATTTAACATCGTTGGAACTAAATTAAAAGTATTTAATCAGGTTAAATAAAATAAATGTATCATTTAAATTAAAGAGACAGGGGGAAGCCTCAAGTGACCTTCGAAAACACAATATGATACTGGAGGAAGGTCACGTAAAAAGCATGAGGACCCCTCGGAGGGCATGTATGAAGAGGTTGATGTCTGTGGCCGAGGCGAAAGAGGTATGCAGGGACCGTAGCGTTTGGCGCTCCGTCGTCTCTGGCTACCCCGTAAAGGATATGGCGTGAATATATTTCAATTAAATATAAATAAAAAAATATTCAATAAAGTATGAATTTATATCTTTTACTAACTGGTAGCTGGTCCTGTCTTTCCTTCTTTCGTTTTTTTGCAATCAAATTACCTTTAGACTATCCGTCTCAAAAGATTACATATAAAAAAAATATTTGTCTGTAAAATTAAAATGATTTAAGTGACAATGAAATTAATAACTAATTATAATGTATTAATAATATATAAAACATATATTTCTAGAACAATTTTCTCGAATAATTTTTCCCGCTTCCCGGAGGCCATAACTCATAGTATTGTTCTCAAGGAGTTCCAAGTTCGAGTCTAGGACGCTTTGTGTTCTTGAGTTATGGCGGTATAACGGAACTCACTTATTGTTTGATGATTTTTGAGTTTGTAATGTGATTTAGAGTTAAATATAACGATTATGTGCATAACTATAACTATAACTATAACTATATACTCTAAGATTACTTTATATGATAAAGAATATATATATAAATTCTTTGTTTGTTTGTGTGTTCATTAATTTTGTTAAGTTACTTAGTAGTTGATATATTATTTTTTGTTTTGTTACAATTATAGATAGTATAGCAACAATATACTTAGATAAAAGGTAAATTTTTTATAATAATCTACACAAAATATATTCAATTAAAGACACATTTAACAATTTTAACTATTTACTAACAATGCCCCTCGGTTTCACACGCGTAGATCTATCTACCTATCTTGTGGAATGTCCAATTTTAATAATTTAAAAACTATTTTATGGATGTTAAAACAGTCTTTAATAAAATATAACTCAATGGGATAAGGATTTGTGCAGAGGTATGAATAGTATGGTTTGGTTATAGTCGGCACTATTATCAACTTTAACATGTAAAGAAGTTGTAGAGGCATAATTATAGTAGTTGGATATATGGGGTCGCGGACTTTCTTGTAGATATTAATACGTTCTATAATACTGTAGAATATATTTTTGTTCTATCATCAATACTTTCCGCAGCGCACGCCATGGAAGATTTTTGCATTTATGCACATTATTGCATTTTTATTAGGATCCCTATTCTTTTTGTAAATGTAATATAGTCTATATCACTCAGTGAAGATGCAGTTATCTGATGGTTAAAGAATTATTGAAATCGGTCCAGTAGTTTTTGTGTTATTACAAACATACATACAAAAAGACAAATGTTTTCTTTTTATAATATTAGTATGATAAGAAAGACAATAAAAATATTTTCTTTTATAACTAATAAAATAAAAAATCAATTAAAATTTAGATTTTTTTAATATATCACACACAAATATAACAAAATAAACAACATTTACATTTTTTTCGCGATATATCAACTTGACACACGTAATTTTCCCTAAATGCCGAAAAAATAAATGAATTTGTAACCATGTGTCAGTGTCCTCTTAGATCCGACACGCTGGCATGTTTATGAGACACCGCTGACGGTTCGTTGCATTAAGAATAACGATAAAAATACACAAAATTTACGTTTCTCGATATTATTATCACATTTCTATAGATATTCGACGTATTCTTTAAAGAATTCTAAAACCTTAATACGTAAAAAAATATATAAAATTAATTATTTATAATTCTAATTATTATAAGTTAAAATTATAAAAACCGTATTGTTCTTAATAAGATTCAAAAATTATTATTATTTTTTTCAAAAAACTTAAGAATTTCTCAATATAGTTTCTGGAACAATACGATAAAGTACATTTATGAATCTTATTTAATCACGAGAGGAAATGTATAATTTATTATAATTCTATAATTAATTATAATTCCTTAACACCAATATACTTTTATTAATTATCTTTATCTTTCTTTCTTTAATTAAAAAAATGCAAGAACAAAGATTAATAATGAAAAGAAAAATGAAATATTTAGTAATTTTTCTTTTAATGTAATTCTTTCACCTAAACTCAGGCTGAGAATGAAATATATATATTTGTGTAATTATATCGAAATATTACATTATCTGTCTGTTACAATTCAAGAAAATACTTTTTAAATCCTTGTGGATATTGCAATAATTGAAATCCTTTGTCACAATAAAATATAATCATAATTTTACCAAAATAACAAATAAAACAAGGAATATAGCACAGCTGTTTTTATTTGAATAAGTTACGCGAATTAAGTTAGTATAGTTGGATTACTAACGCCATCTAGTATCGAGTAGCAGTAAACACAAAATCCATTTGCGACAATTTTTTGTATAACATATATTTATTTACATACATATATTTATATATATTTTATTAATATTTTATAAAAAATTATATATTAAGTATATTGAATAAAATCATTTATGAAAAAGGACATGAAAAATCTAAATATTAACTGAAAGAAAGCTTTTATGTATTGTAGATTTTTTTTTTGTTTGTAAGGTAATTTCTTTGATTTACTTTTCAAACTATTTTATAGACAATTGGTTAACGTACTTCTAAAACAATCAAATAGTAATTTAAATTTCATTATTTATACAATTTCGTAGCCTTCATAGACATTTCCAAGATATGATGATTCTAAGTAGTGTAGCTTTTTTAGAGAAATTTTGGTTTATAGTTTGCCAGTAAAACCTATTAATTCTTGTATAATTTTTACCACAAATCAATTATGTCAATAATATTAACACTATTTATATAATGTATTACTTTTTGAAAAACTAAATTACTTTTCCAATATACTAAATTTTAGTATTACAATTAATATATATATATATATATATATAAGATCATTCAAGTAATGTTATCTAACAACTCTATTATAACCCTTAAATTAGAAATAAGATATAAATATTAATAAAGTGTCTCTGACTTAAAACGAAAACTGTGTTTTCAGATGGATCAGACGATGCTGTATTCTGAACCGTATAACCATAGTAATAGCGGGTATCCACTTGTAGGAAGCGGTTAAAAGATACATATTACAGTCATTAGTTAATGAGGTAAAAAGGGAGATTTCGAGAAGTTTTTAATATAATATATATTTTAATTATGTTTTTGTAACGTAATGTGAGCGTGTCTCTTTGATAAACTCTTTTAGTTAAATTAATTTGATAAATAACTGATTAAAAATGTTGTTATATCAATCTATTTGCAAGTGTAACTTAGAGATATTTGTTTCTTGTTGTGTGTGTGATACTTTTTTAAAATAATTGTAATATAAATGTTATGTTTATCTATTTGTTCCATTTAAATATCGGAACAGATAAAATGGGTGGTTTATAAAGACGCCTTTGAATATATTGACGTATTTGTGAAATCTCTTCCAATGAATCGATTAAAGAATTTTGTTATATTTTAGATTAGTTTAAGTTAGAATAACTGTAAACATTAACTTATCTACCTATTAATCTTTACACTCTTTGGTATCATTTTACTGTAGCTATGAATATAATCAAAATTAAACTCCGGTTTCATTGAAGTTTTTTTTTTACTTACTACTTAGTAAGTATACGGATAGAAACTATCATTTTTTTTTAATTTTGATCCGTTTTTTTGTTTTATCAAATTCATTTTGTATTTTACGTAGGTAAGGTCATCCCGCCTCGTTAGTTTCAGTTTTATCTCGTCTCGGTCCAGCCTCGCTCCGCCTTCAGTATCGGTTCGAGTCTGCGCACATCCGGTATTGGAAAAGGACGTACAGACATCGATTTCGATATATATATATATATATAAATCGTAAAAACATAGCTAAGATCAAACATTCATAAATATTTGTAGATACAATTAATATATGAAATGTTTGTCTGTATTTGGCTGTGATGTTTTCTTATCAAAAAGTAAGCTGGGCGTGTAGATATATCAATAATCGATAAACACGCCCATCGAAAAAATACGGTAAAGAGCGCATGACACCCCTCACCCTTCACCCTTCACCCTCCTACCCTCTACTGGTTTATAATAAATAAAAAATTTATGTATGAGGTTACCTTCAAAACTACTCATCCTTTTTTTCAGAGACATCTTTTGAGAAACATATTAATGAAAATTATGAAACCATGAAAGTCACGGGCAATAGCTAGTAAAATATACTATTAGTCATTATATGTAAATAATTAATTCATATTCTAAAATAAGATAATGTCTGTTTGTTTGTTTGAAAAACGAATTGAAATTATTTGATAAATTATTCGTTAACAAAGGCGTTGAACTTCTTGCTTACCTTTGCTTACCTTTGTAATATAAACGTAATTAGCATTATAAAAACATGAAATAACAACGAGCGAAGTCACAGGTAAAAGCTAGACAGATATATAATATTAATAATATATAAGAATTGAATAAAATTATGGCAATCTATAAGAGCGATCAAATTCGTTACAACTTCGCACAAAAAGCTGACTCGTGTATTAATGGCCTATTTTTTATCTATTATATTATTATATTTTAAGAAAGATAAAACAATAAATAATTTATATTTAATTCAAAATAAAAAAAATCCTTAGTTCTGTTATCAGCTATTATAACAATTAACTGACGACATACGAAAGACGGAGCTTACATTTTCACTAAAGTTTAACAGATATTTCATTAATGAAACCAAAATAAAAGCCTTAAAAAGTATCCTGTAGGCGTGTGTGCGGGCGTGCCGACGAGCCCCCATTGGCTGATTGGAAACCAATCGATAACCGATAACTGTCCATACGCGTTCCATGTTCGAATACCCGCACGGTATTGGCTGTTGGGAGATATTTTAAAATTTTTAACGTATTTTACAAACAACAATTGTCCAATAAACGATCTGTTTTAATATTTTTTTTAATATAATTAAAATGAAAAACAAGGTAAACAATGCCCACCATAGATTGAATCTCGCAAACTAATTATTTGTCCGCCAGTTTTTATCAATGCTTTCTTTCTTAAAGGATAAAAATAATTACAAGATGAAAGATATTTCTTGCGACGAGCGGAGCTTTTTTTTATTATTTTTTAAAAATATTTTTTCGTTTTGTTTCAGAGCGAGACGCGATCTGTCGCTTGTAATTCATCGGTGCTGACTTTGGATTAACGAGGATACTACCACTACTCTACTATAATATACAAAGAATAAATTAAAATAACTTCCATTAAATTTAAATTTAAAGTCTGAAAAATAAAACACAAAGAAACTACATTCAAAGAATATTTATAATAACATTTTTGATAACAAATATGTAGCTATATGTAATTTTGAATATTTTATTTCATTAATGATAATAATAATGATAATTGTAATGATAATGATAATTATATATTTGGTCTCATCCACAGCAGATAACTTAATCTTTTAATTCAATTCTTGGTCCATATTAATTAACCCTTTCTAGGAGAATTCTTTGTAGAGACAATAATAATAAACGGCTAAATTAACGCTAATATCTCGGACGTGTTCCGTTTATGAGATTATTAAGAAAATAATTCTTAAAAAACCATCAAAATTTTATGTTTATCTTTGTTTGTGACTATTAAAATCATTAATTTAATCCTAATCGGGCCATTCAATCGATTGGCACTTTCAACCTAAGTATAAGTGAGTTTTATTATTATAATTAAAAGTAATTAAGAACAATCGCCATTAATAAGAAACTAATAATGAACCTAACAATAATGGCCGGTCGATCCGACCCCGAGGGTCAGTCGATGGTCCTTTGAAGGGTTGATTAAGATGACCCAAGGGTTGAACTTTAATGCGGGTACCTGGCCACGTATTTGCTTGTTTTTTAAAGTGTTAATTAGTTGTACGTCAATAATGGGGGTCAAATACGAGCTTTTGTTTAATTATCAACAGTTTTGTATGTGTTTTTGTTCAATTTTATATATTTAGGCAGTTTCTTATCATTTCTGTGCATTGCGTATAGTTTAAATATAATAATTGCTTTTTTAGATGTAATTTAATCTTATAAATGTATGATTAATCCTACAATACGTACAAGTATGACGTTCATACAATGTTACTTAAAATATCCCCTAATAGCTTTTAAGCCTAGGTTATCTTCAATTAGGGCGAGGGCCCTAGTGTCGAGGGTCCTAGGTTAATTAAACGTGTGGGGATCATTATAATAGACTGGTTTTTTTTGTTTACACAATTTCGAGTAACAATTTCCATGTAAACATCGTGTTTACATGTCATTGTATTTACCAACAATAAGTAAAGTTATACAGAATTTAATAATTAATTTAGTCTGACATTGTTTTTATAACAAAATGGCGTACATTAGTTTGATCTGGATAAAAATTCAATCCCGTGCCGGGTCGTTGGGATCCTTTACAGCGTCGTCGATACGAGAGAAGGGTTAAGATGGCGGACGATAAACAAAGAAGAAAAAAAATAAGTTTATTCAACTCTCAGCGCGGAAACGAATTCACGAAAAACATCTCTTTTAATTTATTTGTTGTGTGCTGTTTTTACTTATTTCTAATTATCAAGATTTTATTATAGTTATATATTTTGATAACGAAATACGTTTTTATATGTTATCCGACTATGTTTTAGTTGTTCGTACATTGCTTAAATATATTGAGGTTTGTGTAACAGTGACTATAAGATGTGTGGTTCTTCACAGACTTTTGGAACACGTAGGCTTATTTTTGTTTCGTGTCTTACAGATGAGAATTTCTATATGGTATCATAGTCCTGACATTCCCATTTGATACAAATGATCGACTCTATAGATTAAAAATAATAAAAAAACGTTAAAACCACTCCATACAAGTACCGATGATCACAAAAGAAAAGAAATCAGCGGACAATACAACAAGGGACATTCTTCTAGTTAACTCTCCGTTATAATTTACTCCTGATTGAGATCAAGTTGAAATTAAGAAAAAATAAAGGGACAAAGGGATGAGAGGGGATCGTCTTTTTTTTTTATCAGGGCGACTTGATTTCACAAACAGAAATCCCTTTGTTGATTAACCAGTTCGGATCGACTGTCCGATATAATGAAATATTTATAGACATTTCATTTTCAAAAACATCAAAAATACTGAGTGTATTTTGACAATTTTACTTTATTTTCACAATCTTTATTTTGGAGGTTTAAATATAAGTTAACCGGGTATATAACCGGGTCTGTTAGTAATAAGATAATCTATAATTATAGGCATTTGAATACTAAATCGCCGCATCGACCGGCATACCATAGACTTATCCGAGATTTAAATAATTTTTACATTTAAAATCATTTGCGACGACGTCATCCAAAGGGTAACCAAGAATCGCGACCATTGAGAAGAGATAAGAAAGCTTCGGGTCTGGTCCAAAGGAAATGTTACAAAAACATTTTATATGAACAGGACGGGGCATCTTAAAATATACAGAAATAATCATGGCTGACATGTTAAATACAATCAGATTGTTTGTTCATTCACAGTAATATTATAGTTAACTTTAAGTTAGGTTAAGTTAGGTTAGAATATTTAGGTATATCTCTTAAACGCCCCCTCCCACACCTTGGATCAAGATGCAAATAAATTTCAAGTGATTCTTTTAAATACGGATTTTAAGCAGATTTTCAGTGGAATAAGTAAAAACGAATCCGTCACCCGCTAAAGGTTTAAGGTTCTGAATATTTATAAGTTTTTCTATTATTGCATTTAATTATTTTTGCGTCTTCAATTTTATTTGAATTAAATTTCAAAATTTAATTAAAATTATACTTTGTAATTTTGATAAAGATAAACTCCAATCTTTTTCAAAACATCAGTGAATTAAGATTAAATAATTGTACAATTAATAAATCATTAATAAAAGGAAAAAAGAAAGAAAGTCAACCAAACTAGAAATAGAAATCAAAATCAAATTTGTCTAAAGTGAATGTCGCCCTCGCGGGGGGGGTTTTCACCCTCCTAAGTGACTATTGTAAAATAGCATTAGAAGATTCTAAGTGCCCGATCGCAGAGTATTCATAATGTAAACCAATATCAGTAACTACTGTAATTGCTATAGCGTACGCGGCGCCATTTTGACGAAATAGGCTGTGTCGCGTTGAAAACCTTTAAATATCAAATGAACCTAAAATTGGAGGCAAACGACATTATTAGATGGAACCACTGGAGCTGTTACACTAATTAATCTCTTAATCTACAGATATATCTGTTATAAATTAGTTTAAATGTATTTTTATTTTAACATAACTCAAAATATAAATCGCTGTTAAAGACTAAATAAAAGTTTATATTTATTACGAACTTTATTATATCATTATGATATGATAACATGTGATTTTTGATATCAAATGATAAGATAATCAACTCTATAAATATCCTGATATGACGAGCACGCGTTAAATAATATCTACTTAATCACGAATTATGATCCCGGTGTAACACCCGAGTTTATTCGTATGTTTTGTAAGAGTAGGTTTAGGTGTTAATATTAAAACTTACCAATAATCATTAAGGGTGTTAAAATAACCCAAAGCACTTAGACACAAGAAGTACCTAAAATACGTGATTGCAATTATAATTAAAGGGAAACTACCTCGGTAATGCGTGCGCTGTTATGAAAATTTAACTTTATCCTGGTCTAGGACACGTTTGGGAAATCTCGCGTCCTCATTATGTGCGTTCGCTAATGTGTTCTACCTTATCACGGAGCGAGGATACGGGGTTAATGAACTGATAACAGGTTATCAAATTATTGATATTATAATATTTAATAAATAAAAAAAAATACTTTGTTTGATAATTCATTCAAATTTAATATTTTTATATTTTGATTATTTTGGTTTTTGGTTGTCGTGTTTTTTTTGTTTATTAATAATATAATGTCGGATATAAGTAAATAAATAAAATATATTAATTAAATTACCGCATCCAATGATTAGTAAATCCGACCCTACAACCCACCTCGCCCAGTATCCAGAGAGCCCTTAAGTGACAAACTCCGAGATGGATTTTTGCTGTCTGCCCTCCCAGCCTCTTAAAATCGACGGAATTTATGAAGGAAGTTACATTGTTTTAACTAATTATTTGTAACCACAGATGTGTTTTGATTTAATATGTCCATTATAATCTTAACAATATTATAATGAATTTCAATTATACAAAGCAATAATTCCCGTTTAAAAAAGGCGTCTGAGTTTTCTGAACTTGGCGTTAAAATTGTGAATTATTGGTATATAAATAACAGTTGTTTCATTGTCTCACCTTCTGTGTTCCGCATTAAAGCCGAAACTCTGGATTAACAAAGTAAGATTGTCAAGTGTCTTAATTAATAGCACTTCTAAAGAAAACAATATCATTTTATTAGCATAACTCTTAAGGCAGCACGAGACGATACGAAATCGCTTACTACAATTATTATATTTGTATCATAATTATTATTATTAAATGATATTAAAAACAAAATAAATGATGTTTTTTTTAATTGTTTTTTTTTTACAAATTTGTTTGGATTGGATTGGATTGGATTTTGACCCACTGAACCAAGAAGGCAAATAATATTTAAAACAAAATAAATAATGATTTTTTTATTCGTGTTTTTTTTTACAAATTTATTTGGATATTTGATTGGATTGGATTGGATTGAATTTTGAACCGTTCCACCAAGAAGGCAAGTCTGAAGGTACCTTAAAGAGTACTAAATAAAGGCGCCGATGACAAGTTGAAGTAAAGTTCCCGGAGTTTAGCAGTTACCGCCCTTTTTTAGATAAACATACTTTTTGTAGACATTTTATGACGCCATTAAATACACTTGTTAATAAAACATTCAGATAACTCATTATTTTTATGATATTTACGTATAAATCTTGTCAATTAAGGCGTATTTACAGATATAGTTTATTTAGTTATATATTTTAAATATATACATATAAATAAAATTTAATTGTCTGTTTGTTTCAAATTAACTTTTCACTAAACACAAATGAAAAACAATTTCAATTTTTTTTTCTGTCCTTTTGTCAGGTTTATCTTAGAAACTCCTGAACCGATTCGAATCAAACTTTCACTAGCGGATAGCTGATGTTATAAAGCGTAGCTTAGCCTCTTTTATTCCGAACAAAGTCGTGGACAAAGCTAGTGGATATTAATTCATATTATTTAATACCAAAAACAAAATGTCAGTCAGTGTCTTGACAAATAATTTGACGATACATAACTTTATTATATATAATAAATTATAATAACCAGTAAAAGCTTTACAGTGTTGTAATTAACAAACAGGATTTAACAAAAGTGAAGAATGCAAATGAAATCAAACTTCACCAAACACAACTATGGCAATTAACATAAAATGATACTTTGGCTTCACAACCCTCTTAAATTTAAGACTTATTTCCCCGTCTTTGTTTCTATGATTTGTATACAATTATACACTTATATATATATATATATATATATATATATATATATATATATATATACTATATATATTAATATACTTTCCGTTTTTGTTGTATTTATATATTAAAGTAAGTTTTCATACTAAATATGTGTTATTCTGAGGTCGTTTTTAACCACTTGTGTCATGGCGTCAGTTTATGACGTCACAAATATGTACATAATACAGATAAAAAATATCCATGACGTCATCAAGAACAGTAATATATTTTATTTAAAAATCTAGAAATTTTTAATAGTGGTTTTATTAATTGTTGACAACAAAATTGTACTTTAACACAAATACAGAAAAAATAAATGTTTTCTAATTAATTATAATTACATAAATGATATCAAAATGTTTACAAATACGTCATTAGTTCGAGACTCGACCTCACAGACAAAAATAACATAAAAAAATATTTCAGTCATTCCGTGTGTACACGTTTAAATATCTGTCACAGTAAATAGAGATTCAAAGCATATATATATATATATATATATGTTTGTAATTCCAAATAAACAGCTTTTCGCTAAATGCATGTGAAAGTAAATGCGTAAGTAATACAAAAAAAATCTTTATGCTCTGTCTGTTTGGTCCGCTTAATTTTCATTAAAAAAATCAAACCAAGTCGCGGGCAGAGCTAGTCAAAACATATAATTAAAACATCAAAGCCCCATTGAGTATTTCACACTATCGGAGTAGAGGTCTTTCAATACGCTGCGAGCTCTGTGAATGGCGTCCATTAGAGTCTGTTGACACTGACCGAAGATGACTCTTTCTGAGCTGCTCTGACCGGCTCGAAGTCAATAGCGAGTCATTACCTGTGTCAACTGACGACTGACTTGTATCACTTGCTGTATTACTCCACTGTCCTTGTATATTTATTTTTATTAATATAAAAAACTCAACTGAGTTTGTTGTGTGACTCTCAGAGGGCGCGTTTGGAATACTCGTAATTATTATAGTGTTTTTACAGCAGGAAATTTCGATAATTATGGTATCATAGTCCTGAGACTCCCATTTGATATACAAGTGATCACTGATATTTATTTATTAAGACTTCATTGTACAAAAAGTGGTACAATTGGCTCAATGCTAGGGCACTATCTACCACTCAACCAACAATATTAACAGAAACAATAAAAACAATGAGGGAAACAAGTAAACAAAAAAGGAATAAATGAAAGTCGATACTAAAATAATCTAAGAATAATAAATACATAATTATCTTATCGCTATAAAATAATCTAAATACGTAAGTGAAAATAAATTTAAATACTGAAAACGTAAGATTAGTAACCATTCAAGAAGTATTTACTAAACTTTTCACTTGCAGTATTTTTCCCTTTGCCAGTAAACTTGACCATCCAAACGGTCATGTTGAATCGTTCATAGCGGGTCAATATTTGTCCAGTGCTGAATGACCACGGGCTGACCAAAGGTGCTTATTTGCTTTAATGACGTGCATTGGATCTGGCTAAATCACCTCAAAATAAATATAAAATACTAACAAAGAAATCTATAAGTAGGTAAAATAATTTTAATGTAATTTGATATTTTTATTACAACCCAGGACTTTACAAATCAAAACTATAAATTTGAATTATAATGAAATTATCAAGATTTTATATGATAAATACTTTATCACTTGGGAAGAAATACATTGTGTAATAAACAAATATGAATAACAATGATTTACAGCGAATTAATGTAGCTAAGATCAAACTGTTCATCGATTAGTATGTAGTATGTAGTCGAGACGACCACAAGAAGTTAATTTATGAACATTTAACTTCATAGTTTATTTTATTAGGCTTATGAAACATTAAATTAAGTATCAGATCAATTAACTCTTTTAATATACTTGTGATATAATTTTGATAGTGTTTTATTCGTTGTTATCAAAATATAACAAATTTACTTGCACATGTGATTTCAGATGTATCTATCGTAGTGCAAACTTGGCGAATTTCAATTTCGGTAACTATTTATCTTTAACAATGATGCCGATGTTAAGGCTGCTTACATATGCAGCGGAGAATATTATTTTATTTATACGAAAAATAAATTTCGATCTGAGATTTTAATCGTAAAAATTACTTAGAATTTTTAATTATGTAAAAACATATATTTTAACACAAATATATTTATAACAAATTGATTGCGATGGTTCTATTTGTTCGTGTATTGCTCGCTAGATATCTTGAAATCTGTGAAACAGTGAGCACAATAAAGTTAAAAAAACCCTTTATTTTTATGTTTTATATCAAACCAGGATGCGTTTGGAACCCTTGTAACCTTAATCTTCAATTGGATAATATCTACAGAAGAACATTCGATAAGTATAGTAATAGAGTCCCATTTGATCACTCGATCATGTGAATTTAAAGTGAAAAAATATTATAATATTATAATAAATTAATCGCTACGTTCGTAGAAATCCCTATTTCGTATTACATACAGCTCTGCGTTAATGTTAAACCGCGTGTTGACACACTGTCGCTTATTGGACAAGTTGCATTGATGTTTATAACATGTTGTACTTGTGGATTGTGTATTCTTAGAATACGGATACCATATTGACTTACAGTCTATTACTATCGCAATAGTCAAGATAATGACAATCTCTCCCATTATTAATATATATTAGTTTCAGTTATGACAATCGGATATTGCTATTTCATTTATGTAATAAATTTGATAAGATTTTCTGTTAAATTATTTATCTTCATTTGTCTTTGTTTGTCTTTATTTGTCTTTATTTGTCTTTATTTATCTTTATTTGTCTTTTTTATCTTTATTTGTCTTTATTTATTTTTATTTATCTTTATTCCCTCTACATGTTTTAGGAACTAGCTATCTTGAAGGCTTCATGTATGTACATGAAGCCTTAAAAGAATAACGTATGTACGTTATTCTTTTAAGGCTTACTTATGAAACCTATACATATATATTTGCTTGGAGGTTTTAACAAAATATATTTCCGAGCACAATATCATATTTATTATATCTGACGGTTAATTCATACAACAGTTAATGAAGCAGCTTAAATTAATGTGGTTGACACTTTTTTTACAATTTTTATTATTGTGACTTTCCTAATTATTAATCTTATTCTAAAGACGGCAATTGTTAGTGTAATTCTCATAATTATAACATAAATTCTTAATATGAGTTAACAGATCTTGAGGCAATATATGCAAAACTGGCACCTGCAAGGGATTGATTAAAACAAATCAAATAACCCTTTAGTGTTTGACCCTTGAGTTGGTACAAGTGTTGGAAACATGAAGTAGGGTGACTATAACTTTATGTATAGTTTAATGATTAGTAACTTTAATATTACAGTATAATTCAATAGCTAACAGTAAATACTCCTTAAAAACAGTCCTTTAACATTATAAAGTCATATTCAAGGTCTGAGTGTTGGGCGATGAAGGTGATGGATGAAAAGCGTTTGCATGTAACGGAGATGCGAATGTTAAGATGGATGTGTGAGATGAAAAGAAAGGATAAGAAATGAATATTAGGGGAAGCTTGGGAGCAGCACCAGGGACAGAAAGACATAGAGGTAGCCGCCTGTCATGGTATGGGTATGTTATGAGGAAAGATGAAAGACATGTACCAGAGTGCTGGGTATGGTAGTGGAGGGATGGACAGGTAGAGGACGGCCGAAGAAAAGATGGATGGATTGCGTGAAGGACGATAAGGAGAAGGAAGTGTACAGAGATAACAGGAGAGTATGGAAGGAAAAAACATGCTGGAATCCCAAAATGGGATAAGGGCAAGATGATAACTTAATGTATGTAAGAAGTGATGTATATTTGCATTTGAAGAAATTTAAAACAAAACATGTCCATCAATGAACGCAAAAGATTGTCACCCTGAATATGAAGATTCCGAACTGGCAAGTAGCAGTATTTGCCGTTCAAGTTACTGACCTATATTGACTTAAGTGATTTGCACTAAACCTGTTTCTGAGTTATTAGCGAACAAACAATAGTCTAATTGATGTTTGCACAGGTTTGTTATGTGGTCGGAAGACACACTAAATGGCCCGTGGATTATACATAATCTACTACCCCCATTGTACTTTTGGGAAACTTCATATAATATGTATGTAATAATTAAATTACATTATATTACATACATTAGAATACGGAAAACATTCCAACCAAATACTCGTAACAAATTAAAGGAAAAACGTATATTGATATATTCATTACGGTAACAACGAAAACCTTTTCACCTAATGAAAGAATCATACTAATAATTTAACGTCAAATATAAATCGCTCAAAACATATATCGTGTCTATCAAAATCATTAAAAATAATCCAGTGAGGTTCGAGCTCATAATTCGATGATACACCCAAATTTACATCAAACTTACATGGTGCAAGTCACAGGCTTTAGTTTGACACTCTCTGTGCTAATGTCAAATATATATATAAATTTAAATTTCCTGACAGTTCGAAGCAAGTGTTGCCATAACAAAAATATTTTTTCCGATAAATCTCTTGACCATTTCGACAGTTTTTGTGCTAATGTCAAAATATATCTAACATTTAAATTTCCTGACTGTGCTAAGCCAGTGTTGGCAAAATAAAAATATATTTTCCGATAAATCTCTTAAGCAGTTTGACAGTTTCTTTGCTAATATCAAAATAAATATAAATGTAAATTTCCTGACAGTTCTACGCCAGTGTTGCCATATTAAAAATGATATTTTCCGCTAAATCTTGTTCCTCACACCGCGTGATCGCATGCACCGCGCCCACTATTTCGTATGGACTAACACGATATGCAAATATGGGACATAAAGGTAATATTTCGTGATAACGCAGTGGTAATTAATAAAATATGTCCTCTTGGCTATTAGTTGGGCGGATTCGTATTAGACGATTGCTTTGCGACCTGATTTATGGCGAGGTGTGGCGTGACCTTAATTATATTTTGATTTCATATGCTATTAATAATTTTATTATAACATATTGATACTACAAACAAATGGGCTGTGGATTTTAGAAACAGAAATAATTGAGCTAAGCGTAAGCGAAGTTTTTAACCGTTTGGGGAACCTTTTTTGTGTTTAGTTGTCTCCAGAATGCGACGAGATAATTAGCTAAAAATGTTATCATTTATGTTTGAACCGAACGCGGATGTTATAGCGAAAACAGATTGAAAAAATGTTTAACCATTTAAAAGTTATCAAGAAAAGAAGAAAGGAGAGGGGCTCAGCTCAACACCCGCCACGCACGGTTGGCGGATTCTAGTAAATCCTTCGATTTTACTATCATATTTAAGTTAAGATATTATTTTTATATTTCTATATACAAAGTTACCTTTAAAAAGAATCGTAAACGCTTAATCCGATTTATCAACAAACTATAATTACAGTTTTGTGTATTAGGCACATTTACTTAACGACCGCGAAAATGTATAATATGAACCAATCGCATGTGAACACGTTATTAACTGAAAGTATACATCGCTTTGATTGGACGATATTTAGTTTATCAAATATTTAATGTTTTTGTAAATAAAGTTATAGTTATTAGTTTATCGTTTGAGAAATGAACTGAATGTCTTATTATTTCTTGTTCAGTGTTGCCAAACGAGATGGGACCACCCAACTTTTGGTAAAAAATTTAAAAACACTTATTAGAAAAGTCTGAATTATTAAGAAATGTACAATAAACATGTACTAACATTTTATACACAGATTAAAAAATAACCTTTACACATAACATTTAACACAATAAATAAAAATGTATGTGTTTGTAAACGAGAAATTACAACTTAACACCTAATTAAGAAAATTAAATAAACCCAATGAATCAAAAATTTTAATTGAAATATGAATACGATACATACCATCTCAGTATATATATATATGGTAATAATAATATAATATCTTAGTTAATTAACCCCCCCCCCCACCATAAAACCACACCTAATAAGTGATTTTAATATCATGACGCTGCTGTAACCGGTCATTTGTTCTCGTTTTCAAATTTATTTGTTAGAGTTATTAAAAGGGTTGCTTAATTAATACATGTTATATTGTTTGTCATTCCACTATTCATTATGTTATTGACTAGCAATGCCCGCGACTTGCATCGTGTTTAATGTTTTGAAATTATAATTACTCCTTATATCATTAGCTATTCAGTGAAAGTTCTTTTAAAATCGGTAGAGTTATTTCATCGTTGACAGACACAGAGAAAAATATAAATAATTGTTTTATTTGTAAGTACCGTGTACACTTTATTATGCATTAACACTAAACCTACCGACAATTCTTGTGTACCTGTTCCTACCGCACGCCGTCAAATTGAACGGTAATTAAAAGTTATTTTATTATATAACGCAGGTAATAATGGAAATAACTAAAAGTAAAGTGTAGAAAATATTACATGCATATTCTAAGAATTGTAATGTAGTTTGATAACGATATTATAACGTTTAAAAATGTGTAAGTTTTAAAAAAGTTTAAGAACGGTCAATTTGACCGGTACTTGGTAGGTTTAGTGTTAAGTGAAATGCTGTTTATTATAATTACAAACACACAATTCAATTTTATTTATATATATAGATTGTGTTTGATAATAAAGTAATAACATATGTTATTATTAATACAATAAGTTTATTCAATTTAAGTATTGATACAGATTCCGGCTCATGACTTGTAAATTACCAACAAATAATGATATACTAAAGATAGTATTCAAATGATTATAATATTTATAAACTATTATAAACAATTATCAAAATAGAAGATAATTTCGAAGTCAATGCGAAGTCTTCAGTCAAACGCCATTCATACCAAATCCCAAACCATTAAACTTTTAAACCCCATTATAAGCCTCAAAGCGAGTGACATACGGAGAAAAAAAATCACTTGACATCCACGTTACTGAATTTTTCATGTTTCATTAAGAACTTTACAAGTTTATCTTAAAAATCTTTATCAAAATACTCTTTAAAACAACGCAATAAGGTTCCAAGAACCGCAAGTGGAATTTTGTAAGTTAAGTCGTGCGAGTTTCGGCAGATTCCCTTTTCGATACAGCCTTCACATCTTTCAAAGAGATATGGTATTTGCTTATATATTATGTGATTTTTATGTTTTGAACATGCTTTTTGTAGATTAAGTTCAAAATCCTCGTTTTTCACATAATTTGCTTCTGTACAATTAATTAATTGATCTCGAATGAGAATTCTGAATTACAGATTAAATAAATAATAAACATTGAAAAAATTAATAGATGTATTACAAAAATATGATAATCTTAACTAATATTTAATATATTCTTAAGCGAAATCACAACAAACTAACATTTTATACCAAAAACACCGCCATTTTAAATCCTTTTCAGTTCGGGAAGCGACGTTCATTGAAAAATAATTCAGACCACAGGTTAAAACATCTCCCATCTCCGCATCGGTGCTACATTTTTTATGAGGAATCTTTTGATAACCCCAGCCTCCCTCAGATCATACGATACACACTGGTAATCAAAATATAAAAATAACTCATTTTTAATATAAAAACTTTCCCTCCTCAATAACTTTCCAAAATGGCGACGAAAATATTTAAAATGATTACCATTAAATATATTATAATTTTTTTATGTTTTTTTTATTATAATTGATATTAAATAACAGAAATCATGTAGCATTTTTTTAATAGTATATTTATTGTATATATGTAAAATAAGGCTGAGTGTCTGTATGTCCGTACAAACCCCACGGGCTGTGGTATTGAAATTTTTGAATATGCCAACACTCGACTGTACTCGAGAGTATCCGAAATTTCGGCGTAATTATACAGTCAAGAGGATCTCGATTTTAGTTCGCCGATATTGTGCTTTACGTGTTCTCGTTTCGTTTTCGGTAGATTCTATGTATTTTGTAATTAACTGGCAACCCTTATCCGGATATAAAACCTCTTTGAGATGTCCGAATGTATTTTAAATTTATTAAAAGGATTCACCAATTATATTATATAAAAAAATAGAACGTATTTGGCAATAAAGAACTTCAATCTTGTTTTTACTATTACCGCGAATAAATACGTCAGAATTCGGTAAAATAACCGTCAACTCCGAATTACATTAATTTAAAATTCAAAGAAACAATATCGAGTGTGAATATTCTATCTCTTCCACCGCGTTCGGATACTTTACGAGCGCGTCGGGAAATACGGATGTTTTTTAAAATTGTAACACAAAAGATGCTTACTTTATTGACGCCGCCATATTTAATAACTCAAATAATGTATATAAACTAATTTATTAATATATATTATTAAATTTTTAATATAATTATATATTTTCTTTAGAATAACAAATAGAAATAACAGATAAATAAAACTGCATGCATTCTCTCTGAAATACAAAGTTATTCATACGCGTCTGTGATCTCAATGGCGCATAGACAATATTTCTATAGATGCGTAGACGTATAGACAATAAGTATTGTTTAAATGTGTATGTGTGTGTGTGAGGGTGTTTAAATAAGTGCAGTTTCACAAAAACCCGCGTTTAAGTGGTTGAATGACAGATTAAAAATGTGAGTTTCTAAGCGAATATTTTCCACTATGGGGTTGATTTAAATTTTATGTATTAGTTATTTTAGTATCATAATAACTATTATTAATAATATTTTTGTTTTAATATACAGAATATAACTCCAAAACTATTTGTACAAACACAATATACACTATAAAACAGAGAGCATCGCGTGAAAACGAATTATTAGGGAACAAATGCAATTTCCTGGACCAAGGCACCAATATGTCTCCGGGAAGAGCAAATGAATAAAAATAAACCACAAACAGACGGCAGTTTGTTAGAAGTTCCATTCTTTTATTTTTAAACGGATTGTATTAAAGCCGTGTAATAAAGATAATTTGGATTACAACACTTATGTTTAACGACTTTTAGATTTATATTTATTTGTTTATTGGGAAAAGATTACATTATGTCCATTACATTATGCATATTAAAATAAAATAAAGTAATCAAAAAATTATCAGCTCAATAAGTTCTTCAAGTCGCAAGTTCGAGTGCGGTTTGAATTTATTTAAGAAATATCACAATAAATTGATCATAAAACCTTAACTTAAAATTTAATTTAATTTCAAATTGTTAAATGAGTTTCTATACAATAATATAATACTTTTCTTGAATAAAGCATAACGAAATGCAGATTTTTCAAACTAAAAAAAACATAAAACATTTATAATAGACCATACAAACGGAACCTTATTAGAAAAAACTTCATCGGAAAGCAGTGTACGAAACAAAAGAAAAATGCACTTCCAGTAACCGAATGATCCATATCACTGGGTGGTAAGGGTTGAAATGGTTGAATGTTGTTTAGAAACGGTGTAACTTTAAGTTTGTAGGTTTATAGTTAATATTGACTCGTCAGCGTTTCGTTTGAAACTTTTCTCATTTGGTATCCAGTCTACAAGTTGAGCGGTAGCGTCCTTCCTCTCCTACTTGCCTCCGGAATTATTATATCAATAAACCGCGATCTACTTTATATTATATATTATAACTAGATGAAAACCCGGCTTGCAAGGATAAAAGAAAATTGAATTTTGATTTTAATACCAATAAAGGCTCGTTTACACTGAGAACACTCACTGACTGACTGACACTGATTGTCAGTGATGAGTTCATAGACAATATGAGATTTCAAAGGTATGTGTGATTCTGTCTTAACGAACTCAAGATGGCGGAGTGTCGTGACGTTCCGCTAGTCCAATATGGCGAGAGCGATATGTCAGCACTATTAGAGTTTAACAAAATACTCGTCAATCCGAATTTTGTCTATACATGTTGTTGAATCGAAATCATTATTTTTTTATGTTTTATTATTCGGGTAGGGTTACAATCGGCTCCACGTACATTGACGAAATACAGATATTAAGTTTCAGATTGATTATTTAGCAACCCTCTTCGCTTATACCGCGACTGTACTCGTAAAAGCGGACTAATAGTAAGTATATCAGTGGTCTGAAACTGTTTGATCATCTTAATCTCCTGCGTATAGCTAATGATTCGGATAACTATTTAAGACCCGTCCTATTCTATTGTTATCAAGGATTACTAAACAATACATACGATATAACACCGAACGAAGGTTGGAATGGATTATAGCAAACAATAACGTCTTATTGTTGTGTGTCCTGACCGGTAACCCGCCATGCCCTATTATATGAGCTTGGACACACGGGTGATGCGCTCATCGAGTTTTAATAAATCAATAAAATAAAGTACTTGTCCATGAGTCATTGGTAAATGAGCAAAGGTTTCATCTGGTGCAAAATTTGTATCCCTATGGACTTCTGTGTATATTATAAATTGCATGTTAGTTTCCATCTTTTAGAAGAAGATAGAAAGGAATAATGATATTTAAGTGTAGCTTTCACTCCCTAAAATCTGAAAAAAGCAGATCTATATGAGGTCGTGTCGAGTCGACTCTATCCCGGTCGATTTAGCCCGCATACGAACTGCAACATTAATCTTTAATTTTAAATTTTATGTTTCAATAGTTAAACATTAATTTCATTTATCTGTTGTCAAATATGTTTAAAATATTTTATGTACATTTAATATAGTTAATTTAAATTATTATTTACTGTTAATTTTAGAGGTCTGTGTGTTAATTTCAATTCAACAATTAAGATTCCTTAGCTCGTTCTAATTACACCTATGCGGGTTTCTTAATGAAGTTAAAGGGAATTAATTATTAAAGGGATATAAATTTAATCTCCACCGGCCTTTACTTATGTTGTTATTTGGACCCCGACGTGGTCATGACTTATCTTTGCTTATCTTAAATTTCATTTCAATTTTGATTATTTGAATGTGTGTAAGTTAATGTTTCTTTTATCGTATTTCATTCACATAGAATTATTTTAAATTGTGCTTAAAACAATTATTGGAAGTATAAAATAGAAAAAATTACATACGTCATTTAATATATGAATATTATAAAAATTAACACAGAGTCAGTGAAAAAATATATTTTTTTAAACAAATAATTTTCAGTTGTGTTAATATTTGTTTTTAGTTCAACAAAGTTAAGCCCAGCGAGACATTTTATGTATATTTAAATTAAAAAATATGCACAACTAGATGCACCCTGCTTCATTCGTTTAAACTAAAGCATTATTATATACATATATAAAAGATGTCAATTGTCAGATAGAAATATTATATATTTGTGTAAAGTAAATAATCTAGTTCCTCAAATATTGATATGCTTTGAAAGACCTCATTAAGTATAAACATTTGCAATGATAAGGCATGATTTTAAGGCCTAGTACAAAGGGATGAATAAATTAAAGAAATAAACTGATGATTTATTTAAAGAAAATAATAATTGTGACTGAAACAGTTCAGAGATGACTACTGCTACCACAATCTATTACTGCTGCAATCTATTACTACAGAGAAAGAGATAAAGAAAGAAAAGAAGAAAAATATTTAAAAAAGTATTGTGAATGTACCTTTTCTGATAAAACAAACAGCAATATTCTAGTGTGAATGAATCATTTCAGCTTATGAGTTAGCCATAATATAAGATTTAACGCTATTCGACCTGGACCAGTAAAGATAGATGTGATAACTAGGTGCCGTGTGATGCTGCCCTGGGATTTGGCTTTACATGTAAAAAACAGTTCATCTGGTTATGGTTAGAAAAAACTACTGTTAGTAAACTAATAAGGTGTTAACAATTATGACAAAGTGATAGTTGCTCAAATATATTGGTGTACAGATTTGATTGCATAACTTTTTACAACGTTGTATGACTTGTGCATTGTTTTTTTTGTTTTTTTTATGGTATCATATTATTTACAAAATGGAAAACTTAAAATATTGCATTATCTACGATTACAAGTTCCTTCACGGTACATGAAATAAACATTGTTAGGTATTTTGTTGCTTAAATAGATCATGAACGTCTAAGGTAGTTTTAATTTAAAGACATTATGAAAGATAAAATATTATCTTACGTGTATTATTACAGTGTTATCATGGCATTAACTTGTTAAAGGAACAGCGAATATAATTTATAAATTTTCTCTGAGTATATATATTCAGTCGCTGGCATTTTAGTTTGTAGTGTACAACTAATTGTGTAGAATGAGTTTCTCCGATAAAATAGTTATTGTAACTGGCGCCAGCTCTGGTATTGGAGCAGCAACAGCGTTGTTGTTTACTAAAGAAAAAGCTAATGTGGTGATAGTTGGAAGAAATGAAGAAAAACTCAAAAAGGTTACAGCACAATGTGAAGAGGTTGGCCAGAAACCACTTGTCATCAAAGCAGATGTTTCCAATGATAATGAAACGACATCAATAATAAAACAAACCATTGATAAATTTGGAAAACTTGACATACTGGTCAATAACGCTGGTATTGGACGAGGTGGCAATATAATGGATGGGACCATTCTAGAAAGTTTCGATGGAGTCGTGAATACGAATTTAAGAGCCGTTATTTACTTAACACAATTGGCTACACCTTATTTGATTAAAACTAAGGGTAACATCATCAACATATCAAGTGTAGCTGGTATGAAGAATTTCAAAGGGAATTTCTTTTTGGGATATGCTACATGCAAGGCTGCTCTAAATTTTTTCACTGAGGGTGCTGCCACTGAGCTAGCCTCACACGGCGTTCGAGTCAATGTTATCAGTCCGGGACCTGTTATTACTGATATATTGTTAAATTCTAAAATTGATATGGAATTTCTTAAGACCTTAAAAACAAATACAATGGGCGACAGAATATCTACTTCAGAGGAAGTTGGAGATTTGATACTGTACTTGGCAGGTGATAAGGCGGCCGGCATCACCGGATCCAACTTTTGTATAGATAATGGGTTCCTTTTACTACAATGATCTAATAATAATTCATATTTTAATAACATACTAAAAAGTCTCTTTTTTTCTTCATGTACATATAAGACAGAAAATCTATTTTCTAAATCTGTTCAAAACTTATAGCACAAAAACAAAATGTTTAAAGATCTTAATTATTTAGCTATTTTTATCGGTCTATCTCCGTATTATTTACTTATTGAAGTGTCTTAATACCATATCACCATATCACGTTAACAACAAGCAATCGTCAAAATTCTTAATAGACTGGTTTTTCCAATATTTCACTGATCAAAATTGATGAGACCAAAGAAGAAGCATGTGATTTCTCTTACCTCTTCTTCTCTGATAACCAGAAAAGACAATATTGTAAATATAAGAAATAATATTATTTAAATACCTAATACACTCAGGCCAACTAACATTAAATTTAATAAAAAGTTACCCCAATTTCACCAAGTGAAATGAACATTGTAAGAAAATTATGTTACTTAAACAATTATGCATTTGAAGAGGACATAATATAAACACGTATTAACATACAAAATATTATCTTTTGCATATAATGAAACATTATCAACGTCTGCACGAGTTTAAGCAAATAAAATGTATAATATTTCCTCAATACATATTAATTCAGTTGGTGGCATTTTATCTTTAGTTCAAAATTAATTCTGAAGAATGAGTTTCTCCGATAAAGTAGTTATTGTAACTGGCGCCAGCTCCGGCATTGGAGCAGCGACAGCGTTGTTGTTTAGCAAAGAAAAGGCTAATGTGGTGATAGTTGGAAGAAACGAAGAAAAACTTAAAAAAGTTACAGCAGAATGTGAAGAGATAGGCCAGAAACCACTTGTCATCAAAGCAGATGTTGCCAATGATGATGAAGCGGAATCAATAATAAAACAAACCATTGATAAATTTGGAAAACTTGATATACTAGTCAATAACGCTGGTATTGTAAGATCTGGAAAATTATTAGATAGCAAACTTCTAGAATCATACGACGAAGTCATAAGAACCAATTTGCGAGCTGTTATTAATCTAACACAACTGGCTACATCATATTTGATTAAAACAAAGGGTAACATCATCAACATATCAAGTGTAGTTGGTATGAGGAATTTCAAAGGAAATTTCTTTTTGGGATATGGTACATTCAAGGCCGCTCTAAACTTTTTCACTGAGGGTGCTGCCACTGAGCTAGCCTCACACGGCGTTCGAGTCAATGTTATCAGTCCGGGACCTGTTACTACTGATATCTGGAAAAATGCGAAATTAGACAAAGAAGTTATTGAGTCTTTCAGAATTAATACCATGTGCAACAGAAAATCTAGTTCAGAGGAAATTGGAGATTTGATACTGTACTTGGCGAGTGATAAGGCGGCCGGCATCACCGGATCCAACTTTTGTATAGATAATGGATTCTTTTTACTACAATGATTTAATAACATATCATATTTTAATAACATACCACTACCCCCCCCTTCCCCCCTTTGTTCATATGCATTAAAATAAATAATAAATTTTAAGTCTGTTTTAAACTTCCAATACAAATAAAAATTATAGTAATAAATCTGTATATCATCTTAACAACAAGCTATTAAAAGATTTTCATTTCACTGGTTTTCCTCCAAATTTACATATTAATGAATTGATGTCTCTGCGTCTATTACCATTGTCATGCAAGGAGCAAACATCTTATATAAGGCTGAAGGATTGTACATCATCCGTGCTTAATGAAAATATTACGTTTATGTGAAACTAGCAGGTTACCCATGCTTCACGACGGACGGCGAAAGTGAAGAAGAGAGGGAGCGGGGGGGTAAATTTTGCAGTTTTTTTGCTGTAACTTTGGAACGGTTTGGACCTTTGCAAAATCCTTTCTTATTGCTCCCATCCATTATGTCAGAAGTCTTGTGTCCAAATTTCAGCTTTCTAGGTATTACGGTTTGGGCTGTAGAGCGATGAATGAGTCAGTGAGTCAGTGAGTGTCTTTGTGTTTTATATATTAAGATGATTACAAGTTCAATATTCAAATAAATGTTATCTTAATATAAAGCTTTGAAGAGCGGTGACAAGACGATTGCGATCCAGGATCATCGCAAATTTGTGTAGCTTCTGCAAGCTGTTTTCGAACTGACTTCACTTTGACTTCGAACTATAAGACACGATAGAAACGTATTTTCAGAATGATGACCAACAAAAATTTTAACAGACTCCTACTAAAAATTTTAAGCAATTTTACTAAACTACACAATCAAAAACTGTGAAAAAATAAATTACTATATTTAAACTGAAGTGGAAATACCTGACTCCCTCCCGCCTGGAGGATATTTTCTGCTAGTCTATCTTCTATCCTTGCAACGGTCATGGTACTAGCACTGGGACTATACGATTATTACATAGCAAACTTTATATTTGATAATATACTAATTATATATACATATAATAAAGAATTTATATTTTTCTATTTTTTTTCAAGAAAATATATTTTTAATTTTTAATATACGTATATGTATAATGTTGTTATATATTACTAGTTCATTTATAATTAAACATACAAGTCCGATTTTCACATCTAGTATTCCCTACCTGATAGCTTTTGAAAACACATATTTGTTTGAAATTACCATAGATGAGTTAATTTCCCAGTAAATTTTAATTAAAGACCTGATTTTGTTTGTTACCTTCGTAAGCTTACATTTCAGTAAATATTAAAATAATGTTGCGTACATAGATGTATATTTATTTCGAATGGCTGGACGATTCTAGTGATTGTGATACTTTTCTTGGATACTACTAATTTGAAAAATATTCAACTAGCCTCTATTTCTCAAACTATTTCTTTCCTATATTTACATTTAATTTTAATATATACAATCGTGCTCTTTTAAACTCCGAGTCTTGGAAGAAACCATGTTTTCTTTCTTCTTCTTTTTGTTTTCTTCCACTTTACTCAGAATGGCCATGTTGTTCGGACAGGTAGAGACAGGATTCCTATAAGTCTCTGGTCTCATATTTCTCTTTCTATCATTGATATATGGCAATCTTCGGTCGGCGGAGTAGAGCATCTTTTTATAGAACCTTTTTTTTTTCTTTTCCACAGCATACTTTTACTTGGCGTATTTTATAGCCCTAACCTTATTCTAGATTATTTCGCAGCATTTGAAAGTTTGCTTCAAGAATTTCTACCAGTATAAACTAAAATAATGTTCGACTTAATACTTGCTTGCTCAAAAGTTATCACCGGTCAGCCCGAATTAATTCTACATAAACCACTTGTAATCTGCTAATGCTTCCTATACTACCTATCCCCACTTTTCCTAATTGTATCCCTTCTCTCCTTGATTTAATAATAGTATCTTCCACCATGTCTTAAAATATGGTCAGTGCTGCCAATGCTTTGTTTTTTCACGACCATATCTACTTATCCTACAAGTGAAACACTACTACGGCTAGAGCTAAAAATTCTTCAAAAAACCCTTCTCTTATTTCTTTAGAGCTGTTTAGACGATCAGGTAAAAATGTTTAATCGCTTTCTAACTGATCTGTATGACAATCACGCTCCTATATGACCAATACGAGACTGACATCTTCCTTCTCCCCGGTTGAAGACGAGAATAAGAAAACAAAAACTAATAACAGGGATTAAAAATAGAGTTATCAAAATTATTCAAACAAGCCATAAAGTCAATAAGAAATAATTGCAAGCGACACAGGCAGAAAATGATAGAAAACAGCATAACACACTCTAGAAGAATGAAAAGAACTAATCACTCACGGGGACTGACCAAGAGCTTAAAAAACGGCCATAAAGGATCAAATCAAGAAAATACTTAATATCCTGCGCTACGAACTTCCACAACAACCTTTATACTATTGAGCTACAAGTCACGACACCGTTCATAGAAATAAGCTCACAGTGAAACAACATTTATAAAGGAATGAGATTTCTGGAAAAATATTAAAATATAAATAAATAATAAAGTTGAAGCGAACAGCTCAGTGCCCGTCGAGTTAAAGAATAAAACACTGATAGGAGAAGCTAAACTACTCACCAGACCACTGACACGCTTACGAGTATTTAATTTGATTCTAAGAACGGGCACAATACCAGAACAATGAAAAAACAGATATAATGATATATAAACAAATTTACCAATTTGATATTTCTAACTACCGCCCGATTATCCTACTATCAAGCGTTTATAGTTCTGGAGCAACCAAGTAAAACAGCAGGATTCCACTCCGAATTTTCGACTATGGATCATCCATATGCTAGACCAAATTATAGAAAAAATATCAGAATTTAATATAAACTTGTATATTGGGTTCATCGCATTATACAAAAGCATTTGACAGTCCCTTTCACAACCATATCTGACAAGCTCTACTCAATTGGAACATAGGCCCAATAATCATCAGAAGAAAATATAGCAATTGGACTGGGCCCTTTAAAGACACCCTATCAACAACGAACGTCTTACCCACCTAAAATTTGCTGACGATATAGCAACCATTGCTGAATGACCTGAGAAGCTACAAAATATGATATGATATCAAGACTAAATAACCCTAGCAAATAAAAAGTAATAGCAAATGGCAATTTGAAATCAATAATGCTAGATGATGTTAAATAAGATGCGTTCATAGATAATATGTGACTTTACTGGTATGTCTGAATCTGCCTTAACGAACTCAAGATGGCAGATTGTGAGTGACATTTCGCTAGGCCAATATGGCGACTGCGATATGTCAGCACCATTAGAATTTAAAAAAATACTCGACAATCAGCATTTTATGAATATATGTTGTCGACTCGAAAACATTATTTTTTTAATGTTTTATTATTCGGCTAAGGTTTCAATTGACTCCACCGTACACCTTGACGAAATACAGATATTAAGTTTCAGATTGAATATTTACTCGTAGCAACCTTCTTCGCTTATACCGCAACTTTACTTTAATATTTATTAAAGAGAATATCAGTATTATAAAAATGCTCACAAAGTCAAGGATAAAATATAGTTTTAAACAAAAGTATTCTCAGTTGTGTCAATATTTATTTGTTATTATTTAACAAAGTTAAGCCCAGCGAGACATTTTATGTGTATTTAAATTAAAAAATATGCACAACTAGATGCACCCTGCTTCATTCGTTTAAACTGTTTGTACATTTATATGTAAGAGGATAATTATATATATATATATATATATATATATATATATATATATATATTTTATTTACGCATTTTATAAAGGAAGTTAGTTGTCAAACATAAATATTATATATTTGTATATCGAACAGTTACATAATATATTTGTGTAAAGTAAACAATCCAGTTCCTCAAATATTGATATGCTTTGAAAGACCTCATTCAGTATAAACATTTGCAATGATAAGGCATGATTGTAAGGCCTCGTACAAGGGGATGAACATATTAAGGAAATAAACTGATGATTTATTTAAAGAAAATAATGTGACTGGAGCCAGTTCAGGGATGAGTGCAGCTACCACAATCTTTTACTGAGAAAAAGATAAAGTAATTATCATTAGAAGGATATAGTATAAGAAAATATTGTGAATATACATTTTCTGATAAAACAAAGAGCAATATTCTAGTGTGAATGGATCATTTCAGTTTACAAGTTGGTATAAGAGTTAACGCTGTTCGTCCTGGACCAGTAAAGACTAGTGTGTATGTGATTACTAGGTGTCCTGAGATGCTGCCCTGGAATGTGACTTTGCATGTAAAAAAAAAATAATCTTGATATGACAAAGTGGTTGGATAGTTGCTCAAATAGATAGGTATACTGAATTAACTAATTTGGTTTAGATTTGATTGCATATCTTTTAACGACGCTTTTTTTAAATGTTATGTCTATGAAGGGATCATATTATTTACAAAATAGAAAACTTAAAATATTGCGTGATCTACGATTACGAGTTCCTTCACGGTACCAACACTGCAGAAACTCAAACAAATAATTATATGTATTGATAAGCTACTGTAAAAGAAAGCAAGGTACTTGGTTTCGACATTTACGTTCTGGAAATTTTGACCTACAGAACATACGCCGTCGACGATCACAGACTAATTGATAATTAAGAATTAAACGTGGTCGACAAAACGAATCCATCACAAAGCACGTCAAAGCCAGCGGCAGGCTTCAGTGTGAACGTAAAACAATTTTAATTCAATCGAATCAAATTGGAAAAGAAATGATTACCTCGTGAATTCAGTGAAGAAAATCAACAAACATAAATTACTAAATCAATTTTTGAACGTAATAAAAGATGGATAATGTACGATAATCGTTCTTAAATCGCAAAGAGTTAACCAGATCATATCCCAAGCGAAAGTTGATCCCGAAAATATGCTGGTAAACGTTCGATGATCTAGTACTGGTGTCATATACTGTAGCTTCCTAAGATCTAACAAGATAATTACTATAGAGCTACTTTTTTTTTACAAGCTAAAACTAAAGCTGGATTTATTGTCGAAAAACTCGTCATGCCCTCGGAGCCTTGATCCAACAAACTAAAATTTTTTTCGTAGTCAACTTATAAGTATCTTAATTCTCGAAACAAATTTTTCAAATGACGAAAGTGAATATATAATTAAACACCAAATTCACGAAATGATATAAACATTGTTAGGTATTTTGTTGGTTAAATAGATCATGTACGTCTGAGGTAGTCTTAATTTCAAGACTTTATAACAAATAAAATATTATCTTACGTATATTATTACAGTATTATCAAGGCATTAACTTGTTAAAGGAGGAAGTATATATATTTAGTCGTTGGCATTTTAGTTTGTAGTGTACGACTAATTGTGAAGAATGAGTTTCTCTGATAAAGTAGTTATTGTAACTGGCGCCAGCTCCGGCATTGGAGCAGCAACAGCATTGTTGTTTACTAAAGAAAAAGCTAATGTGGTGATAGTTGGAAGAAATGAAGAAAAACTTAAAAAAGTTACAGCAGAATGTGAAGAGTCTGGCCAGAAACCACTCGTCATCAAAGCAGATGTTTCCAATGATGATGAAGCGGCATCAATAATAAAACAAACTATTGATAAATTTGGAAAACTTGACATACTAGTAAATAACGCTGGTGTTGCACGAGGTGGCAATATAATGGATGGGACCATTCTGAAAGCTTTCGATGGAGTCGTGAACACGAATTTGAGAGCTGTTATTTACTTAACACAATTGGCTACACCTTATTTGATTAAAACTAAGGGTAACATAATCAACATATCAAGTGTAGTTGGTATGAAGAATTTCAAAGGAAATTTCTTTTTGGGATATGGTACATGCAAGGCTGGTTTAAATTTTTTCACTGAAGGTGCTGCGACAGAACTCGCACCGCATGGCGTTCGAGTCAATGTTATCAGCCCGGGACCTGTTATTACTGATATCTTGGAAAATTCTAAAATTGATATGGAAGTTATTAAGACCTTAAAATCAAATACAATGGGCGACAGAATATCTACTTCAGAGGAAGTTGGAGATTTGATACTGTACTTGGCAGGTGATAAGGCGGCCGGCATCACCGGATCCAACTTTTGTATAGATAATGGATTTTTTTTACTACAATGATTTAATAGTATATCATATTTTAATATCATACCACTACCCCCCCCCCCCCCCATAAAATAATAAATTTTAAGAAGTCTGTTTTAAACTTCCAATACAAATAAAAATATACTAATAAATCTGTATATCATCTTAACAACAAGCTATTAAAAGATTTTCATTTCACTGGTTTTCCTCTAAATTTGCATATTAATGAATTGATGTCTCTGCGTCTATTACCATTATCATGCAAGGAGCAAACGTCTTATACGAGGCTAAATTTACGTACATCATCCGTGCTTAATGACCTATATCGGAGCGTAGGCTTTACGCTGTCGAATTTGACTGCGGTGCCAGGCAACTCTGGAATTTTACGACGCAAAAAATATTCAGTCAGTATAGTGTTTAAAATCGTTTGTGTGTTTAAAAATATATGCGGCAATAAAACAGTTATACTCATCTTTTGTTTAACTTCACAGTTGTCTAAATACATATGGTATTATATTTTGAAGTATTAATCTTTTTTCTCGAGAAATACTTATGATACAAGTTTAATTTTAAAATCTTTGTGACACTAAACGGAAGAATCTGTCAGGGAATTTGGGGTTTCATTTATAACATTTAGACATAACTAACGTTTATAAAAACTGATAAAATTATACGTTGATTTGAAAAGGTTACAAGAAGCCCAGTATTCCAATAAATGTTACCTTAAGGCAACGCTTTGAAGTGCGGTGACAAGACGATTGCGATCCAGGATCATCGCAAATTTGTATCTTTTGGGAATTAAACAGAATAAGATTTAAATCCCTGTTTCATGTAACCACCTTATAGAGATTTCATCATCAAAGGTAACAGAACATTGCTGGGTTAATCGATCATGGCAAATATTGTAGTAATGAAATATACATAATAAAAAAATTATATTTATCTATTTTTTTTTTCAAGAAAATATATTTTTATTTTTTATATACGTTTATTTATGTATTAGGTTATTAGTATTATGTATATAACAATATGTTATTAGTTCATTTATACGAGTAATTAAACATACAAGCCCGATTTTCACATCTAGTATTCCCTGCCTGATTGCTTTTGAAAACATACATTTGTTTGAAATTACCACAGATGAGTTAGTTTCCTCGTATTTTTTTATTAAAAACATGATTTTGTTTGTTACCGTTGTAAGCTTACATTTTAGTTATGTTGCCTGCATTTTAAGAACTAACCCTTCTATAGTCTCTCATTTAATCACAATTATATATACCTTAGTACATAAATGTAGATTTATTTCAAACTAGGCTAGAAGATTCTAGTGACTAGATTCTAGTAGAATTTTTCCAAATTGCCCTCCACAAGCATCCCTATCAACAACGAACATCTCACCCACCTAAGATTTGCTGACGATATAGCAATAATTGCTGAATCTCCTAAGAATCTAGAAAATATGATATGATATCACAACTAAATAAAAGCTTATATATAAACCTTAGCAAATCAAAAATAATGGAAAATTAAAAACCTATTATGCTAGATGATATTCAACGAATGAGTAGTACGTTTAATTAGGAAGACAAGTATCGTTTTTTAAAATTAATGCCGAGCACGAAATCAAGAGAAGAAACATGTACAGCTGGACCAAATATTGGATCCACAAGAGATAGTAAAAAGTATTTACGACCTAAATATGTAAAATATTATATATGGACACTTGTAGTCTGCCCTGCCTATGGCTCCCAACATGGACTTAAATTTTAAAAAAATATCAAAATGTCAGCGAACAATGGACAAAAGCATGCTACACCTAAAAAATATAACCAAACAAGAAGTCAAGGTATAAAATAAAAGACAAAACTGACAGATGCATTACACAAAGTACTAAAACTATGTAGTGAGATATACAGATTAGCGATGGACTCTTAAAAGCACGAAATGGTCTATAAGGAAAAAGAAAAGCAGGCAGACCACAAAACTATGAACGGACGACATAATATCGACAGTGGAAAAGAACTAGATAGACATAGGACAGAGAAAAATGGATGAATTTGGAGGAGGCAGATGCCTTACGAAGGGGTTCCTACAACATAAAAAGAAATTAAAAACCAACGTCACCTTGAGTCACTCATATAGAGTTAAAGAAATATTTATTGTAACTACTTACTTTAACGTTTATAGGAATTAAAAAGGTTTATTATTATTATTTTTTTATATATTGTATATATCATATATGTTGTGTGGTATTTGTATTCATATCTTTTATCAGTAGTACATCTCTTTTGCCTTTATCTGTTGTAACTCTTATGACATTGGAGTGACACAGAAGAGATCGCTTATCAGCGATAAGGTTATCTTTGGCACATTTCTTGTTATTTTTACTATTAATATTTATGTTTATTTCTGAAAATGATCAATAAAGAATGTTACTACGACTATAGCCCAATACAGCTTGAGCAAACTTAGCTGTAACCAAATGATTTGAACTCCAAACAAAAGAAACTTTTCAATACCAAACCTATTTTCGGCTTATTTTCGAGATGTTTAAACTAGTGTTTCATACTTTTATATAAGTTGGTGTGAATTTTTTTTTATTTTTTAACCATGCCTTTAAAGATTTACGAAACTGGTAACCACAAATCAAATAATTAAATTAATTATTTTCTATAGTATATTAATTGACATATAACAAAGATAACTTGTTATTTACAAGATAACAGTCATAATATAACACATATGTGTGAATGTCATGACTGCTTATTAACGAAGCATGAAGGCGTATCGAAGATAATTTATAGTGATATTTCTCTGCAAAAGATTCAGTACCCATCTGTTTGCGCAAACGATTATAGCGGCTGGTTGTGAAAATGAGTTTCTCAAATAAAGTAGTTATTGTAACTGGGTCCAGCTCCGGTATTGGAGCAGCAACAGCGTTGTTGTTTACTAAAGAAAAGGCTAATGTGGTGATAGTTGGAAGAAATGAAGAAAAACTTAAAAAAGTTACAGCACAATGTGAAGAGGTTGGCCAAAAACCACTTGTCATCAAAGCAGATGTTTCCAATGATGATGAAGCGGTATCTATAATAAAACAAACCATTGATAAATTTGGAAAACTTGATATACTAGTCAATAACGCTGGTATTTTACGTTCTGGAAATTTATTAGATGGCAAACTTCTAGAATCATACGACGAAGTCAATAAAACAAATTTGCGAGGTGCTATTAATCTAACACAATCAGCCACACCTTATTTAATTAAAACAAAGGGTAATATCATAAATATATCAAGTGTAGTTGGTATGAGGAATTTACAAGGAAATTTATTTTTGGGATACGGTATGTCCAAAGCCGCTTTAAATTACTTCACCCAAGGAGCCGCTCTGGAGCTGGCCGACCATGGCGTCAGAGTGAATGTCATCAGCCCGGGACCAGTTATTACTGATATTTTTGCAAATTCCACAATGAAAATTGATAAAGTTGAAGACATTCCATATAAAACTATGGGTGATAGAATATCCACTTCAGACGAAGTCGGGAACATGATATTGTATTTGGCGAGTGATAAGGCGGTTGGGGTGACTGGATCCAATTTTGTAATAGATAATGGATTACTTCTATTCCAGTGATATCACAGTTTATATTGTTTATCTAATTTTATATTTATTAATAAAGCTTTAAATAAGCTGAATTATATATATTCGAATAACTGTCTGTCTCTTCTTGTGTTTCTGTTTTTAAACTACCTTCCTGTATCCAACTTTACCATTGCACTTAAGAGAAAAATATTTAATGGTGTAATAATTATAAAGTTAAATCAGAAGTAACAAATATAAATATTCCACAAAAAGTATTAACGATAAGTAATATTATAAGATAAAACCGAAATAGAACTGATAACAATAACATCTCTTTTAAAATGAATAACAGTTGATAAAATAAATAGTTTTAAAAATATTGGGAATAAAAATATTTTAATAAAATTTATACCTCTAATCATTTATTTTATATTTATAACACATGTTTCGAAAAAAAATCTCATGATGTTAAACAACAATGTCTTCTAGTTATCAAATATCTAATTCTATTTAATGACAAATGTATACCCATTATTACTTCTGCTTGGATTAAGAAATTTCTCCAAATCTTTTCGTTTTTATTCATACGAGCCCGAAACCTGCATTACTTATTCAAATAGTTGTACCTTACACATGATTTAAGCTACAAACATTATTTTTATTATATTTATTTACAGTAACAATGTCATCTATAGATTATTAGCCAGAATGTCCTATTGAACACCGCACGGAGGACAAAACAAATAATGAAAAGAAAAGTACAGATTATACCGGAGATAAGATACAGGCGATCTTATCGCTAAAAATATTCTTGACAATCTTTGAGAGGGATGACTTCGTGTCTCAAATATAGCAGAGTAGTGCAAATAACATAAACACACATGCTAATATGAACATAACATACTTATTACCTCATTATGTTATCTTATTTGCGTCACATAAATAACAAATGACATGACAATTTTTGTTTTATTTATATACGTTTCGATGGTACTCTCAATAATAACTGATAGTATTATCTAAAGTGTCATCACATGATTGAGTGTTCAAATCATTCTATAATTTATTGTAATCAATAATTTATGTATATCCCCGTACATTGCTTGCACTAACTCTTGCCGACAACTTTGTCTCTTTTTTCTTTCTACTTAACATTTACAAAACAAAATATTTTTCACTGTATCATAATTGTAGCCACAACCTTTTTTATACGTGGACGCTAAATGAGTTAACACCTCGCCAACTTCACCAAAATCTCCATCCATCCATCCATCCAAAATATAATCAGACACACATTTTAAAAATTAAAAATACATTATTCTAACTAGACTTCACGAATTTTTTTTAGACTTTTACAATGTCCAATGTACATGAATATTGTGTTTTTATATTACATAATACTTTGCTGTTTTCGTAAACAACGCATAATTCATAGAATTTAAAGTCATTTCTAATCAGTTGTGTTTTGCATTGTACAGACAATTGACACTAAAACATTATCTATCATTATCGTAAGTACAATCTTCCTGCAGAATATTTATTTTTCTTACTATAAACTATTTGATTACATCTTCATATTTTCTTTAAATATTTAATATACCAATATAATAAGTATTACTGTTTTTCTATCAGATAGTATTGTGAACTTTTAAATTTGATTTTTACTTTTAACATGAATTTGACATACCATACAGTCTTGTTATCGTAGTTTTTTGTTAAATTTAGAAATCGATTCAAAATTTATTTATACGTCAATACAATTATAACGTCTTATTGCTCCCACCGGTGACGCTGTCATGGCCAGTAGAGCTAACAGCAGACACACCAAAAAAAAAAAAAAAAAAAAAAAAAACAACAAACTTCTTATTGTGTACACCAGACATTTTTTATTCACATTCGTCTTTACATTTATTAAAAAATTTGCAACCATTATTTGCAACGGGGTATATTGATATAGGAAGGTGGTTTAAGAATTTCACAATATATTTATCTTAAAATTAAGTTAAGTTGAAGTCTTGAATTGAAGAACACAAAGAGAGACAGGCAGTTAATAAAAAAAATAAACACTCTTCTTACACTTTTATTATATAGATATAGAACTAGACAGGCAATACGAAAAATATAATATCAATGGAATAGAAGTAATCCATTATCTATCACAAAATTGGATCCGGTGACACCAACCGCCTTATCACTCGCCAAATACAATATCATGTTCCCGACTTCTTCTGAAGTAGATACTCTGTCATCCATAGTTTTATATTTAGCGTCCTTAAACTCAGCCATATTCATTTTAGAATTTGCAAAAATATCAGTGATAACTGGTCCCGGGCTGATGACATTCACTCTGACGCCATGGTCGGCGAGCTCCAGAGCGGCTCCTTGGGTGAAGTAATTCAAAGCGGCTTTGGACATACCGTATCCCAAAAATAAATTCCCTTTAAAGGTTGCCATACCACCTACACTTGATATGTTGATGATATTACCCTTTGTTTTAATTAAATGTGGTGTGGCCAGTTGTGTTACATTAATAACAGCTCGTAAATTTGTTTTAATTACTTCATCGTATGATTCTAGAAGTTTTCCATTCATTATATTTCCAGAACGTACAATACCAGCGTTATTGACTAGTATATCAAGTTTTCCAAATTTATCAATGGTTTGTTTTATTATGGATGCCGCTTCATCATCATTGGAAACATCTGCCTTGATGACAAGTGGTTTCTGACCAGCCTCTTCACATTGTGCTGTAACTTTTTTAAGTTTTTCTTCGTTTCTTCCAACTATCACCACATTAGCCTTTTCTTTGCTGAACAACAACGCTGTTGCTGCTCCAATACCGGAGCTGGCGCCAGTTACAATAACTACTTTGTCGGAGAAACTCATTCTACACAATCAGCGTTTGTAACTACTGAAACAAATAAATATTTATTGAATTATATATAGACAGATAATTTTATAAATTATCTATTAAACGATCACACATAGATAATGATGCAGTCATAATACAGAGATAGTGTTGTCTTGCAAATATCTATTTAAGTTTGCTCAAAGTAAAATATATTTATAATAAAATATATTTTTAGGTACTGTAGTTATAACAATTGCATATGAGAAATATGTAATTATTTTTCATTATTATAAATCTTTAAATCAAATAATATTTAACGTTAACATACGTGAAGAGAATTTGAAGGCTCCTATTCTCAAAAATGCGTTAGAGGTACCCATTTTTTGTAGTAATAAAAAAAATTACCGCTAAGTTTAATCAATAATATGAATTTTATCGCCTATTATTATATAATCTGAATAAAGTATAATATCTATATTATATATATATATATAAGCTAATTACCACTCACTGAATCATCACGAAATCTCCGAAACTGTCTGTCCGATTAACTTAAAATTTTACATAGTTACCTCTTTTGTGACGTAGACGTCCACTAAGAACAAATTTTACTTTTTGCATTTCACCAACATCTAAACCTGTAGGGGTTATACACTTAACGCGGGGGTAAGAGTTACTATAACAACGGATAATATGACAACGGTTACCATAGCAACCTAAGTTCACATCGAAATTAATAGCGAAGCGGGAGGGAATAAACTAGTACATTTCTATGAGTTGTTATTTGTGCATTAATTATATAATGAGTCTCTAAATACACAAAGTCATCAATGCATTCGTTCGTAATTACTTTATCTGTATGAGATTAGATTACTTTTATTTGTAATTAAGTTTTAAAATACTTTTATCGACACACTAAATTGTGAAATTGTGTTCATTTAAATTTTGGGTGAAAGAAAATTGTATAGAGGTATTTTTTTAAAACAGACGTGGTGATGATATCTGTTACGGAAAACCAGATATGTTAATCTGTCTGGCTTGTTAAATTATAAAAAAGTTTTAAAGAATAATATTAAATTAATCGCATTTTTTTTATCTGCAAATAATAATTTAAAATCCCCGTGTCTGTCTATTTTTCATCGTCATTACCGTTCATATTTTTATATTGTTTACTTATTACTTAGTTTCATACACACACCACAGTTACTGTTGACTCAAGTCTCGACCAGGCTGTATGACTGATAACAGAATATCACTGAATTATATCAAACACTTTATGAAGATTTTAATACGCTAAAGTACAAAATAAATAACATTATTTCTTTCCTAAATTACTTATACATTTTTTATGATAATAAAAATATAAAGTATTCTAATAATTTTATTACAGTGATATATAAAAGTTTAGAATAATTTTACGCTAAGTATGACTAGCTTCTGCCAGTGACTTCATCTGATTAATGAAAAGATTGACTGACTAAAAAGAAACAGGATATTCACATATGCTATAGTTTTAAAGCATCTAGTAGTTGTAAGAAATGTGCATCTGTAATGTGAAATATTGTTATGAAAAAATTTTAAACAGATTTAGATATTATTCGTAACAGTTTTGAAACTTGAGTAAAAACACTAGTAAGTGTATCACCCAGTTACGAAATCTCCACTTCTGATTACACGTTCCTTGCTCCTTGTCCAACGAGTACACAAAAATAATGACGTCAAAATATGAAGATACCTTTGTGTAGTAAAAGAAAGACTAGTTATCTCGACACTAAAGAAACGCATTCACTATCCACCTACACTAATGAATGTTTAGTTCTTTGTCACAAAGGTACATTTAACATACAATAGATATGAGGTTTTTTTATATTTTATACTCTACATTCCTTGATACACGTATTCCTGTTGAATCTTCTAATTCTGTTTTTTTTATTATTTTAACTATTTAAGACTGTAATCTTGATCTTTTTCATAATTAGAATGTAATATAATATATAGCACATAATATTTTATATATAACACGTAATTAAAATATAAAATATATTTTTAATATAGTAAGTAATATTCTCAAAGTTCAATGTTGTAAAGTTTTTCGAGCCGTATTTACGGGCGCCGGCTCGGGTAGATACCGCTTGTTTATAGAACCTTTGGAAGCTCGCCCGACTGTTATCAAATTGATAAATATTACTAAATAACACCTAGTCTAACATAGTTTTTAATTACAAACTTATTTACTATTATACTTGCTTTAAAATATAGTAATAATAAACGGAAAAAATATTTGTAATAATAAATATAACATACAAATTTTACTTTGTCAATATTTATCAAATTTATAAGCAAAATCACACATATATATATATATATATATATATATATATATATAGTCTTGCTTTATTTTAAAGAAGAGATTTATAAGAAAATCTGTACCGAATCCTATTATGCAAAACTAGTATCGCAATCTTGGATGAGGTAAGTGCACCAGTAATGGAACACCGCTCAGATATCAGAGAGAATTTAAAGATATTAGAACGATTCTGTGTTAACGTTCTAAGCTTACATATTATGTATAGTCTTACCTAAATATAAATATGATCTTAAATCTTAACAATGTAGAGAGATAACGAAAATTAATAAATAACAAGAGCAATGTGAAGCAGCGTTAAATGGGAGGTGATACATACGCTCAGGAGATACTGCTTAGGGGTCATCACAAACAAATGAGGGGTGTAAATCCACCCCCCAGGTAGCTTGCTTAACCCTTTCTTGGCTAACATATGTACGTACGGCGTGCGGTTAAGACACACTTCAAGTGTTTCGGACGGACTTGGAAATTTATAGCTCAGATATATTGGTTTTGTTTTGTAATGAAATGACTATTGTTAATTTAATTCTCGATATCCTTTTTAATATAATTGCATCCTCAAATATATTTTGAACGAATTTAATAAGTTAAAATTTTATTTAAATTATTCTAATATAGAAAAAATAACATTCCCTTAATAAGTATCGCGTCTGTTGAATCAATCATCTTAATCATGTCTCTAAAAGGGACAAGAACGAACTATTTTTTACCGTCCCATCCCAAATTCCCAAGTCAGAGCAGAAAAGTAATAGATAGGATACACTGAAACAATTCCAACGGTAATTGGGGTAGCCGCCTCCAGAGAACCTCTGACATGTTGACGTATGACGATATTGTGGAAATTGTATACTTATATCTTATGGACGAATATAGGCGATTGTACCCTAATTTTGACTAACAATTCCTATAATTCGAAAAATTGTTTTGTAATATTTAATTATACTTTTCCATTCATTTTATTAATTATGATATGGGATAAGTTATTAAATTGACATTATTAATTTAAAGTTAAAAAATCTACAATAAACAGTCTCTTATAAACACTTCAATATAATTTTGATATGTATATTGTATAAGGGAAATAAATATTATTCTTACCATCATAAATAAGGCTGGAGACAGAGGGACACACGTCACCTTTTGATACATTTCCACTGTCGTTATTAATGACAAGTCATCGGTGCCGTCCCAACGGGCTGCGGCCAGGGCTGATACACAAAAATAATTTAAAAATATATTTTTATATTATTTAATTTATTATTCAATCAAAATATATTGTTTATCATTTATATATTTAAAAGTGTTAATATGTATTTTATATTGTATAACAATTTGTGTATCAAATACTCGAAAGTGACAACCCTGGTCCGGAGACCTGCACAGCATAATAATAGATCGGGGGAGGGGGGGGTGTCTCAGTAATATCATGTGAGAGACGCTGGTAAATTTATCAATAGCATTATATCGCGAAAACTGAGCACTCGCCTCGCCTTATATTTTATTCAGGGTACGATGTTTTGACATCGATCTAAAAGAAAAGAAATTTCTTTTAGCTATAAAATAAACAAATCGCAATAACAATAAATAACTGCAATACATAAATTAATAAAAATTTAATACACCTATATTATATATATAACAAATATCAGAAGCGATTTTTATCTAGTACGATCTTTTTGTTAATTAATAATTATAGAATATATCATCTCATCAGTTGGATAATAAATCGAAAAACAAAACAAAGAAACAATAAAAGAAATTCAAGCAATCGGCTAAGTAGGCTCGAATGAAAATATTATAGCGGCATAGGTGGAAACGCGTTATAATTCACTCGGATTCCAAATGGCATCACGTAATTTCATCTCAGGAGCTTGCTTTCTTATAAATAAACCAAAATATAGGCAGCGATAAATTTCGTTTTCAGAGATTTGTGAGAACGCCCGCTTGTATAATTTAAATTCCTTGTTTTAAGGTTTGGGCGCGTGGCTATAAACGTACCTCCGCTGTCTTTCTGTCTTTAATGTTATAACTGTCTGACTGTCATTTTAAAATACCACTTCTAATACATATAAATAGTAATACAGGTATAGGATTTAGATTTAAACGTAACGTATTTTTAGTTTTAGTTCTTCTGAATCAGAAAATGAATGTTACTAAGGTGTCTAATAATGGCAAGACAATCCTTATAAAAAAATTATTGATAATAATTGATAATAATAACTAGTTATATTTAAAGAGAAAATATTGGAAACAATAAGACACTAATGGCCAGTCACTTATAAAAAGGGTTTCTTAAAAGTACGTAGTAAGTATCTCTGCAATATTATAGACGCATATCAAAAATCTTATACAAAAAAGCAAAACTTTAAGTTACTATTTAGTTTGCAGCTTTCGAATAATAAAACAGAAATTCGTAGAAACGAAGTGTAGTCTTAGAAAATGAAATAAAATATTTTATGCTAATTTTTTGTGCTATTTTTTATAAAAAAAAACACAAAATGTTACCAATATTTTTTTGTCAGTCTCAATCATTGGACCTTATTAGGTGTTAGTTTTCTATAAATGTAATATATTAATGTTTAAAAATAACAATCATGACAATCACTGCAGATTAAAATTAAAGGATAAATAAGTATAAATGGATATTTACAATGTATTTTTTTTCTATTATCTATATATATTATTCTGTTTAGCCACCTAAAGCGAATGGGTACATTTTTTACGAAAGTAGTTTTAAAACTTAGTATCTCTAACAAGGTTCGAAACTTATTTGGAGACAGAGTGAACCTTGTTAGGCAATTAGATAAGTCCTGAGAAAAACAAACATAATAATGATAAATAATCAATTTTGATTACTTACCCCCATCAATGCACTTTCTAAAGTATTTTTACAAAACTATATCAGATTTATTAAATAATTAGCTAATTCCCGCCCGCTTTACTGGACTAATATTAACAAAGAATCGCAAACTATATGTGGGTTAATTGAAAATAATCACAAATTGTATGTGGGTAAGTTGAAAATAATTACAAATAATCACATACTGTATGTAGGTAAATAGAAAATAATCACAAACTGTATGTGAGTTACGGAACCCTAATCCTACGAATAAACATAGTGAGAGGCTAAATAATTTTAATTTCTACTGCAATGGAATGGGAGAAGGGAGGGAGCGGGGGGTAAACTTTGCAGTTTTTTAGCTGTAACTTTGGAACGGTTTGGACCTTTGCAAAATCCTTTCTTATTGCACCTATTCAATATGTCAGGAGTCTTGTGTCCAAATTTCAGCTTTCTAGGTATTACGGTTTGGGCTGTAGAGCGATGAATGAGTCAGTGAGTGAGTGTCTTTGTGCTTTATATATTAAGATAAATCGGTCTTATTATTAAAAACAAGCAAATATATTTAAAAATAAGCAATAAAAAATTTTATAAATTGATAGTCGTCTACCGCTCCTCAGCCTATACAAAATAATTTTTCTGATTAGCATATTTTATTTTCGGAATTATTTGTATCAAAATTGTGAGCTTAAATATTTCTAGTCTGAAGTATTTTAATCAAAAACACGTTTTTTATTGGTACTGTTATTATTTTATGTATTCTTATTTTAAAAGCTAGTAATATGAGTTATGACTTAACTGTTAAAATATTTCTTAAAATGGAACGTAAATAAGCGGGATTCTCTCAAAGGGCAAAACGTCAAATATCTGTGAATGTCAAAGTGACCGTTACCAAAACAAGTTAGAAATTTGTTGTTTATTTCTGTTTCGCGATGGATTTTCAATTATTTGAAACTAAATTGGCAAATCACAAAATATTTAAAGACATCAAAGATAGTTTAAAAGATAATTGTCATGGAAAATTGCGTAATTTGCTAGAACTTAAAGATGAGGTTCTTTACGTTTGGAACTCGATTGAAAACTGTTTATATAGTGTAAATTTGAAACGACTTGAAGAAGATGCAGAGGAGACCCCATATCAGGTAATAAAATTCATTATTTTACGACAATTTTATTTTCCGGCATCAAAAGTTGTTTGAGGTTATGTTGTCATGCAACATAAATATTTTTCTACCAGTGTATCTTGTTCAAATTTTAGCACATGAATAATAATAGAAGCTAATATTGCATTTTTTACTTTATGGTTTATAACGTGCGGTTATATTAAGGGCAAATACAAGATTAAAAAACTATTTAATATTATATGGTTATCAGTCACACTTATTCACTATAGCACAAAATATATATTTATAAATTGTTTATTATGCTACCACATGGTTTAATTTGTTTAAAACTTTCAAAGTAATGTAAATCTGAACACTATAAGAAGATGCAAGCTAGAATACCCGTGATTAGAAAAGCTTTATCCTTGTAGATCATCTATATTGAAATTTATTAAATTTTCCTCACTGATAACTAGTTAATGTGGTAGAATGTAGCTAATAATAATAATAATATAATTTAATTTAATAACGAATTAATTAAAACTTACAATGACTTGCCGCCATATGAGTGTGCTAAGTATCTTGTAATATATTTAAAAAAATATTTTTTCTGTTAATGTATTATTTAAAATATAATTCTAAAATGTTAATAAAATAAACATAATTAGAATCTTTTTATAATTAATGATATAACTCTCTAAATGAAGTGATAAAGTATAAATTGAGACAGCAAATATTTAACTCCATTCTATATAGCTATATACATATAACTTGTTGCTTGCTTATGCTTATGGATTTCATGATATTGAAAGAAAACAATTTCATGGATTAAGATTTTATAATGATTGCTTAAAAGCATTTTAAAGTTTGGGTAAAATCAAAATGTATTTATTTATATCTTTTTCACTTGGAATCAATATGATTATTTGTGTATGTCACGAGTGTAACTAATATGTATGAGTGAAATCTTTGAAATAGTTTTACTTCAACTATTCATTTGATACTCATATAGTTATCAAGGAACTTGATAATCTTTAGCTATATTTTTACATTGTTTGAGTTATTTTGGGTATAAATATTAAATTGTTAAGGCCAATAAATCATACTGTATCAAAATCCAAGTCAAGATACTTTGAACTCACTTTAGCTGTGTTTCCGGATCAATGTAACTGAAAAAAAGGTGTATACTCCCACACCTCCAAGGCCGGCAATCCTCTTGCGGTTCCCCGATATGAAAAAAACACAATATCAAAGTTTTTGTTATGTTTATGACATGAATGACTGCTTCTCACATCTTATTATTAATAAGATTGGCTAACCAGAGGGTATAAAAATAATATATACTCAGTGTGCCTGTCATCTTTTTGCTACCAAGCACAATACATTCAATGAAGTTAATACTGTGTTCTATTGAACATAATAGTTTTTAAATTTAATAATGTAAATATTGTAAATGTAGGTCAGACTCAATTGCATGATAGCTGAAAGAACCAACAGAAACCCTAAGGAAACTATTTTAACTTATTTTTAATTTACATTTCCTATAGTATTGACTATTTATTCGCAATCACAATTAATATGTGAGAACATGATTGAATTAGATCAAGTAAAGACTGCTATCAAAAAATATATATATATACTAGCTTATTCCCTCCCGGGTGCTGCTTTGCTGGGTACACTATTAATTTGCATGTGAACTTAGGTTGCTATGGTAACCTTTGTCGTATTATCCGTTGTCATTGTAACCGTTGCTATAGTAACTATTACCCCCGCGTTACGTGTATATCTCCTACAGGTTTAAAACTTGGAACAGGAAATGCAAAAAGTTGAAATCCGATAGAAAATTCCGTAAAATCCGTTCTTAGTGGACGTCTACGTCACAAAAGAAGTAACTATGTAAAATTTTAAGTTAATCGGACACATAGTTACGGAGATTATATAAATATACGTGATAAGTCATCACATCATCAGTGAGTGGTAAATCGCTTTTATATATATATATATATATACACATGCTTATACATATATATATACATTATATATGTATATATAAATATACAATTATTACTTATTATGGGACTTTTAAAACACTATACTGTTATAGAGAACCTATATATAAAGATTATTGAAAGACTAGCTGTGCCCACTTCTTCGTTCGTGCAAATTGTTTTTTTTAATAAAAGTAGCCTAAGTTAATCCTTTTAACATAAGCCAGGGAAAGTTCTATTAAAATCGTTCCAGCCGTTTCTGAGATTAATCGGGACAGACCAACACAAAAAATGATTACTTTATGTAACTCTCGTATATATTGTCATATGCATTTAATGAAAAGCTGTTAATTTAGAATTACAAACAGACACTTAAATTTTATATATATATATATATATTTTTTAAAGCTGGGCTATATATATCTCGTAACTTTAGTATTTGATATTTTATTCCCTTCAGACGAATGAAGGAAAAACATAACGAATTGATTTTATACTTTGTTAACTGATTAGTCTTGTGTTATTCACAGCACTTGTAAGGAGTTTTTTTTCTCAATTATTTATACTATATATCTATAAATAATAATATTGATTCTAAATTTCCAACTTGGAACTGTAAGTTTATTTTAACACATTAATCTCTAGAACTACCATTTTGTTTTAATATTTAATAGGCCACTTAGATTTTAGGTAATATACGAATACAGTTAAGGGATTAAATAGAATGGATCAAACCATAACTATTAACAGATATTTAACAAAGTCTTGGGTTCGTATCGGTACGTCCTCCTGTTATTCACGTGGAGTCGCTGGAAATAACTAGTATAGTGTATACATAAATATGATGTTGTATTAGGATATATGAAAAATATTACTACAAGGGATTAACACTAAACCTACCGACAATTCTTATACACCTGTTCCTACCGCACGCCGTCAAATTGACTGGTAATTAAAAATTATTTTATTATATAACGCAGGTAATCATGGAAGTAACTAAAAGTAAAAAGTAAAGAAAATATTATATGCATATTCTAAGAATTGTAATGTAGTTTGATAAAGATATTATAACGTTTAAAAATGTGTAAGTCTTACAAAAGTTTAAGAACGGTCAATTTGACCGGTACTTGGTAGGTTTAGTGTTAATTTTGATGTAATCAATTTGATAACGATATATTATCTTAATGGCCCAACAGCAAAGCAACAATGATCATATAATGGAGTTCGAAAGAGGTCAATTCTTGAGCCCGCACATTAATCTCACTTGGAACGTTACCGCCGAATTAATTACCCTCTGACCATACGATTTAATAGGTTTCCTGAGGGACCCTGAGGTTTCCGATTAAATCACTACTTCTCATAGGGCGATTTATAGTGACCAGTACTTACCAAGGATGTGGACGGCTGGAAGAGGACGGGGCAAGAAAATATCATAATAAAAAAAATACATTTTTGTTTATTACTCGTCTTTTTAAACTTATCTTTCTAATATTAAAAAAATAAAAGTTTAAATCAATTTGGTCACAACTGTAGACTCCGTTTATAAGATGGTCAATATTTTTGAAAAAATTGATGGCTCAATAATTAATTTATGTGTATATAGATAAAAAAATAAACACAAACTTAATGCTATTAGCAGCCAGCACACCGCACTATACAAACACTATATATTTAAGGAGATTCTCTGACTTTTACATTTAAAACAAATTATAAACGCTTCCAGTCAATTGTATGGCCATGGTGCCCTTTGTCGGTATAACCTCTTGCCCAATTGTTACTCCCAATTCACTTGTACATTATACCTCTATTGAGATGATCGTGAGTTTCCTTTAATACAGAAACTTGTGTAGTTTATCAAGTACCCACTTTTATATAACACGTTCCTTAATGCCAATTTTAAAGTGATATCTTTAATTTGTACAGGTTTATTAATGAGCGAATAATTCAAGCTCTTAACCGTTTGGGACATTTCTTTTTGAAGCAATATCACATAAAAATTACTGAACCGATTTGAATGAAAATTAACAGAGCTGTAGAGCTTGGGAATGGGCATGTTTATAAAAAAACATTATTAAAATATCTCATTCCATTCAGAAATGGTGGTCAAAAAACTGGAAGGTTCCGCTCAACTCCCGCAGCGCACGGCGTCGAATCCCAGTTAACCTATTTTCTAAACAACATTTAAAATAAGATAATTTTACATCACAATAAATCCTATCTCAGTATTTTCATATCAAATTAGTTCCAACGAACAAATCTCGTTCCACGTAATCATGTAACATCGCGTCGTCTGCTCCATCAGATAATCGGGCTCCTGTCATGGTTCCACAATTTACCTTGCCTCCTTAAAAGCCTAAACCAAATATTGTCATAATTACGAGATACCATCTGCCTATAAACATGCGGACCAAGAGTTCCTTACGGCGTCTTTAGACCCGCTCCAAATTTGTTAATTTTGATTTAAACGACGATTACACAAATATATTTTATCTTTGAATTATTTTTATTCGAATTTCATTGGCATAATATTCTTATGTAGCTTGAAATCTAACTTAAGGACGAAACAATATAAATATTTTGTTTGATTTTATTCAGACAAAGATCGCAATTTTAATATATCTACAGTTATGTTATTCCTTTACCAGTCCCGAATAATTCTCAAAATAATAGCAAAGTTTAAACTTAACGTCATTAAGAGAAAGGAGTGATCGCCCTCCCTTAACAGAGAGCTGTATAAGACGTTTTCCTCCGTTTCTTGAGATCGTTTTATTGCTATCCCGGATGGACTTCGGGATAGATGGTGGGGAATGTAAATTTACTGTAAGGAACCGGACGTAAGGAGGTGAGCATTCGGTCGGCCCGCATTAAGGACCATTACACCGACTTCACTGATTACTCTTACAATATCTTAATTATACATATATATATGTATATATATATGTTTTTGATACATTGTAATCATTTTCTCCTGTACTATACATATATAAAGGACACATTAAATATATATTTTCTTTATTTTTATCTGTTAGTTTGGAGAATTTATCGTCTATAAAAATTTTTATTAATATTATAGTAATGATTGTTAATAATTATTAGCGCTCGTACGGTGTAAATGTCAGTTTATTTTATAGCTTACAAAACCGGCAAGCTATTTTTAACTTTGTTTTATTATAAATTAAGTCGAATTTCGTATAAATATATTTAAGAGAGAGTTAAGACGATCGCGTGTTTGCGAACATTTCGCTAAGGCCTTTGTTTAGACGTGTTAGATCAATGTACCTAATGTATGGGAATCGAAACCCACCGCTTCTGGGTTTAATTTGGAGGTTGTCCATTTGTTCCGATTGCTTGGTATATTTATTGTGGCGTTGCGAATTGGTGAATTCGGTAGGAGTGAGCTACTTTAGTTTAGTTTGCCTTTGGGGAGACCAGATGGATGGCTGTGTCTAAACATTACTTGTATGATCGGATGTTCATTTGTCATTGTATATCTTTTCTTTTTTTTTATGTAGGTTACTGTACTAATTAACTTGTGATTATAATAAGTTTGGAGTTAAAAAAAATCACTGATTGGTTGGTCCTAGTTTATTGTGATTTTGGTGAAAGATTAATTTAATTAGTTTTAAAAATTATATACAAAGTTTGTATATAATATTGAATAACGGTCTCGTATCGATAGTTCCTTGGACGGATTAGAAACTACCCTCCAAGGATTTGTTAGCCCGGAGCGAATTGGTCCTCGCTTTGTACAACGGGATCGCCCGCCTTGGGACAGGTGTGGGCTTCCTTGTGGATTTTAATTAATAATGACTCGATAGTATGGTGTGAGGTATACTTTGGTGATTTAATCAAATACGGTAATGGTTTCGATAAGACGGATTTACCTTTTGAGGTAGATTGTGGGTTGATAGTATAAGTTTAAGGGATGGCCGTCGTAATCCCTATTGTTGTTGTTATAAATAATTACAAATGCCACTCGTTACTCATACTATATCGTGACATTTTTGTGTTTTTAATGTTGAGAAATTGTTCGTTAAACACGCATTCCGATGATATTATATAAACTTTACAGATATAATACTTAATAAACAATAAAATAAATAAGATATTAAGAAGTAAGTAAATTAAATATAAAACTGGTCTAAAAGATAAATATGTCAAAGAAAATATTATAATATAAATAGTTGTTTTATTTAAAATATTATTCGCGATTAACAATAAAATGTGTGACCGACATGTTGTATGTACGTGGAAGCAAAATAATAAATTTCTTCCTATACTTCAACATGTTTTCTCGGAACAATTCTCTGTGATATACACATCATATATGTAATTCACCGGTGCCTCAGCTGACGCTATAAGTTATTACTGCCCAGAGTATTTCCCAATAGCTGGATAAATTAGTTGGGAGGAGATACTTAACAGGTTTCCATAAAGCCCTCAAGACATGAGCCAAAGTCTTGAGAGCCGGAGGAGATTAGACTATGCTGGTTCCTTCCTACATGCACATGCGGTCGTCCGATTTAAATATTAAGATACCATTTAGCCTGAACTACATTCATTATATACATACATATATCTTAATAAAAAAAGTCAAATATTAAGAAAGATTTTAATATTCGTTTCATTGCAGTTTCTCTTTACGCCTTTTTGAAGTTTTCTCGTATATATTATTTCGATCTATAAATCTAGACGTGTGGACCGGCTTAAAGCCAAGATGGGGTGGCGTCCCCCCTCCTCCCACTGGGTCGTCCGTGCTAGCGAATATGCCCACGGGTGTTCATTAACTGAGCATGTTAAGCCGATGATCGCAGATAGTGCTTTACAAGAAACCTTGGATCCTGAATAAGAAAGAGTTTTAAGAACTAAATTTGACCTTAATTATTGTAACCAACAGTATAGACTAGCAAGATATTATCAAAAAATTACCAAGATATTTTAATAAGGCTGGTTTCGTGATATGAATGGAAAGATTGAAATTTAAAGTGTAACAGAAACCATATAAATTATAAAACTATAGTTCGCGTTTGCGTTCAAGATTTTACATAAAGATTTAATCAAACGTGTATTTCTGAATATTATTCAGTGGGTTTTATTTTTGTTGTGATGTATGTTTCTGTTCGATAATGCAATAAAACTTTTACTATAATATTAATATTGGCTACAGACATGTTGTTTTAATTATATATAATATTTAAACCAAAATTGTTTTATGTATCACCCACCAACTTCATAATTGAATTTATTTGATATCAAAAACTGGAGTGAAAATAATCCAGCGATGCTCATTAATTTAACACGCTCGTTTTATATCTACCGCTATAGTACACACAAAATGGCGTCATGTAATACGTACATCGAATACTTGAGACTCGTTCTTTTCCCGCCTCCGAGTGTCGTTGGCGGCATTAAATCTTAATAAAACCCGTCATGCATCACGATGGCGCCCTTTGATTTCTCACTCGGCAAACCGCGTCTCCGCATATCAAAGAAAATCACAACTCTTTTCATTGCGCGCCGATAGAATGTTCACGGAGACCAGCTTAATTGATCCCCCATTCCGCCCACCGCTTTTAAAAATGTAACCGGCGAGGGAACGCGGGGCGACGCGGCGGGGACCTCGATAACGTGGACAGTGTACCTTCAATTTACTAATACAAATAGGCGGCCCGGTCCTTCGAGCCCCAAGCGACTGGCGACGCTTTCAAAAGGAGGCGCCATTGTGTTCTACCCTCAATCACGGTCTCGATTATCGAAAAGAAAACACTCATCTATATTTTAAATAACGATCAGGGCACGGGTCGAGTCTCGGGGCGGACAATTGGAGTGAACAAGAGTGATAGATTGTATAGGACGCCGGCTGTGCCGTGTGGGTTATCGCTCTCGTATCCTTTGTGGACACCGGGAACCGTCACTCGAGGGGCGAAGGTCAAGCGGTCGTAGGAAGTTTCATTTCGAATATAAAATACGTGCAGAAACAGGTAGTAAATGAACCTAATTCCGAGTCATTAGCGCAAAAAAATCAAGGCACTCGTCTGATAAGCAAGACGGCACATAATTAGATTTACCTCCGGCGACATGCCCTTTTTAGCACTTGGTGTACTAATCAACATCATTCACAGAAAATATATTCCAAGAAAAGAGGCTGAAATTTAAAAAAGGGCGTCGACAAACAGCATTTAATGAACGCCCCCCCTCCCATACATCATTAACTGGTAGGGGTGTCGCACAAACAATCTCGCTCCAGTTTCGCGAAAGGGACCGCTTGATAGTAGGTACTAGTGGATTCGTTACAGCAAGACCTCGAGTGGTAGCCATTGTGAGTTGAGGACGTCTGCGCTGTTGTGTCCGAGATGCGAATAATTGCCCCCGCTGCCGGTGAAGAAAAAAATATGTTTCATTGGGAGATATCATTGTTCTCGCGATCCGATATGTAGCCGTTGTTTACAAAGAGAATATTATATTATTAAATATGACTATTTAATTAATTGTCTATTAAATGTATTGTTCGGGCACATTAGGCGAACTATAAATAGTTTGCAATATGTGGTGCCTCGAACAGCTTTAATGGCATCCCAAATTTGCGTATTGTTCCTGAAGATGCTTTACGGTATCCCTTTAAACAGGTAATGACGTTATTTATTGGCAGTAAACCAGGACTCAGGTTGGAAGACAAAGGGACTAAATGATCTTAAAGGTTAAGGGACCGCATTAATGTTAGGAATTTTAATAGTTAAGAAATTTGATAAGCCACTGTCTTGTCATTAGACGTACGTGTATTAAAAAGATTTATGTTGATAAAGTATTGAAAAAAATTTAAACTATATCAATATAAGCTCAATTTCCTTGATTGACATCATTGACATAATTAAAAGACTAGAAGGAATCCTTCATTATATGTATTAATGAGTCCCGGGCTTAGTTTTTCATTACGAACGTCGTGCATCTGTCGCCCGAGGCAGTGGATCTTGATAAAATCAAATTGAAATTATTCAGAGCGAAATCCACCATAGCATCTTGAAGTCAACAATGGGCTGTCGACTTGTTCTTTGCGTTGCACCGTTATTAAAATCTCGTGAAACAATCGACTTGAAGGCGCACTTCCGTTTGACGTGTACAGACTTGGTGCCGTGAAAGAAACCGCCGGAAAATATGACATTTTGCTGAAATACTAACATTTAATATGTCCGATCTTAACAATATATTATAAATATTTTTAACACTATAAACAACATTTTATACCATAAATATATAATATCTATATCGTATCTTAAGTTATGCTATTTAAGATTACAGAATATTCAATAAAAAATAATATTTTTGTCAGACATCTTGTAATAGTATAACAGGTTAACAATACATGTACACACACTCAATGCATGAAATATTAATACCGGAGCAACACCGATGGAGACTGAACGAATCATTAAAGGATAATTATAACGCCACTTCACAGGAAACTGAAGGGTCCCCTCGGAAATCTGATTCCTTTTGTTTTTTGTGACGGAAGTCGAAAATTTTCAAATACTTGCTTGCAAATCGACAGAAATACTCTCAAACATCAAGAGCGAACTACGCGGTTATATGAATATTAAGATTTTTTATTGTGTTATTTTGATAATAATTCAATGTATTAATAATTCAAATTCATTACCTCTCGTACAGCAGTACAATAGTTTTATTTACATTCCTCTAGTGGTACAACAGAGAGTTTAGCGTTACTTTCTATAGAATTGTAAAGTTTAATTCGATATAGCCAGCGGCATTACTAATGTAATCTGATGAAACAAGGTCTTTTGTATGTAAATTTTTCTAACCATGCTCATATATTAAATATGTATCACCTGACAAGTGCAGAATGACCTGTTGTCTAAGACTTTGCCATCAGCTTCTCTATTTCATATCCTCTTATATATATAGTTAATTTAATTATATTATTTATCGTATTACGTGTGGTACGCTCGTGGTGCAATATAAAGCGTGGTTAAATAGTTTAACAATAGATGTGGCCGGTGGGTCATTAATGATTCAGAGTCTTCGGTTTCGGACCGTCTTTTGTGTGATCACCGACTGTTTGCGTTTCGTTAGAAACGTGTATTTGATGCTTATTTTATATACGTCTTTCAACGTTTGTGCACATTACATACTTAATTACCATTCCTTGGTACCTTTCTTTATTTGCACTCGTTTGTTTGTTTTGCGGTTCTCGATGGTAATTTTATTTGGTAAATGTTATATATCCTTCAATGTTATCTTCAAATTTATTTAATATATTATTTACCTGATTATAATAAATAAAAACATCAACATATGCAAAGTAAAAACTATATTCCACCGTGTTAAGACAACCGCTGTTTACAAATCATTATTACCGTTTATATTCAAGACAAGCAATTTGGAGACGTGCTTCATCCAATATTGTGTGTCCCAAAGTCGCCCCAATTTCAACGGTGATAAAGTTAACAATCGCGTGCACCCTTTCCCTTAATGCGGGGTCACTTGATCGCAGTTCGTATCCGAGTACATTGTTTGTTCACAAGCAAAACTCTGACCTTTCGCGCGTAAAATTACTATCACCTCCACCTAAGGTAAATATGTCGGCAAGAAATTCGTTTGAACCCTTTCGGCCCTTTGTTGTTCAACTAAAACTATTCTCAGTTAATCCCTGGATAAACAGTACTTGTTAATAAATTAACGTGTTATTAATATATGTTACTGTGACCCTATGGTTGGCAGGTGTCCCTTCGGGCATTCTGTTTCATATCCAACAAAGGAAACGGCAAGAAACGGTCTTTCTAACGGTAAATATTGTAAGGCTGGTTTTTGTGATGTTAATAAATTAGCGACTCGGGTGACCGGCGGACTGTATTGTTGAAAATTACCTTACTTTATTTTACATACAATATATGTACTGAAAACTAATTACTATAAATACAAAATCAAAACTTAAACGTAGCGTTGTAGCAAGCTCGTAGCTCAATCGAAGATCTCGTAGCAAACCGTAGAAGACAGATAAGTTACGTAGTCTAACTGATAATAGTGTAATTTGATATCACATAATGTATATAAAACGTCCGGTTCGTTGAAAAGTCTTAAGACCCGGGATTTAATAAAATTACAACATTCCACTCTCATAAACTCAGTTAAACAAGTTTGGGTGTTGTTGTAAGATATTGGACAGCTAACTTGTTTCTGAAGTTGTTAAGACCTTAAGTAGTCTATTTTATTACATAAATACAGTTTTACAAATAAATATTACAATAAATACACATGTGATACAATAAAATACAATAATAATCTAAAATGTAAATTCCAATAGTAAAAAGTCGGTCAGTGCGGGGGGTGTTGAGTGGGGGGGTTAGTGAGTGTTTTACGTCATATCCGAAATCCCTGTAAAGTGAGTCCGGTAAAGTCGTTCGATGGCGTAGCTCGTTGCGATCTCAGTAATAGCAATAGCTTTGTATTAAAGCCCGTCGGAAGACGCCTCGGCGATTGGTATATAACAAGAGAGTTATAAAAAATATATATTTATTATTTAGCCAAACAGAAAAATTATTGCTAAATTAATTACTGATCCATTTTATTTCAGGTTTGCGTCATTATTTTAGAATAATATATTCAAATTTCTATTACACTAATTAGTTTTTTTAATTATTATACAATTCGTTGTCTTTTTGAGGGTAATGTCAAAAAATCAAAATATTTTTTTTTTTATAAAACGAAGATTCCTTAAAAACGCCTCATCTCGTGACACAGGAGGCAGCGTTATATCGGCGTGGCTTAGCGCTTTTTCATCAATCCTGCTTTATTACGGCGGATTCGCTTTTGTCTACGTCCGGATGCCGGTCATTTAGTCTGACCGTCGCCCTATTACGGCCATACGATACCATTCGTATCTGTCGCTCCGGACTGCCCGAATCCGTCTTCAGACGTCATCGCCTCGCGGTTATGCCTCTCCTAGATCTCACTTTTCCTTTCTCTTTTTAAGCCACTTGATGTATAGCCCGTCCATTGTCCGTTTGTTTTCTGTTTGGCAATTTTTAACGGGATTACACGCTCGTCCGAGACTTGATCACGTCTCTGCCCTCTATTTATGAGGCAATATTTTACGGAATATCGAGTAAAGTAGCCTTTAATCTACTAATATAATGGGGTTTAGCTGAATGTCTCCTCGAGTTCAATTGTGTTCGGTTTCTTATTGCTTCGGGGGGGTCTTTGCTTTTAATGCCCGTCTTAGCATTATTATTGTTATAAGCTGCGATATATGTATATATAGTTATGATATACAATGACATATAAAGCATTTAAATGATCTCGAAGATGTCATGTGATTGGTAAATCAAATTCCAGTGAATGCTACACAGGCATGTTGTGTATAACGCCAGAGAGGCTTCCCGATACCGTCCCTGGCATCGTTCCCAATGTAATGGGATTAAATCATGCGACATTAGCGTCTCTCGTCCTCCACGCCACCATAAATAATCTGCCTTTTATTAAACTCGAGATAAATGATTATAGACTCTGTCCCCTTGTTTAGATTGTGTGCTTCTTGGACGGTGTCGGTTTATGTTTATATATATTTGTGGATAACAATTATATTTTAAGTTTAGTATAACTTCTACATAGACTATTTTTATTTCTTGTAATACGCATTTTTTTATTGACTTCATATATAAGTCGTTAATACTTTGTAAGTGTTCATTTAATCTACATTACTTTCCATTTAACATTTGAAGATTTACAAGTTAATTCGGTGAGATTTTGATAAAAAACAAAATATTCCGTGTACGTTAATATAATAATTAAATCATCTGTACACTCGTATTGATAAAATAAGTGATAATCGGATCGGGACGTGGCAACACTCTCATTAACACCATTACGTTATTGGACATTGCTATTCAACGTACACACAGCCAGCGCTCCCCAAAATTAAATCATATAAACAAAATATATGTTTGTCAGTCTTTACATCATTTTTATATCATATTTTTGTAATAATTAACATACTGCCTCAATTTATCTTTATTTTTTAATATCAATATTCAAGGGCTATATATGTTTTAGTTTTTCATTAAAATTATTAGACAAAGAAGCGGTTGCTTCTATTAGTAAAACTAATAATTCAAGAAGAACGTTACAGATTGGGAAGCACTGTCCTGTAGTACTGTCAAGCTAGTGATATCAAAAAATATATTTGATTAGCGACCACGTCTGGCCACAAGGGGCCGGCACTACTAAGTATTGTTACAATGATATATAGAAACAGAACTGCCTTATACGGAACTTTAAATTTATACAGGTTTTATGTACATTTTACTGTTATCACAGAATAAGAATCTGCATTGGTCTCCAAAGAAAACGCTGGGAGGAACATCCTGTCGAAGCAGTGTTCTTTGTTATCCTCGCTTACATTATAATCATAGTCTCATCCAGTGTTTATCAATCCTGTGTCCATTATTACCGATATTCCCTCCATGCGGCGTCCAGGGAAATATTTTTAAATAATCGTATAGTGACACAATGTGGGGCGTCTTGACGTGGTGATATACTATTACTATAATAGTATAATTGATATGAATATTATACACGTTAGGAATTATTTGAATTGAAAAACAAAACACAATTTATACATTGAATAAGTTGGAATTGAAATTGATATCCGCAATATCCCATTCTAAAGTCTTGTTTCTACATAAATAGATATATGATGGAAATGTCCAACGTAATATATAAATAATGATAGACCATGACTTCACAAGACTTTTCCTGTGAAGTCACGGCCCATCCTTGTACACACGCCATATTGAAAGAATGCATTAATGACTCTTTGTCATTAATTGGATGTGCATTTTAATCAATTATCTTTGTAAACTATGATGATTACAAATTACGTCCACCGGGATTCGTAACGATCACTCCACTTAATGACTGTTATGAACAAATAACACATAATTTTATAATTTGTTTTTATATAACATTGAAAATTTAGATATAAACGAATCATTCATAGCCACGATACAAATGTATCTATGTATGCGGGTAGTCGTTAAAAAGTTAGGTGATCCGACAATATGTAATTTCATTATAGCAAATTAGAGCATCAATTAATATCAGCGTTTGACGTTTTTACGGGTGCGACCCGCTTGCAGTGGAGGTGGTAATTAGAGACTTCGTCATATAGAATATGGAAGTATTATTGGTGGGATGTTAATAAGACTGAAAATAAACTAATTTTGACTTTATTACGGAATGACGTCTATAATATGTCAAACATTTCATTTTTTTTTTGGTTCGATCGTTTCAGTTCGTTGCTTTTAGTAATATGTGACAAAGTAAATTTGTAGTTTCAGTTTTTTTTTATCTTACCTTAACTAAAATACCTATCATTCTGCCGCGTCAAATGATGTTGACACAACCTTAAATAATAACGCTAATTGTAATAACTTGCAGCGGACAGACGATTCCTCTGCATATAAGATTTTATGGTACGTTGTGAATGTTTTAATGAAAATTAGGAATCCCGCGCTTTTGGTGTGCCAGTGTCCAGCGTCCAGTGTCCACTGCGAGTTAATTTTGAAAGACATCACAGTATAGCACATTCTGCGTATATAATATTATTTAAAAGAAATCTCCTTTTATAAATACAATTTTCATTCACGTTTCGAGAATCATAATATAATGAATCAGTATTCAAAGTACATAACACCGCGAAGAGTGTATTATGAAATAAATAATGATAATTAAAATTTAAAACAAGGGCGGGTTATAAGATTTAAATGTAAGAGGGTTGCAGCGTAATATGGGTTTATTTCACCCACGATTTCGTTGTACCCATTAGTATCATTCATTACGGTGGATGTTATACGTGAAGCTGATTTTTTCTGAACTAATGAGGTTGTTCAAATGTTTGATATAAAATGTATTATATGTTCATTTTTTAACGACATCGTAACGCGTTCACGCGTTCGCGTAACACAACGTCGTAACTGACGACGTAATGAGGAGATGGAAAATTTAAACACAATTTGTTAATACCAATTTCGATCCTTTGTGCTGTCGCCAATCAAAGCGGATCCCGGGGTTTCGGGTAATGGGAGCCCGAAGACACCGTTTCCAATTTGATGGCTATTAATTTTTAACCGAGATTCCCGGCGGTAACAATTATGATTCAGAATCACGCACCCGTCATTACACCGCTTTATCTGGAGACACAGCTCCCAACCCTTTAATGTCTAATCGTGAATTATATGCCGTAATAAAATTCTTTAATCAAAGAAAACAACCGAGCACCCATTAAAGCGTGCACACGTCGCCACCTCGAGTCGTTACAACGAATATTTACATACATGTGTCATTATCCCCCCTCTAGCCCCCACCATAATTAAGGGTATAAGGGAATCTTAGCGTCTTATTACGCGAACGTAACGGTATCCTTTTAGAAAATTGTAACAACAGTGTCGTTAACGGCTTCCCCCTCCCCTCCCCGGAATGATCACCTCTGAAATTTGCTGCCAAGTTCGCCGGTTAAAATATTCTAAGGAAGCTAAGAGCACACACGAAACTTAAATGTGAAATATCCTCTAATGAATCAGACAATATTTTAAGGTGCGGGAGGCAATAAAACCTCCCTCCTCCCTCCTCCCGCTAATGTATACCAACACTGTCTCTGTTTAGGGAAGGGGTGATTGTGTAAATAAATATCGACGCGGACATCCGGATGCGGCTAGATCAGTACGTCGGCCGTCCCTTCACTTATATTTAACGTAAATGTTAGATAAGAATGTAAACTATTGAAGAATTGATTACGCTCAATAATCATACATCAAAAACAATTCATATTAACCCCCAAGTCTTAGAGTGTGAAGGGTTGTTGTTTGATGAGATGAGAGTCCCTGTTAATCCCGCGAGGACGATTTGTGGTCTGGACTTGAGTGACTAGGTCTGCATCAGCTAAATTTCGACGTATCCTGGTGTGTATTAATGAAACAGCCAAAATGTAACATTACTTAATTAAGAAGTTATAAAATGACTTATTATAACTTATTTTTATATGTTAAACTATCCACTCTTAAAAATATCAATCATAATTTTATGTCAAATATTCTAAAGAACAGAAATTAAATGTATATAATAAATAAAAGATTTAATATTGTATTCTATCGAGATGATATATTGATTGCAAGGCGTCTTGGGAATGATGCGTGAACGTGATAAGATACAGTTAATTATTATCACTGAACCTATTGTGTTTCATGATCCCACTCTAATATTATCTAACTATACTTATATTCTACAGTTATATCAAGTTCGAACAGTAAGCTTTTGAAAATGTAATCAAAGATACCAATTACATCTCGCTTACATATCACAAAAAAACTCCCACTCAATAGCTGATGACACAGTTTAAAAATATCAGCGTCATAAAAATAATATTACTGTATTCTCTTATAATATAATTTGATGTACAGTTTCGTCAAGACTAATTCCCAATTAAAATTAAAGTTTACCGACCAATCTATCTACTCTGTAATATTATTTAAAAAAATATAATTATACCCTCAGTCTGTATCAATGCAAACGTCACAGCATTTTTAACGCGCGTTTAACGCAGATCGCGATCGTAAACTCCGGTGAGTGTTCCCTCGTTCAGGTGGCTCGTTAGACCCGCCGAGTGCGTCAAAGGCTTTTGTGTGCCACGTTTGATTACGACTTCGATGTTTTTTTGTAATTATATAATTGTTCAAATTCGGTTATAACTTTGTTTTGATTGTAAAATACATTTTAATTCGCAAGAAGCATATTTGTGATGTGTAGTGATTTCTCGATTAAATTAATAAGTAAATATATAAGTATCTAAAATAAACTGAGTGGTTTCGTCGAACAGTTAAGAAAGTTAAAGTGCGAAAGTCGAAAACCACAACATCAAACAGGTGGAGGGTGGCATTACAGCGCGGAATTTATCGAGCAGTATCAGCCGAGTAACAACGCACAAAATGCCCAATTAAAATATTAATTACTTTGAGTTGTGACACTTGCGTACTCGTAGCGGGGTTGGTTTTGAAGATGTGCTTGTGTAATACAATGTAGATAAACATATATGTACACCAGGCGTTCCATCGACATTGTATTTACATATCATTTATTTTATAATATTATATTTAATAAGTTTATCGTACAGAAATAGACTGTTATTTATTTACAGTTACTGAAAAAGTATTATTATAATTCTCAAAATTCTTATAGAGTTCAGTTCATTTGAAAGTTGCAGACAATGAAGGGTGCCAATATTCAAAAGTAAATAAAATAAAGTCAGGTGAAAAAATCATCTACATCAACAAAGGAAATCGTTAAGCAAATATATCGGGCACCCCTCGTGGCACTAAATATTAAGTGTTAATAATGTCACCGACGCCCCGCTCCCGGTTGAGATCAAAAATTCAAGGATCTGTTCCACCCAAGTTGTCGCAACTCAAAGGGTTGGCTCGCCGATTTTCAACTCGTTACCCATTCATCGGATATTGGGAGACTAATAACTTTATCTTGGATAGATTAAACTTGCTAATTACTGACTGATCTACGAAGTATTTGGGGATTTTTGTTTGAATCTGATAACCACATTTTTTTGGTTGTCATGTTTATTTTAATTAAAATGTTTTTTTTAATAATAAATAGTTGCATTTTACTGCAATTCATAAAACTAATTATTGTATTTATTATGTAAAATGGTGCTAATCTAAATACTTACAACTTATAAAGTGAATGACATATTGATCTCACCCATACATATATACAAAACCATTAAGTGAGTTACGAATTAGGTAGTGGTCAAAATTATCCATGTCCTTATGTCAAAAGTATAGCACTATAAAGTATTTCAATCCACAAAACCAAGTCAATCTCAAGCAACAACATAAAAACACATGCAATATTGAACACGTTCCGCAAAACTTGTATAATCAAACTCAGTGAATAATAAAGCACCTATCAACTCCCGAATTCCACCCGCAAACATAATGAACCTAATCAATATATAACGCAATCAAAATACGTAATTAAAATTGCTCCCGAGGTATTTGCATATGAAAACCTTTATAATAGATAGCCCGTGATCCGCCGCACGCCGCCAAGACAATGGAGGGGAAGCACTAAACAAATTAGGCCCGAGGAAAACAGACACAAACGAAGCATTCGGAACGATACTGATATTTCATATTTCATGATATGTTTATAAACCAACCCGAATATATCACGGTGTTAGTTCATATGAATAATTGAGATCTCCGCTAATTGATTTCTCCTGTCCGGTTTTATTTCCATAGGTATCATTGTAAGGAGGGTGCGTTTCATTATTTTAATATTGACGATTATAAAATATAAAATAGTACATTAGACAAAGCACTGCACCCGAATAGGAGTTCACTATAATAAGCGTCTCCTAAAAGTAAGAAACATTTTACCGCTGCAATAAAACCCTCGGGTTGATTTTAATTTAAACGCAAATTAAGCCCTATAGCATGTAGAGTAATAAGAATGTCACGAGTATAATATACAACGAATCATTAAAAATATTACCGTTTGATAATCTGAAATATCATGCGAACTCCATATTTTACCCGACGCGGTATCATGTCTGTGCATTGCTACTTGCAGGGCCATGAAAATGCAGTTTTGTATTATAATATTAATAGAATCATTATTTTAAAAAAACATCAATAAATAAAATAAAAAACTGTCTTTTTTTTATTTATCCCCTACAAATGTTGGTGTATCACATGAATACGATTCAAATATAAGATTGATGATTGAATAAAATAAAATGTATATATAAAAAATAATGTTTGTAGATAGTTTTTTGTGTAAAATAATAAAAAGATAAGTAAATGATATAAGCTAGTAGCCCCACTGGATGGGCGCGTCTGGTACACTCGCGACTGTCTACTCGCCCGCGGCGACGTTTCAAGAGCTACACAGCTCTGAAAAATTAATATATACCGAGGTTTATGTGAGCTGTATGTAGCACGGGATGAATTAAATGTTCGGCAGGTATGCAGTGGCAGCGTGCAGTGTGCACTTTGGATAATGCGAACGTTTCATCTTCGCATTTGTTTTCTGTCTTCGACCTCTATTTGTTCTGTCATCGTTATTAGTATGTAGTTCACGTTTGCACTGAAGTGTAGACGATTCGAGCTATCAATTAAATATAATTTTATCTTCAACTCATCCTTAAGTCGATGAGATGGTTGGAACAATCACTCCAACTTTGCAATATTTAATTATGTCACAGATAAAATGGTATATAAATGTCTTGACGTTTCTAAACTAAGCCAAAGCCTGTCGTTTCATGAAAATCCATTTTATAGGGAGTATTAAATCGCGTTCATTGAAGGGTAACTATTAACTCCCCATAAATTGCTGTGAGGTTTCCCGATAACACCTTATCGAGTTGTTAAGAGCAATATCGGTCCTATAATTGTATCCTGCGGGTATTTAATCAAGCCTATTATTTCGGTTTCAAGTATCGCTACACTGCGCCCACTAATGTTATGATACATTGGCTCCACCATTAACGGTTTATGTATCAGTGAATTCGTGATTTCAGCCAAGTATCTATTAATATGTAGTTTCTAAAATTAAATATAATTTAATTTAATACGTTCCTTATTTGGAAATGTGTAATTGATGGTTGCAAAATATGATTTTTGCCAATAATGTCCTGTCCTGTTAAAAGGAGGAGTGTCAGACAAATATAATAGTATCGTCTCAGTAAAATTAATTAATACTAATAAAATGTCCATAAAAATAACAAATAGCGTTCATGTGTGATTTATCACATTCAACATAAGGAATAGTTCACCCATTGGAGTTCGACCCAAACCCTTATCCAAACTAATCGCCAACCGTGACCAATAAACTTGAAACAGAATTTAATTCACACCACAACAAACGTACACAAATACATACATATTTTCGTCGAAATAATACGACAGTAGTAATTGAATCGGCCTCGGGCGAACTCGGGGTATGTCGTTAACGTTCCTGAGGGTTCTTGCTATGGCTGTACCCTAGATATGCACTAGAATGCTTCTACAAAACAGCGGTGGGACCGCGATAACAATATACATTAAGCTCTAGACCTGACAGGGACGGAACGAATGGAAAGTGTTTATTATAAACAAAGGATGTAGTCTTATTGGTACTGCCGTTTTAATAGTCTATTGGACACCCGTCGGCGAAAATTTCACCTTAGGAACACGACACAAATTGTAAGGGTAGGATAACGCCAATGTTTAGTCAGAGGCGATTTCGCTCTGAGCGTATTAAGATGTCCTTTGATGTTTTGCGGTCCGAACGTTGGGTTTGACCGGTTAATTAAATGTAGATAATATCGCCGTAGACGTGTGCCTTGATCGTTTTGTGGGATTAAGTTCTGTATTGTTTCTGACGTCATTTCTTTTGATCGTAATATTATATCATCGCGGTGAATGCTCACAAACCTATAGATACAACGGTGACTATTAATTTGACAACAAAGGAGGAAATAACTTGGAAAATTTGTCCATCATCGATAAATAACAAAGACATACATGGTAAAAGGTTTCTCAGCTCCACCCAATATTGTTTCCTGACAGGTGAAGAATAATGGACTCGATCCGAAGGCACTCCGCCGTCGAACGACGATTGTCGAATTGAGCGATGATGGTGCCAAAAGCCCATCTACTGGACGTCCGATCCATCATAACAGCTATTTCGTCTATCCGACTCCAATTAACGGTGACCTCTATCCCCATTAATTCGTTCGGTGTGTAGCGTTCCGCAGGGGTTATATTAGAGCTGGCGCGGCTCAAACAGAGTTGGACAAGTTTCGGTGCAAATTATTTTCAGTACAAGTCCGACCTGACGTTTCGATCTGTTTCCAGATGGATTAATTTGATTTGCGCCCAACAGATGTTTCTAAGCTCTGTTTATCAAACATGAGAAATTTGTGTTTTGCACTTTGTACGATACGTACTATATGTACGTATACGAAATACACAACACATTTATAAATTATGAATTAGAAATTAACTCACAAATACAACACTGAAACCTAAAAACATTAATATGTATGCACATAATATTACTAATTATAAATACAAGTTTAATTGCACAATAAAGTTACATTAAAGCCGGTATTAGATTGCATGTCTAAGATGTCTAGTAAGTGTTTAATCAATATGAATTGAGATGACCTACCAACACGTCATCACGTACCCACAGCCATAATTGGCCCTTACCTGCCGTCCTGACGAGACACTACATATTGTGATTAACTCGCCCCATCACCTACACGTGTAATGGAAATACAAAATATTCAATGAAAAGTTGAATCAAATAATTTACAAAATTAATTACACAGTAATTAAAGCAAAGAAGGAGCAATAATAATAAATTACACGCAGACGCCGTTAGAAACACCACTGCATTCTTCCCTTAAATCAATTAGGTTTTACGCGTCTCCATCCGCCGCGATATCTCCGTACATTCAATTTTCTATCCCATTTCCGAATAGTATAATTAAATTTGTCCGATCCACGTTCCGTTGCCAGTTAAATTTTCTGCCTTTGACCGTTTGCATTATCGAATGATATTATCTTACTCTCCGTGCATAAAGTTTCAGTCAAATAAAGGTATTTGAACGTTTAGAATAGACTATAGAGAATACGTTCATTTCTATTAAATATTATTAAAATGCATTTCATATCGTATAATAAGGATGATAGCTAATTTTCTTAATTATAATAGACATTATATAATTATATTATAACATTTAAACATAATAATCCTAACTGCTATTAAATTCAAGCCAATCTAGGTACCAGGTAAATACCTCAACATTGCCAGCATAGCAAGGGCATTAAGGTTACAGGTTGGTCATTGCGATGCGTTTGATTGCAATTCTGACCGATGCTATCTCGTCTTCATCTGAGATTCATGTTTTAGTATCATTTATGTGAAATTACATTTGAAAACAACAACATCAACATTTGAAATAAGTTAAAAATTGACGCCTTTTTTGAAAATGTAATGGTATCCCATTCGTATATTGTATTTATTGTCATTACAAACGCATGGGTTGAAAACGCGAATGAGGAGTATAAACTTTTATTACCAACCTCATTATAATAAAACATCTTTTCTATTGAAAATATGGGTTGTCTTAGACGCGACCCCACAAAGAAAAAAACAATAAATCACAAACATGCAAATCCCGCTAATAACTTGCACAAAACCGAAAACCATTTCATGGCTGCCGAATCCGCTTCGCGTGTAACGAGCACTTTTACACCCTACTACCACGACTACGATACGATAAAAAGTCGAATAGATATCGTTTTTAAATTACTCATCTAATAATGTAATATATATTTTATAATATCATAAAATAATGACGGTAGCTGCTAATAATTTGACTACTGGTGCTACGTAATACTCCGTAGTATTAGTTGAAAAAGTATTTTATAGTTCGATTCTTCTTTAAAATGAGAACGCAATGAGTTATGTATAAGAAAGTTATCTCTTGGAAGTTAACTACATATCGCAATAACATAACATATATATATATATATATATATATATATATATATATCTGACGTATCACACTAAAAGTCGTCTTGTTATCTTATAGATGTAAAAAAGCGTCTAATCCAGGAATATTTAATACAAGTACGCAATATACGGGGGCGGATGCCAGCGGACTCCGGGGTGCTATTTCCATGCTGATGTTTAATAATTGATAATACCCCGCGAAAAACTTGGGGGCCAAGGATCTGTATTGAGCTGTAACACCCACATAAATATACATAAACATATGAATAAAAAAATGATTTTATTATTATAATTTTCGTGTGTTTGATTTAATTAATATCAGTTATAAAACTTTAGCTAAAAGGATTTACTATAACTCATAGATTTCGAAGAAACATCATCATCGTCTTCTTGCTCTTATCCCAATTTTAGGGTCGGGAAGTATGTTTTAACCTTCTATACTCTCCTGTTACACGTCATCTCTGTATACTCCCTTCTTCTCTATATCATCTTTCACGCAATCTATCCATCTTTTTTTCGGCCGTCCTCTACCTGTGTATCCCTCAACTACTATACCTTGCACATATTAAAATTATTTGTTAATTACTATTACAATAACATCTCCATGTGAATCCCGCGCTACCTGTATCCGGGTATCGTATTATCCTGCTCGACTTGTAAACTGAGCAACTCAATCGATAATCATCTCAAACAAAGTCGGGGGAAAACTCCATTACACGTTACACCAATCATAATCTTCTGTGTGATTGTTCTTTGTAATACAAATATGTGTGTGTTGTCTGTATGTCTCTAAATATTCACACCATATTATATTTTTTATTTTGATAATAAATGTTAAAGATTTATTGTTTTATTTCGTAGCTCTAAACAAAGATATAAATAGAGTTAATTAGGCTAAGAATATTGTTTGGTTAAAATATATATATATATACATTTATAAGAAGACATGCTTCTTTTAGAATTAGATAATAATCGAGTGGCGAGGGTTTCCCACGTAAAAATAACTGACACAAAGTTAACCAAACTTAGAACAACAATCTATAGATCACAAGTAAAAATTATCCTGTATAGGAATCGAACTATTTGTTAGCAGTTAGGGTCATTCAACTAATGAATTATTTAAATACATAATGAAAAGAACATGATGTATGTATGTATACCCTCTTAGCTGTTGACACCCAAAAATGATAAAATTATTCACAACCCACAAGAGCGTGCTACAAAGTAAGCAAATGAAGTCTTATCGCTGCGAATGCGTTTAGGGTATCCCTGAAAAATAAATTAAACACGACGGGGAATTGATCCCGGGGTGTTATTGTATCTATAAACATTTCAATTGCAAGATCAGCTTATCCGGGATAGATCGGAGATCAAGACGCAAATGTTACTGTGAGGTGAATTAATATTAAACGTAAATATAAGGTATCGTAATGAGATATAAAGGGGTGGGGGGGGGTACCTTATTATTACAAGTGTCATTGTGTATATAATATACGTAATATAAAATGTACGTCTGTTACACATACCTTCATTACCATAACAGTAGGACTATGGAAGGTGAGGAAATTTTATTATATTATAAGCGATGAGGCCGTGCGTTGATCTTTTTAAATCCATACGAATGTCTACATTTCAGGCTATCGCGAAAATTGTCTTTGTTTTTGTTAATAAGATTAGGAATAATATATTTTTCCTTAATTATTCTTGAACTGTGCCACATTTATATGATTAAAGGTACTCGACTCACTATAGAATAACTAACATTATATAAAATCATACGTTTACTATAAACCTTAATAAAAATAAACTTCTTAACCCGTACTGTTAATACACGACTGCGTTTTACTACCGTGTAATGAATACTTAGAAAAATCTTTACAAACCACGCCATTAAATGTAATTCATAAATATTTCTTAAATAACACTCATTCCTGTGGATATAATGAAAAGTATAATTCAAGATTACATAGGATCCAAAGTATGAAGTTACATTCGACTACTGACATGATTGAATAGTTTAGTGTTCTCAAAAGAATTTATTTATTAAAGTTACTATGAAAAAATTTTATATATATTATTATACAAATTAATTAACCCTAATATCTTGAGTCGTTTTAAAACTACCCAAGTAACAAATTTAAACATATTAAAGATTACATTATAGAACTAACTTCATTTTTATTACAGCAAAAGTAAAATAGAGAAATACCTTCAGCTCGCTGTGAACCCTTTAGTTTTTAAAATGGCGGCTAAACAGAAGAGGCGGCTTAAAACACTCGTCACTTCGCTGTTATGTGTCGCGACAGATACTCGTACTTAATATTTATTCCCCCAAGTAAATGAAGTTACGATATTCCAATAATAATAACATCTAAACCTAGGCTTCGTTATTGTAAATATATTTTAATAAATTGTTGTTATAATTGACACGAGAAGTCGAGAACAACCTCGCTCCATAATGAATAACCTACTTCGACTGCCGATATTTTAATGATACCGCTCAGTATTCACATTATTAAAACGTACAAGTGGCTTATTAGTAGCAACGAGCACCCATCAACGTTGTAACTACCCACATTTTTTAAAGTTGCGCGCCATTTTTGTTTCTATGTATAGGCAATAGGGACCTTTGTTGTTTATTTGTTAAAAATCTACGTGAATATTAAAATTTGCATAGCTTTCGAGACGTGACGCTCTCCCATTAGAAAGTAACAAGATACGTCTCATTTTGACAAGCGGACTTGGTCTTATTAAGTGTAATTTTTATCGAATTTTAACGAAGTTTCTCTTTTATATTTTATATACCGAATACATCTCATATACTTTACATAAACGTAACGCATTTTAAATATATCTTCAGGTATTTATATCTTAAGACTAATTTAACAATGTGTTAATAAATAAAAAGCCACAAATCACCGTTTAATTTCGATTTCATACAAATGTTGTACTTCGCACAATAATCTCCATTGTTCGTCTTATCAATACACGTAATAAACGTTCGGCGATGTAAATTATGACAATAATTACTCCATGTTGTTATCGGTGGATATAAAATGGAGGGGGAATCTCATTACTTGGAAGGACACCTTGATGCCGTAGTTAAAAAATGTCGATGGAAATTAGTCCGAGTAGGACGGCTACCGCGCTCCACTTCACTCGTATTTTTGTTTCCAACTTTTTCATCAAGTACCGTCATTTTTAAACTTAAAAATTCATCACAATTAATAATTAAATTTAAATCTAGTGCACTAAATTATAATATATAGAATAAACAATCTGACCGACTGACATACAGATACTGACAGCACCCACATCATCAACTATCTTCAAAGGCAACTAATTGAGTAACTCGTTTCGCCTCAGCGGAGTCCTGTTCAGACCAGAGCCTCTTATGATCTCTAGTAATCGCCCGCTTCAATGATTCGTGATTTGATTTGGTTAACTTGACGTGGCTGCGTTAAAGTTAAATTATGATTTTTAATGATAACTTCAAAGGGTTCGAAATTTAACTACAACTGAGGTGAATAAGTCAACAAACTCAAGGTCTAGGTTATTAACAGTTTATGAAGCCTTAACAAGATGAATCACGCATAAAAAAGTTAATTAAATAACGTACTTCATCAATATACCAATTTTCATAAACCAATTACACCCCCGCTTCAATAACTTAATTCTTTTAGCACTATAATTTTTCAGCCCCACCTGCCCCCGTGGGCTTAATAAGGCGTCGGTCGTTTGACGCGAGTTTTTACTTGGTCCTTCGAGCCGGATACCCGCCCCCGGGTTTATGGTTTTCATTAATGAAGGCTTTAGGGCTGATCATTCGAGCCTGTATCGAGGCTTGATCATGGGGTGACTCAGATTGAATGGACTGTAATATTTTTTTAAAGATAAGGGTGATCGCCTTCATAATTATCTCGCTCGTTGCACAAACGATTCCCTATCGATGACGTTTGCATAATCAAAATGGCCACTAATTAAATACTTTTTGCTATTTCCATTCTGCTAATTAATATTATTTTAAATGTAAAAGTTATGTCCGTTGCAGTTGTTAGTATAAAAAATAAAGTGAGTCGTCATTTAATATTCCAATTATTCGAGCCGGCAACTCGATGCCGCCGGTCCATTCCGATTCTTTATTCAAATCGGATATCGCGCCATTTTCTTGCACGTTTGAATTACAAATCGGAAGGCAGTTTCTTTTGGATTTAAATTTGGAACTCCCTTTAAATTGCCAGTTTGATTGCCGCTTTAATGCCACCTCGGAGTTTTCTCTTCGGGATTATGGAAAATTATTAGCAATGCGATGAGCAAAAAGTATTAGGCAATTTTTCACCAAAACAAAAGATGGTCCGGAGCGGGGCGATGAGTTCGGACGCGATTGTTGTTTCTGTTTGATCTTGATTAATTAGCTATCGCAAACGGAATAGATTATTAGGCAGCTGATGGGTGCTTACGCCCAGTAATTATACGTCAAACCGCCCGAATAATTAGTCATGTTACATCGATTTCGACGCTACGCTTAGATTTAAACAAGTTACTCCATTTTGTGATTCGTTTGTTGCGATAATTTTTTTTACTACATAGTAATAATATTTTTGTAACGTGTTATAAATGTCCCTAATACCAACCAAAACACCAAATGATAATATTTAAAAATTGATACATTAACGGTCCCGCGGCGAGTATTATCGTCTCGAAGACGTCCGGGGGGTGGTAGGGGGGGTGTTTTTTTTTCCGAGTCGTCAGATAGATTGGATGACACTCGATCTCCCCGAGAGGACGGAATTAAAACGGCGGCGATGAGCCAAGCCAAACGAGCGACGAATTATTTTCCGTTGAGTGATTCTTGGCCATAAAATTTCTGATTGATCAATTTATCCGGTGTTTCAATTTCATCTTAATGAAGAGCACGTTCCTCGGTTTTTTTTTTTCGTCCCCCGCCATTTTTCCACCCGTTTTCGCTTTAGTGGATGTTTTATTAATTTTCTCGTTTTTTTTTTTCTTTAAATTCCCAATGGATGCGATCATGGAAAACAGTTGTGCTTTTGTTTATGAATAGCGATGGTTTCGATTCTTTTATTGACCGGAGAGATAATGACTCTCCGGTTTTCTTGTTTTTCATATTTTCAATTCTGTTTCAGTTCTGTGCTGACTCTCTCCTTGTTTATTTATATTCTATACGTATTCTAATTAATAATATAAGCTACTACGTTTGTTTATATACGAGATAAATAATGTTTTATATGGAATACATTAATATAACAATTAGATAACAAAACGTAGATGACTTCAATGCAATGTTTTTATTTGTCGATATAGTATTTATGAATTAAAATCATGTAATTATATTAAAGTATTTAATATATACAAGCATTAACGTGACAGACAAACACTTTGTCAGATGTTATAATGTAGGCACCATGTTGGAAGTTGGTAAGTCAATGAACACGCCTTCATAAAACACCTGAAAGACAGGGTGCTGGAACAATTTAATTTACTACAAGACGAGCGCAGCGATATTGTAAATTCCGCCCCTCGTTAATACAAATTCACGGGCCATCGCTCGTTTTACACCTAAGAAAACAAATTAAAAATATCATCAAGTGTGATCTGTTGTCACATGTAATGGGTTTTGTACGAGAGAAACTTTATCTAATTCAACAGAACTGAATGTATTGCAAATAAATAATTATAATACAATGAGTTGTTTTTTTACGTATCTTCGAATACTAATATATTTTTGTAAATAAATGTGTAAGAAATTAAAAGTTCTAAAGGCACGGAACCCCAAAATGTGGACGACCAAAAAAAAACAAGACTCATAAACGGGAGGTCCGGTAATTTGTCATTGTTTTTTTATCAATAAAAAGATGACAACATACTTCGCCGTCCAGGGTTCGTCTGTACGTAAAATAAAAAGATTATTCTGTGAAAATTTTATATGTCAAGACAAATTGTTTGTTATTTTGTAACATTCAAAACTTTTCAAGTATTTTTCTTTATTGACTTGTGTCGTTTTAATGAAAAATATTTTTTTTTGTTATTGCGTATTGATATTAATGAAAATTTTGTACATAAAAATATAATTACCAAACAAAACAGATATAAATCAGAGACCTTAATGGCTTTATCGTTCATTGTATAGATTGAGAATATTTTAAAGTTATGTACTGGGAGATAGAAATAATGAAATTACAGGGAGGGGAGACGGCCATCTTTTTTCATCTTTTGTTTGTTTAATCGCTATTTATCGGAGATCCACTCGCGGAATTAACTTCAAAGGTACGGCATGACGTCAAAATTTAATATAAAAAGCCTCCTAAAGAGACGGTATTGAATTCTCTTTAAGGCTGATGCGGGGATATAAATTTCAATTTTGCATCTTAACGTGTTATCAAGAGATACAAGACATAATAAATGTAATATGAGGAGGGGGTATCGGTTTTGAATCAGGAGAAACGGACGGTAGCATTAAAATTAAATAAACCACAACAAGAAACCGAAGCACGACATTCTATTGTTTTTAATGAGTCCGTGATCCTCGCCATTATCCCATGGACCACCATAGAATTGCTCGATCAACAATACTCTGATTCATTCGTCTATAATTAGGGAAACTAGATGTAAACGGTTGTTTGTTGTTGTGTGTTTAATTTGTAATACAATGCTTTTGCCATTGTTTCGCTTGCATGAAAGGGATATAGAGAACAGGAGGCAACATGTTCAAAATTTAGAGTAATTTCTCTAATAAGCAATGTATAAAAAGACCATTAATATAACATTCTGAATCTACATCCAAACACCCAAATTTCGGAATACTTGTTAGACATCGTTTTTGTTCATCATAATATAACACTAACTTGTGAGGAACATTGCTAAGTAAGTTCTCAGGAGGTACGTTTATGTACTTAAAGTACATATAACAGTTCTAAGAAGCGAAGGCTGCACAAGTAAATCAAGTAAAGCGCAGCGGAAGGTGCGAAGGTGCACCCCATTCCGGCTAATTTTCATATTAACGAACGAGTGAGTGAACTCACTGAACCAGACCTCAGAGTAATAAATTCTTCAATATTTAATTTATTTTTACTTTAATTATTTGTATGTGTGCGTTTTTATGTAATACACGATATTGTCCATCTACATGTGTGTGGGTAGTCGCTAATAATAAAATTTAATTTATAGATAGATATTATTTCTTCCAATCTTCACATGTATATAAATATATTCCGAACACAACCTACAATCATTAAATAACATCTAGACGCAATGCAGATAATTTTAATAGCAAAAACTTTATCAAAGAAGCTCACGTTAAGCGTGTCTGCGATAATGGCTCGCTTTGACCGACTAGATGGAATTTTTAATGCAATAATTCCGATAATTTATCGCTGGATGGCTGGCTTTTGTGGCTAAGGAGGCTGGGGAAAGATGTGTTGACTTTTATGGAACAACACTCTAATATTTATCACGTATATAGCTCTTGATACGATAGCTTTATACTGACAAATGTACGGTAAATTGAGTTCCTATTATAATACGCAAATTAATATATGAAGTTTAATATAAAAAATTATAATAATTCAATTCCACGACACTTGCGGGTAGGCGGTAATTAAATACGTGACGTCATAGCGATGGCCGACCGTAGGACGGAAACCGTACGATAAGTTACGAGAGACATTTTTAAATTTACTCCTACACTGATTTATTGAATGTTCTTAAATTATCTTATGAATATAACCGGTAATGTATTTTACGTTCGAGTAAGTCTACTGATATATAATTCTATAATTTTCTTCTTCTGGATTTTAAAACATTGAGTAAAATGAATGCGGTTCTTATTATAACAGCTAATTCTGAACGAATAGTTACAGCGAGTGACCAGTGCGACCGATAGCAGGAATTTGGCCGGCGTCCAAAATAACTTGTACGGTGATCATTATATGTATTATAATATTCTCATGCGTATAATTAATTGCGGAAATTAATCGTGTATCAAGTAGCTAAAATGTACAATTTTCGGCGCTGGATTTCGGTAATGATTAAAGCGTTTCTGACCATCGTTTATATGTTAAATAACGTTAATATTTTCACTATTCCCTTCTATCCATACTTTCGGAAGTGAGACCATTATCCCCCAATAACTCCTATACGACCGAACCGGAGCTAACTTTTCATTTCATTTTCCAAACTTTTAATCTCAAAGTGCCCGTGAAAGAAAAATGGAAGCGTTAAGAAAATCGCCAGAGCCACCTATTATCAACTCCTGCAACTCGCATAATTTTGATACCGACTCGAGACTCGACCCCGCTATCGCAGACGAATGGTCAATTAGTACCCTCCTCGCAGAACACATTTTTCAAATTCGCAAAAACGGCGCTTACGTCGCGATCGCCGAGACGAATTGTTACAGAAGAGTCATAAAAAGTAAGATATTAATGTATCGCGGGAGGCATTAGACGGTCGGTGGATCGATTTCTATGCATAAAAAATGCTAATGGCCCGGGAGAGAGCACGTTGTGCTGGAGTTGGTGATTTATGTGAGGAGTTTGGCCAACTATTCGCGTTCCGATGTCACCTAAGGTGTCTCGCGGACAGGTGGTAGGCTGAAACGCTTCGGCGATAATGACGGGCTTCGTTACTTTGGTGTTTAAGCGATCTTAAGGTAAAAAGTACTTTTTTTACAGGACGCAATGGTATTGTAATTATAATAATTCAAAAATATATTTACAAATGTCATTATTGAAGACATATAATTCTAAATTCATTAAAAAACCTAATAACTCAAATATGTGGGGGATACGATATCTTAAAGTATAAGTTAGTCTTATTCATTGAATCTAATATGATTTCATGTGATGTTACAACAAATAATTCATTGCGATGTAAATGTTTAAGAGTAATGTTTTTTTTTTATATTTACTATAGTACCTGAATTCAAAAGACGTATTGCGATTTAAATTTAAAAGCAATCCTATTAAATTTAAAAGCAGTGCCTCTTTAACTAGTCCCTGACGATTTACATTGTAATCATCAAACAGTTTTTCAACTATGTAACAGTATAAAAGACGACAACTACTGTAATGAGTTACGACTCGACAATAGGTTATTATAACTCCTAGCGCCATCTAGGAGCGAGTAGCGCAAACTTTGTTAATTTTAAGTAAACCCTTTGTAAGTAAAATTTCTGTGAGACTATATATGAGATCAGTCGTTTTTTATTTGTTTTGTATTTCTTTATATATTTTTGATACGAATATGTAATTTAAATCCACTTTAAATAAAGAATTAATGATGTTAGCCTAAATAATTACCATTTTGTTTATTTTAGTTTTATACATAAATAAATATATATATAACTAGGGGCGCCAACATACCCTCAATTTCGACTCGCTGCGCTCGCGAAATCTCGGGTGCCGTTTGCATATTGAGCGAAGCGAGTCCAGCGTATTGACTCATCGTTTCCCATTTATTTCAATGAGATATCAGTTTTTTTAAATGACATTAAAAAAATAAAAAAAAAATTTCGAGGACATTTTTCAAATTTATTTTTTTTAAAACCATCATCTAATGAGTGTCTTTTTGATTGCAAAGTTTCATAATTTTCCCTCAAGTAGTTTTCGACCCAATTCATGACAAAGAATGTAAAAAGTCTCCAGTAAAACGCTCCGCTCACTTTGTTCGCTTCGCTCAAAAATTTAAGCCAACATCCAAATAAACAAATAATGCCCAAATACTGTTGTACGATTTCGTTCATTTAACAATAAAGTAATCAAACATAACTACCTCAATTAATTTCCATTCATCGCGACATACATTTTTTATGATACAAATCTGAAATAAAATATAATTAAACTCGAAAAAAAAAAACAATTATATACGGCTCAGTATAATCTTTGCAAACCGCATCTCGGGTCACGTAAAACAAAATGGCGTAAAAAAATCTGTCCCGGCCACCGATCGCGATACACGCCGTGATGCGGGATGAATATTTTAATTTTTGTATTATTTTATTAAATATGGTAAAATTATCCACCCTTAGATGAGCCAGCCAGTAATTGTGGACGGCTTAGGGATGTACGTGCGTCTCCAATAATAACCCCCCCCACCCCCCTCAAACCTACCCCCTAATCCGTAACCTTTATTTATACTTGACATGTTTGCATGTATATTTTTTTTCCTCAATTATTTGGACATCGATGGTTTAATAACCCTTTTATATATACACAATTCTAAATTTAACTCCACAAAGGAGTCCATTTTGATCACGCATATCCATTCGTCATGTCCAATTTGCGTTTTAAAAATACTAATACATATTTTTCTTTTACATATTTTTTTTATAGAAAAATACTAAGTAACAGTTAATTTGTAATTTTTTGACACTTAAATATTTTAGTAAAAAAAAATAATAATTCTAAAGTAACAATGAATTTCGTGAAAGTAAACCTGAAATAGCTTAACGCAGATAAGGCTTTGGATACGTCGGAAGGTTATCATTGTTAGGATTTATGTTGGTAGTCGTGACCGCGCTGATAGCAATTTTTTACCGAAAAAAGAAGTTCATTTGTTAACGAGCTGGTAAAACCTTTTTATTCCCGTTAAAACCAACACGCTCCAAGAATATGGAGGGATTAGAAAATAAAAGATGCACAAACAACAAAAGAAATAAAAAAATCAATAGCACAACGATTAATTTCGAACCCCCCCCCCCCCCCTTTAACCTCACCGGGATATTTTACGACCGCATAGAATTTGGAAGGGTTAACTCACTCTGATTCTTTTAAATAATCACTGACAGTTTAGCGTGCTCTATGTAAACAAACGCCACCTCGGAGGTGCTAGACGTTTTCTTGAAACACATTAAGTTAATTACGCGTTTCGCACTTTAAACTTTATGTCCTAAGATTTCTTAGACGGGGCCCTCGCAGCATCTCAGACCGAGAGGCGATACTTGGCATTTCACACTCCATGATCAAGACAAGTTTTTCAATTTCCCCGCCGGCTAGCGGACCGCCATCAAACGGTAAACGATTATACGTAAGAGGAAACGAGGCGCGGCGCTGTAATGAGAAAAGCAAAAAACCAGGAAGCGAAGCAAGGCTCTCCTTTTTGTTCTTTTTATTGATTAAAAAAGTTTCTTAATCATATTTCACCGCGGCCGAGATAGTTCGCTGATGATGGAATTGCGAATATACCGTTAAAGACATTTTTACTCGGTGGGATGCGTTTTTTATTAAATTGTTTTCGTCATTTGAAAGTTTCTTATAATACAAAATAATTTGTATTCATATATATGGTGTAATAATTTTTTTTTAATAATTAAATAACATTCGGTTATGACATTTTATAATTACTTTTGCCTCGTTATTTTGATAATGTTTATTTCAGAAACTACACCTGGTATCACCACCGGCATTTGCAGTGGACCGTATCATCGCCAGTGAGTGTGGAAGCCGGCTGTGTCTCTGGGGATCCCGTGGGGTCATGGTGATGGAATTACCAACGAGATGGAACCGCGGCGGTCTCTTCGACTCCGGAAGCAAGACCGTTCTTTGCAAGTTAGTTTAATCTTCCCGTTTATTCAGTATGACAGGAACCCATATTAAAGTATAAAGGTGAATTTACTAAACACCTGGAATCTAATAACGACCGATAAGTCCACCAGAAGGCTGGCACGTAAGCATCGTGTATATTCTACTATCACGGTAAATTTTGTAACCTATTAAGCTCCTCGAAGCGGCTATAATGTTAGCCCGAGGTAACGATTATATCAGAGATAATACAATGCAGCGTAGAAGCGACATGTTGGTACCAACACGGGTTTTATACTTCGAAATCTAATTAAAAATACCTAAAGAAATAAAAAAAGAAAAATATGTAACCATGTATATAACATACTATGAGTTGCATATTTTTTTAAAACTAATTATTACATAATATATCTTCGTTGTCTTACCCGTTGTAAAGCTTTCGGTAAAATATGATATAAGTAAATTTAATACGCTCTCTCTATCTCTCTCTCCTTGTCTCTCTCTTTCTCTCTCTCTCTCTTTCTGTCTCTCATTCTCTAAACTTCAGTTGACGTATCTACAAAACAATAGTCTGTGGAGCGAGTCACCACTCTTTTGTACATGTTATTAGGAGGCTATATCTTAAGATTTGCATATTTCGGCAGTAAAATTAATTTGAAGATTTGCCCGCATCCACTTAGACCGGGAGTTTGGGGTGTTTTGGATTTGTGCATTCGGATTGAGGAACCGATATAGATTAGATACGGTGGCGGGGTTTTCTTACATTTTATGGCATTTGATAAATTTAATAAAACTTTTGGGGTTTCATTTATTCTTAGCATGGCTTTTTTTTAATAGGTTTGAAGATCGATGCCATGTTGAATTGAATTATATGTTCCTTATCAATTATGTATAAAAATATTTAAACACACATGTGATGCTAATAAATTTTGCGTCAAAGCCTACTTCCAAGGCATTATTTTTATACAAAAACGAGTAATAAAAGGTATTCATTGAATTACTATCAATGAAATAATAATATAAAATAAATTAGTTACACACCCCGACTTCGTCCGCGTACGCTACAGTAGGCAGCCTTCTACCCTGAGTATTTATAAAATTTAAATAATACTAAAACATTATAACATACAAGTAAAAGTCCCTGTACGAAGGTATAATATAAACGTAGTAATTATCATACGATCCGTTCGACTAATATAAGACATGAACATTAAATCAGAATGGTTATTTTATAATCATTTTATACATCCGATACGATCTAACACTAAACCTACCGACAATTCTTGTATACCTGTTCCTACTGCACGTCGTCAAATTGACCGGTAATTAAATGTTATTTTATTATATAACGCAGGTGATAATGGAAATAACTAAAAGTAAAGAGTGAAGAAAGTATTATATGCATATTCTAAGAATTGTCATGTAGTTTGATAACGATATTATAACGTTTAAAAATGTGTAAGTTTTACAAAAGTTTAAGAACGGTCAATTTGACCGGTACTTGGTAGGTTTACTGTTAATCAAAAATAAAATTATTATTTCTATTAGACGTATGAGTATACACTTACAGTTAAGGGTGGATTAATCGCCAAAAGCGCTGAATTATCGATTTTGATTTTCTTTTTTTTGAAATTAAATTGTTCTCGAGCTATAAGTGTATAATTGATATCAGGAAAGGTTAAATTTTATATAACTAACATGTTCAAAAATACACACGTTGTCTTTTCTTTTTTAGACCGTACGATATGTCGTATCGTGATGGTGGTGGTACGATATATCGTAAAATCTAAAAAAGCAGACAGACTTATGATAATAGCAGTTAAAACGCACACTACACCGCTCCGCCCGTTAGAAATAATCCTTACAACTAATATTAGCAATAAACACCCCCTTCACACTAATTATGTTAAGATGTTTTGGCTAAAGTTTCCGTCTGAGGGGATTTCAGATCTTGACACTGCATTACCGAATCTCTTAATCTAGGATTAATTTTTTTTAACTCTTAGATAACTTCCTTTAAGATAATTTCATTTTCTCTTAACACGGTCAAGACACGAACGTGCGATCCCCAACATATCCTGTCATCCTTTAGTGTCCGTAAATAAAATATAAAACTGTTACAAATAAATGGCATTAAATAATTGAGGTCGGAAGGTAGTTAATATTAATTAATGCCTATTATTATATATTTATGATGTCCGGTCGTGTGTTGCGGTCACAATAAAGTCTTTGATAACCGCTTATCGTTGCCCTTGCGGTCCGATCCGAAGCAAATACTAAATATTTGCATATGTACAGAATTATGACCCCCGTAGTTTTATCGCCGTATATAAATTTGTTAAGAACTTAACTTAAATTTTTGGGACTAAGTTGTTTGTTATAAATGTTCATTTAGTTTTTGACAGTTTGAAAACTAATTTGACGTTTTATAGGCTGCATTTTTGAGTTATCTGTGTGACGATAGCTCGACTGGATTCTGTAATTCCTTTACGCTTCTTAGACCATTCGAAGCAAGTAATTAAATGTCCATATTGTCGCAGACGGACGTCAAACAGCATCAGATCCTGTACAAACAGGGTATCGCACGGGAACGCGGCCCGCGCCTTTGCCAACTTTGCTCCGTATTTGTTAGCTCCCGATTCTAAAGACCGGTATTGTTTATACCATAATGGTCCTTTGTTTTCTCGTTTCAATCAACTCCTGTATTTTTTTTCTCACTTCATGAATAGTTTAATCGCAAGCGAGAATTCTGATTTTTTTTCACCTTGTTTAAATGAAGTCAAAGTTGTATAAAGTGAAGCATTATACCTTTGTATGGTAATGTACGATTGTGTTGGTTTTAAGTGTACAATAATGTTTATCCTAAACTATCATTACATGAACCATCAAAGCAAACACGACAAAATAACCTCTCGTCCCAGAGATCAATAGATGTCCACAATACTTTGACCTCCACCGCAATCGTAAACCGAATGATCCTGTAAGACTCAATTACGGCTAACCCTGATTTACCCACGACCGATCCAATTTGTAAACGGTACCCGATCGGAGAAAACTAACAGATCGCGATCGCAATCGAGTTTCGATCTAATCCTCACAAACTTTAAGTTCAATATACTATCTCCCGTTATCTACACCTTCGGAGTCGATATTGGCTAGTGATGCGCGCCGTGACCACACTAGGATCCCTCCGTACCGGAAAATCGACTCAGTTTCAATGGTTTTAGGATTGTTCGTATTGATTAAGGGATTTATTCAACTGATGCCATCTGAACCGCAATTATAGGCCACAAACTATTTTATCTAACACCCGTGTGACATATAAGGATATATTGAAATTGAATACGTGTGAGGATGAGACGTTTGGTATCCTCACAGTATTATTCTGGTCAATAGTATTATATATTTAATATTAAATTCAATAAAATATCTTAACATTAAATCAATTAATTACCCGATGAAGTAAAAGACTCAATCAATTAAGGTTAAACGTTACGTTCTGAATCTCGTTTCTATCAGAATTGATAGGCGGGCGCGTGATTCAGCTTCAACCAATTTGCCCTTTAATCCGGGATATCCGACGCCTTTCGGATCACCCCATACCCCATGCAGATAGACAAATTGACTTGTGGTTTGGTCTCGTGTTAAGAAAATTCATTTGATACGACACTGCTTCCCGAATCTCGTACGTTTAGGGATGTTTGAGTATCCAGATTTTCGATTTTTCATTAGTAATAAGTACATTGTTTCATTCCTGCAATGTTAACTGGACTATCAACTTAACCGGAAGAATATTTTGACCAAGAGCTGTTATTTAAGAATCTTTTAGCTTGGTGCAAAATTAAAACTAAAAAATTACAACTACAAACCTTCATACAGACAATCAAAACATAACCCTCCTCGTGCTGATAGAGTCGGTTAAATAATTTTATTTTTAAGTATATAGTTATGATAACATAATCTGTTAAACATGTCAGGACAGGACAGGACAGGACGTAAACAAGTTTGTTCAGGACCTCCACTGGTCTCGGACAACAAACATTGTAAGTTTGGATTAAGATACCAAATTATTAGATAGCTTTGGTGGTTGGTTAGTTAAATATACCCATCTGTATGTTTACATCTTATATATATATTAATCTTTATCTTATATTTGATATTGTTCAATCAATCAATCAATCAATTGTAGCAATCATAAGAGTGTGGAGTTCCAGTGGTCGTTGTGGATTAATTTCAAATTAAAAAGTAAATTTTTTATCAAGTTAAATGTCACTAAACAGTCGCCTTTCTTTTGTATCAGATAGGTAAAGGAAGGTAGAATTCCCACGGTTCCCGAGTCCCTTATCGCCTCATCCCACCGATTTATGGTAAGAACATACAAAAAGTCGTCCTTTATCCCTTTACCTTGGGGAGCTTCCCTTAAACCGCCGGACTGTATTACAAGTATCGATGGAAAATTAGGGTTGGCAATTCTTATAAGGCTTAAGGGATTCTAAGACGCTTGTAAGAGGGTCTTTTTATTGGATCTCGATTTTTTTGTTGATTCTATCAATGGAGACCGGGTGCACTTGTTGAATTCTTTAGAGATATTTCACGGGGACGGGGATTTTAAATGAATATCAAATCAGTGTAATAAAAAAATACGTTAATTTAAATAGGACTGTAGTTACTGGTTTATTTTCGCAAAATTGGAATTTACAAATTAACTTTTCGAACACACATTCATTATTAACGTCAGTAATTTATACGATAATACATATTTCGGCTTAATTTATTCGAACCGTTATAATCAACGCCGAACGGGCACATGCATTTAATTGCGGCATAAACAGGGAATAAAATGACGTTAAGTTTAAAATTAAAACTTAACCAATGAAATTTCACAGGTGGTTTCGTGTAGCAATTAACGATCCCGCAATCCCGTGGTTTAATTCCCGACAAACGTCCACTGTAAACGAAAAACACGCGCCCATCCACCGGGAGGGAATGTGATGAAAAAGGCCGATGTCCACACACACTTGAGGAGTAACAATGAAATTACGAGCGGTCGCCGCCGGTGGCCGTAATATCATTCCGTGCGAGTCTTGAAAACGAAATTAAATTTTGCATGAAATGAAACAAAATACAAAGAAAGCGAGCGAACAAAGGCGGGCGGCGACGCGGCTCGCGGTTAGTTAGCTCGTCGGACTTATAGCCGCTGTGTGTAATTCCTTTCTAATCATATTAACATTCGTTTCGGACGCCTCTTCCGCTCGCGCTTCACCGGCAATACAAGATGGAATGTTATTAAAGTCTGCATACTCTGCGGTTTAAATTCAAAAACAGATTACATTCAATGTTTTTTTCGACCCCCCCAAAAGAGGACATATATTAATCAGATCCCGTAATGAGTATTATGTAATCGGGCAATCGTAATGCACACTAGCGCTAAATAAGGTATGCCCGCAGGTATGGCCGTGTTGTATTAATATTATCATATATCCGGCCGACCAGAGCTCGGTGGGAGAATTTTTAATTGCACGCTTTAATTATTTTGGTCGGCCAGAGCACTAAGTTCCATTCACATTAGAGAATTCATTTTTGTTCGCGGAGGCGCTCGCCCTCTGAATTATTAAAGGGACTGCCGAAAACTGAAAATTTCCGAGATCACTGTATGACTGTATGTCGGTACATATTTATGTGGGAGTTATGTTATGTGAGGGATTTTGACCGTTTGTACATTATGGAGGGACCTAATTAACCCACCGACGAGAAACTCTTTAATTATTGACATCCGGTCTTGGAACTCGTGTTCTGATACATTCTTTTTAAGTTTCTCAATCATCATATGTATGTATGTTTTATAATATATTAAAATATCTCAAAGATAACACAAGTGGCGTGTGTTAGTCTAAAGCGTAGGTACCTTACTCGTATATTTTATCGAAGTTTTCGTAATATGAACCGTTTAAATCCTCACTCAATTTGGAAACAGATGCAGTGGTGCGATGAATGAATATGTATGTAGATTCTAGTTTTGCTAGGAATATTATTCTACCCGTCTATTGAAAAACGTACGTGAGAATCCCTCCATTGTAATATCTACTGTTTTATTGTAATATTAATTAATTAGAGTACCTCCGTTTATATTAATATATGTCATTGTCAGATGATTGTTAAGTAAATAATTTTAATTATATTATTGGTGACTGTTTGTTTGTTTGAAGGTTTTTTTATAGGATTCTAAAGGTTAATATTTTAAGACTAATAAATACTGTAAAGATACTCTTCAAATTTAAATTCAAAATATCTTTATTCAAGTAGGTATTTACACGCTCGTTTGAATCGTCAATTATTACAATACAAAAAAAGGTCAGTGTAGTCAGTCCGTGAGTAAGCTACCAACTCGGAATACTGCTCTGTTGAGAAGAGCCGCCCAGAAACTCTTTTCAAAAGAAATATAACAATCTTAGATAATGTACATTATAATATAAATCCTGCAAATGATTCAACAACTTAAGTTCCACATATTTCGATCAACTAAAAACTCTTGAACGCTATAATAAGATTTATTTAATAATAAACTTTTGATTTTTAATTTTCTTACAATCTCTAAGCAGCTATATCTGACCAGCTCAAAATTCGATGTATCGTTTGAGTGCTCGTTCAGACGGATAAGCAACATGACATGTTATGTGCCTTATATATGAAGGAGGCGCCTCATTTATGAATATAACCACACCAAAGGACGGACATCCGGCTCGGTTAATAATATGTAAACTCATACAAGACAAAATCAATTTTAGTCTAACACAAGAGGTGTGATTAACATATTTTTGCGATGTTATTTCAAAGGGTCTGTTCAAAAATACGACGACACATGCTCTCATTAACTTTGGATCACATAAGGAGGTACACTGAATACTAATTGTGACAAAGATTTCTAATGTAGATGAGACATTCAAGGGATGTAGAGACTCAGACGGTAGAGTCAATGTACGTCTCAGATTACATCACTTAAATATATGTTAACACTAAACCTACCGACGATTCTTGTGTACCTGTTCCTACCGCACGACGTCAAATTGACCGGTAATTAAAAGTTATTTTATTATATAACGCAGGTAATAATGGAAACAACTAAAAGTAAAGAGTGTAGAAAATATTATATGCATATTCTAAGAATTGTCATGTAGTTTGATAACGATATTATAACGTTTAAAAATGTTTTACAAAAGTTTAAGAACGGTCAATTTGACCGGTACTTGGTAGGTTTAGTGTTAAAGATGAAAAAAATATTAAATCTCTACATTATGTTTGTATTAACTCTACATGTCCTCAATGTACGATCACCACCGTCTCTATGGCGAGTCTGCCTCATTACTCTATCGCATTCAAAAGCCAGGGTGGCGAGGGGATGCGATGGTGTTAATTATACGATTTTCTTTGAAATAAGTTAATAAATATTGGATAAGGTTCACCCTTAGCTGGCCCTTTAATGAAACCTACCTTCGGATAATTATTTAACTCAATTACATACATAATAATGATATGTCTTTATGTGGATTTGTATTTAGATAAAAAAAATGTATATAGTTTTGGTGACGTCAAATATTATTAATATTTTTATTAAAATAATATTTTTTTCTTCAATAAACTAACTTTAATCGGCCCTAATGTTTTTTCTATTTTAATATATATAAACCAAAAAAAAAAGTATATAAATTATCCCAAGGTTGGTCTCCCCTGGTCTATTAAGGTGAAGATTAAGATGTTGATTGCAAACCCCCCCCCTAACCCCCCTCTCACCCGATTGATCGGAATTATTTATTTGCCACCCCCCCTCTCCGATGTTAAGTTTTAATGTTAATTATTAACTGTTTTTCTGTAATTTGATGTTTGTTGATGTTATTTTGATTTTTTTATTATATGCACTTGGGGTCCCCGGGGTCCCTCGGTCGGTCTGAGCGGGTGACGTGACGGGTTATTAGCCCTTATCTCCATCTTGTCATACCGGTTATGAGCGCTCATTGTTTTGCGAACTCATCACACAAAGGGGACGAATTCGGATCGACATCTCGCGTAAGAGCCTGTAAAAACTCTAAATACAAATACGGTAATCTATTTGCTGTTATTTTTATAAATTTTAGACTCTAATCCAACGTAATAAGGTCTGTTGTGTACTTGGTTGGTGTAAATGTAAAGAAAAATAGATGTACGGGTTAGGTTAGGCCCTTGAATTATTTAGATGGTAATCGTGCGTCTGTATTCTGATCGTTTGTCTCATCGGAATCGGAAAACATATTTTTTGTCCCTCAATCATTTGTTGTATAAGAGTGAGATGGGTGTCCAATTTTGGTGTGTCGTTTTGTGTAATATTTAAACTTGATGCCCCCGGAGTTCGGAATGGTTATTTTGTATAGTGTTCATTGTATTGTATCTTTTTCTTTCTTTTTCTTTTTCTATCTTTTTACCTGAGAATATTAAGGAGTAGTAAAGAACAGAAAGAAATATGATGAATGTTTTTGTATCTAAATGTTTATAAGATTAAAAATAGTCTTACAGGTAACAAATGAATCGGATATGTGATTATTTCAACAAAGGGTAAACAAATTAAACATTTAGTTAATGAAATGAACTAGTAATAGTGTTTAGTTTAAACGAATTTAAACTAAACAACAATCTATACCCAACACTGAATGTCAATTAGTTCGAGAGCGGCGTTGGAGTCAGTAAATCTCATGCGAAGAGCTTAAAACTAATACATTTGGGCGGGTAGGGGTCGGGGTGGGTGTGGGGGGGTCGGAGTGGGGAGGTGTTAATTATTCACATTTTAATTTACGTCGCCGCCCCTCCAGTCCAGCGGACTCTGAAAAATGTCTTACAATCGACGGACACCTATGAAAGAAAATTAGTTTTTATATATTATTTTTTATTAGTTACTTTGATAATTAATTGTTTTAGTTTTAAGTTTGATTATTTTGATATATTTTCTAATAGTATGTATATACATATATATTATTTTGTTGTTTTTTTTTGTTGTACCAATTGTATATTTTACATTTCGCTATTAAAATATTAAGAAGATATATATATATATATATATATATATATATATATATATATATATATATATTGATAGCGTCGGAAATGTCGATTTTCAAAGAAAAAAATTAACTTCTACCCACATTGGGATATGTTTAATTATTAATTGGAACATCAAAGATAACCGCTTGCTTGATGTGGTATTATTTTTAAAATAATCATACTGATATTAATATATAAATAACATAAATATATTATAATAATATATTAAAGATAAATGTTGTTGGTTTGTTGAAATAAAACTTGTAATTGTTAATTTAAAATTAATAAAATATTTAAAAACTATCAATTATTAATTAAATTTTATTTTTAATTATATATATATATATATATATATATATATATATATATATATATATATATATATATATGTCTGTTCAATATCTGTATATCTTTGTGAGGGTAGGAAAAATATGTTGTTACCGGGAGAAGTCGTAAAGTGAGTCCCGCTGAAGTCAATTTGGAAGTAGATATTTTATTCGGAACCGACCGATTTGACTTCGTTTCGTTTCATCCGAAGTGGAAACGTGTTTTTTTCATCATTTGAGAATGATAACAAATGAAATATATTATTTTAATTATCAATTTGTTTAGTTTAATTATAGTTTTATAAGACTACGGTGATCACATCTCGCAAGTGTAACGTGAGTGTCATTGAGTACCAATTAAAGGGATGTTCGAACCCCCCCGAGACGCCCTCGCATATTAAATGTCACGGAAAAATAGAATAAATGAATAATTATTAGTTTTCCTTTCATAGGGTTCATATGTTGTAAATAATGTACGTATTTTATATTAATTTACCGACTAGTAATTACTTGCGACTCTGTTCGTTGCATCATAAATATTTATTAAATGTTAACGTAAGATTAAAATAATCTCAAATATTTTAATCTTGTAATCTCTAAACTTCTAGACAAATAGACAGAAAACTGTTAGAGACTTATCTATATATAAATAAAATTGAAGTGTCTGTTTGTAACTCCAAATTAATAACTTTTCACTAAATGAATATTAAAATATATGCGTTACTTACATAAATATATTTTAAAATTTTTCTTTGTCTATCTATCTGTCTATTTCCGGCTAATCTCTAAAAAGGCTGAACCGATTTTAACAGGACTTTCACTAACGGATAGCTGTTATAAGGAGCAACTTGGGCTATTAACAAAAACATATTCCAAGCGAGCAAAGTCGGGGTCAGAGCTAGTTATTTATACAATTATATGAGTGTTATTCTCAAAATACAATACATCAAAACATGAATTTTAAAATCACAGAGAGATTTTTTAGCATTTGATAACAATATATATAAGAAACTAAACAAATTAAAAAAGTTACAAACTCGAAGTTCTCAGAAAAGTTCTTTTATTATTATTTAAAAAATTCTATTTTATTCGTTACAAGTATAAACTTTTTTTTTAATTTTCATTACATCGACCGTTTTTTTTTTAAATTTAAATTAAAATGTACCACCGAATTTTTCGTACAATTTTTCATTTTTATTAAACACTGTCCGAATATTATCGCCACTTCACAATTCATAATGTCTGATTGCACGCCGTCCATCACCAGCCTTTATTGGCGTTAGAAAAAAAACTGACCAATCGCGTACCGACCATTGTCCCGTTCAAATAATCGTAAATTCCGAACGGACAAAATATAATAAATTGCCGATGAGATCTGCGCTAACACTTCAGCAAAAATGTGCACCTACCCTCCAAAAAACATGTGACCTTTAGAACCGCGCAGCAAGTATCATAATCGCTTGACATTTTTAAAACAGATCGCAAGACACTAAAATCCAGTGTATATTTGCAGTGTACCCTCTGTTGTCGGCTTTTTTTCGGTTGTTTCCGCGTAGAGGCTGATAGAACACGTTTTCAAATCATTAAACAGTTCCGACCGCGAGCGCGGTCGGTGAAAAAGGAAGGTTTAAAAAGAGAGCGGGAAAAATCGGCGGGCGAGCCGAGGTGATTGTAGCCGTAATGTCCTACCGGGACCGACGCCTCTTGATCCGTGAAATACGTGGGAAATTGTCTAAATGATTTGTTATAAACTACACACATCAGTAATGTATGTAACTAAAAATTCAGATATCATAAAGTAAGGCTAACCTATTTTTATTATTATTCTAACTTCACAGGATGGATTTGAATCAATAATATTTTAGGAATAATTAGTTACTAATTAATAAAATTTATTAATCAAGTATCAAGACTAAAAATCCCGCAACATTGTCCAACGATTGTTCTCATCAGCTATCGACACTTGTCAAGGTTTTCGTGTTTTCGCATACCTGGTATAAAAAATGTTGAATAAATACGGTTAGGTAGGGTTTAGAAACCAAAATCTTACTACTTAAAATACGATAAAAAGTATACAAGAAGAAACTACTACTATTGAAATAGTTATCCATCCTGAGAAACAAGTGTTACTACTTTTTTATATTTATCTAATCTATTCTATTAACATTAATAGATGGGGGGGTTTTTCCCCAATTATCAACATTTAAAGTGAATTTCATGACGAGGTCAAAACACTAACATGTAAGTCTGCGATTCACGTCTGTACATAAATTGTCCACCTCCAACAAAACTTTCGCACCATTAATTCTTTCCCAAATTTAAACCATCGTATTTCATATATAAAAAAATGATAGCTTTCCTATATGCAAATGGCGCCCAAAGGATCTATACGGTTCAAAGTGATATAAAATATTGGGGTATTTTTAACGTTTATCGGTCTGAGGGATTCCGGTTACATTAAATATAAATTTTTTTCGAGTTTTATTGTACGGAAGATATTGTTCTTGTCCGTTTGTTCAATGGAATGTGTGTATCGGTCCCCCCCAGTAAGTTGTGGATGGAAACGATAATTGGATTCGACTTGACTTCGTTTCGGATAACATTATTTTGCAATTTTATTTGACGTGTTTTGACAATTCAATAGACTAAACATTTCAAATATATTTTATAATGTATAATTATAATTCTCCAAAAAATTATATAAAAAGTGTGACTGTTCGCAACTCTGTCAATCAATCACAGGCAGAAGTAACAGGGTATTCACTTCGGATCTGCACGAAACGATCGCAGATTGCCACAATCAATTTTCATTTTTGGGAAATGAAAAAAAAATTGAAATCCATTTTTAATCGTCGAAGAACCGGATATAAGAAGAATGGCCGGCAGTCAGCCGCAGAGAAATCGTGGATAATTAATGACGACATAAGGTTTTTCGCCCCGATACCGATAGGAATAAGGGAAGGGAACAAAACAAAACATGGCCCCGAGTGTCGAACGAAAGAAGAATTTATCATCTAGACGGCAGCGACAGTCGGCGGGAACGCCAGTGTCCATTTGGATAATGCCCAACGCGATTAAAAATATAAAAATACCCCCCCCGCCACCCCCATTTCGGGGGGGTCAGGGGGTTTTGACGGAGGACACCGCACCGAGGACACAAAAGGATTATAAATGAGAAGGAATTTTAGATAATATTTGTACGTTGGATGTGGATTGTAATGCTGGCGGAGATCGGCCGGCGCTTCCCTCCCCCCGCTATCCCCCTACTACCTCCCCCCCCGGGGCGCCTTCCGCGATCCGCACCTAATGAGTGTTTGTATCAATTTGTTAGTATTGTATTTGAATATTTTTGTGCGTTCGTTACGTTTTTAATCCCCCGTGGTCGCTGCGGTCTGGATCGATGCTTTTTGTTTTAATATTTCACGGTTCGGTGTATTATTTTTATTTTTTATTATTTTTAATTCTGCACTCGTTTGATCGCGCCGTCGGGCCGTTTGGGTTGATTAAGGGCGTCGTAGCGTTTTTTTGGGATATCTAGATCGCGGGTGCGGTTCGTTCTTGTATCCCGGATTGTCCGATGTAACGTATCGCGTTAGGATAATTCGTTATTTTTAATACGAGGTAGATATAAATTGCTATGATCTAAAGTAAAACGAAACACAAAACCATAATTAAATAAAAATGTTTGAATAAATTTATCTTTCGTCCGTGCGTGAAAAGCGTAGCATGTGTGCCGGCGATAGCGCCCCGGAGCCGAGATAAACGTGGAAAAATAGAACTCATCGTCGTAATTAATACATTAAAATAATAATTATATTTAAGGATATATATTTTTTTTATATAAAAAACGCGCCGCAGCCTGAATCCGAATGAGCGCGAGAGAAGAATAACAGCGAGGCGACACCGCGGTCGACGTGTTTTCAATTCATTATCTCGAAAACAAAAATTTCATTAGCCCCGAGATTTCCTTTTTAAATTTAATTATTCATATTTAAATTAAACAAAATATAATAGAGGTCCGCGCGGAGTAAAAAAGCGGCTTTATCGTATCATATTTTATTAACCGAATTTATAATTCTGCGCCGATTTGGGGCGACCGGCGCGGGGGGGGTCCGGGCGAAATATTTATGAATGCAGAGCAGAAAAATCCACAATAATATTTCAGGGTGGACCGACGGTCTTTACTTACCCTCTCTGATCTATTTAAAAAAGAGGTCCGGAAGGACAAAGGGGCACCGGCTCGTAAAAAAACTGGACACGTATAGAGGTTACCCGCGCCTCCCGCAGGCTTTGTCTGATTCTTATTTTTTACCGAATCGGAACCTTTCCCCGGCTTTTTATCGGTTTTTGTTCCGGAGACACTCGGCCCCTATTTGTACGGCGTTCGTTCTAATGTGAGGTCGTTTGTAATTCTATTTTTTTTTCGGACCCCAAAAAGTAGTGAGCCAACCCTTTGGTATGCAAAAATGTCGTGATTTACGTCCGCGGACGGACTGCGGTTTTTCTTCGACTTCCATTATTCGCGTCGCGATCTGACTAATTGCGTTTTCTTTGAAAATTTTGGTACTCTTTGATGTTGAAACACTTGAAGGGAGAGATGATTTGCTATTACCATAAGTAAAATTTACATGGTCACATAATTTTACATATAATGTAGGACAAGATTGAATTTAAACAATTTCTACGTAACCGTTTAAAATAACGCTCGATTACCTTAAACCGCAGGGTAAAAAAAAAAAAAGAAAAAAAAAAAAAGCAAAATGGCCGCCGCAATCACATTACCGCGGCGACCTAAGGGCGAGACCACGGATACTTTCCCGGTATTTATCACGGGATATAATGGATGGATCCCGGCTTTTTATACCGATAATGGGCAGTGCGTTTAAAACACCTGCCTGCCTTGGACCGTTTGACCGCCGACATTGTTACAACATCGATGTTTGGAATTGTTTTTTATTTTTAATACCGTTTTATATTTTATCGTTCAATTTGGGTCCTTCATTTCGATACAGTTTAAACATATCATATATATATATATATATATATATATATATATATATATATATATTAAACTAGACAGTTTCTTATACACTTGTAGTTTGAAACTATGAGTCCTTATAAAGATTTATACATTTGATAGATATTGAGAAGGATAATATAATATGTATTTAATTATATTTCTTTTGAAAAGAGCAACTGTTGAGTTTCTGGCCGGCTCTTCTCAACAGAGCAGCATTCCTAGCCGGTGGTAGCTTACTTACGGACTGTTATATATATATTAAAAGATCAACTGTTGAGTTTCTGGCCGGCTCTTCTCAACAGAGCAGCATTCCTAGCCGGTGGTAGCTTACTTACGGACTGTTATATATATATTAAAAGATCAACTGTTGAGTTTCTGGCCGGCACTTCTCAACAGAGCAGCATTCCGAGCCGGTGGTATCTTACTCACGGACTGACTACACTGACCTTTTCTATTGTAATAATTGACGATTCAAAAGTGCGTGTAAACTGCGTGCGTGCGTGCGTGCCTACTTGAATGAAGATATTTTGAATTTGAATTTGTATAAGATCAAACTTTAACCTTTTTAACCAATATAAGAAACTTTTAGAAAGAAATACGTGAATAAAAAATTGCCATTCAAGTTCCATACTTATGAGCGGGTGAAGCCGCGGTTAAAAGGTTGTTTAACAGTTTCTTTAACTAACAAATAAATCAAAATATACACAAGATAGTTTAATTTGACAACGAAATGTATCGACTCCATTGAGAATAAATTAATAGCCACGATAGCTCAGTTGTTATAACGATCTCGACGAAAATCCACAGTCCCAGGTTTGATTCCTGTGTTAAACTTGATATTAATACAGTACGATTAAAAATGTGCAAAAAAAAATTGTTTGTAAGCAATATTTTCTTAAAAACTTGAAAGAAATGGTTTCCTCGTTTATTAGATCTGTCATAATAATATTAATCCTAGGATACATATTGCTAAGATTATGATGTTTTTTTTTCTCAAAATAAAACATTTTTTTTAACTATTTATATATATAAATAAAATTGATGTGTCCGTTTGTAATTCCATATTAACAGCTTTTAAATAAATGCCTATTAAAGTATATACTATACTTAGATAAAAAGCAATTTTTATAATTTTTCTCTGTTTGTCTCTTTGTTACGGCTAATCTTTGAAACGGCTGGACCGATTTTAATAGGACTTTCGCTGGCGGATAGCCAATGTTAAAAGGAGTAATCTAGGCATTTTAAAAAACCATAATATATATACATATATGTGTGTGTGTATGTTACAGGAGTGTTACACTCGACGAGAGGTTTCTGTACTCGCAAGGGGAGGTACACAGAGTGCACTGGCATCCCAAGTCCCTCTCTCACCTCCTGGTGTTACTCTCCGACAACACTATGAGGTATGTGTATTTGGGTGTTACGGGAATTGTTAACACTATTTTGCGACTGCATGCAATCTATTTTTTATTTATTTTCTGACTGAACGCGTGTTTTATTTATTTTAGTTTTTTTTTTCATTATACGTATTAAATACAATTTAATATACAGGCTCTATAACATAGCACTGAAAACTGGTCCGAAATTGGTGAAAATCTTCACGATAGGACCAAAACCGTCGGGTGCGTTAGGACAAACGGTACTAGATAGTTTAGGAGATACAGCCGTGGACTTTACACCGACACCCGACAACGAATACTTGCTCGTGCTGAGTGGAAACGGAGACGTTTACATGATGGAGTGCGATTTGGATACAAAGAGGTAAGTATAATCAATAAGCAACGCCAGGAGCAAAGAGTATGTATATAATACATACATCCTTCCAGCGCGATAAGGGCGAAACTCCAAGGTCCTCTCCCAATGTATCCTCCGGCGGATGACAACTATGGCTCGGAGTCGTGTTCCATCACAGCACTGGGGGGTGTCAACTCCCCCCCTATTGTGGTAATCGCCAGCGCGTCCGCAGCTCTCTACCACTGCCTGCTGTTACCCAACGTGAGTATGTTGAATTAGATCAGGGAGGGATCGGTCCCCCCCCCACTTAATTAGTAACACCCCCAACACACTTTAAAAAATCCTAATATATACATATAATTAAAATTGAATCGTCCGTTTGTTTTTTAAAATTAACAGCTTTTAATTAAATGCATATGAAAGTATATACTTACATAAAAAAACAATAAAAAAATCTGTCTGTCTGTCTGGTTCAGCTAATCTCTGAAACGGCTGGACCGATTTTAACAAGACTTTCTGATTCATGATGTTATAAGGAGTAACTTAGGCTACATTTACTTTAAATAACATATACCGCGGACGAAGTCGGGTGCACAGCTGGTATAATAGTATAATTTCAGTCCGTAGATAGAGAGGAGGACGAGGGCTTCGCCCTCTACGTGGTAGAGTCGGTAGAGCTGAATATAGTTCTAAATAGCGACGAGACACCATTGAACTACGTGTACCCAGTGCATTTGTATCCGGTTAGTAAATGACTATTAACAGAAAAAAAAATGACCCGTATCTGAACCTGTGACCTCCATTATTCAGTTCCCGTCTCACTCCCAACTGAGTCACTGCGTCTATACTTATATGGATTAATTTTGAACTTTAAAACTAGTTTTGTCTTTTGAAGTTGTATGGAGGTCTCAAGATCGAGTCCGGGTTTGTATATAACTCCCCCCTTCCCCCCAGGCTGGTCGCGGCGCGTACGTGTGCGTGCAGGCGGGCGGAGCGCACGCCGTGCGTGTCCCCCCCGCGGCCGCGCTACAACACTACCTCAGTGCGGAGGACGGTACTACTGTTCTATATTAACCCCCCCTATTATGCCAAAGACAAGATCATACTGTAGATAGATACCTACAGGATGATATTTTTTTCTAAAGACATAAAGACACATATTTTGTATTGAATCTCAACCTGAGAAAAGGGACAATTAAATATTATTGAAAATATTATCTGTATAAATTATTATAATATATTAAATCGATTTTTAGACGAGATGGAGACGGCCCTACAGTCGATCTGCAGCAAGCAGAGTTCCGCGCGCCATCTCATCTGCAGCGGACGGAACCCACCACTCGGAATAGCGCTCACACCACCACCGCTACAGACACTCATCATACTGTGCGCGGGGGGAGACGTACTCACGAGGTGACACACACGCACACACACACACACACACACACATACACACACACACACACACACACACACACACACACACACACACACACACACACACACACACACACACAAACACAACAAGGAGAGAGATAGAGAAAAAGTGACAGAGTCATATATATCACAGACACGAGTGAGAAATAAGAAACACTAAAACAAACGCTATAATATATATATATATATATAAACACACACACACACACACACACACACACACACACACACACACACACACACACACACACACTCGAACACGTTCACAGAAACGAGTATATACACTACAAAAAATAATACTCACAACATACACAAAGTAAGAAAGTTTTTTTACAATTGAATAACAATATCTCGTTGAATTCTCAGAGCTCTCGGACCTTACGACATTGAAGAACAACTGTACAAGGACATACAACTCAACAACACGGCGCTGGCGCAGGACGAGCTCACCGACATACTCAAAGAGGTACACACATACACACTAGTCATTATAGTAATAATTTACAAAAACTATAGAAGTACTGTACTACATTTTACTGTAATGTAATGTACTACACTGTCTTCTACTGTACTGCACTGCATTGTATTGTATTGTAATGTACTACATTGTACTGTATTTATTACACTACTGTACTAAGTTGTACTGTGCTGCATTGTACAGTACTGTACACAACTAAATGTACTAAATAATGGTAATCCACAGAAGCAGAAGATATCATTCAGTCACATAATACACGAGGTGTTGGAGCGGAAGGTGTCTCAGCCGATACTCAAGATGGAGGACGCCCAGGGGACACAGCAATGCCTCGAGGTGACTTGTTATGTTACATATTAGGCATTCACACAAATTATTCAATTAATTATTACATTCACAAGAGTAGTGTAAATAAGCTACCATCGGAATACTGTTCTGATGAAGAGCCAAGAAACTCAATAGATTTTAAGATAGTAATGAGAAATATGCTAAACTCAATACATAAACGACAAAGTGCCTATTTGAGAAGTGTTTGTACAAAAACTCCATGTCAATATATGTAAACAACGTGTAAACAAATCATCAATAAAATAATATCCAGCTCCTGACCCAAGCGACTGTGAGACTCCGCGGAGAGTACATCCTGAAGCAACAGCTGGCGTGTGACGTCATCACCCGCAAGATGGCCGCCCTCAAGGCGCTCACGCAGCAGCACAGGGAGTGGCTCCAGGAGCTGCAGGTGCATAAATGGAAAATGGAAAATTATTTATTAGTTAAAATACCCTATCAAAATATATTAACATTAAAAAAATATATATTTCAGACAGAAATAGAAGATGTCAAAGCTACGACAGCTGCCATCAAGGAGAAGTGGATATTAGCAGAGAAGCACCAAGACGATATCAAATACAGGTTAATATATACTGGAATTTAGATCCAATAGTTTCCAGCTCTTACAGTATTATTCCAGGTGTTCGTCCGTGTTCCGCGCCGTGCGCGCTGGATGCGGCCCCAGCGAGGCGGAGCGCGAGCAGATGGAGCAGCTGCAGGCGGCGCGGCGCCAGGCCGCCGAGCTGGCCAGCAGACTAGCCGACACCAAGGACTTGCTGCGGGGAGACGCGCTGCAGGTGGGACGCTGTAGAGTTCAGTACTGTACTGTATTGTACTGTAAACTTACTCTACTCTACTGTATTCTACTGTATCGGACACGTGTGACGTCATCGAGATGGCAGCACCGAAGTAGAAATAACTGTCAAATTTAGGAGATGATACACCTCGTACATCAGTATGTAGAAAGTTAGTACAATATCTGTACCAAGAACCCTCGATTAAGGGACATATTTGGTGATTTGCAATATTGAATACTTTTACAATCTAAATCGAGGGCAATGGACGTTAGAAAAAGTTAAGCTTATATTTTATTAACACGCAATCAAAATACATTATTATTAATTTAATTATAACCTTGAGGTTAAACTAATTTAAACGTAAGTAATAAATGAAACGCTTAAAGGGCTATTCAATGAAGAAAAATATCAACAGATGGCGCTGTACACAATTTTAACAGTTTCAAAAGTTATAAACAAGTATTTTAAGTATTGATATTGAAATATGCATATTTTTATGTATAATTTTTTTAATTCTATTTATTTTACTAAAGAAACGAATAATTAAAATATAAAGTAGCAGAGTACGTGAATAATAATATTTTACTGAACAGCGCCATCTAGTACATTTTGTCGTAACTGAAGTGAAAAGTATTTCACAGAAAAGTTCAATAGAATTTTTTTTTGTCATCATTCAAAAAGCATTACTCTGTTATCAAATCTCAAATTTATATTTTCTTTGATACTAAAACGAATTTCTTTTACGTATTTCTTTAATAAACTATATAAAAATACATTCTACTATGGCACCTTTTTAATATTGATTTTTTTTGCTCTTTTGCACAAAAAAAATATGGTATAAAAATAGGTTAATGTAATGGTGTGTAATAAAAAATAGGTTAAATAAAGATTGAACTAAAAAATATCTTATTTGTCTTATGTTTGAAAATAACACAAATCTCAGAGTGTTACTAATGACAGTTGATTTTGTTCGATAATTTTATTCCTAAATGTATTGTTTTCAGAAAAAGAAGTGGCAGGAAGAGTACACGAAGAAAAACACGGTGCTCGGGAAGACTCACAGCGACAGCATCTCATCCATACTGCAGCAGCAGTGAGTACACACATGACTGAATGGATTGGAACGAACGAATGATTTCTCGCAAAATTATTGAATGAATGACTATGAGTGATGACACCGAAAGACTGAATTGATTGGAACGAATGAGTGGTTTACAAAATTATTGAATGCATGACACTATGAGTACACCGAACGACTGAATGGATTGGAACGAACGAATAACTTGTTACAAAATTATTGAATGAGTGATGACACCGAATGACTGAAATCCATTCAGGATTGGAACGAACAAATGATTTCTTACTAAACTATTGAATGAATGACTATGTGTGATGACACCCAACGACTGAATGGACTGGAACGAACGAATGATTTCTTACTAAACTATTGAATGAATGATTTAATTTTCTTTTCCAGAACCAAACAAATATCCTCAATCATAGAAGAGACGAAGCTTCTGAAGGATCAGCTCGGTCTCGTCTAGGTCTTTTTTATTTTGAACTCTAGCTGTATAGATATTGAGTTCATTTTTGTTTGTGAGAATGTGTTTAAATTCATTTTGATTAATAATCTAAGTTGTATGGAGATATTAATATTGTTGAAGTATTTCAGTGATTAATAAAATTTACTAATACATTTGTAGTTTGAATTCAATCTGTAACCCCACTGTTTTAGTCTAATTGTTTGATTTGATTTTTCTTCTCTTTCCTACGTCTCAAAAAACAGAAGAATAAAGTAAAAAAACCTTATTGAAACTCCAGTCTTTATTATTATCTTATATAATTCACAAATTACAAGTAAAGAGTATTGTTTGAAATATTTTACTCAGAAACTATTATTTTGTATTATTTATAACTAAAACATGGTTTATCGTCTCTAAAGACTATTTAATATCTATAATACTCATAATATAAGGTTCATATCTGTATATCTGACAAGGGACCCCAAAACATCTTTGAGACTCGTGATTCGTCCTCGGTGTAAAAGAAGTCCTTGCCAAGCTTCACGAACTCTTTGAGAGATATTTTTCCGTCCTGCAAATAATATGACGTTATTAGTTTTATATATGATAATTTAAAAATAAGTGAGAAATGGTACACATTAGCTGTAAGATTAAATATATATATATATATATACATATATATTGTGTAAAATTGACCTAAATTGATTAATTCGGTTCAAAGTTATCAGACGACAATTAGTTTTAGATGTACATACATGTAAAACAAATCCTTTAATTTTTTTAACTGTGACTTCGAATGTTTTTTTATAGAAGTAACCTAAGTTAGTTCTTATAACATCAACTATCCATCTGTGTTCTGTTAAAATCGGTTCAGTCTTTCAAAGATTACCCGGACCAAAACCCGACATTTTCAAAAAATATTTATATTTATACCGTATATTTTTTTATATGCATTCAATGAAAAGTTGTTAATGTGGAATTACAAACCAAGTTCGTATCGATAACTGCGAAGGCAACGGCCGCGTGCTCGTTGGAGAGCCCGAGACATCGGAAGAACAGTTTGAACTCCTCCACGGAAATGAAACCCGACTTATCCTTATCCACCGCCTGGTAATAAAAGATATAAATAACACATCGTATACATTGATTCTTAAAGACAAGTGTTTCAATAAAAAAAAACCAAATAAATACGTAAATAGTACCTTGAACAAATATGGCAACCATCTATGCGCCCTCTTCTTGAGCGTCTTGTCGTTAAGCACGCGGTGCATGTCCTCTAGATATTGCTCCACGGTCACAAAGTTGTAAGGATCGATAGCGCCCCATTGTTCCTCCCACGTTAACTATGTGAATAACAAAACTATATTTTAAAAACATTTAAAAACCCAGTACCGTACCTTGGGGAAGCCCAAAGCTTATGGAACATATTATAAATATTAACTCACTCAAATGTTACTAACCTTAATAATATCAGTAAATTCTTTAGCCTGCTTGTCGTCTAAGTGTCCTAAGGACTTAAATCTCTCGGAGAAGAGCAGGAAATCATTAAATGAGATCAATCCATCCTTGTCTACGTCGAGAATGTTGTGCACTGTGCGCATTTTTCGACGCCAAAACTCCGACTAAAAGTTATTATAATACAAGTTTAGTTAAATTTTTATAAATATAACAAAGAAATATGTCGATTCAAAATCGTACTCTATCGTATCCCTTGCATTCAGTGTCCGAATCGGAATCGCTGTCGCTATCAGAATCCTGTTTCCTTCGATTCTCCTCGGGACGTCCGTGCTGCTTGCTGTACCTCCTCAACATGAGCGACCCTTCCATCTCCAGATCCCGTTGATCTTGGAACGCTTGCAAGTAACATACCTTGCCGTTGCATGTTACTCTTGTGTGCAACTGCAATTTACAAAATAATGTCATCTTTGCTTTCTCGTGTGGTGCAATATTTATTTAACAAATTCCCATAATCAGTTTGACCGGAATGTAGGTCACTTATGGGGTTTTCACAATAATTTCAACTTCACGGAAGTGTTGCGGTTTACATTTGAGTAACTTGACCATATTATGTAACACTCAAAAGAGACCGTTCTGTTTTATGAATGTGAACCTTAATATTTGTCTGTTATAAAACGGCTAACGCTTGGCCACGTTGGGCTCAATTTAAAAATATACAAGTTCATTTAAAAGACCTCGAGCGACAAATTAAAAGATGAATTTTATAGTCCACTGACTTTAAAAAGAAATATATATATATATATATATATAAGATAATACGTAATATAATAAAGCTTAACTATCTAATAAAATGATGTAATGATATATTTTAAAACCAGTTAAACCACTATTGTTACTAATGTAAACAGGCCCTAAACCTACGTTAAAAATGATTGGTAGGGCGTTGCACAAGCGGTCAGTGACCTTTTTATCATATTCACAGACAACTATGTCAACGTAAATAAATACCAAATACGTTTCTAAAATATATTTTCACGAACGAACTTTGTTCGTTCTGTATTGTTTTCACTTTTCTCGGATGGATGGATGGATGGATAGATGTATGGATGGATGTCTGTGGACAGGAAAAATTTTCAGTCTTGAAAATTTGTAGGGATTTTTTTTATATAATCGAAAAACGTCTATTGGGTGTTGCTGAATTTAATAAATAACATTTTGTTTTAATTTTGTAAAAATTCTTTTTTTAATTAGTGTGTATAAAAATTAATGTAAAATTTTTAACAAATTTATTTTGGTGTGTAGTCCATGTTATCTTTGATGATTACTTTTAAACATTTATTTTCATAATCATTTTACTTAAAAATGAAATATTTTTTTTGTTAACATTTATAATTTCGTCAAAGTTCGTTCAGGAAATACCCTGGGTATTTGCATCTTCACTGGTTTGCTATGTATTTTACAGCAATTTGTTTTTCAAATATTTATTTCAGGTCTGCGTTGGACTTGATTTGTTAAATTTAAGTAATAATTTGCAAATTAGTTCACGGCTGCAGCATAAACGACTGATAATAATAAATTGACACTGAACTGATTTGACGCTGATTTTAAATTATTTCAGTTATAAAATTTATTTGCTTTTGTATATTAAATACAATATTTCTCACGACAGTACAATTTACATTTAAAAAAACTGTACCTCAATTTATTTTAATCAATTTATGACATCCATAGCATTATAATATAGTTAAATATCATACCTATTTCTAAAGATTACCTAAAAACAAAATCATTAAGTCATTTTTCCCCCTTTTTCTTCTACTGGTATTAAGATTCAAATGAAAAAAATTTAAAATAATTTCGTCAAATAACTTTTAAGATAAATTGCAATTACGTAAAATAAATATACTTGTATAATGTCAATAAGTACATATTATTTAAGCTCTATGAAGTTATTTATTCATAAAACACGTGTTTTTATTTTTGTTTACGTCCTTTAATTACGTAACAACGTAAACATCACGTAGGCATGTTTTTATTTTGTTTCCATTCAAGGTTTCAATATGAAAAAGCCTAACACTTCCTGTATACCAAATATTGTTTGTAAATATAATTGTTGCAAAGATTTCACGTAATAAATAGCTATGTCAGAGCTTAATCTAATAATTATGTGAGAAGAAACATTATTGTGGATTATGTACAAAAAATATATATATTCTTTATTATATTCAATAGGTTCATATAACCATTTAAAACCTTAAAAATATTATAACAAGACCACGTCTATAAGAAGGTAATAAATAGTAGTCGTATAAACTGGTAATTGGAGATAGAATCTACGTTTGTTATTCGGCATTCGCTCTTAATTCTTAAAAGTTGAAGTAAATACGTGCGTTGACATCTGACAATGACAAGTAATCGCACTCTTTGTCTATGCGAATTAATACTAAAGATTAAAGAAACATTAAATAGCTTTTAAGCCGGTACCACAAAAGTACATATGAGTAACTTCACTTTCTTTGAACATTTCAAGCCGAAATCATCGTTATTTTTATGGTATTAAGAAATAAGATAGGTTACTCTATATTACACAAAGGGGTCTGATAAAAGGTTATCTGAGTTCATTTTTTATTAGTAGATTGTTGAAGTGCATTGGTTCTATTTGTGTCAGTAATTTTTTTTTATTTATATCTGCTATTATTTTATTGTATAATAATAAACAAAACAGGAATCATAAAAATGTGACTTAAAAACGTCTAATACTTTTTTTCTTATTCCTAATACATTCTGAAAAATAAAGCCATGGTAGCCCAACGCTAAGAATGCAGAGAGAAAAAACATCGTTAAGAAACAAAAAAAGTTGAACCTTCCCGACATTTAGCTATATAAAAGAAAAAAAGGATAGGGGCTTATCGAAATTACCTTCATCGTGTGTTATAGGGAACATTTGAGAAGTTAATGCATATTTTTGAATATATATTAATATAATTATTTAATACATCATACTACTTACCTTAACATTATTTTGGACGGTAACGCTCGATAGCATCGCAGCATTTCTCTCCAGATTCAATGCGGTGCTTCTTAACCCAAGTCTCATTAAGGAGATCGCCATTTTATCACTATTTAAATCACACCTCACATCTAAAAACTATATAATTTAAACAATCAAATTCCAAATTATTTGACTAGTATGCTCTTATATCTTCAAAGATCGCTATAGACTAATAGTCAGTTGTGCGCTCTCACACTCGACCATCGGATATTCTGATTTAAAATTTCAATAACCGTTGTTTTATTGGTGTCGTTGTGAGGGAGGGGCGAGCCACTCCAAGGTACGAAGATAACACTAACGTACAAAAAAATTATATACAATTCTGCCCTTTAAAGCAGTTGCTGCAAGAACTTTAATGGGATGCACATTTTATTGAAAAAAGACTAAATACCACGTGCTTATGTTTTTGTTTAGGACCATTTTAATTATTGATATATTTTTCGTTACTCAATTTTAAATTTTATATTAGTTAAACTAAAGTATAGTTTTTGGTGATCAAATTCGAGGCTGCTTCGATAGTCATATTGACTTTACAAACTAACTGACTATTGTACGCCCGAAGCTTCACGTACGCACGTCGTTTACATCGTAATTGCAATTTGGGTTAACAGCGTGTCTTATTGTGTCAGATAAACTAATTATCATTTATTAATAAACTAATGATAATGGGTTCTCGATTTAATTTTCCATATTTATTTTATGTTAACAATTAATATTGACAACATCCATATTGTCACGTATACCTTGACAAAGGTATTGTTTTATTTGCATATATAGAATTCAAAAGATATTGTGCGTATATATATTTTAATAGATAAAATATGTATATATTTATGTATTCTTAGTTTATTGATACTACTTCTTTAAATTATAATTTTGAAATTAAATTAGTTGTCATATAACAAAAGTACACCTGTCTGGGACTGCGTTAAGCACAGAAATATCAATAATTGAGAAATGGTAACTTTTAATGATTAAAGGCAAATTTATATAGACATTATAAAACTATACATTACAATTTAACTAAACACTTAATTTTGTATAAATAGTACTAAAGTTATAAGCTCTAGCTATCACTTACTTCTTTGTAATTAACTTTGTACTTATATTTGCCAAAGTTCTAAATTTGTTATCTAAAGACTTAAGTTATTGGCGTCGGTATAATTAGTTTGTCTCTTTGACCCTAGGTACTCAACTAGACAAACAGAGTAAAGTAATCAAATTATAATATATAGGTACAGGAAATATATTTGAGACTAGACAGAACAGTAACTTATTATTACATTTAATCTGGTTTAAGAAAACATTGTCGAAAATCATCAAAGGAAGATCAATTAAAATTTTTTTGAGGCTTATTTCTAAGAAATACACATACATCCCTTTTGAGAAATCACTTTTGAGATTGTTAATAATTTATGTAATACTACTCAGATGTTAGCGACTCCATCTTCGCGCCCCCTCTCCCTATGTTGACTGTGTGCCATATATCATTTCATCTTTTAAATTAGAAAATTTGCCAAAGGGAAAACATCCTATATACTCACTATGATATTAAGCCAACACCACACCAAACTTCATAAAAATACGTAATAGTTTTGTTTTTAGAGAGCAAATATTAATATTATGATAAAATCTACGGGAATAAAAAACAATTTACATCAAAATCCGTCCAGTAAAAATAAAATATTTGAAAACATTGTAGTATTCAGTTGTGTTCATGTTTATCACCGCCCACGAACTCTTGCATCTGGAGGATCGCGAAGCGCTGCCTGCCTTGGAGCTGGGAAAATAGGCCTCTTTTAAAGGTAGACATGTGGTATCGATTCGAAAATACCGTCGAAAGAAGTTAATTTCACATCTTAATGGTACGTGAAATAACGGTCCTTGAAAAGGGCACAGTAGTAGATCGCCAAGCATCCAGATGGTACGGATGACACTCAGACATCAGACCAAATAGCTCTTCGGGACATGTCCCGTTGTAAATGCGATGTATGACGCAAAAATAGACCACATCTCTACGCAATGCTTAACACTAAACCTACCGACAATTCTTGTATACCTGTTCCTACCGCACGCCGTCAAATTGACCGGTAATTATAAGTTATTTTATTATATAACGCAGGTAATAATGGAAATAACTAAAAGTAAAGATTGAAATAAATATTATATGCATATTCTATGAATTGTAATATAGTTTGATAACGATATTACAACGTTCAAAAATGTGTAAGTTTTACAAAAGTTTAAAAACGGTCAATTTGACCGGAACTTGGTAGGTTTAGTGTTAAGTCCAGCCGTTCACAGAGCACCGGATCCGAGACAATCCGAATGGCTCTCCGTTGAACGCGATCAAAGAGTAGAAACTGATATAAGGGTCTAGTGACCCTTATATCAGCTTTTACAGATCAGCTATCACAGATGCGATCAGTTCTCCATGTGTGACATGTGAGAACTGTGCCTTTGTAGATATGTAGCCTAACCAGGCTTGAAATATTGCCAAATGAATACTTTATTGTTCATTCCCAATTCCATCGAGACCGACTTGGCCTTGTTCTCTAGATAACCACGAAACCGACAGTCACTCAAAATGTCAAAACCCAGTATTCTCTATTCTGATACTTGGCGAAGCATTGAGAGTAGTGCTCTTGAAGAGCAGTTTTATTAGTGGCGCACACTTGTGTCTATTGGGAGTTAAACTGAACGAGATTAAGTTCACCCTATTCTGAGACCATCCACAGGGAAGTGTCTATAGAAAACACAAGTACCTCTCTGAACTCGTCGACGTTTTCCTAAGAGAGCCTTGCACGGCCGGAATTTACCACATCCCCATTGCTGTTATAACAATGTATGTCGGAAATATTCCATTGATGTGCAGGTGTCTGGGATAGCACGCAGCCTTCAGGTATACCAGCGTTCACGTTTTGGGTCCGAGCAAACACCGTTGAGAACTACCTGTATAGCGCCGCCCAATGATATAGCTGGTGATCCACCTACATAAACTCTCGGTAACCCATAGTAAGGGGGCTTTGAAAGAAGCCCTTGATGCCACGATCGGAGGCTGTTGCCACATCCAGACTAACCGCTAGATCCTCTCCCTTGCTTTCAATAACCTCTGGCCAACGGTGTCTAAGATATAACAGAAGATCACCAGCCGATCGATCATTACGGAAGCCATAGTGCCGGTCGTCGATAAACTAGCGATCCTAGATGTATATAGGTAGGTAGATAGGAGATAATGTTCTCCATTATTTTGGAAAGAATAATTTGTAATTAATGTAATGGCGATAGGTCTGTAGTTGGCTGGGTTCGAGCTATGATCTTTTTTAGGGATAGGATGGACAAGGGCACACTTCTATAAAAGCGGGACTGAGGGACTGACAGCACGGGATGGTAGGCGGTGTGTCTCCTTGGTCGTTAAAAGTCAAGTTTGATGCAAAAAGAGTGCCCAAGAGTTCGGCTTTCTCTTTCTCTTTCCGGGATGTGTAGTCATCAGAATATCCTATAAAGTGAGAAGAACTTGAAGTCCCCGAGGATTACAACTTTAGCCGAGGGAATCAATAAAGCAAATATCCTCCTTTATGAAAACAGATACCCTGGCATGTGGTACATAATCATGTTCTAGTTTATACCCCAGGGTATATTAGATGCGCTTTGTCGCTAAGTTAAGATATCTGCGTCTCCGTCAAAAACGACAAGGCCGGCTGTGCCGTCTCTGGATGATAGTGGACGACGTTTAGGTTGAAATGAAGTCCGGAAGCAAAAGTCCACATTAAGAGTGTATCAGGGTGCCGCTGCGTTGACTCGTCGTTTGCCCTCAGTAAACACCAAACGCGATAGTTAGCCCGCTTTAGATACGACGAGCCCGAGCAAAATCCGAGAAACATTCCCCCATTTTGCTCGGGGAGGGGTTCTCCGGCTTCAAAGCCAGTACCTCCCTGAGGTATATATTTTAGATGCTCCGCTTTCACCGACGGAGTCGAGCCAGCCCAGTACAAGCTGCAGTCAGATACCTACAGCTAAACTCCACCTATTCAATCATTATAAAATGTTGATTTGTTAATCAGGAGTTTTAACACATTGGATACAAATAAAATAACAGAAATTCCAATATATTTCTGAAAATAATTGCCCAGCCAGTTGAAGATTTTATTGTAAAAATCCACTAAAAAAACCTCCAACTAAATAAAAATTTAATATTTTATTATCTTTATTAACTTATAACCTATAAATATACATCTCATTAAACAAAAATATATCTATTTTATTCACTGATAATATACACAAGAAATAAAAACATCAATTCAAATTCTTACACTGATATTAAGATAATTGATTAAAGAAATATTATATATAAAGTACGGTAAATATTATTTTCTTCAATAACTAAGGTCATTATGCTTTCTTGTACTCGATCCTTTCAACTTTAACCTCGTCTCCAAGCAGCTTGTACACATACGTGACAACCGTCGAGCTCTGGATATCCATTAACACAAATGATGGGGTCGCATTCCTGAAAAGTGAAACATTAGCTTATGTACTGCACCAATAACTGCTGATCAAATCTTTCCCAAAGTGGCTATAATGTAATGCAATGCAGGCTAGACTAATAGTTTCAATGAGGTTTTTAAAGTGAAAAAAATGGCAGGTGCTACAAAGTAAATATTTTCGAAATAAGTTTGGGAGACCCTGATTTAAACATTTTCAGATAGAAATATTCAAATCCTTCCATGTTAATACCTATTATTCAAACATGTAAGACTAGTAAAAAAAATAATAGTAAGATTGATTAACCTAAAAAGTGGACTATAAGCCCCCGTCGCTGATCCAGGGTTTATATAAAACTTGTTTTCATGCTCGTAAGCCTCAAAGCGATGTGTGTGTCCCGATATGAGGATGTCAACATCCAGCTGTCTCTGCACCAGAGCCAGGGACTCTTCATCACCCCATGGAACGACCTGGTGGCCGTGAATTAATCCAATACGGAACTGGCCAACTGTTATGACTTTTTGTTCAGGATATGTTGAGTTCTGTAAATAATTGTTTTGTTATTATAATATTGATAGTTGGAAATACATTTTTAAGATTCTGTAAGATAATAATATAAGTGTGTGAATTACATACAGGCTTTCAAATTTAACTTATGTAAAGGAACAGTAATTATCCTATCTTACTAACTGTATGCAGTTTCTTCACACAAACTATAAAAAAATATCCAAACTTGGAATATCAATCTATAAATTGCACAAAGAACAGTACAATATCAAAATTGAACTTATATCCTTTGGTTTAACAAATCACTAACCACCCAGCCAACATATTGCCACAAGTTTTGCGAGATAGTGATTACAATATTTAAGTCATTGTATTATATATTGAGCTAATAACCTAAAAGACAAACCTCATCAAAATCACCCCTAACAACGTGAACATCACTAGCAAGTGTCTTCAAATAGTCATAGGACTCCTTGGTGCAGAGGTTACCAGTACACAGAATATGTTGTATACGACCTGGTAGTAACAGTTTCTTAAACTTTGGCGGCAGACTACTGCAGCGATGCGGGATGTGCAAATCGCCCAATACTAACACCAACTGAAAGTTACAAAGTGACGGAACAATGTTCAATGTTTATTTATATTACACTTTTACAATAGCATTTTAATAAGGAACAACAAGATAATATTTTTCAACCACACTTGAATATTTAAGCAGTAGTATTTCAAGTTTTTTTAGTCATAGCCAGAAGACACTTACCATTATATCAAAATTCACTTTGAAGTTAGTTTTTCAATAAATAATGTTTAGAAATTATTAGAGAAAACTATAATATATTAAATAAATGTCTGTAGGTAGTATATTATTCTTAATTTTTTGAACTACACCCACAAAACAAGTATCAAATATAAAATATTAAAGTTTGACAATTGACAATTAAAAACAGAAGTACAGAACTGATAAAATATTTGACTTTGACAACTAACATCTTTAACTAGACTTTACTGACAAGTAAAAAACACTATGAAAGGACCTATACACACTAAACTAAAAAAAAACATTAAAGTCGTATTTCTCGTTCTTGGAATTACGATTTATGGGGAAATATAGGATTTTCGTTTTATTTGCAAAGTTGTACAATGTTATCACAATAAGAAGCCTTTATATTCCAATTGCATTCGAATCCAATACATAAATGTATTGGATTCGAATGCAATTGGAATATACGTTAGCAAAAACTGTTAAATATGTATAATAACAATTAGAGAAAGAACCAAGATTCTAAAATTAATTTTATTGATTTATAATTTATAAAATGGATACAATACGAAGCAAAAAATATATATTTCAAAAACAACTTCCTATTCTATGAAAATGGTTTCGGATGGTGTTTGAATATTAAAGATTTAGAAATATATCTTTAATAAGTAAGCAACTTATGTTATTAATCTTTTATATTTACTTTTATGGACTAATAATATGTTTTATGATATATTATGATCTCACACCCACCAACACAATGAAAGGTTTTAAATAATAAAAACCACCATTTATAATAAATAAAAACATAAATCATAATAATTGTTTTTAATTCAGTCTGTTTAGATTATATCGTTTTTATAGAATATAAGTAGCGAATATAAAATTGACGTTGCGAATTGCAATTCATATTTGCTACTTCAACAATATTGCACTAGTCTTAAAAAAACATAAATAAATATTTTAAAAATTATAAACTGTAAAATTTGTTATAATATTTGATTTTAATTAAGAATGTTAATTCTTTAATAGATCTTGAAACACTAAATTAAGCACGTCACTTTTCTCTATTATCTCTGCTCGCATCAGAATTGAAGTCTAAAGAATTTCATGGTGTTGTGGGTGACACATATACGTAGAAAAATTTTAGAGTAAGACACCGCATTGGCACCAACTGTTAGGAAATGGAATCAATGGAATATGAGCTCGCTAGAAATCTCACTCTGTTGTTTTTCGTGGAGCGCCTGCTCGATAAAGGCGAGCCGAGAACGTTGCACGATCTTTCCTGTCAGTTTGGTGCCAAGGGGTTCACCAAGGAGATGCGTCAGATCGCTGGCGGGTCGCAATCGGGCCTTAAGAAGTTCCTAGGCCAATATCCCGCGTTGTTCAACATAGACGGGGACTATGTCGATATCAACACGTTTCAACGCCACCCGAGCGGCGCTGGCGCCTCCTCAAACAATGACTACATCGAAGAAGCCAAGGAATATTTCGCTGGCAAAATGATTCAGTATGGTGAAGGAACCGAGGTGCCCATAAAAAGTCTCCTGGGTCATAGGAGTCAGGCTTCCCCACAAGTGCGTCATATTTCTGGACAGCGCATTAAAGAGTTCAAGGAGTTTCTCATGAAACACCCGGACACCTTTCAGATAATTGAAGATAATGTTGTTCTAGTCAGTGAGAATCACAGACGTGATCATTCACACGGTAACTCTGAGCAATTTCATAATTTGCCAGTTCCCAATATCAACACAGACACAGCTCAGCAGCTCTTAGATTATGTGGCTCAGTGTATTGAAGCAAAAGGTCCCGTAATGGTTGATCAACTATTTCATTTAATAGTGTCACGTTTTCCACAAGAATACTGGTATCAGATGTTCAAAACACCAGCAGACTTGAGTGCATTCTTAAAAATATTTTCAGATAGCTTCCATGTTCAATCAAATCTTGTGACACTTATTAGTAAACCAAAAATACCTGTTATGTACCTAAATGCAAAATCTAAAGTCAAGACTGATCCACCAAAGCCAGTGGTTGAAGAGACACCCGCATCTCCGATTCCTCCCATATCTGTGAGTCCAACCCCTTCCTTAGATGGCATGAAGAGCCCTACAAACAGAATACTCAGTCCAATAGAATCTCCTAGAACCCAGCAAGCCAATATAGCAAATCAGACTTTAAAACAAAGAATTAACTCAATTGTCATAAAAAACTTAGCAGAAAATATGGTGAGAGACAGAGTAAACAATCATTTGAACCGTGCCGCCGAAGAAACTAATGGCATGGTCAGTTTAAGGAATAATACAATGGGAGAAGCTTGGAGACAGAAAGTTTTACAAAGTGCTACCGTTATAGCCAGTGTGCGAGAATGTGCTACATTGGTAGACAGCATTATCAACACTAAACGAACCACAAAGAATATTGTATCGTTTGACTGTGAAGGCATAAACCTGGGATTAAAAGGTGTACTAACTCTTTGTCAGATAGCCACAATGAATGGTGAAGTATACTTACTTGATATCTTGGCTTGTCCGGGAATGGTCATTGAAGGTAAAATTAAGGATCTATTAGAGAGTGAGTGTGTTATTAAAGTTATTCATGACTGTCGAAATGACTCAGTGAATTTATACAATCAGTTTGAAATCACTTTAAAGAGTGTATTCGACACGCAGGCGGCTCATGCCGTTCTACAATTACAACAACAAGGAGTTCCTGTTTATAAAGTGAAAAATCTCAGCCTTAATGCTCTTTGTGAATTATATAACGCTCCCATGAATCCAATGAAGGAGCAGTTAAAAAATGTTTATCGTAGAGATCAGCGTTACTGGGCCAGGAGACCGCTGACAAAAGATATGATTATCTATGCAGCCTCTGACGTACTGTCTCTCGTAAATCCATCTATATACGCCTTTATGTCTACTAACATTAAACACGAGAACCAACAGCTGTTTGAGGAGTTATCAAATGAACAAGTGTTTATGCACATACAACCCACAGAAGTAAAATTACGGAAGAGACAGAGAAAGATAAACACGGAAGTTGGTGAATTAAAACTTAAGTTGGCAGAATCGACTAAAAATATTGTTTTAAGTAATAGGGAAATCAGATTACTTCGATATTTAGAACTCACCGAAGAAGAAAAAGAAAAGCTAAAAGGATGTCACAAAATATCCAAGAAATTGGAGAAATTGGAAGCCATGGGCCAGGATAAGGATAGCGATTCCGATGACGACGAGAAGGAGAACGAAATGGCCAGCTTGGAATCCAACCCTTCCGATTCCATATCCTCGCCGCACTCAACGCAGCCTCCAAGCCTTACGGAGTCCATGCAAATGATGGATGAAATTTTGTCAGACACCAATATGGACAAGGTTGAAAAAATCAATCGTCTCGAAGCGATTCTTTCAGCCGTGGCGCCGCTGAGCGGGGAGCTCGAAGATAAGTTCTCGCGAACCATGGAGCAGACTCTGCCTCTGCTCAAAAACAAGGATTGGTCAAATTTAAGTCAAATTTTGAATATTGGGGATACGGATAGAAAGAACTGCTGTTGTAAATGCCATAATACAAACTTCGAGGACGCCAAATGCAACGATCTCAACGACACTAAGAAGACAGAGATCGCGTCGCAGACTCTCAGCACTGGGGACATCGTCATCACCAGGATCCACTTCCGGGAGGAGGACAAACTCAACGAGAGGACCCTGGACGCCTCCCCGTTCAGTAAGAGGGTAGGTATAAACGAGGTATCTTGATGGCGCTCACGTCCTATCTCTTCCAAGTTTCTGAGTGCCACAATTTATTTTCGAAACTACTCCTGTATGTGATCAATTAATTTTTTACGTAGTTTTTAAGTTTCAAACGTGTTAGAAACGTCAATTTTAAAGTAGGTTTATAGTCCACTTTACCGGGTGTCCGATAGCGGTGCGAGATGGAATTAATTATCCTGAGTCTATAACGCCTACGTCGTTTGCTCATTTGAGCGGAGAGGAGACTCGGACGGAACGCAACTAGCATAATACGACCATTTAATCGCAACTGTTGTTTATATATTTATTTATCTGGCTATTGCCAAATCCGAAAACGTATGTGATAGATTTGTGGCCTTAGTTTTTCTCGATCTATTTTGAATTGTATAAGATAATCGGGAGGCTGATCTTGAATCGTGAATGATCGAAGTCTTGTCCGATAACATATTTATCATTTTCGTAGCTGTACTAACGAGATGGCAATAAAAGATATACAATGTTTTATTGTTCAAATATGAAACATATTATTTAGATTTATTATAGCGTTTATTATAACTTAGGTTAAAGATGAAATATACTGAGGTGGTGCTTGGAATAACTTATTGTAGGTATATTAAAATAACACTAACTGTTCAATATGGTAGTGTATTGAATTTTTTAAACTAATTTTTGTGCCTTCGAGTCATATCCAACGGATAGCTTTTATACGTATAAAAGTTTAGATTGAAATTATTTATCAAAATAGTTTTGAACTTGAACTTGATTGAAGTTTCTAATGTTGAATTATTTGGAATAGTTTATTTTTGTGTTATACATACATACATTGCGACCAAGCGATGTTATATTATAGGCTTCGCTAGCTTAATTTATTAGCTCGGATAGCTTTTATGTATTACTCATCAGTATTGCATCCATCCAAATTTTATTTTTCTTTTTTTTTGTGTACATACAGACCCTTTAGATAATGTCAAATTACGTCAACAAGTTTAGTATATTTTTTTTTATTGTATTGTGCCTTATTATAGCACAATTTTGGTAATGATTTTGCATGAATAACGTCTGTGCAAAACCATATATCAGTGCCACTTGTGTTGTCTGTAAGAAGCATTTGTAGTCAACATAAGCATCGTCTGTTACTATTTATCTAAAGTTTTGTTAGATTTGCGAAAAATAAAGCAAAATCTGTAACACTAATGTAGCAAATTGTAGTTTTATTAATTTGCACATTGTTTATTATGAATAAAAAGTTTTAAAATATTTTGTTGTTTGATTTCTGGAACGATCTTCGTTTGTTAGCTGTTATACAATATATATTATTAAATACCCTCACATTCACAGTCACTTTTAGTTATACTATTAGATTATAATAATCAAAAATGTTGTCGAAATTTTTCAGTTTAGATTTATAAGTATTTTACTTGTTAAAAAATACTCTTCTGAACTCAAAGATTATGTAAATAATCGATTAATAGTATTTAAATTGACCATAATTGTCTTAGATCATTATATACGATGTAAATATTGTTAAGCATATTTGCGGAGTGCGAGCAAGGAGTGCGTGGGTTCCAGAGGAAAACTGTTTATATCAACAAATGTATGTTAAATGATTATAACTAGTAGTTTATAACGCAGTGATGCTAACAAATCCTGAAATCGATAATAAGTTAATGAGAATTAAACGTGTCATAATAAATATATTGTATTAAGGGTTTCCTAATACCTTTCTGGCTTCAATCCGATTATAACATTATATAGGTAAGATAATTGCAACGTGATCTGAATTAAGGTTAACAATATGAGGGTAGCTTAAAAAATATTAAGATCTTTTTACACCCAAAATATAGTTAAGCTATTTATAAATGTTTAAATTAAGCTGTCTGAGCTGTTGGAGTCATTGTGAAAGTATTTGAACTATGTTATTTACTAAGTTATTAGTATGCGGCTTGCGTAATACAAAAGAAATTTCAATGTATTATATTACTGTCTGTCTGCTCATTAGCAGTGCTTCAATTATAGATCTTTATACGTTTACGTATATTACTTAATGATATTTGTAATTGAAAGGTCATTTGATAGAAATAAAGTATCTTTTATAGCAAGATTTATTAAAATATCAATCGAATTTTTCAACAATATAACGAAAATAACTCGATTAATTAAAAATTGCTTCATTTAGGGAAGTTACAAATATCTTTGCTGATGTATTTATAAGTAATATTGTGTATTGTAATATCTATTGTATTGTATATTGTAAATGTGTATTCTATAGTGTGATGTGTGTTATATTCTGTATTGTATTTCAATACAATACGTATTGAATATTGTAAATAATCGTAACTAATAATCGGCGGAAGTAAATAAATATTACTCATCGACATACATATATACACTTTTATATATAAGTTAAAGCTGTAATTGGCTTATTTATTTTTGCTTTAATTAACTTTCAGAACTGGATTATTAAGTGCAAAATCAATTGGTTACAATGTGAAGGTCAGATACGATCTTAAAATAAAGGTTCTTAATCTGGTAGTAAATAAATAAAAATTCATTACTTTGTACAGTAATGTTTTTTATCTTTGTGTGTTTGTATAACAAATTTGATGATGTTTGATATAGCTATATCTAAGATACTTTTCACTCTGGTATTTTAAAACAATTACTCGACGCAAAAACTGATTTGGGCTATAACTATAATAGAAACAAGCTATTAGTTAATAAATAAAATACAGTAAGTTTTCCTATATGTAGGGAATCACTTTAAAGCGGGGGAAAATTGGCAATGTGTAATTTGGTGTAAAACATCCTGTCAAAATTTATGACATTAGTAGTTTCGTGTTAAAAGTTTAAGTTTAACTTTTCACTTAAAAATAAAAAAAAAATATTAATGAGATTTATGACTGTGGCAATATACTAATATTAACAAAGAACTATATATTTTACTAGCTGGTAAGAATTTACCGGAAGTAATGTTATTTATTATTACATAATAATTAAAAAACGTTAACTGCTTTAATTGCAATTATTACCTTTACCACATCTCCATATGTGTAAATAAGATGATATTCAACCGGCAGTATACCGACAAAAAACATAAATAGCTGCTCAGTCATACATACGTTATTTTTATTTATACATAATAAAATAACACGTACGTAACATTTACTTTAAATAAATACTTGAAGAATATTATGCGGCTCCAGTTTTATGTCTGAATTGGTAATTAAAAAATAAACGAATGATTTTTACAACTGTCTAAAAATTTACATCTCTTATAGATTCAAATTTTGAATTCTGTTTAATATATTATTTCTATTTTTAACTCCTAAACAGCATACCAACTTTGTCGTCCAAGGGTTTTTTTTTATTAACAGTTTCTCAGGTGCATGTTGAACTATCCTTTTTTTTATAAAGTATTAAAAGCTTATTTAAAGGGTTTTTGTAATACTAATGTTAATTATTTTTATTGCATAGGAGAATGTTGCTTAGGTTTAGTCCCAAAAATAGTAGCATTTTATCCTCGTTTGCTTCATTACCAAAGTCTATTATTTGTTTTTTTTTTAATATGCTAAAGCAAATAATATCATGTCAAAAAATAAAATGAAACTCCAATTGCACAAGCTTATTATGGAAGCTTAAGTTTGTAAGATGGCATTACATGCATCATATTGATGAGTGACAGTATATGTAATAGTTTACTTCTATTCCACGAGATGACACTATACTACATATAGTATTAAATAAATAAATAGGACGTTACAGAAAACGAAATGTTTAATTATGGTAATTTTCGGGCAAGATCTAAATAACACTTTAAATATATTAATTATATAAAATAAGCCTACATCTATGTAATATTGTTTAGTAATTCTTTAACGTCAGATTATTAATGTTATCTGTGTCGAACTGTTCTGTTATAATATTGTAATCCTCATAGGATTTTCTTTCTTTTATTATCTGTCAAGATTACATTTAGGTCTAAAATGGTATGGCAAATTAAATTTCGCCCTACAGTCTAGTTGTCAGTGTCACAAATTTGAATTAAACGTACAAAAGATAATGAAAGTTGTAAACAAATCGTAATATATATTTTAAAATATTTTAAATAAAGTTAAAATATGGAAGACTTCGATATTTTTACAGATGAAATTGACTTTGCTACGCCTGTTCATAAGAATATACTTAATAAATATGTAAACGATATTCCGAGCACTCCGAGCGGTCCGAATTATGAAAGTAGGTATCGCAAACTGAAATTCTTTTTAAAAAGTTAACAACATTATTTAAAATGAGTAATACAATTACAGGCGGTAGGAAGTTATTAGGACAGGAGTGTTTAGCTGAGGGTCTGGAAACGGAATGTGCATTTAATTTCAGTGAATCAGCCTCTGCCACATTACGGACTCTCGCTGTGTACAGAGATGAACAGTTGAAAATTGCTGGTATGTTTTTTGTAGTTAAGCGAAAAGTGTTTAAACAATAACGATTAACTATTTATTGTGTAGCTGTATCTAACCTAAATTGACGATTATTTCAATATATATAATAAATATCATGTCAATAAGATGTGAGAAAAATAATTTGAAAACAAGAGAAATTTATGAAATATATACTTGAATTTTTTTTTTAAATTATATTTTCAGGTAATAAGTTAAGTAAAATAACAGATTATATTAAACCAATTAATAATCTTATTGAAAGAAATCCTATGTGAGTATTAAATTACAAGTTATTTAATAAAATATCAATCTTATAATTAATGTATTGTATTTCACCCTCTATGAAAATATATCAATAAAATATTTAATTTAATGTTTAATAATTATATAGTATGGTAAAGTTCTTAGTAGTCTACTTATCTTATAGAATAAGTATATGTAAAGTTAGTATAGATATATATATATATATTCACAAACTACTGCAACTTTAAAGAAATACCCTTGTAACTGTAAGTTGCCTGTAGTAACTCACTAAATGATAAGACCTTTATACCAGTTATATATATAGCAAAAAAACTATTCATATCTTATACATATATTGTGTGCAATAAAAGTGTTATAAAATAAAAATTTTAGTAATTACAATTAAAATAGTTTTTTATGTCAATTAAACAAATATGTCATATGATAAAATTTAGTTTAAATGACTCATTAAACTTTGAATATATATCACCTAAAAGTAATTTTTATTATTCCAGATCTAAAGAGGATGAGAGTTTGCTTGATATCCTTCCGACTGATGTGGAAGAAGTGACGAAAGTTCTGAATAAATATATTATTGATGATGAACTACCTTTCTATAAAAAGTATATGAGGTTCAGTTCTGAAAATAATGTTGACAACTTTATGAGGATACTCAAAGAATTACCAAAAGGTAATGTATTAAAATATATCTCCTGTGTTTTGTCCGTCTATTGTTAAAATTAGAAATAAGTAAATATATTGTCTAAATTTATATTATTTAGTTAATGATATTGTTTCAATGGATTGCTAGTCAATCTACCAATATACTTCATCTGGTATTACAATATATATATATATAGTTTAATACTACTTGGCCCTAATTAAATAGTATTAAAATATTCGGCTATAACCGAGATTGTTGTGTCTGAACCCTTGTAGCCTTATTTTAAATTGGAGTGTTTTACAAGACTTATTTCGATAAATATGCCATCAAAGTCCTGACACTCCCATTCATAAAAAAGTGATTAATAGTGATTTTAAGTAGGAAAAATATAAATTGATGAAATGTTAATAGCTTAGCCGATCTTATCAAAATGATATGTGAAAATGTTACGTTATAAAATCAATAATATTTCAGAGTGGACAATAATCCAGCTGACAGCTCCATACAACCCCAACGAGAACCTCAAACCATTCAATGACTACCGCACTGAGATCACATCACTGTATATCACTCTACTCACCAACAAACACTTTGATACTCCTGTAACCATTGAGGTGCCGGCTAACACCACTAAAGGTAAAATTATTATTATATTTTACTATAGAAAAAATACATAAAACAATTAATTTTGTATTGAATGTAATGCCGATGACCACTTATATGTTTATTTAATAATTATATATCTATTATATGTCATTAATTAAATGATTTCTATTAATATGAAAGTAATGTGAGTGTATGTTTATTTTATAGAAGGCGAGAAACCTCTATTTGAGGAGTTGTACTCGCTGCTGGACGAGAACTACAGGACTATAGACAACGCACAGTTTCTCAACAACAAGAGATTGGTTCAGAACTACTGGAGCAAGAGAGAGGATATTGACCTCCGAATGAAGGTACATATATACATACATTATTAACTGTTCCCCGGCATGTGATAGTTGTTGCTATCGAGTATTGTGATGTGTGATGTACAATATTATTATTGTTATGTATTATGATGATTACAGAGTGTGATAAGCGTGATGTCCAAGGAGTGGCTGGGGGGCTGGTCATGTCTGCTAACAGGCCAGCTCCGGGATCCTCACTTGGTGGAGAGGATTGTCAAGGTTGTTGATACTACCATATCTGATTGGGGGTGAGAAATAACTTATCTTATTGTTTGATACACGTGAATTAGAAGTTCAAAGAAGATAGATTTTATTTTGATATCATAAATAATATTTTTTTTTCTTATTGTCTTCTCTTCTATAAAAATATAATTATAGCAAAATAAATTATTAATTAAACATTACAATCTAAAAAGTACAGTTCATATGTGTGAGTGTGTATGTGTTTATGTGTGTGTGTGTGTGTGTGTAATCAAATAATTATTTAGATTATACACAAAAAATATATATCTTCATGGATATTTGTTATAATAAATTACATTTGAGTTTAAATATTAAAAGTTTTTAGTTATTTCATGTTTCAAACATATTTTTAATTCATTTTGTTTTTTTTAATATTTCAGCTTCATAAGACTGACGCCAAAACAGAGAAAACTTTTGTACAACCTCATAGAGAGTAGCTCAGTGTTGCCATCACAACAAATAAAATCTTGTATAAGAAAAATATTAACCGAGCATGGCAACATTGAGGATGTAAAAAAAGTTTACAAATCAGTTTGTGATAATTGTACAGACTTTAAATATATGAATGACTTGTGTTTGAAATGTTTGTCAAAATGTTTTGAATCGATACATAATTTCACACTCGTCGACGGTATTAAGGCGTTTTCGCAACTGGCAACACAGATTAAAGATGGCGACGAGTGGCAAGGTCTGAAAAGGGCAAAACGGCATCCCGTTGTACTAATAGTTGATGAGGTAATACAAAATAAATTGTTTTTTTAAGGTAAACATATTTTATATGAACTTATATTTCCAGATGTTGGACACGTTCCCCTGGGAGTCGCTTCCTATTTTACACCAAAATCCGGTCACTCGTATCGAAAATATACATTTTTTATACGCATTATACAAAATACATGAAAATAATATTATAGATGGGTATTACACTGTCAGGACTGATGTTGGAAGATATATCATAAATCCAGGTAAAGAATACTTTACACTTATTCCAGAACTAGGGAGTGTCAGGACGTAAGCCCTTTCGTAACACTCTACAACTTAAAATAAGGCTTCGAGGGTGATAAGAACCACACAACAAACTCTTTATTGTGACATAATGTAATACTTACATACTTCAATGTAGGTTGTTAATTTAATTTTTTCACCAAATTCGATAATTTCACAACCACTTTATTTGCACAAAACACACATACAGTTTGGGAAAAGTTTAAATGGAATGAACTGACGATCCATCAATAAAACTTTTTATAGTCAAAGCATCCTCAAAGGTACTTGTGATAAAGAATATTGATAATATATAATTGAAATCATTCTGATTATAAATCATAATCAATAGAATAAACAAGCACAAAATACGGGATATCCCCGCGAATCAAAGTGTTGCCAGTCGCAATAAAATATGAAAAAGTCACAGATTAATGAAAGAACATCTTTTTATCGGTTTTTTGTAGTTTGTATTATTTATTATGAAATTAAAATTAAATCTCCAATAATTTACTAAACGTAAATTCTATAATAAAAATCGATATTTGTTCCAGAAAAGAATTTAGAGCGAATGGAGCACAGGATGAGTTCGTTCGTCAAGTACTGGTGCGAGTCCTGGAGCGGTTCCATCGGAGAGCTGCCTTCAGCCGACGACTACTTGTCGTATTTGGCTGAATCAGATATATTCCTGTAAATATTAACACAACATTTTGACACACAAATATAATTTACACACACGTATAAAAAATCCATTCACGAAGTAGAATCAATGTACGCAATTTTTATGAAAACAGGTAAAATATAAATCATCCAAATGAAATGTCAGAATAATTTAACATAAAGTTAATTCCAAATTCACTGTTTTTTTTTCACTACGATAAGTTTAAAAAAGTTTAGGTTAATTCACACTTAACTCAGCTTAACTCACTCTTAACTCAGCTTATTTCACTCTTAACTCAGCTTAACTCACTCTTAACTCACACTTAACACTTGTATTGATATTATAATATCAATTCAAGTGAGTCAACTCAAGTTACACACATTTCGATCAACTAAAACATTTTGAATGTTATAATAAGACTTAATTAATAATATATTTTAGATTTAAAACTAATCAAAGGAACCTCTGAGATATCTTGTGGAACTTTATTATATATGCTTAGACTCTAGTTCGTGAAGGATTTGTTAATTCTTTGAGGACGAAATTAAATTAATTAAGACTTTATTTATCTATCTATTTATTGTATTTATCTCGTCTCTTTGTCTGTCTGTTAAATGTTGCCCGTGTTGTCAGCTACTGTGGTCACGGAGACGGGCTCCACCTGGCGACCTCCTCACATATTGAGTCGGCTGGCTCGCACTGCGTGGCCGTGCTGTCGGGCTGTGGCTCGCTCAGACTCACCCGCGGGTCACGTAGGGGTCCGTCGGGGGCGGCGCACCACCACCTGCACGTGGCCGGATGGTAAGCAACCGACTGATTCCCCAATTATAATATTATATATATATATATGTATAGTGGTGGGTGTCTCTCAGTCCCATAGTGGTGGGGATGCTGTGGGAGGTGACTGACCTTGAGGTGGACAAGGTGGTGACGACGATGCTGTCGCTGCTGGTGCCGTCCAAGGCACCCTGCGACTGGAAGAACGTGGGCAAGGCCAAGTGGAGCCAAGGCGTCCTTGGTATGTCAGATATAACACTATTAGAAAGTATTTATGTGTTTATTTATTATTGTTAGATATATTATTAGTTATATATAGACTTCATTTTGAAATAGGCAGCGTCTTTGAACGAATCTTTTAAATAACTTTGTTTTTTATATATGTTCTGTGTGTACATTACAGAAGTCCCGTCGGAGGCCCGGGCTTCGTCCTCGGGGTGCTCGGTGCTGGGTGCCGTGAGCCGCGCCAGGGGTGCCTCCAACTTCATCATGATATCCAGCAGCTTAGTTGTGAGAGGATTACCAGGGAGAGTGCTTTCTATGAGTCACGAAGAGGGGGGGGGGGAACTAAAGTGTAAGGCTTAGGGTTATTAGTAATAGCATTGTGTAGGTAATTTAAATTTAATTTAGTTACCATAAAATGTAAATAAAACACGTATTTTTTAATATTTCTTTTATTTAATACCCTTTAATAACTATTACATTTGGATAATATTGTTTTTGTTGTGACGATGCATTCAAGTTACTTACTTACTTTAAATATATTGATATTTATGATAGTGATGTACATCATATAAATGCAGGAACTCTAACAAGCTTACTTTAGCTGTTACTCGACTCAAAATAGCGAGTAATTCTTATGGCTCAATGTATAGACTTTTTTAAAAAGCTACAGTGAATATATTGTTTGTGTTGACGGATACTACAGTATTTCCAAACATCTATAACATGATACACCCTGGGTATGATACAGCCTCAGACAGAGACAAATAACTTCCCGAGCTGGTGGTAATATTATTATTTATAAAAGTGGCTTTGAATAAAGATTTAGATATTACAAATACTGTGATGACGACGTGTAATTTGAACATTAATTCAGATCGTAATTCCTAATATAGATTTTTTTATACTTGAACGTGGGTTAACGACTCTGGTGACCTTATAATAATATTAATGTATTCTTGAGGTCTTTTTTGGTTTCGTTGTAATTTTCCCGACCAGAAGAGCTTTAGCTGGTTCATTGTCACGTGTGCGTGCGTGTATATACGTGTACGTGCGTGTGTGCGTGTTTGTACGTACGTTTGCGCGTGTGTGTGCGTGTTTATATGTACGTTTGCGCGTGTGTAAATGTACGAGTGTACGTGTGTGCATGTACGTGTGTACGTGAGTGCATGTACGTGTGTGCGTGTGTGTATGTACCTGTGCGTAGTGTGCGTGCGTGTGTCTACGAGTGAGCCAGTACGGCAGTGTGCGTGGCGGTCCGTCGTCGCCTGCGGGAGGCGGGGGGAGTCCGCTCCTTGCTCTCCGCTGAACGTACACTCTGACATACAAACATTACATGTGATATAAAATATATTCCAAACACAACTCAGATGTATCGACATAGGTAAATTAATCTTAATTAGTATTCTCTTTTGTATTAAAAATATATGAAATTATAAAACACAATATGAAACAAACGATCGTCACTTACGATTATTATATAATAAATATAAATAATATAATACCTCGTCCATTTTAATAAGTTCGACCATCTCTATCACTTTCTTCTCCAAGCTCTTGATGTACAGACGCACGTTGGTGGCGTTGATGTCCATACACTTACCCAGTAACTTCAACAGCGGCAGCGAATCACATTCAGACGACCTTTAACATGTAATACATGATTAAACTTCATGTCTTTAACAACTCATGTTTAAGTTATAACAAATTTCCCTTTATATATATATGTGCTATGGCAAATTGAAATATGGTATAATTATCATTAAGGAAAGAAAAATTATTAAGTATGTAACCTAAACGTGTAAGTATATATATATATATATATATATCTGTCTGTCTCACACGGCCAGTGTCCGCACTTGCAGCAGCAGCTCGCTGAGTGTGAGCGCTGATCGCTGAGTGTCCTCTCTCAGCGCGTGTGCTCGGTCGTTCAGATTGGATAACACGCTTCGAAGGCAAGCCGCGCTCTCTTGCTGCTTGAACAGCTTAGCCTGGTGCTTTGCGTGCTCCTCCTCTATCATAGAAGTTTTTCAAAAATATTACACCTTAGTATAGCTATAAATTGACGGTAAAAAAAACTTATAACGTCGTAAAAAGAACAGAACTAAATAAACTTTAAAAAAAACCAACAGTAATTAGTGTATGTCGGTATTATAATTTATTAAATGATTATTCACTAAATCGAAAAGGTTTTATTCCAGTTTCTGCCTCGTTATGTTCTCTAAACAATTATTTAGCTGTTCTAAAATATCATAAATAAAAAAAATATTGTTTTGTTCGATAATAATTGTTCTGTTAGCGTTTAGAATTTCCTCATCTGTCATGTGCTGTTCTGGCATCACCAGCTCTTCTATAAAGCTTTCTCATCAGCTCTTCTACAAAGTTTTCTCACCAGCTCTTCTACAAAGTTTTCTTGTTGAACTGTTCAACGTTAAAGGCATGAATTAGATTTAAAGCATTCTGAAGCTATCTGTAATGCTCCCTGAAAGTGTATCGCCCACGATCCCAATCCTACATTTGTGGAGCGGAGATCTGTTATCAAAAAAGCTAAATGTGTTATAGTCAACGATCAATTCACTCTCATTTCAATATGGCATACTGAAAAAACAAATAATAATATAGATTATCCTTAAATAATCAGTTTTCGGTCATTAATTCATTTCGGTCATATGAATAATATGACGTCATTTTTGTGCTAGGATCAGTTAGATATATAGATCATTTTGACTTTAATTTAACGTTGTATTAGTTTTCGTGTTCTTAGCAAGCCATTTGTTCGCCGTAGTAGTGCAGAAAAAATAACGAGTCCGCCATTTTGGAAGAACCCCCATTTTGTATTAGAATGACGTGACAGATTTAAAATTCAGACCCTACGGGTAGAAAAATATTGTATAATTTTAAATTAAGACAAATCCCAATCAATATTCAATGATTTAGTTTATCATTCATCATTATTTTCGTTTATGTATAATATTAATTCTGAAAGTTTTATTTTGTGCTTAATTATAGAAATAATTATTAAATAATAATTATTATTAAATTTATATTTGTAAACTGAAAAACTACTGAACTATAGTTTGAGTTAAGGTGTGTTTATAAAATGGCGTCCATACCGATGCTAGATTTCAGCATTTTAACATTATCGCTGAGGTGCTTCAGCTCGGTGTTGACTTCGTTGATGTAGTTGAAGAGCGCGTAGTTCTCTTCTTCACGTCGAGTGAACTCCTGGATCAGTTTGTCCACATCGTCCTCAGCCGTGTACTCCTAGAAATATATATGCAAATAACGAACAAACAAACAGAAGAATATAACAATTAAGGGATAATATTATTTAAGAAACCAAACTAAGAAAAAATTACATGTTTTCTGTATTTAATTTATATACACGAATAAGACATTAAAAATGGCGTTCGGATTTGGTAGTGGGGAAGAAAGTTCAAATCTCACCTTGATAGCATCTAGTATATTAACATAGTGGTTGTAGGTCCGTGTCTCGAGCTCCTGGCGCTCCGCCCTTCGCGCCTCCTCCCGTGCGTCTGCGGCCGTGAGCCTCACGGTGCCCTTCGTGCGGAGGAACTCTTCCAGCTTCAAGCTGTGGTCCAACTGACGTTGTAATTCTCTGACCTCCTAACGTGGATAAAAGGAGCAAATATACAGCCGTCCCTCTCTAACTCAAAATGATCTCTTCTTTCTTCTTCTTTTATAATATTTTAGATTAAAAAAATCGCGTTAATTTAGTTTTGTCACAAACATGCACTGGTACTTTGTTTTTTATATATTTCGGTTTGTTTTCTGTCTTTTTGGTTAGTCATACAAACTGCTGACGGATGGTATGTTAATTCTTAGATCTAAATATATTTTATAGTTATGTGGGGTTGCTTATTTAAAGCCTTCGCAACGAAGGTATTATTTTTTATTACAGATTTTTTTTGTAACGACTTAATTATATCGTGGTATGTTCTGAAGTGGAAATATAAGCTCAGAAGAAATTAAAAAAACTATGATGTTTTTAGTTTAAATGATACTGCCAGATAAGTATGGAAGAAGTCGAGATGGTGTCGACCTCGATAAATTTGGATAAATGTAGGATGATGAACTTAAACCAATACTTCCTAACCAGACAGTGCTTCCGATAGTCCAAGGCAGCCTTTTCCTTCAGCGCGTCCAGCTTGCTGCACCACTCTTCCCGCTGCTCGTACGTGGCGATGGCAGCTTCCACCAGTTCCAAAATCTGAGCCTTACCTTCCATCAGCCGCCGGATCTGGCCTCGCCACATCGTGTTGAAAAACTGTCTGCAGATCGATATTTTGGTAACGTATTGATTTGAAAATTGTATTATTTATTATAGTTAGTATGTCTGTCACCGGTCTCGCAAGAGGCGATCTATTTCAAGGCGCATGGTAAAGTTTTCACTGTTAACTGAGTTGAACTTCATCATGGCGGTGTTCAGGCGATTCTCCAACTGACTGCTGATGTTTTGATTTGTCAGTGTGTTCGTGTAGTCCTAGGTAGAATTACATATATTACATACCAAATATTCATCGTATTATATTAAGAGAGAAATTTAAAAAATAGTAAAAAAAAAATTTGCTAAGTCGTATGTATATAACGGAAATTTTGAACGTGATTTTGACGTTCAAGATGGCGGATTAATCTAAATCTTAGCATATCAAGGACAGGTTACAATGCAATAATATGTAAATAATCCAAAATAAATTATAAATTTAAATTGATAATAGTGTAAGTAAAACAAAAATTTATTGCAATTTAAAAAAGCGTGGTGCTTTTTAGTTATATATTGACTGCATGCAATTTTTTTTTTAATTTGAAATACCTTTTCAAACCCAATTCCCTTCGACCTGAGCCCTTTGATCTCTTTTTGGACTTGTTTCAATAAAAAGTTGAGTTCTTTAATATTAATGCGATGTTCTTTCACATCTGAAGAACACTTCTCGTGCTCCTTCAAAAGGGTTATCAACTTCTCCCTAACTCTCGCATTTTCTAGAAGATTCGAAGTGCTTTTTGTCAACTGAAAATAAAAATATTCTAAAAGTTTCAATCTTATATCAGTTAATTGAAACATTCAGGGTTGCATTATCGCCCAGCGCCATCTTGGAAAAGGGGGCGCAGAGAATTTTCGCGCTGTATCTCATAAATTACCAACCCTACAGAAAATATTATGAAACTTTATTTGTAGCAAATTAAATCGTCTACAACTTTATGCCTCATATTTTTATCGTGAATTGAAAAATATATAAGTTATAAACAAAAATAACTGAACATTTTTGAACTAATTTTCTTTTTTATAGTCATTTTACAATAATGTCACATCAGAACAATATAGAGAGTTTTCAACTAATAATTTCCATTTTTAATTTGTAGAACCCAGATAAATTAATCATTCTCTTTTTTACCTTTTTATTAATTTATGCTCACTCTCGAAGACCTAAAAAACATTTCAATAGACTATTAAAATTAAGTGTTAATTTGAAAGTGTGTATAAATATAACAATCTTGAATAATTAATCACATAATATAGATATAAGTTAAGTCTAGACATAATACAATAGAAAGTTGTAATACGCATCAAATAGGCGCTCATTATCCATGCGTCACAGGCCGCCATTTGTAAATGCAGATGTCATTGAAAGCGTACAAATTGATCGCCATTTTCTATCCGATCAGATACGATGAGGTTTCCTTCCTTAATACTACATTGTTAACGTGTTTGCTGAGTCAACTATTCATTATTAATTAATTATTAATTCTGTTCTTATTTATTATTAGTTAATTATTAATTATTAGTTTTGAACGATGTGTTAAATTGTAGTGTTGAACGTAATCACGTAAGATAGAAAACTGATCGCGATATGAGGTACTGTTGAATCGAGTTAAATATGTTTATAGTTATTATGGAAAAAGTTAAAATTCATCCAATCCCATCCCAATTCATCCCTTTGTATCCCCGATTCTCTGAGATTAGAGATGAAAATGATTACCACTAGTACCTTTTTGAATAAGTAAATTCTTAACGTACTCGTAGTTCAGTCATAATGTTATCCAGCTCGGAAGTCAGGACCCTGAGCGTGTTCCTCTGCATCCTCAAGGTCGGCTGCACGCTGCTGGTGACACTGGCACGGTCCAGCTCCATCACCCTGAACTGGTGGAAGATTAAAAGGATTTTTTATTTTTTATTTTATTTTGACACTACATCTTATACATGTAGCCCGCCATATTTGAATTTCAGTCCACAGATTAAATTGGAGTATAAAATTGTTTTATATAAGAAATACTATATTGTGAATATTATACCTGTGTAAGTCACATATGAATTATAAGAAAATACATGGAACAACAAATAATATAATTTAATATTATTAATGGCCATACTTAACAAATAATCAATTACTTATTAAGATAAATGAACTTTCCGATATTTAGGAAGATTACTAAAAGCTATCATATTATAATTTAATCGATATTATCATTATCAAAAATAGGTATTATCAATAATATAACAACAAAAAAATATTATTTCAATATACTCTTGTATTTTCATAAATTTTAAAAACTTTTATAAAATTAAGAAAAAACAAAATTAATTTTTTTATTTTTTATTTTATAGATCTTGTGAAAGCAGCCGAGAAATATTTATATTTATTTATACAATTGTATAACCATTTAGTATACAATTTATAGAGCGCTACAAATAGTATGCTAATATCGTACACTGAAAAGACTTAGCTAATTATATACATACATTATTATGAGACTTACCTGTCTTTGTAATTTGGACAGTTCATCCTCCGCTATTTTCTCCATCTCAAGATCATCATTTGGAGCCGACATCTTGATCTGCTAGTTTAAAAATATCCTCACAACTGCAGTAAAGAATATATTGAACTATATATTATTCGAACGAAATCAATATTCGATTTGTCAATATTATAACTAAGCAACGTAAGTTTGTTTGTTCTGAATCGTAAATATTAAGCCGTTTGGTTTTGGTTTTGACCCCATTAATCCCTTACATGAATTTGGGGCACTCATTTATCATATATATTAGATAAATATCAAGTTATAAGCACTCGTTTATCATAGAACTTAACAATAGTTTATAGGTTAAATTAAGTGCGTTAGACAATTAATTCAAACAAAGAATTAAAAGAAAAAAGTTGATAAACTAATTGCTAAATAACGTCATAATTTACTAGATAATTATATAATCGATAAATAATTATTAGTATCTGAATATATCGATTATAGTGAAGGTCTTCAAGCGGGTTTTACGTATAATCTTATACGATTCATAACACTTCCTACAAATGATGAAAATAATAATATTGTTCTGAGTTCTCCATTTTGACTTGACCACTCTCTTTATTGCCTTGACAACATCCATCTCTTTCTAGCTTTCCTGATTACCGTTTACCTGTTATATCTGTTTCACTCAGCATACGTGTTCATTCTGGGCAAAGAGTAGTTAAACAAGTAGTGAGTCTTAATGCCTATTAATAAAAGTATGGCTGAAAATTTTTAACTTATTTCAAATTATATATAAATTATTTTAATTAACATTATATTGTAGTTTTATAAATATAAAAAGATATGTCATGTAATTTCTATAAAATTATATTATCATTAGATAATATCATAAAGTACTAAACACATAATTTCTTAGATAATATAATGATATTAATTTAAAGCAGCTAATTAAATTTCATTCCGATTTATTAACTGTTCAAACATTCATAATTAATTTTTTGATAAAGACCTTCTGTCATAATCTAATCTATGGTGAATTAGGCGCATTGTACCTTGCAGGTTTTGCATCAGTTTGTTGTGTCGGAGCCGTCGTCGCGGTAACATTGCCGTCAGATCCCGCAAGTGTAACAAATATAGTTTCGTTCAGTGCAGTGCAAGTGCCACGGAAATGATACGTTTGTGATTAAATAAAATATTATAATGGCATTAAAAAAAGATTTCGATTTACCCGTGAACGTGTTTAAACAGATCAAGTTACCGAAACCCGTCAAAATACAGCAGGCTTTTGAAAGGCTGTTCAAGAAAAATAATTACACAAAAATAGTGCAAACTTAGTTTCATTTACCGCTTAGTTTAGATTAGATGGCCGGTGAAGTCAGTGCAAATATTAGTAGAAGTAGAAATAGTCCTGATTTTGTACACACTAAAACTAATTCACCAGATTTCATAACTGATCAAACAGAGTTTGTCGGTAGAGGTAGCATAGAAAACAAAAAGAAAAACAGGAGGAGCCGAAGTAGGAGTGGAACTAGGATAACACCTACTGTTCTCAGTTTATCGGATGAGCAGTTTTATGAGGAGTTGGAAGACTACGTGAAAGAGATGTCAGGGTCAACAATGGATACCAGCGGAGATGATGTTTGGAGTCAATTGCAACAAAAGGAGTCGGATTTGCTGCTGGCGGCAGAACTGGGGAAGGCATTGCTTGAGAAGAACGAGGAGCTGAAGAAGGAGCAGGAGCGCATCTCTGAGGAGTACTCTAAAAAACTTGAGGTAAGTCATTATTTCATTATATATCATGTAATTATTTATTTATAAAAGGTGATTCACGCTAAGGTAAAGCAAATAATCTGTAATTTGTATCATAAGAAATTAAAACGTGATTTATTGTTGAATTTATTGTTTTTTATCGTTGTATTGCATGTTGGGTTGATCGCGTAAGATTATAATTGCGATTTTTGTGGATCAGTTCAGAAAGTTTGCTGTTTTCAGTTAAATTGACTGAGTTATTGAAATTGTAGAATAATACTTTGAAACGGTTTAAAAACATAACGTTCATTTCGAAATAGACTTACTATTTTTATAATTGTAATACATAGTTTACAGAGTTTTTATATATGTACAGGCTTTTTGATAAAAAAATATTTACTGGTATATCCTAAAAACAACAACAGGAAATGAAATAGAATGTATACCAAATTCGCAATAAAACGAGTTATTTATACTAAAGTTATTAAAACCAGTTGTTTACAAAATATTTTGTTTTAAAACTGGATCAGAATGTTAAAGCATGTTTAATATCAGTAAAATTATAAAGATGATAAAAAAGATAAGTTTTTCGTAAGTGCATGTATTGTTTAATCATGTTTTATCACGCAATATTGAACTGATACGATAACAGATATGTGACATCAGACAGATATATTGGTACAGGTACATTTGTACTGTTGTACCACCATTTAAAATATTGTACGTTATTGTACCATGCTTTATAGGAATAAATAACGTCAAAATACTTCATATTGTACTATTTGAATTCTGTGATATTAATAAAAGTTTGTAAACATTTTACAAGAAACTATTTACTGTTGACTTTTTTTTTTAATAATTAAATTTTATGTCAACATTGCCAGGTTCTTTCTGAAAATTGTCATTTAAATATATATTGTAATTATGTTGTAATTTACGAAAATCGATAAAAAATCATTTCTCAATCATATTAATAAAAAAATTACAAAATTTGGACACGAAATACTTTTTTTTTACCTTTAATTACAAGAGCAAATGGTGGCAACAGCGTATGGATGAAAACCATGTCCCAAAAAGAATTTCGTGTATGAATGTGGATGGTTATAAAGTATTCCAAATATTGGGATCCGTGTATGAAGACAAGTGGTTAAAATTGGGATAAGAACAGGTTATTGATGGCATGGTATATTAAAATGTTTTTTTTTTCATTATTTAATATTGATTTAAAATTGTAAAGTTTTAAATTGAATTAAATCAGCTACAATCTAACTTTATCTAAAGAATTGACAAGTTTCAATGAAAACTACACTTCAAGTGTATGATTCATTATGAGATAATGTGCTAATTATAAATATTATCCAATAATTTTTAATACATGTATTTCTAATATTCATGAAAACTTAACTCATTTTGGCGTTTTCATTTCGACGCGTAAATGGCGGGAATCTTAATGTCAAAATCTGTATTTATGACGGGAACAGTAAAAAATATAAAAGAAAATCGATAGATAAGTTAACCGCAATACTGTTGCTTTGAATTGTTACAATTACATCACTGTTAAAAGATAATTGATTTTGTGTTTTGGTATCTTCATGACTACAACAAGATGGCGGACGCTAGACCGAAAATTTCGTTGTTATAACAAATCTTATTTTCTATAGTCAACTTTTGAATCCACAGATAACTGTTAAATATTTTATAATTTATATAAATAACAATATATATATATATATATATATATATATATATATATATATATATTTATTATATAATTATTTAAGTATTGAATGGCACGGTTTGAAACGAGTTTGACTGTAGAAAGTCAAAATTCAAGATCAATAATCAATTACTGTGGTTCTTCCTGACCTGAACCGGTCCGGTTGCAATTATGGGGGTCAATGACCGAATACATTCCGAATACGTGTCTCCATTATTTTATACATTAAAACATCCTTTGAACATTATAGTAAATATTTACTTCAGCCATCTGCTTTTATCGGACATTATCAGACGCCATTTTGAAGTATATTAGATTAAATATTTGTATTTTGAAGTAATTCATATAACAATGTGTATGATTAAATGGAGGTTGTTGTATGAATCACACGTGATGTATAAGATAACATTATATTGCAGTCAAGGTAAAATAAAATGTAGTAACCTAAAAATCTCCATTTTTATATTCTAATAAACTTTATAAATTCAAAATATATTTTTTCAAGGAGGCATTTATTATTAAATTAAAAACGTCAGACAGAGACAGCCTCCCCCTGTCTCTCGAGTGACCTTCGAAAACACTATCTATGATACTGGAGGAAGGTCACGCAAAAAGCATGAGGACCCCCCGGAGGGCATGTATGAAGAGGTTGATGTCTGTGGCCGAGGCGAAAGACGTATGCAGGGACCGTAGCGTTTGGCGCTCCGTCGCCGCTGGCTACCCCGCAAGTGATATGGCGTGAAGATAAATAAATAATAATAATAAGGTCAATATAGTAAGTGTGTATGAATGCGGAATGCTGATCTGCTGAAGAGTCAACCTGAATCTCATCAGCTGATATATCAAATTATATCTAAGACGATTTTCACAGCCTTCTATTAACAAAATTATAATTTTATACTATCATTATTAACAAAAAAATATATACATATTGATCTTAGTTTTTGTTTCATAATTACAAAAAATACAACTTTGTAGAAAACCATTGTTTATCTCGGATTAAAGATCGATTATTAATTGGATTCATTTTAATAACAAAGAGTTAAGAGTTGTTTTATAATGCTTAAGTACTTATTTCCGCGTTTATCTCACATCGCCTTCCTCGTTGCATTAAGATAATATTTTTTTATTATATTATATAAATTATTATATATAGTCGGTGTAATAAAATTAGTTTTCTAATTTTATTCTGTTTAAACGTTTCTCTGTATATTTATTGTAATATTATTGATATACATAGAATTTGAATTTAACATAAAATATAGTGAAAGTTTGTTTACAAATCCATATAAATGTTTTTTTAATAAATATATACAAACATACAAAATATAACATATATATATATATATATATATATATATATATATATATATATATATATATATATATATATTATCAAACTAATTGAATGATTTAAATACGAAATAAAATTCAAGGATACCTCGAATTATCTCGTGCTCGGAATATAAAACATTGATTAATCACAGAATCTGAACAGAATACGAACGTCACGTTTGAAGGTTTGAAATGTCTTCAAAATGGCCGACAAACATTTATTGAAAATAACAACATACCCAAAAATCTTCAAAATGGCCGACAAATTTAGTATAACAATACTCCGTTAATTTGGTATTTAGAAATAAGTTAAAATTAAATATTTATAAACAAAACTCGTTCAAAAACAATCGTTACTGTGATTGAGGTTAAGCAACCTCGATCCGGTCTATCCGGATTGATCAATAGACTTGTAAACTTAATATAGGACAGTTATTTAAATAATTAAAACAATGTTAAAAACATATTTTTCAGTCATTTTAAATCAAACCATACATTTTTTAAGTTCAAAAATACCGCGAAATTAAAATGGCAAAGAACTGCGAACATTCAGCCATAAATTTAGAGACCCTGTAAGCACTGCCCGCATGCCGAATATTCTAGAATAATAAAAAAATAAAATAAATAACTGCAACCGTTTTTGAAAACAATTTAAATTTAGAATGTTTTTTCATTCTCGAACTGATGACCACTGTAATATAATTAGTGTTACATTCGAGACAGAGTGAGAGTTAGTGACGCGGATTGAGGCCGCGGCCTTGGAGACTGAACTCGGGTTTTATTTTATTTGCAAATTATGTTGTATTATTTGATTGTGGTTTAGATTAGATAATTTTATTCTAAACTGTAGTTAACTTTGCGGTTAAGATTACAAGTATTTGAATATAGAATCTTATAAATATTTGTTCATGAAAAGAATAAATGTATGTGTTTTTATTTTTATTCTTTATATTATTAATCCAATATTAACTAGCAATTTTATTACAAATTATATTTAATTTTACTCCATAATATAAAAGTAGGTACATTATGAATCAAAATGGCGTCCTGAGTGTGACCTAGGTAAATACCGCGGCCTTTTCTTACCTTGACTTAATAAATATAAATAATATAACTGGGTATCTGTGCGTCATTAGTTTTTCCAATATATCTCAAGGTCACTTAACTTATAGAAAATAATTTTCCTGTTTTTTGAGCTGAATGTAAGTGAAGCTCTTAACCGTTTGGGAATCAATTTTATGTCGTCACATCACATAAAAACTACTCAGTCGATATTCATTAAAATTAGCATTGATGTAGCTCTTGTTGACGAGCTTCTACAGAAATAAACTGATTAGTAAAATCTTGATTAGATCAAAACTTAAGGTCGAAAAACTGAATCCCCATAGACTTAAGCTTAACTGTTCTCGCGCGCGCTTGACGATCGTCTTCCTCAAAATGAGCTGAGTCTCTTCATCACATGAAAACTACTGGAGCAATTTTAGTCAAATTTGGCACTAATGTAGAACTAATAAATAAGCAACTACAAAAAAAAAACAGAATGAAAATAGCTCGAAAAAGTTATAAAGAAAAAACCAAGAGACTCGTGATTGTGTCGCTCCTAGTCTAACTTTCATGGCGACAAACTTTTTCAATTAATTGTTTATTATTGTTAATAAATATTTATTTCCTTTTATTCTTTTCTAATTGATTTTCCTGTGCTCAGCTCAATTCCCGCCACGCACGATGGGAGGATCCTAGTATATTTTAGGGACGAAAAGACACTTTTATTTCAATTTATTGCTAATCCTAATAAGTTTGTGAATAAAAACAGGATTTATTTTGTTTATTTTTCGTTAATATAATAATATATAGTTATTTATTACAAAATTTATGAATAATAAATATTTATTTATGTAGATTTTTAATACACTTACATATATAATTGTCTTTACCCGACTACGCAAGGAGGGTAAATGTATTGCGTAATATTTAATACTGGTGTAACGACTTACTTAATACTAAATGTAATATATATTATAATAAAACAATACAGAATAAATTATTATTGTTTAGTTGTGCCCGCGACTTCGCTCGTGTGGAATGTTTTAAAATAAAAGTATCCAAGTCTTAGTAAGAAAGTCTTGTCAAAATCGGTCCAGCCGTTTTACAGATTAACCGGAACAAACAGACAGATAAAAGTGCAGTTAATTTGAAATTACATACAGACACTAATCAAATTTATATATATATATGACTTATTAATGACTGTCCATAATATTAACCTTCAAAGTCAAGGTTTTCAGAATAGTCGATAAATTTACAATTATCGACATCGATGTTTCCATGACAGCACTGTTGTGGTCACTACGTACTACGTATGTGTGTATTTGAAAAATACATCACTTAATATTAAGTAAGTAGGAAATAGGAAGTAAGTTACACGCAGTTTTGTTCGTAATTGAGTTTTATTTGTTTTATTTAAGCTATGCTAATTGGGTACTGAATGTATGTCTTTATGTTTTCTTTATATCTTAAAAAAATAAATTAAAAACGTTAAAATTTCTATCAAAATATATTTTTATTCCCTTCGTCTGATACAGAGAGATTGAATCGATTCTTATAAAAAGATAAAGATAAGATAGATATCTTATCTTATCTTTTTTGTCTTTTGACTTTGTCAAAATTTGAGCTCAAGTGGTACAGTAATTTTTGAGTTTTTGATGTACAAACCAACATAAAATATAAAGATAATAATTTAATAGAGGAAGGAAAAAAAAAAACAAAATTTTAACAAAGATTGCAAATTATCTTACCTTTTATTATCTTTTTGTATCTTTTATGGAGTTATTGATATTACGTAATATACCAATAGCCGACATTTGATATCATTTCATTGTTTTATTGCCTTTTCTACTTTTTACGTTTGCTTCGCTTCGTTTCGCTTCGCGGCTCATGGTTATTTAAATGAATATATTCTTTATTCCATAGGGATAAGGTTTAAAATGTATTATTGAGTTAGTTTAGCAACTTAAGATGGATTCCTATTCCGTAGTAATGTTAGACGAAATGTTACATGTATTTGTTATTATATAGAAAAACATTTATTTATTATATTAACACATTCGCCTCGTGACCGCTGACGTGAATTCACGTCATTTCGAATTCTGTTACTGGTTGTCGCAGACAAATTTTATTCTTTTTATCCTCCCCTTGAGGATACAAGTTTGCGGAAACCAGCTTCAGAATTTCATAATATTAGCCAGTACTCAGAATTAGAAACGTAGAATGTGTTAATATAAAATTTAAAATAAATAAAGCTTATTGAATATCGGCTCCATTCGGTTCTCTTTATCAAATAGTCGCCATTTTGATATCACAAAATATTAGCAGAATATTAGCGTGAAAATACAATCATATAACAATGACATTCCAAATTCAAAATATTTTGTATATTTTAACTGTACAAGTATTTATGGCCAGAAGTACGAGAAGGAACTAAGAAAAAAATACGAAAGTAAAGGTAAAAAATATCATGAAACTTTTTTCTATTTTTTTCATATTTTTACCTCTCAACATGTGTAACAAAAATACCCTAAAAAAATTGCTTTTTACTGTCTTTACCAAAAAATCATATTTTTCTGTACCTTACCAAAAAAATCCACTTTTACCAAAATTTCAATACCATTAGTCGAAACGAAGTACCAGGGCACCATAAAGCACCCGGCGTCACAGTTCACCGCGTCACCGTTATAAACATCTGTTTCCGTCACATGCTCCGAATATAATTCAACACTACCTGGGAATATACATTTAATAAAAACAATAAACACATGATTTATGTTTGTCTATCAAATTATCATCCAATTTTTAGCACACTAACATTTCATATTAGTCTGCTAGTTGATTTAGCCTCGCTAAATTGTGTGCAATGGCCGCTTTAAATAAATGTTTGGCCACGAAATAAAATAAGTATTCACGAAAGAACTTTGTTCGTCCTGTATTGTTTTCACTTCTCTCGGATGGATGGATGTCTGTGGACAGGAACAATTTTCATTACTGTCGAAAGATGGCGCTGTTTATAATTGACTGATTTAGTTTATTTTCATATTTAATTATATTACTATTTTGTATTATTATTAATCACACTTTTTTGTAATTTTTTAGTTATTGTAATAATCACATTTTCTTTTCTTCAATAAATAATAATCGTTTTACTTAAAATTCAATTGTTTTTTTATTAACATTTATAATTTCATCAACGTTCGTTCGGGAAATATCCTGGGTATTTGGGTCTTCACTGGTTTTTTTTTTAAAGATTTTAACTTTTTTTTTAGTTTACACTTATGAGTATAACGGAATGCATTAGCAAATCAAGATAGATGATAACTAAACATACCAAGGCGTCTCTAATCAATAATAACGAGGTCTGTCTGTGTTCATTGAACGGTATTTTCTTTATTTTATATTATATTACTTTAAATAGATTGTATGTTGGTATTTTTGGAAAAATATTTTTTTTATATATTTGTAATTAATATCGTAATTATATCGTAATTTACCTATCGCTAAAGAATTGAGACGGATACAGGAGATTAATTTCTCATTTGTTTTTTCAAAATCGGTTCAGCAATTTTTTGAAGATTGGAAAGCAGATTTTTAGAAATGAAGACAGACGTACTATTATTGTACACAATTAACATTATTTAATATATAGATTAATATTTTTATTCATTTATTAATTAAATTGCGTGATTAATTCAACATATTTTTAATCATGACTTCAAAATTCACTGCACTCACTACAATAGTGGTTAACAAAAGCCAAACACACATTGTTCTAACACAATAACAGATATACATTCATTTTACGATTAGATACACAAGGTATGTGTGTTTGTAAAACGCAATTTGATTATACATATATATATTTTAATCACTATAATTAATTAATATAAATAATTAAAGTTAATAATTTTAATAGCATGTTATTTCCTACTTCAGAGATATTTTTTATTATAAAAAGACGCCATTAATTCAGCGTGAATAAGATTTGTGTAAATTTTATTTGTCTAAATATAATTTATTTTATGAATCATAATTGACCGAAGCGAGCGGAGCGCTTTATGTGAGACTTTGTATCCCATGTCGGGGGTTGGCATGAAAACGGCTTTACCGATCTTCATGAAATTACGCACAAATATAGCGATGGTTATTGCAATGGATTATAAAAGAAAAGTGAAAGAAAAACTCATGTCGTTGAGGAATAATCACCAAAAAATGACAGTCCCATACACTTCAATGTAACAAAATTTCGCTGTGATATTTGATTATTCTATATTTTTTGGCGGTCGGCTTCATCTTTGAACACCTAATTGAAGATGGGTTACTCGCTTCGCTCATCTCGCTGAACTCTAGCGAGATTTTACGAGTGCAGCAAGCCAGAACTGATGTCCGGTTCGTGTCCCTACTATATATTGATTAAGAGCAAAATATTAAAATATTGAATATGATTAGAAATATTTAAATAGCTTATTTAGTGGACACACAGGCGTTTAAACATTCAGATCGTGAGAAAAGTACAGCTTGCTTCCTAACGCGTTCTTTTTATTATCATTGCAAAATGGACCTTATGTTTATATAAATAAGATTCTAGCCCTGGAACAATGTGGAGTAAAAAAATCATTGCAAAATGGACTTTATTATTATGGGCAATAAGCTTCCTAACCTTCCTAATGTGGAGTATAAAATTTATTCGAATATCACTCTTATTCCTATCGTAATAGAGTGTAAGATGTACGGATAGGTCACAGTCTATGTAATTACCTAGTTTTCTCTTTATTAAGTCGAATGAGACTACTGACAATAGCGTAATTGGAGTAACTGTTAAATTTACTCTGTGACAACGGTTTTGTTACAGTATGTATTGCAGATTTGCAAACGAGTTTGAACGAATAGTATTTCAAAATTAATAATCAATCCGGGATTGGACAACAAGATAGGAATTTTTAAATTAATAGTTTTAATCGTTTTTAATATTATAAAAAAAATTGTAGACAAAAAAAAAATGTTATCAAACACTCGAGATTAAAAGAGCGTCAGAGAAATGTCAGAATATTTTGTTTATTATTTAAATAGTAGTTAAAAAAACTATATACATATATAAAATATATTATATATGTCTTTTAATATTTTGCACTATATAATAATAATAAAATAAATAATATGATCCGCCATGTTGTAATAAAAATGGACACTTTAAAACCGGATGTCTCCAAAACCAAGGTTTCGCACAAATTTGGTCTTTTTATTAATATTTTAAACCAGTTTTATATATTTATACATATATATATATATATATATATATATATATATGTATGTTTTTATCATTAATTTTAGTGTTATATGTTTTTTTTATCTCGTAATGTAATTAATTAATATAATATCAACACGATATTTAAATTGTTTTAAAACTTCATTGCAGTTAACAATATTTTTATATACGATTTATAAAAAACTTAAATCTTTTTTCCTCAAAATATGACTTCAAAATTGAGGATAAAAAGACGCTTAGGTACTCTTAAACATTTGTTAACTTGAAACATGATTCATTGTCATACAAATATTTCTGTCCTTCCATATATAAAAAACATAATAAAATATCTGTCTGTGTGTGTGTGTGTGTGTGTGTGTGTGTGTGTGTTGTTATATGTAAATGAATAGCCAGCAATTACTAACCTATAATTAAGTTTTTTTTAAATTTTGTTAGCCTAGGTCAGGAACTCCCCTGTTTGACAAGGGACTTGACAAATTTGATTGAAACCATCATGATAATCGAATTATTTAAAAATAGTTGATTTAAAAACATCAAGACAATGGGACACGATAGCTCAGTTTGTGTCCGCACGTGACTGACACGAGGGTAGTGGGTTCTGGTTTTGCATTGTATATATATATTCAGATATATATATATATATATATATTTAGTTTTCGTGTTTTGTTGTAGATATAAAGATAAAATTGCAATACAATCTCAAGTAGTTTTTTACGAAGGACACTAAGATATGATAAATGATAAGGATGGTGTTATGATAACGTTTTTAAGCTGTCTGTCTGTGTATATGTTCCGGCTAATATCTGAAACGGCTGGACCGATTTTCATAGGACTGTCAGATGTTATAATAGTTTATTTTAAGAAACATACCGCGCGAACCAAGTCGTGTGTAAAACTAGTGTTGTTAAAGTTTTTACTTGATACATTTTAATTTATAATACATTTTAAAGTAAAATGCGAATTAAATTGTAATGTTTAATTCATTAACAGAATGACATACAATTATTAACTGTATTTTCTCCACAACAGGTGCTGCAATAATTGTTATTTTGGTAAAAAGTTGCGAACTAATTCATCTAAAAACTAGACAGATGTTCAAATGTCAGTTACTTATATAACAGCTGACGACAGCTGCTTGAAAGCTATTTAAAGCCGCTTAAAGGGCCAATTTACCCTTTTAAATGAAAAGTAAAAAATCTACTCCACTAGTATTCGGTCCTAAACGAAAATGAAGAGCACATTCACAATGCACTTAGTGTGACCACGTGTGCTTGTATCCGGTGCGAGCTTCCTGTGTGTGTGTGTGTGTGCGCGTGTGTGTGTGTGTGTGTTTGTGTGTCTAATTTTGTAGTTCTGCAAACCGCTATTATCATCCCCTTAGGAACAGGAGTTGATGAGTATTTTTGGGTTCTAATGATGGAAAATAAATGTATATTATAGTGTGTGTATTTTATGCTTTATTTTATTGATATATCTTTATATCTTATCTTATCTTTTATCAAACGGGAGTGTCAGGACTGATATCATACTTATCATAATCCCTGTAAGACTCAACTTGAAATAAGGCTACGTGTACCAAAAGTCTGAGAACCACAAATCAAAATTAATTTAAACATTTTTTAACATTTCTCTCCCATTTATTGATTTACATATATACGATTTCGAATGGAATATAAATGATTTATTATAATAATTACTCTGTTATTCAATCTCCATTTAAAAATTTATTTTAAATATGTAAATAAATGAAACAGTTTTGATCATTTAAATGTAACATTAGATATAAATGATCACGTCACGACAATGGTTACGTGATGGTACTTTTAAATTTAAAGATAAAATTTAACTTAAAAGAAACAAAAAGATATACATACATATAGATGTGTGTTATGTCAATTCAAATATTAAGAAATTTGCTAAGAAGTGGACGAGATTTTGCAAAATAACTAAACTAGGATTCGCCGCTGTGCTCTGCGGGAGCTGAGCTGAGCCCCCTCCCTTTTAAATAAAATATAATATTTATTTATTTTTATTTAGAAGTTTTTATGTGATGTTGCTTATAAGTGTATTTCTAGGTTGACGGTCGTCAAGCGCAGAGCTTCTGATAACGTTAAGTCTATGGGAGAAACAGTTTTTTGGACAATTATTTCTGAACGGAATGAGATATTTTAATTCTGTTTTTTTAAAAACATTCCCATTCCTAAGTTCTACAGTTCTGCCAATTTTCATTAAAATCGACTCAGTAGTTTTTATGTGATGTTGCTTCAAAGAAGCTTCCCAAACGGTTGAGAGCTTCGCTTACGCTCAGCTCAATATTACCGTTTAAAGATACACAATATAATTTAAATGATAATATAAGGCTTTACAAGTGACTCAACAGCCTTTATGATATCATCGTGAGTCACGTCCACATACCGGACCTGTACTACTTGTGGTTGACCTTTGTTTGTACGAAATGTCCAAAAACATAAAATTTGATCAAACGTTATTTTTGTTTTGGTGAAGGGGATTTCATAAAATATAAAAAAAAAAATGTTTAAATTTTGTCAAGTTTCAATGTACTATAAAAAAGTCAAAAAATATATATTTTTTTGTCCAAATTTTGTTTTAGATTCTGTTCTATTGAAGTTCTTGGATTACAAAAAATCTTTACTGATGACCGCTAAGTTATTTAAACCCAAAAAATATTATATATTTTTAAGAAAACAACTTTTTTTTCTAGGTTCTGTTCCAAGAATTCCATGTTAAAATTTTTAACAATTTTCAGCGATTTACAAAAAAATATTATCAACATCTGTTCTTAATAACAATATTTTCATATTAAAATTTAAATAGGGGAATGATTTGAACAAACGTAAAGCGGAAGTGATAAAAAAATACCTGAAAAAAACCGGATATACAAGAAAAAACCGACAGATGCAAATGCAGACATACTTTTTATCTTAATGAAGTTTATAATAAGTTGTAATTAATATTAATTTATTTAATTTAATCATTTATTTAAAAATATTTATTTTTAACTATAAAAAAACAACTTTTAAAGAATAACGTATGTTAGGATGACACGATGTCTCAGTTAGCAGAGCGCATTAAACGGAATCCCAGAGGTCACGGGTTTGATTCCTGAATGTTTATTAAATTAGTACGAGCTTTTGTAATTTTTAAATCAAATAATAATTAAATATATTATATTGCATTGTGGTCAGTAAAACCTTGTCTTGTATAGAACGCGATAGCTCAGTTGACAGAGCGACGGAGTTTAACAAAAGTCCCACGTTCAAATCCTGTTTGATATTTTTTACGTTATTAGAATTTTTGTAAGCATTTTGTATGTATCTAAATATTGATTCACTAGTTCTAAAAGAAGATAATGATAATTTTATTGATAGATTTCAAATGGGAAAATAATTACCTAACTACCTCTACGATAACCATGTTGTGTGAGAGAAAGAGAGAGAGAGAGAGAGAGAGAGAGAGAGAGAGAGAGAGAGAGAGATAGATAAATTGTTTAAATAAAGATTATTGTGTAGTTCAAATATTAAAGTATTTATTATTAAATGTCTTAAGTGTATATATATATATATATATATATATATATATACATTGCTCAAATATATATTATTTGTAATCACAATAAAGAAATACTGAGCCTGTGTGGGTCACACACACACACACACACACACACGTAGCCTTATTATAAGTTGAGTCTTACAGGACTTATGGTAACTATGGATCAGTCCTGACACTCCCGTTTGTTACAAGATAAGATAAGATATAAGATATATTTGTATTAAAAAGTACTCTTCATTTGAACATACATATCTATGTAATAAAATATTATTTAATTATCAATAATATATAATATATGTTGTAATATTACCGAATGTGTTACATCAATGAATATTACTGTCATTAAATATTATTGTTATTTTATATATATATATATATATATAATATTAATTGAATTACAAATTTAATTGTTAAGAAAATAAAATAAGAATCGAGTCTGGGACTCAGAATTATACTAAACTAACCACTGAACCATATCTTTTATATAAAGATATCAAATTTTAACCAAAAAGATGTCTTTTATTAAACTTTATATTTTTACTTAATTTTATATATATATATCCGCCAACCGTGCGCGGCTGGTGTTTGAGCCCTCTCCTTTTTTCTTTTCTTGATAACTTTTGAAATGCTAAACATTTTTCAATCTGTTTTCGCTATAACATCCGCGTTCGTCTCAAACATACATGAGAAATTTTTAGCTATCTCGTCGCATTCTGGAGATTAAACTAAACACAAAAAAAGGTCTCCCAACCCGTTAAGAGCTTCGCTTACGATCAGCTCAATTATGTTTCTTTCCAGTATGAACCAATGTTTAATATATATATATTGAATGAGTCATATGTTGTCTGTGCGTACAATGTGAATGGTTTGACATTTATATATCGCTGTAATTGCTTTAGTAATTACAAATATGGTGTCCCGGTAAGAATGTGGACGTAGCCTTTGTTACAAATACCAGTTTACTAAAGTATTCATTTAATATATATATATATATGTGTTTGTCTGGTTGTTATCGTAATATCCGAACTGTTTGTTGAAATCATTTTTTATTTTAAATCTATCTTTAAGCTAATTTAAGATAATAAAATCTATTGAATAAATAAATAAGTCTCAGTTAAAGATTGTCTTCAGACAATGATTGGGTAATTTGATGCAATTATTGCAATTTGATGCAATTATTGCAAGTTGTGCAAGTCGCTACATGTCTTGTGTTTGGTTTTTGTATGTAACTCCAAACACACAAACTAATTGTCATACTGTACGTGGTTGTTTCAATGTGTGTGTGTGCACACATGCAAAACAAGATGATGTTTCGATTTTGATGCAATAAAGTGATATTGACGCAATACCAATAAAACTGATTACCCAAATAGCTCTTAACGTAATGATCTTAAGTGTATTTTGCAATGGCATGTCGCTTTCGTGAGAATATTCTAAACAATATAATCTGGGACAAGCGAAAGTGTTGTGTTTTCAAAATACATATATATATGTATATATATATATATATATATATTTATATTTATAAATATTTGTATACATGTTTAAACACATACAGTAATGCCCCCTATAACGCGATTTCAGTACCTCGTATAACACGTTTTCCCCCATATAACACGAGGATTTAGCACGTTATATTTCTATACTATGAAATTTATAATTTTTTACAGTTCATAATTAATTTCGCTTACCTTTGCACATTGTGTTGTTATAAAATTAAATTAAATTAAATAATAATTTAATTTAATTAAGTTCTCTCTTAATATTCCATTTAAACCCCCTTTAACCAGAAAAGTTAAACGTGAATTATTTGTACATAATGCGTTATACGGTCACATGGGCACGTTTTACATGAATATTCTTATAACGCGTTTTCCTATAACGCGGCACGAATCTACCATGTTATAGGGGCGATTATTGTATATTTATATTAATAAATATTTGTATACATTAGAATTGTTCGTGTTCAAACACATGTACTCATTTTTTGAAGTCGGTTAAATGGTTATGTTCATTTACGACCCGAATGACTTACTTGTGTACCGCAATGAATGTAAATTAACTTTCATTTAATTATAAATAACTTTTATTTATGTTAATAATATTTTCTATTTCATTTTCTTTGTAAAGTGATCCTCAATACACATAACCATTGTGTAAGAGTGAGGAAATGTTATTTAATATATACTTTCGCGTAACAGACGACCTATATGTCGGAAAAGATTGAAATGTAGGTTGGTTGATCCATCTTTGCAGGATACTATAATGTACATCACCTAAGATTGTTATATTTCTTTTGAAAAGAGCTTTTGAGTTTCTAGTCGACTCTTCTCAAAGCCATTCCGTGGTAGCTTACTTACGGACTGACTACACTGACCTTTTCTATTGTAATAAATGAATTCAAAAGTGCGTGTAAATGCCTACTTGAATACAGATATTTTGAATTTGATTTTGAATCTTATATATTCAAAATAAAAGTCTCACGATATAATCAGATTATTATTACTAATTTAAATTAACATATTCAACGATTACAATAATAAATCACTATTAATAGCAAATTGGTTTGCAAGCAATCATACGGGCGGGTTTGACAAATAATGACATTCCGCCATGACACTTACGCAATTCGGGTGACTCCCGCTCTTTTAATATAAATTTTACGTAAATATCAATATATATAAAAAAAGGCGCGCGCGAATATATATATACTAGCTTATTCCCCCCGCTTCGCTGGGCACACTATTAATTTGGATGTGAACTTAAGTTGCTATGGTAACCGTTGTCATCGTAACCGTTGCTATAGTAACTCTTACCCCCGCGCTAAGTGTATAGCTCCTGCAGGCTTGGCGAAATGCATAAAGTTAAAATCCGTTGTGATAGAAATTCCGTAAAATCCGTTCTTAGTGGACGTCTACGTCACAAAAGAAGTAACTATGTAAAATTATAAGTTAATCGGACAAATAGTTTCGGAGATTTCGTGATGATTCAGTGAGTGATTTCGTAATGATTCGTGAAATTCCAAAAAGTTTTAACCTGAAAGAAAGTAAAGTCACAGGCGTTAGTTAGTGATAGATGATTCGTTTCTATCACTTATAGTTTCCGGAATTTAATGTCTCTTTTTTTCTTAGCTCAATACTTTAACGGTAAGAGTCTGCACACTGGATCCCGTCAGACCTATCTGGAGTTGAATGTAAATTGCTATTCTGCTTTGGATACACCACTTTTAGGGTGGTATATATATATATATTTACAATACTATACCTATTTTGAACTTTATTTCTTATTGTTATCTTGTCTGTCTGTTGTAATGTTCCTTATATATACATAATTCTAACCCAACTTGTGATACAAGCCATACTAGGTACATATTTTAGTATCCACACTTTCTGCATAGAGGTCCCAAAGGTCAAATCCAATATTTCCTATCCTGTTTATATACTATATTATATACTGAATACTTTCTATTTGAGATCATAATATTCATGATGAAATAATGCTTTGTAATATTAATATTAATATTTATAATCATGTAATTTTATTTGTACGCAATCATGACTTTATGACTCCACTTGATCAAGTATTATCGACTTTTGTTATATTTTTAAAATAAAAGCACAAGTTATTCTATAAAATCAGCTATTAGCTAGCGAAAGTCTCATTAAAAACGATCCAGCCGTTTCATTGATACTTTTCATATATGTAATTAATTGATTTGGAATAACAAACAGACATAAATTTTATTATATATATAGATAATTGGACGTCTCCAAGTGTGTTTAATGAGAGCACTCATCCGGTGGTACAAGGCAATGCAAGATGCCAGCATCCAATATGGCGGATTTCTATTTCCTTCGTAACATCTTCGTTTATAAATACGATACTGGTTTATCTGTTTCTCTGTCTGTTTTTTAATTATATATGACATTTTTGGTATTTTTTGTGGATTTTTATAAATATTATGACTAGTGACGCAACAGACCCTCAATTTCGACTCGATGCGCTCGCGAAATATCGGGTGCCGTTTGCATATTGAGCGAAGCGAGTTCAGTGTAATTAAAGTTTCCCATTGACTTCAGCGGGATATCAGTTTTTTGACGATTATTACTCAACGATATGACATTTTTCAAATTTTTTATTGTGTGTCTTTTTGATTGCAAAATTTCATAATTTTCCATCAAGTAGTTTTCGAGCCTATTTGTGACAAAGAATGTGAAAAAGTCTTCAGTATAATGCTCCGCTCAATACACTCAATAATTATTAATTGTTTTCATAACAATGTTGCTAAAAATATTTTGATTATAGCTTCACTGTTGTGAGAAGATTTTGATAATGAAAAAATATTTAGTTAAACTTTTTTAACTGTAATTCTGTTGATATTGTAATAACTCGTAGATCTTTAATAATGAGTTATATATTTGATTATTTTCTAATAGCCTATTAAAGTCTATGGTAAGAATAAATGATATATAAAAATTAGTACTAATATGATAAGTAGTAAAATATATATAAATCCTAAAATTATAATAAACGAAGCCGTAGTATAAGTATAGTATATAAAGGTATATACAATAGTAATGGTAAGAGTTATGTAAACGGAATTAATTGCCAATATTTAAGATATTATTCTGTAATTAGTTTAATTTAGTGACCTCACAAAGCGGAAAATAACTGACCCTTAATATATAAGATCTTTCAAAAATTATAATAATTCAAAGATTTCTATTAATATTTAGATTAATGATCTAAAAACGAATTTCTTAATAAAGCTAAGACTATAGAAACTTAGAACTAAATGAAACTATATCTGTCTATATTTATTTATTATTCAAATTCAAAATATCTTTATTCAAGTAGGCATTTACACGCACTTTTGAATCGTCAATTATTAAAATACAAAAAAAGGTCAGTGTAGTCAGTCCGTGAGTGAGCTACCAACTCGGAATGCTGCTCTGCTGAGAAGAGCCGGCCAGAAACTCAACAGTTGCTCTTTTCAAAAGAAATATAACAATAGGTGATGTACATTATAATATAAATTCTGCAAATGATTCAACTTAAGTTCCACATTTCGATCCACTAACTTTTGAACGTTATAATAAGATTTATTTAATAATAAACTATATATATATATATATATATATATATATATATATATATATATGTTAATAAGTATGGAGTAATGAAAATACATTTCACCAGAACCTTACACAACCTGAATGTAACGTGTTATACATGTATAGTTCCCATGGATTTCTTCAATACTGTTATAATTAACTAGGAAATTATGTAGATTGATTTATTGTTTGAAATCGCTACTGGTAATAGATTTTTCCATCTCATTGTATTTACATTGAGGTTAATGAACTTTTTTGTTAATATCCTGAATCCATCAGGTCACTTGCACTAGTTCATACTTAATTCGTTTGAAACTAATATTTAAAAATGTACTCTTTTGTTACTGAACTGATTTTGATTAATTTCTTCAATTGATACTCTTCATTTCGGAAAATTAAATATATTTTTTAAAGGAAAAGCACTTACATTACATTTAAATTATAATTTTGAATGACTTTAATGAAATTTATTATAAAAAGAAAAGCTTTGGGTCGTTTTAATAAATTTCTAATAAGTTTGTGATAATAATTAATTTATTAAAGGATGATATCAAGTCTCGTAAACTTATATTATAAACACTGAAATTGGGATATTATATAAACAATTAAATTATAAACTTCATAATCCGAATTAAATGAAATAAAGAAATTGAATTTAGTTCACACGTTAAAACAAAGGCTGTTTTAAGGTAACAGGTGTATTGCCCAACTCTGACCCTGTGGTCCAAGTTAGGAGATGGCAATATTTGATTTATATATATTTATATTCACGCCATATCCCTTACGGGGTAGCCAGAGACGGAGCGCCAAACGCTACGGTCCCTGCATACCTCTTTCGCCTCGGCCACAGACATCAACCTCTTCATACATGCCCTCCGGGGGGTTCTCATGCTTTTTACGTGACCTTCCTCCAGTATTTTTTTTAATTTTTTTATTATTTATTAACAAAACAAAATGGTTCCTATATTTATCGCTGATCGCTTTGATTATATGAAGTATATTTTAAATGAGGTCGCATTCCCAATCTCCAGTTATCTCCCAAGATTAGGTTCCCATGGAATGTTATCACGTCTCAGATAACCGGGATGACCTCACAGTATTGAACGTGATGCTGGAGATCACAGATTCATGTCTACGCAATCGATTGCGTGATTTAAAATTTCTTCAAATATTATTACAATAATAACTGGTAGAAACTGAACTAAACAAAAAATAAGGTTTTATTTTCAAAGTATATATATATAAAACTTGGTTGTATTTTTGTTTGTATGTTATGGTAAAATATTACATTTATTTCGTCTATCCGTATGTTCTGTTTTCTATATATCTTGATACCAATTAGTATAAACAGATTCCATATGATAGTATAATAACACAGGGAAAACCGCGGGCACTAAATAGTTAAGTTAACGAGATAAGTCAATGTAAAAGTAATACGAAAAAGATGTCTTGTAACGTGTTCTGCGTTACGAGATGGTTAAAATTAACCTTAATTCTAGTTACAATAGTCATTAAACTATGAATCTGGGGCAAATGAAAGTTAGATAAACAGCTGATAATATGTTAATATATAAAAAATATTTGGTTTTGTTTGTATGTACTTTACTTCAATTTAGATTTTTCCAAAGAACTTACTACTACTGACTACTACTACTACTGCTACTTCTGACTACTACTACTACTGCTACTTCTGACTACTACTACTTGTGGTGACTACTATTACTACTCGTGACTACTACTACTACTATTTGTGACTTCGATCGATCATTTAACGATCGATGCCCGCTATAAGAGACAGTTAGTTTGCAACATATCTATCCACAGTGACTTGTATGGTTTGAAACTAGTTCTGACCGATGACTCCGTTCGCGCAGAGCTTTTTTCGTTACAGAATTGTTTAATAAAACTTTTTGTGATAAATATTGTATAGTATCTTTGAAGTAACACAAAATAGAAAGGTTGATAGAAATTAATTACTATTATTAATAAAATTTGTATTTTTTTTTAATTGATTCTCAAAAAAACACTCAATCTTAAGTAAAACAACATTAAAATCGGTTAAGCCGTTTCAGACAAACAACGTTCAAAGACAAACAAACGTGACATGATAACAACATTTTCTTAAATGTCTATAACACACAGACGATAAATACAAATTTATTTTATAGATAGCATGATGTATCAAATCATTATTTTATATGCACAGTGATGTAATGGCGTGCATCACGACGTTTATACATTATTAATAAATCATGACTTCTTATAATTCATGTGTTCGTTTCTAAATTTACATCTCTCTAACAGATATGATTTAATGAGTATCAGATTGAAAACTATTAACATTAACCCCCCTATAACGTGTCTCATATAACGCGATTTCAGTCCCTCGTATAACGTGTTTTCCCCCATATAACGCGAGATTTCACACGTTATATTTCTATACTATGTATTTTTTACAGTTCATAGTTAGTTTCGATTACCTTGCACATTGTGTTGTTATGAAATTAAATAAAATTAAGTTAAAATTAAATTTAATTATTTCTTAATGTTCCATTTAAACCGCCTTTAGCGAGAAAAGTTAATCGTGAATTATTTGTATACATCGCGTTATACGGTCATATAAGCGCGTTATACAAGAATATTGTTATAACGCGTTTTCATATAACGCGGAACGAATCTACCGTGTTGTAGGGGGATTAATGTATACTAGCTGTGCCCACGACTTCTTTCGGAATGTTATAAATAAAGTAGCCTTATAACAACAGCTATCAGTGAAAGTTCTGTTAAAATCGATCCAGCCGTTTTAAATGCTAGTTGTACCAAACAGATAAAGAAAAATGTTAAAATATATTTTTACGTAAGTACCGTATGTGTGGGAAGTTGTTAATTTGGAATTAAAAACAGACACTTCACGCTGACGTGAATTCACGTCATTTCAAATTATATTCCTGGTTACCGCTGACGTGAATTCACGTCATTTCATATAATTAGTATTAATAGGAGGGCATGTATGAAGAGATTGATGTCTGTGGCCGGGGCGAAAGAGGTATGAAGGGACCGTAGCGTTTGGCGCTCAATCGCCTCTGGCTACCCCGCAAGGGATATGGCGTGAAGATAAAAGAAAATAAATAAATAAAATAAACTAATTATTCCCTTTTCTTTTTGGTTCTTTTAATATAACTGTATACTTATTTATTTTAGACTACGACACAAATGTCAGACATTAATGTCTGTACTTACACTTGTAGGGATATTTAGAGTAGTGTCTAGTAGCTAGCTTTTGCTACTATTTTGATCAGAAATTTCCATCACTTTTTCCATTTTTTTATAATTTTTTTCTCATCTCAGCTAAACTTTAATTTCTGGTAGCTTCTATAAAAATAAAACTTATTGTGTGCTCAGACTGAATTCATTTCAATGCACTAGACACTCGGACACTGCGACGCGACACTTATTATCGACACTCGAGGTATACTGAGTGTATAGTGTCATACTAATACCACGCCATCAAATTCATTATGTTCTGCAGGCTTCGTGATTTTATATATATATATATATACTACCTTAGTCGCTCCCGCTTCGCTGGGCACACTATTAATTTGGATGTGAACTTAGGTTGCTATGGTAATCGTTGTCATCGTAACCGTTGCTATAGTAACTCTTACCCCCGCGTTAAGTGTATAGCTCCTACAGGTTTAAAACGTGGCGAAATGCAAAAAGTTTAAATCCGTTGTGATAGGAATTCCGTAAAATCCATTCTTAGTGGACCGTCTACGTCACAAAAGAAGTAACTATGTAAAATTTAAGGTTAATCAGACAGATAGTTTCGGTGATTTCGTGATGAGTCAGTGAGTGGTAAATCTCTTATATATATATATATATATATATATATATATATATATATATATATATATATATATATATATATTATGTTTGTCTGTATTGATGATTCACTGTAAATAATTAAATATTTACTTTTCCATATGTAAATTGTATGATGTAAGCTGTCTGTCTGTTATGTTTGTGTTATGTGAAATGAAACTAAATTGTATGTTTACAGACAGTTAATATATACATTTTACTTTAATTTAATAATATAAATTATTGGTCATACATTTTATATAGTAATTGGACAGACAGACATTTGGATGACTTTCTCTATCAACCAAAGCGACTCAAATATAATTTACTATATTGTTGTTTATTTATTTATCTATCGGGTATTGTTCTATTGTTTGATAATAATGTAAACAAAACCGCGCGCTATAGTTAAAGCACGCGTGTCATAGGAATACCAAATTGATAGTTCACTAATACTGTAATGTAACTTTATCTTTCTTTGACTAGAATTAGTTTTATTATATTTATTAGTAGAGAAAAAGTTTGTCCGTTGGTTGGTTAACATATAAGGAAGGTTGTAGATGAGTTTTCATTATTAAGAAAGTATAAAAATTCCGAGTTGCATTTTTTTTCTTGAACAAAATATCTCGCGTTAGAGACTTAATCTCTGTGCCTCGTGTGGTTTTGTGGTTTTACACGCACACGCACGCACGCACGCACGTACGCACGCACACACGCATACATACAAACACACACACATCCAGACATAAAGTAACTGCCCTGTGTTGGTTTCAAACACCTTTATGACTCTGCAGGATAGTTATATTTCTTAAACAACATTTATATATTATATGTTAATTATTTGTTATGGTTAATGAGTTTAGACGCTCAGTTAACGCAATATGACCCTGTGGGGCCATTTGGAGAACTCCATTCCAGATGGGTATCTGCGTGTTCGTGCATCCTAATAGCATATTTATTTATATTTCACCACTAAATGTAAGAAATACCATACTCATAAGCCCTGTAATTCAACTTAAAATAAGGCTGCGTGTGTGTGTGTGTGTGTGTGTGTGTGTGTGTGTGTGTGTGTGTGTGTGTGTGTGTGTGTACGTCTGAGAAGAACCACACAAACTTAGTATTTCTTTATTGTCATCACGTCAATATATTTTGATTATAACAAATATATTTTATATAGTGATTTGTGTTTTATGTTAAGTGGGTCATCCTAAAGTGGATATACTAATGACAAGAGAACGGACAGCTTGGAGGACATTTGGTTACGTTATTCAGAGTATTGTAGCTACCTATTAGAATGTCCTTAATTTCCTGTCATTACTTTAAGCGGTTTAAGCGGATGTTAAAAGTATTCTTAGATATCAGAAACCGTTTTTTTATAAGTTAGTCTTATTTTTTGTGATTTATATCCAGAGATAAGAAATCTAAAGAATACAAGAGACTATGTACATGAATTTTATTTAATTAAAATTTTGGTTGAATTTAATTATTTTCGTAACAGACAGATAGAAACCAACGCAAATAAATGTATGATTATCATTAAAAACTTATAATATTGCTAGAACCTTTTATATACTTTTCCAGTTATTATTGTGTATCGATAAAAAGGTATGTAAAAAGGCGTCAAAGACAAAAGAATTGCACCCATGGTTGGTAGGCCATTGTTTATTAAGTGGAACCGAGAAAACACGGTTCACATACACGAGCATTCGGGTCGTCTGTCTCACCGCCCTTGCTAGAGATTACATCTGAACCAAATTCATTATTTTCTAATGTCAAAACTTTCTTTACCTTGTCGGTAGAGTGAACAATGCTGTCTGCTGTCTGTTAAGATTAGAATTATTGTATGATAAAAAATATATATATATATATATATATATATATATATTTTCCTTTTCTTATTTTTAATTATTATTATGACGGCTTATCGAATTGATTGCGATGGTTCCAGTCGTTCGTACATTGCTCACTAAATATATTGACGTTTGTGAAACAGTGATCAAAATAAAAAAAATAAAAAAAAAACCCGGCTGAGTTTGTTGTGTGCTTCTTCTCAGACCAAGGCGCGTTTGGAATCCTCGTAGCCTTATTTTAAGTTGGAAAGTGTCTTTACAGAAAGGCTCATTTTAATACATACGATATCAAAATAGGCCCTCCTGTCACTTTCATTTGACGTACACAAGTGATCACTGGTATGGATTCAAAGTGGAATATATATATATATATATATATATATATATATATATATATATATATATACACGTAAAAAATGTCTTAATCCAACTTTTTTACATATATATATACACAAGTGATCAAATCTACAAAAACAACCTTGGTGCGTACTTTAATAAAGGCACAATGCAGTAATTTAATTATGACGTGCTTTATTGTTCTTTTATATTTATTTTGTCTGATGTCTATTTGAACAGGTTTTATGAATTCAATTGTTTTTAATATCAATATAAGGATATTTAAACATATTTAACTAGATATTAAACGTTTTCCAATATAATATTTTTAGTACAAAGTGTATTTTAGGATTTATTTTTATTCTTAATTCTGTATTCAGGCACTGGAGCAAGAGAAGCATCTCCTGAAGAGGAGACTGGACACCGAGCAAGGGGAATACGAAGCAAGACTTCTGGAACTGCAGAATGACATCAAAGAACTCACAACCAAGATCGACTCCAAGGATAATTCAGTTAAACAGGTAGGTTGGTAACTGTCAAAATAATTTTGGCAGTTTTTTTTTTTATCTAAGTTTAAGGCTAAGGTTTAATTATTGATATTTCTTGATAGCGTTCTGATGAACTATAACTAAATTAAATCAATTTTAGTTATTAATATATATTTAAAAGATTTATAAGAGTGTGTTATATTTTTCTAAATTATATTCTAAATCAAAATCTTTATTGGAAGTAAGTTTTCTATCAGAGAAACTCAGAGGGCTCTTGTGTTTACAGCTGTAGTTTTCAATACAGTTCGTATACGGGCTGGCTCGACTTACGTACATAGAACACCCTAAACTTAATTATTTTAAATGGTGAAAGAGACACACTAAGACCCTCTCCCTTACTCTATATAGTATTCTCACATACAGTACCTACAACCTAACTAACTATACATTGACCTCCGATTAAATCATTTTTTGGGTTTTTACCTTATTTGAGTCAAGGTTACAATACGTATTACTTGTAATGTATTGTAGTGTATTGTATTGTAATGTACTAGAAAAAGTTAGGGATTTATTATTTCAAAAGATAAATTTACCAAATAATTTCCACTTACTTCAAAATTATTTACACAATTCTCTCCACTTGCTTCAAAATTATTTAAATTTAATGTTGTAAATTAATCGTATAATTGTTTTAGTAATTCGTCACGTTTTCAAACACTGTCCGTCCAAGTCACGCTGACACGAAACCTTATGATATGTCTTATCCGCTTTGTAAGTGGAGTGGGATAATTATCACGTTTAGAACCGATTAATGGAAGCCGTGTTAAGCCTCCGAATATTATAATTACATAGTAAATTGTGTTGAAGAAAATTATTATTAAGAGTACCTCTCTCTTAACACTAAACCTACCGACAATTCTTGTACACCTGTTCCTACCGCACGCCGTCAAATTGATCGGTAATTAAAAGTTATTTTATTATATAACGCAGGTAATAATGGAAATAACTAAAAGTAAAGAGTGAAGAAAATATTATATGCATATTCTAAGAATTATCATGTAGTTTGATAACGATATTATAACGTTTAAAAATGTCTGAGTTTTACAAAAGTTTAAGAACGCTAAATTTGACCGGTACTTGGTAGGTTTAGTGTTAAGTACTTACACTTCTCTTCTTCTTGCCCTTATCCCAGTATGTATTATCCTTCCATACCTCATGTTATTCATCTCAGTACACTCCCTTCTCCATATCGTCTTTCACGCAATCCATCTCTTCTTCGGCCGTCCTCTACCTGTCCATTCTTCTACTACCATACCCAGCACTCTGGTTACATGCCTTTCATCTCTCATAACATGCCCATACCATGACAGATGGGTACCTCTAATTTTTTCTGTCACTTTCACTACTCCCAAGCTTCCCCTAATATACACATTTCTGATAGTGTCGAAAAGAACGAAGGTCAGAACTAATCGATTATTAAACAATAATATCCAAATAAGGATACTTACAATAAATTAATGAATAGTCTATAAAAGTCACTATCTAGAACACTTATTATTGATTTATGTTTAGAGGGTTGGTTGGGGTCGGTGGGGGTTGGGGGCGTTTAATCAAGTACAGCCTTGACGTCAGAACGAACTTTTCCATGAAATTTATTAAAGGTACATCCCTAAATAGGTTCTCAAGGTCGTTCAACCAATTACTAGAAGTTTTTTTTATTAAACAACCCGTCTCTTGAGTTGAGTTCCAATATCAAATCTAAGATCGATTTCAATCTCGATTGTATATTAATTTCGGTCATTAATTACAATGTGAATATTTTTTTAAATATTTCTAATTTTTTTTTCCATGGCAAATTTTCCTTCTCTTACATTTTTTTTTTCATTTTTGTCTGTCTGTAAGTCTTTCTATAACTCAAGAACCGTATGACCAATTGATAAAATACCATACCTGGTAAGAAAAAGTGATGACGCAAACTAAAAAAAACTAAAATAATATATTTAAAATTGTTTTTTCTCTATGTCCATAAATAATGTAGTGGATATAGAAATATTAAATTAGTTAATTTCGGCTCCTCCTCGCCATTTCCTTCCTCCATTACCATGCTTGGCCAACATCCACCAATTACCATTGTCATTTGACGTGTAATCGGATAAGAGTTATTTTTTATGGAAATCAGGAAGGTCAGGAAGTCACCAGGGTCGTCCATCTCGAAATGCCAAGGCTTATAATGTTTATAACTTATAACTTATTATAACTTATTTTCATCGGTCTGTCATTTTCTTCAATGTTTAATTTAAAAAACTTAGTATTTCAACATTTGTCATTGTCAATACAATGACCTTCTGAAAAACTCTTTCACAAAATTTCCGATGCTATTTCCAACCTTAATTCGTTACAGTAGGATCGGTTTTGCAATGAATCCAATTTAATCGATTAACCACGGTTGGCCAGTACCGGTCAAACGATCGACTTAAACTTTTAAATAATTTCTTCATTAAACAATCTAAACAAATTAAATATTTAATAATCAAGTAACACGAATATATTTTAATATTTTATTAATATATATTACGTAAAAATAGTTTAATATAATAGAAAAGAAACGTTAAAGTCTGAATGTTGGTATTAAACATTTCTCATACTTAAATGTTGATAACATTAACATGATGACGTTAGTAAATCAATATGGCGCGAGGGTCGACTACAACTGATTAAACAAAAGAAAAAAAACAATTAAAGTCGCTTTTATTTAAAGTTTTAATATAATTAAAATTAATATCTTTTTTTTAACATAAATTCCAAGATATCCCGCAAAGAACGATTCTATAACTTTTATTATTATATATTTTTGCGTAATTATTAATATAATACTAGAAATCGCTGCGACTATCCTTTCTCCCGGATTGTATTAAATAACATTAAAAATTTATGAAGTTGACATCGTAAATTAGATCAATTTGTATTTAAATTGATATTTATATGTCTACATAATCTGTGGAATTTTAAAAACAACGCGTTATGTCAGAACTTTCTCTAATATCACCCGTTTTGTAGCGAGATGAAGAAAAAGCCGGTCTGATAGCTGAATTGACGGCTCAGAACTCCAGACTCACGACCCAACTGAAGGAGTCCTCAGCCATTGAAGCCCAGCTCCTGTCTCAACTCGAGGGTCTCAAGGACCAGTGCTCCATGAGGAAGACCAGCTTACAAGTACGTTTAATCCCTTTATTTATTGTTTAATTCCCTTTTCTATAAACCATGGATGTTTCGAAAAAAATTCCAACATGGAATGTCCCATTGCTCAAATAATTATGCTAGGAATGTGTTGCCACGTTTTTCGTCTTTAAACGGTATATTTTATCCTAGGATCACGTCCAAAGCCTGGAATCCCTAAAATCTGAGTTGGCTCTGATGGGAGACAAGAAAGCGGATCTTGAACGACGGCTCACGACCTCACTCCGGGATAAGGACAGCCTCACACAACAGTTGGATGAAGCTAATGATAGAATCGCAGCTCTGGAGCGCCAGTTAAAAGAACAGGTACGTCAAGAACTGATTTATTTCATTATTACATACATGACCTTCCTATGACCTCCCTTTGACTTTGATATACATAAAAATACAGCTCGCTATAGCTTATAGAGCATGTACTCTAAAAGGTTATAGGCCTTTCAAAAACGCGAAGTAATGGCTCCATTGTCTCTTGACATTAATTGTTCGTAATTTCCCGGTTATTATTATAAAAATATAATAATGAGATTTTTCCCACGCCACTACAGAAACGAGATTTTATTATATTAGCTTATATCCGCGTCATTCTAGATCTTAAGTGGAATTAGGTAAAAAAGACACGAACTCAAATAGACTTTCTACTCTGTGATGACAAAAGAAATTGCTCATCATTTGGTCTTTTCCATCCTCATCTCTCCAGGAACATCTATACCAGAATACCCTCAAAGAGTTGGAGAGACTCCAAAGGTCTCACGATACTCTCGCCGAACGGGTGGGGGTGGATCCAGTAGAGACCACAGACACTCCCCGATCCTTACACGCGGAACTAGAATCAGAACCTGAAGAAGACGAAAACTGGTTGAGGAGTGAAGCAGTTCAGGTCTTCAAGCAGTTGAGAGCGTTGGCACTACAACTAAACACCGGCCATGATGACGATTCTGGTAAGTTATAACTGTTACAACCGTTGGAAACTTAATTTCGGCCATTTTTTTTTTGCGATATACGTAATGGTATTATTGTAATAATAACCTTTATGTGTATACAAATAAGAGTCACGCGATCAATCGATAACAACTCGTATTGAACTAGTTTCTATTTAACTGTTCATTGTATGTATTACATACCTTGTTATATGAAGGAATTATTCTGTGTATTTGGTAATTCTGTTTTCACTTCGGAAATTAATTGAGCTGACCGTAAGCGAACTTAACCGATTGGGATACCTTTTTTTGTGTTTAGTCTCCAAAATGCGACGAGATAATTAGCTAAAAATTTTCTCATGTATGTTTGAGTCGAACGCGGATGTTATAGCGAAAACAGATTGAAAATATGTTTAGCCATTCAAAAGTTATCAAAAAAAGATCACTCCATAGACAATACATTAGAGATGTCTTCGTGCGAGTAATATGCTGAGCTAGATGGTGACAGTGCTGAGCTGGAGTTATCAAAAAAAGATCACTCCATAGACAATACATTAGAGCTGTCTTCGTGCGAGCAATGTGCTGAGCTGGAAGGTGACAATTAGTCCTAATAAATCGATATTACCTGTAGCTAATAAGATGAAAGGAGAGGGGCTCAGCTCAACCCGCATACGGTTGGCGGATCCTAGTTTATGATGAATCAGATCTTTACAGTTTAACCTTGAAGTCGTAGTTCCTTTGCCTTAATACTAAGTATTAATAATATACAATATTATATTTGAATATCATACAAGTTGTTTGAATTAAATTAAAATATTTGGATGTAAAAATTTTACGACTCCAAAACGCATGTGATAAAAAAAACTTTCTATTTTGATTGTGCTCGCGTGATCCGTTTAACGAAAATATAATATAATATAATTATTATTATAATTAATGGTGAAATGATTTTAAAACGAATATTTTTAATAAATAATGTCAGTTAGAAAAATTAGGCGTGCTTTTCAATTTGTTACGGTAAAAATATAATTTACAAATTCATGATCGTTGCTTGTTAGAGTTTTTTATTTATTTTATAAAAATATTCAATGGATGATCTCAGATAATTTATCATTCATTTTATCTTTAAATGTATGTATGAAGTTGGTTGTTATTGCATTTTCATACACGCTGTATTAAACGAATCGAGATCGTCACGATCCGTGCCAGGCGGAACGAACATGACATCACTTTCGGGTATTTCACTGTGGCGAAATATATTATTAGAATTATTGATTAAAATTTACAGCATTTTTAACATACGTCTTGAAATAATACTTATAATAATTAAATAAGTATGTATATACACAAATTCACAAAAACACTAAATATCGTCATTCTTATTAAATAATATTTTTGTTTAAGATTTTTGAGCGCCATTTTGATTGAATATTTCCCGCTAAAACACGTGACAGATGACAGTTATTTTTTGACTTACAATGACATAAAAAATACATTAGAATGACTTTAAAATGGTGTTACGTAAATATATAAAAGCAAATTTCCATTGTGTTAACAATATTTTTTATATAGTTATATATATAAAGATATATGTAATAATAACTTTAATATCAGTTATGGATCTAAATAAAAATAAAATTGCAAGTCGTTTATAAAATATGATAATAAAATTACCAATAAATATGTGCAATATTGCAATTACATATATATGTGATAATGATTACTTGTTCCGATAATTAATATTGCATTTTAGATTTAACCGACTTCGAAAAAGAGGTATCCATTTCTGTTAATATTTTTTGTTTTTCTGTAGTCATTAAATCATTTAGATTATTTAATATTTAATGGCCCTTGGGGTTTCTGGTAAATAAACAGCTTTTTCTTAATATATTTTAAAGTCACAAGCGAAGTCACGGTAATATATAGTTAATAATAAATCTGATACACGCATTACAATATCCGGTCAATAAACCACATCTTGGCTGGTAAGTGTTTTATTTCTGAACCCACATGAAACTCGACACTGAGGTATTTTGATAACAATAGAAAATATATCCTTATCTTTAATTATCTCTTACAGGTCTCCACTCAGATTTATCTCTAACTTCCCTGGACGGAGAGGAAGGAGAGACTCTCCGTCGCGGTGCCCTCTCAGCCGCGTGTGCGGATGCTGTGGCAGCGTATGCGACCCTCGAAGGGTCCAGAGTGAGAGACTCCATCGCCTCTCACGCTCGTCGCGCCATGGAGAGAGAGAGACAGATAGATGAGAAGAACGAAGTCATATCAGACCTGTCTTCTAAGGTAGGTTTTATAAAAATACAAGATTTATCTCAAATTGAGGTAAATAGGTCTTAATCAGAGCATTATCCGTTTCTCAATAGAATTAGTTGTCATTTTAAACAATGGCGGCGTTTGTTCTATTGTCTATGGTTATTACTTGTCTGACTCTATGATATGTCAGTAAAATTTATGACATTCTTGGTACACAATACTTTTTTGACAGCTCGAAATTTTGACAACTTGCTGTCACTTTCACATAATAAATATTTTTGGATAATTTTATTATTATACCTTAATTTCTCAGATATTTTGACGCATTGCGTCATTTTCACGTAAAAAATAGTTTTTTTTGTCATTCAGTCTGTCTGTAAAAACTATATATCTTAATGATACTTGAAATAGAAAAACGAATTCTAAAAACGGTACTTTAATGTACCGTCATGAAGTAATAGTTTGCTAATAACGGTTCTTATTAACTTGGGAAACGCTATTTGGCAATAATAATTAATATAATTATCATAGGATATCAAATTACATACGTGAATAGTATAACTATATATATAGGCGATTTACTACTCATTGACTCCTCACGAAATCTCCGTAACTATTTGTCCGATTAACTTAATATTTTTACAAAGTTACTTCTTTTGTGACGTAGACGTCCACTAAGAACGGATTTTACGGAATTCCTATTCCAACGGATTTCAACTTTTTGCATTTCGCCAAGTTTTAAACCTGTAGGAGCTATACACTTAATGCGATGGTAAGAGTTACTATAGCAACGGTTACGATGACAACGGTTATGACAAAGGTAACCTAGGTTCACATACAAATTAATAGTGTGACCAGCGAAGCGGGAGGGAATATATATATATATATATACACACACATAAATTTCCCTAACTGGAATCTTGTTCAATGCTTTCAGACCTAAATGAGTCATAACCAAATCTTCTGCCCACTGAGACAAGATTCAAGATAATTGACCTCACCCGTAAACAGAACAGTTAAACAAGTTTCCTTGTTTGTGGGTTAAAAACGACATCAAATCAAATCAAATTCAAATATTTTATTCGTCCTAGATGTTTCAACAATACATATTGTTCTATTATTTTTGTCCTTTGACCGAGAAATATATAAAATGTTAAATGACGTCGGTCAGCGCCCGGCCGTCGACCTTTTTGTATTGAATGCAAAGCCTCTGCGGACAAACTTATATATATATATATGTTAAGTACTTTATAGTTTAATGAGGCTTAGAGAAAAACATGTCAAATCATGTGTCATTTTGTGTATAAATATTTAATAATATTTTTTTTTGTAATTAATCATAGAAAAATAAATTAGAATTAAAAACGCCTTTAAAATAATATTAATTAGTTATATTTTATTAATTAACACGAGTGAAAAAGAGATTTCATAAAAAAAAGTTTTTTTTATTGCAGTTACGAAACTTTTTATATTATATATTATTTTATTTTTAGTTTATTGATTAAAATAAAAGTATTAAAATTTGGTAATACCGAAATATGGATTTAATTTTGATTATGTATATTGTTTTATATGAGATTAAATACAGTAAAGAAAAATAAAAGAAATGTTATAGATTTAGATATCTATAGATAGATTCAATTCAGTAAAATTTTAATATTTAATGTCGCCAAGAAAGGAAAATTATTTGAAAATATTTTATTTTTTTTGTATTTAATCTTTAGTAATTCCATAAATGACTTTGACAAAGTGACTTCGAAGTATATTTTAAACATTAACACTAGCTGTGCTCACGACTTTGTCCGCGAGGGATATTAAAATAAAAATAAAAGTATCCCAAGTTATTAATAACATCAGTCATCCGCCAGTGAAAGTTCTGTTAAAATCTGTCCAGCCGATTTCAGAGATTACCTGGACCAAACATACAGAGAGCCAGAGAACAATTTTTTTTTTAAAGTAACATATACTCATATGCATCAAGTGTTAGTTCGGAATTACAATCAGACACTTAAATTTTGTTTATATGTATAGATTTTCCACTTTATAAATGGTGGAAAAAATATAAATTAATTAATATTTTTGATATATAGATTTACAGATTATAAAATTGGTATATATAATTAAATATATACTCGTGTTCTAGTTATCGGTAGCGGAAGTGGAGTTGCGTGCGGCAGCTGAGGAGAGAGACAAGCTGCTGCACGACGCGACCTACAGCAGTCTGCAGCACGATGAGGCAGTCACCAGAGCGAGGCAGGAGAGGGACGAGGCAATCCAGAGGAAGAAGGCCAGCGAGGTGAGTTCGATAGTGTAGGACTCGCTTTATTTGAGTTTTAAAAGGTATGCGAGAAATTGGATGGTGTTCTCTTATTGGATTCATCCAGAGGAAGAAGGCTAGAGAGCTATTAGTATTTTTATTATAAAACTCTTACACATTCTGATACATTATTCCAGGTGTCGTTGGCCAAAACGCGGGTGGAGCTGATGCAGGCTAACAGCCAGCTGTACGAGGCGGTGCGGCAGAAGATAGACCTGGGACAGCAGCTCGAGCAGTGGCAGGTCGGTACATGGACTTAATGATAAGATCTTGGCTTTAAATAGCTGGGAATCTGCATTTTTACAATGTTGCTCACGACAATACTGCTTTAACAATTTTTATCCATAAAAATGTAATAAAAAGAAATAAAGATATACCCGGCTGAGTTTGTATGGTTCTTCTCAGAACAAGGCGTACCCTCGAAGACTTATTTTAGGTTGGAGAGTGATTACAGAAGGTCTTAATATATAAGTATGGTATCATACTCCTGACACTCTTGATACTGTGATCACTGGTATTAACATAATACATAAAATAAATTGCATCTTTCAGATGGACATGCAGGAGCTGATCGACGAGCAGATGAAACACAAGCTCACGACTCAGGAGAAGAGACGCAAGGTGCCCCCGCCGCGACCCCCCACAAGAGCCGAGAGGCTGCTCGGCTTCTTCCATCGGTAACCGACTTCCCCCCCCCCACTAAACCACAGCCTATATTACACCAACTCCTTGCACTACATTACATTACCCATTCCACCCGCACGTCCTCTTGTCTAACCTCATCAAGAGGCGACTATACCCATTCCGCCCGCACTTCCTCCTCTCCATCCTCTGTTCTCTCTCACCCGTCCTGCGGTCGCCATCTTGTCCCGTCGGTTTTGGCGCGTTATTATGTTATAGTATAATTTTGTACTCGTGTGACACGCTCGCAGTGATAGTTATCGTCTTTAATTTACTAATTAATATGTGTTGGTTTAGTTAACGTGTTCACATTCCGTACAAAATACGCTAAGGAACCTTTTAAGTGTTTTTACGTATAATAAATATTATAATTTCTGGAAAATTAACATTCATTATTATGTAATATCTTTGGTTTTTTAACTATTTCCAAAAATATAATTCGATTAAAGTTTATTTATTACAAGTAATGTTTAAAGATGTAAGTATCTCGAATCGAAACTAAATAAATTATTAGATATTTATCATCCGCCATCTTGGATGGTCGGCCATGTTGTTAACATTCTTTTAAACAAAAAATAACAAACCAATTTAACTGTAAACGGTTAATAGACATTTATCATCCGCCATCTTGGATGGTCGGCCATTTTGGTAACCTCTAAAATAAAAAGATAACAAATCGATTTAACTGTAAACGATTATTGGACATTTATCACCCTCCATCTTGGATAATCGGCCATTTTGTTAAACCTCTAAAAAAACAAAATAAACCGATTTAACTTGTAAATGCTTATTAGACATTTATCACCCTCCATCTTAGATGGTCGGCCATTTTGTTAACCTGTAAAATACAGATAACAAACGTACTTAATTCTGAAGCTCAACTAAATAATATATAACATTGAACTTATTTTAATCTGTGTACAATTTTTTTTATGTAAATAACGTAGTTGTAGATTGAAAAATACGATGCACCATTATCAAATAGTTATAACGTCAGCCATATTTGAACGGTTAATTAAAATGCAATTATAGATTAATATTTAATAATAACAATATCTGTGCCTTGAATACAAAAAATCCGATCAAGTGAGTGCCTTTTTAAAAATATGCAATAATAATAAAAATTATTTATATATATTTATTAATTGACATTAAATTGTTTGTCTGTAACAATGCCTTATCACAATTTGATAAAAAATAATCTTTTAAAATAAATTTATTAAAAAAAAAAAAAAAATTATATTTATTATCGCTCCATTTTTTAATATAAAAATGTGTTTGTGATATTAAAATTATTTTTTTTTAATTAAATTTATTTAATAGATTTTTTTTTATATAATTTTATTCGAGACTGACAAAGGGTTAAATGGTTAATAATTTTAATTGTTTTAATGAGATTTTGTCAATTAATTTAATGAAAGCTCGTCAGCACAAAGTATTGAATCTTCAGTCATTCCAATAATATTATTTTAAAACAAAACATTGTTATTATAATCCACGTTAAAACATCTCATAGTACTTAAAAAATTTTAACTTAATTTTAGATCTAATTACTAGTTTTTATTTACATTATATATAATTATATGCAATTGAATTAATAAAGTGAAAATATTATTGTATGTGTCTTATTTTTACCCAATATTAAAAAACCTATTAGAAATTTTTGTAACATTTTTTTAGGGAATGTTATTGGGAGAGAAAATATATATTATTTTTTTATATATGTGTGAAAAGTTACCCGGCAGTTACCTGAATAAGCTCTACCAGGTATGTAGCTATTTAGGAGTATTAATAAACATATTAAGAGGTAGAACCACGTCCATATCTCCTGCTGATGGATGAGGAGTAGAAGTAGGAGACAAAGAGAATAATGGGGATTCCGGTTTTCTCTTCTCGGTCACTCAGCTACAACCATCACGATTAACAGCTTTATGTAACTGAAAATATATTGATCTTTATGAAACAGTAATTACAATAGAAAAATATCCTTCTAAGTTTGTTTTGTGGTTCAGAGCACTGTGTTTGGAACCCTCCTAGCCTTATTTTAAGTTGGAGAGTGTCTTTATAGGAGGGCTTATTTCAAAATACTCCCTTCTGCCACTCCTATATGATACACAAGTGATCACTGGTATTGTTTTAAAGTGGAAAAGATATAATAAATAAATAACTCTATAATTATATTTAATATTTAGACTATGTACATACATATATATATACCTACCTATGTAATAAAAATACTCCTAATAGATTAAAAAAGAAACAAAGAGGTAGAATGATTTAAAAAACAAAATCTTCTGTCAAACTATTTGCTATTGTTTTTAATATTAAAACGACAGATTTATTTCGTATTTGGATAAGTGTATAAGAAGTTAAAATGCCGACTCAGGTGGAACAGAAGACTATAGATCCTGAGGCTGAGCTGAGCAACGTTCAGAGGACGGTAAGTGAAAACATGCTTGTATGAAGACGTATTAACATAAGGCGAGGGTCGGGTCACTCCAAACACTAAGTCGTAAGCTACAGCAGCTGACAGACTATTAGTTATATATGTTTCTAACAGATTTTTGAAAATATTATAAATGGACAAGTAAGGCTTGGATGTTAATCCAACTTGCCGTGAGACCTGTATTGCTTGTTTGAAAGCCATTAAAATGTATTGATCAATTCCAGTTCCAGAAGCTCGCTCCACAATGTAGCGTGGAGAAGCGAGCTGGCGGGGAGCCGCAGCTAGCGCCGCAGGAGAAGCAACTCGCGATCCTCGCGGCAGAGCTGCGGGAGACACTGTTGTGTATTAATGTTAGTTGGGCTGGGATCAGAGACAACTCAGCAGTTGATGAGGGGAAGGACAAAATCAGAGACATCTGTATTTATATCGCATTTGTCTAAAAATTTAAGGACTTTATCTTTCTCTTCCTATATTCATACATGAATCTTTCAAAACGTTAAATTTTATTCTTTTATTAGTCTTCTGTAGACTTCGAAAATAAGTTAAATTTTGCATACCTATGCTTCACGTATTTTGCCAAATACGACACAATACTTAAAGATTTCGTGTTTGATAGTTTCTTAATCAACATTTTTTAAGCAGAACTTCAAGATGATTATAATATCACTGATTTATTGTCATTTGTCTTCACTCAGCTGGCCAAAAAAGGTCAGCACGCCTTAAGAGACAACGTTACCAAAAATGGAACTCGCAAATCGATCATTGAGTACGAACACCTGGAGGGTGAGCTCCGGGACGAGCGCGCGCAGCAGGCTGAGCTGGACTGCCTCAACTACCTCGCACAGAAGCAGCTCGTGGAACTCCTCAAACGAGTGCCAACTGAGGCTGATGTAAGATCTATTACAACACTTCATTGGCATGGCATTTCGAAGGATCCTGTTGTTACACTGATTTTCAGGAGCTTGCTATGATCGAAAACGCTAACAATCGGCTGAAGCGAATGGAGAATCGTTTAGATTTAGCAACGAAGCGCTTTTGTTTGGTCAATACTGATAATAAAAAAGTACGCGAAGAAATCGATAGACTGCTCGTTGAAAGGTTACGTTCATAAACTTTTTATTATTATTTAACTTACGTAATTGTTAGCTGATCCTTTAATCCTTGCAGAAATGATTTCAACATCCAATGGAACCGCACGATTGGTAAACTGGTGAAAGGTAAGGAGTACCTGATGGACATCTTTGAAATTGCCACCAATGCCTTCGGAGACCGCGACGAGTGCTGCCGGAAACTGGAAGCTCTTAAGTGGAAAGGACTGTTCCAACTTAATAGGGATATATCGGTAAGGGAAGAAATCCTTTAACATCAGATTAAAGCAACTTAAAATAAGAAAAAAGTAATTTGAAATATTACATGGTATGAAATTCAAGACAAGTTTCATTGAAAGTTTTTTTAGGAGATGCAATCCTATGAAGGAGAATTGAACCATTTAGCAAAGTTGGAAGAGTTTCTGCGAGTGAAAGGGTCCAGAAGAATTTGCGAGGCCGACGAGAAGGAGGAAATCAAGCGACAAGAAGAGATACAGAGATGCGAGCAAGAGATCGCTAGACATGACTCTCTTTTGGAGGAGATATTCGTAAGAAACCAACTATAGTTGATATATATGTTTAAATATCTATATTCATTATTAATAAGTGTGAATTCAACTCAATTTCTGTAAAACTAACGATATTTGTAGAGTTACGCGGGTTCTGACCGACTCACAACCATAATAAGCCATTTCAAAGCTACCGAGATTGAGAACTTTTCCATTTTCGTGCTACTTTGCGAAGTTCTTCAGGAGTCTATATTCATGAGACGGGAACTCGACATTTTGCGGCAAAGGATCTGTGAGAACAGTTTTAAAATATCTATAGTATAATACATATTCCAAACATATTTATCTATCTTATTCGTCAGTGGATCAACGCGATATAAACGAATCCCGCACGGAGTGTGAGTCACGTCGGCTGGGCGAGTTGCGCGCGCAGCTCGGAGCAGAGCGAGACAGCACTAGCCTCGCGAGAGAGAGAGACGCCGCCGCCGACAACACCATCACGCGCGTGCTCAAGGGGATCGATGAACTCGTCAGGTTAAACAACATCAGTGCTGCCACTTTGATCTCGTTTTTTAATGATTTAATCCAGAAAAGGTATTTTATTTGCTTAAGAAAACAATTCTATACTACCTATCGTTAAACTTGTTGAAGTGTTGATGTGCAGACTTTCAAATAACTAAAAAATAATTTAAATTTTTGAACCTATTAAATTAGTAAAATTTTTCTTCTAATTCAGTTAAATAAAAAAAAATGTTTTTCAAACTAAATAATAAATACATAATTTAAAACATTAGTAAAAGTATTTTAGTCTTTTTTACAGCTAAAGCTAAACTTTTAAATACCTTCTTATTAATATATGATCCATTTATTATAATTTAGTGCTTTTTAGCTCCTTCAGCGGCCCCATTAAACTAAAGTGGCAACACTGAACAGTATATTTCGAATTAGTCGTTATACAGCTTGAAACTTGTAATGGTTTTACATAAAAGATGTTGAAAAACGATTGCTAAACAAACCAGTGTATTCTCTGGCCATCTGGTGTGAAATTATTGTATTGATTCAGAAACGTTAGCATGTTAACTAATCGAGTTTAGTTGTAATGGGATCCACGGCTTAAATTAACATTGATTTGAGATTAACTTCCCATTGTTTTAAAATGTAGTATAAAAAACAGATACCAATATTAAGTTATTTATTATTGGTTATTAATGAGTATAATCTTCGTAACTCCTTATTTCTCTTTATTGTATGTTTTAAATAAATTAAACTCTAACTAAATATTGTGAAATTGTTTAGAATTCCTAATAACGTACCAAATGTCCAGACGTGCTAGAAAGTAATAAATATTATCTTGATAATTGGATAACTGCAGACTTGCGAGGTGTGAGATCACTCCCCTCCTGTCTCTGCTTGGAAACCACAAGGAAGTCACCAAGTGGAACGTGAGCAAGTTCTTGAGGATCCTGGAGGCGGAAGTCAAGAGTCTCATCGAAGTTGTCTATGGAGCTGTGAAGGTACAGTAATATGGATACTCTAGACTTTTGAATTTTTATAGTACTTTACTTTTTTATCATTTATTTTATATATATATATATATATATATATATATATATATATATATATATATATATATATATATATATCGTGTGGTATATTTTATTTATAATATTAATTGAATATTAATTGCTAGGGAACTAAAAAAGGCTTTATAATATTTGATAAATACAATTCTGCAAGCAATTTTTTTTTGAAAATAATGTTTTAGAAAATAAACTTTATATGTCTCTGACTCTGTATATTTTTTTGGTGTTTATGAATATCATTAAAATGTATCACACTTATCGAAAGGTACATTATATGTATTTCGTAGCTTGGAAGACTCATTCGGAGACAAAGATACGACATAATCTTTTGAAGATAATGTCTTTACTTGTCAGAGATATTAAAAATGTCTGATTTATTTAACACATACCTAATCCAATTTGTTTAAACATCCCAGCCTCCAGCACCAACTCCAAAAGCCCGCAAAGGTCCTGCACCAGTGACAGCAAAACTGGTGGCGGACCCTTACGTAGAGGCCTTGAGACCAAACAGGATCGAGAAACTCGTGCCCTACCAACCTTGTGCTTAGTTAGTTATAATAATAATAATAATATTTTATTTTTCTCACAGACACAATACCTGGTTTTACAGTAAATGACAGATGAAATTTATTATCTATGCGGGAGACCTGTTTGACAGATCACCAGAAATTATCATTAGTTTGTATAGGTTTATATATAATATATATAATTCCTATAATTCTAATCAGCTGTGTTGAGGACTACATCATGAACCTGGTGTTCGAGACGCCAGCTGTTCCAGCGGACAAGGAGTACATTGAAGGCATTTTCCGTCTGGAGGACATTAATACCAAGTTTGGAATATTTACGTTAACTATTCCTGCGTAAGTTCTTTTTAATAAATCTCATTGTTTTGAATTCATTATGAGCTGAAAAATAAACTGTTTTGTATTTCAGTAAACGTCATCCTTACAGAGGACCGAAGAAAGATTAAAATATGATTTATATCTTTTATATGTTAGAGAATATTGTTTTTTTTTTTTAATAATAATAAATTTTTGCTTTTTCTTTTACTGGACTTTTTATGTTACTTTTATTACACAAATACGTTTTTACGTTTGAAATAATAGATATTTCGGAAGTATGTATCCTGTGCATTTGCTTAAACTAAGGTAAAACCTTCAAAGTTTCATCGAAATCAGTTCATTACATCTTGCGTCATGGGTGAACACAAAAAAATTGGGCTGAGCGTAAACGAAGCTCTTAACCGTATGGGAAACTTCTTTGAAGTAACATCACATAAAAACTACTAAACCGATTTGAATGAAAATTGGCAGAGCAGTTGACATGTTTTTATAAAAAAAAGAATTAAAATATTTCATTCCGTTCAGAAATTATGGTCAAAAACTATTTTTTCCTTAGACTTAATATTATCCGAACCTCCGCGCGCTTCGCTTCGCGTTCGTTAACTTAAAAATACGCTTATAAGCAACATCACATAAAAACTACCAAATAAAAATATATATTTATATAATATATTTTATTTAAAAGAGAAGGGGGCTCTGCTCAACTACCGCAGCGCATGGCGGCGGATCCTAGTAATAACTAATATTTAATTAAAGTTATTATATGCAAACTTAGGCTCCCTACTATTATGTGTAGTGTACAAATAAACGAAGTATTATATATATTTAAGTCGACATAGTCTATTTTTCGAAACAGTGATTATTAATTGAGGGAATCTTGTTAGCTAAGTACATAAAAGAACGATTACATATAGAATCTTAAATAATCAAGGAAGATTAGCGATTAGCTTTTTCCAAAGGCAGAATAACGGACACTCGGAGATATCAAGGTTATACTGCTAGTTTTAGTATTTGGGAAAATAAAATATTCTTGTTAATATAAGATTTAAAGAGAACAACAATCATTACATAATATATTTTTTATTCTACTTATTCAAATCATATGTAATAAATACCAATATAATGATGGAAAATTGTCTGTAAATGTCCAATTAGACACAATTTTCCTGTCAGTCTTGAAGTATTGATTGAAATAAACATAATAGTAAAAATAACCTTTTACATAAAAACAATTTTGTTTCACATCTAGTCGCTCAACAACAGATGCAGGTGTTCAGTTATTGCTGAATATTTTCGGAGCCTCGGAAGAATTAGAAGATGCGCTTGGCATTTTCTGTAATTTATCGAAGACATCTGATTGTGTACAGTATGAAACTCTAATTAGAAAATCACATCAATATAGAATTAAAAATAAGACCCCCCCTGTATGACAGGATCATATCTTAATGTGAGAATTCTAAAGATATATATAAATAGAAATAGATGAAAAGCATTCCCCCGGTTTATTTGTCAAAATGGGCGTGCCTCAAGGTTCTGTATTACGACTTTTATTTTACCTTATTTAAATAAATGACTTGCCTTATCTTCTCGAACTTTACTCTTGTCCCGATTTTTTGCCGTATCTACTCTGGCGAATTGAGATCCATAAGTATTATGGGGTCATAATCAAAATGGTATTCAAAAATTTGTATCAATGTAAAGTAGTAATACTTAACTCACTAGCCCGAAACTCATTATCATTTGACGTGACGCAAGTACACTGCAGTGGCTTCAAAAGTTGTAAAAGTTATAAAAATCATTTAATTGATTTTACATTTACTGTATCAATCTAACACTATTGTAATAGTTGAGCTGTGATATGATATTCACACAAGTAACCTTACAACATTTTTTTTATTTATGTGGAGGGCAAACGAGCTTGCGGGTTACCGATGACAGGTGTTCACCGCTGCCGGCTTTAGAGGTGGGAATATACGCCTTTCTTGAAGGTACCCAAGTCGTATCGATCCGGAAATACCACTGATGGAAGTTCGTTCCACAAGTGGTACGAATAGTATTGCAGGCGATAACGTGCTGTGCAATGATGAAATTCAGCGGCAGGCATCAGATCGAATAGCTCTTCGGCACACTCCTTGTTGTAAATGCGATAGAAGACGCCACATCTCTACGCAACGCCAAAGAGTCCAGCCGGTCAGAGAGCACCGGGTCCCCGACAATTCAAACGGCTCTCCGTTGTACGTGGTCAAAAGGTAGAAGCTGATATTGGGGTGATCCGGACGAGAGATGAGAACAGTACTCTATCAGTGCCTGGACTTGCTCTTTATAGAGCGCAAGTCTTTGGCCGGGCTTAAACTGAACAAGATTCAGTTCACCCAATTCTGAAACCATCCCCAGGGAGATCAAGGCCGTCATTCGCTTAACAATGTATGTTGGAAATATGCAACATATCAGTGACGTGCAGGAGGAACAGCGTTGGTGATAGCACGCAGCCTTGGGGTGCACCACCATCTCGGGCTTGGGGATCAAGCAAAAACCGTCGAGAACGACCGCCCAATGAGAAAGTTGATGATGATTGATGAAAAACGATCGAACGTTTACGCCATATCCAGACCCTCTCCCTTGCTTTCAATAACAGCTGCAACAGTGCGTAAGAAATAACAGATCACCAGCCGATCGATCTTGAAGAAAGTTGGTAAGTAGGAGCTGTTGATTGATGTAACTCTTCATTACTTTGAATAGAATAGAAGTAATGACGATAGGTCTACAGTTAGCGGGGTCCGAGCTGTCACCATTTTTAGGGATCGGATTGACAAGGACACGCTTCCGACAGAGGCTATGCCTTTAGTGTAGGAGAGTACCGAAATAGTCGCATTAGAAGTGGAGTCAACTCAGGGGCACATTTTCGTAACACAACTGAAAAAATTCCATTTGGTACACTCGATTTATGTACTCGATTTATGCCCAAGGAAAAGAAAAATTTTCGGACGGTTTTTAGGCAAAAAAAAAATTCCGGCAATAAGATGTGACGCCGCGAAATGATAGGTGGTGTCGTTCCCGGTGTCCAAACTGGAGTTTGAGTCAAAAAAAGTGTCCTAGAAATCGGCTTTCTCTTTTGCCGTGTGGGCTAGAGTGACATTCCCAGTGTGCAATGGCGGTAGGGATGGCGAGCAAAAGTTTCACAAAGTGAATTTGGAAAGCGCCCAGAACTTGCGCGTGCCAGGCGGGGACCTTGCCAGCTTATCCCCAATTTAACGACATGCTTGAACTTTGCTCTAGTAATTTGACGTTTGTAGAATCTGGAGGCACGGTGATATTTCCTGGTCAGAACTCTATAGGTTGGATTCTTAGTGACTAACGCCCAAGCCAAATCAAGGCAGTGAACTGCCAAGTGGTGCCACAGAGTTTGATACAAATAATCCTCTGTAGTAACACATTAGTGACAACCGTAGTGTAGTTATTAGGATCATTGGAAGGGAAACAAAACAGTTACTATGGGAAGAACGCTGAAAAGGATCGCCTTCCATCGCAATTCGGTAAATTGTAATGCCAAACACTTTCATTCGTAGTTCTTGTGTTAGCCGGACGCTGAATAAGCACTACACTCCGTACCATGTAATGATCAGAAGAGCCTTGCAAAAGTTCACATTTAAAATGGAACGGGACCTAGATACTACGGGGAGCCCGAGCAATCATTCTCTCTATTTTGGTCAGGGAGAGATTCTCCAGCTTCGTCAAAATCGGTACCCTCCTGGGTTATATTTTTTCATGCATCAAGGCATCGCTTTCATGTTTGGCGTGGGGGGGGGAGGCCGTTGGGTTAGGTTAGGTTAGTTTCTCTTATTTACCGACGGAACATAATCAAATGCATTTGGTTACTGCACGTCGATCTGCCGTGAGAGGGTTGTCCTTTCCCAGTTAAGCCAGACCAATACGAGCTGCAGTCAAATAACTACAGCTAGGCTCTACCACCTACCACCACCTACCACATATTGTAAAAAAAAATTACTTACCCTATGTGCATTTAGCAGCAATTTTGGTATATCTTGTATATAAGTATATATGTGGACTTTGTCACTTTGAGTGTGCATCAGGTTTCATGAAACACTGACAAGTTGAAAGTTAAATTTAAAGTGATTTTACACGCTAACATATTACATTATAACCACTTCAATCTTGGTGTAATGACATACTTATCTCATAAACAATTTCGTTATCATTTTAGAAAAAAAATTCCGGCCCGCATTTAAAGTGACGAACAGAAAACCTCTGATAGCGAACAAATTACACAAAAGTCGACAGGCATCAGACAGATGAATAACAGCCGCCATTATTAAAAAAAAATATTTGAAACTCGACTTCATTCTAATCTACCATTACACGAGTGTACGCATAAATAATAAAGTTAAACTGGATATTTTAGACCTTCCTTTAATTAGTTTTAAAACTATAATCAAAAGTGTATTATTAAATAAATCATTCAGAGTTTTTAGTTTATCGAAATTAGTGGAACTAAATTGATGATTCATTTGCAGGGTTGATATTATAATGTATAAATATAACATGATTTTTTTTTTTAAACAGAATGTCTGTTGAGTTTCTCACCGGCTCTTCTCAGCATAGCAATATTCCGAGCTGGTAGTAGCTTATTCACGGACTGGCTACACTGACCTTTTTTATTGTTATAATTGACGATTCTAAAGTGCGTGTAAATGTCTACTTAAAACAAAGATGTTTTGAATTTAAATTAAAAAAAAACAAAAGTATGGCTTACTCCCTCAGTCTTCTTCCAAAGACGTACACACAACGTTTTTGGGAGAAGTCTGGGGTAGTTTTCTATAAGATAATACAGGAAAATATTATTTAAACTTGATGAAGAAGATATTACTTTCCGGATATTCTACTCCATGATACAATCGGTATTTGAGATGGCATAGGCATATTTTTTTATATTTTATTTATTGTACATGTAAACAAAATAATGTTTTCCAGTTCTCGTCCTCTCGGTTTCCTAAAATATATATTATGAATATGATTAATATTAAAATTATTCTGATTATCATAATGCTGATTATTAAATAAAAGCCGTTTGTATAAATATAATAACCATAATTATTAGTTACGATACCATGTTAAAATAATTTATTTTAGTCGTACACACTAAAAAAATCTATCTGTAAGACATAACCAGATATTTTGATTGTAAATTAAATAAAACAATGTCTAATAAACGTTGATTTTATCCACTGTTACATCACGTTTGTCTCTACCTTTTGTGTAGTTTTTACCCTTGCCTTCTAAAGAGCAACTAAATATGTATAAAGTGACTTGAATTAACGGAAATACGTCCAGAAACGGAATTTAAATCGTTATACTAAATAATTACAACTTATCTCCTTAATTATATATTTTATGCAGTCAACACGCGTTATCGTACAACCACAAAAAAATCCTTAAATCTAAAAAAGTTATATGATTATCATAGTTCCAAAGCTAAGATAAATCTCTGGGAATTCGACAATAGTGTATTTAATATTTGTGCTAAAATAGCCTTTACAAATGTTAATATTATTAGCAATTTTTATTTTTTACCTTCACTCTTTCAAATTCTTATCGAAATTTGTTATTACATCGCTCAAACTACGAGAATCCCGAGCCGTCAAATAATATATTTCTGCCAGTGTGTACATATTAAAAAATTATTTATTCATGTTTACAATTTGCTTTGTTATTTATAAACGTAAATGATTATTAAAAGTTGTATATATTTACCCATTATAAAAGTGTTACACGAAATAACTCAATTCTCAAGTATATAAATTAAAAAAGTTAAAAAAATAAATTAAAATACTGAAAGACTATTGTTACTTAAAGTTAGAAGTACCGTTTAATATAATTAATCATGTTCTTAACTGACTAGGGGCGCCAACAAACCCTCAATTTCGACTCGCTGCGCTCGTGAAATCTTGGGTGCCGTTTGCATATTGAGCGAAGCGAGCCCAGAGTATTGACTCATCGTTTCCCATTGATTTTTACATGATATTATAAAAAATTTTTGTTTTTTGAGTACATTTTTCAATTTTTTTTTATAAAAACCATCACCTAACGTGTGTCTTTTTGTTTGCAAAGTTTCTTAATTTTCCGTCAAGTAGTTTTTGAGCCAATTCGTGACAAAGAATGCAAAAAGTCTCCAGTAAAACGCTCCGCTCACTTCGTTCGCTTCGCTCAATTAAAAGAATACTGTCTATTATATTAATCCTTAAATATTTTTTACTCAGTCTGTGATGAGTCATAATATTTTTTTATACTGGTAACACCGTGAATTTCTATTCACTAATCGCTATTGTTTGTGTGTGTGTGTGAGTGATGTCTCGGACTCTCCGTCTCCGCCATTGAATTTAATTTCAGCCGAGAATTGAAATAGGTTGTGTACAATTCGTAATCGGCAAAAATCTTTACAATCTCTTGTCTATTTCTAATTCTATTTAGTCACAGCTCGTGCACAAACATTATACCCAATGGCAGACAGAGACACAGATGAGTTAAACATCGATAACGTAATAAAAAAATTATTAAAAGGTAAAGACCAAAATCTTACGCCAAAGTTTACGCTGCCCTGTTTATTTAGTGTTTGGTGGAAATTAAATATTTCTCATGCATTATTGCATATTTATTATGAGTTTTGAGTGTTAGTGTTTATATTTGGTTGTTTTCAGTACGGGGCGAGAAGCCTGGTATGAATGTACAGTTAACGGAAATCGAGATAAAAGGGCTATGCCTGAAATCAAGAGAAATATTTCTATCACAACCAATATTACTTGAATTGGAGGCACCGTTGAAAATATGTGGTGAGTAATAAAATATTACATTTATAACGAAGTTTTTGCTTTCAACTTTCGAAACTACACAAATACTTTTATATACTGTTTATCACAAAATTGCTTCACTAATTCTAATTATTTTTATATTTTTTTTGTTAATTATTTCATCTACCCCCAGATTTAAATAAAATCAACATGTATATTTAAAAAAAATGTCGAAAGTTTCCCATAAACAACTTATGACAATTTCTTTTGAGTAATTTTGTAGAGAAAGTAAATTTAAAATTCGTGAATGTTAAGAATGTGATTATGTATTCTTATAATCCCTTTGCAAATGAGATAAATATAAAAAGTTTATTTATATATGTTGTATAGCTCATACTACCATAATGTATCCATGTTGAGTTAGTTCATTTTATTGTCCGAAGCTAAATTAATATAATAATAATATTTATTTATTAAAACTCTTTCCTCATCATCTCTTAAAGGCTATTCATGTAATTGTAGTTTTTAGATGTCATAAGAGTAAGGTAAATGTTAGTTGAGTGATTTATATAATTCTTAAGCAATTAATATTGTGAAATACTGAACATATTAATAATTAAGTAAACTTATTAACTTAATATATATTTTCTGACAATATATGATCATATTATAAAATTATAAACACTATACAAACAAGAGTCCAAGGGATTAAGAAAAGATCCTTGAATGCTCCTACAAACAATGATTGGAAACTGTTTTAACATACAAGTATATTACCATATTGCAATATTTTACTTTCATACTACAATAAGTATCAACCTATCATTAAACCATGAACTCTAATACTTTGTATCCTTGAGAAGGCAATTAGTGCAATTATTTTTTATTATTATTTCATGTCTAATTGGTGAAGGGAGACAAGGGAAAACCTGTAATTTATGAATTATTTATTATTACCAGTTCATGCTGATAGGTTTCCGTTCTGGGAGGAATATTTACAGATAGCTCAAACAGTCCTTAAATACCACGACAAAACTGAACTATTACAGAAATATGTTATAAATGTATATTCCTTGTATAAAATGTTTATTAAAAAATTTTCCTGCCCACCAAATTGTATCAAGTGTAGATTGTTGTCTATAACTCCATCTACTGACTACAGATAGATGATCAAAACTGAACTAAATAATTTGCCACTTATGCTCAATGGATTTCCCATACCTTTGTTATTATAACTATACAAATCTTCCTCTATAAATGTCCATTTATATGAATAATACACTTTTGAATGATCTAATTGATATCTCTAACTTAAATAGTCTAAAACACTAAACTAATATATCACATTTTTCTGAGTTATACTAGAAGTTAATAACATGCCACATAAATTATAGTTGCATTTAATAGAGCAATTTGAAAAATACAATCATTTCTTGTTTTAAATGTTAAACCTTTTGGAGCTACTACTTTATTTATTTATATCCATGCTTGTCAACAGGTGACATACACGGTCAGTACTATGACCTGTTAAGGCTGTTTGAGTACGGCGGCTTTCCACCGGAGTCCAATTATCTGTTCCTCGGTGACTACGTTGATCGCGGAAAGCAATCACTTGAGACAATATGTCTCTTACTCGCCTACAAGATAAAATACCCCGAGAACTTCTTCCTGCTGAGAGGAAACCATGAATGTGCTAGCATTAATAGAATTTATGGGTGAGTTTCTTTAATTCCTATACTTTTATCATCGTAAATACAGAATGCATTAGTTAATTAATTTCACACGTTTTAAAATAATATAATTTACAATTGACCTAAAAATTTTTCAACTATCATGGGAGTTCTTTGTTAAATGATCCATTAATTTCGTACTTGTGCTTTCAAATGTATTATATTCATTACAATGTTGGTTAATATTATCAAATTGAATAGTTTTTATCAACTCCACAGTCATTGTGTTTCGTTTATCATTTCTATATGTATGATACGGAATCAAACCAAGCGTAGCTCCTTGTGAGACCCCTTACATTTATAATGTGAGTCATAGTACCAATTCATTATGAAGGCCGATGTTATAAATATCGATATTGCGTGTTATGATCTGATTGATTTTAAATGTGAGAAAGAAATATTAAAGGTTAAATTCTTTCTGAAATTCATAATATTTGAAATTTCATTGTTTGGTAAATGTGTTTGAAATCAGAAATAAGTATTATTGAAAAATTTATTTATCATAAATTGTAAACGGATAATTAAAATAAATGATTAATAGAATTAAATAAAGTAGTATTTCCGGAACACTAACAAATTTTTATTACTAAAAATTTTATAGATCTATCGATACATTTATTTTTAATAACAAATCGTAAAAGCGTATTTTGTGAGGCCTCTGTTTAATTTATAAAAAGATTTCGTCCGATGATATCACCCTTTATCGGCCAACAGATAAGACGTAGATAATACACAATAACCCTTACACCCTTGACATTAGGCACATATTCGAATACATTGATTTAGCAATTAATTTCACAACCTTATATATTTGCACTTTGTACGATAGTATGATGTGTATTGAATATTTTCTTTGTTTGTCTCTCTTCTCTCTCACACACTTGAGCTAAACTATTGCCGTCTCTTTCCGGTCGGAATTTAATAGATCGTTTGTATAAGGTTGATCGATTGCTCTTTCTCTTGACAGTTATTACTTCACGTATCTACTATCTAGTAATCTATCTATATATATCTATAGATGATAGGTATAACAAATTACATGTGACGTTATCCTCCATTATGCGTCAAATTGTGTTGTAAGGTCAGAAATAAAATTAATTATGAAATTAGTAGGATATAAAATAATGAAATATAATATCGAAATACTTTTATTATAGTAATGACGACAAGTAACAGTGCATGTGAAATGTGAGCTGATGAAATATTTTTTGGGAGACCATACTTGTAGCCCTTTAATTCCTTCTAGATTCTTATCTCTCTCTCTCTCTCTCTCTTTCTCCCTCCCCCCCCTCCCCACTCTCTTTATCTGTGTCCTATCGAATGTTAAACAACCTCTAACATTATTAATACACATTTCATAACAAAACTGATACTTTTGTCTGTTAATTTTGAAAAGTTTTTTTTTGTTTTTTTTTTTTTTTACACTCACTACTATTTTCTCCTCAAAATTGTCATTATCAAGTAATCATTGCTAATTTATAATCAATAATATCCCAAAAGGTCGTACGCCTCTGTTGGATATCTGCCAGAGTTTGCTATGACTCAGTGTCTGTCAAATTGTATAACCTATTTGTCTTAGTTTCGTCACTGTCTCGTGGTGATGGATGTGTGATCACATGTTATAATTACAATAGGTGATGATGATAAAATATCGTTTTTTTTATTAATAATATTAATATTTTTTTTTTAATTTATATTATGTTTAGATTTTTCGATCGTCTAAAATTTTTGTTTACTATAAAATATTTTTTTATATTTCCGTAAACATTGCATTATATAACTGTAAAAATATTAAAATGATTCACGATTCGGGTTAATTTTAATGTTTTTTTTTTCTTTATAATCACGATTTCTCAGAACGTTATCGAGATGATTAAACTGATACATTTTCCTCATTGAGAATATTGTTTCTGAGAAGTTTATTGGAATGCAGTCTCAAATTTCATATTAAATCTTGAATAATAATTTCATTTATCGTACTTGAATGTTATAACAGTGGTCGCAGGTTTGAGTCCCGCTATAGTACGTATTTGAGTGACACACAACCTGACTTATACTTATATTAATATAGTTATATATTAATATTACTTATTTGTCGTCAGGTTTTACGACGAGTGCAAACGGAGGTATAACATCAAGTTATGGAAAACCTTCACGGATTGCTTCAACTGCCTTCCCGTAGCCGCGATAGGTGAGTTTAGAAAACTACTTGGTCCTTCGAGCCATTATTCTAATACCTACTTTTTTACAATAAACCTTGAAAAAGACAAATTATTGGTCCTTCAAGCCGTTATTCAAAACCTACTTTTTTATAATAAACCTTAAAAATTCCAAATTATTGGTCCTTCGAGCCAGAATGGATGTATCAATTAAAATTAATTATTTTATACGTTAATTCGAATAATTTCAAACTTCAACCCATTCAACATAAGCTCACTCTGAACCCATAAAGTTGCGAACTTTGAGGTTATTACTGAAACAATCCGAGAAAGTGTAGTGTAACGGGCACTTTATATAAACTTAGTACATTAGGTTTAAGCTCACAGAGGATAAGTAGATTAATTTTACTCCTTGTTAAGTACAAGTGAGATGAAATTTTCAGTGAAGCGACATTACCGATCCGTATTGTGATACTAGTATCACTTGAAAATATATTTGTATTTTAATTACAATATGATTATATATATATATATATATATATATATATATATATATATATATATATATATATATATATATATATATATAAAATACGATATAAACGATTTGATAAATATGTACATATTACGATTTAACCGTTACTATTGCGTCATATGACATGTGACAGATGCGCCATTTTGTAAACACTGGGTGCACTTTTGTGTTATTTACGTTGATTTTTAAAGATGAACTAACGAAAGCAGTTTAAACGTTAATTTTAATAGATAAAGGAACGAAGTTTGAACGTTAATTTTAAAAAAATGAACGAAGTTTGAACGTAAGTTTTAAGAGATAAAGGAACGAAGTTTGAACGTTAATTTAAAAAAACGAACGAAATTTGAACGTAAGTTTTAAAAGATAAAGAAATAAAGTTTGAACTTAAGTTTTAAAAGATAAAGGAACTAAGTTTGAACGTTAATTTTAAAAGATAAACGAACAAACTAATTTCGAATATTAATTTTAATAAATAAACGAACGAATATTTGAAGGTTAATTCTAAAGGATGAACGAACGAATTTAAAAGGTTAATTTTAAAAGATAAACGAACGACGTTTGAAAATGTATTTTTAAAAGACGAACGAACGAAGTTTGAACATTAATTTCAAAACAGCACGTCGTCTAAACCATTGTATATATACAATGGTCGCTACGTCAGTATGAATTGTCTGTTCGTCACTTCAGTGATTAAGCGCTCATTTGAGCGTTAAATTTGTTATTGAGAACTAGTATAGTCTGTTAACACTGAACCTACCAAGTACCGGTCAAATTGACCGTTCTTAAACTTTTGTAAAACTTACACATTTTTAAACGTTATAATATCGTTATCAAACTACATGATAATTCTTAGAATATACATATAATATTGTCTTCACTCTTTACTTTTAGTAATTTCCATTATTACCTGCGTTATATAGTAAAATAACTTTTAGTTACCGGTCAATTTGACGGCGTGCGGTAGGAACAGGTATACAAGAATTGTTGATAGGATTAGTGTTAATATACGTTTAGATTTTCATTATGATTAAAAGCGACATCTAGCATTAAATTTAAAAAATAACTTGAAAAATTTAAACCACAGTGATGCTTTGAAAATGTGTAATAAAAATCGTTGAACTATCAAAGTAACTTGGAGAGAGGAGAAGCTTTCAGAAATTCAATACTTTGTAAATGTTTGAGTATTTTCTTGAAGGAATATCGTTTTAAAAGTTTAATATTATTCTTTGGGTCACTTTTATTATTATTATTATTATTATCTTTTTAGTTTACTATTTTGTTGTTTTAGTTTCACAATAACTCTATATTGTCTGATGTAATAGTTAATTTAAATGTTACACATTGTTACGAATTTTGTTTATCTTTGTGTTCTTTTCTTATCTTTTTTCTTTTGTTCTTTATAACGTAATGATTATAAATATAGATTTACATTTTGTAGAGATTAGGGAGTTTTTGGAGCGAAGTTCCTTAACGCGTTTTATTAGAAAACGTCACGTAATGAAATGTTGTATGCTGTTTGTGTGCGTGCGAGCATCTCTCTCTCGCTCTCTCTCTTTTTCTCTATCTTTCTTTCTCTTTTCTCTCACTGTGTGTCCGTATGTGTCACTGCCTCTATTTTATCACACAACTTCAAAACATGTTTGTGTAAATTTTTTAAATGCATTTGTTTTTTGTTTTGAATGAATCATACGTGAATATTTTATTAATTGCAATAATTATGAGTTGTCAAAAATTTTGTATTAACATTTTCATTAATTTAATATCATTTCTTTTTCTTTCTCTGAATACTGTATGTCCGTATATCACAGATTAGTTGACATAATATATTAATAAATCTTAATATATAAAACACAAAGACACTCACTCACTGATTCATTGATCGCTCTACAGCCCAAACCGTAATACCTAGAAAGCTGAAATTTGGACACAAGACTTCTGCCATAATGGATGGGAGCAATAAGAAAGGATTTTTCAAAGGTCCAAATGTTTCCAAAGTTACAGCTAAAAAACTGGAAAAAGTATAACGCGCCTGTTTCGATACCTCCTAGGTGGTGTGGAAATTCAAACAAAATGTTTGATCACTTTCGCCGTCCGGGCGAAGCACGGGTAACCTGCTAGTCAGAAATAAGTTGAGAGGAGGATATATTAACAAATCAAATACAATTCAAAAGCTAATCAATTACAATATTATCTATAATATTATTATCTGAAATGAAAGACAATTGATTTATTTTCATACACAATGTTATCAATGTTAAGAACGGATGGAGAATGTCTATTGGAGTCACGTGTACACAAACCTGACTATATTATATACCGCAATTTTCCTTAAATACTGGTATCTGCGCTTATATTGTATTGAATCATGTATCTAAATAATTAGTATATATATATATATATATATATATATATTAATCTGTCGGTTTCGACTAATTTCTGAAACGTCTGAACCGATTTTAACACGACTCATGCTGGCGGATAGATAATGTTATAAGTAACTTGGCTACTTTTATTTAATAAAAACATTCCGCACGGGCGAAATCGCGGGCACAGCTAGTATGTATATATACATATATATATATATATATATTTATAATCAAAACATTACATGGAGCTGAGATTCGTGAAATTTGAGAATAATTATATATTGAAAAGCGCTTTCTACTTCCTGTTGTAATTTACAATTATCTTTTGTATTCTTTTAATAATAAAGGAAAGAATAATGAAAGAAAAGATAATAAAGTGTACGTCGTAATATAGATCAAGGATACGGATACGGGAATACATTTTAAATGACGTCATAGATAATGTATTATTACATATGGTGGGTTGGGTGGTCGGCTGGATGGTCGGTTGGGTGAATGGTTGGTTGGTTGGCATCCTTCCAGAGTAATGTTTATTTTGTAACTACGTAATAGAAAATTTTTTTTAGAATTTTCCTTAAGAACACGCAAACATAAATATATATATATAATAATTTTGTCGGTTATTTCATTTCATTATACATATATTATTAAAAATGATTTATCTCACGTTTAAGAATAATTTTCGCTGCAGGAGAAGATAATCAACGAAAATATTGACAAGAAAAAGAATGCAAAGTTGAGGCAAAGTCGGTGGAATTAATTAGTTTCTTGCGATCATAGTCTATAGTCTACACGGTCGCGTACCATTTGCTTATATAAAATTTGTATACAAACAAAACGACACTAAAATACTAATAATATCTCATCTATAGATATAAAAAAATATAAATGATCTATCAGCTAATTAATATTATCATCACTAACAACATATGAGTTTTATCAAAATCGAACCACCGTTTCGCAGATACAAAGGACAGATATTTTTTTTTATCTATATACAATTTATATACAGAATTTTTTTTATACGAATATATAATTTTATTAAAAAAAATTATTTCCGTTTGCGTATGTTTTGTTTGATAAAAAAAATATCAATTAAAATTAAAAAATATATATATATATTACAAAACTCACGCACCCCGTTATCTTTCTTACCTCGAAGAGTTGGTATATATTTATATTATGTAATATTATAGCACAAATTCTATACTATACTAGCTGAGTCCACGACTCTGCTCGTTATGTTTTTTTTTTTGTTTTTGTAAATAAATGTAGCCAAGTTACTCTTTAAAATATCAGCTGTCAACAAGTGAAAGTTGTATTAAAATCGGTCCAGCTGCTTTTATTAGACGTAACAAACAGACGGGCAGAATTTTTTTTTTGTTTAAGTATATATTTTTAATGGCGTTTACTTTTCTATTCATTTGGAATTACAAACGGACACTTTAACTTTATTTGTATATATATATATATATATTTAAATAATTACGTAGCTATTTCAAAACATATTCTAAATACAATGGTATTACAATAATAGTTTTCTAATGTATAAAGTTTTTTTATTGTCTTTTCTTTCACAATCTTCATTGTCTTATCGTCCATTGTTTACGTAAAAAATTGAATTTATTATTATTATAAAGATTTGGTAAATTTAAATATTTAATGTTTATTCATTCAAAATTGCTTAAATAATCAACATATTATATGAGACTTGTTTTACATATATAACAAAAAGAACGAAATTTTTGCTCAAACATACATACACATATTTAAATTTAAATCACCGAATATTATTAAAATAAAAAAGATGGAGAACAAATCATTAATAGACATAAAGAAAATGAAAATTTTTCCTTTATTATAATAGTCTAAACATTAATAATTAAATAATGTATGAATTTACTTTATAATATATTGTTTTTATTAACAATAAATGAACAAATATTAATACATTCGAGTCCGGCTAATTTTCATCATTTCTTATTCTGAGTACAAACTAATATAATGAAATTCTATAAAATTTGAAATGAAGTGAATTCACGTCAGCGACAACCGGGAATGGAATTAGAAATGACGTGAATTCACGTCGGCGGTCGCGAATGTGTTTATAAAAAAATATTACGTATCGTTACGTTAAAAATATTTATTTTAGATGACAGTAACGTTACTAAAATAACGAACGTAACACTCGAGTCTTGAACGTAACGTCCGCTGGTGAAACCTTGAACTACTAAACGTAACAGCTGTACAGAGTACGCTGCTAGCTGTAGTAGAGCAGGTGTTCATGGAAGCATTCCTCAATAATAATATGTATAGTGAAATTATTATAAATACACACACACACACACGACCGACATTCGATTATATATATATATATATATATATATATATATATATATATATATGTATGTATGTATGTATATATATATATAAATATAATAAGAACGCTTTATCTACACAACACCTGGACTTTAGAGGAGTTTAAAATAACTCTGGACGTGTATATATATATATATATATATATATATATGTAGGTATGTATGTATGTATGTATATATATATATACTATACAATTTTTTTCTTTTCAAATTATTATAACAGACAATTCCAATCTGTATACCTATAATAAGTGCTTATAATCAAAATGTTATATTTCTTCATACGTTTATAAATTCATGATAAACATACAATGCGATGCAGGGATGTGCACTTTCCAAAGTTACGTAACAGCTGATGTCACTAGGGTTGATACTTTTTTTCTTTTCAATAAAGTACGTTTGTTTTTTTATTTTTCAAGTAAAAAAATTACGTTTTATTTTTACAATTTGCCGTACATTTTAGGAACAAAAAAGTGTATTTTTTTTTTTATTACTACTATCTTCCAAACAATTGAACGTCATCTTCGTAATCTACATTCAAATTAAATAATTGCAGTCTGTACCAATTATGTGAAAAAAAAGTATTTTTATATTATGTATATATTTTTTAACATAAAGCGCCATACTATAAAGTGCGAATGGCAACCATAGTTGCAACACACTGGCTGGTCGTGCACCCAAAATGGGTCACTGCACTCACTACAGAGCTGTCACCCCTTACCGTATCCTACGGGGAGAGAGGGGGAGGGGGGTGAACCCACATATTGCAAGGGAACCGAAGTTTTCGAAACGGAATACTAAAATAGTTGCAAGTATAGTGGGAATGAACAATTTAAATCTATGACCAATATAAAATATTTCAAGTTTCAATTCACATCAATCGCGCTATACAATATTTATTATATTAATAAACCTTTCATATGTAATAAATATAAAACTTTTTCTCAACTCCATTAGAGATTGTAATAATTTTTTTTTACTAAAAGCTCGTAGCCATTACACTTTGAGTAAAAACGCCCACAAGATACATTTCCTTGTAACATTTCAGTTATAAAGAAATATTTTGTGATATAGTAACATTCACATGGCGTTACTTGCCTTTTCTTATCTTTTATGAGCCGAGTAGACCTCGTACGATATACGACATCTCGCAAACGGACCTTGATACTAAGCTACGTTACACTGTGTTTGATTTTACTCTCATTTCGCGATACGTTTTTCATACAAAGATAAGAGATAAGACATATCAATGAAACTTCCTTGTATAATGTGATAATGTTGAGACAATATTTGCACGCCGTATTCACAGATATGCCACTGGTTTAATTTTATATATATGTATATGTATACCAGCTGATTCCCTCCCGCTTAGCACACTGTTAATTTGGATGTGAACTTAGGTTGCTATGGTAATCGTTGTCATCGTAACCGTTGCTATAGTAACTCTTACCCCCGCGCTAAGTGTATAGCTCCTACAGGTTTAAAATGTGAAGAAATGCAAAGAGTTGAAATCCGTTGAGATAGGAATTCCGTAAAATCCGTTCTTAGTGGACGTCTACGTCACAAAAGTAGTAGATATGTAAAATTTTAAGTTAATCGGACAGTTAGTTTCGGAGATTTCGTAATGAGACTGAGTGGTAAATCGCTTATATATATATATATATATATATATATATATATATATATATATATATATATTGTCGAACTAGTAATGGCGGCCATTGTTCTCGAAAGGCGTCAAAAACTTGCGTACTTCAATTACGTAATGACAGTTACGATTTACACCATTTGAAAATCGATTGATGATTTCCAATTGGCTGTCAAGTCTCGCGTTAATCTCTGATTGATTGATGAAGTTAGTCTACAACCAATCACAAGTGAACATTGCTGTCAATTTTTTTTTTTTTTTTAATAACTAAAAATTAGTGTTTCTTACCATTTGTTGTAAGAAGATAGTACTAATATGTACAATATCTTTGTAATTTATTTAAATTCCGACTACGACGACGACCTCCATTCTTATATTCCTTTCTCTTTTTGAAGGGTCGTCTCGTTTTCTCATCCGATTTCATCAAGAGACCATTTCTGTTTCTAAATTACGTCATCCTCATACTATTGTGTACGAAGTGAGGTCATTCACCTTGATTTATTATTTATTTATATTTTTTTTTGTATGTATACATTTCTATGTTAAATACAAATCTAAGATTTTCATCACTTGTTTCTTGAGAATATGGTTTCTTTACTTTAATATATCGCAATGATTCTTAAAACTGTTATAAAACAGACGAAGGTCGGCCATTTTAATTGTCTGCTGCGAACGCGTATCTATAAATAGGTCGCCTCAACTTTTAAAGAGGGGAAATTACTTCGCTTGTGTTATATTAGAAGTGAAGTGCTTTGACGTATCGACGACGGCTTGTGAAAGCAGGATATACAACTTCCCGGCTCCCACCCACTCCCTCATTCCTCCCCTCCCTCCCCCTCCAAGAACTATTACGTACCTCGCACATAGATGAGAGAGATGTCCACTTTGTCGTCTGTGTGTTTGTCCTTAATCAATCAATAAAAATGTATACTATACTATATCAAAAGTTTCTACAACTTTAGAAGTTGTGGTCTAAAATAAGCGCAGTATGATTGTCTAAATTGACCTTTGACCTACCTCCCTTGTAGACCTTCGACCCAGACTTTGACTTTGATATTAGATTAGAAGGTGATGTTTACTAGATGCGGACCTCTGAACCGATCGTAATTTTCCTATTGATTTGTTTACAACTAAATAAACGTTGCGTAGTTTTGCTAGTACAAGAAAAATAATCTCGATTTAATCTTGTCCAACTGAAATTAATATTCGATCCCGATCCAAATGTTCGAAATTGCAATCCGTTTTTTTTTTTTTTGCTCATCAGTGCTGGGTAAGTGCAGCGTTCAAAATGGCAATCTCCAATTGAAGATAGATTATTAAACTCGTCGGTAATCTAATTTTTAATATACATATATAAACTTTTAAAAGAAGAGTGAGTGAGTGTATCTATTGACTATAGCACTAAATACGGACACTACTTGTAGCACACTAAGTACAGGCAGACACTACTTACATGATAAATAGTTTACGTAATAGAGCAAATAAAATTGCCAATTTTACCTTGTGTTGTTTAGCAACAAGAATACAAGAGATACTCTCATATAGCAAAGCAATTTAATGTATTTCGTTGCAATAATACTAATACAGTATCCCCCCTATAACACGGTACTCTTATAACGCGTTTTCATATAAAGTTATTTCAGTCACTCGCATAACACGTGTTTTCCCTCATATAACGCAGGGGTTTAGCACGTTATATACTATGAAATTTATAATTATTTTACAGTTCATTATTAATTTCGCTTACCTTTGCACATTGTTTTGTTATAAAATTAAGTTAAATTAAGTAAAAATTAAATTTAATTAAGTTTTTTCTTAATATTCTATTTAAACCGCCTTTAACGAGAAAAGTTAAACGTGAATTATTTGTACATAACGAGTTATACGGTCATATGAGCGCGTTATACAAGAATATACCTAGAAGGCGTTTTCCTATAACGCGGCACGAATCTACCGTGTTATAGGGGGATAATTGTATAACAATGTAATGTGTATGTGATGTCTTAGGTTATCTCAAACATTGTCTGACGCGACGCCATTATTGAATTACGTTATGCGTTCAAACATTAAAAATAATGACAATTTCCATCACCTAGAATCCCAGAAGTACCTTAACACTAAACCTACCAAGTACCTGTCAAATTGACCGTTCTTAAACTTTTGTAAAACTTACACATTTTTAAACGTTATAATATCGTTATCAAACTACATGACAATTCTTAGAATATGCATATAATATTTTCTACACTTTTTACTTTTAGTTATTTCCATTATTACCTGCGTTATATAGTAAAATAACTTACCGGTCAATTTGACGGCGTGCGGTAGGAACAGGTATACAAGAATTGTCGGTAGGTTTAGTGTTAAGAAATATATTTATTTAAAAAGAGTAGCTGTTGAGTTTCTTTCCGGCTCTTTGTCAGAGCAGCATTCCGGTGGTAGCTTTGTTACTACACTGACCGTTTTAATGTAACAAAAACGTGTGTAAATGACTTATAAAGATATTTTGAATACTTTATTAATTATTATTATATTAAATTACAGTTGACGAGAAGATCTTCTGCTGTCACGGCGGCCTATCACCCGACCTTCAGGCCATGGAGCAGATCCGTCGGATAATGCGTCCCACGGACGTCCCGGATCAGGGTCTGCTGTGCGACCTGCTGTGGTCGGACCCGGACAAGGACACGGGCGGGTGGGGGGAGAACGACAGGGGGGTCAGCTTCACATTCGGGACCGAGGTACGTACAGTGAGGAGTAGGAGCTTGCTAATTGACACTCGAAAGTCTATATTAAATGTATTGAAGAAAATTCTCCCTCCCCCCCCACTCCTCAATTTTCAAAAGCCTGTTCTACTAGTCAACCAAGCCATAAAAATTATATATTATTTGTAAACTCCAAGACCAACTTGATTAAACTACCATGAAAGTGATTACAAGTTTAATTAAATCTAAAGTTTTACCAAGACTATGATTGCTTCTATTTACGGCACGAAAATCAGAAATGGAGCCTCGTTCATAACAAAAGTAATCTCGAGTTGTCGAAATTAAATTAAATCTATACATACATATAAATGAGATTGAAGTGTTCGTTTGTTTTTCCAAACTAACGAATATGGAAGTGTATGTCATGATTACATAAAAAAAACTATTTTTAAATTTTTTCTCTGTCCGTTTGTTTGATCCGGTTAATATGTTTGAAACGGCTGGACCTATTTTAAAAGAACTTTCACTGGTGGATAGCTGATGTCATAAGGAGCGACTTGGACTACTTTTATTAAAAAAAAACATACTGCACAGCTAGTTTATGTATTTACAATATAGATAAAAAACAATAATTTAATTATATGTATATATATATATATATTATAGGGGCTATAGTAGGGGCGACAACAGACCCATCTCATTTTTGACTCGCTGTGCTAAAGAAATCTGGGATGCCGTTTGCCGTTTATTGAGCGAATTGTAATGACTCATCGTTTCCCATTGATTTCAATGGGATATCAGTTTTTTTGACGATTATTCCTCAACGACATATTTTTCAATTTTTTTTAAACCATCGCCTAATGTGTGTCGTTTTGATTGCAAAATTTCATAATTTTCCGTCAAGTAATTTTTTGAAGCCTATTTGTGACAAAGAATGTGAAAAAGTCCCCAGTAGAGCGTTCCGCTCGCTGCGCTCAATAATTTTATGGAAAATATTTTGTATTAAATATAATTAAAGATAATTATTGATCAATACATTTGTGAACAGATCGTTGGCAAGTTCCTGTCGAAGCACGAGTTCGACCTGATCTGCCGAGCGCATCAGGTCGTTGAAGACGGATACGAGTTCTTCGCAAAGAGGCAGCTAGTCACCCTCTTCTCGGCTCCCAACTACTGCGGGGAGTTTGATAACGCCGGTTCTTATCACACCTTATCATCCGTTATGTTGATATATGATAAGAAATTTGATTGATGTTATAAATTTTCCAGGTGCCCTAATGTCTGTGGACGAGACTCTGATGTGCTCGTTCCAGATCCTCAAGCCGGCCGACAAGCGCAAGCTGTACTCGGGCCTGAACGTGGGGCGTCCGAACACCCCCCCGCGAGCACAGCCCAAGAACAAGAAGAAGTGAGTATGTATGTATGATATACCGGCTCGAAGGATCTTTTGTCAAAAAAATTTTTTTTTTTTTGTATTCTCTTTATTGCCGTAAGATTGAAACGAATGTATGATTTTAATTTTGTTTGTAAATTATTTTTAAAATATTGGTCTAGATACTTTGTAAGATTATCATTTGTCAATTACATTTATATACATATATATATATATTTTATTGTATATTTATTTGTTTGTACGTTTCGATATATAGAGATTATCCGAAATACGGAGTGTGGTGTGCTCTTAATACAAATAATGTCCTCCTTGTCTGTTTGATTGCGTCTTGCACGATCGTGTAGAACTACCTTTAAATTTGTTATCCGGAAATATTGTATCGGGCTTGTGTAGAGAGTTGTTAACATTATCGTTAATATGTCCGTCCGTCCCGCAGTTAATGCCCCGGCCGCCATCGCAACGAAGTCGACGACTTGCATGGATTCCCACGCTAATAGTTTTTTTTTTTGTTTTAATAAAAAAAAAGTAAATCCTTATCTGGTAGCTTTTGAAGTTTTTTCACGAAATCCCAAAAAAAAAAAAAGTAAAAAAAATATCCGCATCCTCACTTCAAAAGCTATTACGAATGAATTACGTTTGTATATTTCTTTTAAACTATGGAATAAGTAAATCATGTTAAGTGTTGCCGCTCTCTGTCGCTCCGGTTGAGATTTTAAGGTTCATTCTCGCTCGCACGATCAACAATTGCTGGACAATTGTGTTCAGTAGACATGGGCTTATTGGACTTTAGAACTAAAAACCTTTGCCTTATTTCTTTTTTAAAATTATATTTAAAAAATGCATGTCACTGTCAAAGTCGAACGGTGAACTGACAGACGCAAATCGCTCGCTCCTAATGTCAAATTGAGGCTGTATGATCTAAAGGTCGTTGCCTCTCCCCTTGGGATTAATTAGAAAAAAAAAACAGTAATGTCAAATGAATTCCCGCGCTGCGTTCGCACGGGGCGTTTTAAAATTGGAACAATCTCTTAATAATCGTAGACTGCCAGTATTGTTGCGTGTAATTAATTATACATTTTATAGTGGGGAGTCCAAGTGGGAGCGTTATTTGTGATTGGTTGGTGTGATTGCTATATGTATGTATTGTTGTATGTTTGTCCGTATGTCTGCATACGCTTGTGTCGTAATCCATATTCAAGATTATTGTAAGTATCTGTGTGTTATTTTAGTGTTATTTGTGATTTCATCTCTCGATTGTCTAATAATAATATATAATATCCCCATTTTTATGGACAGTTCTCACACAAGTATGTCTGTATTATTAAATGTGATAGCTGTACTGCGACAATATATTAAAAAAAAAAAATTAATTCTAATTTCCATCGCACCTCAGTATAAAGATGGAAACTAACAAATAACACTAAAACGGCACAACGAAATTAATTAATGACATTGAGAAAATGTAATGATAATATTAAAAAAATAATTAATTAGTAAGCGTTATAGTGAACAGCCTGTATCATTGGCGACAGAACAGAGCGTCCGTCCCAAGTGATGTGAGTAGTGTGCTTTGTCTTCGCCTCCCGCGTTCCATTTTCAAAACATTCGCACACGGACCGTTGGAATGACAAATTTGAAAAAGGAATACATTTTATAATAAACGACCATCGTATTAGATCGTGTAATTCGTTTATATTTGCATTTATGTAAAGATAATGTTTGTTTCTCTATTATTCCTATAGTTTTTTATTTTGTATGTTGACGGTCCGTGTACACAAACTCCACCGATAGCCATGGAATATTAACGCGGGAAGCCCTACATTGAATCATTATTTATTTTCGCTACGAATCAGACTGAACCGCGTGCAGTGGCCGCCGGCCGACTTAAATCAATGATCTATTGATGTATGAACAAGAGAATTGTATATTAATTTCATAAATAAAATACTTTCCAAAAATGTGACATTTTTATTACTATAACCCTAACACAATCTCCTCACTTTTCATTGACGTTCACCAGAAGCGTGTAATAGGAGAAGGAGGTCCTGAGTATCTGGAATTATAATGATTTTTAGATGGGGTATCTATTTGTGGAATGTAAAGTGAATGTAGGCACCATAACGAAGGTACGCAGATCCATGGCGAGGAAGCCCCCGGCGCGCACGCTAAGTGCTCGCCGATGGGACAGCAGCGCATGCAGCACGAAGAGACGACCGCGCGCTCCTGCGGTCGACCAAGCACTGCTGTACGCCGCCGACGACACGCGCGCCGCCTGCGGGCATAGTCTAGAACTAGTCTTGCTATCTCTTTTTTGTATTCTCTGCTGTTAGTCAAAGACCCGCCCTTGGAAGTGTTGCTCTGATGGTATTAACAGTCCCATAGCAAAAAGGACCGTATTAATAAAGGCAGAAGGTTCTTTTTCTACTAAGTACAAAAAATTTGGGATTGAGATTTCTTGTACATTGTGACGCTTGTGGATAATGAAGAATTGTTTGCGTTTTTATCAAACTTTGAACACAACGGTTTTAGGAAATAGTAATTTGAATATAAATTGCTGTTTTTCTCTCTGAATTCAATATATATTGTGTAATATTTTTGTTATTGACGCGGATGGAGTCTAATGCAATAACTAGTTTTAAATGAGAGTTAATAAGATAACCCTCTGATTCATAGATTTACTTGTACGTTTTGCTCTTACATTATAACATTACACGTTACAAAGTAAGCCCTTAGAGGTCTAAATAGTCTTCTAAGACCATTTTATTTGATCTGAGACTGGGCGCATTTGGAACCCGCATAAACTTCATTGAGCGGAGCCCTGTATGTGAGACTTTGCGTCCCATGACCGATTGGGTTGGCATGGAAACGGCTTTACCGATCTTCATGAAATTTTGCACATTTGTTGCGATACTTTACAAAAAAAAGTGAGAAAAAAACTTGTCATTCATCATGGCTTATGATAATTATGATATCAATAGTCCTGGCACTCCCATTTGATACAAGTAATTATTAGTATTGATTCAAAGTGTAATAGATATTGTACTCTAGGAGATAGACAAACCTGCAAAATGATCTGATTTCCAAAATAACAATACACGAACATATCCAAGGCGACCGCGCCCAAGTACTCCACCGTGATCATGTCCAACTTCTGCAACATTACTATTATATAACAAAAAAAAGCAAAAATTATTTTATCGCTACTATTCTAATTTTATATTTATTTATTTAGCTTCACGCCATATCCCTTGCGGGGTAGCCAGAGACGACGGAGCGCCAAACGCTACGGTCCCTGCACACCTCTTTCGCCTTGACCACAGACATCAACCTCTTCATACATGCCCTCCGGGGAGTCCTCATGCTTTTTACGTGACCTTCCTCCAGTATCATCTAAATTTATTAAAGTCGAAATTGCGAACTTATGCCATTTCATGGATATATAGGAATAAGGTTTTACGTCCAATTTTATAGGATTTTTTTCTAATACAGTAATCCCCCATATAACACGATAAATTCATTCCGCGTTGTAGGACTATCCTTGTATAACGCGCTCATTAGACTATAACTTTATGTACAAATAATTCTCGTTAAAGGTGGTTTAAATTATTCTTTTTAAATTTTAACAACAAATGTGGTTAAGGTAAGCAAAATTAATTATGAGCTGTAAAAAATTATTATAATTTTCATAGTATAGAAATATAACGTGGGAAAACGTTATATGGGGGAAAATACGTGTTATACGAGAGTCTGATATCGCGTTATAGGGGTGATTACTGTGTATTGGTTAATGATATATTACCGCCGTGGCAGCATACAGCAAGGTGCAGAGGTACAACGTAACTTGTACCACGCGCATCACAAGGAGCGGAGACACGAAATTCTCAAAGCGTTGTTTGTATTCGTTAATAACTTGGGACACGATGGCGCATTCACGAATTGCAGTGATCATGGCCTCGTCGTACTCACTGCTGTAGATATCTGTATTAAAAATGAATCAAATAATTTTGAAGCAACATCATATAAAAACTACTGAATCGATTTGAATGAAAATTGGCAGAGCTGTGGAGCTTGGGAATGGGTATGTTTAAAAAAAAACAGAATTAAAATTGCTCATTCCGTTCAGAAATGAAGGTCAAAAAACTGAGGGGTCTCAGCTCAACTCCCGACAGCGACGGATCCTAGTATAATAGTTGTTTTAATCGAAAGATAAGATGAAGTAAACTTACCGAAACGAGTTTTTTCGACAAAATTTTGAGTCTGTAATAAAATTAAAATTAAATGTTTGAAAATGTTATTTATATGCTGTACGCGTCTTACCACACGATTGTCATAGTGGTAACAAGATTCCAACATCTCAGATTTGTTATATATGTAATTATGTCTTTCGTCTAGCTTTATATCGCTGAAGTGGTTCACTAAACTGCTGTGCTGTACTCTGTTTTGAAGCAACGCGGTATAACGGACGTTGCGTAAAGAACAGCACAAGAGGTCCAGCTGACCACAAAGTAAAATGGAGTGACATGCAAAGAAAACTCCTGGAATTACGATTTTGAATTATTAGACTGGTACCACCCTTAAATTGCTTAAGGGCAAATCAAAACTAACCAAACTGTCCAATAGCAAGTGCCACAAAAGCCTGGGAGATACATTGACGTAGAAAAATTAGAATAATAAACGGAGTCTGGGTAACGCCCATGTATATCCAATGCTGAGGTTGATGCGTCCACACTGACGACAGAAAATATATATATATAATAAATCCAACCTTTTATATAATAAAAATAACAATTAGTAACTAACAGTGTGCTATAACCGGCAACAGCACGTACATAGCAACACTGAAAAGAGTGCAAGCTGTATAAAGATAACCAAAATTCTTCGCCATTTTATAACTATGCCACATGGTCATGTTGGTCAAACCTCTGGCGGATCGCCATTTAAACATCTTATTCATATAATCCACCAGACGATATAACTCTGCCTTGTAAATGGCGAAATATGAAACGATAAATATTGAAGTTAAAACCGGCAAGCCATCCGCCATTTTGTCCAAATTGGACATCACATCCGTCCAGTCTGTATATAAATGTACTATCAGGGAAATGGACAAATTAGCGAGAGCAAACAAAACAATACTCAAATACAGATAATTAAGTATTATCTGATACTCGTTGACCGGATTCGTGAACCAATCCCAGCAGGCCACACTTTTTAAAGACATCTCCATGAAATGAGTATAATTAGCAACTTTTTTAACATTTAAAGACGATTCTTTTTCTAATATAACCATCTTTATAAACTGAAAAATATGAAAAGTATATTAAATAAATTAAGTTAAATAAAACTTCGAAAATTATTCTAATGACTCCATAATTCAGTGAAATGTAGTAATGCAGTAAACGAACTTAAACTATTACAAATGTTATAGTTATAGTCTGTTAGTTTTATACTAAATCTCATATCGATCGTCAAAGCCAGGGTAAAGGTCCTTATACATTGTTTGCAATAATAATTTTGTTTGATTATATTTTTAAAATATATGTTACCTAAAAAAACATTAAACTTAATCCATATTTTTATCTCATTTCTAATTTTTTCTACTAATATAATATTCGGCTGTTATTAATTTAGAACGGAAAGTTTTTGTAGGTCATCCATTATGTTACAGGCTTAGTTTTCTATTTGACTTGTTTTTTATAACTTTTAATTTCGTCGAATTTTAGTTTAGTTTAAATCGTTTTCAAATGTAAAGGTAGCTTGACAGTGTAAAATATTTAACTCTTTCTAGTTACAAACTTATAAACTGATTACAAGTAATTAAACAAATTGGAAAACTTTAATAATTTTGTTAATTATTGCAAATTAAACTTTGAATACAATCGAGACTTAACTTTTTAATAGTTTTGGGTTGTTTTTAATTAAAACAATTAAATAGAATTCAATTATAATATATTCGTCGTACAAAATATGTTTAAACATTCACATTCAAAACTTTTTAATATTTAATTTGTTTGCATCGACTCGGCATCCCTGAAAAGACAAAACATTAATATTAGGGAGTAGTCAAGCTTTATTAGATATCTTCTGGACTCACTTCTCCTTGGATCGTCTGTGGGCGATGCGGTATATACGTCGCAGTTCCAGCAACGCTCTCATGATGACCACCAATTGCTGCTCAAAGTCTTCGGTCTTTACATCTATCGAAAGGCCCTTCTGCTTACAGATCTTCACGTACAGACTCCATATCGCAGACCTCACGTGGCAGAGCTCCACGTGTCTCTTTGCCGCTGTTTCTTTCAGCCTATTTAACGCCAGCTCCCACTTGATCACTCGATTTCGAACTTTATCATACCGCCACTGTGAATTTGAATCAGTTAGAAATTAAACAGAAGGACTTCTAACATATTTGAATATAACAGACCCTCAAGTCCGCGAGCGTGTTGTTGAGTCCCATGATACAGAGCTTCTTTTCTTCAGTGAGATCTGCGATCTGTCTCCTGGCACTCTCCAGAAGTTCCAGATCTCTCTCCTGTCGCTCCGCCAGGGAACTCTTCGCTGCAGCTAAAAGTGACACGCGTTAAAGCTTTTTATTTGAGTATCATTTAACTTTTTGAACGTCTAATTGATGTTAAAATATAACTTAAATTTACATATAGGTAGCATTATTATTAAAAAATATCACGTGTATACTTATTTATATATATGTTTATTTGTCGAATCATCATACTATTGAACTTAGTAACTTAGTCACTTTTATATAACTTTTCGATGTTTTTTGATTGCGATGTTTACCTAAAGCCTCATAGCGGTTGAGTACGTCCAAAGGTTGTTTGAACTCTGGATAGTTATGCACTACGGACATCAGATAATCCTGAAGGAATAAATAAATTTAGTTATTTTTATAACTTTAACCTTTTAAGCGAAAGAGGTTCCAAGCGTAGTAGCCGGCCGAATTTCACGGTTTTAAGATTTGGAAATATGCTCATAAAAATCCAACAAAGACAATATTTACAATTCAGTATATTAAGAACTAAATGGAAAACAAAATAATGACACATTTTTTTTTTGTATTAATTGAAAACAAGAATGTAGAGGATCGTGAAGAAACAAAGTCCAGTCCTGTTTTAGAAATCGTTTTATGTTCAAACAAAAAGGCATCTCATCACAACTACATATGGGCCATTTGTTACAAAATATAAACTTTTCATTTCCAGTATATTTTATAACAAGAGAAATAAAAAGTAGATATTATATTTATTTTGAGATTGATCTCTCCCGCAATGCGAGTAGTAAAATGCTATAAGGCAGAAATGAAGATATTCTGGCTATGTTTGGATCTCAATTCCAAGTACCTCGTAAATGGTATAATCCCGAACTTGCTTCTCCATCAGTTCCTTGACGCCTTCCATCTCGACCACTCTCTGCCTCATGGCGTCAGTTTCTTTCGTCTTTCGCTCCAGCACTTCCGAATCTGCTTCCATTTTGCGTTCAGCTCGATCGCGTTTCTCTTGGTTTTCACGGATGAACTGGCAGATAATTCGAGTTAATGCTAATTAATATAACTATGACTTTGGGTCGCCAACACAACCAATTCAATTACAAAAAACGTAAGCGATTTGGATGCTGTGCGTTCTGATCTTAAAATATATTTAAAATTATATTATTTAGGCACCTTATTAAAGCTTATAAAAGACTCTTTTAGAAGCATCTCTTTTTCTCGAAGTTCTCTCCACTTTTCGTCCATAACGGCCCTGTTATTCTTTTCCTCATTTCTCTTAAGTGCAAGTTTCTCATCAGCCTCCATGAGATCTCTCCGCGCCTGCTCCATCAAAACCTGAGGCGTTGGACGAGCTACGTCCCATACCGGATATTTTCTAATGATAAGAATATATTTTAATAAAGATAAATTAAGTTCAACTATAATATAATTACTTACTTCACCATACGAGAGCTCTCCATCAACGATTTGTAATACTCAGAAGTCGACTCCACCGGAGGCCCGTGAGGGATGGCTATGGGAGCCAAATCTTTCAGGCTTTTTTTCATTTTGTTATTTTTTTGTATATGTGTATAAATATTTCAAGAATCTTTTTAATACAATAGTCTTACGACTATAAACAAATTCGTTACTATGCAATATTAAGTATGGCGACTTATTTTTGTGTGGTCAATAAGAAGAAAATGTTCAAATGCCGCTCCATTCAAAACAACTGAACATCAGTTATAATATGGTAGCAAATAAGTATTTAATGTAAAAATGACATGGTATTTAAAATCAGATTTAGTTTTTGAAATAAAAGAGGACATAAGAATACTAGGATCCGCCCATCATGCGTGGCGGGAATTGAGTTGAGCGCAGGAAAATACATTAGAAAATAATAAAAGGAAATAAATATTTAATAACAATAATAAACAATTAATTGAAAAAGTTTGTCGCCATGAAAGTTAGACTACGAGCGACACCACCACGAGTGTCTTGGTTTTTTCCTTATAACTTTTGATTTAATCAAGCTATTTTCATTCTGTTTTTTTCTGTAGATGCTTAGTTCTACATTCGTGCCAAATTTGACTAAAATCGCTCGAGTAGATTTCATGGGATGAAGCGACTCAGTTCATTTTGAGGAAGACGATCGGCAAGCGCGCGCGGGAACTGTTAAACCTAAGTCTATAGAGATTCAGTTTTTCGACCATAACTTTTGATCAAATCAAGATTTTATTAATCAGTTTTTTCTCTAAAAGCCCGTCAACAAGAGCTACAGCAATGCCAATTTTGATGAAGATCGACTGACTAGTTTTTATGTGATGTGGCGACATAATATTGATTCCTAAACGGTTAATAGCTTCGCCTACGCTCAGCTCAATAAATATCAGGACAATATTTATCAATAAGGATCATACTTATACATGGATCTAATGCGATGGTTTTATATAGAAGAAAATAACTGATTAATTAATATATAAGAGGAAAAATATCTTCCAAAGAAATGCTTTACTTTCGCTTGGCACACACGCTTTATCGCAGAAATAAGCTGAGTCAAATAATTAATAAAAATATTTAATAAATATACAACAATCAAATAAATACATTTAGTCGTTCGTAAAAATTGTTATGATGATCCGTAAACTCTAGAAATATCAGAAAACAGGCTGGTGGTGGGGCGACAGGCATTTTTTCTTAGTGATACTATGAACAAGAATTAGCTTCACAGTATTCTATTAATCCATGTAGAAGAAGCAAAACTGTAAGACGGTTGATGGCGCTGATATTAATTAAAAATCTTTTTTTTTAGATTTTCATATTTCGTGACTTGACTTTTGAGAGTAGAATGTAGTGAACTCATAATAAAATACGGATATTGAAAAACGTTACAGAATATTATCTGTTTTCGTTTGTAACCTGTATCTGTTATAAGTCATAAGTTTTGGTTTTGGATTATGACAGCTGATTCGGCATGAATCTTATTTAAAATAAAATAGGAAAAACCCCTTTTTTAATTTAAAATTATTTAGACAAAGTAAGGAAAGAAAAAAAATTGTTTTCCATATTCCATTCTGGATTAAAAAGCAATCATTCCGTTCAAACGAAAAATGGAGTGGAATATATCGTTTTTTTCTGGGTTAGGATGCGGTATATGTATAGGTATATCGCTATTTGCACTAAGAAAATACACGAGATTATTCTCTGAAACAGCTAAGACTGTAGAAGAGGTAAAAAAGGTGACAATATTAATAATAAAGTTGTGTTTTCCGTCTTCATTTTTGTAACTTTTTTATTTTGTTTCAGTTTGTATCCAACTCCGAATATAAACTAGTATTGGTTGTGCGAACAGATCTTGGTATGGGAAAAGGTAAAATAGCGGCTCAGTGCAGTCATGCAGCTGTTGGAGCCTTTGAAAAAGCCTTGAAGAGAGACCCTCAAGGATTAAAAGTTTGGCAAAGGACGGGACAAGCAAAAGTCGCAGTTAAAACTGATTCATTAGAAGAGATCAATCAAATTGCAGATAATGCTAAAAAAATGGGTATCATCACGTCTTTAATAAGAGATGCAGGAAGAACACAAATTGCCCCTAACTCCATTACTGTGCTGGGTGTAGGACCGGCTCCTAAGGATGTTATTGATAAAGTAACCGGACATTTAAAGTTGTTGTAAATAAATATGATAATATTGTGTTAACTTATATTTTGTTTTGTCCTCTCATATGTACTTAGTAAAAAAAAAGAGAAATTTTACTCATTGAAATCGAAAGCAATCAGCAATAATAAAGCACTTTTGCCCTCATTTCAGTAAAATATGGTATTTATTTTAACACTTACTCAATGAATTTCTTCTATACATACTTTTTATTTGAAACTGATGGTCGCAATTACTCAATGCAAAATTTATTTTAGGTGCTCGTTTTTGTTTTTATTGCCAGTAAATCCACTATTCCAAGAAATAAATATAGATTTTGTAGTTCATTGTGTATCCAGATGAGATAAGACAAAATGTGATGCAATCATGAATATCCTTGTATATATAATTCAAATTAAAATGTCCAGGTGTCCATAAATAATTGACATTGGTAGTTTGTTAATCCCCATTTTGGACTAAAATATTTTTTTATAATTGTAATGAAGTTTTCTTTTTAAACCATAAAAATAACATAATATTTTATTTGTTACGTAAAACAATAAAAGAAAATAACAATCCTATATATGGGGAAATAAAAAAAATATATCAAATAATCATTTATTTTAAAGACAAGGTAATTAAATGTATAAAAATAGGGCACGTTATGCAAATAAATCAATACCTAATTATACATTTTATAACATATTTGATATACATATTAATATATATATCAAAACATTCATCTTGTCTCGTAATAGCATAATAATAATTTCGTCATAATAATTTCAAGGCACATGGTATTTTTAACACTAAGATTCTATACTAAGAATTAACTAAATTATTAATTATAACTTGTTTTTTGTATTGTTTCTTGATTGTATTTGGTAAAAATTGTATTGAAATATATCAATAAGACTATTTTAAGATTCCTTAAATTATTTTAGCATTCCCTGTACATATTAGCCAGATTTTATTTTTTCCGTACCTGCTTTTACTTTCTGTATTTAGTTCTAAATACCTGTATTTTAGATCAATATACGCTAATTAAGTTTTAAGCACCAGATTTTTGTTCTAAATACCTTATTTTAAACGGTGGGTAATTTTCTACTAACCTCTACTTCATTCGTCAGTTTTGTTTTATTGTTTAATTTATGACTATTAAAAGTATTGACAAAATTATAATAATTGAATGATAAAAAATTAAAGTTATTAATATACTTAATTCTTCTTAACAATGAATATTCCTAGTTGTCTGTAATTTTTTTAATTTGCCTGTGCTATTCTTATAAAAATATATGGTTCAGAAATCGTCATTCACAAAAAAGACCTTAAAATAGATATGATAAATGTAAAACAATAAAAAATTACAACAATATCTTTGTTTAAGGATACAATTAAAAAATAAATCTTACATTATAATAAAAAAATTAAAATTATTCTAATTTCTAAACTAAAAACTCTTTAAAGCTGTACGCAGTGAGAGCAAACGAATCACTGGACACAAATTAATAAAAAAAAAATAACCAAAATTATAAACTTAATTATTCATAATGTCTATTCGAAAGTATAAAAAGAAATCTTATAAAAAATTGCGTACAGACGGACTTTTACCCACTGTTACTTTTACATTCCAAGTCTTCTAGGAGCTTCTTTATTTTGGGTATGGTCTTGTTAAGGTCGTCTACTGGCTGGTGGTTTGATGTCTTGATAGCGAGGGCTTGTTCTTGCATGTCCAGCATCACCCTCAGGCCGGCCAGGGCTGTTCGAGTACCCACCACTTGTATCTGCAATTCAGTTATAGTTCGTACATTGCTACATACATACATTACCAATAAGTTCTAGTTGGTGGTACATTGCATTGAAGTTTGTGAAACTGTAAACACAATGACAAAAGGCAGCTGAGTTTGTTGTGTGGTTCTTCTCAGACCGTAGTCTTGTTTTAAGTTGGAGAGTATCTATTTTATTTATTTATTTTTATTTAATTATATATTTTCCACTTTGAATTCATGCCAGTTATCACTTGTGTACGTCAAATGGAAGTGACAGGAGGATCTATTTTGATATCGTATGTATTAAAATAAGCCCTTCTGTAAAGACACTTTCCAACTTAAAATAAGGCTACGAGGGTTCCAAACGCGCCCTGGTCTGAGAAGAACCACACAACAAACTCAGCTGTTTTTTTTTTATTGTGATCACTGTTTCACAAACGTCAATATCTTTACAGAAGATCTTATTTCAATAAGTATTGTATCAAAATAGTCCTGACACTCCCATTTGATACACAAGAGATCAGCTCTATTAATTCAAAGTCAAAGAGATATAAATAAATAAATAAGTTAAATTAAAGTATGAATGGTACTGCGTTTTCTCTTTACATTTAAATGTAAATAGCAATTTCAATCTATACATATAAATAAAATTTAAATGTCTATCTGTAATTCCAAATTAACAGCATTTTATATGTATGCATATGAAAGTATATACGGTACTTAAATAAAAAAATATATTTAACAAAATTGTTCTCTGTCTGTCTGTCAGTCGGTAATCTCTGTAACAGCTGGACCTTTTACAGGACATGTTAGTTACTTAAAACACTAGCTAATGTTATAAGTAATTTCATCTACTTTTATTTTAAAAAACAAATTTCAGACTTGTATTGTATTTGTATCAGTATTACCACAACAACATTGCACACATACCGAGGGCAGCGTTATGAGCTTGTTCTGGTCTTGTTGGTCGACGACCTCTATCTTAATCTTCTTGGCCCTCTCGCCGGGGGCGAAGGTAGGGCGCTTCCTCGTATCTGCGGCGGTCTCGTCCCTCAGGAGGTCGCGGGTCGTGCACGAGCACACCCGAGCTCCCACACTCTGCCGCCCGTAGACGTTGCCACTAACACATTATTATAGTATTAGATTAGAGAGTATTAACGGAACGTAGGGTTCCGGGGACTCACGTGCGATCCTCCAGCGTGAAGAGGACGTCGATGGAGCGCCTGTTGATGCCGGACGAGCAGCTGCTCTTGCAGACGAAGTGGTAGGCGTGCGAGAAGGGGGAGCGCGCCCTCACGAGGACGGAGTACCATGAATCCGGGTCCGGAGCCCCGCAGTAGAACACGTCTGAGGCCCCGAACTCGCGACCCGAGCGCAGCACGTTCAGCACCACCGCGTCAGGCATGGGCGCTGAAACGGTGAGGGGTCAATGGCCGCGCAATAAGGTTATTGAATATGAGCATCTGGTATAGATGAATGATTTAGAATAACGGGTCTCGGGTTCAAACCCTCAGTGACATGGATGCTGGACCACAGAGGGGTCAATATCCCCTAAATAATATTACTTGACTCCACTATTTGGTAACGCAGTCTATAAAATAACGGATCTCATCTCAGAACACTTTTGAGCCCTGTTATATATTATATATTAACAAAATGTATATTTATATATCTATATGTATATTATAAGAGTGTAGTGTCTGGGACAGCTTTAGCGATAAGACTGCCTTTGCCAACTCCTTTTATATATATACACACACATACACACATATATATATATTTGTATTTATCACATATGTACTCGTGTTTCTCTCGTGCGAGTGCTGGTAACACCTCTCCACCTTCTTCTCGGCCTGGTCTGAATCCGAGAACACGACGGTGGCTCTCACGTACATGTCATTCTCGAACTTGGAGGCATCCCAGTTGAACTTCATAGAGAAATCGCACCCCATGTTAACGTAGATGCGTCGCAGCTTGTGGGAGAACTGAAACACACAACAGATGGTGAAATTATGTAATATATAAAAACACTACTTATTATATAATAAGTGTAAATTTTACAAACATTTTTGGATAATTGATAATAATTATAAACAAAAATAATAATAATACTCAGTAAGTTAATCATGGAAGTATTTACAGTATTCAAAACCTCTTACTAACTATATATATATATATATATATATATTATTATAAATACAATCAAATAAATATAGTTTACCATATACTTTTTCTTTTCCGTTAGCGATGAATCTATTTCAATCTCAAAATTTGCTTCACCGGGAAAATTTTCTCTCTTGGGTGGACCACGAGGCGAAAACTGTACAAAGAAACAAACATATTACAATGTGATCAACAAATTTTAAATATATATAAAAATAGGTGTCTCTGGCGCGCTTTATTTCACATTCTGGTTGCATGGTGAGTAGTAGTTGTTGTTAGCTATTGTTTCAAAAACACCAAAAGAAAACAAAACTAAAAAAAAAAGTGTTCAAAATGTTCAAATCTCAAACTTCTAGTCTGACTTTGCAAATTCAGCTTGTGTAAAGGAAATGTGCATTGCATCGATTACAATTATAAAAAAGTAGATATAGATAAGATAGATAGATAACAAACATCTAAAAATTTGAGCACAATTGATACAACAATGTTTTGACGTACACAAACAAACAGAACATTTTTATATATATAAAATTAAAGTATAAATTGACAATATTAATGGACAAAAGATAATAAAAAACTAATGGCATTCCTTAAACTGTCTCAAACTTTAAATAACAAATTTTATTATATTAAAAAAAAAACTCACAGGCACAAACTCAAGCGGAGAATACTTTAAATTAGCCTCCATGGTATCTTCGGAGAAATTTTCTTCAGGCAATAAGTTGTATATATCACCCATGATAAATCCATTTAAATCTCTGCAATAAAATAAAAATAAATAATATTGTTTTTTATTATTACAATTATTGTAAATGTTTAAAATAATATTTTTTTCTTTTGGCTATCTGTTTTAACATACACCAGGATATGCAATTCCAGATGTATATGACAAAATGTGTTGAACAAAACTCAAGAATATATGTTTGAGATTTTTAAATGTTTTTAATTACATCTTTAACTATTTTTAATATTATTATAAGTTTATCAATGAATAGGCCATGTGAGACCAATAATAAAAATAAAATAAAAAGTTCCACTTACAATTCAATCTCCCCTGGACCCACAAGATCCAAATTTTCATTTTTGAACATGATTTCACTGAAACAAAAATATAATTAATACTATAAAGTGAAAATATAATAAAGATTTTCAATTAAGTGCGGCATGAATATTATATCATCTAATAATATAAAAAAATACTATTACTTATAAGAGTATAAAGGCAATATACAAACAAAATACTATATAAGAAAACTGTATATAATACATAATATATGTATGTATTTTTAATCATGTAACATCTATTTCTCTTTAACTATCATGTTTGAGTGTAGAAATAATAAAATTACACCATAAATACTGAGTATAACAATTTATTCATAAACTAATATAAATATATGCTTCTTTTTAATTTATTCACACTTGTATTTGAATGTTAAAATAAAATTTGTATGCTAATATCCAAGTGATATCCTATCAAACAATAATCATTTTGATTTAAATTATTAACAGATATTTGAGTTTTTATCCTTGTATTTAGTATAATAATATTAAAATTAATATATACTATCTTAGATTTTTACTGTCGCAACTAGAATTATTCCTCTAGATAAATTACAAATAAACTATAATATATATATATATATATATGAAAGGACATGTAGACAAACTGGGTTTTTCTATTTTGTATCTTATCTCTTTCCATGAGATTGGAGCTACAAAGTACATTCCAGAAATAACACCTCAGGACTATTCTGTGGTGTGAGCCATGTGTTTCCATGGGCTTGAAAAGTTTGTCTCTTATATTTCTTTAACAATCGTCTCGAAAATCAGCTTTTGACTTTGGTGAGTGGTCGAGAATCTCACTTCCCATGTACAATAATGATAGAAATAGTTAGTAGTAGAGCCAAGAGCAGCTTTACAGAATGTTTAGAGCTAGTCATGAAATGAAATGAGGCATGAATTTTCAAAAAGAATACTTCAAATTATGATAATAAAAATGTAATGTAATATAATGAAGTTAAAATAATTAAGAACGGCAAAAAATATATTTAATAACATTATATTAATTTAATCCCAGACTCAGTTACAGTTGCAAACGGACGATTTGTAATGTTATGGCATGCCTGTTAATAATATAACGAAACTCTTACCCATATAAAGCAAATAATTTATTTTAAGTATGAGTTAACTAAATAACCACTAATATGTTTTCACAGTAAACTTTGCACAAAATAATATGATATTTTTTTTATAAAACTTATTTCATGTTAGAGGCACGGAGACAAACCAAAATACAAGACTACAAAACAGAAAATGTTGCCGTAAATGAACTTTATGTTTACTACTCAAAGTAATTAAAATTTGTTAAAACTACCAAATTGTTAGAAATTTCTATGAATTGTAAATTTATCAAAAAGCTAGCTGTTAACAAGAACAAAAAACGCTTTGTTTTTAATGAACATATTATCACTACTAGGAGAATTATTCATTAAATAATATTTTTATAGAACTGTTGATTTAGGGCACACCACAGACTTTTTATATAATTTTTCTTAAATAAGTTGAGTTTTTATTAACATATTATTTCCTTTATTATTTACAATGTTTTAAATAATATTACTAAGATTCCATAAATTTCGTTACTTTAAAATAATTTATTATAAGCTGTAATTTATGTTATGATTTCGATTACTTGTTTAATAAAAATATTAAATAAATAATCCAAACTTTGTTTAATTTGGTATATAGAAATTGAAAATGTGTTGTATACTTAAATCTACTGTATTGTAATATTAAACAGCCATAGCTTAAAAATATCAATATAAAAATTTTTGGAACGAAGATTTTTTATAATATTATACCTAGTATTTGTAACAATGTAAGATCATATAAATTATTTAAATTGTTTAAGTATTCATAAACTACTTAATTAGTCAGTGTTATTAAATGTAATACATATGTATCATTGTATTACCATATACAAAAAAATAGTTAAAAAAAAATATACGAACTCCGCTTCACTTGTGTTTTTTTCTAATTTTACTGTCATTAAAGTGATAATTTAGTGCATATTTTGTATGCAACAGTTATTTTGACTAAATATTGTGCTTTATTATGAACCAATATATCGTAAAGAAGGCCATAAGTGATTCTATTAACTAAAATCAATAACAATCAGGGCCCAACAAAGGTACGCTTATGTTTGCTTTTGGTGAGCATATAACCTGTGTTTAGTGCTAGCGTCCGGTTGGCGTCTGTCATAGTTAACACGAAACAGATTATTGCATCTTAATTTGTTATTACGAAGATGGAAGAGTGTGTTTGTGAGTTACGAATAGTGCATCTATAAGAGCGGTTTGATTTTAGTAACCAAGATGAATTATGAGGCGGAAAGGGCTATGAATCAGAAGCGGCTGCGGATGGAGGGTGAGCCTGGACACGGCGTCGTGCAAGGCAATGGATTGCCGCTCAATTATATAGGTATGTCGTTCTCAATTTTTCCGCGGGAAATCATATAACATATATATATAGTATATGTTTTGTAGATAATGGGCATCAGATACCGTACCAGCCGTACGCCGGCGCCTACAACACGCACTATCCGCCGCCGGATGCGTTTGCGGCGTACGGGCCCCCGCCCCCGGGGGGCTACGCTCCGCAGAACCTCTCCTACGCGCCGCCCGCGCATCAGAACTACGCGCATCACCAGACCTTTGCCCAGCAACCCTCACAGGCACAGCTACATATGGCACAATCACATATGGGTATGTTTATTTAAAACTACACTTAAAGCATTATTTTTAATAAAATTCATTATGATATTTGTATATAAAAGGCTAAGGGGTAACGGGCTAACAAGCACAATATATGTTTACATCCAAATGTTTACTTTGATGTTTCTATATGAATATCTTATCTCTAAAATAATGTTACCACCATTAGTTCAAGGGTATGGAGATGTGGTGCACAAGTCGGCTTGGCCGCCACAACCCCATCTGTTGCCACTCGAGAAACCCCTGGACATCAAGCATCTCAAGCCGGAGATTAAGGTTGAACCCACTGACCCTCAGAAGAGAACACACCCAGAAAGTGACATGATGGTAAATGATGATCAAAATTTAAATCAACTTTGTTCTTAAAGTAAATATAAATTATTTCATAAAGTAACTTTTATCACTTTATGATTTTTGTTGTCGTTTACATTTCGAAAAATATATTTGTTATTATTATAATTATATTTTTTAATATTTCCAGGTGGGTGATTTGGATCAACCTAAAATAAAAATAAAGACAGACATTTTCAAACCCGACGACCTTCACAGACCTGGAATAGAGAAACCTCATGGTACGCTATGTAACTAATTTATCATATCTTCCAATATAATAAACGTTATATTTATTTATTGGTTTGTATTGGTAGTACGTATATTCTTATAATAATTTGTGTTAAGAACGGCAATCATTTTCTATACAGTAAAAGCATCTAAAGTAAAAAAAAATATTTTATTAATTCTAGATGCAACATTAAAAACGCTGGACGTTGTCAAGTCAGCGGAAATGTCAAAAGGTGATTTTATAATTATAATTAATAGCAAATATCACGTAATATTAACAAAAATAATGTAATTCCTTACAGATTTGTGTCAGCCGGTGAGAATCGATGCCGACAAACCACATGGTGAGTTTATTCAAATAAAATATATGCAAGGCTTACGATACATAAAATGGAATTAATTTAATGTTTTTATTATTATTATTATTTATATAAATTGTAAATAATATAAATATATAGTATATTTAAATAAAATCTATTTGTTTTTAACAGTTTTTCCGGAACAAGCGAAGCCGGATGGTCTATTAGATGTTGGGAAGGAAATGGCGCGACCCATTGAAGTGTGCGGAGTGCCTTTGGATAAGAGGCTAGTATTATATTTTTTTTATGCCATTGATTTAATTAAACTTTTATTACAAAAAACATTTATTAAACTTTTGCTCTACTAGAAATTTGTATTCGATTTCATTTTAATAAATATGATTTTGTTTTTTTATAATAATATATATCTCTCAACAGTGAAGGCGAGAGAAAACCGTTCAGCAGTCCGGAGATCGCGAAGCCGGGTCTCACCCCAGGAAAAATATCAACACCTGGACTGGAGGTATTTTTACTTTTTGCTAAAAATAATTATCTAACAAATGGAATGGCCATTTATAACCTATAATCAATGGCAGCCCAAGAAGCGCGGTCGTCCTAAAGGTTCTACGAACAAGCCGAAGCCCCCGGGATCGCGCCCCCCCGCGCCGCGTGCCCCTGCCCCCACACCACGCGCCCCGGCGCCCCGCCCGCGCCTGCCCTCCTACCAGTACGCAATACGACCCTTCCGGAAGGACTTCTCCGGGATACAGTTCAGGAGGTAAACTTAATTCCCTTTAATGAACAAGTTTCGAGAGTACTCGAGAGATCAAATGAATGCATATCGTAAATCGACTCTTCGCAGGCGCTGGAGCGACGATTGTCTGGACTCGTCTCACATCCCGAACGAGGTGTACTTTGGGGACGTGCCGGTGCCGCTGTCCGTGCTGTACAACTACTACGACGCCAACGCGGAGCGCGAGCGGCTGGCGGGGCAGGCGGCTCACATCGCGGCTCAGAAGGCCGCAGCCGCCAAGCTGGCGGCCGCTAAGCACAGGGCTCTTGTGGCCGGAGAGGTGCTAACGCTTGTATATAATAGTTAGTAAAGCTCGGTCAGATGTCCTCAAGTGTGTGATTTCGCTCATCCGTGAGTTTCCTTTGTTCCTTTGTTAGTAAAGCTCGAAGGCCGGAAGTCCCGAGTGTGTGATTTCCCGTCATCCATGAAGTTCCTCGAAGGTGTTAATACAGCTGTAGCTGTTATATTAATGTTTAAATTTGGTGCCTTTTATCCATATCTTTTTGATCAACCACTCACCAGTTACCCTCATATATAACTCGTAAAGAAAATAAATATAAAACACCAAATAAATATGATAGTTCTCTATATTTAAAATGACTCCGAAACTATTGCTATTAATTTATCCTCCCAATATCGTCTTTTAATATTAAACACGGGGTATAGATTTCGTTAATATAATTTCAGGTGACAACGGTGGATTCTTCATCATCAGACGACGAATCAGGTTCATCAGGCAGCGGGTCCGAGGACAGTGATGATGTAAGGTTCCACTAATGCAACAAGTTTATTGTATTAAAATCATTGTCCTAGGGAGGAGTTTCATAATATTTCAGAAAAAAAAATCCTTTTAACAACTTGGTCCAAAATTATATTAAACAATATATGAATATTTTGTGTTTAATTAAGTTTAAACTAAATTCATCAAGGTATTAGTGAAGTTCTTATGTCTCATAGGACATGCCGCTGAAGCGCGGTCCGGGCAGACCGAAGGGTTCTACGAAGTCGTCCACCCCGAAGCCCCCGGGCTCCGGGCGGCGCGGCCGGCCTCCCGTGCCGCCGGAGCTGCGACAGCCGGGGATCACCGACATGAAGAAGTTCTGCAAGGCAGCCGGAGTCAGATTCGACTACAAGAAGCTGGTAGAAGGTGAGATTCATTTGATATATCAGCAAGTTTCATTATGGTTATACTACTTGTATCTCATGCATTTTTGTCGTTTTACAGTAAAAATATTTATAATAAAATTAAATTTGAAAAAGCTTAAAAAGTGCAAATTTGAAGTGTTGTTTCTTACTTGGGTTGGGTTAAAAATTTTATTTATTTTGTCGAATGTATAACGCTAACATTTTTTTTCCATTTAATAAGTTAAGCTATATTTAAAAAGTATAAACAATTCCCTCAGGTTGCACCAAAAATAAAGAACGAGTAGCGAAGATGTTGGACTTGTTGATAGCCGCCGGTCTCGAGGGGAAACCGACGCTGGAGAAGTGTAAAATCATCAAGCAGGCCAAAATGGAGAAGAGGGAACAGGAGAAACACGCTAGAAAGGAGGCGCGGGCCAAGCGCAAGGAGGAGGACGGTGACGGTATGGACAAACTGATCATATTTTAAACATTTTAGTATATAATAAAACATCAAATACGGCTATTTGAAAGTAAAAGTTCCACTCAAGTGTATTAACCCTTCGCACTGGAGAGGTGACTGTATTATATCATGATTTAACACTAAACCTACCGACAATTCTTGTATACCTGTTCCTATCGCACGCGGTCAAATTGACCGGTAATTAAAAGCTATTTTATTATAGACGCAGGTAATAATGGAAATAACTAAAAGAGTATAAGAATATTAAATGCATATTCTAAGAATTGTCATGAAGTTTGATAACGATATTATAACATAATAACCTGTTAATATAACTGGATATTTTTTTTAAGAAATTTCGATTTACGGTTATGAATTTCTATATTCCTATCAAGTAATATTTGTTAATCTTATTTTAAAGCGTCTAGATGCAGAGGTGAATAACATTTCAATGGAGTAAACTCAGCGGTTTAATTTCGTTGCAGACGTGTCCAGCGAGTCGTCCGCGAGGCGAATGACACGAGGCGCGACGGGAGTCAAGCCGAGGCAGCGCATCGTCATCTCATCGGACGAGGAGGACGGCACGCCGGCTGCGAGGCGGACGCTCTCCAAGCTGAGGGAGCAGGTCGACGACTCCGACTCCGACTCCGACGAATAGGTATACACATACACCTAGACACGTAAACGCAATACTCGTACTCACGCACGCAAGCACAAACACATACGCACCCACACGCACATGCGTACACGCACATTGACATACTAATTCAATACCGATACTCGTTTCCTGCAGGGACTCCAGGTACTCCAGGTACTCCACAGTACGTGCCCGGCGAGTGCATCGAACGGACAATAACACGGACACCCGGCACTCGTGCGGACACACCTCTAGAAAGTGCTTCGACGGAGGTTACACTACACTAGCGTTAGCAGGCGGCCTCGCTTGATTTCCTACTAATATTAGATCGGTGCGTCGAAATTAACATTGTATCGTACACGTAGAGAGAGCGGGTTAGAATTCCCTAATTAGTTTGTATTCCAGATTATTATATACATATATTTATTGCGTAGTCCATTTGTGTGTAAGGTATTTTTTTTTTATATATAGATATTTTGCAAAAAAATAAAATTCTTGTATCAGATATATACGTTCTAGTGAAGTTGAATGTCGTACGAGACGTATGCATTTATTGTTCGTTTATAAATCGGCAGCTTTGTCTTATCGTGGGGTTTGTTTTTTTTTTTTTAATAATTATTATCATAATTTAGTTTTTTTTTATCGTTGATATTATAACACGTGCGCAACTCTAGTTCTAGTGATGTTCTGATGGGCTTTATTTAGTTTATAAATATTATAACGGCCCATAACTAATTACATTGAGTACGTGTTGAAATATAAATGATGAATAAAATTTAAAGGGACTATTATATTATATAAATAAATGTAACGTGTCCCTAATTTAAGTGATATTTTTAAATGTAGCCGGTATTCAAATTCTAAGGATACATGAACTGTAGGACTAAAACCCTCGCTCGTTTTACATAGTTGTAGTGAATGCTTTTATATACGGGCATAATTGTTCATTTTGTGCCTATTATTAATTAATAAACAATAATTATGAAAATAAATGTAACAGTAAGTAAGATGCGTGTGTAATACATTTTTTTTCATTTAATAGCAGAATATATGTTGTAATATTATGTCGGTAATAAATTTTATACTGTAGGTTTTTATGGAGTATATTTTTTAGTGTATCAATAAAATGACACCAATACGTTTAAATTGTAAGTTTTCTAGCTATTGTATATATAAATATATAATTAATATAATATATTATTATGTTGTAAGCGACGCGTGTCCTTTATTTTTGTACAGGATGGTGAGATCGGTGACGGCTTTGTATATAAATGCAAGTGAGTGTCTGATAGTAGATTCAAAAGTGTCAAGACATTTTAATGTGGAAATGAAATTCTTAAAACGAATGTAACTTTCATTTAAATTCATATGTATCAGAAATATATATATATATATATTAAAAAAAACATTTTTATTTGCAATATTATAAAATGCCTTAAATATTAATTTCTGAATTTTTTGGTTTAAAATTTATATATTGAAATTGAAAAAAATTTGGACATTTTTTTATTATTTACTCTGCTTTTTTTATATAAATGATCACCGAATGTAAAAAATATTTCATTCAAGTATACAATTTGTACTAAATGTTGTATATGTACGACTAACGACTAACGGACAATCACATTATCATAAAATATATATATAAAAGAATGTACATATTAGTTATAGATATAAGTGTACGATATTTGTATGTTTGTTTTACCATACAACGACCACTTTAATCCGGTCCCATTGTTTGTGTCACGTACTGACCAGCCGGTGCCTTATTATAGTGGTCGCTTTATATTAGTCATTTTACATATTACAAAATATGTATATTAGTGTAAGAAAAGATGCTATTCACTTATATAATGTGTTTTCATTATTATTTAAACGCTTGTAATATATTTTTATACCCGGCCAAAAGATTGGTTTTGTAATTAATATTAAATTACAGATATTACGGATATTACAGATGGTTATGCCGTTTAGTATCAGATGTGTATCTCGTTAAGAGTAGTTTTATTAGTAGTTTATTAGTAACAATTAGAGAAATACATGAATAATTGCTTTAAAAATTATATTGAACACATTTTGAGACGGTTTTTTAAGATTTCTTTGTTAGTTGTGAGTTGTTTTTTATATACAGCTTAAAGAGAGAGCTTGAAGTAAACATCACTGCAAGCTCTGACAATACTTGGTTATATTGGTATAGCTCGGAAAATATTTACTACTATACCATTTACTTAATTTTTTTTTTGTATTGCATTATATGAATTAAGTTGCAGAGTTATTTATTACATAATTATGTATTTATATTTGTATAAATAACTTTTCAAAATGTTTTTTTTTTTTTCATTCTTTATTTAGTTGCTATCTTTTAATAGTATGTATGGATGTGTAAATGGAAATATCTGGAAGTAGTGCCGCAATTTAATTAGTTAACTCAAAAGTATTTTTAAAATAAAATTATTATACACATTAGTTGTTTTATTTTCTTTTAATGTTTTTACCTTGGGATTGTTCAAGGTAAGCCTCGGACACGTCTCGTTAAGATCAGATCATTGTTTTACTGAAACAATATACCATGAATATGTATTGTTAGCTGTAACTATGTCGGTAGTAACTACTATATGAAATTGAAGTGTCTGTTTGTAACAACTATTTATTAATATATGGAAGTTATACAGTACTTACATAACTTAAAATTTCTCTGGTATTTTGGCTATATATGAAAAACAGCGCGAAGGGAGTCGCGGTCACAGCTTGTATGTTAGGGAAAATTGTAACCTTTGCATTTGTAAAATTTGATACACTTATAAGTACTTGTTTTTGATCGAGTGTTATCTTATTAGTAATTAGTAGTCCGTTTGAACTAAGTGGTTACCACTCGACATAAAATTATAAACTTTTCAATAAATATCCCATAATTTGTAATACATTTTTCCTCGTTGCTGATATACTTGTGCACTCGAAATATGAAGTATTTATAAAATATGCTACCTACTTGGTTAATCATGACGCGTAAAATTTTTACATAATAACAGACGATATATAATAAAATTGGATATCAAAGTGATTCCTGTCGTTCAAAACATATTTACACTAACGAAAAGCTGAATAATATACAAATTATTTTAAAATGACAAAATTTATTGTTTTTTACTTTGAAAATGGCGGTACATTAAATATCACCTGTTCCCACATAAAATTAATACAAATTCATAAAATTGAACTATTGTTTTTAGATGTGTCATGTACTGAACAAATATTATAAAATATTTCAATGCTACGTTTAGACTCGGCACTATTTATTTAATATTAAGAGGTAAATCATTTAAGATATATAATTGATAAAGATACGATGACTAGTATTATCAATGGGATAATACGTTTAGAAAGTGTTCAATGAAACACTCGAAAATATGTATGAGGTGTTGTTTATAATAAAAATATTAATTTATAACAATAATTCTGATACAAAGGGTTTGTAAAACATTATATTATTTATTCTGTCAAATTGCAGATAAAAAATGTTAACGATAACTTCTTTGTATTTCAGTACGTATGTATAATAACCATAGTATTCAAACATTGTTGTTTCAAGGTGGAAAAATCACATGACAACATGGAAATGAACGTTAAACATGTCTTACGTTTTTTAAACGTTCTAAAATTTTATCTCGCAACTTAGTATAAAAATATATACAAAGTAAAAATAATTTTTCTTTTTTTGTTTAGAGTTCTTTAGGAATTTATTAATCTTTATAGGTTATTTTCCTTCAATTAATTTATCGTTACTTATATAATATTTTTTTTCAGATAATAATGCATAGGTGTATAAACATTCATTTCTGTGCGACAAGGAGGTAGCAACAAATTGAAATAGATCACATTTTCGAATTTAACACAGACGCTCTTATTAATATTAATGGGCACTGTTAATAGTTAATATACTAGATTTATGGTATTCTACTCTTTCCATGACCTATCTTGGCAAACTTAATCGGTGTCTAAGTCAAGGATTTCTTATTTTATTTATAAAGGAAACGTAACAATCCGACATTTTCATAGTTGCGTAACGAATGTTTCTAAATATCAAGAATGCGTCCATTGAAAATTTTACCCACGTTATTTGACTTCACATTTCTAAGTATGAAACTAAAGAAGCGATGGTTATTATTGAAATTATATTAATACGCAGACGATGTATGGAATCGATTTTATATTGTCGTTTATAAAATGACGTTTGCAAGGAAAACCGGTTACGCGTTTTGACCGGCAAAAAATTCACCAATCACAAAGCGAATACGAGACACACCTCCGTGAGATTTATAATTGGAACGACTGCGCGCGCATTTAGTTGCGGTATCGAGCGCCGGCACGTCAGTTTTCAGTGTCAGGCAATTGTCAGTGAGCAACGGCGGCGGGTAAACGCGTGTAAACCGAGTGAACAGTGTGCGGGGCTTTTAAAATGGCTCTGCTACGTCGGCTGGCTATAAACGCGCCCCGAGGCGTCCGAGTGCTCTCAACGCCGTCCCGTGACGAACTCGATTTATCCTTCAACAGCCCTAGAGATGCCTTCAAAAGCAAGAAAACTAGCGAACTGGTCCGGGCGTACCTCGTCTACCAAATATGCTCGATCAATTGGGTTGTCGAGAACAATGACATGGTGAGTGAATCGATATACAGCTGATGTCTTATGTAACGTGGCTACTGGCTAGAGGGTACCGGCTAACAATGCGGCTACGTATTACTAAAATTAACAGAGACGTGGTCCTTGAATTCAATTCGGCATCTGTATTATGATATAAAGAATTGAAATGAAATTGTACACTTAGCACGTGTGCCGAGGAATTTATATAACCTGTGTTAAATTGATTTACGTTGGAAAACACTGGTTTTAAGACTCGTTACGTCAGAGCATCCTTAAGTTGAGTTAGTGGTCGTTCTACTTGTGAATTATATCCGTCCTTGAAGTTGTGAAGTTAATAGCAATATGACCACTCTGAATCAATGAAAGGAATGAAAGAATAAGATTTTCGGCAGGCCAGTGGGGCGCATGCGCCTCTTAAGGATATAAAAATTATAATTGCATATAGGCACAAATTAAATTATCGAAAGATTTATGAAATGTAAAGAAAAATGAAATATATTTTACCCCCAAATATAATTGCAAAAAAATGTATATAAAAATATGTATAAATTGAAATATTTACTTATACATTTTACAGACTGTATAAATATTTTGTCTATATGTTACGGAATGTATAAATATTTTTTCAGTCAAAATTTTTTGGTTATGCCAAATTATTTTTAAGTACCGAAATATAGTATTTGAATACTAATTATGTTAACAAAAACATTATTTATAATGAACGAAGTTATTTGTAAGGACGTTTGTAAAGAGATTTAGTGGACCATTGTCATGCAACTACTTAAAACTTATGAAAGAAACTATAATATGAATAATTATTGAAAAAAAAACTTAAATTACGTAATTGTGACTAGGAAATATTGTTAATAAATCTTTACATTTAGTTGTTAATTATTATAATTTTAAACAAAAATAAAATTAAAATTGATTTAAACTGGTTTTGCTAAAAAAAATTACGAACATTTTTTTTCCCGTTTCGACATTTCTTAATTTTTTTTTAATAATTTTTATTTTTTTAAACGGCTACACAATATTATAATAATATATATTTTTAGGTAATAAATGTAATTCTTGAGACCACATGGTATGTGGCGATCCGAAATCCGAAACGTGGATTTTTTAATATGAAGCGAGAGATTTTGGTTCTAAACGGGATAGGGATACCTATCTTGCGATGGGGCTATCCTAATTTTTGACATATTTCCAAATTATCGAGCTATATAACTTGAAGCGAGCGGAGCGTTCTACTGGAGACTTTTTCACATTCTTTGTCACGAATAGGCTCAAAAACTACTTGACGGAAAATTATGAAATTGTGCAATCAAAAAGATTAGGTGACGGCTTAAAAACAAAATTGAAAAATGTCATGTCGTTGAAGAATAATCGTCAAAAAAATGATATCCCATTGAAGTCAATGGGAAACGATGAGTCATTACACTGGGCTCGCTTCGCTCAATATGCAAACGGCACCCGAGAGTTCGCGAGTGCAGCGAGTCAAAATTGAGGATCTGTTGGCGCCCCTAGTATAAAGTAACTGTTAGATATATTTTATTTAAAATTAACATTAATTATGTTTGTAATATATTAATACTAGTGATAGCGCTCGACTCCGTCCGGTACAATTCTAAGTATCAGTTCATAACTATACACTGCATTATTTTAAACACTTTATATAACTTCCTAGAATCCTATTGTGCTATGTTCTTATAGAGTTAATAAATGAAAATAGAAAATAAAATCATAGTTTAAGAGGTACGCACTTCTAAAGGAACAAACAAATAAAGAAACATGACTTTAACATTTATTTTCAGGAAAATATAAATTTATAATAATTTTATTTTAAAATAAGGATAAATATTTTTAAAACACACAGACGTCATACGATGATAGTTGTTTTTTTTCTGTAACATCAAAATTAAATACTTTTTGCCTTAACTTAATAATATATTATTATATTAATGCAATATTAATATCGAATTGCATGTTTAGATGTAAATGTGGTTTAATTTAAATGGATAGACAGTTTTATACATGTATGTATATATAAGCGATTTACCACTCACTGACTCATCACGAAATCTCCGAAACTATCTGCCCGATTAACTTAACATTTTACTACTTTTGTGACGAAGTCGTCCACTAAGAACGGATTTTATAGAATTCCTATCTCAAAGGATTTCAACTTTTTGCATTTCGCCAAGTTTTAAACCTGTAGGAGCTATACACTTAGCGCGGGGGTAAGAGTTAACATAGCAACGGTTACGATGACAACGATTACCATAGCAACCTAAGTTCACATACAAATTAATAGTGTGCCCAGCGAAGCGGGAGGGAATAAGCTAGTTATTTATATATATATATATATATATATATGTAGTTCCAAACGCAAGAAACTTTTTAAATAATCTTTCCTGATATTATTTTGATTATTAATTCAAAGCTTTGAACCAAAAGAATGCAGGAAGGAACCACGTCGATATTAATAAATGATAACTTATTAAACTGACGGCTCACAATGTCGACTATTATTTTTCTATTATAGTTCTTTATAATACAGGAAATGTTTTTTTATATAATTAAAATAAGATGTCATCTTACGTATGAAGCCGTCCAAGGTGAGCATTCATAACCTTGATTTACCTAGATATGACTATTACCATCCCATCCCATCCCATCCCATCCCATCACATCCAATCCAATCCATTCCAATCCCATCCCATCCCATCCCATCTTATCTTATCTTATCATATTATCAACACCTTAAAGATTAAATATATATATATATATATATATATATATATATATATATGAATATTAAAATTTTGAATTTTTTTTTTTCATCTCAAAACCCAGACAATCTATACTTAGATTAGACAGAAGACCAAATATTTACATTAAACCTGATTCATAGTTAGATATAACTGATTATTATCTCTCACTACCGTTACGTAGATATAGTCTTAGAATAGATAAGAGATAAGATAGTGGAATTTTAGTTAACAAGTGTTTACCCGAATTTCGTTTAACCTTTTTTTTTTTCAAGAAAAACTGGAGGTCACAGAGAGACGAACAGATTTATTATATATATATTTATATATATATATATATATATATAAGATCACCATCACAGATCATACAATAAAATACAACAGACATACATACAAATTGATAACACATTAATATATATATATATACACATGTAAATAAAGTTGGAGTGTCCGTTTGTAATTCCAAATTAACAGCTTATCACTAAATGAAAGTATTTACGGTAAATACATATATATATATATATATTTTATATTTTTCTGTCCGTCTGTTCGCCTGTTTGGTCCGGATAATCTCTGAAACGCCTGGACCGATTTTAACAGAACTTTCACTGGTTAATATTATATATATATTATTATTTTATATTACATTCCGAGCGAACGAAGTCAGGGGTACATCTTGTATAGTTTGTTATCGCCTCGTCTGTCTGTTAACGAATTATCTTATAAACTATGTACTGTGTCGATTTTAATTCGATTTACATTATTAGATAGGGAAAGATTTAGGTGTATATGATAGTTTTTGATATATATATATATTTTTGGTAAATTTGTATAACGTGAAATATCAAACAGATCTAATAGGAACTTTTGGTAAATTTGTTATTTATATTTTTTTTGGTAAATTTGTATAATTTTTGGTATTTTTTTTTTTGGTAAATTTGTGTAATGTGATTGTCCACAAAAAATCTTATAAAATTTTTGTTAATTTTATTTTATTTTTTTTGGTATATTTGTATAATTTTTGGTAAATTTGTATAATTTGAATTGGCAAAAAAATATAATAAGCAACTTTTGGTACATTTAATTTTTTTTTGGTACGTTTGTATAATTTTAACTACCAAAGAAATCTTCAAACTCAGTTTACATTTCTACGAAACTTACATATTTTTATATCAGCTTTATCCAAGACAATCAACAGACAGGCAGATATAACTGGAAACTAATATATATAATAAAATCTGGTATTAAACAAACACACAACCAAATATAACTAGTTAATATCATATAGTTAAATTACAATTTACATTATCGCGATACGACAATCATACGATTATTTTGTCGTGTCGGCCATTTTTAAATCTCTCTTGCCTTATTGCTTATTTTTTTTATTTATTTCAATTTTTTTTTAAATACTATCTACGTTCAGAATTAATAATCGATCCGAAGTTTACTATTTTTACAGATCTGTTTTTCTCATCGAAAGTGCATCTAATTTATAGTAATTTTATCTCTTAATCTGTAGCTAATCTAACTAGATATAGATGAAATCTAAATATATAAAATATGTCTTCTAACGGCCATTTCTAACTAAATACTAATTGACATAAAATGATTTGGTGAACGTTAGTTTGAACTACAATTTTTTTGGTAATGAGAGTTCATCGACCTTGCTCCGTGCTTGGACTGGTATGAGATATTAGCAGGATAGTTAAAAATAAAACTATTGCATGTTATTGTCTCAATTTAATTGAAAATTTGATAAATTTTTTTAAGGTCAAAAAATTCACAATATTTTTAATCTTATGACACTAACTTCGATACGACCATCTTTTTGGATCTCATAACTTTTTAATAATTATTATTAAAATTAATACAATTTATATTTATAAAAAGAAAAAAAATATCTTGAAATATTATAAAACGGAAGTGTGAAGGGTTATTTGATACAAAGAAATTTAGACCTTATATTAATAGTTAAAGAGTTATTTTACAGTAAGACCTATCTAGTAACTGTGTTCCGTTAGCCGGCGGTTGAATGGATTTTTTTGTGTCTGTTTTTTTTAATCTCTCATCGGCCTTTTTAAATTGTAATATATGTATATATATATTTGTATGTATGTATGTATATTTATATCAAAGATAAAATTGTCTCAAACGTATCGCGAGATTTTAATTAGAAGTAAAAAAAGATGTGTCCAAAAATATAAATCATTATACACGCACACACACGCACGCACGCACGCACGCACGCACGCACGCACGCACGCACGCACGCACGCACGCACGCACGCACGCACGCACGCACGCACGCACGCACGCACGCACGCACGCACGCACGCACGCACGCACGCACGCACGCACGCACGCACACACACACACGCACACACGCACACACACACACGCACACACACACACACACACACACACAAGCACGCACGCACGCACGCACGCACACATACGCATGTCGTAATTAGTTTAGTAAATAATAATTCATACATACATTTATTCCATACAAGGTACTTGAGGTAAATGGATGTAAAATTTGTCACAGCACCGCCCTATAGGGATGACTTGGCAATATGGCGTTTTTAAGGGGAATGTATAGAAGTAACTTTTCCTCGTATATTTTGTAATTAGTAAAGAAATACCCTTCTCTGATAGATTTAATCAGATTAAGAGATTGAGGTTTGCGTCAACTATATATATATCCTTTCTCATTTTAAAAACTTTTATAGCCTCTCAAACCCTATCAAAATCGGGTTAGCCGTTTGTAATTAGTATCGCCGTTAAAATAAATATTTGTTTGTTTGTTTCACAATAATCACATATATTGTCCATCAATCTGTACCTTTAGAATGAATCATAATAACAATTTTAATTTTTAAATAATACCAAAAATAATGAATTATTCAATACATTTGGCAGAGTCGGCAGACATTTCTTAAAATTTCTCGTTCATATTTTTTGGCAGTCGTCTATCAATTCTTTTAGAAACTCTTCAAATGCCAAATACCGGTTATGCAAGACTTAGTCACTGCTGTTACCATGCATTATCGTATAGACAGGACATACATACATATATATACATATATATATATATATATATATATATATATATATGTATATATATATATATATATATATAAATAGCATTGAAGTGTCCGTCCGTTTTACAAATTAAGTGAGTAAATGCACATGAAAGTATATATAGTACTTAATTTTTTTTTCTGTCTGTCCGTTTGTTACGGCCAATCTCCGAAACTGCTAAACCAGTTTTAATAGATAACTGTATAATATTTTTATTCTAAATAACATAGAACGAAGAACTTTGTTATTTTGGTAATTTAATTAAAAATAATATTATCTTAATTGGTCAAATAATAATTCTCTACTACAACCCAAACAACTTCATATCATTTAATCTCATCTTTATTATTATATAATTCAATTATCTATAGATACATAGATAAGATTATTTGTATCACCGACCGACTCTTTATCTAACGAACTATGTATATCTAATTGTCTACTCGATGTCTGTTTGTCGATCGATTATTTTTTTATGTTATTTTTTTATTTAAAAGTTTTTAATTTATATAAGATTTCCATTTTTCACGGAATGAGTAAAATTTATAAACATGAAATTTTACTAACTGACGGTGAAAACCTAAAATTTATAACTTGGAAAATTTGCTGATTTTGGCGGTATCTGTTTTGGCGGTATATTTTTTGGCTTTATGTTTTTGGCGGTATACATGAAATGGCGGTATGTTTTTGGCGGTATACATTTTGGCGGTATATGTTTTGGTGGTATATAATATTCATGAAATGTATTTATTCTTTCGATTAGATTGTGATTACAAATAGTCGGATAAGAAAAACATAACCTTAATATAGATGGGAAGTTCCGTTGTCTAGCTACTACCTTGTAAGCATTCCATTGTCTAACTAATAACTATTCCTTCTATATCGAAACGAATACAAAATATTAAGAAATATGTACAATTTGCTTCCAAAAGTGCATTGAACTGAAATTTAAACAGCTCGGCTCGTCTTGGCTTGTCTATCGCGATTGAAAGTTATCTAAATATATATTAAATTAGACTATCTCCGTCTCGGCTCCGTCTCAAGATATTAATTGGTCATTTATAATAGTAGTTGGTATTCAATGTTCATTTCTTCTACACTCTTCCGTACGTTAGTGGATGATTCTTCCATCCATCTTCCGTCAATTTTCCATCTATGTTTTCCATTAATCTTCTATCCGTGACTTCCATCCATGCCTTCCATCAGTCTTCCATCCATATCTACATCAATCTTCTATCCATGTCTTTATCAATCTTTCTGTAATCCTCCATCTATAATTTCATCAATCTTTCATCCATGTCTTCCATCCATCCTCCATCCGTGTTTTCCGGGCATGTCTTTTATCAGTCTTCCATCAAACTTCCATCCATCTTTCATCCAAGTCTTTCTCGGTCTTCTCTCCTTCTCTCTTATAACTATCCACGTTTAACATAAAACTCTTCCCATTCTAGCCATTCTTACACTTTCCCCACCTTATCATGATATATCAAAATGATTATTTTATTTCCTACCTTTTTCAATACCCTCCACATCATTTCATACCCATAGGAGAGGTATCTAAGTACTTTGACTAATATAAGAGAAGTTTCAAACCCAGTTATTAGTGAGAATTAGTGAGCTTTCTATTCACATTAAGTAAATTTCGATGGTGTAGTATAGTTTTGTATGTATAGTATAATTGTATTATTTATTAAAACGTTATATTTTTTATTATATCTTTTGTCAGACTGTGGTCATATGTATATGTACATATCAATCAATTACTAGGGAATTTTAATTTTAAATATTTTTGTTTGTTTCCTAAAAGCATTAATGGACAATAAATTTTAGAAATCGTCTTTAATTTAAAAATGATATGGACACCCTTAACTTATTAAACATAATGTTTGGTAAAAATACGGACCTAATAATGAAATTGCTCACCCAATACAGGAAAATGAATAACTTATTATGGACAATATATGTTTTTCCTTATGTATATATAAATATATATATAATATTTGTATTAACAATTGTTTATCTGGCTGGAGTGGGCGATAGACCTTAATACGAATAATTGGTCCATTTGAATATCAAATTTTAAGATATATGACTCCGAAAATAGCCTTAGCCGGTTAGCTTAGCTTATGTTGCCCGACGCCTCCCTCCCTGTCTGTAGCCTTAGTGGGGAGGAGGGTGACTCCTCTCACTTGCTACAGGCCGCTATCAGGGTGCAGTTGCACCCTCCTGGTGCAACCTTGTACGGGGAAGACACAATGAGAGCGAAAGCGATCTCGTAGCATCCCATTAAGGCATTCAAGGCAACCATTGGTTTTTAATGGATATTTCTAAAAATGGCAGCGTTTTCTATGCTACCCGGTAGTCCTACATAATACCGGTCATTAACTTAAACGGTGGGTATTTGTAATGTATTCTTCCAACATAAAAAAAACAAAGTTAAGTTAGTCCACCAATCACGAGCCTGCTAACAGCTTAACAACAACCTTCTCACTATGATACTAGCTGACCTAGCGTATGGTAGATTCGATAATAAAATAACCGCATAATAATATTGTATATTTGTACGTCCTTGACCAAACCCAATGTCAATGCGAACGACATTGTTATAAGAGATGTAATGAATGGTTGCTCCATGATAATAAACCAGTTTTGGTGTATTCGACACTGACACAATATTTTTAAACAAATTAATACGTAGTTACAATATCTGCGCCATTAAAAATAATGACGTTTGTGAATGTGTATACAATAAAACAAAAATCAGCTGAGTTTGTTGTGCGGTTCCTCTCAGACCCTCGTAGCTTTATTTTAAGTTGGAGAGTGTTTACGGAAGGGCTTATTTCAAAATAGTTCTTCCTGACACTCTCATTTGACGTACACAAGTGATCACAATCTATTGATGGATGATTTTGGTTCACAGCTGATGAAGAGGCTCCGCCAGCTCGTTGGTCAGAGGCTCTTCGAGGTTATCATGAAGGCAACGTTTTACGGCCAGTTCGTCGCTGGTGAGGATCCGGTGAAGATTCAGCCGACCTTGGACAGGTATTTTGATCATTTCATTCTTTATAAACATAAAACGTAACGCCTAAATGTCGTCTTTCAAAAATGTAACAAATCCTTCATGGGCTTCAGTGTACGCATTTATAATAAAGTTCCACAAGATATTTTAGACCTTCATTTTGTTAGTTTTAAATGTATAATTAAAAGTGTATTATTAAATAAATCTTATTATAGCATTAAAGTTTTTAGTTGGTCGAAATGTTTGGTTTATTTTAAACAGATCAAGTGTTAAGTTTCTGTCCGGCTCTTCAGCAGAGCAGCATTCACAGTTAGTAGCTTACTCACGGACTGACTACACTGACCTTTTCTGTTGTAATAATCGACGATTCAAAAGTGCGTGTGAATGAATTGCCTACATGTAGAAAGAGGGGCCTATAAAGTTGAATATCTGTCTGTCTATTTTTATACATATATATATTTGTCTGTAGCAAATAACTTCCATGCAGAAGATTGACAACTATTTTATTTGGAATGATTCGTTCTACCAAAATCTGTTCATCTATGTTATTAATATTTTATTCTTAAGTTATATATTATTATATATATATATTTCCAGACTTCGTTCGTTCGGTGTCAAGCCTATCCTCGATTACTCAGTGGAGGAAGATCTATCTCAAGAGGAGGCTGAGAAGCGAGAAGTCAGGTAATTACAATAATAATTGACAGAAACGTATAATTTACTGTGGAGTAAATATTTCCTTTTTTTTTAAATGGAAAATCTTATCAGAGCCATCATTTTTTTATACTTAAGATGAAAAAGAAGAATGCTTTGAAATCTGATTTATTGGTATATATGTTTGTTATTTTTTAATTTCATAAAATATATAAAACTTCGCTTTGATTTCAATTACAAGTCATCCACAAAGATAACATTTCTTTATTAGAAGTCATTATTATATAATAAAAACATTTTTAAACCAAGTATAGAACCTTGGGGAATGCCATAATTTTTATTTGAATACCTTTACTGTGTTAGAGTGTTTTAAACATTTGAAATCTCTTTATCTTTGTATTAACTTAGTTTAATTCAGAATTGGTAACTCTATTACCTTATTTATTTAATCTATCTACTAGTATATAATGCTATTTCTAATCGAAAGCTATCGAGATATCTAAAAAAGAAAGTTTAGAGTTTTTTTTACTTATGAAATAAATGGTTTATGTTTAATCACATGAAAGTATTCGAATAATTCGTTTCCCATAATACGATAGGGGCTGTTTGTTGTTGTTTGATATTAAGGTTATATTTACTGTACATATAAAATGTAACCTTACGATGCGATTCCGAGAGATATTCTTTAGATGGCCTATATCGGCGACCATTTTTATTACTTTATTTGTGTGTATTACACCTAAGTCTGTTTTTACACGGTTTTGATTTAACACGGTTTGAAAATAAAATATTTTTAATTTTTTTCACGATTTTATTCCATTTAGCACGATTTAAAATTTTTTGGGCTTAATTTTTTTTGTCAAATTTAATTTCTGCGAAATATGTTCATATCACAAATTTAGGGGAATTCCCTTTTTGTGCATACAAGCAAAATTTACTGGTCAGAGCAATTGAAATGTGTTAATATTTTGTGAATAATCTTCAATAAGTATGCTTGTAAAAATAAACATTGTATATGTGATTTAATTAAATAAACATGAATACTTGTTCTTAAAAAATCCTTGTTTTTCACTAATTTTAATAGGTTTTAGAGATAAGGAACCAATCACCTATTCTTGCATACGATCAATGTCTTTTTTACACGGTTTTTTCTGGAACCAACTACCGTGTAAAAACAGACTTAGGTGTATTTCTATTATTTCTTTCTCGTGACTTTAATTTTTTTCAATCTATTATAATGCAAAATAAACAAAACTCTTCAATACAACAATTCAATATAATTACAGTTGCTAAAAATCCATACGTGTAATGTACTCAAACAGATTACGTATGTAACGAGCTTGGTACGTCATTGCGTGAGAGATGGATATAGTGTTTACAATAAGATAGAAAGGGACAGGCATGCCCTCATTTCCAATTTTCCCATTGTTCTCAAAGCCATCAAAGATCCATCAACCGCTGAATTTCTCGAATAGTCCTTATTTTGTACGTAATAAGGTTTAAAATCGTTAAATGTGTATATTATGAAAAACTATTTGATTTGTCGTGACATGGAATGTTCGAGTATTATTGCTCTCTGATGTTAACATTTTATTTGCCATTGTTTTTTTTTTTTTTTTAAATATATATCATGTAACTACGACATCTTTATTGAATCCTATATGTACATTTATTATTTGAATCTAATTGAATAATATGTTTTTTTTTCGCCCAATATCACACAAACGATGAACGCTTTCAGAGGCTGCATCCCAAGTTCAAGGTTGACTGAAATATTGAAAAGAACAAGGGACTTGCAGAATCTGGTCTTTGCTGGGTTTTATTTTTTCGTTACTTTTTAGTTTTTTTTTTTCTCTCTCTTATACTTAAAGTAGTTTTTTTTATAGTCTCTTAGATCGAATCCTTAGTTTTCGTATTTTTTTTCTCTAAACTCTACGTAATGCCACCGCAACCTTGTGTCTTAGTTTGTCTTGCGGTTAATTAGTTATAAAAAGAAAATGGCGCGACCTACTTTTATTGATTTCTAATAAACGCCGTGTTAAATAAAATATTAAAGTAGTTTACTTAAAGTAACTTAATTTGAGTATTTTTTTTTTATAAAAGTAGTTTAATTTTTATCTCGAAAGTATTATTAGTATATATTTTTTTAAGTATGAAAAAAGTAGCTTAAAAAAATATATACTAAAAAACACCGAAAACAAATCCAACGGCCTAAATATGTCAATTTAGTGTAAAATATACCGAATATCGATATACTTAAAGACCACTTTTCAATGCACAAATTTTCTAATCTAGCAAATATTTCGGTATTACTGTCAGTTTGTTTGTCAAAGAACAAAATATCATCTACCTAATTGACATTGAAGTGAACGGTCTCGTCTCCAGCGCCTCGATCTCAGCCTGCGGGGACGAGCAGGAGGAGGGCCAGCTCAAGCAGTATCACGTGGAGCAGCGCTTCGCCGATCGGAGGTACAAGGTCACCAGCGCCAGGACATACTTCTATCTCAACGAGGCATCCTGCGAGAAGAATATGGAGGCCTTCATGAACAGCATCGACACCGTCGCCAGTGAGACCAATATACTTAATATTATAGACTTATACTGGTATTTGATCAATTATTCCGAAATATTACAGTTTAATTTCGAATTATTACCGTTTAATTTCGAATTATTACCATTTAATTCCGAATTATTACCGTTTAATTCCGAATAATAACAGTTTGATTCCGATGATTACAATTTAATTTCGTACTATTAACAGTTTAATTCCGAATGATTACCATATAATTCCGAAGATTACCGTTAAATTCCAAGTTAGTACCGATCGATTTTTCTTTCCAGAAATCACCAAGAGCACGGGACTAATGGCGGTTAAACTTACCGCCCTGGGTAGACCTCAATTACTGGTAAGATTTTTTATTTAATACACTTAGTATCAGACGACCAAGTGTTAACCTTCCCGCGTCTCCTCTCCAGCTGCAGCTGTCCGAGGTGATAATGCGAGCCCGCAGCTACATGCAGCAGATAGCGGGAGGTGCAGGGAACGTGCTTGCCCATCACAAGACGATCGAGGACCTACAGCGGTACCTCGGCGACCACAGCGCCAGGCCCGAGGTCCAGGACTTCATGAGGAGCATCACATCCGACAAGGAGGGGTATAGTATCGTTTAGTCCCTTACCCGTTACGCATTGCCTAAAACATTATAATCCTCATGGATTCGCCGCAGTGTGTTTTTTCCTTCCATATTCTGCCATCATCTCTGTACATACTCTTCTTCTACATATAGTCTATCCATCCATCCATCCGTCTTTTCTTCGGCCATTCTCTACCTCTGCAGTCTGCACCCACTTCCATACCCAGAACTCTGGTTACATGCCTTTCATCCCTCTTCATGACATGCCCATACCATGACAGATTGAGGTACGACAAAAAATATAGGCCAATTTTTCCGACTTCTCTTGTCACATTCTTATGGCTATACGGGATTCCTAAAGCGTAATTATCACGACACTAAGATTTTGTATGAATATAAAGCATATAAAGTATAGCAATTAATTATAACTAACTTTATATCATTTGCATAAAAAAATCAGGTAATTATAAATTATTGGGTATTAAAGGTAATAATAAATTACCAAAAAAAAAAGACTAAGCCATTAACAGAAGTAACTAATTATTTACAACAATACTTAAATCTTACTTAAAAAAGCAGTTTAATTGATTCAGAATATTTCAATTTAAAAGAAACTCAAAAAGAAAATTTAAAAGAAAAAAGAATATATGTTATAATTTGAATTTTAAAGAAAAGTCTATAATTGTAAAAGGTAAGATAAAATTCCGCTACACTTTAAAAAAATACAATTTATCTTTTACAATACACATATCTTTACATGTATAATACACCACGATTTATCTTTTACAATACACGTTGTACAATACAATATAATACGTGGTGTATTTCAGCGTGCCCGGTTCAGGATGCCTTGTAAGGTTTGACTGAACTTGACCCTTTTGACCTTTAACCTTTTGAAATTTAGTATGAGCTAAATTTAAATAGGCTATACGTAGTTTAAATGAGTTTCATCTTACCGCTCAAATGAGTTCAACAAACGAATTTCACTGTGACTTTGATAACACTTGTTCTAGGATAGCAAAGCAAATACGTTGCACTCTGACCTTTATAACATCTGTTCCAGGATAGTCCATCTGTTCCCGTGGTCCAACATCCTGGACAAGGACATGGGTCTGTCAGACTCGTTCAGGGTCCCCGACCCGAAGAGCGGTCAGATGAGACGTCTGATCTCCCAAATATCACCAAAGGAGGAGGAGATGTTCAGGAACATGCTCAGGAGGTTGAACAACATCATCAAGGTCGCAAACGAACACGACGTGAGGATAATGATAGACGCCGAGCAGACGTACTTCCAGCCGGCCATATCCAGGATATGTCTGGAGATGATGAGGAGATACAACAAGGTGAGGCTCAGAACGTATTGATGATATTCCATCTCTCATATCCCGGTGGTGTTACGCTTAGAACACATTGGTGATATTCCATCTCCCATATCCCGATGGTGTTAATCTTAGAACGCATTGGTGATATTCCATCTCTCATATCCCGATGGTGTTAATCTTAGAACGCATTGGTGATATTCCATCTCTCATATCCCGATGGTGTTAATCTTAGAACGCATTGGTGATATTCCATCTCTCATATCCCGATGGTGTTAATCTTAGAACGCATTGGTGATATTCCATCTCTCATATCCCGATGGTGTTAATCTTAAAACGCATTGGTGATATTCCATCTCTCATATCCCGATGGTGTTAATCTTAGAAAGCATTGGTGATGTTCCATCTCTCATATCCCGATGGTGTTAATCTTAGAACGCATTGGTGATATTCCATCTCTCATATCCCGATGGTGTTAATCTTAGAACGCATTGGTGATGTTCCATCTCTTATATCCCGATGGTGTTAATCTTAAAACGCATTGGTGATATTCCATCTCTCATATCCCGATGGTGTTAATCTTAGAACACATTGGTGATATTCCATCTCTCATATCCCGATGGTGTTAATCTTAAAACGCATTGGTGATATTCCATCTCTCATATTCCGGTGGTGTTACGCTTAGAACACATTGGTGATATTCCATCTCTCATATCCCGATGGTGTTAATCTTAGAACGCATTGGTGATATTCCATCTCTCATATCCCGATGGTGTTAATCTTAGAACCCATTGGTGATATTCCATCTCTCATATCCCGATGGTGTTAATCTTAGAACGCATTGGTGATATTCCATCTCTCATATCCCGATGGTGTTAATCTTAGAACACATTGGTGATATTCCATCTCTCATATCCCGGTGGTGTTACGCTTAGAACACATTGGTGATGTTCCATCTCTCGTATCCCGGTGGTGTTACGCTTAGAACACATTGGTGTTGTTCCATCTCTCATATCCCGGTGGTGTTACGCTTAGAACACATTGGTGATGTTCCATCTCTCATATCCCGATGGTGTTAATCTTAGAACACATTGGTGATGTTCCATCTTTCATATTCCGATGGTGTTAATCTTAGAACACATTGGTGATATTCCATCTCTCATATCCCGATGGTGTTAATCTTAAAACGCATTGGTGATATTCCATCTCTCATATCCCGGTGGTGTTACGCTTAGAACACATTGGTGATATTCCATCTCTCATATCCCGATGGTGTTAATCTTAGAACGCATTGGTGATATTCCATCTCTCATATCCCGATGGTGTTAATCTTAGAACGCATTGGTGATATTTCATCTCTCATATCCCGATGGTGTTAATCTTAGAACGCATTGGTGATATTCCATCTCTCATATCCCGATGGTGTTAATCTTAGAACACATTGGTGATATTCCATCTCTCATATCCCGATGGTGTTAATCTTAAAACGCATTGGTGATATTCCATCTCTCATATCCCGGTGGTGTTACGCTTAGAACACATTGGTGATATTCCATCTCTCATATCCCGATGGTGTTAATCTTAGAACACATTGGTGATATTCCATCTCTCATATCCCGGTGGTGTTACGCTTAGAACACATTGGTGATGTTCCATCTCTCATATCCCGGTGGTGTTACGCTTAGAACACATTGGTGATGTTCCATCTCTCATATCCCGATGGTGTTAATCTTAGAACACATTGGTGATGTTCCATCTTTCATATCCCGATGGTGTTAATCTTAGAACACATTGGTGATGTTCCATCTCTCATATCCCGATGGTGTTAATCTTAGAACACATTGGTGATGTTCCATCTTTCATATCCCGATGGTGTTAATCTTAGAACACATTGGTGATGTTCCATCTCTCATATCCCGATGGTGTTAATCTTAGAACACATTGGTGATATTCCATCTCTCATATCCCGGTGGTGTTACGCTTAGAACACATTGGTGATGTTCCATCTCTTATATTCCAGTGGTGTTACGCTTAGAACACATTGGTGATATTCCATCTCTTATATCCCGATGGTGTTAATCTTAGAACACATTGGTGATGTTCCATCTCTCATATCCCGATGGTGTTAATCTTAGAACACATTGGTGATGTTCCATCTTTCATATCCCGATGGTGTTAATCTTAGAACACATTGGTGATGTTCCATCTCTCATATCCCGATGGTGTTAATCTTAGAACACATTGGTGATATTCCATCTCTCATATCCCGGTGGTGTTACGCTTAGAACACATTGGTGATGTTCCATCTCTTATATTCCAGTGGTGTTACGCTTAGAACACATTGGTGATATTCCATCTCTCATATCCCGGTGGTGTTACGCTTAGAACACATTGGTGATGTTCCATCTCTTATATTCCAGTGGTGTTACGCTTAGAACACATTGGTGATATTCCATCTCTTATATCCCGATGGTGTTAATCTTAGAACACATTGGTGATATTCCATCTCTCATATCCCGGTGGTGTTACGCTTAGAACACATTGGTGATGTTCCATCTCTTATATTCCAGTGGTGTTACGCTTAGAACACATTGGTGATGTTCCATCTCTCATATCCCGATGGTGTTAATCTTAGAACACATTGGTGATGTTCCATCTTTCATATCCCGATGGTGTTAATCTTAGAACACATTGGTGATGTTCCATCTCTCATATCCCGATGGTGTTAATCTTAGAACACATTGGTGATGTTCCATCTTTCATATCCCGATGGTGTTAATCTTAGAACACATTGGTGATGTTCCATCTCTCATATCCCGATGGTGTTAATCTTAGAACACATTGGTGATATTCCATCTCTCATATCCCGGTGGTGTTACGCTTAGAACACATTGGTGATGTTCCATCTCTTATATTCCAGTGGTGTTACGCTTAGAACACATTGGTGATATTCCATCTCTTATATCCCGATGGTGTTAATCTTAGAACACATTGGTGATGTTCCATCTCTCATATCCTGATGGTGTTAATCTTAGAACACATTGGTGATGTTCCATCTTTCATATCCCGATGGTGTTAATCTTAGAACACATTGGTGATGTTCCATCTCTCATATCCCGATGGTGTTAATCTTAGAACACATTGGTGATATTCCATCTCTCATATCCCGGTGGTGTTACGCTTAGAACACATTGGTGATGTTCCATCTCTTATATTCCAGTGGTGTTACGCTTAGAACACATTGGTGATATTCCATCTCTTATATCCCGATGGTGTTAATCTTAGAACACATTGGTGATGTTCCATCTCTTATATTCCAGTGGTGTTACGCTTAGAACACATTGGTGATATTCCATCTCTTATATCCCGATGGTGTTAATCTTAGAACACATTAGTGATATTCCATCTCTCATATCCCGGTGGTGTTACGCTTAGAACACATTGGTGATGTTCCATCTCTTATATTCCAGTGGTGTTACGCTTAGAACACATTGGTGATATTCCATCTCTTATATCCCGATGGTGTTAATCTTAGAACACATTGGTGATATTCCATCTCTCATATCCCGGTGGTGTTACGCTTAGAACACATTGGTGATGTTCCATCTCTTATATTCCAGTGGTGTTACGCTTAGAACACATTGGTGATATTCCATCTCTTATATCCCGATGGTGTTAATCTTAGAACACATTGGTGATATTCCATCTCTCATATCCCGGTGGTGTTACGCTTAGAACACATTGGTGATGTTCCATCTCTTATATTCCAGTGGTGTTACGCTTAGATATTAATTGTATAATTTGTTTTGCGTTAAACAAGGGGACTACGTAAGGGTAATTACATTATATCACAAATAAAGCAATTTATTAGTAAAACATTTCGTTTAAGAAGAAAGGAAATTTTCAGGTCGCTTTTTTTTACAACTTGGTTCACGTAACCTGTTTTTTGGCACATGTCTAAGTTTTTTTAGAAATAAATTTTAACCTATACTGATCAACGATAATGTAGCATTCAATTGTAAAAGATTTTTTGAAATCGGTCCTGTAGTTTTTGAGGCAATTCATTATAAACACAAGTAAATCCTAAATAAATAATGTTATTATAGATTTGTGAAGTCATATCTGAATATTGAAGAGATTTAATTGAGATATCATGAATAAATATTGTGGTTATCGACGAATCTATATCTATATCTATAATCTTCCAGAACAAGTTCCTAGTATTCAACACATACCAGACATACCTCAAGAACACGTACAACGAAATAGTCACAGACCTGGAGCAGGCGCAGCGACAGGACTTCTACTGGGGCGCCAAGCTAGTGAGGGGGGCCTACATCGAACAGGTAAGGACATGTCAATATATCAAGGTAATTAATAAGATGGTTTAGTTATCAGTGATCGAGACGAATGTCTCCAGGTCGTTCCAATGTGGTTGTAGATACAGCATCTTTTACATAACCATACATTACCCAAGGTCGCTTTACCTTAACACTTTGGTGACCGGCAATTTTACACACAAACTATGTCATGCCACCGCCCTTGGTGTTATAAATTAAAACAGATAATGCAAGTGCAATGACGACTTAACTCGTCACCGGTCAACAACGTTTGGACATGAAAAGACGAGTTAACTCGTCACCGGTCAGCAAAGTGTTAAAATCAAAGAAATATCATCAACAAACTATACTATCTCTATATGTTTGTCTACAAAAGTAGTTAGATCATTTATATAAACAGGGAAGAGAAATGGGCCTACAATTTAAACTTGAGGAACCTCCTTACATAGAATCTCTTACCTCACTTCAACTTATCTATTGCTGTAAAGGACTTTTTTCACGTTTCAAATATGTTATTCAGTATTCAGTAGTTATTCAGTACTTCTATAAATAAGTAAAAAAAAATCGATAAATCACCACATACAATAATATTTTTATTACATGAAGACAGTTTAACTAAACATTATCAAGGATAAGTTCGAAATAATACAATTAACTTGGGGGTCTAAGATTGAGAACAATTAAATCTTAATTTTAAATATTTTTATTATATATTGTCAATAATGGTGCATTTTTAAATTAAAATTAGAGAATTTATTATTCCTTATACCTAGAACTACGAAGTACTTAAATTTACACATCTAGGACTATTTTTGAAATATCTGAACACAAATATCTTAATATATTCTGAATAAAGCTTCAAACACTAAATTGTCTACAAATCTTTTAAATAACACCTTAAATAAAATGTGGAATTATATGAAATTTTCATGTTAACATGAAAATTTAAATATAAATGCTACAGATCTTGTGTATAGAATCTAATTTTTTATTGTTTTTGTGAATTTTTCGCGTTGTCTTTTAAAGTATAAAAAAATGCACATTATGTTATATATAATTACTTCGTTTATTATTTTGCATTTGACAATTTTAAAGGATTATAGTGTATAATATTTTTTGATATCTATCTCTAAGATGTGTTCTGATAAATGTGTGTTAGGAGCGAGCTCGTGCTGCAGCCATGGGCTACGAGGATCCGACCTGCGAGAGCGTGGACGCCACCAGCGCCTCATTCCACCGCTGCCTCAAGGAGATACTCAGCCGCGTCAAGGTATTACACTAGTATTACCTTCAAACTCTTCTGTTTCTGTTAAAAATGTCAATATTGTAACGAAAAATAGTCCAAAACCAAATTTAGTATAATTTTATACAAATTTTATTATGTACAACATACATTATACTAGTAAATATCATATTAATATTATAATTTATTGATTGTGACGGATACAGAAAACCGTATGTAAAACGCACTAACGTTCAAAGAGCAAAAAAACTACAGAAATTAAAAGAAATCGGCTGCTTAATAAATCACTTCAAATATATGAATTATTATCTGACATTGCTGTGCGTTTGCAAAGTGGTCCCAAATACCCTTCAGAAGATTTTGCTATTTTAAACAAATTAATTCTCGTACTGTCTCTTTCTTTTCTAATATGATAATCTGTCATTAAACTTTACAATGATATTTCTACAAATTCCTACATGCACAAAAATACAATATAGTATTATGTTATTGATATCCGTACAGAAGGATAAGAATGAAGGCCTGGGTATAATGGTGGCGTCCCACAACGAGGACACCGTCCGCTACGCCATCCAGCTGATGAAGGAGCACGGGATTGGGCCCGAGGATAAGGTGGTGTGCTTCGGTCAGCTGCTCGGGATGTGCGACCACATCACTTTCCCCCTGGGTGAGTTATAGACACGGACCTCGGACAGGCTCCATGTCTTTAAACATACAACACCTACCCCCTGAGTGAGTGGATAGACACGGACCTCGGACGGGCTCCGTTACCTTAAACAAATATATAATAATCCCTTTCCATCTGCCCGTGTTGCAGGTCAGGCCGGGTACTCCGCCTACAAGTACGTCCCCTACGGCCCCGTAGTTGAGGTGCTCCCCTATCTGTCGCGTCGCGCCAACGAGAACAGGGGCTTCCTAGTCAAGATCAAAAAGGAGAAGGGCCTGCTGCTGAAGGAGATCGTCCGCAGACTCCTCACCGGACAGCTGTTCTACAAACCGACGGGGAACTACACGCCGGTCTAATTACGCGCGGACTACTATTGGTTACATGTTACTGAATCGTTTGTAAATGTATTGAAGCGTTTGTAAATGTATTGAATCGTTTGTAAATGTATTGAAGCGTTTATAAATGTATTGAAGCGTTTATAAATGTATTGAAGCGTTTATAAATGTATTGAATCGTTTGTAAATGTATTGAAGCGTTTGTAAATGTATTGAAGCGTTTGTAAATGTATTAAATCGTTTATAAATGTATTGAAGCGTTTGTAAATGTATTGAAGCGTTTGTAAATGTATTGAAGCGTTTATAAATGTATTAATCGTTTATAAACGTATTGAATCGTTTATAAATGTATTTAATCGTTTATAAACGTATTAAATCGTTTATAAATGTATTGAAGCGTTTGTAAATGCATTGAAGCGTTTATAAATGTATTGAATCGTTTATAAATGTATTGAAGCATTTATAAATGTATTGAATCGTCTACAAATGATATGAGATCTGATAGTGCTTTCTCATTTGGTGAAATAAAATAAAATATTGATAGTGAAAACTTTTAGTGAGTATTAAAGTAAACGAAGGTATGAATCTGTTTATTTGTATTTGGTCAAGGGTGATCCGTCGAGCGAAACGATCTCTGACACCTTGAACACTTGCGTCCTATCAGTATTGATATTTGATAACTTCATATATTTATTATAAATACTAGTCTTAATTATTTAATTCTGTGTTCGTAATGTTCGATTATTATTATTATTATTATTACATTATACACAATTTTTTGTTATATATTTATTCGTTTGACGGCCATTTTTATTTTTATGATGTATGTATGTTCGTTTAGTTCTCGTTTAAGCGCTAAACCGTTGCTATACAGAGTTGAAATATATATTTTGCGATTTTGTAAACATTTTTTTTTAAAAGGTTTTTAAAATGTTACTAATGACCGACACTCGGTAAATATTCATAATTAATACATTCGTGTCCGGCTAATTTTCTACGTTTCCAATTCTAAGTACCGGCTGATATAATGAAATTCTGAAGCTGGTCGCCGCAAACTTGTATCCTCAAGGGAGGATAAGTATAAAATTTGTTTGCGGCAACCGGGTATAGAATTTGAAGTGACGTGAATTCACGTCAGCGGCAACTGGGTATGGAATTTGAAATGACGTGAATTCACGTCAGCGGCAACCGGGTATGGAAATTGAAATGACGTGAATTCACGTCAGCGGTCGCGAATGTGTTAAAAAGATTAAAATCAAATCGATTGGTAAATTGGTTCAAACTATGATTAATTATAAAAATTATTCACGTGTTTTGTCCGTCTGTTTAAATTTACCTTAATGTGCAATATATATATAAAAAATCTCAGTGTACTGTTTTAATGACAGTGATGATATTCTAATGAAACGTTTGTTGTTTTTAAATTTCTACTTTTGACTCGGTTCGTATATTTTATTGTAATTATCTGTATTTATTTAATTCACGCTCAATTATGGACGGTCTCGCTTCGTATATCGTTAAGTTCCTACGTCGTTAACACTTTTCTTTTACCTCATACCGTATAGACGTTGTAAGCTTAGCGTTAAAAGAAAATTTTTTGTTGCTTTTTGTTTTATAATATTTAATTTGTAAGCGATTTATTTGATTAATTGCGCTAATAATTATTGTGATGCTAATTTAGATAATTTTACAATTAGACGTTTTAATAAAGACAGAGGTTTTGAATTTTTTTTTTGTTTTTTTTTTCTTTTCTTTACAATCAGACAATAATGTATTTATGGTTTTTAATATATTATTTAAAAATGGAAGTTGATTAAAAGTACATGAGAATTGAATAATTATGGTCGAAAAATTAATTAAAATATTGACAAGAATACGTTCAAATAAATGAATGAATATTATCTGATGTTTCTGAACGTTTCTGGACGTTCGAAATTTGAATAATTAGACGTTCATTAAAACAAAATGGAGATTATTTTTAGGTTGATTTTTCATATATCTGTCAATAATATTAATATATAAGACAATAATGTGTGTTTGACAACATTCGTTAGTTTATTTTTATTATTTATCTGTTTGCTTTTAGCTGCCATTGTTTTGTTTAAAGTGAAATTTTTATTGTAATATTATTTAAATAAATTAAAACTAATGTTTGTTGTCAATTAAATGTAAAATTATTGAAGCTTCAGTAGGTCAGGTTTTCGATGCATTTACAAGATGTTGGTTCTCCGGGTCTTATAGTGGTTATGAATATCGTTTGTAGTTAAAAAATATTTCTAAAGAATAATAAAAAATATCTAATATATAATTTGTTATCTATTAATTCATTCGACTTTTTTCTATACGGATTCATAAACGAAATTTCTGTCACTTAAAGATCCTTTGCTTTAACAATGTAATAAAAAATAGTAATGTCAATGAAGCTATGTACGTCAGTTTAATGTGACAGTGACAAGCGTTTACTGGAGATTAGTATGGTTTATGATTGATTGCTTTCCCCGGGACTTGGTGTTCAGTCATGGTCGAAATATAATATTGGTAATCATATAGATGTTTACATGTTTGTATCAGACCTAGGGAATAGTTGCTGTAAAAGAAGTGTTTGATAAGAATGATATGTAAAGGCACTTAGGGCTTAATAAAATGTGTTAATGTTGAATGTTTGTTTTATTTAATACTGTCGGACTTCTTTTGATATCGTTTTATTTTAACAATAAACAACTCAAATTCTATAATATTTCTTTCTAAACTAGTATAGAAATGATTCTTAATTTCGATTACAGTACATTTATATGTACTTTGCGGCCACACGACATTTGTGTAATTTGTTTTGTAAAACTGATGCGGCTCACAGAAACTTTGTGTGTTATAAGAATCTATACAAGAGTGTAAAGCAACAAGCGCGTTTCTTTCCTCGTAACTACAGCGCAATATACACTTTCGATGATGTGATGTGATGTTAGTAAGTCACATCCTAAACCATTACAATGGTAACTTTCCTAGTAGTTGTTAACATGCTCAAGTGATTATATAAGTATTGCAATACCGAATTAGTTCTCACTCTTTCATATAGTCGATTTTCGTCCTATCTCCATCTTACCCCTACTCTCCAAAATTCTTGACAAAATAGTATATCAGCAATTGAGCACATTCATCAACAATCATCACTTGCTATGTCCCTTACAATCCGGGTTCCGTCCCGATCATAGTAGGGTTACAGCACTAGTCAAGGTCACCGATATTCGCTTAGCAGTGGATAATAAACAGCTGACTGTATTGACTCTGCCAGATTTTAGCAATGCATTTCATTCTGTTGACTACGATATTCTGTTAAGTCTGTTACGCACTCTTAACGTATCTCCATCAGTGATACACTGGTTTTGAAGTTACCTCACTGGCCCGCGACAGCGCATTCGACAGGATAAGTCCTTCTCATCCTGGTGCAATGTCTGAGCTGGGGTACCTCAAGGCGGCGTTTTATCTCCCTTCCTTTTCGAAATTTTCATTAATTCCATAATTCAATATATATCTTTTCTCTATCACATTTATACAGATGATATTCAAATTTACTGTCATACCAGAGTTGTTAATTTGCATTCCTCCTCTAACCTTTCAAATTCAAATTATCTTTATTCAAATAGGCATTTCCACGCACTTTTGAATCGTCAATTACTACAATACAAAAAAGGTTAGTGTAGTCAGTCCGTAAGTAAGCTACCACCGGCTCGGAATGCTGCTCTGTTGAGAAGAGCCGGCCAGAAACTCAACAGTTGCTCTTTTCAAAAGAAATATAACAATAGGTGATCTACATTATAATATCAATCCTGCAAATGATTCAACAACTTAAGTTCCACATCCACATCGATCCACTAAAAACTCTTGAACGTTATAATAGACTTTATTTAACAATAAACTTTTGATTTTAGATTTAAAACTAAGTAATAGAAGGTCTAAGATATCTTGTGGAACTTTATTATATATGCGTATACTCAAACCCATGAAGGATTTATTAACTTTTTGATTGATTTATTAACTTTTTGATTTCTCGTATTTATTATTTTAGGATTTATTAACTTTTTGATTTCTCGTATTTATCGCGTGTCTGTCACTGTTTTTTATATAACTATTTAAATTTTGTCGTATATATAATATGTTATTAAATATGTATTGCGAAGCGACTGTAAGAATACCTATTTCTTTAAAAACATCTCTCTGAGAATCTCTAGCTTTTAAGTTATCAATAGCCCGCACAGCTCTTTTTTGTAAAATAAATATAGAATTGATTTCGACAGCACTGCCCCATAATAACATACCATAAGATAAAATACTGTAAAAATAACTAAAATAAACAAGTCGAGCCGTATTAATGTCCGTTAATTGTCTAACTTTTCTAATTACAAAGACGGCGGAGCTGAGTTTGGCTGCGAGTGTTGAGAGATGGGGGTTCCACTGGAGCTTTTTATCTAATGTTATACCTAAGAATTTTGTTGAGTCAATCAATTCTAACACTTCATTGTTAAGGAGCAAGTTGAAATTTTTACTTTTTACATTAGGGAGTGTAAAGTCTATGCATTTAGTTTTCTTAGCATTTAACACTAAATTATTAATTTCGAACCAATGCAGGGCTCGTGACAAAGTACTGTTTACTTCGTCATAATTAATCCTATTACGCTCAACTTTAAAAATAAGCGAGGTGTCATCAGTAAAGAGTACAATGTCACACAGACCCTTAACAAAAAAGGGCAAGTCATTAATATAAAGTAAAAACAAAAAGGGGTCCAGAATAGATCCTTGTGGAACACCCATCTTTAGGTGAAAACCAGACGATTTAGAATTATTTACGTAAACTGTCTGAACTCTTTGATTCAGGTAAGAGGCAATAAGATCAAGCGCAGCGCTACGTACACCGTAGTGGTTTAGTTTGCATAGCAACGTCCGATGGTCTTAGCTTTGGACAAATCGCAAAACACCCCAATTGCATTCTACGACTTCTCCCACGCATCGTAAATGTGCTTAAGAAGCGCGGCACCCGCATCAGTCGTTGATTTGCCTTTGGTGAAACCATATTGTTCACTATGCATGATCCCACTGCTATACACAAACTCTGAAATCTGATTTAAAATAATTTTCTCGAAGACCTTACTCAAGGTCGGTAAAACCGAGATAGGCCTATAATTTTCGGGACCCAATCTATCGTCACTTTTAAACAAAGGAACTGTTTTTCATTAAATCTAAAATATACCGGTCGAAATATACCGGTTTCGGTTTATAATAGCGATAAGCAATTTAATTAACATACCCCAGAGAACACCGGTTTTCTTCGAATTTACCGGTTTTCCGGTTTTCTTAGCAATTTAGTGTTTAAATTAAATATCCTTTTTAATATTTAATACTCAATTTATTGATACTTAAATTTAAATGAATACAGAAGATAATATACCAGCTAAAATAATGTCCTTAATGGCAATGGACACGTGAAGACATATACACAATTCCCTTGTTTGTTAGTACAAGAAGATTGCAGTTAACATCTTGTACTTTAAATATATTTCGATCATTAAAAACGCTAGCAAACGTCCTTAGATGGCACCACGAGTCTCATAGCGAAATAAAATATAGAGAAATTAAAGAATATGCAATCAAGCATGCAACAAATGAAAGAAGACAATAAAATTTAAATTACAATATTTAATAGACTTTAATTTCCTAGACATTAGATGTGTGTATATATACATTTGATATTATGTTCTATAAATAAGCACGCAATTGTTATTTCTGTCAATTACAATAAACTCGTACATGTGTAGGCCATCTACCAATATATCCAATGTTAAATCTTTAATTGTCAGGATATTTAAACACTTTTTCACTTACTTACTTGTTGATATAAATATTAATTAATAGAACTATGCCAAATCTTTTTGCAGTATGGTAATATCGGGGCCACGCAAGCTAGCTCGGAAACGAAGAGATGTAAGACTGAGGTTTGGAAGTTGGAATGTTGGTAAGATGACTGGAAAAGGAAGAGAAGTTGGGGATGTGTTGAAGAGACGACCAATAAATGAAGCATGTTTACAGGTGATGAAATAAAAGGGACCAAAAACGTGAAAAATTGGTGAAGGATGCAAGTTTTGTTATTGCGGGAATAATGGAAACTGGAAAATGGAATTATGCTTGATGAGAAATGGTGAAGAAGGTGAAAGAAGTGACCGATGATGAAGTGAAAGCGGCTGTGCAAGGTATGAAGAATGGAAAAGCTGTAGGATGCGATACCAGTGAAGGTATGGAAGGTGTTAAATGAATATGGATGTACGTGGCTGGCTTTGTTTTTCAATAAGTTGTTGTATGAAAACGTGATCCCCGATAAATGGTGCAATAGTAACTTAGTGTCCATTTATAAAAATAAGGGTGATGTACAGGATTCCAACAGTTGTCGCAGTATAAAGCTCATGTCACATACTATGAAAGTGTGGGAGAAAGTGATAGAGAAAAGGGTGCAAGACGAGAGTAATATCTCGGAGAACGAGTTCGGTTTTATGCCTGGTCGGGGCATGACAGATGTTATAATCGCTCTCCGCCACTTGTGTGAGAAGTACAGACGAGGACACAAGAACCACTTGCACTTGGTGTTCATGTACATGTGTGATCTCGAAAAGGCATACGGGTACTGGTTTGAGTTCGAGAAAGGTATACCTGGGAAATGTGTGGAGTTGGTTTGTGCAATATACAGTCGATCTAGTACACAAGTCCGATCGGCCGCTGGAAACACCGACAAGGTCAACGGGGAGTGCTGGACGATGAATGTGGTGGATGAAAAGCGTTTGCATGTAACGGAGATGCGAATGTTAAGATGGATGTGTGGATAAAATAAGAAATGAGTATATAAGGGGAAGCTTGGGAGTAGCGCCAGTGTCAAAAAAATTTGACGTAGCCGTCTGTCATGGTATGGGCATGTTATGAGGAGGGATAAAAGGCATGAAACCGAGAGAGTGCTGGGTATGGTAGTGGAGGAATGGACAGGTAGAGAACGGATGGATTGCTTGAAAGACGATATGGAGAAGAAGGGAGAGTGTACAGAGATGACGAGTTACAGGAGAGTATGAAAGGAAAAAACATAATTATATGTAAATTAGTACATCGTCTGATAGCTTCTTAATATTTAACGAGGAGTAGGCATTTAAAGGCAGACCTCACATGCAGCTACAGTTACAACAACAGATCAGGAACCATGTCGTAAAGTCGTCGTCGTCGTCTTCGTATGCATGTCGTAAAGATTTATTATAAGAATTAAAGCAACTTCCTTATGGAGGAAAAAGGCCTCACAAGCAATACTATAGCCTATGTCGACTCCAATTGTCGGAACAGGGCAAATACATATGCCCCTCAAATGAACTTTTAAATTTACCGGGAAATACCGGCAATACGAATTATGGTTAATACATAATATTTTATCAACCCGGAAGCTAATTTAAAAAATAAATATCGGAAGTGCTTCCGATAGAAAGGTCGTGACCTTGAATTCTACACAACAAATACGCGAATAGTGATACTACTATTAGTTATACTATTAGTTGTTAGAAATGAAAATAACTATTTTAGTAATATTAAACCAAGGAACTGAGTGTCTTTAGTAACAAATAAACAGTATTAGTTGACAACATTTTAATATAATCTAAATATATAAATATGACAACGTAGACACGATCTAAACATCTAAAACGTATGGCAGTTACTTTTAAATAATATACAGCAGTTTGCTATCTATAATTAGATGTAAAATTTATATAATTTATGACATAAGAAAACACTGAAACTACATAATAAAATAGTATGACATTTCGAGAAACCCAAAGCATCCTCAAGCTGGCAACATCTAATTTCTAAAATAATACGAAATATCATAGACTATTTAAAGTCTTGTGAATTTCCTGTTGATAGATAATAATAATCAACTTAATCGTAGACAAACATCTCAAAAATTTTGATGTGTGACTAAGTATTTAATATTAAAAATGTCAATCCATAATTCTAAATTTTATAAGCATTCTTTTACAGTACTTTTTACAAAGCTATTGAACACTCTGCCTCTGTCTATACGGGTATTGAAAACGTTAATTTTATTTAAAACGTCTGTAAAATAATACTTTCTAAGTAAAGATAGATAAAACAACTTCCGTATAACACTCTGTATATAATTGGGTCATTCTTTCTATAATTTACCAAATTTTTCCAAAGGGCCACCAAAATGGCTGATTTTTTTTCACAGTTTCCTCTCTGTAAAAAAAGACGAAAAACATTTTTTCCTGATTTTTTTGTCGAATCCTGCGTCTTGAAATAATGATTTGATTTAAAAAAAAAAAAAAGATAAATAAATTAACAAAAATGTTTATACCTATAAAAGTCAACAATAAATTCGTTCTGAATTTACTGTCAACAATGCTTTTTGTTTGTTTATGTTTGGACTTTGAAAAAATACTGCGAAACCAGATAAAAAATGACCCTATTTTTTTTAACGATAAAAAGTTAAAAACTCACTATTTTACAAAAAATTCGATTTCTCAAATACTCCATCACCGATTTTAACGTTTCTAGCGTAAAAATTTTTGGGACATCTCAAACTAACTGTAAAAAAAATTCAGCCATATTTTTGGGCAAGTTTTATTTTTGCGACTGTTTACAGTTAAGACAGAAATTTTGTTTGATTCATTTCAACTTTTTAATAGAAAATAATTCCAGTTTACTCATAACGCTTCTCATTGCTATTTGTTAATTCTAATATGACATTTATATTGTGTTTTGAATTTTATCAAAATGTTGAACCTATTATGAGAAACACAACTATAACGAATCAAGTTTGTAATCTCCAATCGTAATTTCATCATTGTCTCCTCCTTTTTTGGTTTGTATTGTCTACCTGGCTTCTTCGGGTTTGTGATCTGTTAGAAAGACATACATTAATTGGTTTGCTTCCTAAAATAGGCAACAATAGGCTGAAACGTGTAAGCAATGACAAAGTTCAGATCGCGCTCCAATTTTTTAGAAAGTTTGTCTCACGTTCGGTAATAACAATGGCATTTGGCAATTGCCAAGAACTTTGTCGGCGGTTTTGCACTGTTCAGTACAACTTAACTCGCAACCACAAGTAAAACTATCATCGAGCAGTCGTTAGCAACAATATGTTCTGTTTTCACTATAACAAGTGCTAGTAAATATGTCTAAGAGAGGCCTGCGCCACTGGCCCTAGATGTGAATTTCAAGCGCCACCTGGTGGCGCTTCTTGGAATCATTTTTTGAAAACTGAAAGGTATTTTACATAGTTTTTAACTGAGACATTTTAATTCTAATGAACTGAAAATGATGATTAATTAATTTCTTGACTTATCATATAAAGACCTTGGGTAATATTCATAATATTTGACAATAAACAGTCGCAAAAATAAAAGTTGCCCAAAAATATGGCTGAAATTTTTTTACAGTTAGTTTGAGATGTCCCAATAATTTTAACGCTAGAAACGTTAAAATCGGTGATGGAGTATTTGAGAAATCGAATTTTTTGTAAAATAGTGAGTTTTTCACTTTTTATCGGTAAAAAAAAAATAGGGTCATTTTTTATCTGGTTTCGCAGTATTTTTTTAAAGTCCAAACATAAACAAACAAAAAGCATTATTGACAGTAAATTCAGAACGAATTTATTGTTGACTTTTATAGGTATAAACATTTTTGTTAATTTATTTATCTTTTTTTGACAAAAAATCAAATCATTATTTCAAGACGCAGGATTCGACAAAAAAATCGGGAAAAAATGTTTTTCGTCTTTTTTTATAGAGAGGAAACTATGAAAAAAAAATCAGCCAATTTGGTGGCCCTTTGGAAAAAATAGGTAAATTATAGAAAGAATGACCCAATTATAATAATTTAAATAATTTGTTATCATTATTTATTTATTTATTTTAACTGTGTAGGTGAATAATATAAGTAGTGTATTGTATTATTTAGTATTAGGTCTTATTGAATATTTATAGTAGGTACGTTTATTAACTTCAGTATTAGTGTTATTTGTATGTATGTCAGTCAGTGCCGGCGTTAGGGGGGCGCGCGATGGGGTGACGGCCCGGGGCGCCAAATTTGGGGGGCGCTGAGGTCTGGGGCCGCGGCCTTCTGCCTTCCGCGCTGTGTACCCTCAATACTGTGCTCTATGTGCCGTATTCACAACTATGTTCAGCTGTCAGATGATTTAGTTCAGCAAAAAATAAATACTCGATATAGCTTTCCTTAAGTGGGCGCCTAAATATTTTTACCCGGGGTGTCAGTAGCCTTAACGCCGCTGCTGTGTATGTTTATTAATGTAACTTTACGCCACTTACCTGTACCAATGGTTTTTGTTTTATTTCTTATTGTTTTAAGGTTGTCTGGAAGAAATCGCCATTAGGCGACAAGACGGCGGCATTGTTAAAATAAATATATTAGACATTTAATAAAATATTGATTTTTTTCTGTCACTTACAATATTATTTGGAATGTATTACAAAAAAGAATCTATTTATAATTAATCTATGAATATATTTAAAATCGATTAACATTTATAGCTAAAATAAAAGCAAAGTAAATCTAGTAATTACCACATTATACATGAAGCAAGACATGTACACTACCGGAACACCCATCAGTATTATATTTTTATAAATCTTAGTAATTAAATAACTTATTATTTCCTATCAGAAATAAAATATAAAACACACGTCTCAAATTAATCAACATATTTTTTAACCTTATGAATAACATTATTTGAAGATTGTATTTTATTTAAAGTATAATAATTAATATTATCTGAAAAAAACATCCTTATTTATAAAATCTGTTGTTTTAAAAATGAAATAAATTGACCTCAATCTTCACATTGTTATTATCATTCTTATATATTTAGAATTCATTGTAGATTATATTTTTTTATTTGAACATTTGTACATATATCTTGTGAAGGTTCGTGCTAGATGAATATTGTTTTTGAGATGTAGTTACTATAGTTACTGGGCTGCAGATAGTTTACGGCTAGACAAGGATAATCCTTTTATCTTAGAGATAGGCCTTAAATGGCGAATCGTAAAAGGAATGACAATAATTAATCATTGATTACTATTTTAGGAAGATTACATCGTTGAATCTTATAATAAACCTACAGAACCAAGACAGTTTTGTTTTCATTTATTAATGATAATTTGGAAATTTATTATGACTCAATTAATTTTATCAAGCGAAATGTTTACCTCGGAAATTAGATTAAAATTGACTTTGATATCATATCTTTTAAATTCATTCTAGACGTTACTTATCAGACCTCATGTGTGTCAAAATTTATCTTTTATGTCTATCGCAATTTTTACCTAGAGACAGGTTGGATTTGAAACTATAAGGGGTAGCTGGAAGAGATCAAGGGGTAGCTGGAAGAGATATAGGGGTAGCTGAAAGAGATCTAGAGCTACCTGGAAGATATCTAGAGCTTCCAGGTAGTTCGTAATTTATAGTTTGTGTCTATGTAAAAATGAGGAACATGAATAAATAAATAAACATGTCTAGCCATATTAAATATATATAATATTTAAAGTTTGTAGAGTTTTTTTAACATGGACCATTGGATTAGTATCCCGTCGTTATGCAAATTGAGCCACCAAGTCGTTATCCTTCTAGACGACTTTAGCTTTCTAAAAGTATATTTTCTTTTCATAAATCTCAACCAATGTGTCTAACTTTGAAAACATGTTACAAAAAATATATGTTTTTAAATAATAAGTTCAACGTGGCTAGAAATGTTTGTAAATATAGAATGGTGAATTTTTCATTATGGGTAGGACTTTAAACAACTTCAACTCAACCAAAGTAAGTAATTTTAAAATAGGATTAATTGCATATAAAGCCTTGGGTTGAACTAATTTGCTTATTTAATCCAACATCGATGACGACAACGCATTCTTAATCTAAGGTAAAGGTGTCTAATAAGGACCGGGTTTTTGAAAACCCTTAAAATTAATTTTGTCATGTGTGTTAATTTGTAATCATTGTCAAATAAAAGATATATATATATTTAAAGATAAAATATTATATAAAATAAGGCACAAACTGCCGGTTACTTATAAAAAGAGTTTTTTTTAATTACGTCGCTGGCCCTTATTGAGCACTAGAGTTTTTAGTATGATCCATAACTGAACTAAAAGATTTTAGACTAAAAGATCAGAAAAATCATATCTTAAAAATGGAATGACCTTACATTACTGTTGAGTTCGTAGCTTTCGAATAATAAATCTAATAAAATAACAAACTGATAGAAGTAGGTTCGTGGCCCTTATAAAGTCTTAGAAAAAGTATGTGTTGTTGCTCATCCGATTTAAATTGAAATAAATTGTAGTTTTGTGCAATTTTTTTATCAACTCTGATGAAGAAACTCACAATATAATATAAATCAGTCATATTTTTTACTTTGATCATTGAACCTCATTCATTAGGTATAACATTTCTTAAACTGTATGGTTTAGTAGTAGGTGTTAAAAATCATAATTATGGCAACGAATATTTTTATAATGTTACACTTAGTTTTTAAAACTTGTTACCCCTAACAAGGACCTTATTTGGATACAACAGAGTAGACCAAATTGGGATGATAAACCAATAATTTTGGTTCCATACTTTGTAAATGTTTAGAAAGTATTTAAACACTACTATAGTAATGTTATTAAATAATAAACACATTCTATTATTAAAACCATTAAACATTCAAATAGTATATTTTATAAATTGGCACTCCTCTACCGATCCTGAGGTTATACACTGAATTACTGACAAAATGGCTGTAATGAAATTAATGAACGCCAGTTCAGTTTAATAGTTGGTTTCTGAGGAAGGCACGATGTCCGGTTTTGTTTAAGTATTAAGTGGAGGAAGTTTGAGAAGATGGACCTTAATTGGAACGATTCCTTATTAGGTGGAACCACCTTATACATATACTTAATCAGACAAAATTATATATATACATATATATACATATAATATATACTTAAATATATATACATAGGTTTTTACATATTTATCCATTTGTTCCTTAAAGCATCTAATTACTGGACAGATTTTAATGAAATTTCTCAGTAACTTATAACTTTAGTCAGAATTTAGGAATTTTGACCTCGGCGTACTGTATTTTCTACAAGAATAGAAATGTTTCGGCTATTAACTAATTTGATGACATTAATTGGTGTGTGTTATGTATTTGCTATACTTTATCTTGTAAGAGTTAGCTAATATTTTCTTTTGTTACAATGTTTGAAATCATTTGGATCCTTACTCCTTGCTTTTTTGAGTATAAATAAAAAATATATTTAAAATATATCACCGCACCGCAAAAACCACTAATCATAACATTTTCATCGAGGTACGAAGTTAAGACGAATCCCTCCACGTACTACGGACACGATTAATGCGGTTGGCTCAAAGTCTAGTTTACGAGGCATGTCTTCAACTATTTCGATACTAAAAATCTTGAATATGGTAATGAGAGCTGCTATTGTTGATACTTTGGACTATTTCTTACCTGTGAAGAAATATATCTATGGAATTAATATTTATTTCATAAAAGATTTCTAGATATTTGGAATGGATGTTATCTTTCTAATAATAAGATACCTTAAAAGCCTATCTAACTTTTCAATAATATACATTATCGAGACAAGATAAATTCTGCCTATTTCCAGTAAGTTTATTGAAAAGAAAAAATTTAGATTTATAATTTTATCTACCATAATAATTAAGAACACAAGTTGAAAGTTGGGCGCATCGATCCTGACTGACGATCCGTAGGAGCTCGAGGAAGAATCGTAGCCATTGGGGAGAACGACGACACAATAGATGGCTAGCCGGTCGGCACGTGTGCACCCGCGTTCAGCAAAACATTAGATGGCCATCTGGTCCACACCTATAAGTCCGCCTTCAGCGAGAATAGTAGGCGACCAGCCGGTCGTTGGTTACAATTGTCTACTTATTTAAATATACTAAGAAATAAACTAAAATGTAGTTTTGTCATACGCCATACACCACATTGGGAGCAGATAATTTATTGTACTCAGAAAACATAACGCACACCGATGCATACTTTCTATATCTAGTGTTTAGTTTTGTTTTTCTCATCATTTACGAGTAGAAATCTTTGCGGACAAAACTTCTCCGCTTTCGGCAAGTAATCGGGGTTATGATGTAAATATAATATATATTTTTTTTATTTCTGTATATTTTTTCGTATCGATCTGGAAATACCCCTATAGGGGAGTTCGCATCCTAGTATTACTTGAAAGAAAAGTTCATAAAAACCACACAGTGGACGATCGCCACGAATCCAGGTTTTTACGGATGGTATTATGATGTGCTGTGCGGTGATGAAATTCGGCGGCAGTCATCAGATCGAATACCAATAGCCGCACATAGAAGCCACGTCTCTACGCAATGCCAGAGAGTCCAGCCATTCACAAAGCATCGGGTCCCCGACAATAAGTGTTGTATGCGGTCAAACGGTAAATTCAAATTTAAACTAGGGGCGCCAACAAAACCCTCAATTTCGACTTGCTGCGCTTGCGAAATCGCGGTTGCCGTTTGCATATTGAGCGAAGCGAGCCCAGTGTATTGACTCATCATTTCCCATTAACTTCAATGGGATATCAGTTTTTTGACATGATAATAAAAAAATATAAAATAATTTTTTTAGGACATTTTTCAATTTTTTTTATTTTAAAACCATCACCTAATGTGTGTCTTTTTGATAGCAAAGTTTCATAATTTTCTGTCAAGTAGTTTTCGAGCCAATTCGCCAAAAGAATGCAAAAAGTCTCCAGTAAAACGCTTCGCTCAAATATCTTTACTCAATTAGTCATTTCCACGCTCTTTTGAATCATTAAAAGTGCGTAGAAATTGATGGGTGATTCGGACCAGAGCTGAGATGCGAAAAGTACTTCATATGTGGCCGTACCTATGCCTTATAGAGCGCAAGTCCTTGGCCAGGCCTGAAATACTTCCCCCCTATTTTTAATACTCCCAATTTCATCGAGAGTAACTTGGCCTTGCTTTCCAGATGATCACGAAACTGACAATCGCTCGAAACATCGATGCCCAAGATACTCATTCTTGGCGAGGCATTAAAAGAAGTGCTCTCAAGAGTGGTGACATGATATGGGGTTTTCTTAGTGGTATAAGCACAAATTTGTGTCATTTGGGGATTTGAAAATTTAATAAAAAAAAGAATACAATGTAATATTTTTACAGCAACATACAGACTGAAATAGCAATCAACCACCAATAAAGCACAGACCATGTAATTTTTACATCCTCGATTTCAAGGTTTTTTTCTTTTTTTTTTTTTTTTTTTTAAAAAAAAGCACGTGTACCTCCGCATGGGTAGGCGGAGTCTGTGTTTGGGGTAAAGCAGTTTTTCAGTTTGTTTCGTTTATTTTATGCATGTTGGCTTATGTGGTTTCTATCATTAAGTTAGGGGTGGGCGTGCCACTTTTATGCGTTTACAATTTTAACTTTACTATTATTTATAAGGTTCATTTTGCTACTTAGCTTTATTTAGAGATGCCTTTTTATATTCGCGTTTTACCGGTTTTAACTGTCGCACACGGCTACCATTTTAGTGTCTAATCTTATCTTATCTATTTTACAGTTTACATTCATATTTACATTTTCTATTTCTATTTAGTGTTACACGGTTTCACTAGGCATATGAGCGAGTGTGAATTTAATTTAAAGTTAGGTCTATAATAAATTTTCTTAAAGGTTGAGTTGTTTACATAACAAGGAGGCCGGTATACGACTTAAATATATCTTTCGAACTACAATTATACAATTCTATGCTGTCTGCTAACTTTGTGCTACTATATGCTTATTACTACTTACTACATGCTAATTATATACTAATATATTATTTATTAATTTACATTTACAAATGTAAATTAATAAATAATATATTAGTATATATATAATAATAGTAATATCCATTTCAGTTAGTTTTTTCTTTTCCAGTCATTATACAGTCATTTTCCCCAATGATTTCCCCCCTCACATACCTACAAAACTCCATAAATTTATTGATTATGTCGTGATTAGCCATTATAGTCTACCGACTAACTTACCAGTTGTATAAGTAAGTTGTATTGTTGTTGTTTAGCAAAGCTGCGCGTTTGTCTGTACGCAATGCAGTTTTGCTACCGATGCTGTTATACGGTGGCCAAACGTGGGTAACACTAAAGAAGAATGTAAGAAAGATGAATGCTGTGAAGATGCGATCTCTTCGTAGAATATGCGGAGTCAGCCGAGCTGATCGAATCCGCAATGAAGAGATCCACAGAATGGCAGGTACTAGTGACGATGTCACGGTGAGAATGAAGAAGAACGTGCTCAGGTGGTTTGGGCACGTCGAACAAATGAGTGATGAAAGAATGGTAAAAAAGATTTATATAGGAAAAGTGAGCGGTAAGAAAGACAGGGGCCTCCCCCTGTCTCTCTTACCGCTCACCTCGAGTGACCTTCGAAAACACAGTATCTATGATACTGGAGGAAGGTCGCGTAAAAAGCATGAGGACCCTCCGGAGGGCATGTATGAAGAGGTTGATGTCTGTGGCCGAGGCGAAAGAGGTATGCAGGGACCGTAGCGTTTGGCGCTCCGTCGTCCCTGGCTACCCCGCAAGGGATATGACGTGAAGCTAAATAATAATAATAATAATAAGTTGTCTCTGTCCATGGCCATGTCGATCTCAATTTCTGTGTCATATCATTTTGGTTGGAACTTGGGGCACTCCGTAATAAGTTGGATTATTCAAATTCAAATTAAGCCGTAAGGGAATCCACCTCCAGTCTCGTCATTATTTTTGCTGCACTAGTGACGTCAGGAAGAAACGTTTTTTCGATTTTGCCCGGATGTGTAGCGTTTTTGCCAGGTATCTATAGTGTCCTCACGTAGTCTGCGTTTGGCATACGATATGGGAAAGTCCTCGTATGCCACTTTCCTCCTCGTATTCAGGGCGGGCTCCTTCGTCAGAACATTCACCTGCACGTTTCCTGGTACTCCCAAGTGCTCTTTGACCCAGAAGAGTCTTACATTTTGTCCCTTGTCCTTGATCTTTTGGAGGTTTTTAGTAGTACTAAGCGCCAGCGGGTGTATCAATTGGTCCGTATTTGGTCCGTATTCATCGCGTCCAGCGAGGACCTTGAGTCCGTAAGCACAAGGTTTTAAGTTTCAAGGATTTCAAGGTTTTTAACCCCCATACTATTAGTTGGCCAGTCCCTTTAGCACGTTATACACAAGTACCACGGTCATATATTGATGTTAAAAGCAGGTGCCCTTTTTATAGCAATAGTCTATCAGTAGGTATTATAAATTAAAGAAAAGCAAAATTCCTGAAAATATTATTTCTACTTCAAATAATAATGTCAGTGAACAGTTAGATGAAGAAAGGACATCACAAGCACCATGTAAGAAGAAGACTATAAAGAAGATATACCAGCAACATTTTATCTGCTGATCTGAAGATGGAGGAGCTACATACTATAGGAGGATTTCTGACCTTTTGATTCCCACGATCCATCCGAATAAAACATTTGTAGTTATATGTGGGTAACCAATGTGGCTGTTGGTTTTTGTTGTGCCCTACCTTATTTTGTGAGGTAGATGGTAATTAATATTCCAGCGAAACACAGTTACTTTCACTGATATTTTTGCACAAAACACAAAACACACAATTACTAGAAATAAAATATAAAAGGAGTGAGGGGAAGAACAATAGAATCAGGGGTCCCCAATTTGGATGTATAGGAAATGTGGTGTAATAATAAAAAACAGAGACGGGCGAATAAATGGTAAGACGTATCGAGAGTTGGGCGCTTCGATCCTGCCTGATTAACTTTAGGAACTGAGTGACTGGCGGGAGATCCGGAGCTGGTGGGAAGACCGGCGAAACAATAGATGGCTAGCCGGACGACTGATATCCGCCCGCCTCCAGCGGAAACAATAGACGACCAGCCGATCGTTAGTTATAGTTGTAGAGTAATAAGAAATGTGCATAACAATAAAATTTCAACTTAACTAAAAACTATTTAAGTATACAAAGAAATAAACTAAAATGTAATCCTGTAATAAAAATTGGTTACTTTAATACTAATAACAATAATAATAGTGTTAATACACCACACATCCATTTGTTTTAATTATATGTTAAATATATTAATAATACAAAATTTGCATCATATTTTTTTTTTTTGTTTTGCATGGTTTTTTTTATGTTTTTAACGTACCAATCCGCATTGTCATTTTAATTTTTCCTTTTTGCTGAAGGGTAACTGGCAGAGATCTCTTAAAGAGATAAGTTAAACCTTTGTACACTTTTTTTTTGTCATTGTATATTTTTCTGTTTTTTGTAAGTTAATGGTACATAAATAAATAAATAATAATAAATAAATAAAAATATTTTTTATCATTGCAATAACTTACATCGAGTAAGTCCTACATTCATTGTTAATAAACAAGATTAATAGTAATTATATTGTTAAAAATAAAATGAGTTTAAAGTTGTTTTTTCGGCCTTCGGACTCTAGCTATCCTAATTTGGGAATATAGAATGAATATTGGTTGGACTTTATCCAACTTAAACTCAAAGAAAACGAGACGCTAACCCAGAGATCGCAGGTCGGTATTCAAAGATTTAAAAAAACGGTCGAAATTAAGTTATTTTAAATTACGATTCATTACAAAAATTATAACATATAACACCCTTATTTTTTCAGTGACAGCCTCGAATTAATGTAATTTGCGTTATTTATCATTACAATACAATTAGTAACAACTGTAATCTAATCAAGAATTGGCGGCATTTTATTGATTGCATTAAAAATAACATATAGAAAGGCATTCGTTGACACCGTGATAATTAATCTGACCTTACTGACGCCAACGAAATCCTAATCTAGACATGACCTTGCAAAATCTGTTTATCATATATATTTATAAGCGTTGTTTGTGTAGTGCATGACAGTAACTATTTGCTTTTTTGTAAAAAAAATGCCTATTCGTTCTTTAAAGTATCAAACAAAAATTTGAGCTTATAACTTCAGTCAGAATTTAGAATGTTCTATCTCGGCAAACTCTATTTTACAAGAATTTTTATCAGCTATTATTACAACAATTGGCCGATTTTGATGAAATTCGGTGTGTTATCTTACCACATGGAATAGCACAGTTCTGTACATGTATTGAAGATACTTTGTTTTTGTCATCGAATAATCTGCGGGTGAGAGTTAGCTAATATTTTCTTTTGCAACAGTGTTTGATATCGATTTCACCCTTACCTTTTGTGGATTGATTGGAGTAAATAAAACAAAATACTTAAAAAATATATATATTTTAAGGTAATCAGAATAAAAAACTTATTGCAACTATTATCGCTACTGCACCACAAAAACTACTAATCATAAATTTTTTTGTTTATCGAGGTATGAAGTTAAGACGAACCCCTCCACGTACTACAGAGATGACTAAAACGGTTGGCTCAAAGTCTAGTTTACTAGGCATGTCTTCAGTTAATTCGACACTAAAATTCTTGAATATGGTAATGACAGCTGCTATTGTTGACATTTTCGAAAATTTCATACCTGAAAAAAAAATGTCATAAAAAAAAATAAGTTAATTAATAAGATAAAGAATTAACGATTATAAACAGAAAAGATTTCTCAATATTGGGACACAAGGGAAGTCAGCTTCCTAAAATTAAGATATCTTAATAGGTCGTCTAACCTTTCAACCGTAGATACCTTATCGCAAGACAAGGTTATTTCCGCCTATTTCCAGTATTTTTTCTATCAATGTTGGGGCAAAGAATTTATAGATTTAATTTTGGGAATGAATAATTATGTGCACTTAAAAAAATAACTCTTACCGATGCATATTCTCGGCCCTTCTCCGAATGGTAAGTATGTAAAGGGTTTAATTTTATTTTTCTCGTCATCTAGAAATCTTTCCGGAACAAACTTCTCCGGATCCGGAAAGTTATCTGGGTTATGATGTAAATGTAATACAGGTATGTGAATACGTAAACCCTTTTCCAGTTGAAGTCCAGTGGGCAAAGTGTAATCCTCCATTACTTCTCTGGTAAGGACGCCTACTACTGGATAAAGACGCAGTGATTCTTGTACACACGCGTCGAGGAATGGCATCTCGTTCACACACTCGTATTCTATTAATCCATTGTATTTCTTGAGGTAGGCATCCACTTCATCGATCACTTGGGCTTGAGCTACTTTATTTTTGGCTAGTTCATATAACAAATTACTTAATGAACTGGCCGTGGTTTCGTAACCAGCTCCAAAGAACAGTATAGCCTGTGTGACAAGCAATTCCTGGTTTACTTCTAGCCTAATCTCAGTTTTATTGGGCGATCTTTTAGTAACAAAACTTTCACCTTTAATAAATTTTTCTTTCTTCCATTTTAAAATTTCCTGAACGAAATCATGTCTAACAGTATTCGAATTTTCCCTATTTTCGATAACTTCAGACAGGATCATATTAAAAAAATGTATTAAATCGTCACTAAAGACTTTAAAATTTAATCCGTAAAATAGTTTGGGCCACATCGCACGAAACACCGCTTTGAAGCCTCTACTTCTTGAGACTTCGAACAATTGTTGTCCCATATTCACAAATGGATTTTGGTCAGGTTTCGTCAAAGTTTCGGCGTTAAATCCAAATCCACAGCTGATTATAACATCCATGGTATAGTACGCAAGTGTAGATTTCACATCAACCTCTTTTGAAATATTTGTTTCCATTTTTAGCCGCTTTTCAAGGTTCTGTGCGCAAGTGTTGATCAAATGGAACATGCCCTTCATTTTTGCGGTTGTAAATATTGGAGTTAAATTATGTCGTACCACTTTCCATTGGTTGCCTCCAGAAAAAAACAAGTTCTTGGTGGTCGCTTCTTTGTGGGTATATTTCGTGATCTCTCGACCGTTGAAATAATTAAAGTCCTTAATTAATATAAGCTTTATGAGTTCAGGATCCTGGATAATAAGGGTAGGTTCCGTTCCATAGAAAGCGCCAATATAGGGTTCTTTTGGAAATTTTTGGCAAATTTCTTTCGCCAATTGCGGCATAAATTTTTGTTGTAAAATATATTCTTTGTAGTTTCCAAATAACGGTATAGATTTTAAATGTGGAACATTTCTTTTTTTCCAGTAATTATTTTTTACGAAAATATAATAAGAAATATACAGAAGCGTCGAAATAATCACTAAATAGGCAATCATTGTGAGAGAACGTTTGAATAGCGTTAGGACTGAATGTGAACTGAAAGGAAATATAGATAAGAAACAATGTCAGTAACACTGTTTAATCTGATAATTATCATTATATAAATTGTTTATTTTCAAATCGTACCTTTCAATACTTAATGTTTATCTTGTATATTTTAATATGTATGACGTACACGTAAATAAATATATACTTGCAAATTATACATAGATGTTATAATCATTTATATTTATTAAGTATATAAAATATAATCTTGATTGAGTAAAAAATAAATATCAATTTTTTGTTTAATTTAAAAATGGGTATAAATTTATGTTGAATTACCTGCACCTACCTACGCCTTTGTTAGTTTTTTTAAATATATGTACTTTCATATACATTTAGTGAAAAGGTGTTAATTTGTTTTAAAAACTGACACATGAATTTTATTTATATGTATAGATGTGTAATTAAATCATATAAGATATTAGGAAATAACATCAAAATATATATTTAAAAGCTATATATCTTGAGATTTTCACCACATATTCTAAATGCTGTTGATGTTTTGGATGTATTTAATGAAAAACGAAGACAAGAAGAAGACGAAGAAGATGAAAATACGAGTTGAGAGCTGACTGATGAACTTTAGGAACTGATGAACTCGCGGGAGAACCGTAGCCGGTGGGGAGACCGGCGACACAATAGACAGCCCGCCGGTCGATTGATGTGCACCCGCGTCCAGCGGAAATAATAGATGTCCAGCGGGTCGACACAGGTGCGCCCGCCTCCGGCCCTAACAATAGACGACCAGCTGGTCGCTAGGTAGAGTTGTAAAGTAATAAAAATGTGGATAACAATAAAATTTCAACTTAACTACTAACTATCAAAGAAATAAACTAAAATGTAGTCTTATAATAAAAATTAATTATTCTAATAACAATAGTGACAATACGCCATACTGTTATCTGTGTTTTTGTACAAAATAACATATTATAGATTTGATGAATTGTTGTCCAAATTAATAATGACTGTTGCTAGCTACAACTACAATGTCAGACCAGTAGTTTTGGTCAGAAGCACGCACAAACAAACGTACAGACGGACGGAAAATAAACTTGGATTTAGTTCTGTGTATATTTAATGTCTTATCGTTAGTATGATCAGGATATATTGTTTAATAATTACATGTATATTTATCTTACTAAACAGGTCGTTGGAATGTCAAATTAAATATATTTCGAACAATTTGAAGGTCATTCTGCAGATAATGATGCATAAATAAATATTACATTATTATTTTTTTTGTTTGTCCTTGATTGTAATCATTCAATATATTGCGTGTGGAATTTCTCGCTACCGCAGTGAATAAAACACCCGGTGTATCTAAAGGAAATTGAGAAACATACAAATAATAAAAATCTTCAACACACAGAGTGTGTGGGAATAACTCTCGTCTTTTGACTCAATAGTGAGGGCTACTAAACTTGCTAGAGCAATCCGAAATCAAGATTAATCTCGAATGTCCCGAAGCGACTTCTAATCTCTAGCTCTGGATTATTGATTCGAAGATGGAAAGAGAACTCTGGCTCTCTTTCCATCTCTCTTTGGAGCATGAGTCAAATGAGACGATATTAAATATATCGCCTAATTAAAATCGACTCATAAGTTCAAATTACTTATGGTATAGACGATGAATGAAGTAAAAGAAAATGTAATCATTTAGTAGTTCAATATTGTCAAAATGTCGTACATATTTTGCAAACGTTATACTAATTATGCATAATAATAGGTATAGGTTTTTCGATGTAAATGTTGTAACAATAAAATAACCTCCGTATTCAAACATCTCTGTAGGTATATAAACAGAGAATTTCTTTATTTACAACATAAGTAAAGTTAATTTGACTTTGATCCGAATTTGTATAAATAGTGGTACTGTCAAATTGAACGTCACATTAAATTTATTGTGATTTTCATATTTCATGTGATATAATTGCTGAAGTTCTTGAAATAATATTTTATAAAGGTTAAAGAAATTACAAAAATGACTAATTGGTTTCTCTTGGAAGTGGCAACGTGTAGTTATTTAATTGCAGCGCCATTCAAGTGTAGTTATTTAATTGCTGCGCAGTTCAAGTGTAGTTATTTAAGTGCAGTGCCATTCAAGTGTCGTTATTTAATGGCAGCGCCATTCAAGTGTAGTTATTTAACTGCAGCGCCATTCAAGTGTAGTTACAAGCTATAAGTACATAAGCGACTGATATATAAGTGAAAAGTATATAAGCGGATAGTATATAAGTAATAAGTATATAAGCGGTGAATTTATAAACGTTAAGTATATAAGCAGTAAGTATATAAGCGGTAAGTATATAAGCGGTAAGTACATAAGCAACGTGAATGTACCGATAAGTAATTTTGAGAATTTATAAGATTACACAAAATTAACCGTCTCAGAATATAAGCTCATTCCTCTAACGATAATGATAATATTGAACTTTTTCATTCGACAATATTAGAACATCTCCAAAGACGAACCACACAAGACGAATTTCCATGCACAGCTTCACTAGAGGTAGACCTTTAGACATGTTACGGTTATGGACATTTTGACCCAAGACTGTCATGATATAGATATTATTACAACAATAGATGATTAATAATAAATGAAAAAACTATATGAAATCATCAAATCAGAACAGTAGTGTTCTAATAAAAAACAGGAACAGAAATCGAGATTTATAAATGATGTTCTGAAACATATTCAATGTTTCGGAACATCGAACTTCATTCGAAAACCCTTTTGCTAGCCGACAGAAAACCGCACCTCGTTATACACAAGATCAATTTCTATCTAACTTACCAATCTGTATATATACCTCCAAAAAACGTAGTGCTGCAGTTAAATCTTGATTGAAAGGCATCCCTAAAGGAGCTAACTTGTATAACAATGAACTCCGCTTGATCTTATTGCTTCTTATCTGAATCAAAGAGTCCAAACAGTTTACGTAAGTAATTCTAAATCGTCTGGGTCTCACCTAAAGATTGATGTTCCACAAGGATCTACTCTTGGCCCCTTTTTTATAAGAATAAAAAGTAAGATTACGTTCATGACTTGACCTTTTTTGTTAAAGATCTGTGTGACACTGTACTGCTTGTACTTTGTCACGTGTCCTTCATTGGTTCGAAATTAATAATTTAGTCTTAAATGCTAAGAAAACTAAATGCATAGAGTTTACACTTTCTAATGTAAAAAGTAAAAAAAAATACTTGCTCCTAATGAAGTGTTGGAACTGATTGACTCTACAAATTTCTTAGGTATAAGTTTAGATAAAAAGCTCCAGTGGAACCCCCATCTCTCAACACTCGCAGCCAAACTCAGCTCGGCCGTCATTGCAATTAGAAAAGTTAGACAATTAACGGACGGACGGACGTTAATACGGTTCGACTTGATTATTTTAATTATTTTTATAGTATTTCATCCTACGGTATTTTATTATGGGACAATCTTGCCGAAATCAATTGTATATTTATTTTACAAAAAAGATCGGTGCGGACTATTTATAACTTAAAAACTAGAGATTTTTTAAGAGATGTTTTTAAAAAAAATATTTATTCTTACAGTCGCTTCGCAATACATATTTAATAACATATTAAATATACGCCAAAATTTAAATAGTTATTTAAAAAAGAGTGACAAATACGTGACAAATTGCGATAAATACAAGAAATAAAAACAAACTCGTATCGACAAAATTTCGCCTTAAATGCAATAAAAATATTAGAAAATTACGAAAATAAGATAGTATCCGAGTTTAAAGATCATCTCTTAGTTTAAGTAGGGAATGTAAAACGAAGTATTTATAAGGTTAGTTTATTTATTTATTTATTTATTTACCTTCACGCCATATCCCTAGCCAGAGACGACGGAGCGCCAAACGCTACGGTCTCTGCATACCTCTTTCGCCTCGGCCACAGACATCAACCTCTTCATACATGCCCTCCGGGGGGTCCTCATGCTTTTTACGTGACCTTCCTCCAGTAACATTGATACTGTGTTTTCGAAGGTCACTCGAGGCCTCCCCCTGTCTCTCTTACCGCTCACATTTCCTATATAAATCTTTTTTACCATTCTTTCATCACTCATTCGTTCAACGTGCCCAAACCACCTGAGCACGTTCTTCTTCATTCTCACCGTGACATCTTCGCTAGTACCTGCCATTCTGTGGATCTCTTCATTGCGGATTCGATCAGCTAGACTGACTCCGCATATTCTGCGAAGAGATCGCATGTCCACAGCATTCCATCTTTCTTACATTCTTACATTATTAGGTTAGTTGAAAATTCAATTAAGATTAATATATTACAGCTACAGTATACTACAGCTTATTGTAAATTAAATGTTTATAGGGAAAATAGTTTATTAAATATGCAAAATTTGCCCCACTTTAATAAACAGTAGTTGAAAATATAGAAGATTTAATGTTTTTTAGTAGCTTAGCCTCTGATTAAAATAATTTAATCATTGAAATACAACTATAATTTCATTAAGAAATGCCAGCATATTACTGATTGCATTAAAAATTGATATAAATGCATTTATTGACGACGTGATATTTAATACGACATCAGTGACGCCAACGCACTCCTAATCTATACATATACGAAACCATGCAAAATCTGTTTATCACATATATTAGTAATATTTTTTTGTTTTATATTATAAATTCGTTCTTTATAACATCAAACCATTGGACGAATTATGGTGAAATTTGATCTGATAACTTGTTAGAGTTTGAGATGTTTTATCTCGGCACACTCTATTTTTTACAACAATAGAAATATTTCGGCTATTTTTACAACTCCTTTTGATAAAATTTGTTGGCTTAGTACATGGGAACAGGACAATTTGTTATACTTTTTTTATGTTTTTTTATCATTATCATTTTTATCAATGTCACTGGGATTTGTCCGGTGGGATTGGAAGTGGTATGGGCCGGTGCTCCCTGGGGGATGGTTAATTCGGTCTTTCAGGATCACGTTAGCCGTCTGCTAAGGTTTTAGGGGGTGATTAGGGTTTGGGGTTCTTCCCGTCAAGTCGCTCTCTAAGGAGCGGTTCGGAGGGGAGCTTCTCCAAGCAACAGACGGTGCGCGGATTAATCTTCGTGGAACTTGAACGTAAGGCCTTGCTCGGCGATCATTAGTCCCGGCTTGGTGTATTCCCGACTAATGCCTCTTTCTTGCTGGATTCGGCCAAACACCGTGTTCGGCGGTAGAGGCCCATCGGGTTCTAGGTCGGTCCCCCTCTTTGAGTGGTTGTCTTGCGCGGCAGCAGTGCGTTGGTAGTTCACCCTTGCCAACCCGCTGGGTCGATCTTGATTGTCTGCTCATGTGGGGCATGAGCCACATGAGCAGATAGTCAAGTACCCTTTTTTCGGGTAGATCACTGCCGAGGGCGCTGGGTCTGGACGAGTTTCTCAGACGTTTTACACCTGGGTTTCGGACCGGGTCCGACTAGAAGAGGGCTTCGGTCTTCTTCTTAAGGTGGGCTTGGGTGGTTGAGAGGGGACCCCCCCACGATCCAACAAGCCTGCTGACAATGGAGGGGACCTCTCGTTGCGGGGGATCTGTCAGGGCGCCGCGGTGTATGCGCAACCGTTCCCGCGGTGTCCAATTATGACGGCGACGACAACCGTCTGGTTTAGTGAGTAGGAGTCTCACATAACCACCACCTCTCCTGGAATGCGGTGTGTACTCTTGATGAGTTCCAGAAGATAAAAAAAGGTGAGGTTAGGTTTGGGGGCCGCCGGTTTGAGTTCCCTTACATGGGGGGATACCGCTGCGGCATCACGATGAGTGCGCAAGCGATTCCGTGGCGTCCCATTATGGCGTTGACGGCAACCGTTTGTTTCTTAGTGGGTAGCCTATAAATGGGGGGGGGGGTGGCGCCGGTCTAGGGATAGTGGGGGCGATCCGTCCCCATCTGGACCGCTGGATCAACGTAGCACGGAATACTCACGTTCAGTCTCGTGCAGATACTCACGGGGCACGGTTGTTTTGGAGAGTATCTGCACGGGATCGTAAGAAGTCACCATTATGACGAGGCCATGGATTCGGCTCGTCACACCTTGGCTGAATGCGTAGCCTAGGACCACCAGCGCTCTGATCTGATGGCCATGGTGGGCAGGGACCTCTCGCTACCGCGCATTGTCGGCGCGATGGTCTGCAGTGAGAGGTGCTGGATCGCAATGGCCTTCTTCTGCGAGCAGGTCAACGCCGCAAGGGAGGCTGCAGAGCGGGTCAGGGAGTTAGCCTCGACTCGCTCCGTAGGGGTAGGCTGGTGAGACGGAAGCGGAGGCCACCGCCTCCTTACCCAGCCGTAGTGCCTTGTTGGGGGGAGGGTGACCACTCTCACCAGCTATAAGCCTACGCCATGAGGGTGCTCTAAGTTGCTCGGAGCGCTCTCACATTGGGATTTACCGTCGGGGCATCACGGTGAGTGCGCAAGCGATCCCGTGGCGTCCCATTAAGGCGTTGGGTTTTTAGTGGGTAGCCTAAAAAATGGCAGCGTCCTCTATGCTGCCGGGTAGTCCCACATAACACTCCGGTCATCACCTTCTTGGCCGGAGGGTATCCGTAACGGATTTTTCCAAAGTAAAAAAGAGGTCTCTGAAGTCAATAAAATTTATAATTTTCAATGAGCTTTACGGTATTCAAGAAGAAATAATTAAAGAATACCCGGCACAATTGAAAAATCTGTAGAGTAATAATCTATCGTACTACATTCATATATATTCATGTTAAGTGCAGGTGTACTCATTATAGCAAAGGTCATTATTATAAATTGAAAAGAAGCAAAAATCCTAAAAGATCATTCCTTCTATTTCAAATGATAATGTCAGTTAACAGTTGGATGACGAAGGACATCGCAAGCACCTCGCAAGAAGGTTCTAGCAACATTTCATCTCAACGTTCTAAAATAGTTGCTGATCTGAGGATGGGGGAAGGAGGAGAAGGATCGCTGACGCTTTGATTTCCACGATCCGAACAAAACATTCTTAATTATACGAATAAAACAGTCTATATTATAACTTCATCGAATAAGTCGTACATTCAGTGTTAATTAAAAAATTTAATTGTAATTATGTTTGTAAAATAAAATCAGTTTAAATTAGCTCCGACTCTAGCTAACGTAACTTATTAAGAATTAAAGAATGAAATATTTTTCAATATTGGTAGGACTTTAGTACTTTTACTTTACTTTTTTTGTTTAAGTTAGACTTAAACTCCAATGCCACGAGACGCCAACCCAGAGATCACAGGTCGGTATTCAAAGATTAAAGGATAACTAACACAGTCAAAGCTACGAATTATTTATTGCAAAAGTTTAACATACGTGTAATATTGTTTTGTTTTTTAGTAAATTAGTTTCGGATTAAAATGATTTGAGATATTTGTCATTGAAATGCAACTTTAATCTAATCAAAAATTTCCAGCATATTACTGATTGCATTAAAATTGATATAAATGCATCTATTGACGACGTGATATTTAATCCGACATCAGTGACGCCAACGCACTCCTAATCTATACAAATACGTAACAATGCAAAATCTGTTTATCTCATATATTATTAATTATTTTTTGTTTTATATAATAAATATCCATTCGTTCTTTAAAGCATCAAATCACTGGATGAATTATGGTGAAATTTGATCTGATAACTAGTTAGAATTTGAGATGTTTCACCTCGGCACACTCTATTTTTTACAACAATAGAAATATTTCGGCTATTTTTACAACTCCTGGGTGATTTTGATAAAATTTGTTGGCTTAGTACATGGGAATTCATTTCAGGATCACGTTAGCCGTCTGCTAAGGTCCAGCGCGGGAGTGTCAACCATGAGGTGCCCGAGTCTGGCTTATGGCTGACTGGGGGGGTGTAAGCGGCGGTCTGCTCTTAGGAGTGGTCCGTCCGGGACGGCCGCGGACTAAGGAGCGGTTCGGAGGGGAGCTTCTCCAAGCAACAGACGGTGCGCGGATTAATCTTCGTGGAACTTGAACGTAAGGCTTTGCTCGGCGATCATTAGTCCCGGCTTGGTGGGTTCCCGACTAATGCCTCTTTCTTGCTGGACTCGGCTGAACACCGTGTTCGGCGGTAGAGGCCTATCGGTTTCGAGGTCGACCCCCTCTTTGAGTGGTTGTCTTGCGCGGCAGCAGTGCGTCGGTAGTTCACCCTTGCACACCCCGCTGGGTCGGTCTTGACTGTCTGCTCATGTGGGGTCTGAACAGTGCCCTTTCTTCGGGTAGATCACTGCCGAGGGCGCTGGGCCTGGACGAGGTTCTCAGGCGTTTTACGCCTGGGTTTCAGACCGGGTCCGAGACTAGAAGAGGGCTTCGGTCTTCTTTTTAAGGTGGGCTTGGGTGGTTGGGAGCGATCCAACAAGCCTGCCGACAATGGAGGGGACCTCTCGTAGCGGGGTGTCTGTCGGGGCGCCGCGGTATATGCGCAAGCGTTCCCGCGGTGTCCCATTATGACGGCGACGGCAACTTTAATAAGTAGGAGTCTCACTTAACCACCACCTCCTCCTCCACCTCCCCTGGAATGCGGTGTGTACTCATGATGAGTTCTAGAAGATAAAAAAAAAAGTTAGGATAGGTTGGGGGGCCGCCGGTTTGCGTTCCCCTACATGGGGGGATACCGCTGGGGCGTCACGATGAGTGCGCAAGCGATTCCGTGGCGTCCAATTATGGCGTTGACGGCAACCCTTGGTTTATTAGTGGGTAGCCTATAAATGGGGAGGGGGGGAGGGCCGGTCTAGTGATAGTGGGGGCGATCCGTCCCCATCTGGAACGCTGGATCAACGTAGCACGGAACACTCACGTTCAGTCTCGTGCAGTTACTCACGGGGCAAGGTTGTTTCGGAGAGTATCTGCACGGGATCGCAAGAAGAGAAGCAACCCCATCCTGTCACCATTGTGACGAGGCCATGGATTCGGCTCGTCACACCTTGGCGGATTGCGTAGCCTGGGACCACCAGCGCTCTGACCTGATGGCCGTGGTGAGCAGGGTTCTCTCGATACCTCACATTGTCGGCGTGATGGTCCGCAATGAGAGGTGCTGGGTCGCAATGGATTTCTTCTGCGAGCAGATCATCGCCGCTAAGGAGGTTGCGGAGCGGGTCAGGGAGCTAGCCTCGACTCGCTCCGTAGGGGTAGGCTGGGGAGACGGAAGCGGGAGTACGCCCACTGCCTCCTTACCCAGCCGTAGTGCCTTGGTGGGGGGAGGGTGACCCCTCTCACCAGCTATAAGCCTACTCCATGAGGGTGCTCTAAGTTGCTCGGAGCGCTCTCACATTGGGAGTTACCGTCGGGGCATCACGGTGAGTGCGCAAGCGATCCTGTGGCGTCCCATTAAGGCGTTGGTTTTTTAGTGGGTAGCCTAAAAATGGCAGCGTCTTCTATGCTGCCGGCTAGTCCCACATAACCCTCCGATCATCACCTTCTTAGCCGGAAGGTATCCGTAACGGATTTTTCCAAAGTTAAAAAAGAGGTCTCTGAAGTCAATAAAATTTATAATTTTCAATGAGCTTTACGGTATTCAAGAAGAAATAATTAAAGAATACCCGGCACAATTGAAAAATCTGTAGAGTAATAATCTATCGTACTACATTCATATATATTCATGTTAAGTGCAGGTGTACTCATTATAGCAAAGGTCATTATTATAAATTGAAAAGAAGCAAAAATCCTAAAAGATCATCCCTTCTATTTCAAATGATAATGTCAGTTAACAGTTGGATGACGAAGGACATCGCAAGCACCTCGCAAGAAGGTTCTAGCAACATTTCATCTCAACGTTCTAAAATAGTTGCTGATCTGAGGATGGGGGAAGGAGGAGAAGGATCGCTGACGCTTTGATTTCCACGATCCGAACAAAACATTCTTAATTATACGAACAAAACAGTCTTAATTAAGTATTGAATATATATTATAACTTCATCGAATAGGTCGTACATTCAGTGTTAATTAAAAAATTTAATTGTAATTATATTTGTAAAATAAAATCAGTTTAAATTCTCTAGCTAACGTAACTTATTAAGAATTAAAGAATGAAACATTTTTCAATATTGGTAGGACTTTACTACTTTTACTTAACTTTTTTTAGTTTAAGTTAGACTTAAACTCCAATGCCACGAGACGCCAACCCAGAGATCACAGGTCGGTATTCAAAGATTAAAGGATAACTAACACAGTCAAAGCTACGAATTATTTATTGCAAAAGTTTAACATACGTGTAATATTGTTTTGTTTTTTAGTAAATTAGTCTCGGATTAAAATGATTTGAGATATTTGTCATTGAAATGCAACTTTAATCTAATCAAAAATTGCCAGCATATTACTGATTGCTTTAAAATTGATATAAATGCATCTATTGACGACGTGATATTTAATCCGACATCAGTGACGCCAACGCACTCCTAATCTATACAAATACGTAACAATGCAAAATCTGTTTATCTCATATATTATTAATAATTTTTTGTTTTATATAATAAATATCCATTTGTTCTTTAAAGCATCAAACCACTGGACGAATTATGGTGAAATTTGATCTAATAACTTGTTAGAGTTTGAGATGTTTTACCTCGGCACACTCTATTTTTTATAACAATAGAAATATTTCGGCTATTTACAACTCCTGGGTGATTTTGATAAATTTTTTTTTTTTTTTGGCTTAATACATGGGAACAGGACAATGTGTTATACTTTTTTATGTTTTCGAGATGATTTATTTTTGTCGTCGAGGTAAAGTGTAAGAGTTAGGTTAGGTTAGGTTGGGGGGCCATCGCTGGAAACCTCATTGTTTGCTCGTCCGTTATCAATGTCACTAGGATTTGTCCGGTGGGATTGGAAGTGGTATGGGCCGGTGCTCCCTGGGGGAAGGTTAATTCGGTCTTTCAGGATCACGTTAGCCGTTTGCTAAGGTCCAGCGCGGGAGTGTCAACCATGAGGTGCCCGAGTCTGGCTTAAGGCTGACTGGCGAGGTGTACGCGGCGGTCTGCCCTTAGAGGTGGTCCGTCCGCAGCGGCCGACTCGGGCCCCTTTCCTTTGGCCTCAGCCTTTGGAAAGTGGTTTTGAGCAATTCGGTGGGAGGTCACAGGCCCTCTTTTCCGGGGGATGGCCGTGGGGTCATTTCGGGTGCTTCCCTGATTGCAGAGTTGACCTTGAGGTGGCTTCGTGGTTTCGAGGTTTTAGTTGGTGATTAGGGTTTGGGGTTCTTCTCGTCAAGTCACTCTCTAAAGAACGGTTCGGAGGGGAGCTTCTCCAAGCAACAGACGGTGCGCGGGGATTAATCTTCGTGGAACTTGAACGTAAGGCCTTACTCGGCGATCATTAGTCCCGGCTTGGGACTAGAAGAGGGCTTCGGTCTTCTTCTTAAGGTGGGCTTGGGTGGTTGGGAGGGGACTCCCCCACGATCCAACAAGCCTGCTGACAATGGAGGGGACCTCTCGTTGCGGGGTATCTGTCAGGGCGCCGCGGTGTATGCGCAAGCGTTCCCGCGGTGTCCCATTATGACGTTGACAGCAACCGTCTGGTTTAGTGAGTAGGAGTCTCACATAACCACCACCTCCTCCTCCACCTCCCCTGGAATGCGGTGTGTACTCTTGATGAGTTCCAGAAGATAAAAAAAAGGTTAGGTTAGGTTAGGTTGGGGGGCCGCCGGTTTGAGTTCTCTTACATGGGGGGATACCGCTGGGACGTCACGATGAGTGCGCAAGCGATTCTGTGGCGTCCCATTATGGCGTTGACGGCAACCGTTGGTTTTTTAGTGGGTAGCCTATAAATGGGGGGGGGGGGTGGTGGCGCCAGTGTAGGGATAGTGGGGACGATCTGTCCCCATCTGGAACGCTGGCTCAACGTAGCACGGAACACTCACGTTCAGTCTCGTGCAGATACTCACGGGGCACGGTTGTTTCGGAGAGTATCTGCACGGGATCGCAAGAAGAAAGGCAACCCCATCCTGTCACCTTTGTGACGAGGCCATGGATTCGGCTCGTCACACCTTGGCGGAGTGCGTAGCCTGGGACCACCAGCGCTCTGACCTGATGGCCGTGGTGGGCAGGGACCTCTCGCTACCGCGCATGGTCCGCAGTGAGAGGTGCTGGGTCGCAATGGCCTTCTTCTGCGAGCAGGTCAACGCCGTGAAGGAGGTTGCGGAGCGGGTCAGGGAGTTAGCCTCGACTCGCTTCGTAGGGGTAGGCTGGTGAGACGGAAGCGGGAGTATGCCCACCGCCTCCTTACCCAGCCGTAGTGCCTTGGTGGGGGGAGGGTGACCCCTCTCATCAGCTATAAGCCTACTCCATGAGGGTGCTCTAAGTTGCTCGGAGCGCTCTCACATTGGGATTTACGGTCGGGGCATCACGGTGAGTGCGCAAGCGATCCCGTGGCGTCCCATTAAGGCGTTGGTTTTTTAGTGGGTAGCCTAAAAAATGGCAGCGTCCTCTATGCTGCCGGGTAGTCCTACATAACCCTCCGGTCATCACCTTCTTGGCTGGAGGGTATCCGTAACGGATTTTTCCGAAGTAAAAAAAAGAGGTCTCTGAAGTCAATTAATTTTATAATTTTCAATGAGCTTCACGGTATACAAGATGAAATAATTAAAGAATAACCGGTACAATTGAAAAATCTGTAGAGAAATAATCTATCGTACTACATTCATATATATTCATGTTAAGTGCAGGTGTACTCATTATAGCAAAGGTCATTATTATAAATTGAAAAGAAGCAAAAATCCTAAAAGATCATCCCTTCTATTTCAAATGATAATGTCAGTTAACAGTTGGATGACGAAGGACATCGCAAGCACCTCGCAAGAAGGTTCTAGCAACAGTTTATCTCAACGTTCTAAAATAGTTGCTGATCTGAGGATGGGGGAAGGAGGAAAAGGATCGCTGACGCTTTGATTTCCACGATCCGAACAAAACATTCTTAATTATACGAACAAAACAGTCTTAATTAAGTATTGAATATATATTATAACTTCATGGAATAGGTCGTACATTCAGTGTTAATTAACAAATTTAATTGTAATTATATTTGTAAAATAAAATCAGTTTAAATTAGCTCGGACTCTAGCTAACGTAACTTATAAAGAAGATACGTAAGAATTAAAGAATGAAATATTTTTCAATATTGGTAGGACTTTACTACTTTTACTTAACTTTTTTTAGTTTAAGTTAGACTTAAACTCCAATGCCACGAGAAGAAAACCCAGAGATCACAGGTCGGTATTCAAAGATTAAAAGATAACACAGTCAAAACTACGAATTATTTATTGCAAAAGTTTAACATACGTGTAATATTGTTTTGTTTTTTAGTAAATTAGTCTCGGATTAAAATGATTTGAGATATTTGTCATTGAAAAACAACTTTAATCTAATCAAAAATTGCCAGCATATTACTGATTGCATTAGAAATTTATATAAATGCATCTATTTTCGACGTGATATTTAATCCGGCATCAGTGACGCCAACGCACAATCTATACATATACGTAACAATGCAAAATCTGTTTATCATGTGTATTATTAGTTATTGTTTTTTTTATAAAAAAATATATCTATTCATTCTTTATAGCATCCAACCACTGGAAATTAGGGTGAAATTTAATCTTATAACTTATTAGAATTTAAGATGTTTTACCTCGGCACACTCTATTTTATAAAACAGTAGAAATATTGCTATTTTTACAACTTCTGGGTGATTTTGATAAAATTTGTTGGCTTGGTACATGGGAACAGAAAAATGTCTTATACTTATTTATGTATACGAGATACTTTGTCTTTGTTGCCGAGAAGAAAACCTGGTAAGTGTTAGGTAACATTTCCTTTTGTTACAATATTTGAAATCAATGGGATGAAGAAAGGAGTAAGTAAGTGAGGAGTAAATAAGTTTCTATTTAAAAGTAAAAATAAAAAAGTATATTAAAAATATATGTTTCAAGTTAATCACAATAAAACACTTAATACTACTATTATCGCTACTGCACCACAAAAACCACTAATCATGATATTTTTGAGTTCATCGAGGTACGAAGTTAAGACGAATCCCTCCACGTACTACGGACACGATTAATGCGGTTGGCTCAAAGTCTAGTTTACTAGGCATGTCTTCAGCTAACTCAACACTAAAATTCTTGAATATGGCAATGAGAGCTGCTATTGTTGACATTTTGGAAAATCTCATACCTGAAATGAAATATATATTATTATTTTAAATATTATAACATGATTTATAAAAGTTTATTAATAAATCTATAAAATTAATTTCCCAAAAGACTTCTAAATATTGGGACACATGAAATGTCATCTTCCTAAAAATAAGATACCTTAATAGCCCAACTAGCCTTTCAACTGTAGATACCTTATCGCTACAAGGTTATTTCCTTCTATTTTCATTAATATTTATTGGAATAAAAAATTAAGACACATTTTTTTTCATCATTGTTGGGACAAAGAATTTATAGATCTATTTATATTGGGAACGAATACTTAATTGTACTTAAAAAAAATAACGCTTACCGATGCACATTCTTGGTCCTTCTCCGAATGGTAAGTATGTAAAAGGTTTTATATTATTTTTCTCATCATCTAGAAATCTTTCCGGAATAAACTTTTCCGGATCCGGAAAGTAATCTGGGTTATGATGTAAATGTAATAAGGGTATGTGAATACGTAAGCCTTTTTCCAGTCGGAGTCCTGTGGGTAAAGTGTAATCCTCCATTACTTCTCTGGTTAGGATGCCTAATACTGGATGAAGACGCAGTATTTCTTGTATACACGCTTCGAGGTACGGCATCTCGTTTACACATTCGCAGTCCATTAATCCGTTGTGTTTCTTGAGGTAGGCATCCACTTCATCGATCACTTGGGCTTGAGCTGCTTTATTTTTGGCTAGTTCATATAACAAATAACTTAATGAACTGGCCGTGGTTTCGTAACCAGCTCCAAAGAACAGTATAGATTGCGTAACAAGCAATTCCTGGTTTACTTCTAGTCTAACTTCAGTTTTATTGGGCGATCTTTTAGTAACAAAACTTTCACCTTTAATAAATTTTTCTTTCTTCCATTTTAAAATTTCCTGAACGAAATCATGTCTAATAGTATTCGTTCTTTCTCTATTCTCGATAACTTCAGACAGGATCATATTAAAAAAATGTGTTACATCGTCGCTAAAGACTTTAAAATTTAAACCGTAAAATAGTTTGGGCCACAGCGCACGAAACGCCGCTTTGAAGCCTCTACTTCTTGAAACTTCGAACAATTGTTGTCCCATTTTCACAAATGGATTTTGGTCAGGTTTCGTTAAAGTTTCAGCGTTAAATCCAAATCCACAGCTGATTATAACATCCATGGTATAATACGCAAGTGTATTTTTTACATCGATCTCATTTGAAATATTTGTGTCACTTTTTAGCCTCTTTTCAAGGTTCTGTGCGCAAGTGTTGATCAAATGGAACATACCCCTTATTTTTGCGGTTGTAAATATTGGAGTTAAATTTTGACGTACCACTTTCCATTGGTTGCCTCCAGAGAAAAACATGTTCTTGGTGGTTGTTTCTTTGTGGGTATAGTTCGTGATCTCTCGACCGTTGAAATAATTGAAGTCCTTAATGAATATAAGCTTTATGAGTTCAGGATCCTGGATAATAAGGGTAGGTTCCGTTCCATAGAAAGCGCCAATGTAAGGTTCTTTTGGAAATTTTTCGCAAATGTCTCGTGCGACTTGCGGTAGAAATTTTTGTTGTAAAATATATTCCTTGTAGTTTCCGAATAACGGAATAGATTTTAAATGTGGAACATTTCTTTTTTTCCAGTAATTATTTTTTTCGAATATATAATAAGAAATATATAGAAGCGTCGAAATAATTACTAAAAAAGCAATCATTTTGAAGGAACGTATGTATAGCGTTAGAGCTGAATCTGAACTAAAATATATAAATTGCCAAATTCTTTAAGATAACATTTCATTAATGATATACCATTTTAAAAAACACTATTTTATCTTATAATATTATTCATTATATAAATTGTTTATTTCCAAAATGTAGCTTTCGGTGATTAACCTTTATCTTGTATATTTATGACATGTGTGACGTACACTTATTTACTAAGTATAATATTTTAAAATTTAACTTTAATTAAATGTAATTAGATTAAAAGTTTTTAAGTTATTTAAACTAATTTCGCCCACGACTTCATCTGTTTTTAAATATAAGTAGCCTACAACATCAACTCTCCGCCAGTAAAATTTTTGTTAAAATAGAGTGATTGGTAGAGTGTAGTTATTTGACTGTAGAGCTTTGGGATGACTCGACTAGGGTAGTACCAATCTCTTCCAAAAGTCGTCCGTAAAGTAGTTGCTATATGTAGGTTTTATGCGGTCTGTTATAATCTATATTATCATTTTTCCTTTCTTTCTAATCCCTTTTCATTTCTTTTTTTTTGCATCGGATTTATCTCTGGAAATGCTAAGTACTCAGTTGTGTAAGAGATGGTCAAGTACTGAATATAAATTTTGGCTATGATAATTTTTTTTCTGTTTAAAGTATTACAATTCAGCAGAAATAATTTAGTTATCTACTAAATAAATGTTTGTTAAAGGGCACAGAATTATTAAATAAAATGAAAATATTATAAAAAAATCTTCATTTCAATCATACATCAAATTGACACAGTCACTATTATAGGTTGGGTAAACAGACAATAAACTTACAATATTTATAACAATTATTTAATATAAACACTTAACACACTAATCACGTGTATGTCAAAATCTTCATAAAATTACAATCTACTTATACTTATACATATTAACACAAAATTATGAACATCAAGAGATACTTACACAGTAGTTAAATATTCACAGCTCGATAGATAACCACCCGATTTGAAGAGGTAACATTTAGACAACAGTTAGGGTAGAGTAGTTCGGTTTATAAAGCGGTGTTAACTGATGACATGACAGGCGACGCTCTCCTCCGTCTGAGTGAGGTTGGTCGCAGTGTGCCGTCGCTAGGAGCGATGTCGCTCGGTGCGTCTCAGGCGCAGCTCGAGCGTGGCGTGAGAAGCCAATGCCGACGCCAATGACAGCGCTAGAACTGCAAGTTGTGTCCGGACACAGAGGAGCGTTCGCGCCGCACAGGCTAGAGCCAGTCCCGCGTGGCGAGCTGAGAGAGTCACCGACCACGGACCGCGCCAGCCACCACCACCGACACATACACCAGCCTGCAAATAGTTTAATAACAATACAGCTAAGAGAAACAGTAACATTAACAATTAATAATCGATTCACGTTTCAGTACCTGTTGCTATATCCTTAATATATATTATTTCAAATTTAGGTATTCATAATTATTGTCTAAATGGGTAACAATGGACAGACAATGACTTAAAATTAATTATGCATGTAATATAATAAAAATATTCAGGAAATTAACCTGTAGAACATCCCACAAGGCGGCACAGGCTCCCCACGCTGCCGCAGCCACCGCCGGTAGCGCGAGGTCGCTTCTCGCCGCTCGCCAGCGCAGCAGTGCTAGTAACAGCGAAGCGTGTGCCGCGGCACCACCCGCAGCGAGGGCTCCCCGCCGTCCACGGGCTGCGGCCATGCTGAGGGTTGCCGCCGCTAATGCCTGCAACGCCCCCGCGCCGAAGAGAGCGCGCCAAGCTCCCGACCAACCCCCCACGCAAACTCCATACCACTATACAATATTATGTACACATAGTTTTTATGTGAAAGTATTACTTTATATACATGCAAATTTATAAATTTTGTATACCTTAATATAAGACGTATAAATAAATCCCTGTTGAAGACCGATAAACAAGCCCATCGGGGCACCTAGTAACGCTCGAGGATCTCTGATAACGGAGCGGGCGTCGGGAGCTGGTGCCGGGGTTGTGGCTGCTCCTAAGAGACCCAAACATGACGCACCCAGCGCAAGGGCTGACCACAGTGCGACCAAGACCTTCCGCCCCACTGCATTTAGGGACGATCCCAATAAAAACTGCACCCCGGGACAACCTGCTGCTCCGCAAGTACGCTCCTGGTATTTCATATTAATCTTTTATAATGATGAATTAATTATTATCCATAATGTCGTTGAGTTTTGTTCGTACAAATTAACTTTTTAACGTCAAACAAGTAAATTATTTATTTTAATACTAACCTCATAATCATCATCTAAAAAGTATTCTTCCGGCGTGGGCAAACTTTGTATAGATGTATTTATCATGGAACTATTTATTTGCATTTCCGGCAAGAGATTTTCAGGCCAAATAATCAGAGCTCCTCCTAACATTAGAGATCCAACAACTAAACCTAAATCTTGTGCTGCCCGAAGAGCCCTTAGTGCTCTTCTTAAGGCAATCTTTCTCCTTAACTCATCGCCAGCGCCTTGGGCTAAGGACGTCGCAGACGCTGACAGTGCTAGCGACATGGGCGATAAAGTTACACCACATATGGCGTAGAGTGGAAGCAGTACTGACAAAGGAGTTGCAATCGTATGAGCAATAAGAAGAATACAAACAAGAATATGAGCTACTGTTACAACAATTCGTGTTCCAGTCTTTTGAAGGATAAGTGGAGAAAAGGGAGCTATTATGGCAGCAACCGAGTGCATAATTGCTAGAGGCAAGGCACCGGCCTCTGCACCTGCGAATGCCGTGAAAGGTAATAGGGCGGTGGAGCAAAGACCGCTGGCAATGCAGAGTAGGGTGAATCGTCTGACTACTGGCTTTGGAAGCTTTGGAGGCTGTCTGGATATGAGACGTCTTATCGATGCGGCTCCTACTGAAGACGCAGCGGAGTCTCTTCGTCGGTTGGGAACAGCGACAGGTAGTTTGGCTGGTGCTTTTGCTTTCTTCCAAGGCCATTCTTTTTTATATATAGTGCTAACCGGTATCTGAAATAAAAATAATTTATTTAAAGCACAAAAGATTTATTTAGTTTTAAAATTATAATAGTTCAATTTACATTTGCCTTGAGTCACGATAGTATATTTTTTTTTAGTTTACTTATTTACATCTTTCCACTTTGAATCAACCAGTGATCACTTGTGTAATTATTGATTAATATACCTGGGTAATAACGTTCCGGTTCCGTTGCGGATCCGACACGGTCCGAACGGCGGTCCGGATGCTTTGCGGCCGCGATCGCTCCGTCAGATCCGGTAGGCTGCCCATACGACCATCTAGCTGATACCATTCGTATATTCACCTCTAGACAGATAGTAAATCAATTAAAAGAACAGAAATAAAATATAATGATTTATTTAACAAGTTTTTCTTTAATTCACTCGTATTCTGTTGTTTATTAATAATATTGTTTGAAGAAACCTTGTGTGTATTCTGTAAAGTAACACAATAGCGTTGTGTTCTCATTGTTTCACGCGACAGTTGTGTTTCTATCATAATACCATACAATATCCTATCATGTCATGTTATGCTTTTATTAAGAATCTAAACATTAATACAATAAACTCAGCTTTTCATATAAGGCCATCGAAACTTTTAAAAATACTTCACGATAGAGTCCATATCTTTTTTATATATATTTGCTTTGTCAGCAGGCAACATTTATTTTACAGTTCGAAAAATACTTTATTTTCATTTCAAAATTGTTATTATAAGACGAGATATAAAAATATATTGATTTTGTACCAATTATTTCATTAGACACTTTCAATTACTTAAATAAAGTTGAATTTTTTTTAGTTTTTTTGCATGTTTTTTGAGATTTTTTTTGAGGAGAGTCAAATTATAGTAAGCTGTTTTCCATACTATTAAGATAAACTTATACGACTTATATTAATTTTATTTTATTTTAATAAAAAAGTAAAATATAACCCAGTAATAAAGAAAAGTACAAATTAAATTTCATCAAAACGTAAGTATTTTGGTTGCATTGTAGTTTTGTATTTTCAAGTAAAAATAAGATTTTTGATAATTAAATAGTATCTAACACATTTTTTACATTATTTCGTAATCATTTAATAGTTTTAATTGACTCGATAACAAATAAACGTTTAACGTAAAGACAAAATGTTAATCTTCTTGTATACTTTAATATAGTTGCGAAATAACAAACTTGTAAATAACAAACTGCTAATAATTGTATATGTAGCTTCATGGTACTCGTAACTTCCAATGTTATTTATTATTCTTACAAAAACTGGATGTTATAATAACCTATGTAAAATGTTAAAGGATAATGCTTTAATATATTGTACATGTAAGAATCATAGATTAGTAGTCGCGTGGGTAGTTCGGTTCACTTGAAGTCTATCTCACAACAATAGTTAATAGTACAATAATATAGATTAAAAGACTGGCTAATAGCAGAGACACGCAAAAAAAAAAATAGAATAATTAAAAGACCTATTCTTTGGAACCGTGTTACTAGATTTTGATAATTTAGAAGCGTAATGTATGTTTATTAGAAAATACTCTTAAAAATATTTATTCTAATATATTCAGCCTTTTTATTTATATTGTGTATGTATATAACCTCTAGGATTTTCCCCGATCCAAATAAGTTTATCTGGACCCATGTCATGGGATTAAGTAAAGGTCGGAACCCGGTATTGGATTTTACGTTTTGTACCAACACCACACACCACACAGTATTTTAATATTATTTTACTACAATTTATCGAATTCTAATATATTATATCTCGATTAAATATTTCCAGTTAAGTTAAAAATGTCTAGTTTTTTAGTTTGAAGCTTTTAACAAAATGGATAAAAGGGATGTTTTAAAACATGTCATTTTTCTTGTACTCATGTTAGAGGGATGTAAACCTAACATATAATTCATGTTTATTTATCACAAATATTTTAATATTAGTTACTAGTTTTTATTAATATTAGTTACTTTAAAACAAATTTTGGTTAAATATAAACTTTTAAATTAATCTAAATTTACTTGTAAATTTGTAAAATTTGAAACTGAAATATAAAATAATATAGATAAAACTCAAAACAACAATGTTAGCTATTCGATCAGGTAAGGTTTGGTTAAATTACCTGAAAATATAATCTAACTGTCTGAGATAAGGTTAAGAGTCTGACACTAAGTCTGTGCATCCCAACTTGAGATCTCGTAAGTGTTCATTATACAGAAATCGATAGAAGGCCACCCTTCAAGGATACTCGTCATCCAACAACATATAAATAAATAGTTTCAATTGATATCTGCTATAACAAAATTTATATCATTGCGATAGAAAATACAGAGCGATTATTATTATTCTTTTTAAGATGTAAAAGTTTTTGTTATTGGCTACAATTTATTAAATAAAGTACCATTCGAGTTTTTTATTTATGCTTTTATATCAGGCAGACCAAATTATTTTTGTTATATTTTTTATTAATTCCGTTTTTAAAATAGTTTTGTGCATGCATGTTTTCCCAAAAAAATTATATATATCCAGAAAGCAACACAAATTAGAATGTTCCTAGAAACATATTGAGATATTGTTTGTATTTCAACCATAAAATCATGAATTTTACACATCTTAAAGATCTGATATATATATAAAGATATATAAATAATATTATAACACTATTCACTATAGATATATTGAAAATTACCTCCCAATCAAGTGAAGGCCATTTTTGTTCCCAAATCACTATCACATCAGGTTCCACTAACGTTACACCAATTGGGATATGTTAAAGGTAAAGATAAGATAAGATAACATAAGATATGTAAATTGTAACAAAATATATCCACTTTATTCTGTTTACAGGAGATGCGGGAATCTCCTGTGTAGTTCTGAATAAACTGAGCTCTGGAACAGATCACAAATAGGGTGACCATGTTTATGAATATTATAAGGACTTCTTTGATTTGTAATTAATAATAATAACTCGTTAGCTGTCTTTATAGGAACCTGTTTATAAAATAATATAAAATATTTTGTAACTTATGTCTAAAGGTATTTACAAGGTGCGTTTGTGTGAGTAAGGTTAAATCTATAATCACAATTATGTATGTATCCCTAAAACCTCGATAAACGTATTGGTATTCTTGGATTATTTTTTTTAATAAACAAAAAAATTAACAAAAATAATTATAAATTTAAGTTAAATTATTAAAAAAATATTATAAGGTTATAATAATAATTAAATTTATATTCTTTTTATATGAAAATTCATGGACACATTACTGATCCAGGCGCGTGGGGTCGGGAGATGGTGGACGCATGCGCGTCCGAGCTTACCCCAAACCAGACGACCAAGCTAACATTAAATTGCAATGAAACACGTTTTAAAACTAAGGGGTCAAACGTGGAGGGGTCAATTGTTGGGGTTAATTGAGGGGGGGTTTCAAATCTGGGGACTAAAAGGTGACGGTCACGTTATAATTAAGTTTGGTATCAATAAAAACAGTTTGATTAAAGCTTACTAAATATTTTAATTATATTTTTATTAAATATTAAAAATAATGTACTTGTCCAATTTATGAGATTAGTTATTATTATAATATTTACATACAACAAGATATTTCAAATTTCTTAAAAGAATTTATTTTAAATTATGATTTAATATGTATAACAATGTATATATTTTCATTGATTACATATTTAAAAGCCTAGAAACCCTTTGTACCCAGAATTACAGGTCAAATAACTCATTTAGACCAAAAAAAACAGCTGCAAGATATTTCGTAGACACGACTGAGAGAGCATTGATTTGGTCTGGTCTCAAAATAGTATCCCAATAGATGAGTGTATATAGAATGTGAGCTGTGACGTAGGTTGTACTCAGTTAGGCTTAAGATGTCTGGAACTAATACCTACGGAGTGTACTGAAATGCTTATATACTTTAAAACACATAAACTTTAGCTACTTTGATGTATGTTTAATGATTTTGCACTAACACCTGCCACTTTTAAAATGACACTTCTATAAAATATACAATATTTTTTATATTTTCTTATAATTTTTGTGATAATAACATAGTTTTGGGAGTCTGAATTCTTGGGCTGTATATATTTTTTATGTTTACCAATAAACAAACACCCATAATCCATATCATTAAATTATATATACTAAACTGTACTGTACTGCACTGCACTGCACTGCACTGCACTGCACTGCACTGAACTGCACTGAACTGCACTGCACTGCACTGTACTGCACTGTACTGCACTGTACTGCACTGTACTGCACTGTACTGCACAGCACTGTACTGTAAAGTACTGTACTAGAAAAACCATTATACAATTGGTAATTGCTTTTAAACGTTAGAAATATAGAACTTTATTGTCAAAACATTCATTGTATAAATATTGAACTCGTTTCATTCAACATTATTTTTACCCTAACTTAAAGATGGGTTTTAATTTAGGCTGACTTTTGTAACACCTATTAGTGGTAAAAGTTATAATCTCTTGATGTTTCGCTCAAACAATCCAAATAACAAACCATCTGTTATCACTTTCAATATATAATATATATATATATATATATATATATATATATTTATAGATATTATTATTATAATCCTAATATATGTAAGAGTTGTAAATATTCCAATTGCTAATTAAGAGAGTCAGCTAACACTACTCCAAATTTTATCAAAATCTATCCAGTAGTTTTATTCTACTACCATAACAAATGAAAATAGTTTTTCTTCTTGTCCGTGTCAATGAGTTGCCTTGTTTGCATTTTTATATTATTATTACTGCCTTTATTTATTATTACCCGTGTTTTAGTTTCAAAAGTAGTAAAGTAGTAACGATTTTAGTATTTGATACTTTAAAATTATGAAGAAACTACATGTACATGTATGTACATGTGTACAGACAGCTAGAACTTATAATTATTATCAACATTCTTTTTTTATATGAAATAAATTAAGTTTATTCGAATAATGGTTGACTGATTACTTTGTACACGTATTACTTTGTGATTACAAAAGTAATTACAAAATAACTACACTTTAATTAAGTATATTGTTTGTGAGTGTGTGTGTGTGTGTCAATACAAAAATTGAAACAAAAAATGTAATTCAGCATTTAGAGGTTTTATAAACTTGTACAATTATTAAAATTACATATTTTACAGTTACTGTAGCATTAGTATTAACGAAAAAAATAATAAAAATCAGTATTATTTAATAGTAAGTCTGATATGCCTAATTGATTCTTCAATGTCCAGAGACTGAATCCATCTTAAATATGGTTAAGATATACTTAATTATTATTTTTCACCCTAAAAAAAGTGTACAAAAACATTCTAACACCTAAATCAGCAACTCTATCTTTCTGTTGGATAATTTTATTTAGATCAAACAAACTTTAGGATTACTTATTACTTGCAGTACTGGCAGTACAGGCAATGTTTTATTTTCCTAATAACACCCTTAGTGTTTATATAAATTTAACTTAAACTATATTAGTAGCTACTTAATAGTATTCTTATATATTTAGAAGTTTTTTTGGAAGTATTGGAAGAAAGCATCCAAAAAGTTTACACCTACCACAGCTGAAAGTTCAATGTCGTGAAAACTGAAAAAGAAAATCATAATATATAGTCTTCGTATTAAAGGATAAGGATAAGAAATAGGGATAAGGATAAGGTAAAGATAAAGGTAATAATAAAAAACGCACAATGATTTACATTTTCTTTAATTTTTAATGGAGACGATAAGTAACTTATGTAATCGTAATTGTGGTTCTGAGACTAAACTAAAAATAAGTACATGATTAAATTAATATTAATGCATTTATTTTGTTGTAAGTATATTTGAAAACAATAGAATATGTTGATGAAAAGATTTCTTTCAAAAGCAATCCTTGCTAATTCATCTTCGCCTACCTAAATAAGCGTCATACGTTAATTTTGTATTAAATCAAACACATTGCAAAATTAGCAATTTCAATTTTCGTTAGAAGGTTATTAAAGTTAGACATAAGGCTCGTTAAATTATCTTCAGAATTATAAACTCAGCTAGATATCTGAGATTTTTATAATGATTATTTTATTAAATCTGATCCTTAGGGTCTTACTGAAGTGTTTTAAATATTAAACACTTTTCAAAGAAGGACATAAAGATAAGATAAGGACAGATAAGAATGAAAACAAGAGAACGTTACTAACTGGTCATTGGGTAATTAAAAATTATATGTATTTGGTTTTAATAACCATAAACGACCATCTTTTCAAAGTAGTATCTATTACTATGTAGCCTTTTAAAAGCAGAATCAAAACATAGTTGTATTGGGACAAACACGTCACTCCATAAAGCAGAATGAAATTCATTAACATAGCAATGTTAATGAATTTATTTCTTATTTTATTTGTATATTTCTATCTTGAATCTATCACTTTGACCCAATATCAGTGATCACGTGTCAAATAAAAACGTGGAAAGGGCCTATTTTGATATCAAACTTATCGAAATAAGCCCTTCTGTAAAGACACTCTGTACCTTAAAAGTAAGGCTAGGAGTGTTCCAAACGCTACCTGGTCTGAGAAGAACCACTTAACAAATTGTGCCCGGTATTATTTAAATTAAAATTATTAGTAATTCAATACATAAAATGGTTGAGACTTACCTAACAATGAATGAAAAATATGCTATAATTGTTTAGTAAAATTTAATTTAGGCGTGACGTGGTATAACCTTCAAGTATATTCCACCGATTGGATGTATCGTTAAGGACGTTGGTTTGAACTCGAATGAGCTTTGAGTCTTATCACATGTCTCAAAACGATATTTCCTAAATATTGTAAGAAGTCCCGCATACATCGGCATCTTTGAAAAACGCATACCTGAAAACAATTGACATTTTAGACAAAATATTAAAGGGAGATGTTATTTACTGGCATAAAAATTAAAAAATTTCGTTGTAGAGATACATTCTGCTAGTTTTATATCCAGTTTTAAATTTAAATCATATATTTTTACGAAAACAGTATTTTTGTATTAACATTTTCCTGGTAACTTATAAGTTTTTCGTTGTCTTAGTTCAGGAATTAAGAGTTTTACTTTGGTAAAATATAACTTAAAGATTTACCTAAACATATTCTGGGTCCTTCACCAAACGGTATGAAGGTGAATGGTTTGATATTCTTCCTTTCATCACCAAAGAATCGCTCAGGTTGAAATTCATCAGGATTTGTAAAATTTTCAGGACTCCGTTGAATATGATACACTGGTATGTGAATTCGACTGCCTTTTTCCAAGTGAAGTCCGGTCGGCAGAGTATAATTTTCAACTGCCTCTCGTGTTAGAACGCCTAAAACTGGATACAATCGTAGAGTTTCTTCTATACAAGCTTGGAGGAACGGCATTTCGTTTATAGCTTCGTACTCTATAACACCTCGGTGTCTCTCAAAATAGTCGTCAACTTCATTTATGACCCGTGTCTGAGCATCTGTATCTTTAGCTAGTTCGTAAAGTAAGAAACTAGTTGTTGATGCTGTTGTCTCAAAACCGGCGGCAAATAGCAGAGCACATTGACCCACTATCAATTTATCGTCTACACTTAGTTGTACCAATGTTCTCTCGCCAGTCTTCAAGTTACTTATACTTTCTCCAACTAAAACGTCCTTCTGTTTCCAATTTAATAAGAGATCGACAAAATCGTGTCTACCGGAATCTTTGAATTGTCGGTTTTCAAAAACTCCACTTAGTAGATTATTAAAGAAATCGCTTATGTCGTTAGAAAACAGTTTAAATCCTAACCCATAGAATATTGACGGCCACATAGACCGAGTGACCATTTTAAACCCAGCTAACATAGATGAGTCTGTTACTTTCTCACTCAAAACACTAAATGGGTTTTTGTCGGGATCTTTACCGAGCATTCCCGTGTTCACTCCAAAGACACAAGATCCTATGCAGTCAATGGTATATCTCGCGGATAGAGACCTCACTTCCATGATGTTTGATTTATTTGTTTCTTCACGCATTGTCTCTTCCAATGCTTTCGCACAGTTTTCTATTAAATAAAACATTTTTTTTAATTTCGTAGAAGAAAAAAGAGGACTCAAGTTCTGCCTTGTGACTTTCCATCTGTCTCCGCCACCAAAGAACATATTCTGAGTAATGTATTCCTTGTCCAAGTGATCAGAAACCTCTCTCATGTTAAAATAGTAAAAGTCTTTTGCCATTATAAGTTTGATCAGGTCAGGGTCCTTTACTACAAGCGCTGGATCACTTCCATAGTAAACTCCGACGTAGGGTTCATTGGGAAATTGAAGACAAATCTCGTGAGCAATTTGTGGAGCGTACTTCTTCAGGAACACATATTGGAAGTAATTTCCAAAAACTGAAGAAGCTTTCAGATGCGGGACGTTTCTTTTCTTCCAATAACCATGTCTTCGTGTTAAGTAATAATAAATAGAATACAAGGCAGTACTGATAAATATTAAAATTAAATTGAGGTATAACATTCTGCACCACTAGAGTGAATGTTTCTGTGATAGTTCTTGTTCATATCGACATATTAGTGTTATCTTACATTGTAGGGAAACCATGCAGTTATTAACTTATAGAAAGTACAAAGGGACTTTAATTGAATTTATAAGAATGACATTTTTTATTACCATCACTGTTTTTCTTTATAACAATCTATTAAGAATCAATTGTGTATTATATATAATTATTATAATTTCAATTGTCCTGAATATTTCTTAATATTTAAATATTTATGAATTTAGCTGTAAAGTTAATCTTTATGTATTTTGACTTGGTTATATATATTTATCTTGTTACCAACATACAATTATATTTTTATATTAAATCTTTAATTAAATTAATTAGTATAATCGTGGCTACCGTATCCAATAAATAATATTATCAAATGTATGTATTTAAAACGAGACTTAATGACGCATTTGAGACAGATGCATTTATTTATCTCTTAATACGAGTAAACAGTTTGCAATAGTGTCATCTATCATTTGAAAACATGTAAAGTAAAACGATTTAGTCGAATTAAAAATACAACGTTAAAATATCTAAGTGTAAAGTACAAAATAGTGTAAAATGGAAGTTATTATCCATATATTACTTTTAATGTTGTGAAAATTTACAAAAATTTTGACATCTTTCGCTTCTACTCTCATAAGTCGCTACGCTACATGCACGCATTTCTTTAATTTATAATAAGCTCCTAAAACAATTTTACAGTTTGTAGAACTACGTAATTAATATACATATAACTATTACCACCGTAGGATCTGATGAGGAAGGTTGATGTTCCAGCTTTATGATGGATGAGTAATGTGTATTAGGTAGTTATCAAATACCCAGTAAACATATCGTTTGTCTTTAGGGTCCATTTCATTATCCAAATACGTACTATTTGATCTCAAAATAGCGAGTTAAGTGTCCACATTAAGCTTACTAAGCTAATAGCTCACTAAGAGCCGCATCACTATTCAATGTTCATGTCCCTTAAATGTGGGTGACTAATATGTACATATTAATAAATTTAGATTTAGATACATATAATAATAAATTTAGAAATATTATTGATGAAAAACTAGACCTTATTTCTGTTTAGTTTAGTAATAAATTAATTTGGTAAATATTGTCCTTTTAATAATATGAATGCGAAAATTGTGAGGATGTCTGTTCTTTACTCTGTCACGGAAAAACTACTGAACAGATTTAGATGAAACTTTACAGTAATATAGCTCATACATGGGTTACAATTTATAAAAACTTAGCCGTAGTTTTCGACCTGCGCTCCCATATTCAGTTGGAGGTTCACGAAGGTAATGTACCTTAGGATTGTTTGCCTTAATTACTTCTAAAAAAGGTTCACTGCTGTAGCCGTGAGCGTGCGTAGCCGCGTGCAAAAGCTAGTTATAATATAAATACTTCTGTACAACACATTTTACATAATAAAAAACTACATTATTACACTTTATAGACAGCAATATTTTTATATTTATTTTTATAGTAAAAATGTAAATACGAAATATCTTATCTCTTAATATTATAAAAAAATATTTTTTCCTTTTTATTAACCTACTTAAAGACACAATTATATTATTTATACAATCCCGAAATAAAGAATAGAAATTTATTACACTTACTACAATAGCAAGATGACTTTAAATTATAAATTAGCTTGCTCCAATAAAAGACTTCGCGAAATGTCTGTCAAGATAAAGATTGGATGGAGAAATATTATATAAGCATAATTGTAAAGATTTTCAATTAATCTGACTGAAAATGCAATAAAAAAATTATGTGAAGCGCATATGAAATAAAAAAAGGATTAATGTATTAACATATAATTAATAAATTCACAGCTGACGAGGTATAAACTTCAAATGTATTCCACCAACCGGTTGCTTCACTAACGCTCTCGGTTCAAATTTGTATGAGTTTGGAGTTTTTTCACACACCTCAATTCGATAGTTTTTAAATATTGTAAGAATTCCAGCATACATCGGCATTTTTGAAAAACGCATACCTGAAAACAATTGATGTGGACATGACATTAAAGCGAAACTTTTATATAAAATTAATTATGAATGTTGCCCTAAATATGTTATATTGGATAGTTTGTAAAATGATAGATCTTATAAGGCTAGTACTGCTTGATGTTTTGAAAATATATGTTCTGAAAATCCAAGGCTAAAAAGTCAAAAGTGTTTCAAAATGTTGATTTTGATATGGAGGTAGCCATTACTTGAAAATTAATTATCGAATAAAAGAAACATATATACCTAAGCATAATCTAGGTCCTTCGCCAAATGGTAAATAGGTAAACTGCTTAATATTTTTCTTTTCGTCGCCCAAAAACCGTTCAGGTTGAAATTCTTTTGGATTCGGAAAGTAGTCTGGGTTACGTTGAATGTGATAAACTGGAATGTGGATACGAGTACCCTTTTCCAGTCGGAGTCCTGTCGGCATAGTGTAATCTTCAAATACCTCTCTCGTAAGAACACCTAAAACTGGATATAATCGCAGAGTTTCTTCGATACAGGCTTGGAGGTATGGCATTTCGTTTATAGCCTCAAACTCTATAACCCCATTGTTTCTCTTGAAATAATCGTCGGTTTCTTCAATGACCTTCGCCTGAGCATCCTTACGCTTAGCTAGTTCGTAAAGCAAAAAGCTGGTTGATGTGGCTGTTGTTTCAAACCCAGCTCCAAAAAGCATAACACATTGAGAGATGATCAATTCATCGTCTACATTCAATTGTGCTAATGATTTTCCCCCAGTTTTAATGTTAATTATACTGTCTCCAACCAAAACGTCCTTCTGTTTCCAGCGTAATAAGAGATCAACAAAATCATGTCTACCAGAATCTTTGAACTGTCGATTTTCAAAAACACCACTTAGTAGATTATTAAAGAAATTATTTATATCTTTAGAAAACATTTGTAATCCTAAGGAATAAAATATGGACGGCCACATGGCACGAGTAACTAATCTAAAGCCACCAAAATTAGATGTATCAAATATTTTCTCACCCATAATGGCAAAAGGATTTTTAACAGAACCGTTTTCGAGAGTTCCTGTTTTGACTCCAAAAACACAAGATCCTATACAGTCCATGGTATATCTCGCTAAAAGAGACCTAACTTCAATAATTTTTGTATTACTTGTTTCCTGACGGATGGTATTTTCCAATGAAGTAGCACAGTTTTCGATTAAATTAAACATTTTCTTTAATTTTGTAGAAGAAAATAAGGGACTCAAATTCTGTCTGATCACCTTCCAGCGGTCTCCACCGGTGAAGAACATGTTCTGAGTGATCAATTCTTTGTGTGTGTGATCAGAAATCTCTCTCATATTAAAATAGTAAAAGTCTTTTGCCATTATTAGTTTGATCAGGTCAGGGTCCTTTACTACAAGCGCTGGATCACTTCCATAGTAAACTCCGACGTAGGGTTCATTGGGAAATTGAAGACAAATCTCGTGAGCAATTTGTGGAGCGTACTTCTTCAGGAACACATATTGGAGGTAATTTCCAAAAACTGAAGAAGCTTTCAGATGCGGGACGTTTCTTTGCTTCCAATAACCATGTCTTCGTGTTAAGTAATAATATATAGAATACAAGGTAGTGCATATTAAAGTCAACACTAAATAGAGAGACAACATTTTAAACGTCTTGTAAAGTACTTAGATACTGATTTCCTTATTTATACACCTTTTCTTGCACTGTAAACAATTGTAGGATGGCCAGACGACTATTAAATAAGAGAAAATAAAAGAAATATTATCATAACTTAAGATAATTAAAGTCACGTTTTTCTATCCGTATATTTGGTAAATTGTATATATTTTAGTTAATGTTTTAATTATTTCTATTTGGTTTTAAATATAAAAAAGAAATTTCTTTCAAATTTGGTAAAATATATATAAATGTTAAAAATATAATATTACAAAAATAATAACAATAAATATTTCCAAAACATGTTGAATTATGGCCACAACAGCAAATGAAATTATTAGACAATTACGTTATTTGAACAACGTTGTAACTAACTTGGAACTCAATCAGTCTTAATAGCATCCTTCTTTAATGTGTTTTTAAGAACAATTTGAAATTAACAAGTTACATTAAAAGATGGCGGAACCACTCTTGGGACTGGGGTAACCGACAAAGTGTTATATGGACTAAACTATTTCATCCCTGCCATATTAATAATTCATAAATAATAATATATGTTTAAATAACAGAATGGTCGTCTACTAACCTTGCAAAATGTACTGAATTTATTTTATTGCACTTTGCACATAGAGCAGGAGATAGGTTTTAAATATTGTGGTAAAATACAAAAAAAGGGGACAATAATACCCTTTCTGACACCAGATTGTGTCAGGTTGCTGTCATTGTTTTGAAATCTCCTGATCATATTTTAATTCTAAAATAACCAATCCGTAAGACTAGGTAATCCGTCTGTAAGACTAGGTAAAACAATTTTTCTCAAAGCAAAGATTGAAAAGAAAGGACCAAATTTTATATTGAAATCCACGGTGTTGTGTGGTGTGGTGTGGTGTAATGCAATGTAAAACTAGTATTTCGTATGTCTTGACTAGTATATGCCTCTTTATCTGTTTATTTTGGATAATGCACAAAAATTACTGAACGGATTAAATCCTTTTGATCGATAACTCTTGCTGAAGTCATATAGGAAAAATCTTTTCTGAAATATATTCTATTGCATCGATAAACACAATATTGGATGAGGCATATATTTACAAAAGTTCAAAGCTTGTATTTGTATCACCATTTACGTGATTTTCTCTGCAGTAAATAAAATTAAAGCTATTAACCCTATTTTCAGTATCTCAAAGGAGCTTACTTAAGTTATTATAAGAACAGTTTGTTTGAAATGCAGTTATATCACTAATTAATATAATCTACTCTCAGGAAACTAACAATGACAAGTAAAAGAAAATGCCGACTAATGCATCGTTATTTTGTTATTCCTTAATAGCTTTGTTTATTATCTTTTAACTACTTATTATTAACCTAAGTTCAAATACACATTACTGTTATGTAAGGTTTGTTGTTGTTATTTGTATTTATATGTAGATAATATATGAGATTTCTAATCTAATTCTAATTAGATGAGATTTCTAATCTTCGGCGCCTAGTAGTGGTACTAACACCCGGACAAGAGTTGCAAAACGATTTTCTAGTAATTTATACCGACAAAAGTCCAAATACCACAACATCAAATACATTCAAATAAATCTGTTACTTTGTGACCCTCGACTATATAAACTATTTAACTCTTCCGATCGAATCTTTAGTGTGTTGTCTTATTATATATGTTATAGTATTTATTAGAATTGTCTAAATATTGGTATTATCTAAATAGCGAAACATATTTTACTTTATAACATTAGTGCTAACAGAGTGAGCGAAGTATATTTGGAAACTAAAAAAACATATATTTGGAAACTAAAAAAAACTAAAAAAACTTTCAAAATATATTCAAAAAATAATAAATTATTTAAGGAAAATGAGTCATAACAATAAATAAAGTATAATGATAATTTCTAGATCCCATGACTGTTTTGATTAAATTGTCGTGTGTTCTCGAAAGATCATTCGGGGGCAATTACATTGAGTGATAAAATTGTTTACATTAATATTAAAATTGTATTCTGCATGAGTATAAAAAATTAATACAAAGTGTAACGTGGGTCAAAACAAGATAGCAATAAGTAAATATAAAAAAAGAAGTTACAAAAAAAATTTAATAAATAAAAAATATCAAATATATATATTATAATTTGTGTCTGTGTTATTATTATTAAACTCTTTTTAAGCATAAATATCTATCGTATATCGAACTTAGATGGAACTAAAATATCGAGTCAGACTCAGCCATGAGGTTGCAACGTGATTCTCAGTACCCTGCGAGATGTGGTTAGAACTCGTTTCTACCCGGAACTATACTAGAAATAATGTTGACATTTCTAGATATTTCATTCATAATGCAAATAAATTTAATTAGTATATAAATGATATCACAAAAAAGGTATCGATCCTAGTGTATTTTATAACATATCTAAGTTTAAGTTTAGTGATGTTACCAGCCTTTTATATAACAATTAAAATACGTGAGGTACTTTTTTCAATTTTCTTTCTAAAGGTTAGGTTAGTGTGTCTTGGGTGAATACAGAGACAATACAAAAAAAGTCGGTCTCATTTCTTATATCAGCAGTAAGAGAGGCTTTTTATATCTCCTTATAGTAATATTTTATATAGTTAATAATTAAAAGAAATTAATAATAATAAAGAGTAATGATTGTAGGTATTATTATTAAATAGTTTATATAAATTAATAAACAATTAATGTCGAGGAACGAATTTAATATAAACTGCACCGATGGGCTGAATGATAAATGAAACTGGAGTAAATTCGACTTTTTTAGGCGTCTTCTCACAAATATCCACACGATAGTCCTTGAATATCTTCAATATGAGGGTGTATATTATTATTTTTGCAAATCTCTGACCTGTAAAAAATATCTTGGATATAAAACTTTTATTTGAGAATTAGTAGCAATGCAATTAGGGAAAATAGAATAGTACTGACTTTGTTACAGAAAGCTTAATGTAATTCAAGGAAAAACATTATTACTTTCTCTCTTTTAATAACACTCTGATAAATTATCAGAATACCATATTATACTGGTGATAAAAGTGACACGTTACAATAAAGGTTATACACATATTATTATTTTATCAAATCAAATTGAATTAATTAAATACAACAGTGATTTTATCTACCATCTAAGAGAGCATCTAAAAATTTCGTGCATCTTGACATGGCAATATATGTTTTTGCGATTGATTACTATAAAACGAATTAAGATTATTACACCTATGCATGTTGCCTACTATATAATTACCTATGCATAACCTGAATCCCTCCCCGAAGGGCATAAATGTGTATGGTTTGACTTTCTTTCGTTCATCTCCAAAGAACCTTTCCGGTCTAAATTCTTCTGGTTCGGGAAAATATTTAGGATTATGGTGAATGTGGTACACTGGAATGTGAACACGATTACCCTTTTCTAATTTCACTCCCGTGGGCAATGTATAATCTTCCATCACTTCTCTGGTATTCACACCGAACACAGGATAAAGACGAAATATCTCATCAGTGCAAGATTCCAGATAAGGCATCTCATTTACACATTCATATTTAACGATACCGTCATTTTGTTCATAGTAATTGTCTATTTCATTGATTAATTTATCTTGAACATTTTTATTCTTTGCTAATTCATACATCAATAAACTCATAGTTATCGCTGTTGTTTCGAAGCCACCAGCAAAGAATAAGACGCATTGACCAACAAGGAGTTCCTCGTTAACTTCAACCCTCACCTTTTCGTCGCTTTTGGTTGGATTAAGACTATTGGCATATAAAAAGCTGTGGTTTTTCCATGATAAAATAAAATAAACAAAGTCGTTCCGTTTTGATTTGGTGTTAAGTCTACTTTTAAACACATCAGATAATATAGTGTTGAAAATAAGATCAATTTTTTTGTCAAATAATTTAAACTGTAATCCATAGAATATTTTAGGCCACATCGATCTAAATATGTGCTTCAACGATCTATAATTTGAAGAGTCGAATATGCTGTTTGCCATAGCAATAAATATATTATCTTTATTGCTTTCCTGCAATAATCCAGTAGATATTCCAAAACCACACGACATGATGCATTCTAATGTGTATTTTGCCAAAAGCGATTTTATATCGACAACTGGTGATATATTTATTTCCTCGTCAATTAATTTTGAAAAAGAGTCACCACTGTTATTTATCAAATAAAACATGCTTTTTATTTTGGCTGAAGTAAAAAGTGGTGTTAAATTGTGTCTCATCACTTTCCACCTATCACCACCTTGGAAGAACATATTGCTGGTAATTGTTTCATACAAGCCGTAATCGGTTACCTCCCGTCCACTGAAGTAATAGAAGTCTTTGGTCATAATGATTTTAAGAAACTCGGGATCCTTCACAATGAGTGTTGGTTCCGTTCCATAAAACGCACCCATATAAGGTTCATCCGGAAAATGTTTACATATGTCATCAGTAATGTTCATAATGTTCTTTTTAAGAAATACATATTCCTTGTAATTTCCCAACAGCGGCATTGGTTTCAGATGAGGCACATTTCTGTTTTTCCAATAATTAAGTCGTCTTATTACCAAGTAATACACACCATACACAAAAATCAACACACCGATTAATATATTATTAATGAACATCTTGAAAATTATTGATATGCACGTATCAGCGCAGTTCTTAAATACAACTACTAATAGGGTGTCTGTGTTCTTAGTTTTGTAACAAACAACAAACAAACTAAAAAAATATTAACATAAATTTTGTGGAAAAACCGGTAACAAAATTAAATAAACAAGATTACTATTTTTTACTTCAAGTCTAGTCCAGATGAATTAAAATTTTACAATTTACATTTTATTAAGATAATTAACACAATTCGTAGATTTTTTTGTCTAACAGATTAATAATACACTAGGTGAAAAGCCGACATTGCTCGTGAAATGTGCCAATAAACAATTTTTTAGAAAATGTAAAAAGATAAATTTTTATTTTTATTTGAAGACTGAATTTGTTTTTTAACAAAATACTCGACAACCCGAATGTTGCATTTACATATTGTCGACTAGAAATCATATCTTTTTTATGTTTTATTATTCCAGTAAGGTGTCAATGGTACCGCAGACCTTGACGATATTATTAATTTAGATAGTGATAAAAAAAACTACATTAAAAATATTTAACGATATCGACTATTAAAATATGGGCACTATTGGAGTACGTGTTAATAAAAAAATATGATAATATAAATTTTGCTTTATCTGATAAAGTATTAATAGCATGTTTTTAAAACAAGCTAGTTAAAATATTTTAGCACACATTTAAGTGCATTTATTAGTTTCTTTATGTTATTTTATGGCTCTCATGACAGTTCTGCAAGAGTACATTTTTTTTTGTTGCAAGAACTTCGTAGCCATGCTTTGACTCCATAATAAATAATTCAGTACAGTACAGTACAGTACAGTGCAGTGCAGTACAGTACAGTACAGTGCAGTGCAGTGCAGTGCAGTGCAGTGCAGTGCAGTGCAGTGCAGTGCAGTGCAGTACAGTGCAGTGCAGTGCAGTGCAGTGCAGTGCAGTGCAGTGCAGTGCAGTGCAGTACGGTACAATAAAGCTAGTATTTTTTTATGTCTTTACTAGTATATGCCTCTTTATATGGTTGTTTTTGCAATTGAAAAAAAAACTACTGAAAGGATTAAATCCTTTTCATCGTTGATATGGATACATATAGAACAAATTTTAGTCCGAAAGTATATTCTATTTTCATCGATAAACACAATATTGGATGAGGCATATATTTACAAAAGTTCAAAGCTTGTATTTGAATCACCATTTACGTGATTTTCTCTGCAGTAAATAAAATTAAAGCTATTAATTTTATTTTCAGTATCTCAAAGGAGCTTACTTAAGTTATTATAAGAACAGTTTGTTTGCAGTTATATCACTAAGTAATATAATCTACTCTCAGGACACTAACAATGACAAGTAAAAGAAAATGCCGACTAATGCATCGTTATTTTGTTATTCCTTAATAGCTTTGTTTATTATCTTTTAACTACTTATTATTAACCTAAGTTCAAATACACATTACTGTTATGTAAGGTTTGTTGTTGTTATTTGTATTTATATATAGATAATATATGATAATTAGATGAGATTTGTAATCTTCGACGCCTAATAGACAACTTTCTAGTTGAGCTAAGCGAGCGTATTGAGCGGAGCGTTTTACTAGAGACTTTTTCACTTTCTTTGTCACGAATAGGCTCGAAAACTACTTGTTGGAAAAATATGCAAACAAAAAGAAACACATTAGGTGATGGTTTTAATTTTTTTTTTTTGCAAAATGACATGTCGTTGAGGAATTATAACCAAATACATTCAAATAAATCTGTTACTTTGTCACTCTCTACTATATAAACTATTTAACTCTTCCCATCGAATCTTTAATTCGAAATCGTCTGGTTTTCACCTAAAGATGGGTGTTCCACAAGGATCTATTCTGGGCCCCTTTTTGTTTTTATAGTATGTTAACGACTTGCCCTTTTTTGTTAAAGTCTGTATGACATTGTACCCTTTGCTGATGACACCTCGCTTATTTTGAGCTTGATAGGATTAATTATGACGAAGTAAACAGTACTTTGTCGCGAGTCCTGCATTGATTCGAAACTAATAATTTAGTGTTAAATGCTAAGAAAACTAAATGCGTAGAGTTTACACTTATTAATGTAAAAAGTAAAAAGTAAAAAAGAGCCGGTGGTAGCTTACTTACAGACTGACTACACTGACCTTTTTTTGTATTGTAGTAATTGACGATTCAAAAGTGCGTGTAAATGCCTACTTGAATAAAGATATTTTGATTTTTTTTTTATTGTGTGTGTTTGACTTATTATATATATTAAAATATTCTTCAGAATTGTCAAAATATTGGTATTATTCAATAACGAAACATATTTTAGTTTATAATATTAGTGCTAACAGAGCGAGCGAAGCACATTTGGATACTGAAAAAAAGTCGTTAAACTTTCATGATGTGTTAAAATAATAATAACTTATTTTTGGGAAAATGATAATTTCTAGGTCCTATGTCTGTTCCCTTGTTTTGATTAAATTGTCGTGTGTTCTCGAAAGGTCATTCGGGGGCAATTACATTGACTGATAAAATTGTTTACATTAATATTAAAATTTTAATCTGCGTGAGTATAAAAAATTAATACCAAGTGTAATTTTGGTCAAAACGCGATAGCAATAAAAATAGATAGCATAACTAAAATAATAAATCAGACTCAAGAGCCATGAGGTTGCAACGTGATTCTCAGTACCCTGCGAGATGTAGTAAGAACTCGTTTCAACCCGGAACTATACTAGAAATAATGTTGACATTTCTAGATATTTCATTCATAATGCAAATAAATTAGTATATAAATGATATCACAAAAAAGGTATCGATCTTAGTGTATTTTTTGACACATCTATGTTTAAGTTTCGTGATATTACCAGTCTTTTACATAACAATTAAATAAAAAACAGTCATGATCGTACATATTATTATTTAATAGTTTATTTAAATTAATAAACAATTAATGTCGAGGAATGAATTTAATATAAACGTCACCGATGGGCTGAATGACAAGTGAAACTGCAGTAAATTCGAGTTTTTTAGGCGTCTTCTCACAAATATCCACACGATAGTCTTTAAATATCTTCAATATGAGGATGTGCATTATTATTTTTGCAAACCTCTGACCTGTAAAAAAAAATTATATTAAAATTTTCATTTGAGAATTATTAGCAATGCGATTAGGGAAAATAGAATAGTACTGACATTGTTACAGAAAGCTTAATATAATTCAAGGAGAAACATTATTTCTTTCTCTCTTTTAATAACACTCTGATAAATTATCAGAATATCATATTATAGTGGTGATAAAAGTGACACGTAACAATAAAGGTTATACACATTTTATTATTTTATCAAATCAAATTGAATTAATTAAATACAACAAGGATTTTATCTACCGTCTAAGAGAGCATCTAAAAAGTTTCATGCATTTTGATGTGGCAATATATGTTTTTGCGATTGATTATTATAAATCAAATTAAGATTATTATACCTATGCATATTGCCTAATATATAATTACCTATGCATAATCTGAATCCTTCGCCGAAGGGCATAAATGTATATGGTTTGACTTTCTTTCGCTCATCTCCTAAGAACCTTTCCGGTCTAAATTCTTCTGGTTCAGGAAAATATTTAGGATTACGGTGAATGTGATACACTGGAATGTGAACACGATTACCCTTTTCTAATTTCACTCCCGTGGGCAATGTATAATCTTCCATCACTTCTCTAGTATTCACACCGAGCACAGGATAAAGGCGCAATATCTCATCAGTGCAAGATTCCAAATAAGGCATCTCATTCACACATTCATATTTAACGATACCGTCATTTTGTTCATAGTAATTGTCTATTTCATCGATTAATTTATCTTGAACATCTTTATTCTTTGCTAATTCATACATCAATAAACTCAAAGTTGTCGCTGTTGTTTCGAAGCCACCAGCAAAGAATAAGATGCATTGACCAACAAGCAGTTCGTCGTTAACTTCAACCCTCACCTTTTTGTCGCTTTTGGATGGATTAAGACTATTGGCATATAAAAAGCTGTCATTTTTCCATGATAAAATAAGATCAACAAAGTCGTTACGTTTTAATTTGGTGTTGAGTCTACTTTTAAACACTTCAGACAATATACCGTTGAAAAAATGATCAATTTTTTTGTCAAATACTTTAAACTGTAAACCATAGAATATTTTAGGCCATATCGATCTAAATATGAGCTTCAACGCTCTATAATTTGAAGTGTCGAATATGCTATCTGCTATTGCAATAAAAATGTTGTCTTTATTGCTTTCCTGCAATAATCCAGTGGATATTCCAAAACCACACGACATGATGCATTCCAATGTATACTTTGCCAAAAGCGATTTTATATCGATATCTGGTGATATATTTATTTCCTCGTCAATTAATTTTGCAAAAGAGTCACCACTGTCATTTATCAAATTAAACATGCTTTTTACTTTTGCTGAAGTAAAAAGTGGTGTTAAATTGTGTCTCATCACTTTCCACCTATCACCACCTTGGAAGAACATATTGCTGGTAATTGTTTCATAAAAGCCGTAATCGGTTACCTCCCGTCCACTGAAGTAGTAGAAGTCTTTGGTCATAATGATTTTAAGTAACTCGGGATCCTTCACAATGAGTGTTGGTTCCGTTCCATAAAACGCACCAACATAAGGTTCATCCGGAAAATGTTTGCATATGTCATCAGTAATGTTCATAATATTCTTTTTAAGAAATATATATTCCTTGTAATTTCCCAACAGCGGCATTGGTTTCAGATAAGGCACATTTCTGTTTTTCCAATAATTAAATCGTCTTTTTACCAAGTAATACACACCATACACAAAAATTAATACACCGATTAATATATTATTAATGAACATCTTGAAAATTATTGATATGCACGTATCAGCGCAGTTCTTAAATACGACTAACAATAGGGTGTCTGTGTTCTTAGCTATGTAGCCACAAAAAAATATTAACATAAATTTTGTTGAAAAACTGGTAATAAAATTAAATCAACAAGATTACTATTTTTTGCTTCAAGACTAGCCCAGATGAATTAAAATTTTACAATTTACATATTATTAAAACAATTCGTAGATTTTTTTGTTATACTGATTAAATATACACTGAAAAACCGACTTTGTTCGTGAAATGTGTCTCCTTACAGAATAACACAGAATTCTTTAGAAAATGTAAAAAAATAAATATATAGTTTTATTTGAAGACTGATTTCGTTTTTAATCAAACTCGACAAACCGAATTTTGCATTTATATGTTGTCTACTCGAAATCATTATTTTTTTATGTTTTATTTATTTAGGTAAGGTTTCAATGGTACCGTAGACCTTGAAGATATTATTAATTTAGATTGTGATAAAAAAAACTACATTAAAAATATCTAACGAAATCAACTATTAAAATATGGGCACTATGACTATGAGTACGTGTTAATAAAAAAATAAGATAATATAAATTTTGCTTTATCTGATAAAGTATTAATAGCATGTTTTTATAATTTAATTTGCTATTTGAAATGTTTTTGCACACATTTAAGTGCAGTAATTAGTTTCTTTATGTTATTTTCATGGCTCTCATGACAGTTCTGCAAGAATACATTTTTATATGTTGCAAGAACTTCGTAGCCATGCTTTGACTCCATAATAAATTCTCTGTTGTAGTTCAAAAAGTATTTATTATTAATAAAGAATAATCTATCTGCAATAATGTCGGTATAGCTCTTAGAAGCTGGATCATCTTTGTTACACTTTCTCATAGAATATTGGAGTGAAATAACCCAAATACCCACACCTGTTCGTCCTTACATATTATCCTAAAAACACACCCCATTCGCACCTTTAGTTACAAATAGAGTGATAACACTTCTTGGATCATCACCACCATCAGATGCGTTTGACACCATAGCAATGAATGAGAATGTTTGAAAAATGTAGTAACATTATTTCATTCGGAGTTTAAAATGTACGTTTTCTGATAAATACAATACTATAATTAAATTATTTACATATGTTATAAAAAATATATAAAAATGATTATTGGGATAAACTTTGACACGATATATTTCACAAAAACAACTATTCGGTAATCTGTGGTAAATACATATCCAAGTTCCTTAACGATATGATGCATAAATTGTTTAGTAGTTTTATTTTAGCTACCCAAAAACTGTTTAGATCGAAAGTAATACCAATTCTAATTCTAAATCTTATACCACAAAATATCCTGATTTATATTAATTATGGTGAACTACTGTGGTGACTACGTGGATACTAGTGTTTTTTTTAATTGGAGTTGTTAGCAAAATATAATCTTTAGATACTATTCTGGAAACCCAAAACTGAATAATCTACAATTCTCATACAAGCTCGCAGGAACGGCCTTTTGTTTGTATCTCTATGACACATTAGTATGTTAAATAATTCATTGATTTCGTCGATGCTTAGCTTTATAAAGAATGAAGCTGCTTCTTGTGTCTGTTCCAACTACAAAGAACATCACGTGTTGTTCAAAAATTAATCCAATAGCGACAACAATTGTAATTTTCTCACCAGCTTGGATGTTTTTTATGTTGTCTTCTACAAAAAATTCTTTGTGTTTTTAATTTAATAAGATATTAACTAAATTACATCTTTCAGACTCTTTCAAGAACACCATTAATTAAGTATAGTGTGTTGTGTGTAATATTTTATATACGATAAACAAAGTTAATGAGGCATTTAAGTATACATTTAGTTTTTTACATATTTGTTGATAAAAAATCCATAATTGTAGATATAGTACTGTATAGTCATTGCCTTACAGTCCTGCTTGAGATGGAACGTCTTGTTTCCACGATTGAAATGATGTGTGATCATACGCTTTATAGTAAATCTTAGGCTAAAAATATGTCATATAAATTATGCACGAGTAAGTCTTCCTGCATCGTTGTGGGGCCTTGGAAAAATGACATGGGCCTGCCATTTTTTCCAAATTGCTGTCTAAAGAGTAGGTAATTTTTGTTGAGTTTTCTAAGTAATACTTACTCGTATTAAATTATACACACAAAGTCTTTACTAACTAATCTAGCAAACCACAACCTAAACCTTGGGTAAGTTCCATGTATGACATACTCTAACTACGACAGGATTATTTTTACATTTTATGACTACGAAAGTTAAATAGTTACTACAAATGTTATGTTAAATACAATTTTTTAAGTTATATTCCTAAAACGTAAACTTGACGGTTATAAACATTTATAATATAATTGATAATTTAGAAATTCCATCCCTTTAAAATCAGCGTGGCTAATATTTATTTATTTACTTAATTTCAATTATTCCTAAACATACGATGACGTCATATATTTATAAATACCAACGTGTATAAAGATCATAATATCTCTATAATTATAGACCTATATCCTATATCTTGCGAGCATGTAAAGGTGTTCGATGGTTTGTTGGATAAAAATTTATAAAAATATTTAAATATCATGACCAAACTATTTACCGACAGCGCGAGTTTTTGGGATTGTTTTGAAGTGCGGGTTGAGGCATCTGACCTCGCACAAGCTCTTTAATCTATACATAAACAAATTAATCATTGAACCCAAATTTGTTGTTAGTAACAAATTGGTTGTTGGATTGATAATACATGTTCAATAATATCAGTTACGCGAACGATAAAGTTCTGCTGATCCATCATAGAGCTTACAACATAGTGAACAATATGGTTTCACCAATCTTAAATCAACATCTGTTGCGAGTACCACATTCCTAAGAAGATTTATGACGATGGGAGAAGTTGCAGAACGCAATCGGGTTATTTTGCGACTTATCAAAAGCCTATGATTGCGTAGACCATCAAACATTAATATGCAAACTCAACCACTATGGTACGTAAAGCTGCGCTTGATCTTATTGTCTTTTACCAATATCAAAGATTACAGACGGTTTATGTAAACAATTCAAAATCGGCTGGTTCTCATTAAAAAATGGGTTTTCCACAAGGACCTATTCTTGGACTCTTTTTATTTTTACTTTATATTGATAACTTGCCCTTTTATGTAAAAACTCTATATGACGTTGTACTTTTTGCTGATGACACCTCGCTTATTTTTAAAGTTGAGCATGATGGGACTAATTATGACGAAGTAAACAGTGCTCTGTCACGTGTTCTTCGATGGTTCGTAATTAATATTTTACCCTTAAATAATAAGAAAACTAAATGCATGGAGTTTACACTTCTTAGTGTAAAAAGTCAAAATTGTAGCTTGTTCCTTACCAATGAAGTATTAAAACTCATTGACTCAACAATTTCCCTAGATATATCTTTAGAGCAGCAGAGTAGCATGGCGAGAAGGTAATAGCTTACTTACGGACTGACTACATTGAGCTTTCCATTGTAATAATAAACGATTAAAAAAGTGCTTCCTTGAATAAAGATATGAATTGAATTGATTTGAATTGTGAGAAGTATACCAGTAGTTCAGGGTTAATATATAACCATGTATAAAGTGTTTTTATGATTGCCCTGAATGCCCTGAAACAAAAGTATTAAACGAATTTAAACCATATTATAAAGTTAAAAAGCTAGGGGCTTAGGAGAAACCAAACTTTTAAATACTTGAACCAAGCTGACCGCGTCAGAGAAAAGAAAAGTATTTAACTTGGACCATAATATGAATGCTGAACTGAACTGATTTAATATAGATATAACACATATTAAGATGTGCAATATAAACAACACATTCAGAATTCTGTTGGGAATATCTCGCCATTGTAGCGCATCAATGTTGCACAAAATCATACAAAGGTTTCTCTACTATACAGAATTCGACCTTGCTCTAACAAAATTCTGAATGTTTGCACACAAATTCAATTTAGCTTTTATGACCCATTGTTTAAAGACACTAACAAGACATGTATTATGACATAAGAATATAATTATTTTATTATTTTAATTTAATTTAATTTATTATGATATATTAATATTAAAAATATATATTATATAGTAATATAGTTTGTAAGGCTAAAATTTTTTACTAAAAACTAGATTAAAGTTAAGCCATTTTTTAATTAATATGGAATAAAAGAAGAAAGACTTTTCCAACAATTTCAGTTGTGGTCATTTCACTCTTAAGTATTAAAAAAAAACATTGTGTATTTTTTCAAAAATCACCGAATAAAACCTCCTTATTTATAGAAACAAAATGGGACATCCATATTACAGAGGTCAGAGGGTAGCAGAATTTTATTTTATATATTTAAAAATGAAATACGAATATAATGTTATCATATTCACGCACTGTTTACCTTAAACGCATATTTTGATGATTGTGTAAACATAATAATGCGTTTTGTTTTTATTATTTATTATTTATATATATCTTTTCATTGTAATGTACTACGCTATTTATGTTTTAATATTTTTTATTTCTGCTATCCTAAATTTTGTTTGTTGTAATTGATTTTAGAGAGTTATTTGTAAATTTTTATTGTTTCATCTTCATGCCTTATTTTTTAATAAAGATTATTATAATTATTATATTTTTTTTATTTATTTATATTCAATAAAATAATAAAATAATGACTTATGACTATTTTAGAAGTTAAATTTCCATTTCTAATTCTGTTTCTAAAAATTTCCTCACTATTCTGAATGTTAAAGAAATGCTGCTATAATCAGGCCTTTTAAATTTCTATGTTTTATGTAGTTGGGGAATGTTTCTTGAAGAAGGGACTATGGATATTATTTTGGGATATTACATACACGTAATTTCTTCTTTTAGCTTCGTATATTTTTTAACTGTTTCTGAAATTGTATTTATTAGATTAAGTGTTAGAGGAGGCTATGTCAGTAATAAATCCAGTTAACAAATAACTGTCAAATTGGGTTTATTAAAATGTTGTTATTATTAATATATCTTGTTAAAAGCCGGAGTTTAATAACATATGTTAGCAGTAAAGTTCTTATGTTATTGGCAAAACCTTGAATGTTACTAAAGATAACTCACGTAATGCAGTTATTTTAAACCATTACGATCTATTGTGTCTGTACCAACAACAGCATCAAGAAACCTCATCACATCTTTATCAGTCTTTGTGAATTTATTTAAATAAATTTTAACAAAAATTTACATTACCAAAACTTAATCAAGATTAAAACTTCTAAATTTTCAAACAGTTGCTAGCATTGCATTTATTTCTAAGATATTTTTTAATGTAGTAACTATTTTATTAATTTTGAGTGTATTTTCTTATATTATACCATATCCGAGTACAAGTATGACATATACGCTAGGACCGCTAATCTTAATTCTTTTTACACAATAACGAATAATATAATTTCAAAGTTGAATTGCAGTACTAATCCAATTTACTTTATTTTTATCGAGGAGATATAACATTGATAAGCTGCTGATTGCTGATTCAAATGAACATCATTGTTTATGTATTGAATAATAATGGAATTCTCGTTAACGAATAAGGCGCCCAAATAGATCAACTAGACGGTCATTTATGTAAATCAAAAATAATAGTGGTCCAAGTACATTACCTTGGGGAATGCTGCAATTTTTATTATTGACAGTACAAATATTATAATGAAAACATGACAACGTATTGTTTTCTTTTGGATTTTTCTTAATCCTATGATATTGTCTTCTTGTTTAGTATTTCTCACATTAATACATATATATATGTATATATATAGTTTCTTAAAGCTTTATTAAATTGTTTTGGCCCTTAATATATAATGAATTATTGATTGAAATTGATAATATAAAAAAATACAAAAACATTGAATATTGTTAGAAATCGTTTGCAATTTAATTCCTAGAATACAAATAAAAATTCAAAAATGTTTCCTTTTCAAAATCAAAACATATGGTGTATCTTAAATAATATCTAATTAATTAGAGCAAATATATACTTACTTATTTCATAATAATTATTGTTGATTAATTGTTTTTTTTTATAAAATGAATAATATTTAAAATTATCCCTCTAAAACGAAAACTGCTATCAGTTAATAAAGGAAATACAAATATGTAACATATATATGTACAATATTTATATATATATTATCAAGAGGTGGGGTCACCCTGACGAAGGTCATATGAGTACATCTTATATTATAATACTCGTTCCGTGCGACGGTTTCGCTTGGCTAAATTTATTTAACAATTAATGACACAAAAAACACATTTACATATTTATATATTAAACATATATTTTAAATAAAAGAATAAATTAAATATATTTTTAACGTTGTCTTTAATTAATATTAATAAAAGCATTATGTAATAAAATATATATTTTTTAACTTCTGTTGTTTTACGCTTGAGATAATTTAAATAAAATATAAATTTAATTAAAATAATAATAATAATATTGTTATTTAAAGTTGTTCTTATGAATCAATGTTTGAAGGTTCTTGAAGGCTTTTAAAAATACTTAAATCATCTGTCAAACTGTCCGTTTGTCAACACTTTCATATTGTATGTTTAAATATATGTTATCTGTCTCATTATAATTAAATATTCATTCACCCTTACTTATCACTTATCACTAATTAAGAAAATATTTACAACATTTTAATCAGACCTCCGGGGTTGAAAACAAAAATAACTGTAATCATATTTTTATAAGGAAAATTGGATTAGATTGTAAATTAGATTTCATTAATACTATGAGAATATTATTCATTATAAATGTTTGAAAAATAATGAATTCTGATGCTGCAATTCGATCCACTTAACACTTTTTTAATAAAAACGGTCCAGCAAAATCTGATTAATGTTATTTTGCTAAATAATGCATTCACGAAATAAGTGGCACCATCTGGTGGCGGAAAATAGAGTAGATGGAAGAAAAAAATACATTCGATAACATATTATTCATTCTTGAAGCAATTGTGTTGGTATGTAATTTAATATACTCCAGCGCCATCTAGTAGCGTAGATATCAAGAGTATAGTAAAAAATATTTTCCTTCTCTTATTATTATCTTAATTTCAGTTAATAATCAATGGTTTTGTCAAAACTTGGTTAGAATGATAAAAATTTATGTTTTACTCTACCATCAGAACACGCAACATATAACGAAAACTTCAAACTTCATCAATATCTGTCCAGCTTTTTAGAAGGAGTACATGTTAAGACAAGAATAATACATATTTAAATATTATAAATTTTTTCCACAGTCAAATAATCTGAGGGAAAGTTTATAAGTATTTTCTCCACCACGTCATGCATAAACATCGCCTGATTAAATAAGTAGAGCAATGTAGCACAAAGCCACTATCGATCGACTGACAGGCGTTTCGTTTAAATATTTTAATATATGTATTCACAAACATCCCTCTCATTTAAATAATATATTCAATAATACTTATTTTTCTGTGACCTGATATGTACAAAAATAAATATTTTATTGTAACTATTATTTATTTCCTAGTCTTCTACTAATGTATAATTTTTAATTTTATTATTTATTATTTTATAATAATCATTAATTCTGTGTTAATCCATAAATATTGTCTTTATATAAATGTATCATTACATTTTGTTAATTGTATGTATGTATGAATCATGGTCTGTTTAGAATGAGTTCAAAGCTTAAATATATCAAAGGATGTAAACAGCTGTGTGCTTTTGCTCGTAATTAATAATTTATTTCAAACAAGTAACAGATTTTCAGTCAGTCAAGTCAGAACTAGATATAATATATAGCAATCTATCTCCCATATGTAGATAAATCCTCACAGCTCAATGCTGAGTCTTAGCTACTATGATATCAAGGCTACTCTGTAAAAGAAAGACTGTGAGGCTGTGTGATAAGAGGAAAGATCCTGGTGGCTACGACCTAATCAACATATGGTTTTATTCTCAATATGCCATCAATCTTCAAGTTAAGATTTGCGTTGTTGTCCTTCCGTTGGAGTCACTGGATCAGTATCCGACAGATTACCATTACCTTGATTCAAAATTAGATTCAGTACAGTTAACAGAAAGCAGCAGTGAACTTATTGTTTAATACAGAGGCAGCTTGAATGTAAAGAAAAAGAATTCTTTTGTGGTTGTCAGGAAGAAAGTAGAGAAGAAGCAGGTGTGAAAGCACCAGAACACAGTGAATCACCAGCACTAGGACAACTGTCTTGTGTTATAAAGCTGAGTTCCTACAAGCACTGTCGCTCTGAGTGGCTTGATTTTTTGCTAACCTGTAACCTCTGTGTTTAGTTGTTTTCTGATTAATGTATTTGAGGATGTTTCTAGGTTCTCTAAAAAATGTATAGATTCGCAATTTATCCAATATAGTTATAACCACCCTGCGATCGCCAACCCACTTGTCAAGCGTTAGTCGTTGAATGTTATAAAGGTACGTCCTGACCTCGACACATTCCAATGATGCAGTGGAAGCATTGTATCAGGACGTTAACAGAGCCATATGTGCCTTCAAAATTCAATACACCGTTAATGGGGTACTTCAACACAAGGCTGGGTATGAGCATGGTGACGAGCTGCGAGTGGGCCAATTTGAATGATCAGATCACTTACCGGCTAGATTCTTGAAGAAGGCTTTCCAAAATCCCGAAAGCTTTCAGCTCGACCTCTTCGAATGCCTTTAAATCTGCGGCGATTTGGACGAGTATAGTGACAGTTTCTTGAAATCTGTCCAGTTGGCTCGAAGTGCTTTAATGGCTCCCGAACTGATAGAAGAAAAAAATCTCTGAACCGCCTCTCAAGCTAATGAAAGAGAAAGCTATGGTTTTAAAATCGTCCGGTAATGCGTTCAATTATAGGCGGCTAATAGACGGATCTCAAAGTCTCTGACTCACTATTTGCGCCAATTTAATACAATTTGTCAAATTTGAACCAATTCTCTAAGGTTCGCAAAAGATCTGTCTATTGAGCAGCATCAACTGACGAAACTGGAGACCGATGGCGGTAGGATTGAGATGATGAGAGTGATCGAGAATTTCTAGGCAGTTTTATCCTACGAGACCAATCTGGCTAAAGACCTACGAGCAAGGTTGGCTTCTTGGTTAACGAAGATCTTCTGGACATTAGCCGGTTCGAGATTATTTCGGCCCTCAAACAAATTAGGAACAACAAGGCGCAAGGTCAAAATGTAATTACGGGTGAGATTCTGAAGGCAGGTGGATGACCAGAAATACCTTTAGAAGCTATTTAATACCGTGCTTCAAGCAAGCCACCACAGGCAAGAAACAGTAGTGGTGTTGTGCTGTTCTTCATAAAAGGTGATAATGCCTTGCTGCAGAAATAAAGCCCTATCTCACTTCTGAGCCATGACTACAAGTTATTCTCGAGGGTCATTACGAACCGTCGCAAAAGCATGTTTAATGACTTCCAGGCTCCCAAACAAAACGGATTCCGTAAAGGCTTATGCACCTTATAACTCATACATCTCCAATGGTTTCAGATCGACTATCAATACATCCAAATGTTGAAGTGCTTATATGAAGATGCCACCATGTCAATTCGGCTACACAGTTGCAGAGAGGTGTTAGACAGGGAGGCGTTATCTCTCCGAAGCTGTTTACCGCTGCACTGGAAGATTTCTATAAGCTTTTGGAATGGAGCGGGCTCGGCATCAACATGCACGGCGAGTACAATACTCCCCTTCGGTTTGCCGATGACCAGTCATAATGGCTAAGTCTATGGAAGACCTGGGTACAATACTTGATGATCTCAATAGAGCCTCGGGACAAATAGCCCTTAAAACGAAAAAGGAAAAGACGGAGTTGATATCTAATTATATATACTTGGGACAAGACATTCAGCTAGGTAGGTCCAATTTTGAGAAAGAGATCACTCGCCGAATCCAACTCGGGTGAGCAGCGTTCTAAAAGCTCCGAAACATCTCCACGTCCAAAATACGTTTACAAAATGACTGGCAAGTAATTATATGTTGCCAGAGATGAGTTATGGCTCCGAGATGTCGCCGCTTATGATGGGTCACCCAGAGAGCAATAAAAATGGTTATGCTCGGAGTTTCGCTGCGAGATCAAGCGAGCACAAGACCGGTCATCGTGGCGATCTTTGGGGAAGACTATGCCTTGCAATGGGGTGTATAGCAGTCTTTACACCCCATACACAAGAAGAAGAAAGGTTTATATATCAAAAACTGCAAAGCGTCAGCCTCTAGCTGCATGTTTCAATAGTTCGCCCTAAATTTGACGTTATAAACTGACATCTCTGTAATATTAGAGGCTAAAGTTTTATTTATATTCCATGTAAATATATCTTTATTTTGTCACTTAATAAAATTTTAAGATTAGCGGGCTGAAGTAAAATATAATCTTAAATTTCCAATATTTTTTTGCGATTAGTCAGTTTATGAGATATTTATATATAAAGTTAAATTTATAGGAAACAGTATATTATTTATCATCTATCCGTATATCTGTTCTTAGAAGCTCACTCACTCAGCTCACTTCCCTGGGGTCAGTCACGACTCGGATATGACCTCAAAAATAAATCATTTAATGAATTGTCGTAACAAAACATTAATTGATTTGTATAATTGTCGTCATACGTTTTATATATTATATAAGGAAATATATAACACTTCCGAATCATTAACATAACAATATAAAGCTTGGTTATTGAATATTTTATCGTTTTCTATATGAAATAAATATTTATTTGCTTCTTCTTATAATATGTAAAGCCTTAATAAATAATAGTAATTTGTAGTATATTTTTAATTTCGTACCTATATCAATGGCGGCAACTGTCACAAGGTTTTGACAGGTTTTATTATTTTGTTCTATATATAAACGTAAATCTGTTCAAATTGTTAACTTTAATTTAATAAACACCGTTCTTCGCCTTTTTTAACTCTTTACATTTCAAAATGTTCAATCAAATCAAATTAATCGTAAATTGAAAATTGTGATTGGCTTTCTGATGTATCGCTAACAAAATATTTGGGAGCATAAACCTAAATAAATGTTTGGAAAATATTTTGGAGATTTTTTATGTGACTCCTCTTCCCTGTATAGTTAATTATTTTAATATAATTTGGATTGTTTTTTTTTAATTCGATAATCCAAGGACTACGTCAACCTTAGATAGTAAAAGTAAATAATAAAAACAGGAAATGATAAAATGAAAGTGACAAATACGACCTTCACTAACTAACTAACGGTCTTTGTTTTTGTGATTCTATTTAATTTGGAATGCAATGGAATTTGTAATTATTTGTACATTAAAACATTAAAATATATTATTATTATTCAATCTTGTTACCTCTAGAGTGTGTGTTTATCTGTTTTTTAATTTAATTTTATATTCTGTTGTCTATAATATTTGCGTCAAATTATATTTGACATTGACATTCTTAATGTATATAATTTTTTAATTGATTATAGTATGTGTATTACATAGATTAAAAATGTATTTATTTACTTCATATAAATAATAATAAACAACAAGTGACAAATGTTATCCTCCTCCAACCGCTTAATTCTCATTTTTTCCGTATTAATATAATTAATAAATCATAGCAGGTTTAATTAGACGGACAGACATGTTATGCGGAAGTGGTTTTTGTGTATTGGTATCAATTACCTTGAAATATATTGCCAAATAAAATAGGCTGTAAATTATGTACCAAGAACTGCTTTAGGTTATATTATACAGAATTTAGAGTAAGTGAGTGTCCGAAACCATGATATTATTACTTTTTATGAGACATATTTTTGGTTACCCCAAATATATTTTTTCCTTTTGCTACATAATTTGAGGAATTACTAAATCAATGATATATGAAAGTTTGAGATAATTTTTTGTCAAAATCTGTATTTCTATTTAAATGCATTACGTATTTTGTACCTAGGTAAAAACTTTACGGATTTTCTTCTTGCATTCTGGACAATATATCCGACTATATAGTATTAAATTTACATATTTTATATACATGAGACTAATACAACTAATACAACTAATTCTAATACACATTAGCACTGTATTTATTTTAACGATCGAAACCTTACCTGAATAATAAAACATAAATAAAATAATGATTTCGCGTACATAACATACTAGGGGAGGTCGAAAAGTTCGTGGAATGAAAGGGATCTAAATAAAATAAAACAACAAAACTATTTTTCCTTTTCAATATAATCACCCTTAAGCTCAATACATTTATTAGACCTATGAATAAATTTTTCCTAACCACTATAAAAATATGTTTTATCTTTTTCGTCAAAATGAGCCGAAATTGCCTCCCTTACCTCATTGTCGTCGGAAAATTTCCTTCCCCTTAAGTCTTTTTTTAAATTGGGGAATAAAAAAAAGTCACTTGGGGCCAGGTCTGGACTGTAGGGTGGGTGAATTAGGGATTTGAACCCATGCGTGTGCAGAACAGCTATTGCAATTCTACTCTTGTGAACCGGCGCGTTGTCTTGCAAGAGCAACACACCCTTTGTCAATTTTCCTCGCCGCTTTTCCTTGATGACATCCTTTAATTTTTGTAATATCGTTGCGTAGTATTCTCCGATTATAGTCCTTCCCTTTTCTTTGTAATCAATCAAGATTATCCCCTCACAATCCCAAAAAACAGTAGCCATCATCTTTCCAGCCGACTCCGTTACCTTGAATTTCTTTGGCAGTTGTGTCCCCTTTTTATGCCATTGCATGGACTCTTGTTTGGACTCAGGCTCAAAGTGATGAACCCATGTTTCATCTCCCGTAACAATTCGGTTCAAAATCTGTGCAGGTTTATCTCCACACAACTCCAAAAAATGCTTTGACGCATCGACGCGCTGCTCTTTCTGAAAGTCTTCATCCATCTTGAACTGACTTTTGTCAAACCCAGGTGATCATGTAGGATTCGCAAAATGATGGTATCTGAATATACTCCAACTAATGCAGATAATTGTTTTTTCTTCAAACGGGTATCCTCTAGTAGAATTTTCTCCACTTTTTCGACGATGTCCGGTGTGGCCTCAATTGGCCTTCCTGAGCGGGGGTCGTCTTCAATTGACTCTCGACCATGTTTATAAATACCATGCCACTTGTAAATCATTGATTTACTAGGGCACTGTTCCCTATAAACGACTCCCATTTCATTCAAAATGGTTTGAGCGTTCTTTCCTTGCTTGGTAAGGAATTTTATCACAACGCGGTGTTAAATTTTCTCCATAGTTTCAGTTTTCTTGCGGATTGACTTGTTCAGCAGGCGACTGTTCGTAAACGAATGACGCAATCGGGTTGAAACTCGGTATTTATACTAATGATGACTCTCCGATTCGTATGACACTAAGAGAGCGGCCCTACCCCCGCTCCATCCTCTCCATTCCACGAACTTTTGGACCTCCCCTCGTATATCCGTAAAATTCGGATTATCAAGTGTCGAGTATCGTATTGGACACGCTAGTGACACGTCACTGACACTCCGCCATCTTGAGTTCATTAATTCTAATTCACACATCTCAGTGAATTCACATATTGTTTATAAACGCATCCCTGTCAGTCAGTGTCAGTGACACAGTGTTCTCAGTGTGTAATATCCTTTATTGAGCTGTCAGAACAAACAAATTCAGTCTTCAAATAAAAACATCAATTAAGATCGAATTCCCTGACACAGTTACCAACATTGACGATATATATAAAAAATAAATTAAATAAAATATAGCAAACATTTTTGAACATCAAAATTTCAATGACTTTTGACGTCTCAATGAAAACATAAATATTTTTTTATATTTAAATATTTTATGATATGATTATGATAATTTAATTATTATGAAGCAACAACAATTTTATCAAAAATTTTAATGGTCCTTGACCATTTTTTTTATTTTTTCACATTTTTGGAGGCGAGTTCACATCTTAAAACTCTTTGACAGCCTTTTCCATTGGTAAGGATATATTTTTGAAAATGTAACCTTAACCTAATTTACAGAGTTTCTTGTCTCGAATATTTCCAAATTCTTAACAATAGTGTGTAATCTTTTGACACTAATATATCAATTAGACATTTCATATTTTTTATTGATTAAAATAAAGAAGATAATTGATAAGACCATTGTTACTACAAAAGGTATCTATAATTTTATACCAAACGGAAGTAAACGTTTCCTATTTGTATAAGGCTTTTATTTGATATAATAACAGCAATTATATTCTATTTCATTGTTACACAGAGACGGCGTTGAGTGGTGTAAGGAAAAAAAAAATATTTTTATAACAATATGAGTTGTTTTTAGTTTAGTTAATAAATTTCATGTGACATTTAAACATATATACAGTATAAACAATTAAAAATAATATTTCAAAAGTCTCCATCGTTCTGATATTTGAAAAAAAAATACTTAAAGTCAAAGGTAAAAAAGATTTTTACTGAAACGGTAAGTTTTATCGTAAAATTATATCAGACCATAATTGTAGATCATAAAATTATCTATAAAAAAGGTAATATTTTTTTTTTTAAGAGCTACCATTTCTGAGATATAACGATATAAAAAGTTGTAATCATCATATGTCAGTGTCTTCACAGAAGGGCTTATTGCGATAAGTATGGCATCATTGTTCTGATACTGTTTAATACACCAGTGATCAATGGTATTGATTGAAAGTAGGAAAAAAAATTCATTACGAACTCTCTGAAGCCCTAATATAAGTAAAAATATTTTTTTATCGCGGATTATGACTTTCGCTTCATATATAAAATATACATACGTATAACAATAATAGGAGGTAAAATTAAATCCAGTACACACACATATAACCTTGAGAATGTCTATCTTTAGCTACATTTCATCTTGCGATTTTGATGATATAATGACAGTTCTTAACAATCAACAGAAGTTTTGAGATAAAAGTTTGCTTCTGAAAATATATTGATTAAATAAGCTGATAACATCGATTGTGATTGATAAAATAGTAATTTAATTTCACATTGTAGGTTAAGATGTTCCATAGGAAAAAGCTATCTTCTTAAAACCAAGAAAAGCTCAACATCAATATTCATCAAAATGTATATCTACTTTTGTAAAGTGTCAACATTATGTACTATTTTGACACTTACTGGTAATACCTACTATGTTTGCTTAAAGGATTTTACAAGAAAAACAAGATTTGGTCCAATTTGATGATTGTTTAAAGAAGTAATTCTACTCCACAAGAAGTTGTTACCAACGGAATTAGCTTTCTTCTTTCTATGTACACATCTCCTAAAAAAATTCGTATCAATTGAAAATACTCGTAATAAAAAACAAGCGTAATTTTTCTTCCTCCAACCAGTTGCCGCTCATCCATATCTCTTTATATACACCTAAGTTCAATTGTGACTTGGTTATCAGCTAGATCCAAAAGACAAGGGTTCAGGGTTAAGGTTGGAAGTTTGTCGAATTATATCCAGACTACTCCCACTTCCGCCGGAATAACTGCTTTGTAACTATACAGGTAGCAGTGCTAAATAGTGTTGCAAAAAAGTTGAACTGTTTTGTTCTCTGGCATGTATAACTTATCAAATCCGGATGTATTCTAATGTTGATTTACCAATAGTAGAAGATTCATTTGATAGCAATATATTGACGCAATTTACCTACACCCAGGATAAAGAAGAAAGAGAAAAAGAAGAAGGAAGAAAAAAGACTTCTTCCTTGAAGGTTATAAATCAGACGAAAAATGTATCTACTTTTTTTTTTAAGTTCTATCACTTTTATCATATCCAACCCTTGGTAATATCTGTTTATTATGCAATAGTTTCAAATTAAACGATTTTAAAACACTAACCAATAACACAGATGGCGCAGATGTGCATATTATGACGATTACAACTTTTTGAATCGTTATATCTCAAAAACTGTGACTCTTATGGAAAAAAGTATTAATACCTTTTTTATAGATAATTTTATGATCTACAATTATGGTCTGAAGTAATTTTACAATAAAACTTACCGTTTCGGAGAAAATCGCGATTAAAATTTTTTAAGCTTTATCCTCAATTTTTTAAGTACTGGAATGGGGTGGGGAATTTTGAAATGATATTTTAAATGTTTTGAATTTAATTCATGTTCAGTTTGATATATATTTATATATCTTTGAATGATTATTAACCGGAATAGTTCGTCAACGCCGTTTGTAAATTACACTCAATTCTCAATGACACTATCAATACTAAGAAATGTTTCATATTGTTACATTGAAATTATTGACCACAGATTGATGAATAAAGCAAAATGAACTTTAATGTTTAGGAAATATAATTCAAAATACATTAAACATTGATTAATTACTCCCATGCTATGGTTTTTTCCCATCATTAATAGTCAGAGATACCAGAGTTTTTGATTTGTGTTAATTTTTCAATGCTGTATCCTTCAAAATAGATCGCAATTAATATGTAGTTATAATAAAAATACGTAAAATTACGAACCATATGTGTTTTTATTGAGCGAAGCGAGCGGAGCGTTCTACTTGAGACTTTTTCACATTCTTTGTCACGAATAGGCTAGAAAACTACTTGGCGGAAAATTATGAAATTTTCCAATTAAAAAGACACACATTAGGTGATGTTTTAAAAAAAAAATCAAAAATATCACATCGTTGAGGAATAATCGTCAAAAAACTGATATCCCATTGAAGTCAATGGGTAACGATGGGTCATTACACTGGACTCGCTTCGCTCAATATGCAAACGGCATCCGAGAGTTCGCGAGCGCAGCTAGTCGAAATTGAGGGTCTGTTCGCGCACCTAGTTTATTAATAATAATTGTTTTTATATTCTTATTTTAAAATTTTTTGTGCATTCAGAATGACTGATCTTGGACTAAGTTCATTTTAATCTTGTAATTTAACATCAGTCATTCTGAACTTTCCCTGTATATTTTATATATTTTCCTTATAATATTAATAATACTTGTAATATAACATTGATTTTGAATGTTTTATCATTCAACAATCAAAATCAGTGGTAACTCACTCACTCACTCACTGACTACACTGACCTTTATAATGTAATAATTGATTCAAAAGTGCGTAAATGACTCGAATAAAGATATTTTAAATTTGAATTTGAAACTTACAACATACAGACGAGCTTTTCACGAATTTAGAATATATATTTTGCATATATAATATTAAACATATTTTAAGCATTGACTTTCATCACATTTCATAACCTTTCATCACATTTCATCATCAGAAATCATCATCATTAACATCATATATAAAAAATTCAACATCACAGTTTGAACCTGTTACCCTTGGGATACCAATTCGTTACTACCAACTGAGCTACTGTGATTGGCTTGAATTACACATTCTATATACGTCCTTTAGTCCCAGGTTCAGATTCTAGTTATTAATTATATATTTATTTATTAAATAAGATTATATTTATAGACATTAATTTAATTATGACTATAAAATACAATTTTTAATAAAAAAATAGGTTTTCCTTAACATTATATTATAATAAAATTAAATTTTACATTTCAATCTTATAAAAGAATAGAAGCTATTGTATTATTACGATAGGGGGTGGGGAGACAGGGGATGTCATAGTACGTGGGCAAACGTGGCCACTGTACGTGATCACCACCGCCCTAACTTAACATCCAAGACATCCAGGAGCGCTGCCTTGGAGCTGTGAGTAGACTTTGAATGTAATGATCCGGAAATACCACATTTAATGGAGAAAGGTCCTTGAAGAGAGTGATACATATATTAAATATTTTCATTTTCAGTTATTAAAGTCTTATAAAATGGAAGGCAATGAAGGGACAACCATATATATATATATATATATATATATATGTATATATATATATATGGTTGTGTGGTTGTGTTCTTCCGTTAGCCTCACACGGTGTTACCTTTAAAGGATATCAATAATCAATGTATTTTATTATCAGTAATTAAACATACTTAGCGTTTTTATAATTCTTACTGCGTTCAACTCAGATATTAATAGAACAAATTAAGTTGCAATTAAACATTAATTAATTATTACAATTTACATTGAAAGATGTGTATAATATTTTAGTATAACTAGATAAAAATATGAAAGTTATATGAATTTAATTTTGTTTATCTCAAATTTGATAAAAAATATATAATTAATTGTTTTGTTTTTCAAAATAGTAAGTGTTTTCAAAAAAAAATTTTCCAAAAAGTTATCATTCCAAAAACCCACCGATATTAATTTAAAAATATTTTTACGATAATCATACAACAAAAGTATGAAAAAAAAAAACGAAAACAATAAAAAAATATTTGTATTTACATAATTGTAAAAAATAAAACAAAAAAGTGATTTTTATAACTCATTACCAAGTTACTGAATTACTTTGCGCAAAGAATTTTGTATACGCAAGTAACTTACAATGTCCTAATATTGTTATAATTGCAATTATTATGTTATGTATTTGTAAATATTTTCGAATCTAAAATAAGTCTCAACTCTTAAGACATCTTGGCTTCAATATATATATATATATATATATATATATATATTTAATTGAATTATATATTGTCTTCCTTAAATGTGTAGTTCAATCAAATTATATAATAAAAATATGTTTTTCAGTACGTCTGTCGTATAAATTATAATTGTTATGATTAAAAGAATAAAAGAAAAACTCAATAATTTTTTTTTTTATATTTTATTAATAATAATTTAAACACTATTTGTCAATAAATTCTGATTTTCAATTTTAAAGATGCAAAATATTTGCCGTAAAAACATGGGGATGAAAGAGATAGGTAGATAGATAGGAATTGTTTGTCTCTTTCTCACATCCATGCCCATCTCCTGTGAGAGGATATGAGATCTACAGGATTTCCTACATGAGGAACATCAAAACACTTTTAATTTTCACGTTTAACAAAATATAAACAATTTTCAACACTTAAACAAGAAGTGGCCGCCATTTTAACGTAAAAAATGTATTTTCTTTGCACTATATTAATTTGTGAAGGAATATAAAAGCTTCAAGGTTCACAAGATCAGTAATAAAGTTAGTAGCCGCCGCACTATAAGCCCAGGCGCACGCGCCATTTTGTCACAGCCTATACATATAGGTTGTTATACTAGATAATTTATTGACTTAGTTATCTAATTGTTTCTAACCTGTGACATTTAAATACCGCGCGCCATTTGGCGGGTTTTCTGTGTTGCAAATACGAAGTGTTTTTTTTTTAATTTTACGCAATCCAAGGGTAAGTTTTTTTTTTTTATTATATATATAAGTAAATTTGTTTTATAATGAATCGTTTTTTTGTCTGTATTTATAGTCTTGACATACATACATAATATTAATAAAGATATATTATGCATACATAAATTAAGTCAATAATACATTAATTTAAAAATATATATTTTTTTTAATTTTAAAATTGTCTATAAATTGTAAAAACATTAACAAAGACAACAAACAAACCTTCCATTTTTTTATACGTTTAAAAATATAAATTTAAAATAATTAAAAAAACAATATTTTATGACCATTTTATTAAATCTATGACAGGCAGGATTTTTTTATAATTAAAAAGAGGAAACATAATTAATTGTTTTAACCAAATAAATATATATATAATAATTTATTATATTAGGTCTACAACTTTGCTCCCGCCGTTTTTTTTTTTATTTTAAAAATTATATAAAAAAAAATGGTATCTTATTTATGTTTCAAAGTATTGTCCGTCACTTTCCTCTACTTTGGCCCATCTTTCAGGCAACAAACGAATCCCGCGTCGGAAAAATTCTTCATCCTTTGATAAGATCCAAGAATCGATCCATTCTTTCACTTTTTCAAAAGAATCGAAGCACTGGCCCGCCAGGTCGTGTGCCATCGACCTAAATAAATGGTAATCAGATGGAGCAACGTCTGGAGAGTATGGCGGGTGAGGTAGAATTTCCCATTTCAGTGTTTCGAGGTACGTCTACTACTTTCGCCACGTGAGGTCGAGCATTGTCGTGTTGCAAAATTACTTTTTCGTGTCTATCAGCGTATTGCGGCCGTTTTGCTTTTAATGCCCGACTCAAACGCATTAATTGCGTTCGATAAAGTGCACCAGTAATTTTTTCAGAAGGTTTTAGCAGCTCATAATAAATTACGCCAAGCTGATCCCACCAAATACACAACATGACCTTGGATCCGTGAATATTCTGTCGAGGTGTCGCCGTAGGAGTGTGGCCGGGCAATCCCCATGATGTGCGTCACTTAGGGTTGTCGTAGTGCACGCATTTTTTGTCCCCAGTAACAATACGATTAAGAAATCCTTTTCGTTTTTGTCTTTCAAGCAGCTGTTCACAAGCAAATAAACGTCGTTCAACATCTCTTGGTTTCAACTGATACGGTACCCAGTATCCTTGTTTTTGGATCATCCCCAGCTGTTCCAGGCGTTTTGATACTGCTTGCTAAGTTACACCAAATGATTTTGCTAGCTGTTCTTGAGTTTGGCACGAGTCTTCATTAAGTAAAGCCTCCAGTTCATCTTCAAAAGTTTTTTTTCTGCCACCGCTATGCCGATCTTCAACAATAAAATCACCGCTTTTAAAGCGCTGGAATCACTCGCGACACGTTCTTTCACTAATAGTATCATCACCATAAGTACTTGAAATAATCCGATGAGCCTCAGCCGCCGATTTTTTCGTGTTGAAATGAAAAAGTAATATCTCCCGCAAATGACGTGAATTCGGTTTATAAGTTGACATATTTAATTAAGTGTAACTATATGACGTAAACAAAAATTAACTAATATCGATGTAAGGTTATATTTATAGATGTCAAAACTGATGGAAAACAACTGTGATTTATTTATTTGAACTATTACTGGCTACTAGCGCCATTTTTTGGAAAACGGCGGGAGCAAAGTTGTAGACCTAATATGAATGCAAAATTTATACTATTCTCGAAATTGATTTATTTTTTTAAATAAATAAACCAACGATTGAACAATGTTTTAACTTAATAAAAAAAAATGGCGGTCGGTAATATTAAAATAATAATATGGAATATTTCATATAGAATAACATTACTTAATTGATTAAAAGGAAACTGCCTTTTATAGTTAAATAAATCAATTATATGAATTATTATTTATATAAGAAATAATAATTATATCAGGTGGTATAACCAATTATTAAGTGTAATGTTAGCTTGTTAAATTTAAATAATTCTCAACACAATATCTATTCAAAGACAACAATTATCTATAATTTACATTATTAATTATTTATAAGAATATTAATAGTCATTTTGTGACGCTGTCAAGCTTAATGACAGATTAATCTGATTGGTCAATGCAGGATACAGTTATCAAAATTAAAAAGCAAAGGTCATAACTCATTCAACCTCGAGGTTGTATATAAGAGTATATATAAAAATTTTCTATTGTCTAAAAACTGTTAGCGTATCTTGGATGTTTGTATTAATAACGGCTGAGCGGAGCTAACCCTCTGATCCAGTTGAGGGCAAATAAACAAAAGGCTTAGTCGTGTGGACAAAAAGACCTTGGCTTTAAAAAAAAGACGCGTCTGTGCGTGAATTTTTTTTAATCTGTCCCAATAATTATAATGACACACGAAGGAGTTTTTATTCAAGGACAAATTGATACTTATTGATTTCACTATTTTATTATTATTAGATTTAGATAGAGATTTGATCCTACTTTTATTTTTTTACTTTTCTCTGTAATAAATAATTTTCTATGGGAATTTAAAAACATTAACAAAATCACAAATTATCAATCTAATTAAATTTAATTATTCTTCATATAGAACATATATGGGATAGACAATGTTGTTTCATAAATTTTAATAAGAGCGAAAGAGAGGGGTATTGAGAGAGAGAGAGATAGTATTAAAGCTATCCTTCAATAGGGCTTGCGACCGTGAACCAAAGTGAATAAAAAACATAAATCTGACCAAACAGGTCTTGTAGAATTCCCCTCTATAAAGAATTATTATTAATATATATTAAATTTTTTATTACAAATAATTATTATAAATGTATATGCAAGTACTTATATTAATTAAAAAGTAATTTGCTTGACTAATTTCGAGACCGCTTCAAAGTCACAACTTCCGTCAAATTCGCTTCAGTAAAGTTGAACACAGCTGTTTAAATGTATAGAAAATATATTTTATTATTTATCAGAATAAAAATAATAAGGATATATTAATATAATATTAAACTAATAATTTGTTTATTTTTGTAAACGCCATATTGGCATTGAGGAGGTGAGAGGTTTGAAAATGGAACGCCAGTCCGCGTCGGGTCAATATCCGTAACAATGATACCGATCTGGATGGCGATATGCAATATGTATTAATTTTTATCTTTTATTGTGTTTTATTAATATTTTAATTACATTTTTGTGTAAAACTGAATTTAAAAATTAATTGCTTTATTTTTTTAATTGTCAAACCTTAACGCTGTACAAAAAAGTGTAAGCTACAATATTTGTTGCAAAACTTTTTTAATTTTCTTCAGAGCGATAATAACTGTTCCAATATAAAAAAAATAAGTAGTAAATTTCTAATTAAACTATAATGTTATTGTAAGACAAACACGTATTTGTGTTCCATTATTCTGATATCTATCTCCAAAACCAAGTATACTCTAATAATCTATCATTAAACATAGATTTCATACTACAATACTATTATTTTAATAATTTAACATTGTGTACACAGCAATTAAGAAACTAGAACGTTATTTGTACATGTACATATCTTAATTTATTGAGCGAAGCGAACGAAGTGAGCGGAGCGTTTAACTGGAGACTTTTTCACATTCTTTGTCACGAATGGGCTCGAAAACTACTTGACGGAAAATTATGAAATTTTACAATCAAAAAGACACACATTAGGTGATTGTTTTAAAAGAAACATTTTTGAAAAATGTCATGTCGTTGAAGAATAATCGTCAAAAAACTGATATCCCATAGAAGTCGATGGGAAACGATGAGTCATAATACCGGGCTCGCTTCGCTCAATATGCAAACGGCACCCGAGATTTCACGAGCGCCGCGAGTCGAAATTGAGGGTCTATTGGCGTTCCTAGTATGTATATGAGACAAAGCTTCTTAGCTCATGAATTCACCGTGCGGGTGCCGGACCCATCGCGTGGTAAGGAGTGAATCACAAACAATGCCTGGGGCTTGCGACCCAGGTGTAGGTTTAAGGGATTATGTTTTTTTAAGATGGGGATATGCCAAGGCGAAAAATAAATAAATCTTTTATATTTCTTATATTATAATAAATATTTCTATTACAACCGTCTTATTAGGAAAAACTATTTATTTTTAGGAACATATATTAAATATACTGACAAAAGTACTGTTTCTTTCTGTACCCATAAGTATATATTAATAAGTTACAAAGAGAACATTATTATTTATTAATTAAAAATATATATATAACATTAGTTAATTATATAATGAGAATATACTGCATTAAACCATCCATTCCTTTCACTTTTGCGACTTGCGTTGAAGTTCAGGGTCGCCCGCCATTTTTAGTCAATGCGCGGTAGTATTTAAAGTTATTTAATCATTTAATTAGTTTTTTGTCTGTATTAATATACTAGCTTATTCCCTCCCGCTTCGCTGGGCACACTATTAATTTGGATGTGAACTTAGGTTGCTATGGTTACCGTCATATTATCCGTTGCTATGGTAACATTAATTGTATAGCTCCTACAGGTTTAAAACTTGGCGAAATGCATAAAGTTGATATCCTTTGGGATAGGACTTTAATAAAATAGGTTCTTAGTGGAAGTCTACGTCACAAAAGAAGTAACTATGTAAAATTATAAGTTAATCGGACAGATAGTTTCGGAGATTTCGTGATGAGTCAGTGAGTGGTAAATCGCTTATATACCATATATGTATATAGATAATACTTATTGCTTTAAACAAGTACACACAATTCCATTATTATTTCGTTCTAAGACTGGCTTTTGGAAGTATCTAGTCCACATGAAATCAGTCTCGTAAATTAAAGCGAATAAAATACAACAATTAACTATTGTTATTACTTACTTCATATAAGCAAGTTTTAATGTGTTATTTGTATCTAACTATATATACTGGCATTCTTTAATGCAAATTAACTTCTCCTGCTAAAATACGCGCCAAACGTAACAAAAGAATGAGGTTATAAGTGATTCTTAGTGTGCGTGTCCCGTTTTTTTGTTCTATTTGCACCCTATACGTGTTTGTGTTAATGATACCAGCTATTAAAACATTTGCTAGAAAATGAGGAAATTATATATAAATTATGATAAAAATATATTGTTTTTTCAATCTAATTTAATTTAAAAAAAAATCAATTTATTTAATTTTGTAAAAATATTTTAAAAAAATGTATAATATATCTATTTAGGCAAATTTTCAATAAAATATAGGCAACACTAAATTTACCATAAATATTTATTACCAATTAGTTTTATAAAAAGTTATACAATGCTATAAGTATTACTACCAACCCCACTCCTTGTATTTAAAACCACATCTGACATCCGTGTTTGTGGTATTACCATCCGGTAAGAGACACACAAGACTTATAAAGTACTTTACATATATTTATATATATATATATATATATATATATATATATATATAAATGTTGGTTTGTACGAGTTATAACAAAAAAATACTTCAACTATTGATCTCAAATTTTGCCGAAGAGATTAAACATTACATATATTTGGAATGAATTGAAATTTGAACGTTTAAACAATTTTTATTATATTTTGTCATATTTTTAATCAAAATACTCTTTTCAAGTAAATAATATGAATCAACGCTTTCTAAAATATATATGAATATATAACACATATAATTCACATTTATTATATAACCTTTTTACAGATAAATATCAAATTTATCTCAGAAAGTGTTATTTCACATTAGCATTAATCATGTCATTACGACATCTAGATAACCTATTTCCTATAAAAACTTGAATTATAGTTACAATTAGAATTGTAATTTTTTATTAAAATGAGGTAAACACTTGATAGCGATTCATTTAATTGTTTATTAACACGTTAACGGACAGTTTAATACATATTTGTGTTTGCGTCGCGTTAATTGGTAACTAATTAATGAGGTATTTGAATAGATTAACGTCTCTTGTACATTTTTTTTATGTTATTAATTTATTACGTAAGTTCAAAGGTTATTTTTTCACACCTTTGACCTTTTAAATAAATATTCGCATATTATTCAGTTTGACTTGTAAGTTATAACGTAATTTTAAAATTTAACTAAACCAAATCTTCAGATGACTGAAGAAGAGATAAAAACTAATATAGAATTTAATCTGAGGCTTATTTTACCATAATTTTATCGTAATGATGGTAACCGTTGGCTTTTAGAGGGTAACATTAAAAATGGCGGTGTAATATGTATAAAGAACTTGCAAATATAATAAAATCTCTTTATTTTAGGTGTTAATTAATATTTATCTGATAGTCTTTGCTAGTGGCAGCCATTTTATAACTCATTATCGCTCATGCATAAATAATTATTCGTCGACGTTCATGTAAAAGATAAAATCGATAAATCAACTGTACCTACTTTTAACAGCCATGCTGATCTTATTGTTTATCTTTTCCACTTTGAATCTTACAGTCATTTATCTTTATAGTAATTTATCTTTTCAATTTTGTATCAATATAACTTGTATCAAACGGAAGTGTCAATACTATACTTATCACAAGTCCTATAAGACTCAACTTGAAATAAGGCTACGTGTTCGAAAAGTCTGTGAAGAACCACACAAACTCAGAGTATTTTTTTTATAGTTACTGTTACTCAAGCCTAAATATATTTGAGCAATATATGACTAGAACCATCGCAATCAATTCAATAAGCTTAATTGAGTTGAGCGTAAGCGGAGCTCTGAACCGATTGGGAGACCTTTTTTTGTGTTTAGTTATCTCCAGAATGCGACGAGATAATTAGTTAAAATTTTTCTCCGTTTAAAAAGTTTGAGCCGAACGCGGATGTTATAACAAAAATAGATTGAAAAAATGTTTAGCCATTCAAAAGTTATCAAGAAAAGAAGAAAGGAGAGGTGCTCAGCTCAACACCCGCCGCGCACGGTTGGCGGATCCTAGTAAATAATTAATAATAAGAGAAATCCCTGTCTAGCAATAACCAGACACCTCAAGCATCCGTATATCATAAATGTTCTCTTATAACGAGTTTTCATATAAGGCGTTTTTAATCTCTCGTATAACACGTGTTTTCCCCTATATAACGCGGGGTTTCCCACTTCATATTTCTATACTAGGAAATTTATAATTATTTTTTAAAGTTTATAATTAATTTTGATTACTTTTGCATATTGTGAGAAAACTTAAACTTGAATTATTTGTACGTAACGAGTTATACGGTCATATGAGCGCGTGTCACATGAATGTTCTTACAACGTGTTTACCTATAACTCGGAACGAATCTACCGTCTTATAGGAGATCACTGTGTAGTAAAGAAAAACAATAAAAAATACTATAATTTGACACTTATGTGGTATACCACATTTTTACCACCCTCTTAAGGAAGATCAGTTTAAATGTTTTATTTATTTATTTATATATTTTCCACTTTGAATCCATACCAGTGATCACTTGTGTACGTCAAATAGAAGTGACAGGAGGGCCTATTTTGATATCATATGTATTAAAATAAGCCCTTCTGTAAAAACACTCCAACTTAAAATAAGGCTACGAGGGTTCCAAACGCGCCCTGGTCTGAGAAGAACCACACAATAAACTCAGCCGGGTTTTTTTTTAATTTATTGTGATCACTGTTTCACGAACGACAATATATTTAGTGAGCAATGTACGAACGACTAGAACCATCGCAATCAATTTGATAAGCCTTCCTAATAATAATTAATAATAAGAAAAGGGAAATTTCGTGGCTAGCAATACGACCAGTCACTGCAAGCAGCACCCGTTCACGAGCCATAACTTAAACTTAAACCTTGGTATTCTCTGTCACAATAATTCAATTTTAAAATACTTATAAATTAATTTAACTTGTTTTATAATGAAAATCTATAAATATATAATTTAAACATTTCATTATATTAATGATAAGAGACATTTCAATTAAAATTAATTAATTTCATTTCATTTTAAAGATGAATTAAAGATGGCTACCGTCACGAACTCCACACAATGCATTTATGACCTTTGTGAATATTAAAATCACTAATTAATTCATTAAATATGTATGTCAAATGGGACTATGATACCATACTTTTCATAGCCATGTAAAACACTGAAAATAAGGATACGTACCAAATTAAATATCAAAATAAGGTAAGAAATAAGTGTATATATATGAAGTATTGAAATATATATATGTATTTTTTAACTAGATGTTCACAAATAAAGTATGTAAATTGATTCAAATTCAAATTCAAAATTTCTTTATTCAAGTAGGCATTTACACGTACTTTTGAATCGTCAATTACTATAATACAAAAAAGGTTAGTATAGTCAGTCCGTAAGTAAGCTACCACCGGCTCGGAATGCTGCTCTGTTGAGAAGAGCCGGCCAGAAACTCAACAGTTGCTCTTTTCAAAAGAAATATAACAATAGGTGATGTACATTATAATATAAATCCTGCAAATTATTCAACAACTTATGTTCCACATATTTCGATCCACTAAAAACTCTTGAACGTTATAATAGGCTTTATTTAACAATAAACTTTTGATTTTAGATTTAAAACTAAGTAATTTAATTAATGATATAAGTTTTACGTCTTTACAAAGTACAAAAGCCATCTCCATGCCTTATTTATTCAGCCTCATTAGCGTTTTGTTTTATGTAAAGATTTTTATTATAAATCTCAATGTTTAATCAGTATTATGTCAACTGTTTTACTGTCTGTCACTGTTATATTTTTACATAATCTGTAGTTTTTGTGTGTTGCTCAAGTTCAGTTTTAGGGTTTTTTTTTTTGTAAAATCATATTACCAACAACTAGCAGGTTACCCGTGCTTCGCGGCGGACGGCGAAAGTGATCAAACATTTTGTTTGAATTTCCACACCACCGAGGTATCAAATGGTCGCGTTTTATTTTTTGCAGTTTTTAACTGTAACTTTGGAACGGTTTGGACCTTTGCAAAATCCTTTCTTATTGTATCTATTCAATATGTCAGGAGTCTTGTGTCCAAATTTCAGCTTTCTAGGTATTACGGTTTGGGCTGTAGAGCGATGAATGAGTCAGTGAGTCAGTCAGTGAGTGTCTTTGTGATTTATATATTAAGATACCATAATATGTATGACTTAAAAAAATAAGAAAAAAATACGAATTAATATAAATCGAAAAAACACACACAAAAAAACAAAAAAATATTTTAATCTAAAAAGACCTCAATTAAAACCATTTATTTTATAAAAAAATATAATAAAAATAAACAATTCACCCGAAACAATGCGTCACGTATGTATATACGTATGTACATGTGTATGTACGTGTGTATGTGTGTATGTGTGTGTATTTCATAATATCGCGTAGGATCTAACACCAAAGGTCGTCACGACAACCTTGACCGATTTATTTGACCCACGGCCGGCTGTGCATTGTCTATTACATGTCGTGAATATTGCTTCTGTAAACTGGTTAAAAACAATTCATACACGTATTAACACTTAACCTACCGACAATTCTTGTATACCTGTTCCTACCGCACGCTGTTAAATTGATCGGTAATTAAAAGTTATTTTATTATATAACGCAGGTAATAATGGAAATAACTAAAAGTAAAGAGTGAAGAAAATATTATATGCATATTCTAAGAATGATAACGATATTATAACGTTTAAAAATGTGTAAGTTTTACAAAAGTTTAAGAACGGTCAATTTGACCAATACTTGGTAGGTTTAGTGTTAAAATTAACTATAAGAATGGATGGATATTGTTTCAACGGGGAAAATATATAGATAAAGAAAGAAAGAGTTTGAAGCTACTCATGAAAAGAAGAGAATAAATGTAAAAAAAGAAAGTACGAATCTGGATTGGAAGAAAAGAAGAAAGAAATACGAAAAATGATATCAAAGAAGCATGTCTGAATTGATTTTTTTTTTTTGGTTGATAGAAGTTGATAGAAGAGAACAAACGAAATGTCATGTTTAGATCCCAAATTATAGGGATGAGAACAGGACTTCTATTATCCTTTGAGAAGAGAACGAACGAATTATCATATTTCCATCCCAAATAATAGGGATGGGAACAGGACCACTATCATCCTGAGAGAAGAGAACGAACGAATTGTTATATTTCGATCGCAAATAATAGGGATGGGAACAGGACCACTCTTATCCTGAGAGAAGAGAACGAACGAATTATTATATTTCAATCCCAAATTAAAGGGATGAGAACAGGACCACTATTGTGCTGTTCTCACCCCAATTATTTGGGAACGAAATATGACAATCTTCAATCTTCTCTGATAAACAATATTAATATCTTAATTAATTTGCAATATGATATTTTTATCCATGAAGTGGTATTACTCGTGGTTTGCGTCACCTGGGTTTTATTGGTATTATTAATGGCAGTGAATCAATCAATTATAATTGATCACTGTCGGAAGTGATACGGGAAGGATAATAATTAAATATGTATAATTACTTCGATCTATTATAAATATAAGCTTCGGTATGTTTTTTAAAAGATTCAGTTTATAAGAAAATGATTGATTTTTTTTATTATTTTACTGATATTTTTCTATCTCTATCTCTCTGTCTGTCTGTTCCCTCTATCTCACTTCCTTACTGTTCCTGTTAAATATTGCCTTCCTCCATGGAAGCCAGGAAGAAACTCATTTCATTCACTCTCTTTGTATCTTCTCTATTTTGTTTATATATATACGTATACACATGAACCAGTATCTTTTAATATTTAGATTCTTAGACCACCTTATCATTATTTGTCCGTCCAAATCAGTTAAGATTAATTGACGAAAACAATCATTTGAAACACGACATCATACGGCAGGGACGGATTTGAGGTCCCTAATTATTAATCGTTTTCATAACAGAAATATTTTTTATATGATAACACTTTCAGATATTTAATATCAGCAAATAAAATTATTACAATAGGGAATGTAGTAATTTGTTGGTAAAAAAAAATTAAAACTAAAAAAGGAATAAAATTGCTGAGCTATCATAGCTGTTTTTATAGTGAAGGAGATGGTTTAGCACGATACCCTCCCCGAAAACCGACCCTGCTTAGATGTTACATGTCCGAAAAACCGAAAAATATCTTCCATAATAGACCAACCAAACTCAAAAACGTTTAACCTCATCTTAGCCGTCATGGAAAAATCCTCAAAAATTTTCAATTTTTGTATAAAAATCTCAAGAGAAATTTGTAATTTCGCAAAATTGCTACGATTTAAACAAATTACACCGATCAAGAAATGCTTACATACTTTAAATAAACAACTAAACTTCACCCAAAATATTATAAATTTAGTAAAAAACGACACACATTATTAATAATTCAATAAATATTCGTGTATCTTGTAAATAGAAATTCGCGCCATTTACATGTCATATTTGTGTTGACAGATGGTCATTTAATTAAAAAGTTTTTATATGCACTAAATATATTTATTATCTGTAAATGTCATTAACTCACATGTATCTCTTATTAATTCACAATAGCTGTAATTGTATTTAAAAAATTCAATTAATATTTTTTCAATGCTGATTTCTTCTGTTCAGTGTTAATCTTTATCTAAATAAATGTTTAGATAGATAGATAGATTTAAAATTATACTCCATATAAATAAGCTAATCTAAGAATAAAATACAAAAACCCGAGCTAAATGAAAGAAACTTAAAACGCGAGCGTAGACGCGTTTAGACACTAGTTAAGATATAAAGGCAAGCAGCTCACAAGTTGCAGAGTTATGTAAGGACATAATTATTAATATAAACAACAAAATGCATATTAATAAGTAATCATGGTCGATTACAACCTTTGAGATTATTTATGTAAAATATTCTAATAGTCAAGTGGTAATGGAAATAGAAATAAAAACAAGAAAAGTTGTTTTTTTTAAATGTGGAAAAGGACTATGTTTAAACATTCTGAATATTTTATTGAACCTTTTTATAATATACTTTTTTAATTTAAACATGTTTATAAAACAAATGATTAAGTTTTGTGTACATTATAATTAATAGACTCTCCGTCTAATACTGACATATAATATGCAAAAAAGCAAATGTTAGAATGTCCAAAAGAATGTCAAAAGAAATCGATAATATATATATATCCTATTTCGTATAAGAATACATACATACTTCGTACAGACAAATTTTACGATATACTTGACGAAAACGAAGGTTTATTTATATATTTATTTACTAGGAAGACAGTTGTACAGAAAATTTAAATAGCTATAACAAGAACATACATAAACCAGTAAAGTCAAACACATTAATTAAGTCTCCACAGACGTATGACATGTTATTTTGCTAAAACTGTCAAACTGAAGGTTTAATTTTAACTAACCTTAACATTACTCAGACACGGCACTTAAACACTAAACAATAAAACAGTAAATTACATTATATTATATAGTTATCCATTTTTATTGCTGTCAAATAAAAAAAATCACATCCTATATTATTTAATTGCATATTAAAACTGCAATTAAATAATATAAGATAAAACTGAAATATTTGCCTTGTTAAATTAAAAATATTAAAAAAAAAACTTACTCTCAAATGACATTTGACATATTGTCATCAAGGACTAGGATTCCTAGATTCTTTAATCCTAAAACCCTGAAAAGTTTCCCTAATGACACTGGCACAGAAGAAGGCAAAAAAAAAGTTTTAAAATGACAGCTGTCACGTCACTTTGACGTTTCGTCATAGCGATGAAATTGTTACAAAAATACAAAAATGACAACAAAAAGTAATAATTTTTCATATTAAATTAAGTTTAAACCAAGTTATTAAAAGATAATATTGAATATTTATGCAAACTGTGAATAATAACTGTTATAACTTCAAGGTTAATTGAAACAGTTCCGCGTAAATAAGTCTATAAATACAATGCACGTTTATAGTAAAGCACATTACTTAAATTCGCCATTTTATTTGTTATAAAGTTGGAAACGTCAAAACCATCATGGACTGTAATAATAAAAAAAACATATCTTTACAAAAAGATAATATAAATTAATAAAGACGTGAATATAACATACATATTACCATTAAAAATATAATGCATTTAATTTTAAATTTAACAATTATTATTTTTATGTTGGCAATTATTATTATGTTTGTAATAAATGGCGTGTCAATTAGAACTAAGAGTTGAAGTAAATTATACTATTAATAATTTATTAGTATTATTATATTCTTGTATATAATTGAGCTGAGCGTAAGCGAAGCTCTTAACCGTTTGGGAAACTTCTTTTGAAGCAACATTACATAAAAACTTCTGAACCAATTTGAATTAAAATTGACAGAGCTGTAGAGCTTGGGAATGGGCATGTTTTAAAAACTGAATTAAAATATCTCATTCCGTTCAGAAATGATGGTCAAAAAACTGTTTCTCTCATAGACTTAACGTTATCAGAACCTCCGCGCCCTTGCTGGTCGTCAACCTAGAAATAAGCTTATAAGCAACATCACATAAAAAATACTAAACAAAAATATATATATATAATGTTATATTTTATTTAAAAGGGGAGGGTGAGCCCCCTCCCCTTTTAAACTCCCGCAGTGCACGGCGGCGGATCCTAGTATATTATTACATAAGAATATTTATTTAAATTAATATAAATATATTTTGAATTATTGAATCACCTTCAAAAATCCTTCAAAAGATAATTAAAGACTTGTAATGTATGTTATGCATTCATTAGATTTTGAAAATGTAACCTTGGCTGCAAGAAATCCTTCACATTTGTATGATATTTAGAATCAAAATATTTTGATTTTAAATTACAAAAACAAGCATTTTTTATTTAAATTTGATTTATTAATTATCTGGTTATATATTTTCACGAACGAACTTTGTTTGTTCTGTATTGTTTTCACTTTTCTCGGATGGATAGATGGATGGATGTGGACAGGAAAAATGTTGTAAGTCCTGAAAATTTGTAGGGATTTTTTTATATTTAATCGAAAACCATCTATTGGGTGTCACTGAGTTTAAAAAAAAACGTTTTTTTTTTTATTTTTTGTAAAATTTTCTTTTTTTAATTAGTGTGTATAAAAATTAATGTAATTTTTTTTTACAATTTATTTATGTGTGTAGTCCATGTTATCTTTAATGATTACTTTTAAACATTTATTTTCATAATCATTTTACTTAAAAATGAGTTGTTTTTTTATTAACATTTATAATTTCGTCAAAGTTCGTTCAGGAAATACCCTGGGTATTTACTAATAATAAAAATAATTATACTGAATTCGATTTTGAATTATTTATTTTTATATTAAAACTATGTTTTTTTGTACAATTAAAATTAAAATATACTACATATAAACTTGATCTAATAAAAATATGTTAAATGTATATATATATATATATTTTTATTGTTCGGAAAATTGTATTTACTAAAGTTATACATTTTCAAAAACTTTATAAGGACCACGACACTAATAACTATGAATATCTGATTAATTCTTCAAAATTGAATTTTAATTGTAATTGTAAATCGATTTGTAATTTAAAGTATTTTTTACAACACCTAAAATATTTCAGTTCAATTATAGACCACAGTGCTCAATAAGGACCAGATACCTTCTAAAAACTCTTTATAAGTAACTGACTATTTGTGCCTTTATTTTTATCTATTATTTTCTCTTTTAAGACAAATACTTTATCTAATAATAATGCAACAAATTATATATCCCAAAAATAATGTTTAGACTTCCAAAAACTCGCTCCTTATTAGATGGACCTTATTAAGTTCTTATCCTATTTCTACAGTTTTATGTATGTATCTCATATATTGAAGTTATTTATCAACAAATATATTGTATAACAATTGAGAACGGATATGTAGCTTTTAAATTAAATGTCACTTTAATGAGTTAATATAAAAAACAAGATAACTTAATCGTGTGACTCAAAATTAAAGTGTTTTTTTAATATTTGACATTGTCCTTAACATGAAACAAGGAATGATAAATGAATTATTGATATATGTAATTTATTTATTGGATTTTATTAAAATTGACTGAAAATGTATACATATAAATAAAATTGAAATTTCTGTTTGTAATTCAAAATTAACAGCTTTTAACTAAATTCAAACTGTACGTACATAAAATATCTAATTAAAGTAAGTCCGTTTGTTTAGTCCAGCTTATCTTTGAAACGGCTGGACAAATTTTAACAGAACTTTCACTGGTGGACAACTTATTTTATGGAGTAACTTGGCTTTTATTTTAAAAAAAGATATTCCGCGCGAACGAAGTCCAGGACGCAGCTAGTCTAAAATATATATACATATAAATATTCCGCACGAACAAAGTCGGAGGTATAGCTAATGTTCAATAAATATATATACATATAAATTATCTGTCAATCATCCACAAACAATGAACCAACATTACAATATTAATTACCAAAAACAAAAACTTAATAATGCTACTTGAACTAAAGATAAATAGTATTACAATATTAAACTATTTTACCTCGTTTGTAAACACGTGCCATATTGTTTTTATCTTGTGTCATTATATAGTTAATTAATTTATAGAACCAATCATTTATTTATTGATTACATAAAAAATGTAATAAGGAAACGTGTTTATTTTGATGTAATGACAATTAAGCGATGATTCGAGTCAACGAATTATTTTGCGTTTGACGCGTCAAGGCCGCCATTTTGTGTACATATTTATGATCTTAATTTTGAATATTGCAAGCAAAGACATTTAATCTTTAAAATTTAAAGATTAAATGTCTTTGCTAATAAATTATTAAAATTCTTAATTTATTTAATGTATGTAATAGTAATTTGTTTAAGGCTGTGGGGTGAAAAACTGTATTCGCCCACCGGGCATCCCACGTGTTTTGTTGAGTTATACTGTTTCATGGTTCTATTTACATACAAGATACCATCTATTAATATTTATAATAATAAATAAATTATATATTTATGTAATTAGTTGTTGGTCACGTTGTGAATTTAAATAATGTATAGGTATTAATATCTATACAATATATATATATATATATATATATATATATATATATATATATATATATATATACTGTATATTTATTCTTATATCTTGTGAGTCTCTTAACAATTTCTGTGATAAATTTTCGTTAATATCAACCCAAATTTTACCTTTATTTTAACTTAAAAGCGTCTTAAACTATCTTATTACGGACATCACAGATGTCAGAATTGTTTTCTGTACATTATTACGGGCAAAGACGCTGCAAAAGTTTAGTATGAACTAGTTATAAAATATTATTGATTATTACTATTAATATATAGTTAGAACAGACAGAATATAGTAATATATTATTAAAAACATAATTAAATAAGAGCGATATTCCTCCGACGACTTCAAAGAAAAATAATCATCGCTTATATTATTATTAGATAAATATGACACAGTGTCATAGAATATATACGATATTATACAATAAATAAAAATATAGTATATAAAATTAAAAAAAAAACTAATTACATTCATTGATAAAGACACAGATATCAAAATGTATACATATATATATATATACATTTAGATAAATCAAAATATAAAATAAATGATAAAAATATGGTGGGTTCGCCAAATCATTTTTCGTTTGAAAGACTCATTTTTCAAATATTTATCAAATTCACATTTGTGTTACATTCAAGTGTCCTCCCCCCCCCCCCTCCCTCATCTAAATATTTGATTTTGTAGTTAAAAAATTACAACAGTAGTACATATAACGAATTTAAAAGAAAAACTATCAGAACCAAGTTGGCTTTAAAAGTTACGAGCAAGTCTTTTAACTTAAAATACATATATTTGTGGTTATATTACAAACGACGTAAATCTTAGAAGATATACGAAAAAAATGTAATATAGAATTATTGTATATCTTAAAATCTACAAACTGCCTACGAGTTTATATATCTATCCAACATGGGCAACTGCGGAACCCTACATTGCGGTGGTTAACACGCAATTGGGAATACTTATTTCCTGATATGACTCTATAACAATAACAATGAATGAACTAGTACCATTGATATTACAATTTTTATATTACATTTAATGAAGTGATCAAAACAATGACACTAAATACTCTGAGTTTGTAGTTCTTCTCAGAGCAGTGGAACGCGTAGCCTTTTTTGAGTTGAGTGTTTCAGAGCTTCTGATAAGTATCAGTCCTAGTACTCCAATTCGACACAGTAAAAATTTTATTCAAAGCGGATAGGATATAAATAAATCAAACATTTTTTCATAATTAAATCTTTTGTTTCAGAATAAAAAATGTTCCACGGAGGCATTTGGACCAAGCTTAAGAGCTTTTATAAGTGGTACGTCCTGGGGCTGGTATCGGTCGGCTACATCCTTGGGGAACTTGGACACTACCTTATTGGTGAGATATGTCATGAGATAAGAGTATCACAACCCACCCAAATGACCCGAAAGCTCATTTTGAAGCAATTTTTGTAAACATTCTTAGTGTTTAAAAAGGGGTTAACAATGGTAAAGACGCCATTTTGGAAATATGTATACGATTAATAATATTTTATTTTTAGATATTTATTTACACGAACAGACAAATCTAGTAACAGATTGTTATTAATTTAATTACTAACATATGTTTTTATTTTAATAATACCAATTCCACACAATAAGGTTACAAATACTTTGCCAGTTTATGAGAAAATTGTGAAAAAAGGAAATACATGAAAAGCTTTAAGACATACTAGAATAGGAATTGTTGAATTATGTATTGAAGTCATGTTATTATCACTGATTCATTGTTGATATTTAGAAATAAACACAATCATAAAAAAAAACTACATAAAAAATTTAGATTCAAAATCAAACGAATAACAAACTTAGTTAAAACAAATAAATAACATAGATTGCGTTATTGATAATTTGTTATCCTCACATTCTTGTTACGTAACAATTTAATGTTATTTGTTACTGACCCTGTCGGTCCTTGCGTCGTGCTCTGAATACATCTGACCTTAATATATAATGCTTCGTTCAAATTTATATGTAAATATAATAAATATTTACATATTTTTATCATATATTAAGAATGAAATTCTTAGATTTTTCATTGTCAAAGCTACCCCAATCATTTGTGATACACAATAGAAGAGCAACAGAAACTTAGCAAATGTCTTTATAATTCTTTTAAGACCTAAATTATATTATTTTGAAGTAATCAGCTTTATACCCGGGCATCATCTAGATATTAAATAATAATAATATAATAATAAAATATCTATTAACAAGATAAAACGTTGAAACAAGAAAGAAACAATGTTATTTCTAAATGGTGACTTTGAAAACCATTTTTCTTTAAAACACATTTCTATTCATTAAAAGGCATCAAATAATGTGTATAAATAAGAAAATTATTCCCTTTTATATATTTATTACATTATATTTTTAGTTTAAACGATTATCAGAATTAAACGAATGCCTAATCATTATTTTCAGCTGTCACTACGTGCAGTATTTAAAATAGGCTGAAATAAAACAGACAGATAGACATTAAGGACTAGTGTTTATTATTATTTATTTCCTCAACCCTCTTCCAGAGAAATAAAATGTGGGTCAAGGTGAGTGACCCCCTGACCCACATTTTATTTCTAACCCAGACGTGATGTATGCAAGGCTAGATATAAGATAAATATCTATAATAATTATTAATCATGGTTATAATAATGACAGACGGACAATGATATTAATATATTGATTTACTCACCCTTGGCCGTGATGGACCTTGGGTTTTATTGCGCTAATTAATGTTAAATATCTTGTCTAATTAAGGCCCTGCCAAGGTTTGACATGTTAACCTGCTTTTGTATTTCCGCGCTGAAATCTTTATTTTTTTTTTATCTTTCAATAAAATATTCATTCAAATAAAATCTGATTTTCAATGTTTTTAAATATAAGTACATTTAAATTGAGTTTGAATCCTAAATATCTATAGTAAACACTAATTTGTCTAAACTTTTTAATTAAACATGAATTGATACAATATTGATTTAATTGCCTGAAAGTGACGTCACAGTTCAAGCAACAGCTGATTACATATTAAATAACATGGTAAATGGTTTACGGTGTGATTATAAAATTAAAATTTACAATGTTTTTCTTGATTTTTATCGCAAACTACTACTTGAAGTATAAGAATGCACCCTGTATATTTTTTTAATTTTTGGCGTTTTGACTTATTGACTGATTGTGACGTCACAAACGTCATTTATGTAGGTTTCATATTTCCAATATGCCATCTTTAGTATGTGGTTGCTAAAAGGTTTAACCAATTGACAAACGTCAAAATGTATCATAAATTTATAGATTACTAGCAATACCCCGCGGTTTCACACATGTAGATATCGATCTTGTGCTAGTGGACTTTTGAATGGAATGTCAGATTTTTTACAACCAATTTTTGCACACATTAGGTCACATTATTGCATTTTGCAAAGTAATATAACCTATGTCACTCAGTGAAGATGCAGTTTTCTAATGGTTAAAGAATTATTGAAAACGGTCCAGTAGTATTCGTGTTAAAACATTACAAACATACGTACAAAAACACATATGTTTCCTCTTTATAATATTAGCATGATATTGGAACTATATTTAAATCATTTGTAATTATGAAAATTTGTTTAAAAATTGTATTTTTTCCAATTAGGCACAACATCAAAAGTAACAGCAGACGATCTCCACTACGGAGATAAATCATGTATGCTGAATGCGACTCATCTGTCACTCAGCCAGCTTCCCGTCGTCTGTGAGAAAGTGAACTCCAGTGATATGTGAGTTTTTACATTTTAATACCAATCTCAAACATTGTTACTATAATACTAAGTATTGCTCGCGACTTTGCTGCTCCATACACTATTTTACATCCATTAATATTAACACCACCTTCTATTGAATTTAAAGAATAATCTATCCTTAAGTTTGAGTAAACAATATATATCTACTAAAATTCTTTGAAATCGATTCCGTGGTTTCAAAGATTAGCGCAAACGAACATCGTGGTACGGGACTTGTGTATATATATATATATATACAACTGTGTTTGCGCGTGTGTGTGCGTGTGTGTACGTGTGTGTGTATTAATGACAGCAACCCGTTTTCATTAGAGATAGCAAAATAAAAACTAAACACTTTTAAGGAGTAAAAATAAGATTGACGACTATCCTTAAAGGATAAACACTTCCTTTTGATCATAAATTTATGTGACAAAGAAAATTCTTACAGAATATTTAAAACTACCATTTTAACCACATTTATTTAAAATAATAAATGTTATATGTCTCATTGACATACAGACAGCATGACAGTACAGTATTATATATATATATATATATATATATATATATATATATATATATATATATATATAATATCGCTGATTTGAATGTCAATATATCATGTCAATACTATATATATTTCCTGTTCATCAACAAACACACCCACATAATGTCCAAAAAAATGTATACGGATACATTTATTTACAATAATTGCGTTCACATGAACCGGTTATATTTCCTGGTTATGTAAAAATAAATATTAATCTATGAGATATCTTATATAATGTTTACTATTAAATATTTAACCGACACTTATTATTCACAGTATGTAATAAATGGGAGTGGGAAGGAACAAGATGTAGGAATTCGTTAACAGTTTAAGAATAGGGAATTGAAAAGGAGTTTTCGCAATAATAACTTGGATGATCTTGAGTAGAAAAAAATATCACTTGTAAAATGTCTACTTGACATGAATAATTGACATTGACTTTGACATTTAATAAAAATTGTAGTAATTCCAGGAATAATTACTAGGGGCGCCAACAAACCCTCAATTTTGACTCGCTGCGCTCGCTAAATCTCGAGTGCCGTTTGCATATTGAGCGAAGCGAGCCCAGTGTATTGACTCATCGTTTTCCATTGACTTCAATAGGATATGATATTAAAAAAAAAAAAAAATTGAGGACATTTTCCAAATTTTTTTATTTAAAAACCATCACCAAATGTGTGTTTTTTTTTTATTGCAAAGTTCCATAATTTTCCGTGAAGTACTTTTTGAGCCAATTCGTCACAAAGAATGTAAAAAGTCTCCAGTAAAACGCTCCGCTCACTTATCATATTATTTGTTAGACTCTAAACAAATTTAACAAATATATTTAGGACCGACATTAAATCATTTGTAATCTATATCTCTTTATTTTTTAAACATGGCGATTACGCACAAGTCTAACACGAACTATAATTATATATACATAATCTAAGTCTAAGTTTCAATACTTACTTCAAAATCAGTTTACTATGTACATATAAACAAACAAAGAAATATATCAAATTTATTGTTAATACTAAACTTATTATGAAAAAATTTTATGTCCCAACATGGCCTTGTTAACAATTTATTATTATAAAAAGAATAAGCAAAATATGATATTAACTTTGAACTGTATTCATGCAATTATTATTAAATAAATAAAGACAAGGGCTCGTACTAATTAAAAGAAGTACTATTAATCTCTATTAAGATACCAAGATAGAGAAATACATTTTGATTAACTATAATTGCAATATTAGAGACAATTAGAAACAGACATCAATGAATGAATGAGTTTGAATGACTTTATCTTCACACAGAAAAAAAATGCTTTCAAAGCATCCTCCTTTAAAACAATTAATTTATTAAAATTAAATAAATGATTAAAATGTAATTGTCATTTAAATTTACCAAAACAATTAATTTAAATGAAAAAAAAAATTGACTAAAATAATATTGTACACTTGACAGTATTGGAAGAATGCTTAATACCTGGGAAATTCCTGTTTAATAAAATAACGTAATGAATGGATTCCCGCATTTTATTTGACATCTGTCTAGCTTACAATTTATAAATAAATATTTATTTAATAAAATACATAAGATTAGAATCCAAAGATTAAATGTATTTTTATATTAACGACAAGATGAGAATAGCCTTCAACTGACGGTAAGAGTTCGATATAAGAAATAGCGTGCGCAAAATGGTGTCTGCAATATTATAATCATTAAAAGACAATAGTGAGTGATTAGTGCATAGTTCCGTGAAAGGAGGTTTTATATGTCATCCCAATTTAATATATTTATATAAAATTAAGTGTGATATTCTTTACCTAACCCAAGAACTCGCCAACCTTGAACAAGTTAAGTATTACGTACCAATGACTAAGCTCAATAAAACTCATTTCACGGTCATCAATGCGACCTTGGTGTTTGATTGTCATTTTAATAGATATATAAAGTTTAAATACACTTCCACATTACGACAGATATAGTGAAATAATTCTTAAAGATATTTATGTACCAAAACATACTTGAACAGTGAGCAAACTAAAGAAGACTCAACAAAACTTATACCAAACTAAAAAGTTGAATGTTTGTTTAGAACTTTCTATATTATTTAAATACCAGGTTATTACTAAATTTGACAAGAAATATGAAGCTTACAATTTAATATAAATATTTATGTTACAACATAATTGGATATTGATTTACGTAAATTTAGACAATAATGTAACAAAATGCAAAGTTATAAATAATTCTTTTTAAAATAGGAAAATTCCTAAATAATCAAATTTAATTACAGAATTAACACATAATTATAACCGGAAATGGTATTCACGTATGTATAAAAACTTTCTTCGTAACAGGAAGTTATTCTGACATGTGTTTTAACGTTAATTATGACATAACTTTTACCCGCGTTTTCATGTGGTTTGAGTTTTGATTTTTTTTTAAACTAAAATACAGTTTGACAGTTTATTATAAAACTTCTTATAAATTGTCTCCAAAATTAGGTTTAAGGACCAAAATATAAGGTCATTTTTATGTTTAGGTTTTTTTTTTTTTTAATTTTAATAGACATTAAAAAAAATAACTTGACTTTAACAAATAAGTACATTCATTATTCAAATAATTTGATTGGCTGACAATAAATTATTAAAAAAAAATATTTTACAATCAATAATAAGTGATGTTCCACTCCGACCCGGGACCTCGAAACTTCCAAATCCGACCCTGGACTTAACAGAATATCGTTATCTTACTAATTTATAATAAGGAGGTAAATATAACAATTTGATGCGGAAATTCTTAAATCACGTACACACAATAAAGATCTAGTTATACAGATTAGTGTAAAAAATATCAATGTTTTTTGTCTATTAACCGTTTCTGGAACGTACTGCGTTCTAGTGTATAGTATTTAGGGATTTACAACAATGCTGGTCAAATTAACACGTTGAGCCCAGCATCAATTGCTGTACTTTCCGTTTAGCCGGCAGTGAGCGAGAAATCGGGAATATTCAAGCCTGCTAACATATGAGTCGCTCAGAAGCCAATGCGGTTAAGTCCATTTTTTGATATTGTCTGATTTTTGTAAATTTTGAAGAAATAAAAGCTTTTTCATTTCGACTCATATTGTAACCGAGATCAACTCATATAATAAACAAAAATTCAACATTATTTGGACGCAAGAAAGCCAGAAATGTGACTAGAAGAAGTCATCACGTTTTGTAATAGATGTATAAACAAACCATATTTTTGTTTAGAGTGTTTCAATAAACTTCATTAAAATTACTATATGTACATTTATTTTTTAACTGTCGGTCCTTAGGGACCGACGCCGGCTAAACGGAAAGTTCACTGTCGGTCCCCAGGGACCGACACCGGGCTCAACGTGCTAATTGCAACACAACATCGACTCTGTCATAAGCGAGCGATACTAGTACCTTATGTAATCTGAATGGTTCAATTATCTCTTCTTTAATACACGTTTGTCTATAACAACGTCTATTAAACTCCATTTTACACACTTAATTTGATAGTTTTTGTTGAAGGTCCATACATTCGTTAGATGTAGTATTTCAACATTTATTAAGTATATTTAATACTAGCTTATTCCCTCCCTCCCGCTTTGCGGGGCACACTATTAATTTTGATTTGAACTTAGATTGCTATGGTAACCGTTGTCATACTATCCGTTGTCATCGTAACCGTTGCTATAGTAACTCTTACCCCCGCGCTAAGTGTATAGCTCCTACAAGTTTAAAACTTGGCGAAATCCAAAAAGTTGAAATCCACCTGGATAGGAATTCCGTAAAATCCGTTCTTAGTGGACTTACAAAAGAAGTAACTATGTAAAATTTTAAGTTAATCGGACACATAGTTTCGGAGATTTCGTGATAAATCAGTGAGTGGTAAATCGTTTATATATGTATATAATAGATAAATAATATATATAGATTAATAATATCGGTAAATATCATCACAGATGTGAATCTCTCTCGTTAAATGGGACAAACTATTGCGAATGGGGCTACAATGGACTTGGTATCGACTATCAGATCCTGGCTGGGCCAGCATTCATGGCGGTTTTCACGGTCGTCGGAGTCATACTTGGCGTGGCAGCTGATAGGTTGGTATAAGTATGGCTTTAAAGATACAAACACCTTTTATATCTTTAAATATTATATAACAGTGTAAAGATAAAGATATAAATAATATTTATCTTATTTCCAGATACAATAGAGCCCGTATTTTAAGCATATGTACGTTAGTGTTCGTGGTCGCGATACTCGTGATGGGGGGGGTTAAGGAGTACTGGCACCTCGTTATCCTGCGTATGATAATGGCGGCAGGGGAGTCTGGATGTAATCCTCTCGCTACCGGGATACTAACAGATCTGTTCCCGGAACACCAACGTGCCTTGGTGCTGTCTATCTTCAATTGGGGCATATACGGGGGATATGGTATAGCTTTCCCAGTCGGACGGTACATCCCAGCTCTCAACGCTTGGGGACTTGTAAGTAACTCATATATATATATTTCGTGCTGAATTCGTTTGTAACAATTTTTTTTTTCAGAGTTGGCGCCTCTGTTACTACGGAGCGGGTGTGGTTGGTATTGTTATTATGGTACTAACGTTTTTGACACTCCGGGAACCCGCCAGAACTACCATTGGTGAAGAAGGTTAGTTTACATATACTGATCATTAATTTTCACACTGTGTTAGCTTTGGATTTATAAAATTAGGATTAAAGGATTTATAAAAGATAGTCTATTTATAAAAGATTAGGATTATGGGATTTGTAAGATATAAAATCTATTTATATCCACGATAATCTGATTATCTTATTACCGAACAACTTGACCTTTGCCCTGAACTTTAATCCGCCTACAGGTTATTCCCAGCGATCCCTTTCAAGGAATGCTGCCCTTAACTACAATTTGAGAATCCTTATCTTATTAACTTCAAATTATAGAATAAAGTATTTTTAGATTTATTCTTTTTTGTGACTATGGCAATTTTATTATAAATATGGTTTTTTTATTGTTATTCATTTTATTACGTATTTAAATAAAATCTTATTTTTAATTGATAATAATTATAGTTATTCGTGTTACGTACTAATAATTATCTATAAATAATAAAAATAAGTTATAAATCGACATTAGTAAAATTAACGAATCCACAGTATTTTTTATAAGGACATTTAATACTAAACCTACCAAGTACCGGTCAAATTGACCGTTCTTAAACTTTTGTAAAACTTACACATTTTTAAACGTTATAATATCGTTATCAAACTACATGACAATTCTTAGAATATGCATATAATACGAGTATTTTCCACACTCTTTACTTTTACTTATTTCCATTATTAAATGCGTTATATAATAAAATAACTTTTAATTTGACGGCGTGCGGTAAGAACAGGTATACAAGAACTGTCGGTAGGTTTAGTGTTAATTAATTTCTTAATGATATTAGTATTAGAAAAAGTCATGATTTATTATACTAGGTGCTGGAACCGTGAAAAACGACTCCACTTTGGAAGCTGGTAAGAAGATGCCGCAAGTCACCATCTGGCACGTCATCAAGCAGCCCAGGGTGCTGCTGCTCTGTCTCGCAGCCTCCATCAGACATTGTGGTGGGTTTGTCTTAATTTGATACAATTAAATATTGTTTTGTAGTAAACAGCATTTCACTAAATGCATATGAACGTATATACGGTATTTAAATAAAAAAAATATTTTAAAGAATATTTCTCTGTCTGATTGTTACGGCCAATCTCAGAAACGGCTGGACCGATTTTAACAGAACTTTCACTGGCGGATAGCGGATGTCATGAGTAACTTTTATTAATGAAAAACATAAACCAAGTCGTGGGATCAGCTAGTATATATATTTATATAAACAGGCGGTATGACATTCGCGTACAACGCGGATCTGTACTACCGTGACTACTTCCCGGATGTGGATCTGGGGTGGTGGTTGTTCGCGGTCACCGTGGGCATCGGCTCCGTGGGCGTCGTGGTGGGCGGCGTCGTCTCTGATAAGTAAGTACCCGTTTTCTTTAAATATTTGTTTGTGTGACGCTCTACTATGGTGTATGGACATTTGCAAGAAGAGGAAGAAAGAAGTATTTGAGCAACTCTCTCACTCTGACAAATTCAAAATGTATTTTATTCAAGTGGGCATTTACGCACTTTTGAAGCAATTATTACATTAAATTTCAGTGTTGTAGACCCGGCCAGAAACTCAACAGTTGCTCTTTTTAAAATAAATTTAACATTTAAAGAATAATATGATATCAATTCAAATGATTCAACTTAATTGCCACACATTTTGATCAACTGAAAACTCTTAATATAATAAGAATTATTTAATAATACACTTTTAATTTTTGATTTTAAACTAATTAAATGAATGTCTAAGATATCTTGTGAATATACACTAAAACCTATGACGGATTTGTTACCTTTGGGCGTTACGAGTTTAATTTCATACACATCTATTGTAACTATTACCCTCGAGGTACCCCCTTTGATAATGTAACCTCCCCCCCCAGGTTCGTATCTCGTATGGGAGTCCGATCCAGAGTGCTGGTACTGGCGCTCTCCCAGCTGGTGGCGACGCTCCCTGCCTTCGGGTCTGTAGCCTTCGAGCCGCTGTGGGCCATGATCACACTCGCCATCTCCTACTTCTTTGGTGAGATATAAGTTATTATTTGCTTATGTTTTTATTAATCCCAAAAGTGGGACAAATGGCGTACTTAATGCTACAGAGCATTCTCTACCAGTCAACCATGAAAAAAATAATACAAAGAAAAAGTTACAAGAGGCAGGATAAATAAAATGTATAATCAAAATATATAAATATACATATATAACTATATATATATATATATATATATATATATAGAATATGGTATTATTGATAACTATATGAAAGAAATGTATACATACATGCAACTCATACTTAAGTATATATGTATGAAATAGAAAATTAGGCAATAGTTTTTGTTAAGAAGCTTGTGGAGGGATTTTTTAAGTCTTTTTATTCGGACAGCTTCTAATATTTTTGGGCGACTCGATGAAAGAAAGAAAACCTGTATAACTTGTCAAAACATACACTTGAACTATATTGCTTATAAAATCGACATTTTGAAAAGTCTTCCCGATAAAAATTTTCACGGCCAACAAATATTAAAAAAAAACTATAATTTCCAGCTGAAATGTGGTTCGGGATAGTATTTGCTATCCTGGTGGAGATAGTCCCGCTGTCCGTCCGCTCAACTACCGTGGGCGTGTTCCTGTTCGTGATGAACAACGTGGGCGGAAACCTACCCATCCTAGTGGACCCCGTCTCCAAGGCCATCGGGTATAGGGAAGCCATTATGATCTTTTACGCTGGATTTTATGGCATCAGTGAGTATTTATTTTGATAATTCTTATAAAGTTGTTTAACCTGTAGTATGGATATCCAACTCGATGAAAACACATGATTTCGTTTTGAAGAATTCTTAATTTACCAACATATTGTTATTTCAAAGATAAAAAATATTAAGATTTGCAAATATTCATTGCTTATTACGCTGACATAGTTCTAACCCTGACATTCTTATCACTCTGACATACTAGTCACTTTAACATACTTGTCACTCTGACATACTAGTCACTTTGACATACTTATCACTCTAACATACTAGTCACTTTAACATACTTGTCACTCTGACATACTAGTCACTTTGACATACTTGTCACTCTGTCATACTTGGTACTCTGACATACTTGTCACTCTGACATACTTGTCACTCTGACATACTAGTCACTTTGACATACTTGTCACTCTGTCATACTTGGTACTCTGACATACTTGTCACTCTGACATACTTGTCACTCTGACATACTAGTCACTTTGACATACTTGTCACTCTGTCATACTTGGTACTCTGACATACTTGTCACTCTGACATACTTGTCACTCTGACATACTTGTCACTCTGACATACTTGTCACTCTGACATACTTGTCACTCTGACATACTTGTCACTCTGACATACTTGTCACTCTGACATACTAGTCACTTTGACATACTTGTCACTCTGACATACTAGTCACTTTAACATAGTTGTCACTCTGACATACTTCTCACTGTGACATACTTGTTACTCTAAGATACTTCTCACTCTGACATACTTCTTACTCTGACATACGTCTCACTCTGACATACTTGACACTATGACATACTTCTTAATCTAACATTTGTCTCTATGCCAAATTTTTTAACTGACATTACTGTCACTCTGACAAATCGTTAACGCAGCCCTTTGATTATTCAAACTATCGATCGTATAAAGAAAATGTTAGTGAGCTACCGTTGCTATCTAGTGTGATGGACACTATCACGCTTGCTCACCTACTCTGGACAATGCGACAGATTGCATTGCAAAAAGGACCTTATATCAATAATATAAAGTTCCTTTTCTATTTCGTTCCGAGAGAAGTGTTGATTGAATTTTCTTGCAAGTATAACTTACATTCATATATTATTTGTTCACAGGTAGTATACTGTTCTTCATAACAATGTTTTTAATGGACGGTCCAACTGAGACTGAAGAGAAGACCACCACCGGCCTGGACAATGTAGCGTACAGCCACGACGAGATCAGGAACAATAGGAGCATACGTGAAAATACAGGACTATAATCCTACCAAATAAAGTTGCATTGGATATGTATGAATCTCAAGCTTTATGACAGGTTTTAAAATGTTTAGGATTTTGTATCATTGTAAAAAAAAATAACTTTGACAGTTTATACAATTTTTGAACTTGACATAAGCCTTAATGAAGAAAAATATTTAGTGTCAATTGTCAAAGAACTTTTATTTAATAAGTTAGTCAAAGACATGTCAATTTATCTTGCCGCCAATAAATGGTTAACATCTGTCGTTCCTTTATAAGTCTTTAATCTAAAATTTTTAATGTTGGCAATACTTGTACATGCAGATGTGTGAGTGCATTATAATATTATCTCACTCTAAACGCCAGTGTAAGAACGAGATAGTACTAATACAGATGTGCGAGTACATTACTGTGTTGTCTCTATCTAATCGATGTTGTAAGAGTGAGATACCACTAGTGCAAATGTGCAAGTACATTATAGTATTGTCTCACTCTAATCGCTATTGTAAGAGCGGGATAGCGCTAGCTATACAAATGTACAACCTACAAACTAAGTTTTGCCAGCGGATAGAAATAAGTTGTTGTAAATTAAATACAAGTTTTAGTTATTATTATATTTATTTAAGTTAATATTATAAGTTGACACCATGACATTTGGTGATACGTTGTTAATTAATAGACGAAGTACATTGTACTGTAATGCAGTGATTTGTGATATTGTAAATAATAAAATCAATTACAACCTCCATATTGAGTTTATTTATGTCCAAAAGTTTATTATTATTATTAGCAGCTATGAACTGATGTCTATGTCAGTTGTGTTGAGAAACCACATTTGCAATAGTGACAGCTTCTCCAATTTCAACCACCCGTCAATTCGGTCATTGAGTCGGAATTCAAGGCATTAATTGAAGCGACCAAAACAATTTCTTCAGGCAGTTTTTTTAATTTGAAACTACTCTGTTACTTAAGAAGTTAAATGCAGCTTGTTTATTGGTTGGTGTTCTGTTTAGTTTCATTTGGTGACTCTACTGATGATACTCTCGTTACTCTTAGGGCTATAGATATTTACTTACATACATTGTTATACCATTTTTTGGACTCGTTGTTTTGTTTGCGTATTTTAAGAATTTCCCAGTCTAGTAATTATTATTTCTTTGATTACTTGAAATGTTTTTTTTTCTATTCAACAGCCGTCAAAACTTTATTCTTGGCGTTGGATTTATATTTAAACAATTTTTCCTTCCGTCTTGACTTCCACATTTTTGTTTCCTTTTTTGATAATACATACTCTCCGCTAACGACAGATATGTTTAGTTTTTCTAAAAAAAAAAAAATATATAAGTAAAGTAAAATATTCTGATAATAAAATTATTGTTGTATTTTCAATCATATGATATTTTATTATTGAATAATAGAATATCTTTAACAAATGAGAATTACATGTTTAAAGAATAGTAATGTCCTAAATAATATCTTACCACTCTCATTTAGTTCATCAACTTCACTGTTAATTTGTCGTTTTTTATTTTCATTTTTAATTTTCTTTGATTTAATGTTGTGAGACTCGGTGTACGTATCTTTGGGTTCTTCATATGATAAATATTCTTCAGAATCTTTAAATAATTTAACACCACCTTTGACCTTGCGCTTTCTAAAATTTTATTCGTATTAGCAATTGTAAAGAAATTGAAACAAAGTTAATCAGTTCCAGAATTGTCTGAAAACATATCTTTGAGAATGGGAACTTTATTTTATTTAAAGGCTGCCAATATTTGTAGGAATTTAAAAAAATAATATAAAATCACTCACTTCGTATTATTAACAATATCCACAAATTCAATATTTTTATTGATTATCGTAGAAATTTTAGCGGCAATGCGCTTTTGCAGCTCTTCTGGAACTTTTACATCGTTATAATGAGACGAGACATTCAAGTATCTTTCAGAGCGCGGTTGATCTGAAAAATATATATTTTAGCATATAATCTGAACGAATGTACTATTTTATAAGTTTTGCGTGATTATTTACCAGCTTTTATTGCTGTATCAGTCACTTTTCCTTTCGATTCATGTATCAGTTTTATAAATGAAGTATCCACTGCCTCTTTAAAGCGAGAAAGATCTTCCTCTTCTGATGATGAATCTGTCATAATTAATAATAATTTTCTCGATTTTACGTTTCGTAATTTTCGATTTAAAATATGTTATCAAACTCGGTACTTAAAAATCGAACATGTGTTTTTGACATAACTCCTAACAAAACTAATGACAATTGACAATTGTCATTAATTATAGCATAACGCCTTTAATTGACACAAATTGAGTCAATGCCTATATATTATAAACTATACGCTGTCTTAATTATCATTTTCTTTATCTGGAAACTTACTTAATAAATTAATAAATACTTAGACTATTTAAATTAATATTCATGTGTCTAAATATATTATTTATTCAAGTTAAAGTATATATTATATTGTATTTTAAAATATACATAGGTGCCAACTTTTAAAGATGTTTGAAGTAAACATAACACTCAACACTGTTTTCAAAATTTCAGGCAGATAAACAATAATGTCCACTGTCAAATATTGATTGTCAGTGTCATCTTTTATAAGAAAAGAAACGAGGTTATGATTCTATAACATTTCGTAAAAAATAAATTAAAGAATAATAAAAATAATCTGATCATATATGAGTAAGAACTTTGTGAAAAGATTATATAATGACAGAACATAAAAAGCTACCCGTCGATCCCGACTTAGTTAAGTTCTCAGAAAATAATGATTTCGACTCACTTGCAAAACATTTAGTCGGTAACATATACCGATACCGTGAAAATATAATTATTCCTAGAGTATTGGGTCCTGTGATAATAAAAACAAATGAGGAAAAGATGATTGAAGCCACAATCGAGAGTTGTCCATTCAAATCATTCACCAGTTGTGTTATAGGTTTGTTAGCAAAACTTGTTAATTTTATATACCTTTTACAATAAGCAGTTTACAAAATATAGATTTACGTGCCTATTAAGAAATAGTGCTTATATTATTAATTGTAAGATGGAATTTCTGTCAGTACAAAATGAAACCAAACCTTTTAAATGACTCCAAAGCAGTGTCTTTAAACATAAATTAAAAGTTTTTCACATTTCTATGAAGACATTAAATAATACTTTCATCAGGTTATGGCCTGGGAGCTGCAGTTGGTCTTTTTACATCATCCCTAATGCCGAACATGACAGACCCGATGGCACAGCAAAATCAAACAGCAAGGGAAATTTTAAGAGAGATGAAGAACTCAATGTTAAGTTATGCTAAAAATTTTGCAATACTGGGTGCTGTTTTTTCTGGGATCGAATGCTGTATAGAGAGTGCGAGGGGCAAGTCCGATTGGAAGAACGGGACTTACGCCGGTGGGGTTACCGGAGGTCTTATTGGGTTAAGAGGTAATTCATAAATATAATTTTTTATATACTCCGTAGTAGTGTTAGGGATATACTTCAACAGTGAAAATAAGTAGATGTGTGCAATTTACACAGCAGCAGTGAAACTTCTGAAAAGTAGCCTAAGAGAGATTGATATCAAATTATGATGATGAATTATTACAAGTATAATTAAATTACAGATATAATCTAAGAAATTATCAAATGAAAGAATATATTATTTGTAGCTGTAAAAACTTACTGCAACTAAAAATTTTACAAAAGCATCAACGCCATCTATTGTAATTTTTAAAGAATAACTACTTAAAACATGCCTCTAATAACAGTTTACTTTAAAGATTAAGCAATAGATGGCACCACAACAGCAGTGACAGGGCAATGCCTTCTATCTCACTCTCTCCTATACATTTATATGTTATTCTTTATAAAACAAGTAGCATAATATGAACTTATTCCCTTTTCTTGTTCTGTTCCAGGAGGTTTAAAAGCGGGTGTGTTTGGTGCCGCAGGTTTTGCAGCATTCTCAACGGTTATAGACTACTACATGCACCAACGCTAATTGTATATTAAATTATTGTTATTTAGTTTATCATTAGTTAATAAATGTACAAAAATAGTGTTATGCATTTATTTCAAAATAGTTTCTGTTGATAATAATATAATATTTTATTATGTCAAATGAGATATGTTTATTGACTGACTCTTGTAACCATTGTAAATGGCAACGTGTGTTACAATTTTCTAAGACCAGTACTGCAATATATTTCTATCTATCTTGTCTAAATGTCTATCTTTTGTCTTGTATATAGATTGTCTTGAATGCTGCAATGCTAACACTACATACGCTATACACTGGGACGGTCCTGGGACCTCCACGGGAGAGGGGCCCAAAATTAAAAATATATATATCCAAATAATGACGGGTTTTTTTGCGTTTTGCCTCCCAAACTATTTTTTTTTTCATTTTTACTAATGATACTTGCACAAACAAAAATATTGTTATTGATATATCAGAAAGCCCCGATTACAAGTTTCCATTTATTAACAATATTTGACTCATGAATAAAAAAGAAATAAAATAAATATTAAAAAAAAAAACAAAAAAAAACGGTTTTTTATTTGGAAAATCATTAATAAAATTTATAAATATTTTAAAATTTTTTGTTTGTCTCTGCTGTTAGCCCTACTGGCCATGACAGCGTCACCGGTGTAAAGCCGCCGCCGTCGCCTATATAATCTTAACTTCTAACAATTTTAATTAAGCGAAGCGAGCGGAGCGTTCTACTGAAGACTTTCACATTCTTTGTCACGAATAGGCTCGAAAACTACTTGACGGAAAATTATGAAATTTTGCAATCAAAAAGACAGACATTAGGTAATGGTTTTTTTTTTAATTGAAAAATAGCAAAAAAAGCAATATTTTTTTTTATGTCATGTCCAAAAACTGATATCCCATTGAAGTCAATGGGAAATTATAAGTCATTACACTGGGCTCGCTTCGCTCAATATGCAAACGGCATCTGAGATTTCGCGAGCACAGCGAGCCGAAAGTGAGGGTCTGTTGGCGCCATCAGAAAAATTATTAACACTTCAGCTACAAACAGGTAGAGTTATAAAAAATATTATTTAAAATAAAATATCTTACTCTTTGCTTCTGGCATCAAACAGTGAAGTTATTCAAAACTTTCACAATCATTATAAAACCACCAAAGACACAAATTTACAATATATAAGTTTCTTGATTGTTTTTATTTATTTCGTGTGAATGTTTATTAAGGTTTTTTAATTAGACCTTGAAAGGTAAGCCTTATTTTTTTTAATAGCAACACCAGTGAATAATAGTAACAAAAAAAAAATAACGACCGAAAACGGAAAAACGAAAACGCGAACTACTAAGCGTGTTGCTTCATTCGTCATTGATTTTATAAAATATTATAAACCATGTATTGATACATACGTTTTTTCTATACAAATTAGAAGAAATTGTTATTAGGTACTAATTGTAATTGATATATTCGTAGTGCGAGCAGAATCATCAAAATGAAAGACCCTTTTGTGAACGACTCTGGTATCGATTCTCCAACACGAGATAGTTTAAGAAATGTTGAGGGATGTTATAATAGAAACCTTTTTAAGGGTAAATCATTTGCTAATTCACGTCGTGCGTTACAATCAGGGGCAGAGAAGATTACCAGAACTTTCAAGACCGTCAGAAACACTTTCGGAAATTTGTCGCAGGTATTACTTTTAAAATTATTTAAAATTAGATAAGTAAATGTTTATATGAGCAAATATGACAATAATCAAATTAAATATATATACTTTTTATAATACCTAAGGCAGTTTTGATAACTAAACTATGACTTAAAATAATTAAGATCAAAATGTGTATGTTTAAACAAAATTCCAGAATTAATTAATATAAATCTATTACTATAAAATGTTATAAAAACAATTCTTCAACACAATATCGTTATTAGCATTTCAGACTTAGTGGTCGAAGAAGACATCGTCTGACTGAGGCGGGATCTCCTTGTCGAGTGCCGACTACACCGGTTGTTAAAAAAAAGCAGGTAATTCAACATCATTTTCAGTTAAATTTGTAATATATATATATATATATATATATGAATACATTTTAAAGCCATTTTCTTTTACAGCTTCTAGGCCGCAGCCCTACAAAGCTGTATAGCCCGTTTGGTATTGAGACACCCCATAGTCGTGACTTCAGGATGTCTCCATACATGCCAGATACTCCAGAACATGGGTAATGTTGAAAGTTATATTGAGAGTAATTTTAAAATTATAAACAGTAGAACAGACGTTTCATATAACAATATATATATAAATTACTGAAACCTATTTTTGATATATAAATAAAATTGTATAATATATTATAGATGGAATTGTCTACAAATTCTATAGTTCTACATGTTTTTTTCTAGATTATCACCGAAGCGGCACAAGGGTGTGACGCACTCATGGCATATTTTGGCCAAAAAACGTCCCCGAGCACTCTTTCATTAATGTACATATACACCATAAAATGAAACCCACCGCTTTCCTTATTTATAAACGGCCGTAGCTTTCACACAATATTTTATAGCAGAAATTGTAACTCCAAGCATATTACACACCAATTCTTTTATTGAGAAACCACAGAATGGTACATACATATACATGAATGAATGACTTAACATTTGACGACAAACATTTATTTTTGTCGTCAAATTCACAGTGAATTGAGATTATACTGTTACAGTTACATTGATTATTAGATAACTGAAAAATATCAAATATAAATTATATTCCACTTATATGCAACTACAGTCATATATATATATATATATATTTAGAAATTAGCTACGGCCAAACATATTTTAACTTATATATGGTGCTTGGAATATTGAAATAATAGTTGTATATGAAGATTTTTATTTATATATACAACTTTATATTCATGGATAATCTCAATATTAATTTAAGCTAATTTATAATAGCTTTTTTTAATAAGTTTAATGTTATATATTAATCGGTAATTGTATTTAAATGTCTTTCAGTATTATATACGCCAAAATATGCTTATATATACATACATACATATATATATATAATTCTGCTATATGTAGAGACTGATAAAAGCACAAATTACTTCATACTATAATTGCCGGTAACCAAAACTTTTGTATTGAATATTGGAATTGATAATTCTTTTCTAGATTTTAAGGTTTTTTTAAATATATAATATAAATTGTAAGACTGATCGTCAACCATTGGGTATTATTTTAATTGAGTTTAAATAATCATTGTGATGTTTTAGGTTGATGGGTTGGAAGTATTCTGAGAATTAATTTAAAATAATTGTGTTGTGATGTCCATTTGATGTCACTGTGATGTGAATGTGATGTCAATATGATGTCACTGATGTCAATGTGATGTCACTGATGTCATTGTGATGTCACTGATGTCAATTTGATGTCACGGAAAGATGGCCGCTATAAGATATAAAAGTTAAGGATTTATTTGAATGTTAAGTATTTAAAAAGCATCAACCTAAAACATCACACCAAGAAATATTTTTTAATTTATAACTCTAGATCTGTACCGCGGCTATGCTTAGTGTTTTGTAACGCTATTGATATTTAATAAACTTTTTTACCAAATATTTATTTGTTTATTGAACTAATTTACAAAAAAAAAATGCGGATTTAAAGCTGAAAAGATATTTTCTATCCAACCTTAGGATGTACAGGAGAGGAGATATGTAAGTATGCTATATATATAATAAATGTGTATGTAGATTTAAATATAATCATTGAGAATATTTTTTTAACTTGATAATCGTATTCCCCCTTATTTTCTAGTCATAATGTTTTTAATACTATTTTTGTATCAATTCTCAACACAAAGAAGAATTACACATAGTGAAAACATTAAATTATGTTATTAGACAGGACGTAAAAAACATTTCGATTTTCATTTCATTCATTTCATTTAAATAGAATAGTTTGCAAATTGCTGAATTTTGATAATATTAATTTACTAAAACTAACTTCACATTAATACAATATCTTAAATATTAGTGAGACGGTCAATTAAAAGTATTGTTCTAATCTCAGAATATCAGTACAAATACTAGGTATTGACGTAGTTCTGGACTGATGTAAGATAAAAAAAATAAATTTAGGGTTCCACAATAAATAGACACACTCCCAGACTTAGATATTTAAAGATATACAATTCTATAGTAGAGCAACCGCACTTGCTCTTTTTGACGGAGACGCTGATACAATGTCCTTTGAGCACTGCGTACCTGGATTATCCCGGCTACTCGTTAGAGCACAACTTTCGCTCGCGTGACGGGGCTGTGTGTACGCGCGGAGCGACCTCTGTATCCTGCGTCTCCGTCACCTTGAAGACCCCACTTTTTCTTCCCTATGGGTTTTAGTAAACACAGGAAACGAAAAAATCTTGTATTCCTGTGTCTACCGTCCGCACAGCGGTGACCAGGAGACAACTAGATTATTTGAGTATCTCGGTGAGGCTGCTGATTTGGCTCTACATCAGTATCCTTCAGCGCAGCTTGTCTTTCTGGGGGACTTTAATACCTGTCATCAGGACTGGCTGTTCTCGTACCAGAAGACCGACCATGCTGAAAGAGAAGCGCGGAATTTTGCGTTATCCTTCGACCTCTTTCAGCTGGTGAGGCAAGCGACAATGGTACCAGATGTAGTAGGCCATACAGCCAATTGCCTGGACCTTCTGCTGACAACTGATCCGGACAGGTATAGTGTTGAGGTCACCTCCGACTTGGGAACCTCCGATCACTGTCTGGTGAAATCTGTGTTTACATATTCCCCACCAGCTTTCGAACCACATGGTGTTAGGCGAGTATGGAAATACAAGTCAGCAGATTGGGATGAAATGCGTCACTTTTGCGTCTTATCCTTGGCGGCAGGTCTGCTTCTCTTCTTTGGATCCGTCGAGTTGCGCGGACGCTATAACCGATGTGGTGCATCAGGCAATGGAGTATTTCATTCCTTTTACTGACGTACCCATAGATGGTGGCAAAGCTCGCCCATGGTTTAAGGCCGAATGTGGTCGTGCTGAATACCGCAAACATTCGGTATACCTCATTTGGGCTGATGCTCGAAGCCGCAAAGCTCCGGATGTACGTTCAAAGAAGAGAACTTTTAACCAAGCTGCCAAGTCCTATAAAAAGGCATTACGGAAGGCTCGACGCGATCGAATCGCTAAGAATGGTGAAAAGCTCTCTGTCAGACCTACTGGCAGTCGAGATTTCTGGTCTCTTGCCAAAGCGATCGAGTCGAACTTCTGCCAACCCTCACTGCCTGCTCTGCTTAAGCCGGATGGATCTCTGGCCCATACAGCGACAGAGAAAGCGAATGTATTTGCTTCTTTGTTTGCTGATAATTCGCATCTAGACACTGGCAATGCTTCTCCAGCACATCTTCCTCACTGCGGTATTTCGATGCCTGAAATCCGATCCGAAATCACTAACAAAGAGGTATGGAGAGCAATGTTTCGTCTTGATGTGAATAAAGCCAGTGGTCCTGATGGTATACCAGTCATTCTGCTGAAGACGTGCGCAGCTGAGTTGTCTCCTGTATTGACACGTCTGTATCGCCTCTCTTTCAAGAGTGGAATAGTGCCGAAATACTGGAAGCTTGCAAACGTGCAACCAGTGCCCAAAAAATGCAGCCGTGCCGATCCTGCCAATTATAGAAAAAATTCAATCACCTCCATACTCTGCAAGATTATGGAGCGTGTATTAAACACGCGCCTTCTAGCGTACCTTGAAGGTAATGATCTCCTCAGTGACCGACAGTACGGGTTTCGCCGAAATGGGTCTACTGGGGACCTTCTAGTGTATGCTACGCACGTTTTAGGCGAGGCCTTCGAGAAGAACGGAGAAGCGGTCGCCGTCTCTCTGGACGTCTCGAAGGCATTTGACAGGGTCTGGCATGCGAGCCTTATAAGCAAGCTTTCAGTGTACGGCATATCTTCTGGGCTGATCGGTTGGGTAACAGACTTCCTCAACCAGAGATCTCTCCGAGTAGTTGTCGACGGGTCCTCCTCGGAAGCCTTGACAATTAATGCCGGAGTGCCTCAGGGGTCCGTTCTTTCGGCAACTCTTTTTCTGCTGCACATTAACGATCTGCTGAAGCCCGGTATCTATGGGTATGCAGACGACAGGACAGTTATAGAAAGATACCTGCCGAGTAGTCTGGCTAGTAGAGATCAAGTACAGTCAGAAAGAGAAGCCATGGTGCAACGCTTGAGTGACAAACTTCAGGCAGTCTCCGCATGGGGCAATGCCAATCTTGTCAAATTCAACGCCACCAAAACGCAGACCGTCTGTCTGTCTGTTCACCACCAAAAGGAGCCCTTTCACCTTGGCTCCTACTTTCTAGAGTGTATCTTTGGAATACCGTGACCGGCTACAGTTGTTAGGCTTAGAGATTTCCGCGAACTTCAACTTTGATCCGTGAGTACTTTACACCGGGACAGCTTCTTGTATTATACAAAACACAGATCCGGTCGTGTGTAGAGTACTGTGGTCCCATATTCGCTGGTGCCGCAAAGTTTCATCTTGCGGTTCTGGACTCAATTGAGAGGCGAGCAAGAGGCTTATAGGCGATCCCGCATTGGTAGAAGCCAACCTCCACAGCCTTGAGCACAGGCGTAGAATTGCTAGCTTCTCATTATTCTATAGGATACATTTTGGGGAGTGTGCGCTGGAATTACACGACTTAATTCCTCCGTCCCCCTTTCATCACAGGACGTCCCGACGCACGGCAAGTATTCACCCTTACGTTGTGGACGTTCCCCCTGTCCGAACGAAGCCCTTTGCTTCGTCTTTTTTAATTCGCACATCGAAGGACTGGAACAGCTTGCCTGCGTCGGTTTTTCCGTCCGAATACAATGTGGGTGTCTTCAAGAGAAGAATGAATAGGTTACTAAGTTAATGCGCTTTACCATCTAAGACTACATTTTAACTTTCTATCAGGTGGAATGTAGTCAAACAATAACCTAGAAATCATTAAAAAAAAAAAAAATAGTATCTACATTTTGATCCTATGATTTAGCCATCGTTTACAATATAACACAAAACAATATTTGAAGTTAACTTCCTATAACTAAAATATATTTGTGAAGCCTACTTAAGGGTGATAGTTTCTTTTAAATTATTTATACTATCGTGAATTCTTACTTTCAAATTCAATCACTAGAATTTAACATTAATTTGCAGACTCAATCATTTCACAAACAAATCCCTTAATCGATATTTTTTATTAAATAAAGCTATTTTACAATACTAAATTATAATTGTACAAGAGCTACCCTAAAAAACAAAATTTTATTTTACCATTTTGACGTATCTAATATAAGTTGGAGCCATATTACAGCTGACTAGTACAAAATTTTTCAGCTAGACTGTAACAGACACATGATGACGAAAGGTTTAGTGGAATATACACATAATAACAAAATAACCCCTAAATATTGTATTTCACTTTCATAAAACATAAGAGAAATAGAAAATATAACCTAAAATAAGGAATAACACTGTTTTTATTAATCATGTAAATATAATATTGTTTTTATAAATTAATACTTAAATTAAAACACAAAATAATATAATTTATTTATTTAGTAATAAACTTAATAAAAAATAAAGTAAATCTAAAACAAATTAAAAAAAAATTCTGAGAAAAAAATAAAAAAAAAACAAATATCTTATAATTAATTTTATACAATATTTTACAAATGTTTTTTTGTACTGAATTATTTGAAACTAATTATTTCTTTTCTTGCTTTTTAATTTTAAAAAATATTTTCTTGTTATGAAAATGTAAAAAATCAATCTTATAAATGTAACTTTAAAAGGATATTAGTATAAGTAGATACTTTATATTTTTTAATTAACATTAAAACTACAAGTCACAACAAATTATATTTTTATTAAGTTAACAAGTCAAGTGAAACTTAAAATAATCTGTACAAAGTCAACATTTATAAGAAATCTTGAGAAAAACTTGGTCCGTCCCGTCTTTGATATTTCTGGAACAAAGTTTGATAAAAAATATTAATTAGCAGGAATCGAACTTGGGAACTTTTTATGCGCCACTACGATTATTGAGCTATCGAGTCAAAGGACAAATATATTTAATATACATATATATTTTCTGTGTGGTTGGGTCTTTATACATATATATATATATATAGAAATATTATTTGATGAAGTGATTTTTTTTGACATTTCCAATTAATATAACATAATTATAGTTACACTAGGTCTAGTTTCCAAGTTCCGCTCCGATCTTCGTTTATTATGCCATTTTGTTTGACTCTGATTGAATCTGATATTATCAAAAATAGTTTTATTCATCCAATTATTATAATTTTTGGAACCATCCATAATAGATTTCTGCATTTTGCCGTTTAGATGCGGTTGTATTTTTTTGAAATCTATCGTCCTAGTTATTATTGGTTCCATGGATTTCTGAAAATATAATTTGGATTATTTTATGTTATTTTTAGAATAATGGAAAATTAAGTAAATATTTACCATGTTATCCAAATTTGTTGTATCCGGTGAATATCTATTTTGTATAAGATTATTGTTAATTTGAATGCTCTCTGTAGGCATTTTGGCGATACGTGTCTTTTCTTGAAGACCCATTAGTTCGTTATAGAGACCGGGGTTTGAGGACAGGAGACGCATCTCAAAATTCCCAATCATTGGGTTTGATAATATACCATCGGTGTTTTTGATAATTCCTATCAACCCCCGCGCCAACCCTTCATCGTAAGGTAGAATGCTAACACGCTCCAATATAAGTGTGGCCACGTTTATATCAAATGTCCTTCGTATTTTACACATAAATTCGGTTAAATTAATAAAAACAGCTCTGAATTGAGAAAAATTTTGAGATTCCGCTATAGTTTTCATAAAAAAATCACACAATAACAATCCTGTAAAATTTTGCACATTATAATTCAATAAATCCGCACAAGCGTTCAGATCCACTCTGTTCAAGTATAGCAATACTGTTTCTACAATATCTATCTTCAAAATATTATCATCTCTTGACTTTTCCGTGGACTTTATGATGAAATCTATCGCCATTTCCACCGCGAATCTCGATAATTCGCGATTTACGCACTCTTCCACGAAACATTTGCCGTATTTTCGTCTGAGTTGAGGCCACGCCCGTACCAACATGTACTCTTCTATGAATAAATGCTCACTGATAAGAGATAATTTCGCTTTAACTTCCTCAATTTCAATGAAACTGTGAGGAAATTTGCAAATAGTTTTCTTGCAACCTGATATCAGATAGAAGAAGCAAACTCCTCTGAATATGTAGCTGTGTATCCCTTGTCTTGGTTTGTGGATGGACGCCATCAATCTCGGAGAAGAGTGAGTCAGTTGGGTGAGATTTTTCATATCACCAATTCTATCTTCGTATATAAAGTTATTGGAGTTTTCTTTGTAGACTGATGTGGAATCAGCGTTTTGTTTTTCGCAGAAATTTGCATTAACATTATCTTGATCTGATCTCTCCGTTGTTGGTATTCTTGATGGTTTGTATGTAATTTCTGGTGACTTGAACGTGTCTTTGTATACTGGTTCCGGAACATACTCTTCAACTTCAGTTAATTCTACACCACCAGTATAAGAACTGTTCCTTCTAGAAGATTCAATACCAGTGATGCTCTCCGCGAAGAGTGATAAGGCATCATCATCGTCATTGTCTTCTACGTTCTGCTTGTTAACATTTAATTCTTTATTTGTTTCTGTTGATATTACTCTTTTAATTCCTTCATTATCAACATCTTTATTTACGTCTATTTCAGTATCGTTTGATAAGATTCTATTAATTTCTTTACATGTAAAAATAATATCTTTCTCTTCTTTCAAAAATCCATCTTGAATCATTTTATTATTTAAAATATCAATATCACTGTTTTGATCTGTTTCACCAATCCAATTGATAACTTCGAGATCAAAATTCTTTAATTTTGATGACAATTTGTTTAAAGTTTCACTTAATTTGGTAATTTTTTTTGGTGATTCAATCAAAGTACAAATTGATGAGGCACTAAGGTTTAGAGGGGATATATCTTTAACACTATCACAATTAACTTCCATTTCGGAATTTTTATCACCAACACTATCACTAACGCACATATCACTATATTTTAGTTCACAGTCCATATTGGATAGCTTCACTAGTGGAAGCTTTTTATCAAAACGAAAGAAATCGTTTGATGAAACAGTTATACATGTTGTTGTACTGGAACTTGAGATATCTTTAGTCCATGATAACTCTGATATGCTTGACCTTCTTGAAGTCAATTCCTTTTTATCTATAGATATATCTTTCTCTTCTTGTATATTTGTTGATATCTCTTCCTTTACTTCCTTTATGGCTTTATTTCTCCTGGTTATCGGTCCAGGTTTAGTATTGATTGATTTACGTTTTGCTATAGTTTTTGGTTTTGTTGGTGTTTCTTTTTCAGGAGTGACTTTCGCTGAAATAAAAAAAAAATCATGTAATTGCGATCAAAATAAACCCAAAATTTTATCTTTTCATAATCACCTGTCTCTAATGGATCAATACTTGGACCCGGAGTTTTTCTTCTAAGTCTAACAGGCTTCGGTCTTTTTGTAACTGCTTTTGGCGATACAACTACAAACAATCAATAACATTTTTGGTATGAGAAAGAAAGGATAACATTACATCTTTTACTCTTATGGTTTATTGGAATGGATCAAAGAAAAAATCAAGCTAATTTATATATAACGTATGTTTCAAATGTTTTTGAAGATTACTACAATTAATAACAGTCCCAATATATATATATCTGTAAAAAACTAATTCATACGAGTATAGAATTTCGAAGAGACAATTTTGATCCAGCGGGCATTTTGTCGGTAAATTTTAATATTTTCCAAAGAATACTGTCTGTAGAACTAGAACTAAATATAAATCTATACTGAAATCAAAAGATTATTAACTAGTCGTTCTGTGAACAGTAGACCTCAGTACGTTAGGCGATGAGGCAATGTTGGGAAATTATTTATAGAGGATGTCACGAGGTGCAGTGGTTACGATATTTCACCCGTGAACCAAATATGAGCGCCACACCAGTAACCTGGACCTCCGCCGCCGGTGAATAACGAACATTGTTGCCGACACATGTCTTCAAAAACCCGTCACAAATCATCACTTCTATGTAACAAACCCGAAATTTATGGGCTAACTAACCTATGTATATATGTAGGTACATAACTACCGAAGGAAATTTGGCTCCACCAAATAACAACGGAGTTATTAACCTTAAAAAAAATTTATAATTCGCTATGGCCGCCATTTTGGATTTTGAAATATCAAAAAAAAACACTTTAGATTTCGGCAAAGAATACTTAGACGAAATTTCAGCCCGCTAGCTGCCGCAAAATCCATTTTTGTTACGGATCAGCAATCCGCTATTTTGAAATTTTTTCGACCAAGCAAAAAAATTTAAATAATTCAAAGAACATACCTACCAATTTTCGTTACGATTGCATGAAAAATACGCCTGCTATGCCAAAACAAAAACTCAAATCAGCGCCATAAATAACTCAAACAACATGATCACCAATTTTTGTGGCGGTCGGATGAGAATTGATCCTGCTACGCCAAAAACAAAACTAAAAAACGCCGCCATTTTGGATTTTTTCACCCAATCAAAAAATCGGCTCGACATAAAAATTCAAATAATTCAAAGAACAAGCCTGTCAATTTTCGTGACGATAGGATGAAAAATACGGAACAAACGTACTGAAATACATACGGAAAAATAGCAGAATGGGCCTATCTACTGGGAACGTAGTCCCTCGGACAAACGCTTTGCTACGCTCAGCATTCGTCCTTCGGTCAAATATCTGAAGTAGGAACAGTTATTTTTATGATAAAATATATCCACTAACATCAAAGTATCAAAGTAAGTAATCAAATTAGTGCTACAAATGGGGGAGGGGAAGGGCAATAGTACATTAATTCCTATAGTATAGCCTCCCAGACAGAATATCCAAGATATACTAACTATAAAAAAATCCAAACCACATTATTTACAAAAACATAGAATTAAATAACTCTATTCTGATTACAGCTGCCACACTTACTAGTCTATGAAACGAAATTTCATGAAAAATATTACATATAAAAATTAACCTCCCATATACTGAATATATAATTGAATTGAAATTGTGACTCCTACTACTACTAGACTACTGGGTAGTGTAAAATATATATATATATATATATATATAAACAAAACCTCAACCAACCTAACAAACGTACCATATATCATTATTATAGTCAAAGGCATTTTTCCTAAGAAATTCCTGACTAGACAGAAATGTCCAGTCTCTAATAACAAATGATCCACACTACACCACGGACGGCTATTTAATAATATCTTAATAGAAAAAACAATATCATGAAAATAATATTTGTAATGGACTATACATATTATAGTCCATTACAAATATTATATTATGTAAAAAATTACAAGTTAAATTAAGAAAATAAACATTGTAAAAAAAAAAGCATCGGAAAGCTATATTAAACATCTTTCTTACTCTTTGCTTTATTAAATTTAAGTAGATTGAAGTTAGTTATATAATATCTTTGTAAACTGTCAAAGCCGAGATCAAAAGGTTTATTGACTCCTACATATCGATATCCCGACTCAGGACTTAATGGGAACACAAATAACAAATGACACTTGAAGTACAAAATACTGCTACTAAACTAAATAGGGAAAAACAAAAAAACACATAAAGATAAGTCTCAAAAAAACAGAAAAAAAATAATACAATAAATATCCTTATTCCCGGCTGAGTTTGTTGTGTGGTTCTTCTCAGAGCAGTACATGTGGAACACTTGTAGACTTATTTTAGGTTGGAGAATGTCTACAGACGGGCTTATTGAGATAAGTATGGTATCATAGTCCTGACACTCCCATTTGATACACAAGTGATCGCTAATGATTCAAAGTGGAAAAGATATAAATAGTATATTCCCGAGGCAAAGACAAATAAGTAGAAGTATCAGAAGAGAACAACCTAACACCAACCCACGGTGTATTTAACTTCAACCCACATAACACAATATTCTAATAAAATATTTAAATATCTAGAATAATCAAAATGGCAGCCAAATTTATATTATGGAATTATGAATATTTAATAACTTTTGATATATAATAAACATGGAAGTGCAATGCATAAGCTGAGCTATCATAATAAAAAAAATATTGATGAGATACATATTAAAAACAATTAAATTTTTTTTCCAACCTTTAACAAATATTTAGGATACCCCTTATTAAATAATCTCGCAGGATTATTTCACTGCTATTTAGTTTTGATTAAAGGTTTAGTTGAAAAGAAAACATATAATGTCACTGAGTAAAGTTTGGAAAGATACTATTTGTCATAAAAATGAATATTTCACATAGTCAATATAAAAAATGTTAACTTAAATAATTAAGAGAATAATTATATGGAATATACGTCAATATTAACAGAAAATCAAATGTGTATTTACATCAATAAGTGAAGATGAAATCACTTAAGTCACTTGGGTCACAAGGGTCACTCGAGTGCAGCAACTACCAATCTCACGAATAAGAGTTTTTAATTATGATATAGTTTTAAATGCTATACAAACCAATATTTTCGATAAGATCCTCAGATGGTTCATTGTCAGTGAGCTTTGAATTTCTTTCTGTTTTTAATATTTTACGCTGTCTCCTCTTAACTGGTTCTTTGTTAATACACTCTTCTATTTTGTTATCTTCTGAAATGGTTATGCTACTTCTTAGAACATGTTTGCGATTTAAAATTGTATTCTTATTTATTCCTCTTTTATTAGCTTTATCATTTTGGATTTTCTTTATTGATTCCTTTGTCACAGTTAACTTCTTAGGAAACTGTGCTCTGATTACTGAAATAGTGTAATATAATAGCAGTGCTTTAGTTTTGTTAATAACAAATTCAGTTAAGTACTGTCTATAGAGAAAATAATTTGTCTTACCTTCATTTGCCAGCATTACTTTAATATCATTTTTAGTCATTTTTGGTTGAACTGCCTTTTGGTTTTCGGTATTAGGGCCTAGAAATAAGAAAATGCAATTAGCTGTATTTTTTTCTTAAATTGTTTTAAAATAATAATGTACATTTTGTTTACTTAAACTTTTTACAGGCGGGATTTTAACTTTCAGGACGGTTGGAGTTTTTAAGACGGGTTTATCTTTTTTTTGACGTCCTTTTGATTTTTGAGGAGTAATTTTTGCTGGCATACTTCCTATTTTTCGATTTGGCATATTAATATTTTTGTATACCACCGACATACATTTTTCAAATAAATTTTAATTTCAAATCTTTTCAAGGTTAGTGTGCAATCAACAAAATATACAATGTAACTTAAGATGTACTCAGTACTGAGTTGGTACTGGGTATTGTTTAACTGAATATTTCTTTGTCAGCAAAACTTTTTCAAGACATTTGAACTTATACAAATAATAAATATAAACTCTTAACATTCATCATAACAACTTTTAAGACTGAAGAATGAACAATTGTATGTTCGGTCTTAAATTTTGACTTTTGACTGTTTTCATTCTGTACGAATGTTCATAATTTATAATGTACACTATGTTCCTTTGTTTGTTTATAGTTGGTATTTGATCATATTTTTTTAGTAATAATATCACTGTATATTTTTTTTCTTCCACAAAGAATGTTCAATGTTTTAAAACCATTGTTGGTAAATTGTAAAAGATAAATATCTTATTTAAGATAGATCAATAAAATAACAAAACGTATAAATTTATTTGCTAACGTAGTTCATTTAAAGCTTTTTATTTTATATATTTTTAGTTGATCCTTCTTTTTTTCAGATTACCTGAATGTATTACTTCATTGTAGAAGAAGCCTATGTATAAAAATTTTCAAAGACCAATAAGTTCAGACTTGTGTTCATTGCCTTAAATATCCGTAAGTCGAGGGAAGATTTATTTAAAGGGATTTTAATTATTTGTACCTTATTGTAGCTATTAAAACCACGGGTTCAAGGACTATTTGATTTTTAACTTAAAATTTATATTTTCATCGTTTTAAATATACATTTATTCGTATCGCAGATATGACAGGTACGGTTATCAAAATGTAGATAAGAGCAACTGCACAATAAAAATAAAATAAAAATCCACAACGTTTTATTAAAACAATGTTTTTTATGAACCTTTACTATGTACAGAGTACATATAAGCGAGTAAAATGGCAAGTGGCAACTCCATTTTCTGAAGGTCGCAGAGGTTAGTAATGTCAGTTTAAAAGAACGAAAGGTCGAATTCATTATATTACGCCGGCATAAAAATTTTAATTCAAGATGCCCGCAAAATATAAAATTGTTATGATCCGTCATGGTGAAAGCGAATGGAATCAGAAAAATCTATTCTGTGGCTGGTACGACGCTGACTTAAGTGACAAGGGTAAATTTGAATTTGTGCTATAACAAACTGTATAATTTTTATATATTAATGATTTTATTTCAAAATTACAGGACGTGAAGAAGCTTTTTCAGCTGGTAAGGCTCTGAAGGCGGAAGGTTATCAGTTCGACGTAGCCCACACGTCAGTTCTAAAGCGGGCTCAAATTACATTGAACTCTGTCCTTCAAGAGTTAGGTCAAACTGATATTCCGATCAATAAGACTTGGCGTTTAAACGAGAGGCATTATGGAGGTCTAACAGGTCTGAACAAAGCTGAGACAGCAGCTAAATATGGTGAAGCCCAGGTATCATTTTAGTTGTGGCCTAGATAAGCAATTTAAAATTTAAAGTATATATAATTTTTTGTACCGCCAGGTTCAAATTTGGCGCCGTAGCTTCGACATTCCACCACCGGCTATGGAGAAAGGTCATGCATACTATGACACAATTGTGAATGATCCCCGCTATGCTGGTGACCCAAAGCCCGATGAGTTTCCCATGTTTGAGAGCTTGAAACTTACAATTGAAAGGACATTGCCATATTGGAACGATGTGATTGTACCTCAGGTAAGTGGAATAAAAACACGGTATAAGTCATACTTCTGAAAGGTAGCCTACGAGAAATTGAGATAGAAATAGAGTATTAGGAGAAATGTAAAGTATATTATTTTTTACCAAGCTTAATTAATTAATATTTTAATTTAAAATATTTGTATTTTTATATAAAGCTGCTTATTTTATTTTAAAAAACTTATCTTTCGTAACAATATTTTAAAAGTAACAACACCATCTATCATGTTTCAAAAAACAACTTTAATATATGCCTCACATTATTTTAAAGATTGAACAATAGATGGCACCATAACAGCTCATCATATTCAATGTCTTCTATCTCATTCTCTCCTATACATTTATGTGTTTGTTTCTTTATTGTGATGCATTTTCGTTACATCCAGTTTCTAATTACAATTCTAAATAAGTTTCACTTTAAGAAGATTTGTGCCTTGTTTCTTTATATTGTATAATTTTTCAGATTAAGGAGGGAAAGAAAATTATTATTGCAGCACATGGAAACAGTTTGAGGGGAATTGTTAAGCACCTAGATGGTAAATTATATAGAAAATAATTTATTTTATTGAATAACGATTCAATATTATAATATTTATTTTATTCTGTATGAAATTTCACAGAACTATCCGATGCTGCCATAATGGAGCTAAATCTGCCCACCGGTATTCCATTTGTTTATGAGTTAGACGAGAACATGAAACCAGTTGACTCCATGGTCTTTCTTGGAGACGAAGAGACTGTTAAGAAAGCGATGGCCGCTGTTGCAGCTCAGGGTAAAGCAAAGTGAAGATAGATATATTGTGTGTCATTTTCTGTTTATTGTAAGTTAAATTGAATGTAATAAAGTTTAATTTATTGAATCTCTTGGTTTTTAAATGTGGTTAGTGTTTGAAAAAATATATGTCTGCCGTTATAGTTCATAACCTATAATTTAATATGAATATTTGGTAAATACTTTAATATATGACAATTTTAATATACTCATAAAAATTTATCAGAATCAATTATCTGATGCTCGGTTAAACAAATTTGTATTCAAAGTACTAAAAATAAAAAGATTTTGAGATGAAACGGTGAAAAAATTATTACCGAATATACCAAATGAATCAAAAGTTAAGTGACGGTTAATAGTTCATGTCTGCAGTATTTAAACAATTTTAAGAAAATGTCTGTAAATTTATCTAATATATAAATAAAGATTGATTTTAGTTGATTTTATTATTTTCATTATATACATATTAATAACAATAATACTGTTTGTCTGTTTGATTAGTTGTGTACGAGGGCCAAACTGAAAGTTTTTAGAACTGGCCACTTAAAAGCATTATATTAAAAAAAATAGTTTAAATTTTGAAAGTAGAACTCTACCAATATTATTGAGTGTACATTTCATTCATTTGTCATTTGTTTTACGATTTGGCGGCTAATTGATAATTGTCTGTGCACGTCAGAATGAATTTAAGCCGAGAAAATTTTCGTGCAATGATTTTTTATGACTTTCGATGTCATTTAAGTCAACAAGAAAGTTATGATAGACTTCGATTGGCTTTTCACGATGAAGCCCCATCTCGTGCCACAGTTTACAACTGGTTTAATGAATTCAAACGTGGTCGAACTAATCTCACCGATGATTTGCGTGAGGGACGGCCTTCTACAGCGACGACTGAAGATAACATTAGTGTTGTGTGGCGTATGATAGAGACTGAAAAAAGAGTCACCTATCAGCAGATTCGGACAAGTCTAGGCATAGGTATGAGTCAAGTGCACAAAATCCTCCATGAACATTTAGCGGTCAGGAAGCTTTGTGCCCGCTGGATACCGCATAATTTGACCGAGGCTCAAAAACTCCGCCGTGTTGATTGGTGCCGAGAAATGATCCAAAAATTTAACGGAGGTGACTCAAATGCTGTGTTCGACATACTAACGGGTGACGAAAGCTGGATTTACTGTTATGATCCGGAAACCAAAAGACAGTCTGCTCAGTGGGTGTTTTCTTCCGAAGAGTTGCCAACTAAAGAGAAGAGAGGTCGAAGTGTTGGAAAAAAGATGGTGGCCTCGTTCTTCGGAAAGACAGGTCATTACGCGACAGTAGTCTTAGAGGATCAGAAAACGGTTAATGCAGAGTGGTATACTAACAATTGTTTGCCACTTGTCTTAGAAAAAGTTCGAGAGAAACGACCTCGCAGCAGGATCCTCCTTCATCACGACAATGCCTCGTCGCACACCGCCAGGCAAACGATCGACTATTTGGTGACCTCAGACGTGGAATTACTGGGTCACCCGCCGTATAGCCTTGACCTCGCACCCTGCGATTTTTATTTATTTCCGAAAATAAAAGAAAAACTTCGAGGAAAACGTTTTATAGACGCCGAAGAAGCAGTGGCTGCGTTTCAAAACGCCGTCGAAGAGACCCCTAAGGCCGAGTGGTCAAGATGCTTTTCTCAATGGTTCCATCGAATGCAGCGATGTATTGATGTAAATGGACGCTATTTTGAAAAGTTACAATAAAACTAATAACTTGCTAGAATGCTTAGTTTTTGATTTTCTAAGAACTTTCAGTTTGACCCTCGTATTATGGAAAATCACTTAATGGATAATATTTAAATTTGATATTATTATGATTATTTTAAAATTCTCATATAGTCTTCGTTTCACTTCGGTATTTTTTTAAAGGAAATGTATTAAAAAATTGCTTTAGGTTATAATTACTATAAAAGTACTAGGGGCGCCAACAAACCCTCAATTTCGACTCGCTGCGCTCGCGAAATCTCGGGTGCCGTTTGCATATTGAGCGAAGCGAGTATTGACTCATCGTTTTCCATTGACTTCAATGAGATATCAGTTTTTGACACATCAAAAAAAAAAAAAAAAATTTGAGGACGTTTTTCAATTATTTTATTTTTAAACCATCCTTTAATGTGTCTCTTTTTGATTGCAAAGTTTCATAATTTTCCGTCAAGTAGTTTTCGTGCCAATTCGTGACAAAGAATGTAAAAAGTCTCCAGTAAAACGCTCCGCTCAATTCGTTTGCTTCGCTCAACTAATCTTAAACTTAGAAAGAATCCTTAGCAAGTGAAGTCCCCAAAAAATTTTCCTTGTTTTGTGTTTTCGCATATTACACGCTGTTATTAAAGTGCTTGTCATCTACAAGCTATTGTCATTACAATTATAATAGCAGTCTAGAATTGGGAATGTAGTATCACTCATCTTAAAAGAATTGCTTTCATCAGATCAGTGGTTATCATAAATATGAGTATAAATCAATCTAACCACTGACTCTGATTTCAGCTTTGCTAGTTTTATATTTTGCGAAGTCGGAATTTCGAACTCTTTTGATTAAAAAGGCGAGTTTCTTTGTTCGAAAGCGGGACATAGTAAAAAAAACTTATATTATCTTTATGTAGTTTTTAATTGTTATATTACTTTTTGAGTTTTAAATTACATTTATTACAAAAAATATATATATAAAAAAAACAAGTTTTATTTATTAGAAAAACCGGTATTTCAAATAACAGTCTAAGTGAGTTACAATGTGTAGGTAACATACGATAAAATATTAATTATTTGTAAGAGTTACTTGCTTATAATATTTCTGTGAAGATTTAACTTCTTTTTACATTTTTTTTCTCTTTAATAAACATGAAAACTCTGAATAAGATAGCTCTAGATTCAATTAGATGAGTAAGTCTGCTTCCATAAATTTTTTGAAGCATTTGTTTCTGGTATACGACCAGTTTAAATTTGGGAAAAACGCGTTCAGGGAAGCAGATTGATGTTGATATACTTATTATGACAGATACTAGTTTAAACATAGACCTGGAACCTTTTTTCATCAAGAGCGAGCTGGTACCTTTTCCGTGCAGTTGTGGTAGTAGCGACTATAGAACTAGGGACGCCAACAGACCCTCAATTTCGACTCGCTGCGCTCGCAAAATCTCGGGTGCCGTTGCATTTTGAGCGAAGCGAGCCTAGTATAATGATTCATCATTTCAAATTGACTTCAATGGGATATCAGTTTTTTGACGATTATTCCTTAATGACATGAGATTTTACAAAAATTATTCTTTTAAAACCATCACCTAATGTGTATCTTTTTAAATGCAAAATTTCATAATTTTCCGTTAAGTAATTTTCGAGCCTATTCGTGACAAAGAATGTGAAAAAGTCTCCAGTAGAACGCTCCGCTCACTTCGTTCGCTTCGCTCAATAAAATATAAAACAAATGTAAATAAGAAATGAGTGAGAGAGAAAGAGATAATGTCGCGACCATATGCACGGATTGCATGACGCACTCTGTCCTGTCTCTCCCGTGCGTTTATCGTCATGGACAGTCCACATTTTTATATATCACCCGACCGAGATTCTTCAGCACGCTGTACCAGTCGAGTTATCCCCGAAACCGGGACTAAGCCTATCTCACGCGGGACCTTTAATTTTCATTAAAACATCTGGACTCCCCGCCAAAATCGGGACGTCTGACAACACTTTCATAAATAATAAATAAATTATTTATGAAATAAAAGGGTATTGTTTTCCTGTCTTGAGATGCGCACATGTATTTTTCCAAATTGTTTGATCAACCAATTAGTGTTGTTAATATGTCATAATGGATGATATATATTGTGCAACATTTTTATTTGTCACATAGGTCTTTGTAATTCCCATATCTTTTTAATGAGATTTAGTTCGGGAAGGTAAGAAAATAATTGTAAAATTTGATATGCGGTACTTTTACGATAGAATGAGGCGTGCGCCTACGATAGAGTCTGAGTGAAAACTGTTTGACCAATAACAATTATGTTTATAAATTATTAATTTGCTTGTGTGCGTAAATAAGAGAGTGGAGCTCCTCTTATTCTAAGAACACATAATTATCTAATTCTAAGAAAAAAATCCTATGCCATATACAAAAACCAAATTAATTATCCAGATATCAACTATTGGGCCAGTTACTGAGGTTTCCACAGTAGTGACAATTTACCATATTTTTTTCATTTTTAATGACTTTGCCGATGACAATGGCCATTGTAGTTAAATAACATAAAATTAATATTTTTTTATAATAAATTTAAAGAAATGATTATCTTAATGTCAGTAATATATCTTACAATTAGAATTTGTTCCGTCATAATAAAAATAAAAACATTGATTATAATAATAAAACTAATAGGAATACATGTGTCTGGGAAAATAAAGATAAATTTCCGTTTATTTTTAAGGCACTTTAAAATAATATTTGTAAAATAAGTATTTGCTATGAAGGTAAACTTTCTTTTAGATCTGTCATAATTACATCCATATTGACACTTGCCGTTGAATTTTGAACATCTTTTGTAAATTTATTACCTGTATATTTTATAAAACCTTTTTGTTTGCTGTTGTTGAATGAGAACTTCTTTGTTTTAAGATTTAATTTTTCATTATCTATAGACATGGATTCTGTTTTTTTATTATGTCCTTTAGGCTTCTGATTGAAGCGGAAATCTTTAGGAAATTTGTGTATTTTTATACAATGATTTAATCTTTCTTCGGAGTTAATAAATTTTTCTTTACAATCTTCTATGTAACAGCAATACTGAAATATAATATTTTATTAGCATTTATTTTAATTCAAAGTAATTTTATTTTAGTAGCTCACCGATGGTTTTTTAAGCGCCAAAACAGCGAAGAATGAGTCATGTTTTTCTTGAATATGCAAATCGAGAAGATGTGGTGATGGTAGAACCTTCTTACACTGGCTGCATGAGTACCTGTGGCTTGCGTTATAATGATTTTCAAAGTCCAATAGAGAGTCCGTTGAAAACTTACAACCCGGGACGGTGCAAGATGTTTGAATACTGAAAAAATGAATATATTTAGAGTAAAAAGAAATAAAATAGTAAAACTCCAGGTCAATAAATACATACATGGAATGACACAATTCTTCTTCATCTACATCGTAAATGCCAAGTCTTGGTGGAGGTTTGTCGTTAACGAATAAAATGTCGTCGATTTTCCTTCGACCGACGCCGTATTCTTTTAATAAATTCACCAATTCTGTATTCATTATTTATCTGTAAACAAGCTATATATATATATATCTATTAGTTTGTGTACGCCTCAAAAATAATTGGATCGATTGACGTAAAATTTTGACACTATACAACCCGTTTCAAAGATGGTCATTATCTATTTAATATTTATCTTATCTACATCTATATATTTATAATTTTAATCGATTCAATGAACATTTCCCTCTTACACCAGGCGTTAGATTAAGGATTTGTAATGCGACAAAAATTTAAACAATTTTACGGTTTTTGTTTTTTTTATATTTTATTTTTTCGAAACCGACACAATTCCTGCAATCAGAATATGATTTTTTTTATGTTGAGTTTTTCTGTTTAAGATAAACCAATAATTCAAAAGTCAATTCGATTGAGGTTAAAATAATTCTATTTAATAGTTGTTAGCTTGACAGTAAAGGTCGGTAAGTACTATTACTCTTTTCGTGTCGTGTTTGCGGTTTCAGTGACCTTAAAATCACTAACTGGAATATAATACAGAAATATTAATGATTACTTATTTATTGCATTTATAACTACAGGCGATAAAATGATCACTTTTAATGTTTCAGCTGGTATTTTATTAAAATACCATCACTACCTATCAAGTCCAGATTATATAATTCCTATTTTTAGATTATTATTTATTTTATTTTATTTTATTTTACTCTTTATTGTATTATGTCGTTGTCCCGAGGTTCAAAGCGTGTAAACAAAATAAAAACAATATTTCTTTGTAATGATAGAAGAGAGCGTGAGAGATCTGTAGCAATGGTGTGATGAAAAAACTAAACCAAACGTTTGTTTGTGAAAAGCATCCACATATATTTTTCAGTCTTGTAAATTTTATTTTCACGGAAACCAGCAGTTGTTATTGGTTATAATTATAATACAACTAGAAGTTTATGGATTAGTATAAATTTTAAGATATGATGGGCTAATAGCTTTAGTTGGAAGAAAAGGGGGGGAGGGGGGGTTTAGTAGTTTTCAACTTCACCTATTGAATTGTGAAATATCAAATAATTTTTTTGAATTAACGTTCATTTAATCTGATTATTTTATTATCTAATTTTAGCCATCTCATCCCAAACATATTTGCTATTAACTCCAAGCTTGTTAACTGCTCACTACGCTAGCCGATTTAACTTCGTAAATTGCATAATAAAATTACTTCATAACAATGTAACCATATTTCATCATTTCTATTAAGTATCACAGACGTGTTTTTTTGCGCTATCTATACATCTATCATTAATCAGCACAATTTTAATCAATATATCGTAAATTAAACATTAAGTACCTATAGTTAAAAAAAAACATTATAGTAGAGCAAAACCTCTTTAAAAATAATTTTCATCAATTCTGTGCCGAGGTCTTTGTAGGTGTTGTGAATGAACTTATTTTATCGGATACTATAAAAACTTGAGCCATGTTTTTTATAAAAGATAAACTTACAATCAAACTCACTTATCTTCTAACTAACTAATCTTCAAATATAGAAGGATAATATTCAGATGCTGTCCTCTTTCAGGGTGAGGGGTTAATGATTTTATTTAAATGCTTAGCAGATGTCTGGGATATCTTCACAAACTCTTGATAATAAATAACTATTTACATACATACCATGTCAGAGGTACAGAGGTGCCATGGTTTGCATTCAACGTAATTATCTCTGAAATCAACATTCATTTTGTTTTGCCTGAACGTGACGTCATTGTTCAAAGAAAAAGTGCGGGAATACATATAAGATAATAGGGTAAATGGTTTACGTTGTAATTAATGAAATTTGAAATTGTAATTGCAATGTTTTCTTGACATATAATTATGTGGTGCTGTAATTTTCTTATTAATTCATTTTAAATTTCAATCTGTTACTACATTATTGTATGTAAATGTAGAGATACCTTGCCCATACAACATATTTGGAAGTTATTCATACAAAGTTCAAGAATAACATTATACATAATATTGTTGTACCAAAAATTATGATATAAAAATGTAAAATTATTTAAAAACTTATCAGTTAAAGTTTTTTGTGTATTATATATAGACTATTACTTTGACTTTTTGTTTAAATACGATATCACAAATGTCGTTTGTGTTGGTTTCAGCGGTTTTCGTTATTGTGTCCAGTATTTAGGTATTTTTTTTTCACAGTATTCGTTTTAATATGGCTACCATTTTATGACAACTAATCAGGATTTGACACATTTGAATCTATCTAATTTTGCATGATGTCAAAAATAAATGTCGATATAATATAATCGTATTTCATTATTAAAATATTTGTTTTATTAAATACTAGTAGTAGCTCGTAGAATAAACAGATCGACTCTTTCGTAAGACGCAAGAAATAATGGATATTATTCTTACGTTATTCTATTGTATTGTTTGGAAATGAGTTGCATTTTTTTTATTATGAATAAAAAATGGTATAATTATTATTATGGACTTAGATGTCATCTATGCTATATAAATATGTAAATTCTGTTGGCGTATAAAGTTTTTGTCAAATCTTGTAATAAATATTCGTTTTTGATTTTTTCAATTTCCGTCTTTCCGAACCTTATTAAGATATAACAAGGAAGATTTCGGAAACGCGTAGTCAAAGACAAGAGATACGAGTATACAAACCATTTTGCTTGAAGGACAGCCAAGCAAGAAGATGAAATACAGAAGGCAGTTTAATTAATGTTTTGACGATATGCTTTTCCGTCTATTGTAATGTTAGTGATACATTGTGGCTGTTGATTAATACTATGAATTGTGAATAGCAATTTTTGAGCGAAGCGAGCGGAGTGTTCTACTGGAGACTTTTTCATATTCTTTGTCACGAATAGGCTCGAAAACTACTTGAAATTTTGCAATCAAAAAGACACATATTAGGTGATGGATGGATATCCCATTGAAGTCAATGGAAAACGATGAGTCATTACACTGGGCTCGCTTCGCTCAATATGCAAACGGCACCCGAGAATTTGCGAGCATAGCGAGTAGAAATTGAGGATCTGTTGGCGTCCCTAGTACTAATTACTGCCATAAAAAGATTGATTTAATGTACATTTCTAACCTATACACATGATTTACAAAAATCTTTCAAAAACTGCAACTATTGAGTTTCTGGGCGGGTCTTCTCAGCAAAGCAGCATTACGAGTTGGTAGCTCACGGACTGACTACACTGACCTTTTTTAATTTAATAATTAATGATTCGAAAGCGTGTGTAAAATGTTTACTTCATTAAGTATGTTTTGAATTTGAAATAATATTTAGAACAGACCTATGTTAATTATTTATTTATTTAGTTTAGGAAAAGTTTACAAAACTATCGGTCGCCTATAGCCCAATCGAACAGAGTCGTAGGAAAGAGCTTGTTAAGACGTAATAAATACTAATTTCTTCATATTTACCAAATATCATAAGTCATGAATGGATGAGTAAATGTTATTTTTCAAAGATAAGACAACAGGTGTAAAAGAGCAGCACACACCTGCCTGACTTTGGATTACTCTCAACGGTTATAAATGAAAATAGGTTATGGCTATATTTAGAAACAATTGTATGTACTTGTCTTGTACAATATATATTAAATGCATATTAAATTGTTAATCGTAACAATTTTAAGACATATATTGAATAAATATAAGAATTGCCTGATAAAATTTTTGCGATTTTTTTCACATACCTTTTAAATTATCCAAGGAGAAAGATGCAGGGCTTAAAGCAGACCAAAAACTTAATACCTGTTTTTAGCAAGGTTCCTCCATAAGATAATAAATATAAAAATATATGTGCCTGTTAAGATGGCAATAGTTTTATTAAAAAAAATTGTCTCATACCTTCAAACAATCATTATTACGCGTGTAAAGTCGTTAGCGAGTTGTAGATGTAAAAAAAAAACAACAATAATTGTCAAGGTTATGTAAGCCTCAATACAAACGCTCATTAAGAGTAATTTATGTAAGGTTTCTAGGTTTAATTTGCTTTTATAATATATTTATATTATAATATCTTTATCAAAATATCGTTGGATTTCGATCAAAACTAATATATATTTTTTAAATTGTCTAAGAGATATTCATACTTTTAGTTACACAACAGTTATTAACATACAAATGACTTGAGCATTTATAAACACAGCAAATATTATTGATGACAGTACTCCACCTTGCGGTACACCAGTTTTCATGTTAGCCCATACCAAGGATACCTTTGAGCTAACTACAAAGATAGGATAGGAACAAGGCTATATATAAGAAGAATGAAAAACAGAGATGGATACAAAGTGGGAGAACATATTAGAGAATTTTAGGTAATGCACAAAGTCTTTTGAGAAGTAGATTATGATTGTTAGGTAGTTATTACTGTTGTGAAATTCTTAAAACTTAAACACCAATCCCGATAAGTCGAAACGACTTCGTTATTATGAACGTTAAATTATTTGATTCTTATTTACACCGATTTAGTCTTATAAATAGATAAATTGTGTGTCAAAAACACCAAATATTTAAGCATGATCCCCTCAAGCCATGACGACTTCAATAATTTTATCATTCAGCGTGCCGAAAGTCACTTTATAAACACATACACAAGTTTATTAAGATGAAAAATTTCTATCATCTACTCTATTGTCATCAAAAACATCTCTCGCAAAACGATTAAGTTCATTTATAAAACACTACAATTGTTAGAAACCTTATGTTTGTTTTTAATAGAATAGAAAGATTTTAGGAGATTAGTATTTACATCCCCTAAACTACACATATACTAGGATCCGCTAACCGTGCGCGGCGGGTGTTGAGCTGAGACCCTCTCCTTTCTTCTTTTCTTCATAATTTATGAATGGCTAAACATTTTTTCAATCTATTTTCGCTATAACATCCGCGTTCGGTTCAAACAATACATGAGAAAATTTTTAGCTAATTATCTCGTCGCATGCTGGAGACAACTAAACACAAAAAAAGTCTCCCAAACGATTGAGAGCTTCGCTTACGCTCAGCTCAATAAGTATTTCACATTGTCACCTTATTAGCAGAGAAATAGGATTTTAAATAACATGAAAACTTCCTTCCTTACAGGAAGATTCATGTATATTATCAAAATTATTGCAACACATAAGAAATTGTTGACAGATATTGCTCGTACTTCCTGATATTAAAGTATCGATATTCGAAGTATTGCATTGCTGCATTATCGATAATAAATTATCGAGCGGCATCACTCTCAAGTCGTAATAAACTTATCATGGCTTATAACTATAATTTATTCTGACTTTCCTTGTTATATTAATAGTAATAGTAGTACTATTTTATATGTTCAATAGATTACGTATTGCATGCCATTTTATTATTATCATTTATACTTTGATTTGTTACTTTTTAATATAATTTAAAGCAGCACATAATTTGTCATTATAAAGTAACGAGTCAACAATTACGTTGTAATCAATTCATTAATTGCGTAATCAATAAAAACGATTCAATAAACAGATGGATAAAATAATTTTCTTTATCTATAAACTGAATGCTCAAGGTGACTACTACTCGTCTAAACTCATCAAATAGAGATTGGAGTTTGCACCGCGTGTATCGTAGTTTACGCGGTAGTGTAGTGTAGTAGTAGACAGTGCAGTGAAGTGTTATTTATTAGTGCACTACAACTACTGAATTATAATGTCTGAAATACGACAAAGACGGGTAAATAATTTATAATAATACCTACATCATAAAAATTATGTCCATCATAACCTCTACAAAATATAACTAAATATAAAAATATATTTACCTTTTATAATAATTGTAATCCATATATATTTTGATAATTCTGTTTTGTGTCCTGTATTTGATTAATCCTTATTTTTCTTGTAAAATACGCTGCCAAATTATAAAAGTATGTTATTTTTTACAAAATAATCCATTCAATGTCAACACTTACGTCGTTTTAGAAGTTCAATGTTTAATATGAGTGAAGTAGTAAAATAAAGTTAGCAATTAAATTTTATATTACATATTCTAAACTTCAAGTCTTATGGCGTATTACTGTCATTTATCAAATGACATTTGACTCTTTGGTGTTGTTACAATTTTTTTATATATTTTTTTATTTTTAATGACCAGTGTAATAATTTATTTAGCACTGTTGAAAAATGCTTTATTTCGTATATTGTATATTACTGAATGTTCTAATAAGTGACAGACATAAAGAGAAAATTATAAAAATCGTAAATAATATATTTTTATAAATTAATTTAGAGTTTTTTTAAGTTTTATGTTACAATATTAAAAAAATGAATAATTTACAAAAATGCTTTAAACTCAAGTAGCTTGTAATTTTATTGGCTTTAAAAAATATATTTGGTATTTCAAATCAAATTATTATAATGGATAAAATTTAAACAAACAATTAATAAAACTGATCAAATCTAATTTACATATAATAACTTATTATAAAATAATTTTTGTAAAATACATATTTTAATGATGGTTGTTGCTCAATATGTAAAAAACCTATACATTGTATAGTATTAGTTGCACGTAAAAAAGAGTTTTTTTCTTATTATAATCAAATTAGTTTTTATGTTTAGCCTTGTAAATGAGAGATTATTCCGGCTCAAAAGTATGCTGTAGTTTGAAGTGCAGAAAAGTTGTTTCTGGAACAATAATCTGTAATCATATAAATTTTTTATCAAAATATAGTACTTTTTTCTGGACCGACAAATAAATTCCGGACAAAATGTTAAAAATTACTTTCTTTTGCTAAAATAGACCTTGATTATTCGATAAAATGTAGTAAATATTTATGAAATTTATATTTTTACAATTTAATATACACATGTCAAATCATTATTAGTCTTCAAACTGAAATAATCAAAATGATGTGTAATATTTTATATTAATAAAAAGAGCATCTACTTGTATTTTATCTTGTATATAATATTATCTTATCTTATTTAAATATAGCTTTACAAATGCAAATAATATACAATATATTACACCAATGTCATGTAGAATAAGGAAGACATATGATAATAGGTTAACAAAATTATTCAATACTTAAGAATCTGTGATATCTGACAGCAGTGTTGCTAACTTATAAGCTTTTCAACAAAAATTGGTAAGTTTAACAATTTATTATTTCTAGAAGTCTGTACCCGCTTATAAGACAGATACGGTTATTCTATATTTTAGTTATTTATATTTTTATTTTGATATAAGATTTTATATTAATTTTACAATAATTTTTAGTTTACAATAATTATACCTTGTAACAACATGTGAGCTTTCTGGCCTTATAGATATGTAGCATGTATTTCGATATTATGAAATAAAATTACAAATGTGTTTGCTATAAATTTGCATATTCTTTTTAAATTAAGATTAATATTTTAAAAGATGGCTTTATACATAATTTCAAATATAAACCATAATAATATTTGAATATATACGAATCAAACTATAATTATATTTAATTTTAAAGGGTTATCTATTTTTGCGTTCCTTTATTAAATTTAGGGAATATTAATTTAGTAATATTTTATTAAATGAAACGTTTCATATCTTTAAAAAAGTACTCTTAATTATGAAACCTCCCCATTTATTTTGTAGTACCAAAAATAGTTTTTGTTGAAAATTTAGTGATCATTGCCTGATGCTACCAGTTTTTGGTGTAATTTACCAAGCATTAGGTCAAATAATATATTGACATCGCCTAAAAGGTTATTAGAGAGCTGTGAACTTTTAACTCTCTGTTTTTGGGTTAAATAATTAACCATTAAATTAAAGAATAGATTTTATTAGAAATTTAATTTAAAGGATAGCAAATTAAGGTATTGAATGTTGGCAACATTGTTATTAAGTTGTCACTTGTCAGTATTCGATCTTCACAGTTCACGATATCGTTTTTAGTTTCGTGACAGACTTTTTTGGATCTTTATGGTATTAATATATTGTAACTAAAAATAAACTTAATAATTATTCCAATATGCACAATTATTATTTATAATTATTAAGGTTGTGATGTACATTTTAGCCCGATATGGGAAAATTCAGTACCTACAGATATTTAGAGGTAAGGATTTGTTTAGATCATTTTAACGTATCCATATTTTTAAGTTTCAGTAAATGTGTCATGATAACGAAGGATTTTAATATTATTTAAAATAGTATTTGTAAATGTTTAATCGATTGACTGGCGACGATGTTAAATTTATTTTCAAATAACGAATAAAATTAATAATTGTTTTAAATTATTTATAAAAGCATCTAAGATAAAAAAGATATTTTAGTAATTCATTATAAAATAATAAAAAAATATTATTTTCTTAAATAGTACAAACTTCAATAATTAATAATAAAAAAATTATTGTTTTATGATTCTGAACAAAAGTATTTGTCTTACTTGTTAGATACTGATCTACCCTATAAGGACTGCCCTTATCCAAATTATACATGTAATATAAATAATACATTCTAATTTAAAAGTAATTCAGTTTTTAGTATATTTTAATTAACCTTTAATTATTAATATCTTGATCAATATTTGCTTATCCATATTGTGAGTAAATACTTATTCTATTTATCTAAAATAATTTGCGAGTGTGTTAGTAGCTTTAACATCTTTAAATTCCTCCGAATGGTACCTATTTATTAAATTTAATATATTTTAATAAACTTTCAGTTAAAAGATGATACCTCAGCATCACATATCACACTAAGAAGCCGATCAGTGCCCCAGCCACGTCGATTGAAGAAAATATTCATTGTTCTTCTCGTTTTAGTGTTATGTGTTACATATTTTTTGGGTAAGTTATTATATTTACTTTATATAAGATGTATATACGAACTAAACAATGAAATATCTAGTCATTTACTTCATCGTGTCTCCTTTGTGACGTTATGTATATATGTAACGTTATGTGTATATGTTATGTTATGTATTTCAAAACAGCATAACATATAAAGAGTGAAGATTTACATAAAATAACATATTAAAATAATAAACTTAAGGTTATTATTCTTTTATAATATATAATATGTGTAATAATAAATGTACTAGGATTGTAATTATGTTATCTATTTATTACTTTTATATACATAATTATGATAGTATTGTAGTTTTAACATGTAATGAACTGTCTGTGTGTATTAAGCAATGTCTTTATCAGGATGTTATAAGGATAAGTGACTATATTAAGAAAAAATGTGAGTTTAGTTATAGACATGTACAAAGAAGAGATGGAAACTGTAATTAAGCAGTCCAATGAGATTAATGTGGTTTTATAAAGAGAGAAGCTGTTAAGAGATGGATGCATTGTATGAAGGAGAGTTTGAGAGTTTTGTATGACAGGGATAAATGGAAGAATAGAGAATGGTTGTGCCAACCCCACCTACAATGTAATAGGGGCAGGAAAATTCGAAAGTCGAGTGGCATAGCATTTCCCAATGGTGCTAAGAACATGTGCCCCTGAGTGGACTCCAGTATTAACGCGTCTATTTTGGTACTTCTACCTTAAATGCGTAGTTTCGGTCATGGAAGTGTGTTCTTGTCCATCTGATCCATATCAGGTGATAGCTCGGACCCGGCTAACTAGAGGCCTATCGCCATTACCTTCTTCTCTTCAAAATAATGGGAAACATCATTAAACGACAGTTCCTAACGTACTCGAGAATCGTCATGGTCGATTGGCTAGTTATCTTCTGTTATATCTTACGCACCGCTGGGCAACTGCTATTGAAAGCAAGGTGAGGGGTCTGGCAGTTAGTCTGGATATGGCGAAAGCTTTCGATCGTGAAGGGGCTGCTGTCGAAGTTTCCTTCCTACAGTGTTTCTCAAGAGAGAAACACTAGTTTTCTCACAGGTCGTAACATATAGGTCATTCCCGAAGGTTTTACCTCGGAACCCAAGCCCTTTAAAGCCTGTTTACCCCAAGGTTGCAGGTCGTTTAGGGCTCTCTCGGGAAAATGTTGACGAGTGCCGAAAGAAAGTTGTGTGTTCTATAGAGACCTCCCTAGGAATGGTCTCAGAGGGGTTTAGTTTAATTAAGTTATTTCTTAATAATCCATTTAAACCGCCTTTAACGAGAAAAGTTAAACGTGAATTATTTGTACGTAACGCATTGTACGGTCATATGAGCGCGTTATAGAGGAATATTCCTACAACACGTTTTCCTATAACGCGGAACGAATCTACCGTGTTATAGGGGCGAGTACTATAGTGTATTAACAATTAATTATTATTTTAGTTTATAGATATTTAGTTATAGTTTTATTTATCTATACAGTGTGGGTCGACTTGTAGATAATGTCTGACAATTGTATTCCTATACAATGACGTATAAATAAAAAATAAATATTTTTTTATTGACTTAATGGTTTGAGGCTGTAAAAATATGTACTTAAAAATTTTACCACATAAAACACACGCGATCTAGGGTTGTCTTATTCTGTATAATATATTAAAAAAAAAATAAAAACACACACACATTATGAATATGTATATATATATATATTATAAATTAAGAATTTCTCTTAACGTAATTACTGATATATGAACAGGAAACAGGCAAATATCTTTTAAATAATACATATAAATTTTGGATTTATTTAAAATATAAAACAAACAAACATACGTCTATATATATATATATATATATTTATAAAAGCGATTTACCACTCACTGACTCATCACGAAATCTCCGAAACTCAAAAATCTGTTCGAATAACTTATAATTTTACATAGTTACTGCTTTTGTGACGAAGACGTCCACTAAGAACGTCCACTATTAAATTCCTATCCCAAAGGATTTTTGCATTTCGCATTTTTGCTTTTTGCATTTCGCTTAATTTTAACCTTGTAGGAGCTATACATTTAACGCGGGGGTAAGAGTTACTATAGCAACGGTTACGATGACAACGGTCACCATAGCAACCTAAGTTCAAATTAATAGTGTGCCCAGCGAATAGCTATAATATATATATATATATATATATATATATTTGAACCGATATTGTCAACTAGTTTGTACCTAAACTACTCGACGACCTCGTTATTTCCGGTTTCAAAACAAAAAATTATAATAATTTTAATTTAGTTATTAATCAGCTGTGATTAAACATTGACGTGATATCATAAAAAATGTTTTTAAATAAATATTATTTTACAACGATTATTTGTGAGTATTTTTAACTGATAAAAAAAATCTATAATCTTTACTGATTAAATATGTTTTTTTATATGTAATTGCTTTGAACTATTGCATTGTTTTCAATCATTATAATAGTTTAAAATTTTTAATTACATTGTCATTTTGTATGCGATCTTTTTATATATATATATTTGTATTTCTTGTCTGTATGTGTGTATTATAAAACTGCTTGGGTTGTAGTTACAGTTGAACCTACATTGTTATCTTCAAGTAAATGACCTAAGACTGCTTTTAAATGTTGCAAAAAAAATTATCTCCTTTATTTTAGACGTTTATTTTGGGTATATTTGGGTATATTAAATGATAACGAGTATTTTTTTACAAAATTATCATACATAAATTTTTAATATTAATTTTATTTTCAATAAAAAAAATTTCCTGCCCCTCTCAGACCCATTTAACAAACTTACAACATAATTAGAAATTATAAGTTTTTAGTATTACTGTAATCAGAATTAAAACCAATTATTGCGTTTAATCGTAAAAATTTGTGATTTTTTATTACTACGAAAACCATTTAGTGTTTAAGTCAAATAACCGTAATAATTCATCAAAATCGGTGCAATATTCTCTTAACAAACACGGACAAAAAAAATAATAATAATTGAAGGAACGTTTTAGCACAACCCTAGAGAATTTAAATAAAAAAATTGAGTTTTATTACCATCTAGAAAAACTATTCAATCTAGAATCTAGATAACATATTCATACTGACCATTGTTACTATTCAATATATGCAAAACTAACTGATAATTTGCATGTAATATGTTTATTATTGACACGAAGCCCTTACAATGGACAGTGAAGCATCAAAGCTATTTCAAAACAGTTGAAAAAAGAAATATTTTTCTTTCAAGCGAACTTGTGTTTTGAAACTTTAAGAATAAAGTCCAAAATCGATTGATAGTAGCAATAGAATATACGGACAAAGAATTCTCTTAGCACTCTTACAGATACCAGTGTGAGTGGAAAGAGTTCGGTTTCAGTGAAAAATGACAAACACAACAATAGTGCGTACATTTCCATTACTAATAACAGGTATATTTATATGTAGATGTATTTATTATGTATTAGAATATTGTCATTATTTATTTATTTTATTATTTAAGTACACGCCATATCCCTTGCGCGGTAGCCAGAGACGATGGAGCGCCAAACGCTACGGTCCCTGCATACCTCTTTCGCCTCGGCCACAGACATCAACCTCCTCCTCCTCATGCTTTTTACGTGACCTTCCTCCAGTATCATAGATACTGTGTTTTCGAAGGTCACTCGAGGCCTCCCCCTGTTACCGCTCACTTTTCCTGGATAAATCTTTTTTATCCTTCTTTCATCACTCGTTTGATCGACGTGCCCAAACCACCTGAGCACGTACTTCTTCATTCTTACCGTGACATCTTCGCTAGTACCTGCCATTCGGTGGATCTCTTCATTGCGGATTCGGTCAGCTAGACTGACTCTGCATATTCTGCGAAGAGATCGCATCTCCACAGCATTCATCTTTCTTATATTCTTCTTCTGTGTTACCCACGTTTGGCTGCAGTATAACAGCGTCGGTAGCAAAACCGCATTGTGTACAGCCAAACGTGCAGCTATGCTGACGTTTTGCCGTCTCAACAATGCAGCCAAAGCACCGTTGACTCTGTTACCGGCAGCAATACGCCTTTCCACATCCATTTCGTATCTTCTGTCTCTGCTAAACATACTTTCCAAATGTACCACTTCATTCACTTGTTCTATTATCTTACCATTCACGTTGATCTTACATTCTGTTCTTTCTTCATTTCTTTCAAATATTAGAACTTTCACTCCCATGTCACTGTCTTTCACGCCTTGGAGACAACTATTCAAATACAAATTGAACAACCAAGCTGACATAGAGCAACCTTGCTTAACATCCGATTGGTTGTCAAACCAGGGCGACATGTCAGCTCTTACTCGCACACAGGCTGAGTGATCTGTGTAAAGAGATTTTACAGCCTATAGAAAGGATCCGCTCACATTGTATCGGGGCAGTATCTCCCATAATTTCTTTCTCACAACCCTGTCAAACGCCTTTTCCAAATCCACAAAAGCACAGAAAACCTTTTGGTTTAGGGCCAAAAACTTTTCCGTGATCATGCGGAGGAAAAAGATCTGATCTATACACCCTCTTCCAGGTCTAAAACCTCCTTGGGCCTCCCACAACACAGTCTATCTATCTAAGAATATTATCTTTAGATATAAAGGCTATTAAAAACTCTAAGAGATATATTCTTTTCGAACTCTTTCTATCTCATTTGTGACTATTATTAGATTATAGTTTGGTTTACGTATCTATATAATAAATTGTAAGTAATTTAAACTATAACTAAACTATTATTTATTATTTAAGATTACTTAATCAAAATAGGAATAGTTTTTAAGCCATATATATTAATGTGTTTTAGATTTGAACATAGTGATGCGTAGTTTGTTGTATGTTTTATAAAGGACACAAAATATCTTAGTTGTGGATTTTAGGGCTTTCGCCAGACACTGGTCACAACTGAAAGAAATAAAATAACCATAATAATAATCTCTGGTTACTTTTAGGGCTTTTCGCGGGCCAGACACAGTGGTTCGATGGTATCGCCAAATCCCTTGGCTACGAGAGCGTCTACCACCACGCCGTCATCATAGATGCTGGATCATCCGGGACTAGGGTCCTGGCTTACAAGTTCAGAGTGCCGTTTACAGGTTGGTGATTTTTTTATTATATTTTTATTCATATTTAAACTTTACTCGTCCTTTTGACCAGAAAATATTTGATGACAATTTGTAACATGATTTCCTTACATTGTTGAAACGACTTTGTTATAATTTTGTAACATAATACATGGGTGAATGTTTTTTTTTTAATATTTTGCAACACCATACTCGTGCATTGCTAAAACGAGTTTGATAAAATTTTGCAACACGAAACTCGTTTAATTCTGAAACGAGTTTGATAAAATTTTGCAACACGATACACGTATAATTCTCAAACGAGTTTGATAAAACTTTACAACACGATACTCGTATAATTTTGAAACGAGTTTGATAAAATTTTGCAACACGATACTCGTTTAATTTTGAAACGAGTTTGATAAAATTTCTGCAACACGATACTCGTTTAATTCTGAAAAGAGTTTGATAAAATTTTGCAACATGATACTCGTATAATTCTGAAACGAGTTTGATAAAACTTTACAACACGATACTCATATAATTTTGAAACGAGTTTGATAAAATTTTGCAACACGATACTCGTTTAATTCTGAAAAGAGTTTGATAAAATTTTGCAACACGATACTCGTATAATTCTGAAACGAATTTGATAAAATTTTGCAACATGATAATTGTATATTTCTGGAACGAATTTGATAACATTTTGCAAAATGATACTCGTAAACTGCTGAAACGAATTTGCTAAACTTTAGCTACATGATACCCGTACATGGCTGAGACGAATTTGATAAACTTTTGCAAAATAATACTTGTACATTGCCGAAACGAATTTGATAAACTTTAGCTACATGGTATAAGCAATGTATGAGACATTGCTGAAACGAATTCGATAAACTTTTGCATGATGATACTCGTAAATGTTTCTCTAAGAGTGATTAAACATTCATATCATGTAGGATGTTCATGTGTTACATGATAAGTTATAACAAAATTTTATTTAACATTTACTCATTTTGGACTAAATCTAAAAATGAAATTAACAGAAATCACAAATTCTACTCAATAGGTGGCGCTCTGGTTGATTAATAAAATAACATTATTTTATATTTACGTAATAATTTAAATTATTAATAATGGCGTAAATGCTAAATATATTTAGATACATTATAATATTAATATTTCATTCTATTAAAAGAAAAAAATAATTGAAATAAGCAATGAACCAATATAGTTTGACAATATTTAAATATACCTGTCTCGTATTTTATCTCTTTCCTGTTTCTTATCACAACTAATTTGAACATTATTCTCTTTAGACTATTTCCGATTAACTGATAAACTTTTTACCATATAAATTAAATGTATTGTTATCAATTATAGTTGAAGCACTATAAAGATAAATAAAGATATCTGTCGCTATCTTAAAAGGAACAATAAAAAATATGATGAAATTAAAATATATTTAATTATTATTATTTCCTTTTATACAAAATCGAATTCAATATATGAGTCGTTTATTTTGAGAGTGACTTAACTCCATTTTTCAACATTCTGACGGTTGCCATGGTTACATGTACAACTTGATGTTATATATCAGTGAAGCATTTCAGGTTACTTATATTTATAGCAAATACAAAGTGTCGAAAGGGTAATAATTTTATTGTAAATGAAATGATTCAGGAAGTTTTTGTATCAAAAAAATTATTAGCAACGCAATTTTTAAAAGAGTAAAGAATTCTGATGGAGAATCAGTAAACTGGTTAAGAATATGTTGGATGCGTCTTGTCAGAAATGAACCATGTAACATTCTATAAGACATCAATGAATGAGAATGAAAATTTCAGTCCTGAATTTATTAACACGTCAGGGTAGACCAAGATAGTTTGAAAATATTGTATGAAAATATTAGACAAATTACAACAGCAAAATTTAAGGACATAATTGATCTATTACGATACATGCCACCAGAAAGAACATCATGGTTTTATCAAAACCCTTTCACGCGCACAAAATGTAGACGAATAGTCAATTGTTTTGTAATAAATTTATGTTTGTAATTTTCTATATTCTGTAATAAATTAAAAAAAATGTTTTGAATCGCATAAATTGTGTAGAACAAATTCAGTATTGTTTTTTTCAATTTGAAACACCTTCAAATTTTATAATGAATCTAGCTGTTAATTTTGAAAATGGAGTTGGGCCAAACTACATTCTTGATAAGAAAACGCACGTTATTTACTTAATAGTTGCCACTTTTTTGACAGGAACTTTAAATTTAACATCCTTAGATACGGTTAAGCAGAATATATCATTAGTAATACGTATATTTTTAAATTCATTGAAATGCAGAACTTTAACACTAAACCTACCGACAATTCTTGTATACCTGTTCCTACCGCACGTCGTCAAATTGACCGGTAATTAAAAGTTATTTTATTATATAACGCATGTAATAATGGAAATAACTAAAGAGTGTAGAAAATATTAAATGCATATTCTAAGAATTGTCATGAAGTTTGATAACGATTAAAAATGTGTAACTTTTACAAAAGTTTAAGAACGGTCAATTTGACCGGTACTTGGTAGGTTTAGTGTTAAATATCTCGATTCAAAATAAGCGGCTCATATTTCTCATGATCGTGATTTTTCTCTTCTCTTCTCTTCTTTATTTGCTTTATTAACTTACCATAAATGCTGATTAGTATCGCATGTCTATGATACACTAGCGGTTGCCAGCGATTTCGTCTGCTATTAAAGTATTTTTTTACATTAATTAAAATTTTATTATTATATGTATTGTATTTTTTTTAATTTAGTGAAAAAAATTTATGAAAAACTTAAATAAAAAAAAAAAAATTTTTTTAACCAAACAATAGATGTCTAGAAAACATACAACCTGAATTTTTATATGTAAAGACTAGTTATTGCCAGCGACTGTCATGACATTTATAATAGTTTATAATTTCTACGTAAAAAATAGTTTTAAAGAAAAAATATTTCACAAATAGATTTTGCTTAGATTTTTTATTATATATTTAAACAATTAGGAGCGATTTTTTTTATATATTTGTAAAATGTCTGTACGTTTTCAGTATTCGGTCAAGCAAATTTGGATTTAGTTGAGGAATACTTTGAAGAGACCAAACCAGGTCTCTCGTCATACGTGGATGACCCGGAGAAGGTAAGTAATGTCATATGATTATTATATTTTACAAATTACAGTAATCCCCCCTATACACGGTACTCTTATAACGCGATTTCTGTCTCTCGCATTACACGTGTTTTCCCACATATAACGCGGGGATTTAGTAGGTTATATTTCTATACTATGAAATTTATAATTATTTTTTACAGTTCATAATTAGTTTCGCTTACCTTTGCACATTGTGTTGTTATAAAATTAAGTAAAAATTTAATGTAATTAAGTTTTTTCTTAATATTACATTTAAACTATCTAATTCTATCTATCTATTACATCTAGGGTGCTGATACGATAGTACAGTTAGTTAAGCGAGCGGAGCACCTCATCCCGGAGGACAGGCGTCGCTCAACTCCGCTCACGGTGCGAGCCACCGCAGGGCTCCGCCTCTTACCCAAGGCGAAGGCCCAGCAGTTGGTTGAGGAAGTCGCCAAAGCTATAACCAAGTGAGTATGAAATATGATAATTATAATCTCCTTTCTTTTCCTTTATTAGTATTGTATATTTTGAAACGCGTATATCTACTTTGGTGGAAAAATATATGTTTTTTTATTATTTATATTATTAATTTTCAATTTATTATGTATAGATAAATTTAACATTATTTTACATTTTACAAAAAACAGCCATTATTTCATGAAATAAACTAACATCCCAATTTACATAAATAGGTTAGTAATATTATATATATATATATATATATATATATATATATATTTTCAGGTTGGGTTACGATGGCGGACCAAACAGCGTAGAAATAATGGAAGGATCCGATGAAGGGATCTTTATTTGGTACACAGTTAACTTATTGCATGGTAAGTTAATATCAGTGTTCTTTTTTATTTCTAACACAATCCAAGTCAATCCAATCCAATATAATCCAATCCAATCCAATCCAATCCAATCCAATCCATTTTGAATATTTTTTTTAAATAATTTATCTAGATTGTGACTATATGACATAGATCCAATCCAATCCAATCCGATCCGATCCGATCCGATCTAACCCAACCCATTACAATTCAATCCATTTTGAATATTTTTAAAAAATTTATCTTGATTGTGACTATATGACATACTGGTTTCAAATCTTTCAATAATTAGTTAAGTCCCGGGTTCGATCCCCGATCGTTGTGTTGAAATAAACCTATACCCGTCCATGATAAATTACCACAATTTGTTATAAAAAATAAGAAAAATATGACAATATCTATTAATCATCATCAAAGATTAATCAGAGTACATTTTTTCAGATCTAATGGCCGGCGACACGATGGCCGCGTTAGATTTAGGAGGTGGTTCAACACAGATAACATACCAACTCAGCGAAAAGGATGTCAAACAGTACCCGGCGGGCGACCAGTACGTGGTACCGGCTGGTGAAAACATCACCCTCTACACGCACAGGTACATACATACACACATATAACATATAATAATACTATATATGATACATACGATATATGCCCGTGATGGTTAGATAGATTATACAGTCGCCATCTTTTTGTAGATTATTTAAAGATATACTATAATATATTACATTATTTTGATATATCTTCTAAGATTTACTTCCTTTGTAATGTAACCACAAATATATATATTTTATGTTAAAAGGCTTACTCGTAAACCTGTAAAGCTAACTTGACTCTGATAGTTTTTCTTTTAAATTCGTTATTTGTACTACTGCTGTCATTTTGTTAACTCCAAAACCAGCCTAGGGTGGGGGAGGGGCTGGCTTTTGAATCTTGAATTATGGTTTTGGCAAACCCATCATACTTTATAAACACCTTTCGAACGATTCCCCACTTCGTGGGTCGGAGAAAATACAACATTTACTATACGTGTAGAGGAACTTACCTAAAAAAATAATTTTATTACATTGGCGGTAAATTACAGATCTCTAGTACTAAGAGTTTATGAACTAGGCGTACAGATAGACAAGAGTTCCTAGTGGACTAAGGAACCCTAAAAAAATATATATAGTTCAAAGAAGTGTTTCAACTATAAGAGATCTTCCAGACATATATCCAGACAATATTTCGAACTAATATACGAATTGTAATATAAAATAAATATTTAATATTATACTTTTCTAGTTACCTTAAACTGGGTCTTCTGGCGGCGAGATATGGAGTTTTCCGAATGGAGGCTAACGACGATAACACTAGCGAATTCACCTCGGTCTGCGTGGATCCCATTGTACAGAAGGAGAAGTGGACGTACGCGAACAAACAGTATGTTATAAGGTGAGTCTCTTAATTAAAATATAAGCATCAAATTAGGAACATTTTATACACCCATCAAATTAAAAAATAAATATATTGAACCTCCTTTTAATCCAAAATTAAGAACAGGTTTCAGTGTCTATCAGCATATATATATATATATATATATATATATATATATATATATAGAATATTGAATATATATTTTTTAAATCGAATTAAAAGACATTCTCAATTTGAATTAAAAGACATTCTCAATTAAAATAAAAGTCGTGAATAAAATGAAACACATTTAGAAAAAAACAACAACAAAGAGTTTGAATAAAACGAACCTTTTTGAATAAGCATCGTAATTCATAAATGGAACGCCTCCCAGCGGCGCTGCTCGTCCCGCCAACATGAAGCGCGACGCGGTGTTCAGTCGGTGCGCGGCGCTCGTGTCGCGATACACGCGCGCCACGCTGGACTGGGAGCCGTCGCAGCCGCCGCGGGGCGCGGTCGCCGCCATGAGCTACTTCTACGACGTGGCCGCCGATGCCGGGATTATTGGTACGTCACGCGACGAAACCTAACCATTTGGTTTGTCAAAAATAATTTATTTATTTATATATCAATTTGGTTATCCAACAGTGTTACAAAATTAAAGATCTGTACAATATTTGGATATGGTTAAGTCCAAATAGGATTACACTAATATGATATACATGTTTAAAAAAAAACGTAATAATAGTACTTTACCCAATATGAAAATGTTAAGATGCCAAATGTGTGTATGTGTGTGTAATTGTGCGTGCGTATGAGTATATGTGAGTATAGCATGGATGTATGTTAATATATATTTTTTAATGTTATCAAATGTATAAGCTTGCGTGTGCGTGTGCGTGTGCGTTTGCGTGTGCGTGTGCGTGTGCGTGTGCGTGTGCGTGTGCGTGTGCGTGTGCGTGTGCGTGTGCGTGTGCGTGTGCGTGTGCGTGTGCGTGTGCGTGTGCGTGTGCGTGTGCGTGTGCGTGTGCGTGTGCGTGTGCGTGTGCGTGTGCGTGTGCGTGTGCGTGTGCGTGTGCGTGTGCGTGTGCGTGTGCGTGTGCGTGTGCGTGTGCGTGTGCGTGTGCGTGTGCGTGTGCGTGTGCGTGTGCGTGTGCGTGTGCGTGTGCTTGTACATATGCGGCTGTATGTTAATATATATTTTAATGTTATTGAATGGTGTATATAGACGTGATGGTGGGAGGTACGGTGTCTGTGTCGCAGTACCGGTCGGCGGCGCTTAAGGCCTGCTCGGCCTCCAACGTGGAGCAGCCCTGGGCGTGCATAGACCTAGTGTACGTGATCACGCTGCTACAGGACGTGTACAAGATAAGGGACAGCGAACCCATATCCGTGAGTTACCTTTATTTATCTTTTGAACAAAAAAAAATGAAAGGAAAAAAAAATCTTTTATAGCATATACTCCTTTTTTTTTGGTTGCTTGACTACATGGAGAAAAAGATGGTTTTGGACAGCTGTATTCACAGTATATCATATTTCTGTCTTTTGACTGACTTGTCTCAGGTCTAGTTGTTTTTTATTTCTGTGGTAAAAGTATTATGATAATATCTTGATAATACATATGCTATTAATAAAGATGAATAAGAATGCGTTTTTTCCAATCTTACGGTTCTTTTCGTTCTTCACTTCTTTGTCTTGTAATTTATACTTTGTATACGAATATAATCTGTTTCTTATGGGGTTTATATTTTTTTTGGCGTTCTTATTAGGTTTTTATATTTGTCTGTTACATGAGACATAGTCATATATACATACAAACATATATATAAAAGTAATATTTTTGAAAATATAGAATTTCCATAAAATGAACCAACCACACATTCTTTACAGTCCTAAGTTTGGTTTGATTCTATTAGATCGAAACTAAACCAAGCGTCTCAAACCTAGTAATGCAAAATTACGGATTTGCGTTTACAATTTTGGGTAAAGCGCAGAAAACTGAAATTTACACAATATATGTACCGCAGATACAATAAATGGTACATTAAAAATACATAAAAAATATCTGGGCATGTTCCCAATATGATACAATTGACAGATATCAAATCAAATATTGCAAATATATTTTGTTCAAACCCAAAACTGATGTAAGTTTTTGTTGGTAATGTTTCTGACATAACTCAATATTGTTAATGAAAGCAAATATTTTTTCGCTTTCGCATCGATAACAGTTCCATTTAATCTTTGAAGTTGTTTTTCAAACATATTTAATAAATAACTCACAAATGTTTTAGCAGAGATTGTTAACATTTTGAATTGAAAAAAAATTTGCTTTTTTTGTAAAATTTTCAACGGCCATTGCATTTAAATGGGGGAAATACTAGAATGCGTCAAGCCATGTTTGTAGGGATATCACATATAAAAAATCTTTTGAAGCGGCTATTAATATTTTTGCTGATGTACCATGTGCCGTTTGCCAGTCTTTATCCACAACAGCGTTCCAATTTACGAGCAGATATACATAGTAAGCTGTTACCTGAACAACTGATTACTTTTGGTACAATAACTTCGTGCTCTCGCTGTGACAATAACAGTTGAAAATGGAAAATTCCATACACTATATATTGTAATGATACCTACAGAAGTACCGCCTGAATTAGCTAATTTGAGAAGCGGGGAAGAACGGTTTTTAAGTAACATTACACTGTTTTAAACATTGTAAGACTTAAGAACTCTTTTGGTCAAAATAAGTGTAATAGCAGGTAATAGTATATGTAGAGGACTTTGTGGGAATAGATAAACGGTCACAACTGAAACGAGAACAATCTCTTTTAGTTTTGGTAGTGGCAAGTCTGGAGAACCTTTCATTTTATAAAGAATTAGTTGTGGATACTCGTATGCAAAGACTGACACGTGCATGAAATTTGTTAATTTTCAATAACCATCTGTACGGAGATGTGGAGCACCGTATGCTGCCTGTAATATTAAGCTGTGCAGTTACAGTGCACAAACTATAGGATACGACCCTCGAAAGAGCTTTATCGACCTTGGTAAAAAAACTTGGTAAAAAAACAAAAGGGTAGGTAAATATATGTTGCACTTAGTCGTATCAAAAGTTAGGAAGGCAGAGCTTTATCATTCACTCTCTTAATAACTGCCATAAATATTCTGAGCTAGTAGGAGAGCACTTTTTTACTCTCCTATTGAGTTCATTCCAGACAAGTTCTATTGGAGACAGATCAGGTGACTGCGGTGGCCATATCATGAGTTTTAAACCTTTTTTACCTTTTCATTTGTCTTTTTCTTTTAAAAGTTTTGACAGAGTTTGGACGATTGCTTAGGATTGCTTAAATGTAAATTCAGGACCAATCAGATTCAGTTCACAGGGTACGGCCGTGTTCCGACGAATTTTTAAATAATCTTCTTTGTTTAGTTTTCCAGTTATCCTCAGAAAATTTCAGGGTTTATTGTTCAAGAAACATCACCAAACCATCACACTACCAACACAATGGTTCACTGTTGGCACTGTACGTTTCGGAACCTCTTTCTTCTTTTGATCGGCGTACAATCACAAGTCTATTAGATACGAAAATCTGAAATTTCAATTTTGATTTGAAATGATTTTTATGTGTCTTTGTCCATAGTATATTTATCTTGTGTCGAATTGTTGATTTGGGCATCTTACTAGCAACACATCCTCTTAGAACCACAGCCAGAAGTCGTCGTTTAACAGTTGTTACTGAGATGGCGTTTCTCGCGTGCTAATCACTGTTACAGTAATTTGTGGCGCTGTTAAGCGTCGATTCCGTTTAGACTGAACTCAGATGAAGCTATCCTCTTGAGTAGTTGTGGTGTTAGGCCTGGCTGTCCTTTATCTGTCTGCGTTTGTCCCGTTTCTTGTTTTCTTGCAAAAGTGTAGTGAATACCTTTGCAAGAAATTCTAAGCGTTGCTGCAATTTGACGTTCACTGTATCTTTCCTTTCGAGGTATACAAATAGCACTTCGCTGTTCAAGCGTGATTTGCTTGCTATTTTCAGAAGAAAAAATACGGGAAAAGCCATAGTCAATAATTTCCGAATACAGATAATTGTAATGTCACAACTTGCGCTTGCCAATACTCAACTGGACTGAACAGGAGCCAAAAAAGTTAAATATAAAACATCGACAGCAACACTTCAAAGTCACTTCAAGTCCTAAAACTTTGTTAATATGTAAACAATGTTAAAAAGCTGCAAAGATAACATGAATTACAATTTTTTACCGCCTATAACAGGTGTTGTTTCGTTTTGGCCAATAACGGATGTGCTTTTTAAACTTTTGGACGGTAGTGTACATACAATATATAATAATGTTATTTCCAGTTGTTCAAGAAGGTGAATGGCCACGAGGTGTCGTGGGCGCTGGGTCTCGCGTACACCACCGTCATGAACAGAATAGCTCAAGCATAAACTATATACATATGTATATATATACAATATTTTGATGTCTGTGGTTTACATACCTGTATTGTTAGTGAATTTATAATTTATGTAAGTAATTCTATCGGTATTTACGTCGAAACAGATATTTTTGAACAATTGATATTTATTTATGCACAAATATTCATGTACTATATTATTTTTCAATGTCTATATCTTTCATCACGATGACAGAAGCAAATACGATTCATCAAATTGCAGTTGTCCCAATGGCATAGATTACAGAGCGCTAGCGCGTGCCACCGTGGTCACAGGTTCGATTCGTGATGAAGAATTCGTTATTTGTATTTTTTTTATTTCATTAAGACTAAATACATTCCGATGATAAATAAATAAATATAATAAATACCAATAATAAATAAATAAATATAATAAATAATAAAAAAAAAATACCAATGACGTGCCTGACACCGCCAGTGAGTAAAAATGTTTTTTTGTAAATTACAAAAAAAAACTAAGTGACAAGTATTTTGGTGTTTGTTATATAACAAATTTTGACGTTTTAAACTTTTTCTTTTATAAAATATTAAAAAAAAAAAATGTAAGTAATTGTGTATTTTTCCAATATCTCAAATTTCAAAGTTACTTTTCGCGGCTGTTGTGATTCAAATGTATTTGATAACAAGTTATCAATCGCTGATAAAGACTACGTTAGGTACAAAGAGTCATTTGAACATTTTAATAAAAATATATTGTGTATGTAATATTATAATAAAAATCTACGAAAAACAAACAAACACACTTATGTTCAACACAGTTCGTATCATTATATAATAATATTTATTTTAACACATTTGGAATTTAATAAATCAATTAAGAATAACATAACACACGTTTAATTTTTTGTAATTTTGTACGAAATACTGTCATTTGTATATATTACATGTAATTTTTTACTCAACACAAAATAAAGAGGATAATGTTTTTACATAATTTAATGAAATGTTCTTAATATTCCTCTGACAATAAGATATTTGTAAATGATATTACATGAGCGTGGTTATGCAATAAAGTGTCAAGTCTAAAAACACATAATTCAGTATTACTCATGGATTTAATAACAGAGTCATAAGAAACAGGTTTTTTGAAGATACATTTTTTATGTTATTTAATAACTATCTATTTTTAGTATTGACTACGTGTTGCATAATGCAGCTCATATTATATTAGTTTGTATCTTTCTTTATAATAAAATACGTATCTTTTTGTATATTAATATAATATGATTGAAATATATGATGGTTGTTCATTGAATTTATATTTATTGAATATTATAATACAGATAGAATACTTTGTCAATATTAATAATATCTTGAAACTATTTCATTTTGGTCTATTTCGTAACATATCAGTTGGAGTTGATGTCTTGAAACAGTTTTCTTTGAAAGTCGTTAACATTGTGACGTCACTCAGTTATTATTTCCAAAATGGCGTTTCATGGAAGGAATAAGATTTCAAATACTTGATAACTGCGATAAGATGTTTGATGATAATTTGAAATATATTAAAGCTCCACGAGGCGTGCTTCATGCTGAGAGCGAACTTCAAATCTCATGTAATTTGAAAGTTCAAATATTTTCACTGTACTTTATGTACGAGGCGGTTGTAATTATGTATCTAAATGTTTCTTTGAAGCACTATGTTTTTAAAATATTATATTTTTGTGATAATATACCGAATACATTTTGACACATTGTATATATGAGTAAGCTTTGATCGCACTGTATGTATTAATTATAGTTATATATATGATTTATTAAATGTTGGATACATTTACACTCTTTCTTTGTTTGTCCCATTGAAGTATGAGCATCATTAACACTGACTGCGGCATCACACCAGTTGTGTCATTTTTATTACAACGACATTGCGGCTAAAACACATATGTTGTGTTTAGTAAAAATATAGACAAGGATGCCGCTAACAAGCCACTTGTGTTTGTTTCGTCGTAACTTAGGTGTTGCAGTACACATTTTTGTTTGAATTTTGGACGAAACCCCTTTCATTAGTTTAGTTTAGTTAATTCGGCGATGGAGATGATGGCGGTGCTCCAGGATCTCTAGGATTCATGATTGAGCTATTGAGTTCTTATACTTTCTCTCTCTCTGTAAATATATAGTAATATAGACTTCCTTGGGGATGGTTTCTGAGTGGGATGAACTGAACCACGTTCAATTCAATCCCGAGAAGACGCAAGTTTGCGCGTTTACCACTAAGAAAACCCCATTTGTCGTATCACCGCTCTTCGAGAGCACTCCCCTTATTGCCTCGCCAAGTATCAGAATACTGGGTCTCGACATTTCGAGCGTTTGTCAGTTTCGTGGTCATCTGGAGAGCAAGGCCAAGTTGGCCTCGAAGAAATTGGGAGTGATTAATAGAGCGAGGCAGTACTTCAAATTGTCGGGAACCCGGTGGTCAGCCAACGGCTGGACTCTTTGGCATTGCGTAGAGACGTGGCTTCTTTGTGCGTCTTCTACCGCATTTACAACGGGGAGTGTTCCGAAGAACTATTCGATCTGATGCCTGCCCCCGAATTTCATCACCGCACAGCGCGCCATCGCCTCCGATACCATCGTTACCACCTGGATGCGTGGCGATCTTCCACTGTGCGGTTCTCAAGGACATTTTTTCCACGTTCCACTCGCTTGTGGAATGAACTCCCTTCGGCGGTATTTCCAGATCGGTACGACATGGGTACCTTCAAAAAAGGCGTTTATTCCTACCTACAAGGCCGGCAACACTCTTGTAAATCCTCGGATGTTGCAAGAGTTCATGGGCGGCGGTGATCACGTCCATCCGTGACCCGCCAGCTCGTTTGCCCTCCTATAACATAAAAAAAATAAAAAAATATAGTAATATTATGTTCTTATTCAAAAGTCATTGCAAGGTCGCTATTTATTCGAGTGCTTTCATAGAGATAGATAGTTCCTTTCGAACTCCTTATGCCGCGTTATTCTAAGAAATATTTCTAATGTTCAACCATTATGGGCGAGGAATATACAAAACTGAGTGACTGAGTCTGTAAGCAGACTTCTAGACCGACAGGACGTGGCGATGGCAACGCCTGCTTACGTAAAGTAATAACATAAAAAATAAGTAACCTATAACGATAATAACTTATAACGAACACAGACTGATACATGTATTAACATTAACTAAGCATTCATAAAAATGACTAAGCATTAATCATTTTCACATCTTTCGTTCTATTCTTCCTTATCGCTTTTCATTGATATGTCTGTATATACATATAATCTGTTTCTTGTGGTGTTTATGATTTCATGCATGTATTGTATCTCTTAATTGTATGTTTTTGGTCTGACCAATATCATTAGGTTTTTATATTTTACTGTCACATGAGACATACCGCTGTATTATTTGTCACGTGTTGTGGTTCATCTTTCTTCTATCCTTTTTTGCGATATTTGCTTTATTAGCTTGATATGGATTTGTTTATTCATTAAGATTTTTTGCAATAATTCATGGTCGTTGGTTAATGTTTAGGCTATTCATGTATACGAATACGTATGGAGAAGCCCATTAAGAATGATATTCTAAGCTCAACTTTTTAATTCCTTCCTTCTACCTGGTGATGAGCTGGTGAAGGTGGTGACGTGGTAGTTTCTCTATACTTTAGTCTAAAACTCCATCACCTCACCAGTACGCAGGCCCTGGCACACATTTAAGCAAAAATGTGTATTTTATTATGCTTAATTATATAAATTTTTGATATACTCTAATTACAAAATTGACAGATTTCGTTTAATGGATTTATATAACGGAAGTACATAAAGGAAGTACATAAGGGTAATATATAAGGATAGTACTCGAGGTAGTAGATTTATCTGCTAAGGTGGATTTGTAGCAGCATACAAACTTAAACCGTTGAATACGAAACGATTGAGATTATTTTCTAGTTCTATATCTACACATTCCTACTTACCTACCTTCTATATTGTTTTTAATATTGGTTATATTTTCGTATCACCCTTTGCTTGATTGCGTCTCAGAATAGTGTCTTATTAAAGTTTATTTGTTTGGATTAATTAGGTGTTGGTATTTTTGTAGTTTAAAGGTCGCAGATATTGCCCTTGGCTGACTCAAAATATATCAATAATTGTGCACATGGGTATTGTTAATTTTAATTTGTAATATAATGATATTTTCTAATTTCAGTTTACTTAGGAGAAAATACTCAATTATATTTTTACTTTTATGTGTTTTGAGATAGTTTTTTTTTTGTCGGTTTTTTGTTTCGTTCTTGGTTTTTAGTGAATTGTACATCTGCTAAGTTATGTTACTAAGTTTATCCAAAGAGTCAGATGAGCAAAATGCCCCCGCACTCAGCGTTATATGTTACACGATGATCTATCCCAAGAGACGGAGGACCAACGTGATGAAGTACCGCCAAAGTTAGCCAAAATTTTACAAGCGTTAAAGAAGGTTTTTTTAAGTCGGATTACACTGTTTTAAAGATTGTTAAACTGAATAACCGTTTCAGTCAAAATTGGTGAAGATTTTGTGATAAAAACCGAACGGTTACCACTAAAACTACGTCTGCTTTAGTTGTCGTAGTAGATAGTCTCAAGAACCTTTCATTTGCTAAAGAATTCGTCGAAGGGCAAATTTATGTTGCACTTGCAAAAGTTTGGAAGGCATACCATTGATGTTTAAAAGATGGCATTTGTTACATCACTATGTATACATACAATCAATGTATAATATATTAATGTTATTTCCAGTTGTTCAAGAAGGTGAATGGCCACGAGGTGTCGTGGGCGCTGGGCCTCGCGTACACCACCGTCATGAACAGAATAGCTCAAGCATAGACTATATACATACATAAATATATAATAATATTTTGATGTCGATGGTTTACATACCCTGTATTATTAGTGAATTTATAATTTATATAAGTAATTCTATCGATACTTACTGTTGAAACAGATATTTTTGAACAATTCATATTTATTTATGCACAAATCTTCATGTACTATATTATTTTTCAATGTCTATATCTTCCATCACGATACAGAAGCAAATACGATTCATCAAATTGCAGTTGTCCCAATGGCTTAGATTACAGAGCGTTAGGGCGTGCCACCGTGGTCACAGGTTCGAATCGTGATGAAGAATTTGTTCTTTATATATTTTTTGTTCATTAAGACTAAATACATTCCGATGATAAATAAATAAATATAATAAAAAATACCAATGACGTGCCTGAAGCCACCAGTGAGAAGAAATGAGTTTTTTTGTAAATTACAAAAAAAACTAAGTGACAACAAATTTTGACTTTTTCTTTTATGAAATATTGAAACAAAAATGTAAGTAATTGTGTATTTTTCCAATATCTCAAATTTCAAACTTACTTTTCGTGGCTGTTGTGATTCAAATGTGTTTGATAACAAGTTATAATCACTGATAAAGACTACGTTAGGTACAAAGAGTCATTTAAACATTATAATATAAATATATTGTAAATGTAATATTATAATAAAAAATTACGAAAAACAAACAAACACACTTATCAGTTCGTATCATTATATAGTAACATTTATTTTAACACATTCTGATATAAGATTTGGAATTTAATAAATTTATTAACAATAACATAACACGTTTAATTTTTTGTAATTTTGTACGAAATTTGTCAGTTGTATATATTACATGTAATTTTTTACTCAACACAAAATAAAGAGGATATTGTCTTTACATAATTTAATGAAATGTTCTTAAATTCCTCTGACAATAAGATATTTGTAAATGATATTACATGAGCGTGCTTATGCAATAAAGTGTCAAGTCTAAAAACACATAATTCAGTATTACTCATGGACGTATAACAGTCATAAGAAACAGGTTTTTTGAAGATACAATTTTTTTATGTTAATAAGCATATAATTATTTTTAGGCTTGACTACGTGTTGCATAATGCAGCTCATATTATATTGGTTTGTATCTTTCTTTATAATAAAATACGTATCATTTTGTATATTAATATAATATTATTGAAATATATGATGGTTGTTCATTGAATTTATATTTATTGAATATTATAATATAGATAGAATACTTGTCTATATTAATAATATTTTGAAACTATTTCATTTTGGTCTATTTCGTAACATATCAGTTGGAGTTGATGTCTTGAAACAGTTTTCTTTGAAAGCCGTTAACATTGTGACGTCACTCAGTTATTGTTTCCAAAATGGCGTTCCATGGAAGGAATAAGATTTCAAATACTTGATAACTGCGATAAGATGTTTGATGATCATTTGAAGTATATTAAAGCTCCCAGAGGCGTGCTTCATGCTGAGAGCGAACTTCAAATCTCATGTAATTTGAAAGTTCAAATATTTTCACTGTACTTTATGTACGAGGCGGTTGTAATTGTTTATCTAAATGTTTCTTTGAAGCACTATGTTTTTAAAATATTATATTTTTGTGATAATATACCGAGTACATTTTGACACATTGTATATATGAGTAAGCTTTGATCGCACTGTATGTATTAATTATAGTTATATATATGATTTATTAAATGTTGGATACATTTGCACTCTTTTTTTTATCCAAATATAATCTTAAGATATAAGAATCATTACCAGAAAGAATTAACACTAAACCTACCAAAAATTTTTGTATACCTGTTCCTACCGCACGCCGTCAAATTGACCGGTAATTAAAAGTTATTTTATTATATAACGCAGGTAATAATGGAAATAACTAAAAGTAAAGAGTGTAGAAAATATTATTTGCATATTCGAAGAATTGTCATTTAGTTTACTAACGACATAATAACGTTTAAAAATGTGTAAGTTTTACAAAAGTTTCAGAACGGTCAATTTGACCGCTACTTGGTAGGTTTAGTGTTAAACTGTCAGTTAAATATATTGAGAGTGGTAATGGATGGGTTTATACAATAAACAACAATCATTTTTAAAATTTATTAAGAACCATTTAGTTACAATAAAAATGTTCTACACTTCAGTCTCCTAACAAGATTACATTAAAGAAATCTATTGATACATGTATCTTAACTCGCTATAGTACAAAGTGAACTTAATACACAATAAGAACTATATTCGAATGACGAGATATTTTTTTGGATGTCTTAGAGAAAAAAAATGCTATACTATTAAAAATTGGAAATTTTAATATTAATCTATAATAAAATCTCGACAGAGATACAATTATAAGATAATTCTACTATTAGTTATATTATAATCTAAACAATATTCTAAATTGCACTTCAGAAGCTAAATATTAAGAGAGCTAAAACTAAACTAACTATTCTTTGGTTTTGTAAAGATGGAGTTTGAGTTATCTTCGTGTCTATATGACTTAGGAGTCTTGAAATTCCTATGCATCTAACTTAAAATACTTTAATTCGATAAAAAAACATGTCAAAAGTGACCTAACTGATATTATATTTAGGTAAAAGAGACGGCAAATTTTTTGAAGTTATTAGATTTTAGGAAATGTTTTTCAAATAATAAATTGTTTCAAAAATCATTTAACAAGTGTTTAAAGCGGCAACACATAAAATAATGGCGGTAACATTTTGTTATTTAAATGGAATTTTAATAAAAGTACTTAATTTTTATTATATCCTAAGAAAGAAGTACCTACATGTAATATTCATACATCCAAAAGTGCCGCAAAAGTACACATTACATTAAAATCACAATTTGTCTCAAAAAGGGCAAAAATAATGAAGGGATTTACAGCTTCTTGTACCAGAACAAGTAGTGTTCACCGTCCTCCACCAGCAGGTCGTCCACACCTGGAACAGAGGTTTATAGAAGTGTTAGAATATAAAAACTATTACAGTAACTAAAAGAAAAACGTAACTGGTTATACAAGTTGGTAATCTTCGTACATGAAGAATGTAATATATTTAACTTAAACAAGTATATAATGTGGATGTTATAAGTAAAGTTTATTAATTATCAGTAAATATAGTAAAGAAAAGTAAACTACAATATACTTCACATTTACTAAACCAACAACCAAAAGTGTTGGTATCTATTGGTATATATTGGTTGGCTTATTATCAAGCCGTTGGTCTTTAAGATGAAATGAGGCCTCACCGACTGGAGCTACCAGTTGGTTGCCGGGCGGGCTGGCCGGGTCGGGGATTTCGGGAAGGCGGTATAGAAGCCAGTAGTGGTAGCCCATCGGTTCCTCCTTGTGGCCCGCCAGAGTGTGAACGTAGTGGCCATTCGGCCATTCGCTGGCCTCGAATTTGAACTTTGGGTCCTGCTCGGCTGCCATTTGCATCACGTGGTAGAACGAGATGTTCCTGTAATTGTTTTTTTTATCGTTGAATATTTCTGCTTCAAAAACAATCCAATTTAAAGTAATACCAACCTGGGTGCGACCATGTACAGTGTGTAGTTCTCAGTGACGTTGGTGCCCAGCCACAGGGTGTAAGTGAAGGAAACATTCCGCGCGTCCGAGTCGTTGCTGGAGTGGGATTGGTACGCAAGCTTCAGATTACCGTCCGCGCCGTTGTTATCTATAAATTAAATGAAAATTAAAAGTTTTTATCTATAAATTGAATAAAACATAAAGGTTGTTTGTTTTCTACAAATTTAATTGAAAATAAATAAATAATGGTTAGTTATGGCAAAAACCTTAACATTCTCGTTATTATTTTATTAAGTTATAGCTAAAGATTAATTGGTTTAATCGTAAAGCCAACCAAGTGGTTCATGTCTGCTATCTTGGAGCTTGTCGCTGCAGTGTGGGGGGCGCACGGCAGCCAGTGACGCAGGCGTAAGAGCAGCGACGGCGGCGGCGGTGCTGGCCGCGTCCCCCCACCCGCCGTCTGGGGCCTGGCGCTCCAGCAGCCACTTCCGGGCCGCAGGTAGGCTCCAGTGCTGGTGCGCGCCTGGACCAGTGTCGGAGTCTTCTAGAGCCTTTTGGAATAGAGGCATTGTTAGGAAAGTTTCGAGTCAATCAGAGAATTTACACTACCTAAATTTTATTGATTCTTATTGTAAAAATCTATACTAAGAAAATCAGTTCTTGGTTTTGTAACCTGTATAGCCAAAGCGGTGGTAGTCAGAGATCCAAAACTGCCGTCGGGGTGTTGCTGGCGCGCAAGCCCGGCCATGGGGCGCCGCACGAAGTGTATGAGACTCCGGTGACGATGGTCCTGAACCACGCATCGCAGCGCCAGGATCACCATTGATATTGTGTCTAAAATTAATAAATTAATGGAAATTAGTATGATTAAAAACTATAAATTAAAGACATTAAATTCCTCTTGATTTGATCCCAATCTGTTTGTATCGTTTATGCGTTGTAAACTGCCTTGTCCTTGTAAATATTGTCATTAGATAAGTGATGTAAATAATTAACTAACTAACCCAATAAAAACTAAACACCTACCAAGACTATGATCAGCCGCGGCATTAGCGATATCCAATAGTCTTCTGATATGGCGCCTCCTCACGTGAGCGGCTGAGGAGCACGCGGCGAGGGTAGCGTATGCAAACTCCAGGTCGTGGGGGGGTTCTCGATGTAACAGAGCCGCAACCAGGTCCCTCCCGTGGAATGAACGAGGGTCCTTACAAAGAGCTCCTAGTGCCAGGGTGTAAGCTGCTAGACGACCTAATGGCGGAGGGGATTCGTGATGCCTGAAAAACACAACCTCTAAATAAAGTAAAACCGTAAATTAAAGATACTCTTGCATTATTGTTAATTAGCATTTATACCAAATATGGTGATAATTAATAATAGTTGTAATATTTTCATAACCTGTAATACTATTACGCCTACCACCCACATTACAAGCGTTTGATTTTGAAACCTTTATTTAAGTATAGAGATTAGGATAGACCTTAAAACCCAATGCGTTTAAGTTACACCAAACTGTATGAACCCAAACTCACGGTACCTTAAATTAACATTTATATCATTAGTATCATTATCGACCTTTAAATATGATGATTTTTAATAAGATGGTATTTTAGAGTATAAAAAAATGGGGTTTTTATTATAAGATATACCTACAAAAGATATTATATTAGAAAAGTTCAATGAACTTTAAATTTAATCTATAGATATTTGAAAACAAGTATCCACTTTAATATAAAAGAGAACTGTTTTGGAGTTATCTAATCTATATTGAAAAGAATCTCTAGAGCCCTTCTGTTGAAGCGAAAACGGTCGATGTTTCAACTCAGCCCTCGGTTGTATCATTTTACCCTTTAGTAGATATTTTACATTCTACGCTATGACTTTTATTATTTATATACGCAGATGATATAATATTAATCATAAAGTTAATATATATGTATATATTATTGTTATATTGTTACATGTTATACTTATTTTTACTTTCAGATGTGGTATTTTTTTAAATACGATTGACCATCTCTGTTCTTTCTACTTCGTAAATGATTATCAAAACTATATCTACCTAAATTAAGTTTAAATAATATCCTAAATACATTTAAAAAATATTAATATAATAGTTATGGAAGGAAATTAATATTAGGAATATTTTATTATATCATTTCCAAAAATAATGAGAAAGTTTTTAAGACAGATTAGCTTTTTCTCCATTAATATAAGTAATTGAGGTTTTATTGGTACGCTAGTCTTTATTTTTATGAGCATAATATTTCATTTATTGATTTTCATTCTACAATACTATGTAATAAACAATATATAATAGACACATTATTTTATATTTATGGTATATAAAGTGTCTGAAGATATATTAAACATCAGATAAGACAATAAATATGAAAGAAAACCACTTCGAAAGCGCCTTTTGTTCCAATAACGGAGTTAAGGGCTGAAAATCGGAAATAAATTATTTTAATAAGTATTTCAGTTTCCAACTTTATAATGTTATTAATTTTAAATGTATTATTTAATAATAAATATAATGAATTACCATATATTAAGATTACATTCAATAACATAAATGGTAAGCCATCTTGTAAAATACATTGTTTACATACTAATTAAATTGAGAAACTTAACATTTGCGAGTAGATTATTATTAAATTGTATTTTATTAAGCAAGTATTCCATAATAGATCTAAAACTAGATGCTAGTTCTAGATATTTGAAGAAATACTTACTTGGACATCATCAGAAGAATTTCTATCTCCATCTGCTTTGCTGAAAGTTGCATCTCCAGACCCTGTTGCTCTATCTCCTTGCCCGTGTTATTTGCTAACTGTAATGAATTATTTATTCTGTGTAACACTTTTAATTTAACTCTGTTTTTACGTGTATTTACCTGCGGAGTTGCAGATATCTCTGTTATGTAAATGTTGCAAAATAAAATCCCTCTTTATTACATTTTTTAAGCTTTCTGCTTGAATAATTCACCGACAGAATGAAAGGTAGGCATTTTGCGAGGACACATTATTCAAAATGTGTGGTATTTTAACATGAGGGTTAGCAAAATATTTTCAAGCATCATTTCTGATTCGCTGACTTTTTAAATCTATAACCACATACTTGTCTCTTGAATTTCAATATATTCAAATTCAATAGATTATAAAAAGATATTGAGTTATATTCTTAAAAAAAAACATCAAAATGAACAATAAACTAAAACGTGTTTAGCTGAAAATATTCTCATATATATTTTTGTCCCAAAATTACCTGTAATGTCAACATAACATGGTGGGTGTCGTTGCCCCAACCCCAGTCCTCCTGACGGTGATTTAGGAGATACTGTAACGCTTTCTGGATAGCCTGACCCTCGTTCAGCGTCTCTGTCTCCCAGGTTACCGTGGTGGGAGCAACGGTGGTGGGAGCCTTAGTTGTGGTGATGGTAGTGGGAGATTCAGTTTCTAAATAGTAAGAAATGGGTTATATTCTACATATAACTTGGAACTTTTAAATCAATATTATAATACTAACCGGTCTGTCCATTTACGAACGTGAAAAGCAACAGGAAAGCCCATAATAACGACAGCTGATTGTACGGCATGATTACTGAAACAAGGAAAAGCATTTAAAATATTTACATATATGTATAAGCTAGAATATTTAATAATTTATCGAGTAATAAAGCCTAATTACATATTTAGAGTTATCATAATCCCTTTATGAAAATAATATTTCATATTGATCTTAAAAATAGATACGTCACGCAAAAGAAGCATCATTTAAGAGAGATGCGAAGTGTGTGTGTGTGTGTGTGTACGCATTGAATATTTATAATGTATGAATATTTATGAGCACGAATATCGTTTGTTCTCGTATTCAGGTGAAGCCGCGAGACGGGCGTTTAATAAATGTATCATTTCAGATTTGTTGTGTCATTATTGTCACATTTTTAGTACAATTCTCTCTATATGATAGATAAGTATTTTAGATAAATACGTGTGCAGAAATAAAAGTGTTGACATACTTTTCTTTTATATTATGTGTGTGAATTTAAATAGCATAAAATAATGACAATTATTCTATATTGTAATGTAAATTCTATACGAAATGATATTCTAATTGTAATATAATATTGATTTTGCTTCGTGTTTTAGTATTGATAATGACGAGAGTTTAATTAGACGACACTTGCATAATTTGCTGAATAAGGTTTTCAGTTAAAATCAAATACAATATTTGGATTATTCGACTGATTGAACGTATATAAAAATAATTTTTTTCACCAGATTACTTTATATTTTTTTAATTATTTGATACCTTTTGTAAGTATAGTATATATGTGTTTTTATTAATTTTATTTTAATTCTATATAGCACACATTTACAATAAAAATGTACAATAGTCAGGCGTAAATCTGAATGCATTCTCTACCAACCTTAGAATGTATTGCAGAGCGCATATGTAGGTGTGCAAAAATATATATGTATATGAAGTAAAGACGTCCGATATGTGTATATGTGCTTATATAATTATATTACTATTTTCCTGTTATCTTAAACCTATTTATTTTTCTCTTGTCGGTAATGGTTGTTATGAATTTCAAGCAATCTGCAATATAATTCCACTTTAGAATAAAGTATTCCATTATTACTTTTAACCGCGTTTAATAATATTGGTGTAATGAGTTTTTTGACGAAATAAGTAAATGATTACGTAACAAATAGTAATACAATGTAGCATATTTTATTAAATGCCGTCATGAACTATATATACTACTATATAGATGAGATGGTGTATTTAAGAGGGGCAAAAAAAACAATGTTTGTCTCTATCAAGTTCATAGTTTCATGTGCTAGTGATATCGCTTTCACACGTGTAAGAAACTATAGTATTTTTATTGCTTTCAGGAGTATGTGATAATGTATATTTTTAACTAACAGTATGCAAACAGTAGTGCCAGCGGTAGTCAATGAATGTACTATATTAATTATTAATAATAATCAACACTACAGAACTACATTGTGATCTATCTTTATAGTTGATACCAAAGATTTAGTTATATTTAAAATATGTATTAAAAATAAAAAGTCATAAACTATTCAGTAAAATGTTAACAACAGCGAAACGATAAATAATTTCCGTATTCCTCGGCATTATTGTTTTTGCTACTTTCCTCATTAAAAAGGTTATCTGCTTTCCCCTAAGAGTTCAAGCACCCCTGTAGCTGGAAAACTGTAGCGTCATTAGTTTAAGGGTTGATTTTAATTAACGCGGTAATTACTCGTAAGTTTTAATTATACACTATTTATGGAACAAATTAATATTATAATATCATAGGATAACTGCCGTTGTTCTAATGGCCCCATGTTTCTGTACGGTCGCGTTACAAAGACAATTTATCTATCCACGCAACGACCCGTGTTTGATCTGACATGTTATTGATGAAGCTCCTCAACAGCTCTGTCAACCTGGTACTTTATTTTTATGAAGGAATAATCTATAAGTTAAATTTAATAATATAAATCTCCCATAAAATTAAAACTATTTTGAGATTTTAAACAGTAAATTAACAACAATTTTAACAAAGATCAAATGCATAAAAAAATATTTTATACCAAATTTTTTTTTCTTAGTAAATTTTAATTGTTAATTTAGAAGCCATGTTGAAAGTTTTATCTTTCACCTCCATTAATTCCATTCTCGATAATTGAGAATCGGCAATGATCCGTTAAGATATACCTACCTACGTATATATAACATACATATTATGTCAGAAAAGCGGATAAAGACGCAGGAAATATTTAGTAATGAAATAAAAAATATATAACATGTGAAAAAATGTCTCTAGCATATTTGGGCAAAACATAACATAGTTTCAACACATTTTTACGTCAAAAGAAACTTGTTTGAACAATGTTATCAAGGTTATAAAAATGTTGTGTAATAATTTTATGCATACGTTAAGAGACTTTATGTGTGCTAAAATTGAAAATACTCTCATTATTACTCAAATTTTCTTATATATTAAAGAAATTGTCAGAATATAAGTCTGTACATTAAGGCTGAGTGAACAATTTAATAGATATAAATTAGGAAATTAGAAACTTTAAAACGTGAAGATGAGAAATATTAGCAAAAATTTGCACTATAAATTTCAATTTCGCCAAAATTAACTATGTAAGTGAATCAGACTGACAATTTAGATAACCCTCGAGCTAATTTTCCGTCTAGTGAACTAATTGTAAAGTCGCAGCGTTCAGGCGTAGCTCCTCGTTACTGACATCCAACAAACACAACCACAAGTACTGTAAGTACTTTAATTTTTAACGTAATTACCGATTTTAAATATATATATACACTATATATACTTATTTCTGAAAAGGATCCACAAATTTCGACGAATTAATTCTCATACACATATTATTTCTGACTGGTTTTCCTATTATAAATAATGAATTAGTTATCTGTAAGCTTTGTGATAGTTATAGTTAAATGAGTGGTTAATATATAATATAATTTTTATACAAATTGTCATACAACGTAATAGATAGAATGATATAAAGGCTATATCTTATTAATCGATTTTTTATTTAAATAATATAAGTAATAAATAAAACACTGGGTAAGCCAGCTTCACAAATAGAATATTAAGAAAGAAGAAAGAGAAACGAACGAGAGGGCGAAAAGAGAGAAGAAAAAGAGAGAGAAAGAGTCTGGTTAGAAATAAATAGTATATTGAGCGGACGGGATGTGTTCTCTAAGAATTATTTTTTGGTATACATCGTAAATTTTCATGCATCGCTTGTTTGCAGCTGGTATAAGGGCTTGCCATGGTAACTACTTATATATGCTGCTTATAGCTATGTTTCTTATAGTGACCGAGATCTGAAGGGTCAACTCGTTCCTTTTCCCTAAAGTTATGCAAGATTAATATAGCCTTACAAAGTTATTCCTTAAAGACCGGTTAGTTATAATAACTCAAACAAATTTCAGGTATAATAATAAATACTTAAATTGAAACTTTGCAATAATTTTTATAAACAAAATGCTTATATTCATTCTGTATTGAATTATTTAAAAATTTAATTTATTCACAATTTATATTTTTATACACCAGCTCGGTAAAAGAGGTGATTTAACTGATATTATTATAGAATTTCACATTGAAAATTTCGATACCTATAATTTGAGGTTAACGATACCCATTGAACCGTAACCGAAGGCTGACGTGCTCTACACGGAGCGGAAAGCCTCATTAAGGCACGCAGGGGTCGGTCACGTATCATAACGGGGGTAAAGATTTCACGATATCACATTTATACATATAAATAAAATTGAAGTTTCTGTTTGTTATTTCAAATAAACAGCTTTTCACTTAATGCATATGAAAGTATATTTGGTATTTACATAAAAAAAAATCATTTTTCTTTGTCAGTCACTCTGTTTGGGCCGGCTAATCACTGAAAGGGCTGGATCGATTTTAACCGGACTTTCACATGCAGATAGCTGATTTTAAAAGGAATAACTTAGGCTACTTTTATTTTTAAAAACATATTTCGCTCGAACAAAGTCATGGGTACAGCTAGTTTATTATATAAAAAGTCTGAACCTCCTTTATATATATTTTACAAAATATCTTATACAAGAATAAAATACAGGATAAAATATCTAACATCGGATAACGTATTCATGAGGTTGCTCCGACATTTTTATCTAAATTCTAGGGTACAATTTCGTTTCGAAGCTATTACCTTGAGATATTCATGTAACATATGCAAATATGTTTATCGACACGCGTTATTATGTAAAATTTGCATTAGAACGACACCCCGCCGCCCTGCTGTGGTGTGCAGGACAATTTGCATTTTTACAAGCGATTTATAGTGGTAAAACTATATTAAAATGTAATGTACGTACCAAATAGCACCAAATATCTCCTGGGAATGTAATGTTCGATATACCTTCTCGAAAATTTCGCCGAAATATTGCATTTTTTCCAGTCACGTTCGAAATCTTTTGAAGTTTATTTTTCATTTGAATTTCATTTAATCCGATTTGAAAAGGTTTTAGGTTATATATTTTTTATTAAATCATTTTATTTACGACAGTTTTGTTAATATATTTCATCTGTAATAAATAAACTGCTTGTTATAATACTAAAGTACCTTTGAAGATGTTCTAAGCTGCCTTTGTTAGAAATAAATACGCTTCCAATGTTGTAGTTGTTTGTTATTTAATAGCCTTGTCCTGATTTTATTGATTATTACTAAAAATATCATGTATAGAGTAAATAGTTACCTTTATCATAAGTTCTTATTCGATAATATGGTGAAAAAAGAATTTAAACCGCTTCTAAATAATAATTCAGACTTCTTTACCGTAATTGTAATTCCTTTGTGCTAGCCTTTAACCTCGTGACAAACGTTTTTAATAATAAAAATGCTTATGTTCATCTAAAAATGTTTTTAACAAACAAAACACTGAGGGCGACTCCGTTCGCGCGAAAGCTGCCTTTGTAACGATCGCTTTGCCGTTTTTTCGTCAATTTACTTTAAAAAATCTGTCTCAAAAAGCCTTTTGATTTAAGCGTTATAAACTTTCATTTCCCTTTCACTTAAAAGGATACACCCGTAGATACATTGTTAATGTTGGTAAACTGTGTATAATTGAATGGTTAATTGCAAAAATTATCTCCAACATAGAAACTTAAAAATTATCTTCACAATAATTTAAGTATATTATTAAAATAGTAATATTGTGTTTCATATATTTTATTATGTTGTCAGTAACACCATTGTCTTAAATTATACTCGTACCAGGTTGTTTTTTTTTTGTAATAAACAAAATCTGTAGTTATACTTATTTTCATCGTATTCTCTGAAAAGGTAATTTTTTTCTACTCAATTATATTTTATATGTTAGTTTAAATATATTAATATGACTAAACGTGATTATAGTCAATTACAAACATGGACTAGATCATGTAAGACAATGTGACAGTAATTAGTCAATGTCATTAATACTATCTCATATTGACATGTATGTGTTTGCTTTGTTACGGACGGACTGATATCAAACATTACATATAACGGTTATTGGCTTGTCGGAGTTTGTGGATGTATCATGTAAACATCGTTATATAGATACATAGCCAGCATTTATGTTCTCAATAAGGCACAATTCTCCGTTTGTTTAATACTTTTCTAATATAATTTATTTACTAGACAATTTTTTTTCTGAACCACGTTTCAGCCATTTTGTTTATTTGGATATGTGACATCTACGTGCTGGGTAAGACTAGATTTATAAATAAAGTCAAAAAACAATCACTTGTGTATATAATTATAACATGGTGTAGGTATTATTTGTTATTTTAAAATATTAAATTAAATAGTAAATTAAAGGTTTTTTAAGCTATTATGATATTAGTGTCATAGCTGTCTGTCCGACACTTGGGAGCCGGCCAGCGAATATAATCGAGAAGTCCCGTGGGAACTGGCCTATTTGTAGAAGTCATATAAGTTTTACTAACATTTGTAAATAATAATATTTGTAACATTAATGTTTTATCCGGTATTTTAGTAGTAATTTGTCTTTAACCGCAGCACAAAGCGGATTTGTGATTTAATTACATTTCTGTTCAAATAATGCAGTGCTTTGACAGCTTCATTAATACTTACTGTCATTGTGTCTATCCAGTTTGTGGTTTTGGTTGTATTGTTTATATATTATTATATACTTATGTAGCACAGACAACATTTATTGTACTCACAATCCTGATCTCCATGAAAAAAATACAATGAATATTTTTCGCATTTCATATGAGATTTTTTTTTTTTTTTGGTAAATAGAATATTCTTAAATATGGAGATGGCAATCTAAAAAAATATAGTTTTTTAAATTGGTCTAGTCCAGCAAACATTTTACATTATTTGTATTAGAAAAATATGTAATGAAAAGTATCATCTAATCTGTTTAGGTGATTTGTACGAACTACTCTTCAGCGAAAAGAGTCCTACTGTCAATACACACTACCAAAACTTATATTAATAATACGTAATACTTGTTATTTGTTCTTATCGAAATCATAGTCACGTATATCTGTAGTAATTATCTTAGAGAATCATAATTAAAGTATCGTACGGCACGGAGGACTTGAGTATCAATTGTTATTTATATAACGTTTCATTTTCTCAAGCAAGCTCATGTCACCTACTATGAAGATGATAGAGAAAAGGATGCGAGACGAGGGTGATGTTTCGGAGAACCAGTTCGGTTTTATGCCTGGTCGGGGTACGACGGATGCCATATTCGCTCTTCGTCAGTTGTGTGAGTAATACAGACGAGCCCACAAGAACCTGCACATGGTGTTCGTTGATCTCGAGAAGGCATACGACCGGGTTCCCCATTGGAAATACAGGAAGAGGCACCCTGGTGCATGCTATTTGCTGATGATATTGTTCTTGTCGGCGAGGATGGAATTGATATGCAGAGTAGACTGGTAAAATGGCAACAAAAGGTGGAGAGTGTTGGCCTGAAAGTGAGCAGAACCAAAACAGAGCACATGTTCTGCGATTTTTGCGGTGTCTCCGGTTTTGTTCCTATTTTGTTCGACGGAGTACCAGTTACCAGTCTGCTCGGAGTTTCGCTATCTAGGTTCTCTGATACAAAGCGATGGCAATATTGACCGGGACGTAAAGCACAGAATTAACACGGGATGGATGAAATGGCGACCTGTCGTTACGTATGGATCTGAGTGCGGGGCGATGAAGGTGATGGATGAAAAGCGTTTGCATGTAACGGAGATGCGAATGTTAAGAAGGACGTGTGGGAGACAAGAAAGAATAGAATACGAAATGAGTATATTAGGGGAAGCTTAGGAGTAGCGCCAGTGACAGACAAGAATAGAGGTAGCCGTCTGTCATGGTATGGGCATGTTATGAGGAGGGATGAAAGACACGTGACCAAAAGAGTGCTAGGTATGGTAGTGGAGGGATGGACAGGGAGAGGACGGCCGAAGAAAAGATGGATGGATTGCGTGAAAGACGATATGGAGAAGAAGGGAGTATTTACAGAGATGACGAGTAACAGGAGAGTATGGAAGGAAAAAACATACCATGCCGACCCCAAAATGGAATAAGGGCAGGAAGATGATGATAACGTTTCATTTTCTTATTAATTTGTTTGTTGTTATTATAATAAACAATTAATAAACTCGTATTTAACATAAAAATACACACACACACACACACACACAAACATTTTTTTAGAAGTTATTTCTTGTGAAAATCAAACCTTATGTTTAAATTCAATAGTTATGGTACACTAACTATTTGATCACCATGCCAATCTAATACTTTTTTATTATTATTAAATATATAACGTATATATATATATATATATATATATATATATATATATATATATATATATATATTATAATAGGTTGGAATCTGTGATGAAATGCGTTTTTCCTTATAAAAATCACAAGAAAATGTTTATTTTATAAGGAATGAAAATTATAAAAGCAATCCAATGTCCATTAAATATTAAATAAGTCTCGCAGACACAACAAAAGAATGAAGATATCGATTACGTATATATTAAATACTTATCGACCAATCAATCACTGTACAGATTTGAATGAAGGAAAATTTGTTATTTAATTTTTTATTCCAAATTTTTATATGAAATAATATTTTTATTCCTTCTATTCATATTTTATTACGTTATCTGCAGTTTACCTATTTTTGTAATATTAGTCGTAGGGATAGTAGTGTGATATAATATAGACTTTAGAAGATTGTACACAGGTTTCGATTGGTGAAAGAATTTTATACAAACAGATTTAAAGGATCCCAGGCCAACATACAACCAATTAAACAAAACTTATATTTATAATTACTTTTTAAGTTATTAAGATTAAATGCAGAAGATTACTTTTAAATTAAATATTTTGTCATTAAAACTTAGTTATTCGTCAATTTTGTTTTTCCCTAAGCGTAAATAAATGTGGATTTGAAGAATTTGTTTCAGTGTTTTTGTTATTAAGTTAGAAGGTTCTAGAATGCGGTATAATTAAATTTCGGGTCAACTTGTTCCTGAGAAGGCTTTGCATATTCGTGGACTAAACTATTTGTTTTGGTCCTAAACCGGAATATGGGGTAACTTAAGAATGCTGAAGTATACAAAGGGTTACAAGTTCACACAGGATGCTGGAGAGTGGAATTTCTTGTACCGTTTTACATCTTACAAACGGAAAACAATTATAAATACAATTACATTTTACTTACTATTTGGATTTCTTTACAATATCGGTACAGAATTATTTTTTATTTAATTATCTGTCACTAACGTGAAGTCTCAATGGGCTTATTAAAAATCATTTCTGTAACTAGAATGTGGTTTGCGTGAATTTGAATTTGAAATTGTTTCTGGGAAAAATTATAAAAATCTGATCTCCCATATTAAAAATAAATTTGGTACTGTTATTTTTGTTACGAAGACAAAAATTATGTTTTTTGTTTAACTTCAAGCATTCCTAGTATTATAGTATTTGTTGTCTTACCACTTTTATTAAATAAAAAAAATGCTGCACAATTATATATTTACTTTAATGTTTGTTTTATTTTATTTATGTAGAAAAGTTCTTTAACCCTAGCTACGTATCTTATAATCTCATAAATTGTGTTCACGGAATGCTGCGGCTTCTCTTGAAATTGTATCGGATTGTATGAACCAAAGCAACCCGTCTCAGACCAGGAAATAGAGATTTATATTTAAGAAGGATGGTTAATTTAATATAATATTATTTTAATTTTTAAACTTATGTAAACTTAATTTAGATTGAAAATTAAACCCAAACAAATAAATAAACCTACATTTGTGAGTTTGTTACGTATTTATTATTAATAACAAATAAAATATTATAATTTCTATTGAAGTTGAGTTCAAAGTGAAAATGTTTAATTTGCAGTAAAACCAAATGATCCTGTTTTATTAAGGATCAAACAAATGTATCCAGAGTGGTCTGGAAGAGGCTTTAAGATAAGCGTCGAAACACAATTACAAAAGTTGTTATTTAAATACGTTATATTACGGTCCTTTGGATATTTAACAAAACGGACTGATTTATTAATTAATATGAAAATATTGTTTTCTTTAATTATATAATTGATGAAACCAAAGTAAATAAGACTATCTATTATACCAACTTATTATTTTGAACACAGACCAATTTGTTTGAAATTAAATCCATTATACAAAAAATATATATACATTCTAAAACTTTGAGATTTTTTAGATTTAATTAGTCAAAGATTTTTTTAGAGTTAATTTTGTCATTTATTCACTAATTTAAATTTGAGATTATTTCAGAACAAAATGTTTTTTAATGAAAGCCAACTGTTGGATGCTCTAGTACTGGAAAACGATGAGAATTCTTTTTCAGAATTCTGGCTTTAAAAATTATCTAAACTTTTATTGAAATTTGATTATAAATAATAAAATCTTAACTTGTTACTTACAAATCATAATATAATATTATTATGTATTAGATTATTTCAAGGTATTTCCAGTTTTCGTTGCATACTAGTCCAAGATCGTCACAGTTTTCACAATAAGTTAAACATCTCTCTTCAGTCAGAGATAAGCTAAACTGTAGCTTGACCATGGTTACATATTTATTAGCTTCGTCTAAACTATTCAAGATATTGTTGTATGTATTTCATGAGTCCTTTCTTAGAACAGTCCAAGTCGTAATCTGTTCCTAGCGCTCCGTCTGCTTCCATATAATTGAAATTGAAATTCAAATTCAAAATATCTTTATTCAAGTAGGCATTTACACGCACTTTTGAATCGTCAATTATTACAATACAAAAAAAGGTCAGTGTAGTCCGTCCGTAAGCAAGCTACCACCGGCTCGGAATGCTGCTCTGTTGAGAAGAGCCGGCCAGAAACTCAACAGTTGCTCTTTTCAAAAGAAATATAACAATAGGTGATGTATATTATAATATAATATAATATAAATCCTGCAAATGATTCAACAACTTAAGTTCCACATATTTCGATCCACTAAAAACTCTTGAACGTTATAATAAGCTTTATTTAACAATAAACTTTTGATTTTAGATTTAAAACTAAGAAATGGAAGGTCTAAGATATCTTGTGGAACTTTATTATATATGCGTATACTCAAACCCATGAAGGATTTATTAACTTTTTGAAGCCGAAACTTTGGCGTTACGAGTTTGTTTTTATTTTTCGTATTTATCGCGTGTCTGTCACTGTTTTTTATATAACTATTTAAATTTTGACGTATATATAAAATGTTATTAAATATGTATTGGGAAGCGACTGTAAGAATACCTATTTCTTTATTGAAGCTCATGTATATCTCGTTACATTTTTTTGTACTCTTATACTCAATCAATGTAAGCCTATTGTGAGAATTGAAAGCCTATTGAAGTCTTGACTTAGAAGATATTCTAACTTTTAGTCCCCGATCATTATCGAGTTATAATCACTGTAACAACATCAGAACTCAAATATTTTCTATGAAATATCTTCTCGAGTATCGATTTTGTGCTATCAATAATTAAATAGCTTCGCTGTCTTGTCGTGCATTCCAGTCATATTGATAATTTATAATGTATGAGATAAATTTATTTATAAGAGACTTCCAATTTAAATGAGACCACTCCTAAAGTACCTCCGTTCAAAAAGAGAGAATCATTGAAGTCGATTAACATGATAAAGAACGATTCATCCATCCGTTATGAATGTGTAAAATGAAAGAGATGATGATTTCTGCATAAATCCATTCTATTATCGTAAACTGATTAAATTTATATGGCGGTGATTTAATTAATATCTACCTTTTTAAAGTTAAAAAAGATAAATAAAATTATTGTCACTAAAAAACCTTCACAATTTTATTTTACTTTATATAGCTTAGAGTTGCGTAATATAATAGACACCAAAATAAAATTTATATTGATTTGAAATATATTTTTACTATGAAGTACCCTCAATAAAACTTGAAAGGCTTTGTGTAATATATCAAATATCTAACGGTTATTTTTATGGTAAAAGTGCAATTTCCTGTTGATTCCCTTTTGCAGTATTTTATAGCCGAGAGGGGATCATGAAAAATGGAAGCGTTAAATGAGGTATATAGAAGTGGGTAATACCTTTAAGATAAAAAGAAATTACCTCAACACAAAACAGAACACCGAAGGTGTGTTATGTAATAATTAAACATTTCATTTATATTCTGCTTCTTATTAACAATCATTTCACAAAAGTGCTTAGTTTTTATCGTTAATAAATCCAAATGTATTACTCTTTTTGGTTCTAATTAAAAATAACAGCCGCGGCACAATTGATGGAATTAATTTAGATGTTAAATTATTATAAAAATGTACGTTGGTAAATAAAGCACCTATAAATATCAAGGTAAATATTATTTGGTGTTATTTATTTTATAGTACTAATTAGTTATTTTATAAACGTGGGTAAGATGTCCTGTGTAAGCGTTATTGTTTGTTCAAATTGAAACAAAGGTAAGGGCGTGTCATACACACATTTCCACATTGCTTACATTTCAAAATAAATTCCAGTGTATTTTCTGCAGCAGGGTCTTCAACTGGGGCCGGTACTATTCAAAATATATGAAAACATTGTAGAAATTCAAAAATATATTTTGATGTTCATCGTTTAAAATCGCTGAGTTACAAAGGCGGTATGAAACGAATCCACATAATAAAGAGGTAACGGAGGCTGTGAACAAAGCCGTCTCTTTGCCCGGCCATTCGTGTAGTATCGCGGGGAACGTAACCGGAGTGGTTCCCACTCGACATAGATTCACGGGAATACTGACGGAACTCACTGGATAGTTAAAAATGAGACCGATATACGCTTGATATCTGAGTTATATCGATTATCGATAAATTAATATCTGTATTTTAAAATGACAAAATGTATATAAATTGTAAGACAAAAATAAATTAACGTTTAAGATTTAATTCAGAAAAAAAAATACTAATTTCAAATTAGTACAAAATTATAAATATTTTGTCTCAATGACAATTAAATATGAATGAAACAATAACAGAGATGCAATGGTTACTCTCTAATATACAGGAGTATGTGATAACTATTCTATTACAAAGTACAAACTATTACAAATTATATACTAACCTTTGTATCATTAGTCCTTATCAAAGCAAAACCATTAGATCTAGTTATTATATTATCAAATAATACGACTACAATATCATAAGTAATAATTCAGAAGCTTTGCTAAAGTTTCCTACATATATAAGATAAATAAATATCTTGTTATTTTATTGTGTTATCTATTTTACTTATAGTTGTAATTGTTAGTAAATTACATAAATTACATATAATGGATGAAGAATTAATTAATGTCAATATATTAGTCACAAGATTTTAACTATTGTTTGGGATAATCTAATCCAATAAGGATAAAATGTAAGATAAAGATATCAGTTACTGAACTCCTTTATGTAATTAAGTAACTGTTGTCACCGACTTCTGTGGCATGTCCCATGAAATAATAAGCTTAGAATTCATACAAATCCATACACATTTTTAATTTTTTTTGCTTCCTCAAAGCATTTATTTTTCTATTTATTGTACAGAATTTGAGTAGAAAGTCTTTTATTTTATAGATAACCACCACCAAAACCACCTACACCACAAGTGTATAGAACACAACAACACAAATGTTGTGTGAATGTGAAATTATAATGTGATGTGAAAACAACTCAACCGCAGTGTACATTATTTCGTATTCGCAGACCGCCTCGGTTTGTTGTATTAATAAATCTTGTTTTCTCTGGAGATACAGAAGAGGGATTGGAGGAGAAATTGAAATGATTTTAGATTACACACCCTATAAATAATGCCAACCTAAAGCGATTATGTAATCTGTAGTATCTCCACAACATAATATGAGGGTCGTTGAATTGTGAGGGTATTTATGAAAAGACTTTATAATATGTGAACATTATTAATTAAGAAATTTCTTATACATCAAGGGATTATTAAATCACTATATGGGGTTTCTGTCGAGTTTAAGTAATTAAAACGTATAAAATGTACACGTTAAAAAACCGTTCTTAACCAATATTGGCGTTCAATTTACAATACAACGATTTATAATCCATAAATGTAAGAGTGAAGAAATACCTTATTGCAACATCTTCAATTCTATGATAGAGAAAATAAAATAATTCGTAATCAAAAGGTAACACCTTCGAGTATTACTAGTCTGAACCCTTTCATCCTACAACGAACATTATACTCTTTTCTTATCTGGGGTAACTAGAACAGATTATTTTCAAATAAATATAGATTGAGAATTTCCGCGGCAAAGCCCAATTTGTGGGGCGTTGGAACTAATACCCAGAGGTCATTGGTTCAAGTTCCGGCTGAGTCGGATATTTTTATTCAATTATATTCTGTATATTAGTTCAAATACATTAACATGACTAAACATGATTAGTCAATTACAAACATGGACTAGATCATGTAAGACAATGTGACAGTAATTTAGTCAATGTCATTAATACTATCTCATATTGACATGTATGTTTGCTTTGTTACGGACGGACTGATATCAAACATTACATATTGGCTTGTCAGACTTTGTGGATGTAAACATCTGTATATATATATACACAGATGTATACATATAACCAGCGTCTATGTTATCAATAAGGCACAATTCTCAGTTTGTTTGTCTTGACCTATTTTAAAACTATCCTTCATGGTAGAAATAGACTAAATAGACAATTTCTCAAACATATTTAAAATCCATCGGTTTAAAGTTAAAGAAATGTAAAACGGCAAAAATTTAACTCGATATAAAAGATCTTCAACATATCTTCACTTGTCTTATCACAACACTTATTGTACTTACAATCCTTATCTCCATGAAAAAAATACAATGAATATTTTTCGTATTTCATGAGATTATTTAATTTTTAAGGTAAATAGAAATATGGAGATGGTAATCTTAAAAAAGATAGTAATTTTATTTGTCTAGTCCAGAAAATATTTTACATTATTTATATTAGAAAAATTTGTAATGAAAAAAGGATTATCTAATCACTTTAGGAGATCTGAACGAATTACTCTTCAGCGAAAGTTTTTCTTTGCTCTTGTCAAAATTATAGTCACGTACATGTACAGTAGTTATCTTAGAGAATCATAATTAAAGTATCGTGGAGGACTCGGGCAATCTCCACTACATTCACAACTTACTTTAGATTAAAGATATAAGCCAAATAAAATAAATAAACCTACATTTGTGAGGCTGTTTCGTGTTTACTTATATTATTAAATAAAATTTTACAATTTCTATTGAAGTTGAGTTCAAAGTGAAAATGTTTAATTTGCAGTAAAACCAAATGATCCTGTTTTATTAAAGATCAGACAAATGTATCCAGAGTGGTCTGGAAGTGGCTTTAAGATAAGCGTCGAAACACAATTACAAAAGATGTCATTTAAATAGGGTATATTACGGTCCTTGGAATATTTAACAAAAGGACCTGAAATATTAATTAATATGAAAATATTATTTTCTTTAATTATATAATTGATGAAACCAAATGAAATAAGACTATCTATTACATCAACAATAATTTTTTGTTTAATGCTGACGAATATTTTTGAAACTACATCACAAAAATGTATACATTATACATTCAAAAACTTTGAGATTTCTAGTAAAACATAGTTCATTTAGTCATTTATTCCACCAGGAATAAAAAGTTTATTAATGAAAAGCTGTTGAATGCTCTAGTACTTGAACACGACGAACATCCTTTTCAGAATTCTGACTTTAAAAATTATTTTAACTTTTATTGACTTTATATTATATACATTAAAATGTTCTCTTTACAAATCACAAAATATTAATATGATTCACACTGATTATATAAACACCTAATATCCGAGGATTTTCATGATGCTTTCACAAGTTACTTCGTCTTGTTTCTTTTAACGGTAGTTCCAGGGGTCGTTATTAGTATCAGATTTTACAATAAGTTAAACATGTCTCTTCAGTCAGAGATAAGCTGAACTGTAGCTTTGACCATAGTTACCAAACATATTTATTATCCTCGTCTAAATCATTCATGATATAGTTGTCTGTATTACGATTCCTTTGTTAGAACAGTCCAAGTCGTAATCTGTTCCTAGCGCTCCTTCTGGTTCCATATTAATATCAATGTAAGGTTATTGTAAGAATAGAAATTTACTATTGAAGTCTTGACTTAGAACATATTAAAACTTTAAGTCCCCGATCATTATCGACTTCTAATCACTGTAACAACTGCAGAACTCAACTATTTTCTCACCAAGATTTTCTCGGGTATCGATTTTGTGTTATTAATAATTGAACAGCTTCGCTGTCTTGTCTTGGATTCCAATCTTGTTGATAATTTATAATGTATGAGATAAATTTATTTATAAGAGACCTCTAATTTGAATGAGACCACTTCTTAAGTATTTCCGTTAAAAAAGGGAGAATCATTGAAGTCTATTAACATGAACGATTCATCCGTTCGTTATGAATATGTAAAATTAAAAAGATGTAGATTTTTTCATACATCCATTCTATTATCGTTAACTTATTAAATTTTTATGGCGATGATTTAATTTATATATAACGAGTTAGGTACTTTTTAAAAATTGAGGAAGATAAATGAAATAATACCTACATAAAAATTGTCAATTTTTAACTTTATATTGTTTTGAGTAGTTTAATATAATAGACACCAAAATGAAGTTTCTAATAGTTTGTAATATATTTTAACTATGAAGTTGATAGTACACTCAATAAAACCTGAAAGGCTTTGTGTAATATATCAAATATCTAACGGTTATTTTTATTGCAAAAGTGCAATTTCCTGTTGATTCCCTTTTGCAGTATTTTATAGTCGAGATGGGATCATGAAAAATGGAAGCGTTAAATAAAGTATATAAAAGTGGGTAATACTTCTTAGATAAAAAGAAATTATCTCAACACAAAATAGACAAACAAAAGGTGTGTTATGTAATAATTAAACATTTCATTTAGAATTCGCGTTTTATTAACAATCATTTCACAAAAGTGTTTAGTTTTTATCGTTAACAAATCCAAATGCATAAGTCTTTTCGGTTCTAATTAAAAATAGCAGCCGTGGCACAATTGATGGAGTTAATTTAGGTGTTCGATTACTGAATAATAAAATGTCACAAAGAAAATGTACGTTAGTAAATAAAGCACCTTTAAATATTAACGATAATATTATTTGCTGTTTTTTGTTTTACAGTTTTTAGTTATTTTATAAGCGTGTGTAAGATGTTCTGTGTATGTGTTATTGTTTGTTCAAATTGAGACAAAGGTAAGAGCGTGACAAACATACAATTCCACATTGCTTACGTTTCAAAATAAATTGCAGTGTATTTTCTGGGTTCTCGACTGGCGCCGGCACTATTCAAATTATATGAATATTGTAGAAATGCAAAAATATTTTTTGATGTTCATCATTTAAAATCGCTGAGCTACAAAGGCGGTATGAAACGAATCCACATAATAAAGAGTCAACGGAGGCCGTGAACAAAGCCGTCTCTTTGCCCGACCATTCGCGTAGTATCGCGGGGAACGTAAACGGAGTGGTTCCCACTCGACGTACTCGTAGATTCACGGGAATACCGACGGAACTCACTGGAGAGTTAAAAATGAGATTGATTGAATAAATATCTGTATTTTAAAATGCCAAAATGTTAAAATGTGAAAAATAAATTGACGTCTAAAAATTAAAAAAATATACTAATTTCAATTATAAATATTTTGTTTCAACGACAATTGAACATTAATGAAACAATAACAGAGATGCAATGATTACTATCTGAATACACAGGAGGATGTGATAACAAGTCCATGTAATAGGAATTGTTTATTGCTATCTATTCCTTTGTATCATTAGTCCTTATTAAAGCAAAACCATTAGTACTAGTTATTATATTGTCAAATAATACGACCACAATATGGTAAGTAATGATTCAGAAACTTTGTCCAATTTTCTTCATATAAATAAGATAAATAAATATCTTGTTATTTTAGTTAGTGTCTTTCCGATTTTACCTATTAGTTTATAAATTACATGTAAAGGATTTATTAATGACAATATATTAGTCAAAAGATTTTTACAATTTTTTTGGTTTGGGATAATCTAAAGAATATTAAATATAAGATAAAGATATCAGTTAGACCTAACTCCTTTAATTAATTAAATAACCGTTGTCACCGACTTCTTTTGAATGTCCTATGAAATAATAAGCATAGAATTCATACATCTTTAGTTCCAATTATTTTTTACTTCTTCAAAAGCATTTTTTTTATGTATGAAATTTGAGTAGGAGCTCTTTTATTATATACATATATAAGACAAAACCACCGACACTACAAGTGTGTAGAACACAACAACACAAATGTTGTGTGAATGTAATTATACTTTGATGTGAAAACAACTCAACCGCAGTGTACATGATTTCGTATTCGCAGACCGTCTCGGTTTGTTGTATTAATATATCTTGTTTACTCTGGAGATGCAGAAGAGGGATTGGAGGAGAAATTGAAATGATTTTAGATTACACACCCTATGAATTATGCCAACCTAAGGCGATTATATAACCTGTAGTATCTCTACAATATATTATGAGGGTCGTTGAACTTTCGGGGTATATGTGAAAAGACTAATAATTCTATAATATGTATACATTTTTGAATAAGAAATTCCTTCTAATTTATTAATTAGGATTATTATGATTAGTATCCGAACACACGTTTTGTGTCTGTTTCGATCGTAAAAACTATTTTCGGACACTGATTATGATTTTTTAAGAATTATTACACACAAATAATTATCAAAAAGTTATTCTAAATACGTTTTAATAATTATATTTAATAAGTTTAAGAAGAATAATTTATATCTAGGGATGTAATAACCAGTATATGAGATTTCTGCTTGGTTAAAGTAAGTAAAAGGTTAAAAACCTGTTCTTCCAATACGATATTGGCGTTCAATTCATAATACAATTAATTTATAATCAATTGTATTATGAATTTAATTGTTTAAAATACTCGTATACCTTTTGGCAACTTCTTCAATTCTATGATTGAGAAAAAGAAATGCATTGAGAATCAAAAGGTAAAACCTTCGAGTATTACTAGTCCCAACCTTTTCATTCTGCAACGAACATTATACCCTTTTCTTATCTGGGGTAACTAGAACAGATTATTTCCAAATAAATAAACATTAAATATTCCACGGCAAAGGGAGTGGATTCACTATAGTCTAATTTGTGATGCGTCAGGACCGTTTCTCAGAGGTCACAGGTGCAAGATCTACCCTACCGTACCTAGATAATTTTTTCTTTCTTTTTAATTCCATTCTCAATGTTTGTTTAAATACATGAACATGATTAAACATGATTATAGTCAATTACAAACATGGACTAGATCATGTAAGACAATGTGACATTAATTAGTCAATGTCATTAATACTATCTCATATTGACATGTACGTGTTTGCTTTGTTACGGACGGACTGATATCAAACATTACATATAACGGTTATTGACTTGTATGACTTTGTGGATGTATCATGTAAACATCGCTATATATATATATATATATATATATAGCCAGCATTTATGTTCTCAATAAGGCACAATTCTCCGTTTGTTTAATACTTTTCTAATATAATTTATTTACTAGACAATTTTTTTTCTGAACCACGTTTCAGCCATTTTGTTTATTTGGATATGTGACATCTACGTGCTGGGTAAGACTAGATTTATAAATAAAGTCAAAAAACAATCACTTGTGTATATAATTATATAATAGTGTATATTTTTTTGTTATTTTCAAATATTAAATTAAATAGTGAATTAAAGGTTTTTTAAGCAATTATGATATTAGTGTCATAGCTGTCTGTCCGACACTTGGGAGCCGGCCAGCGAATATAATCGTGAAGTCCCGTGGGAACTGGCCTATTTGTAGACGTCATATAACTTTTTCTAACGTTTGTAAATAATAACATTTATAATATTAATGGTTTATCTGGTATTTTAGTAGAAATTTGTCTTTAACCGCAGCACAAAACGGATTTGTGATTTAATTACATTTCTGTTCAAATAATGCAGTGCTTTGACAGCTTCATTAATACTTACTGTCATTGTGTCTATCCAGTTTGTGGTTTTGGTTGTATTGTTTATATATTATTATATACTTATGTATCACAGACAACACTTATTGTACTCACAATCCTGATCTCCATGAAAAAAATGAATGAATATTTTTCGCATTTCATATGAGATTTTTTATTTTTTTTGGTAAATAGAATATTCTTAAATATGGAGATGGCAATCTAAAAAAATATAGTTTTTAAAATTGGTCTAGTCCAGCAAATATTTTACATTATTTATATTAGAAAAATATGTAATGAAAAAAGTATCATCTAATCTGTTTAGGTGATCTGTACGAATTACTCTTCAGCGAAAAGAGTTCTACTGTTAATACATACTACCAAAACTTATATTAATAATACGTACTACTTGTTATTTGCTCTTATCAAAATCATAGTCACGTATATCTGTAGTAGTTATCTTAGAGAATCATAATTAAAGTATCGTGAAGGACTCGGGCAATCTCCATTACATTCACTGAGGACTTGAGTATCAATTGTTATTTATATAACGTTTCATTTTTTCAAGCAAGCTCATGTCACCTACTATGAAGATGATAGAGAAAAGGATGCGAGACGAGGGTGATGTTTCGGAGAACCAGTTCGGTTTTATGCCTGGTCGGGGTACGACGGATGCCGTATTCGCTCTTCGTCAGTTGTGTAAGAAATACAGACGAGCCCACAAGAACTTGCACATGGTGTTCGTTGATCTCGAGAAGGCATACGACCGGGTTCCCCATTGGACATACAGGAAGAGGCACCCTGGTGCATACTATTTGCTGATGATATTGTTCTTGTCGGCGAGGATGGAATTAAGATGCAGAGTAGACTGGTAAAATGGCAACAAAAGCTGGAGAGTGTTGGCCTGAAAGTGAGCAGAACCAAATCAGAGCACAAGTTCTGCGATTTTTGCGGTGTCTCCGGTTTTTTTCTTATTTTGTTCGACGGAGTACCGTTACCAGTCTACTTGGAGTTTCGCTATCTGGGTTCTCTGATACAAAGCGATGGCAATATTGACCGGGACGTAAACCACAGAATCCACACGGGATGGATAAAATGGCGACAAGTCACTGGGACGACATGTGATGCCCGAATTCTCCTTAAACTAAAGGGGAGAATTTATAAAAACATCATTAGACCTGTCGTTATGTATGTATGGATCTGAGTGTTGGGCGATGAAGGTGATGGATGAAAAGCGTTTGCATGTAACGGAGATGCGAATATTAAGATGGATGTGTGGGGGACAAGAAGGGATAGAATACGAAATGAGTATTTAGGGGAAGCTTAGGAGTAGCGCCAGTGACAGACAAGAATAGAGGTAGCCGTCTGTGTTGGCCGGGCATGTTATGAGGAGGGATGAAAGACACGTGACCAAAAGAGTGCTAGGTATGGTAGTGGAGGGATGGACAGGTAGAGGACGGCCGAAGAAAAGATGGATGGATTGCGTCAAAGACGATATGGTGAATAAGGGAGTGTTTACACAGATGACGAGTAACAGGAGAGTATGGAAGGAATTGTTTGTTGTTATTATAATAAACAATTAATAAACTGTCGTATTTAACATAAAAATAACACACATTTCAGCGGATTTTTAGAAGTTATTTCTTGTGAAAATCAAACCTTATGTTTAAATTCAATAGTTATGGTACACTAACTATTTGATCACCATGCCAGTCTAATATTATTTTATTATTATTAAATATATAACGTATATTATAATATATGTAGAAAAGCCGCACTTTAGTTCATAGGTTGGAATCTGTTATGAAATGCGTTTTTCCTTATAAAAATCACAAGATAATGTTTATTTTATAAGGAATGAAAATTATAAAAGTAATCCAATGTCCATTAAATATTAAATAAGTCTCGCAGACACAACAAAGGAATGAAGATATCGATTACGTATATATTAAATACTTATCGACCAATCAATCACTGTACAGATTTGAATGAAAGAAAATATATTGTTATTTAATTTTTTATTCCAAATTTTTATATGAAATAATATTTTTATTCCTTCTATTCGTATTTTATAACGTTATCTGCAGTTTACCTATTTTTGTAATATTAATCGTAGGGATAGTAGTGTGATATAATATAGACTTTCGAAGACTGTACACATGTTTCGATTGGTGAAAGAATTTTATACAAACAGATTTAAAGGATCCGAGGCCAACATACAACCAATTAAACAAAACTTATATTTATAATTACTTTTTAAGTTATTAAGATTAATTACAGAAGATTACTTTTAAATTGAATATTTTGTCATTAAAACTTAGTTATTTGTCAATTTTGTTTTTCCCTAAGCGTAAATAAATGTGGATTTGAAGAATATGTTTCAATGTTTTTGTTATTAAGTTAGAAGGTTCTAGAATGCGGTATAATTAAATTTCGGGTCAACTTGTTCCTGAAAAGGCTTTGCATACTCGCGGACTAAACTATTTGTTTTGATCCTAAACCGGAATATGGGGTAACTTAAGAATGCTGAAGTATACAAAGGATTACAAGCTCACACAGGATGCCGGAGAGTGGAACTTCTTGTACCGTTTTACATCTTACAAACGGAAAACAATTATAAATACAATTACATTTTACTTACTATTTGGATTTCTTTACAATATCGGTACAGAATTATTTTTTTATTTAATTATCTGTCACTAACGTGAAGTCTCAATGGGCTTATTAAAAATCATTTCTGTAACTAGAATGTAGTTTGTGTGAATTTGAATTTGAAATTGTTTCTGGGAAATATTATAAAAATCTGAACTCCCATATTAAAAATAAATTTGGCACTGTTATTTTTGTTACGAAGACAAAAATTATGTTTTTTGTTTAACTTCAAGCATTCCTAGTATTATAGTATTTGTTGTCTTACCACTTTTTTATATAAAAAAAATGCTGCACAATTATATATTTACTTTAATGTTTGTTTTATTTTATTTATGTAGAAAAGTTCTTTAACTCCAGCTACGTATCTTATAATCTCATAAATTGTGTTCACGGAATGCTGCGGCTTCTCTTGAAATTGTGTCGGATTGTATGAACCAAAGCAACCCGTCTCAGACCAAGAAATAGAGATTTATATTTAAGAAGGATGGTTAATTTAACATGAGATTACTTTCATTGTTAAACTTATGTAAACTTAATTAAGATTAGAAATAAAATCCGAACAAAATAAATAAACCTACATTTGTGAGGTTGTTACATATTTATTATTAATAACAAATAAAATGTTATAATTACTATTGAAGTTGAGTTCAAAGTGAAAATGTTTAATTTGCAGTAAAACCAAATGATCCTGTTTTATTAAGGATCAAACAAATGTATCCGAAGTGGTCTGGAAGAGGCTTTAAGATAAGCGTCGAAACACAATTACAAAAGATGTCATTTAAATACGTTATATTAGGGTCCTTTGGATATTTAACAAAACGACCTGATATATTAATTAACATGGAAGATATTGTTTTCTTTAGTTATAAAATTGATGAAACCAAATGAAATAAGACTATCTATTATATCAATTTAATGTTTTTTAATACTGACGAATTTATTGAAAGTAATTCTATTATACACTAAAAGTTATCTATTAGATATTCTAAAACTTTGAGATTTTTTGTAACATAGTTCATTTAATCATTTATTCACTAATTTAAATTTTAGATTATTCTAGGACAAAAAGTTTTTTAATGAAAGCCAACTGTTGGATGCTCTAGTACTTGAACACGATGAGAATTCTTTTTCAGGATTCTGGCTTTAAAAATTGTCTAAACTTTTATTGAGATTTGATTATATACAATAAGATCTTAAATCGTTACTTACAAATAATAATATAATATTATTATGAATTAGATTACTTCAAGGTATTTCCAGTATTCGTTGCATACTAGTCCAAGATCGTCACAGTTTTCACAATAAGTTAAGAATGTGTCTTCAATCAGAGATAAGCTAAACTGTAGCTTGACCATAATTACATATTTATTAGCCTTGTCTAAATCATTCAAGATATTATTGTATGTATTTCATGAGTCCTTTCTTAGAACAATCCATGTCGTAATCTGTTCCTAGCGCTCCGTCCGCTTCCATATAATTGAAGCTCATATATATCTCGTTACATTTTTTGTACTCAATCAATGTAAGCCTATTGTGAGAATTGAAAGCCTATTGACGTCTTGACTTAGAAGATATTCTAACTTTAAGTCCCCGATCATTATCGAGTTCTTATCACTGTAAGAACAGCAGAACTCAAATATTTTCTATGAGATATCTTCTCGAGTATCGCTTTGTGCTATCAATAATTGAACAGCTTCGCTGTCTTGTCTTGCATTCCAGTTTTATTGACAATTTATAATGTATGAGATAAATTTATTTATAAGAGACCTCCAATTTAAATGAGACCACTCCTAAAGTACCTCCGTTCAAAAAGGGAGAGTCATTGAGGTCGATTAACATGATAAAGAACGATTCACCCATCCGTTGTGAATATGTAAAATTAAAGAGATACTGATTTCTTTATAGATCCATTCTATTATCGTAAACTGATTAAATTTATATATCAGTGATTTAATTAATATTGAACAAGATAGGTACCTTATAAGAATTAAAGAAGATAATAAAATAATTGTCACTAAAAATACTTACACATTTTTTTTTACTTTATATTATTTGAGTAGCTTAATATAATAGACACCAAAATGAAGTTTCTAATAGTTTGTAATATATTGTAACTATGAAGTTGACAGTACACTCAATAAAACTTGAAAGGCTTTGTGTAATATATCAAATATCTAACGGTTATTTTTATTGCAAAAGTGCAATTTTCCGTTGATTCCCTTTTGCAGTATTTTATAGTCGAGAGGGAATCATGAAAAATGGAAGCGTTAAATAAAGTATATAAAAGTGGGTAATACTTCTAGGATAAAAAGAAACTACCTCAACACAAAATAGACAAACAAAAGGTGTGTTATGTAATAATTAAACATTTCATTTAGGATCCGCGTTTATATCATATCATAAATAATCAATCAATTTCACAAAAGTGCTTAGTTTTTTGTCGTTAACAAATCCAAATGCATGAGTCTTTCGGTTTTAATTAAAAATAGCAACCGTGGCACAACTGACTGAATTAATTTAGGTGTTCGATTACGGAATAGTAAAATGTTACTAAGATAAGTACGTAAGTAAATTAAGCACCTACGAGTATAAATATCAACGAAAATATTATTTGGTAGTTTTTTATTTTACAGATTTTAGTTATTCTACAAGCATGTGTAAGATGTTCTGTGTAAGCGTTATTGTTTGTTCATATTGTGACAAAGGTTCACTTCCACATTGCTTACGTTTCAAAAGCAATCGCAGTGTATTTTCTGGGCAGAGTTCTCAACGGTCGCCGGTATGGTTCAAATTATATGAATATTGTAGAAAAGCAAAAATATTTTTTCATTTAAAATCGCTGAGCTACAAAGGCGTTATGAAACGAATTCACATAATAAAGAGGCAACGGAGGCTGTGAACAAAGCCGTCTCTTTGCCCGGCCATTCGTGTAGTATCGCGGGGAACGTAACCGGAGTGGTTCCCACTCGACATAGATCCACGGGAATACTGACGAAACTCACTGGAACGTTAAAAATGAGATCGATATACGCTTGATATCTGAGTTATATCGGTTATCGATAAATAAATATCCGTTTTACGAGAAAAATAAATTTACGAGTAAATAATAAATTTCAATTTATAATAAATTATAAATATTTTTTATCAACGACAACTAAATATTTATTAATCAGTAACAGAGATGCAATGATTACTCTTTAATACACAGGAGTATGTGATAATAATTCCTATTACATAGACTATTGCTATCCATTCCTTTGTATTATTAGTCCTTATCAAAGCAAAACCATTAGTACTAGTTATTATATTATCAAATAATACGACTACAATATGATAAGTAATAATTTAGAAGCTTTGTCAAATTTTCTTTGTATAAGTAAATATTATCTATTTTACTTATTAGCTTGTAAATTACATGTAACGGACAAAGAATCCATTAATGTAATTTATTTGAAAAAGGTTATTGTTCTAGTTTTAGATAATCTAATCCAATAAAGATAAAATGTAAGAAAAAGATATCAGTAAGATCTAATTCCTTTATTTAATTAGCTAGCATTTCCAATAAAATACTAAATATACAATTCGTACAAATGTATACATTTTTAATTTTATTTGAATAAGTTCCAATTTTTAGAGATTTAGTGTTGCCATTTTATTATATAGACAGACAAATCCACCGACACCAAAAGTATGTAGAACACAACGACACAAATGTTGTGTGAATGTGAAATTATAATCTGATGTGAAAACAACTCAACCGCAGTGTACATGATTTCGTATTCGCAGACCGTCTCGGTTTGTTCTATTAATAAATCTTGTTTACTCTGGAGATACAGAAGAGGGATTGGAGGAGAAATCGAAATGATTTTAGATTACTCACCCTATGGGTGGTGCCAACCTAAAGCGATTATATAATCTGTAATATCTCTACAATATACGAGTATTATGAGGGTCTTTAAACTTTCGGGGTATTTATGAAAAGACCACAAGACTACAATATGTGAACATTACTAATTAAGACATTCCTTTTACTCGTATATCAAGGGACTATTAAATAAGTACATGTGATTTCTTCCGAGTTTAAGTAAAAGGTTAAAAACCTGTTGATACGATATTGACGTTCAATTTATAATATAATGGATTTATAATTCATTGTATTATGAATTTAGTAACTAAAAATATACTTACACTGTGGCAACTTCTTCAATTCTATGATTAAGAAAAAAAAAATGGAATTGAGAATCAAATGGTAACACCTTCTGGTATTACTAGTCTTAATCCTTTCATCCTACAAGAAACATTATTTTCTTTTCTTCTCGGAGGTAACTAGAACAGATTATTTTCAAACAAATAAAGCTTAAAAAATTCCACGGCAGAGCCCAATTTGTGGTGCGTTAGGACCGTTTCTCTGAGGTCACAGGTTCAAGACCTACCCTACCCTACCTAGGTAATTTTTTTCTGTCTTTTCGATTATATTCCATATGTTTGTTTAAATACATTAACATGACTAAACATGATTAGTCTATTACAAACATGTACTAGATCATGTAAGACAATGTGACAGTAACTAGTCAATGTCATTAATACTATCTCATATTGACATGTATGTGTTTGCTTTGTTACGGACGGGCTGATATCAAACATTACATACAACGGTTATTGGCTTGTATGACTTTGTGGATGTATCATGTACACATCGCTATATAGATATATAGTCAGCATTTATGTTCTCAATAAAATTTCTTTATTGTTTAATACGTTTCGAATCTAATTTTTTAAAAAGACAATTTTACTGAACCACATTTTAGCCATTTTGTTTATTCGGATATGTGATATCTACGTGCAGGGTAAGATGTAGATTGATAAATAAAGTAAAAAGCAATCACTTGTGTATATAATTATAACTTGGTGTATTTTTTGTTATTTTCAAATATTAAATTGAATAGTGAAGTAAAGTTTTTTTTATCAATTATTATATTAGTGTCACAGCTGTTTGTCTGGCACTTGGGAGCCGGCCAGCAAATATAATCGTGAAGTCCCGTGGGAACTGGCTTGTTTACGGATGTCATATATTTATTTCTAACGTTTGAAAATAATAACATTTATAATATTAATGGTTTATCTAGTATTTTAGTAGTAATTTGTCTTTAACCGCAGCACAAGGCGTATTTGTGATTTAATTACATTTAACTTCTTCAACTTCTTCAACTTCACGGGAATTAACTTTAAGTCCCCGATCATTATCGAGTTCTAATCACTGTAACAACATCAGAACTCAACTATTTCATACTTCTCACCGAGATTTTCTCGGGTATCGATTTTGTATTTTAACAATCGAACAGTTTCGCTGTTTTGTTTTTTATTCCATTCCTGTTGACAATTTACAATGTATGAGATAAATTTATTTATATGAGATTTCCAATTTAAATGAGACAATTTCTAAAGTACCTCCATTCAAAAAGCGAGAATCATTGAAGTCGATTAACATGATAAGGAACGATTCACCCATTCGTTATGAATATGTAAAATTAAAGAGATGTTGCTGTTTTCATGGATTCTATTATCGAAAAATGATTAAATTTTAATGGCGGTAATTCAATTAATATCGAACGAGATAGATACTTTTTATAGTTAAAAAAGATAAATAAAATAATGGTCACTGATAATACCTACATAAAAATTTATAATTTTTAATTTTATATTATTTTTACTTGCTTATGAAATTCTATGATTGAGAAAAAAAATGGAATTGAGAATCAAATGGTAACAACTTCTGGTATTACTAGTCTCAATCCCTTCATCCTACAAGAAACATTATTTTCTTTTCTTCTCTGAGGTAAGTAGAATAGATTATTTTCAAATAAATAAAGTTTAAAAAATTCCACGGCAGAGCCCGTTTCTCTGAGGTCACAGGTTCAATACCTACCCTACCCTACCTAGGTAATTTTTTCTGTCTTTTCAATTATATTCTATATGTTAGTTTAAATACATTAACATGACTAAACGTGATTATAGTCTATTACAAACATGGACTAGATCATGTAAGACAATGTGACAGTAATTAGTCAATGTCATTAATACTATCTCATATTGACATGTATGCGTTTGCTTTGTTACGGACGGACTGATATCAAACATTACATATAACGGTTATTGACTTGTCAGACTTTGTGGATGCATTATATACACATCGCTTTATAGATATGTAACCAGCATTTATGTTCTCAATAAGACACAATTTTGTGTTTAGTTCTTTATTGTTTTATACGTTTTTAATATATTTTATTTACGAAACTATTTTACTGAACCACGTTTCAGCCATTTTGTTTATAACTTGTGATAACTACGTCCTGGGTAAGACGTAGATTGATAAATGACGTAAAAAAAATCTACTTGTATATATAATTATAAAATGGTATATTTCTTGTTATTATCAAAACTTAAGTAAATAATGAATTAAAAGTTTATCAAGCAATTATGATAAGCGTCATAGCTGTCTGTCCGACACTTGGGAGGCGGCCAGAGAATATAATCGTGAAGTCCCGTGGGAACTGGCCTATTCGTAGAAGTCATATAAGTTATACTAACTTTTGTAAATAATAATATTTATAACATTAATGGTTTATCCGGTCTTTTAGTAGTAATTTGTCTTTAACCGCAGCACAAGGCGGATTTGTGATTTAATTACATTTTTGTTCAAATAATGCAGTGCTTTGACAGCTTCATTAACACTTACTGTCATTGTTTGTACCCAGTTTGTGGTTTTGGTTGTATTGTTTGTATATTATTGTATATCTATATATTTAACGTATGAAATAAATACAGTATTAATAATAACAGTTTTTAATAAATACATTTATTAAGAATTATTTGTTTTTTTTTAACCTATTGACTTATTTAAAACGATCCTTCGTATATCAATTCAAATAAAAAATCTATACATAGTAATAGATTTAAAACGAATATGTGTGTATTGCCGTCTGTCAGTGTGCCATAAAATAATAATAAAAAATAAATGATCTTTAATTGTTTACAAAAACAGTAATAGTAATAAATGGTAGCTTTATGAAAGAGATGAAATAGACAAATATTCAAACATATCTATAATCCGTCAGTTTTAAAGTTAAAGAAATATAAAACAATGAAAATTTAACTCAATATAAATAGGATCTTAAACATATCTTCACAGACAACACTTATTGTACCTACTCGCAATCCTTATCTCCACAAAAAAAATACAATGCACATTTTTCGTATTTGATATTAGATTGTTTTATTTCTTTTGGTAAATAGTAATATGGAGATGGCAATCTTAAATAGGATAGTTATTTTATTTGTCTATATCAGAAAATATTTTACATTATTTATATTAGAAAAATACGTAAAGGAAATCCAATCCATCCAATCCATCCATCCAATCTCTTAAGAGTTCTGTACAAGTTAATCAGTCTTCAGTAAAAACGTTCTACTGTTGAAAAAAGTTCTACTGTTAATACATACTACCAAAACTTATATTACTAATACCTACCACTTTTATTTGTTCTTATCTAAATCATAGTCACGTACATATACAGTAGTTATCTTAGAGAATCATAATTAAAGTATCGTGAAGGACTCGGGCAATCTCCATTACATTCACTGAGGACTTGAATATTAATTGTTATTTATATAACGTTTCACTGTTTTATAAATTTTATATAAAATTAATAATCTGTCGTATTTATCATAAAAATAACGCACATTCTATCGAAATTTTCAGAAAATATTTCTTGTGAGAATCAAACTTTACATACGAGTATGTTTCAATTCAACAGTTATGGTACACTAACTATTTGATCACCAAGCCAGTCTATTATCATTTTATTATTGCTAAATATATGATGTAAATATATATTATAATATATGTAGAACAGACACACCTTAGTTCATGAGTTGGAATATGTGTTGAAATGCGTTTTTCCTTGTAAAAATCACAAGAGAATATTTATTTTGTAAGGAATGACATTGTAAAAACAATCCAATGTACACTTAATTACATACATAAGATTATTTTTAAACTAAATATTTTTCATTAAAACTTATTTATTTGTCAGTTTAATTTTTCCCTAAGCGTAAATAAATGTGGATCTGAAGAATGTATTTCAATGTCTTTGTTATTAAGTTAGAAGCTTCTAGAATGCGGTATAATTAAATTTCGGGTCAACTTGTTCCTGAGAAGGCTTTGCATATTCGTGGACTAAACTATTTGTTCTGTTCTGTCCCTAAACAGGAATATGGGGTAACTTAAGAATGCTGAAGTGTACAAAGGGTTACAAGTTCACACAGGATGTTGGAGCAAGGAATTTCCTGTACCGTTTCACATCTTACAAATACAAGACAACATCGGTACAGAACTAATTATTTATTTAGTTATTTATCCATAAATGTAAAGTCTCAATGGGTTTATTAAATACTGTCGTCTCTGTAACTAGAATGTGGTTTGTTTTGTAACATTTTTATAATTTTGGTATTTTGTTACAATTCCTAAAAAAATTTATGAGCTTTTTTCAAATTTATGCCAATTTGAAACAATCAAAACCAAAAATCACAATCATAAAAAAATATTTGGTATAACAAAGATGTTATAAAGACAAAAATTATGTTTTTTGTTTAATTTAAATCATTTAACTTCAAGCATTCCTAGTATTATAGTATTTGTTGTCTTACCACTTTTACTAAATAAAAAAACTGCTGCCCAATTATATATTTACTTTAATGTTTGTTTTATTTATGTACAAAAGTTCTTTAACCCCAACTACGTATTTTATAATCTCATAAATTGTATTCACGGAATGCTGCGGCTTCTCTTGAAATTGTGTCGGATTGTATGAACCAAAGCAACCCGTCTCAGACCAGGAAATAGAGATTTATATTTATGAAGGATGGTTAATTTAATATGAGATTATTTTAATTTTTAAACTTATGTAAACTTAATTTAAAACAAAACCCAAACAAAATAACTAAACCTACATTTGTTATGTAATTACTTATATTATTAAATAAAATGTTATAATTTTTATTGAACTTGAGTTCAAAATGAAAATGTTTGATTTGCAGTAAAACCAAATGATCCTGTTTTATTAAGGATCAGACAAATGTATCCAGAGTTGTCTGGAAGTGGCTTTAAGATAAGCGTCGAAACACAATTACAAAAGTTGTCTTTTAAGTACGTTACATTGCGGTCCTTTGGATATTTAACAAAACGGACTGATATATTAATTAATATGAAAATATGGTTTTCTTTAATTATATAATTGATGAAACTAAATGAAATAAGACTATCTATCATTTTTATTTAATACTGACCAATTTGTTTGAAACTAAATCTATTATAAATACAAAAATGTTATATAGTATATATACATTCTAAAACTTTGAGATTTTTGTAACATAGTTCATTTAGTCATTTATTCACAAATTTAAATTTTAGATTTTTCTATGACAAAAAGTATTTTAATGAAAGCCAACTGTTGGATGCTCTAGTACTTGAACACGACGAGAATTGTCAGAATTCTGGTTTTAAAAATTATTTAAACTTTTAATAAGGTTTATATATACAATAAAGTAGATATATACAATAAAATTTTAAAACGTTACTTACAAATCGTATTATTATTCATATCGGCATATCTCTAATGTATCCTAGAAATTATTTTTATTTTATTAGATTATGTCATGGTAGTTTCATTATTCGTTACATGCTAGTCCAACATCGTCACAGTTTTCACAATAAGTTACACATGTATTTTAAGTCAGAGATAAGCTAAGCTGTAGCTTTGACCATAGTCACATATTTATTAGCCTAGTCTAAATCTTTCAAGATATTGTTGTCTGTATGTCTTGAGTCCTTTGTTAAAACAGTCCAAGTCGTATTCTGTTCCTAGCGCTCCGTCTGCTTCCATATTATTGAAGCTCATATATATATCGTTACATTTTCTTGCCTTTTACTCCATTAATGTAAGCCTATTGCAAGAATTTAAAGACTATTGAAGTCTTGACTTAGAACATATTCTAACTTTAAGTCCCCGATCACTATCGAGTTATAATCATTGTAACAACTGCCGAACTCAACTATTTTCTCACCAAGATTTTCTCGGGTATCGATTTTGTGTTATTAATAATTGAACAGCTTTGCTGTCTTATCTTGGATTCCAATCTTGTTGATAATTTATAATGTATGAGATAAATTTATTTATAAGAGACCTCCAATTTGAATGAGACCACTTCTTAAGTATTTCCGTTCAAAAAGGGAGAATCATTGAAGTCTATTAATATGATAAAGAACGATTCATCCGTTCGTTATGAATATGTAAAATTAAAGAGATGTAGATTTTTTCATACATCCATTCTATTATCGTAAACTGATTAAATTTATATATCGGTCATTTAATTAATATCGAACAAGATAGGTACCTTATAAGAATTAAGGAAGATAAATAAAATAATTGTCACTAAAAATACTTACACATTTTTTTTTACTTTATGTAACTTTGAGTTTCTTAATATAATAGACATCAAAACAAAGTTTATAATGATTTGTAATATATTGTATCTATGAAGTTGATAGTACACTCAATAAAATTTGAAAGACATTGTGTAATGTATCAAATATCTAACGGTTATTTTTATTGCAAAAGTGCAATTTCCTGTTGATTCCCTTTTGCAGTATTCTATAGTCGAGAAAGGATCATGAAAAATGCAAGCGTTAAATAAAGCATATAAAAGTGGGTAATACTTCTAGGATAAAAAGACCTCAACACAAAATAGACAAACCAAAGGGTGTGTTATGTAATAATTAAACATTTCATTTAGAATCCGCGTTTATATCATATCATATCATGTAATAATTTCACAAAAGTGCTTAGTTTTTTGTCGTTAACAAATCCATATGCATGAGTCTATTCGGTTCTAATTAAAAATAGCAACCGTGGCACAATTGATGGAGTTAATTTAGGTGTTCTATTACTGAATAATAAAATGTCACAAAGAAAATGTACGTTAGTAAATAAAGCACCTTTAAATATTAACGATAATATTATTTGCTGTTTTTTGTTTTACAATTTTTAGTTATTTTTTAAGCATGTGTAAGATGTTCTGTGTATGTGTTATTGTTTGTTCAAATTGAGACAAAGGTAAGAGCGTGACAAACATACACTTCCAAATTGCTTACGTTTCAAAATAAATTGCAGTGTATTTTCTGGGTTCTCAACTGGCGCCGGCACTATTCAAATTATATGAATATTGTAAAAATGCAAAAAATATATTTCTGACGTTTATCATTTAAAATCGCTGAGCTACAAAGGCGGTATGAAACGAATCCACATAATAAAGAGGCAACGGAGGCTGCGAACAAAGCCGTCTCTTTGCCCGGCCATTCGTGTAGTGTCGCGGGGAACGTAACCGGAGTGGTTCCCACTCGACATAGATTCACGGGAATACTGACGGAACTCACTGGAGAGTTAAAAATGAGATCGATATACGCTTATCGATTAATAAATATCTGTTTTACGAGAAAAATAAATTTACGTGTTAAAAATAAACTTCAATTTATTTAAAATTATAATTATTTTTCTCAACGACAACTAAATATTTATTAATCAGTAACAGAGATGCAATGACTACTCTCTAAATACATAGGAGTATGTGATAACAATTCCTATTACATAGACTATTGTGTACTGTCCTGTGTATCGTTAGTCTTTATCAAAGCAAAACCATTAGTACTAGTTATTATATTATCAAATAATACGACCACAATATGAAAAGTAATAATTCAGTAGCTTTATAGCCGATACCACGAGTGTGTTGAACACAACAACACAAATGTTGTGTGAATGTAATTATAATCTGATGTGAAAACAACTCAACCGCAGTGTACATGATTTCGTATTCGCAGACCGTCTCAGTTTGTTGTATTAATATATCTTGTTTACTCTGGAGATACAGAAGAGGGATTGGAGGCGAAATTGAAATGATTTTAGATTACACATCCTATGAATAATGCCAACCTAAAGCGATTATATAACCTGTAGTATCTCTACAATATATTATGAGGGTCGTTGAACTTTCGGGGAATTTAAGAAAAGCCCAGTAATTCTATAATATGTAAACATTATTAATTAATACATTCCTTTTATATCAAGGGACTATTAAATAAGTATATGTGATTTCTTCCGAGTTGAAGTAAGTAAAAGATTAAACACCTGTTCTTCTAATACGATATTGGCGTTCAATTCATAATATAATGAATTTATAATTCATTGTGTTATGAATTTAATAACTAAAAATATACATTTGGCGACTTCTTCAATTCTATGATTGAGAAAAAAAAATGATTTGAGAATCAAAAGGTAACACCTTTTATTTAGTATTACTTATCTGATTCCTTTTATCCTACAAGAAACATTATACTCTTTTCTTCTTTGAGGTAACTAGAACAGATTATTTTCCAATAAATAAAGTTTGAAAAATTCCACGCCACAGTCCAATTTGTGCTGCGTGTTTTTCAGAGGTCACAGGTTCAAGACATATCCAGGTATTTTTTTCTTTCTTTTCAATTTTATTCTATATGTTAGTTTAAGTACATTAACATGACTAAACATGATTATAGTCAATTATTATACAAAAATGGACTAGATCATGTAAGACAATGTGACAGTAATTAGTCAATGTCATTAATATTATCTCATATTGACATGTACGAGGGGAGGTCCAAAAGTTCGTGGAATGGAGAGGATGGAGCGGGGGTAGGGGCGCTCGCTTGGTGTCATACGAATCGGAGACTCATCATTAGCATAAATAACGAGTTTCAACCCGATTGCGTCATTCGTTTACGAACAGTCGCCTGCTGAACAAGTCAATCCGGAAGAAAACTGAAACTATGGAGAAAATTGAACACCGCGCTGTGATAAAATTCCTTACCAAGCAAGGAAAGAACGCTCAAACCATTTTGAATGAAATGGGAGTCGTTTATGGGGAACAGTGCCCTAGTAAATCAATGATTTACAAGTGGCATGGTCTTTATAAACATGGTCGAGAGTCAATTGAAGACGACCCCCGCTCAGGAAGGCCAGTTGAGGCCCCCACATCGGACATCGTCGAAAAAGTGGAGAAAATTGTTCTAGAGGATGCCCCTTTGAAGAAAAAACAATTATCTGCATTAGTTGGAGTATCAGATACCACCATTTTGCGAATCCTACATGATCACCTGGGTATGACAAAAGTCAGTGCAAAATGGGTACCGAGAATGCTCACGCCGTTTCAGAAAGAACAGCGCGTCGATGCGTCAAAGCATTGTGGAGTTATGTGGAGATAAACCTGCACAGATGTTGGACCGAATTGTTACGGGAGATGAAACATGGGATCATCACTTTGAGTCTGAGTCCAAACAAGAGTCCATGCAATGGCATAAAAAGGGGCACAACCGTCAAAGAAATTTAAGTTGACGGAGTTGGCTGGAAAGATGATGGCTACTGTTTTTTGGGATTGTGAGGGGATAATCTTGATTAATTACAAAGAAACGGAAAGGACTATAACCGGAGAATACTACGCAACGATATTAGAAAAATTAAAGGGTGCCATCAAGGAAAAGCGGCGAGGAAAATTGACAAAGGGTGTGTTGCTCTTGCAAGACAACGCGCCGGTTCACAAGAGCAGAATTGCAATGGCTGCTCTGCACACGCATGGGTTCCATCCCTAGTTCACCCACCCTACAGTCCAGACCTGGCCCCAAGTGACTTTTTTTTATTCCCAATTTAAAAAAAGACTTAAGGGGAAGGAAATTTTCCGACGACAATGAGGTAAGGGAGGCAATTTCGGCTCATTTTGACGGAAAAGATAAAACATATTTTTATAGTGGTTTAGAAAAATTAATTCATAGGTCTAATAAATGTATTGAGCTTAAAGGTGATTATATTGAAAAGGAAAAATAGTTTTGTTGTTTTATTTTATTTAGATCCCTTTCATTCCACGAACTTTTGGACCTCCCCTCGTATGTGTTTGCTTTGTTACGGACGGACTGATATCAAACATTACATATAACGGTTATTGGCTTGTAGGACTTTGTGGATGTTAACATTTCTATATAGATATATATCCAGCATTTATGTTCTCAATAACGCACAATTCTGTGTTTAGTTCTTTATTGTTTAATACGTTTCTAATATATTTTATTTACGAAACTATTTTACTGAACCACGTTTCAGCCATTTTGTTTATTTGGATATGTGATAATTACGTCCTGGGTAAGACGTAGATTGATAAATGACGTAAAAAAATCTACTTGTATATATAATTATAAAATGGTGTTTTTCTTGTTATTTTCAAAACTTAAAGTAAAGAATGAATTAAAAATTTTTCAAGTAATTATGATATTAACGTCATAGCTGTCTGTCCGACACTTGGGAGGCGGCCAGAGAATATAATCCTGAAGTCCCGTTGGAACTAGCCCATTCGCAGAAGTCATATAAGTTTTCCTAACATTTGTAAATACTAAATATTTATAACATTAATGGTTTATCCGATATTTTAGTAGTAATTTGTCTTTAACAATGTGCGTTACATGGAACATTCTAACACAATTGTCAAGAAAAGTTATTTCTTGTCAGAATCGTACCTACCATTCAATTCGATAGTTATGATATATATATATATATATATATATATATATATATATATATAAAGTTTATGTTAGTTATCAAACTTCATGAGTATGGACTCGGATAAAATGCTTTTTTCCTTATATAAATCACAAGATAATGCTTATTTTATAAGGAATGAAAATAGTAAAAGTAATCCAATGTATGAATAAGTGAAGTAATGTATGAATGAAGGAAAATATGTTGTTAAATTTTTATTCCAAATTTTTATATGTAATAATATTTTTATTCCTTCAATTCATACTTTGTAACTTTATCTGCAGTTTACTTATTATTGTAATATTAATGGTAAGGATGGTAGTGTGATATAGTCGTAATATAGACTTTGTATTGAAGAAAGTACACAGGTTTCGATTGGTGAAAGAATTTTATACAAACAGAATTATATGGATCCGAGGTCTACATACAACCAATTAAACAAAACTTTTATAATTACTTTTTAAGTTATTAAGATTAAATGCAGAAGATTACTTTTAAATTAAATATTTTTTCATTAAAACTTAGTTATTTGTCAGTTTGATTTTTCCCTAAGCTTAAGTAAATGTGAATCTGAAGAATGTGTTTCAATGTTTTTGTTATTAAGTTAGAAGGTTCTAGAATGCGGTATAATAAAATTTCGGGTCAACTTGTTCCTGAGAAAGGCTTTGCATACTCGCGGACTAAACTATTTATTTTGGTCCTAAACCGGGATATGGGGTAACTTAAGAATGCTGAAGTATACAAAGGATTACAAGTTCACACAGGATGCTGGAGCGTGGAATTTCTTGTACCGTTTTACATCTTACAAACACAAAACAATTATAAATACAATTAAATTTGTTTTCTATTATATTTCCTTTTAATATCGGTACAGAATTAATTATTATTTAGTTATCTATCCACAAACGTGAAGTCTCAATGTGTTTATGAAATATCATCTCTGTAACTTGAATGTAGCTTGGGTGAATTTCTTTAACATTTTATATTATTTTTACATTTTCTTCGTATAAATTGTTTCTGGGAAATATTATATAAATATGAATTACAATGGTAAAAATATAATTCGTAGTGTTTTTTATGTTATAAAGACAGATATAATGTTTTATTGTTTAATTTAAAACATTTAACTTTAAGCATTCTTATAGTATTTGTTGTCTTAAAGAAACGTCTTTATAGAATTAAAAAATAAATGCTACCCAGTTCTTATTTTACTTTAATGTTTTTTTATTTTATTTATGTAGAAAAGATCTTTAACTCCAGCTACGTATCTTATAATCTCATAAATTGTGTTCACGGAATGCTGCGGCTTCTCTTGAAATTGTGTTGGATTTTATGAACGAAAGCAACCCGTCTCAGACCAGGAAATTGAGATTTATATTTACGAAGGATGGTTAATTTAACATGAAATTACTTTAATTTTTAAACTTATATAAACTTAATTTAGATTAAAAATAAAACCCAAACAAAACAAATAAACCTACATTTGTGAGGTTATTACGTAATTACTTATATTATTAAATAAAATGTTATAATTTCTATTGAATTTGAGTTCAAAGTGAAAATGTTTAATTTGCAGTAAAAACAAATGATTCTGTTTTATTCAGGATCAAACAAATGTATCCAGAGTGGTCTGGAAGTGGCTTTAAGATAAGCGTCGAAACATAATTACAAAAGTTGTCTTTTAAATACGTTATATTACGATCCTTTGGATATTTAACAAAACGGACTGATATATTAATTAATATGAAAATATTGTTTTGTTTAGTTATATAATTGATGAAATCAAATGAAATAAGACTATCTATTATATCATTTTTTTTTAATACTGACGAATATTTTTGAAACTACATCACAAAAATGTATACATTATACATTCAAAAACTTTGGGATTTCTAGAAAAACATAGTTCATTTAGTCATTTATTCCACCAGGAATAAAAAGTTTATTAATGAAAGGCTGTTGAATGCTCTAGTACTTGAACACGACGAACATCCTTTTCAGAATTCTGACTTTGAAAATTATTTTAACTTTTATTGACTTTATATTTTGCCAACTATACAAAAGTCTACACATTATACATTTTAATATTTTTGGGATTTCTGGAAAAACATAGTTCATTTAGTCATTTATTCCACTACGAATAAAAGTTTTTAATGAAAGGCTACTGTTGGATGCTCTAGTACTTGAACACGACGAGAATTCTTTTTTAGAATTCTGGCTTTAAAAATTATTTAAACTTTTATTAAAATTTGATTTAAATGATTTAAATTATCTCCAATATTCGTTACTAGTCTGAGATTGTCATAGTTTTCACAATAAGTTAAAAATGTCTCTTCAGTCTGAGCTGTAGCTTTGACTATAGTTACATATTTATTAGGCCAGTCTAAATCATTCAAGATATTGTTGTCTGTATGTCTTGAGTGCTTTGTTAGAACAGTCCAAGTCGTATTCTGTTCCTAGCGCTCCGTCTGCTTCCATATTATTGAAGCTCATATATATATATAAGAAGCTTATTTTCTTGCCTTATACTCGATCAATGTAAGCTTATTGTAGGAATTGAAAGCCTTTTGAAGTCTTGACTTAGAACATATTCTTAGCTTCAGTCTCAGATCATTATCGACTTCTAATCACTGTAACAACATCAGAACTCAACTATTTTCTCACCAAGATTTTCTCGGGTATGGATTGTGTGCTATTAATAATTGAACAGCTTCGCTGTCTTGTCGTGCATTCCAGTCTTATTGACAATTTATAATGTATGAGATAAATTTATTTATAAGAGACCTTCAATTTAAATGAGTGTTTCCGTTCAAAAAGGGAGAGTCATTGAGGTCGATTAACATGATAAAGAACGATTCACCCATTCGTTATTAATATGTAAAATTAAAGAGAAGTTGATTTTTTCATGGATCCATTCTGTTATCGTAAACTGATTTAATTTATATGGCGGTAATTCAACTAATTCGGAAGAGTTAAAGTTAAAAAAGATAAAAAAATAATGGTCACTGATAATACCTACATAAAAATTGATAATTTTTAACTTTATATTATTTTTACTTGCTTAATAAAATAAGATTCTAAAAAATTTATAATGGTTTGTAATATATTTTATCTAAGAAGTTGATAGTACACTTAATAAAATTTGAAAGGCTTTATATAATATATCAAATATCTAACGGTTATTTTTATTGTAAACGTGCAATTTCCTGTTGATTCCCTTTTGCAGTATTTTATAGTGGAGATGGGATCATGAAAAATGGAAGCGTTAAATAAAGTATATAAAAGTGGGTAATACTTCTAAGATAAAAAGAAATTACCTCAACACAAAATAGAACACATAAGGTGTGTTATGTAATAATTAAACATTTCATTTCATTCTAGAATCCGCGTCTTATTAACAATCATTTCACAAAAGTGCTTAGTTTTTATCGTTAACAAATCCAAATATATTTGGATTCTATCCTCTTTTCGGTTCTAATAAAAAATAACAGACGCGGCACAATTGATGGAATTAATTTAGGTGTTAAATTATTGAATAGTAAAATGTTACAAAGAAAAAGTACGATAATAAATAAAGCACCTATAAATATTAAGGAAAATATTAGTTTGTTGTTTTTTATTTTACAGTTTCTAGTTAGTTATATTAAAAGCGTGTGTAAGATGTTCTGTGTAAGCGTTATTGTCTGTTCAAATTGAGACAAATTTAAGAGTACAAACGTACACTTCCACATTGCTTACGTTTCAAAATAAATTGCAGTGTATTTTCTGCGGCAGGCTTCTCAACAGGTGCCGCTATGGTTCAAATTATATGAATATTGTAGAAATGCAAAATATTTCGGTGTTCATTATTTAGAATCTCTGAGTTACAAAGGCGGTATGAAACGAATCCACATAATAAAGAGTCAACGGAGGCTGTGAACAAAGCCGTCTCTTTGCCCGGCCATTCGTGTAGTATCGCGGGGAACGTAACCGGAGTGGTTCCCACTCGACATACATTCCCGGGAATACTGATGGAACTCACTGGAGAGTTAAAAATGAGATCAATATACGCTTGATATCTGAGTTAAATCGACAAATAAATATCAGTAAAATACATGGAATGGATAAAGAATCCAAATCCATTTAAAAAAGATTATTGTTTTTGTTTGGGATATTCTAATCCAATGAATAAAATATTATATAAGATTATTGATTTTAGTTTATTGAAAATAGTTTTTTTTTTGTACTGAACTCAAAGCATTTTTTTTCAATTTTAATTAGAGAATTTAGTATGTTGCTATTTTAATACATGGATAGACAAAGCCACGCCACGACAAGTGTGTACAACACAACAACACCAATGTTGTGTGAATGTAATCATAATCTGATGTGAAAACAACTCAACCGCCGACCGTCTCGGTTTATTGTATTAATAAATCTTGTTTACTCTGGAGAGGGATTGAAGGAGAAATTGAAATGATTTTAGATAAACACCCTATGAATAATGCCAACCTAAAGCGATTATATAACCTGTAATATCTCCACAATATAATATACATTTTGGCAACTTCTTCAATTCTATGATTGATAAAAAAAAATATTTGAGAATCAAAAGGTAACTAGCACCTTTTATTTAGTATTACTAGTCTGAATCCTTTTATCCTACAAGAAACATTACACTCTTTTCTTCTTTGAGGTAACTAGAACAGATTATTTTCCAATAAATAAAGTTTGAAAAATTCCACGCCACAGTCTAATTTGTGCTGCGTTAGGATCGTTTCTCAGAGGTCACAGGTTCAAGACATACCCAGGTATTTTTTTCTTTCTTTTCAATTTTATTCTATATGTTAGTTTAAATACATTAACATGACTAAACATGATTAGTCAATTACAAACATGGACTAGATAATGTAAGACAATGTGACAGTAATTAGTCAATGTCATTAATACTATCTCATATTGACATGTATGTGTTTGCTTTGTTACGGACGGACTGATATCAAACATTACATATAACGGTTATTGGCTTGTCGGACTTTGTGGATGTTAACATTTCTATATAGATATATATCCAGCATTTATGTTCTCAATAAGGCACAATTCTGTGTTTAGTTCTTTATAGTTTAATACGTTTCTAATATATTTTATTTACGAAACTATTTTACTGAACCACGTTTCAGCCATTTTGTTTATTTGAATATGTGATAACTACGTCCTGGGTAAGACGTAGATTGATAAACGTAAAAAAATCTACTTGTATATATAATTATAAAATGGTATATTTCTTGTTATTTTCAAAACTTAAAGTAAATAATGAATTAAAAGTTTATCAAGCAATTATGATATTAACGTCATAGCCGTAATAGAATATAATCGTGAAGTCCCGTGGGAACTGGCCTATTCGTAGAAGTCATATAAGTTTTACTAACATTTCTAAATAATAATATTTATAATATTAATGGTTTATCCGGTATTTTAGCAGTAATTTGTCTTTAACCGCAGCACAAGGCGGATTTGTGATTTAATTACATTTCTGTTCAAATAATGCAGTGCTTTGACAGCTTCATTAATACTTACTGTCATTGTTTGTATCCAGTTCGTGGTTTTGGTTGTATGGTTTATATATTATTATATACGTATGTATGTAATGTATGAAATTAATATAATATTAACAATATCATTTTTTAATAAACAATTTTATTAAGAATTCTTTTAAACTTTAAGAAATGTAAATTTACTAAAATTTAACTCAATACAAAAAAGATCTTAACCATATCTTCACTGGTCTTATCACAGACAACACTTATTGTACTCACAATTCTGATCTCTATGAAAAAAATACAATTAATATTTTTCGTATTTCATGTGAGATTGTTTAATTTTTTTTGGTAAATAAAATATTCTTAAATATGGAGATGGCAATCTAAAAAAAGATAATTTTTTTATTTGTCTAGTCCAACAAATATTTTACATTATTTATATTAGAAAAATATGTAATGAAAAAAGTATCATCTAATCTGTTTAGGAGATCTGTACGAATTACTCTTCAGCGAAAAGACTTATTATACTATTAATACATACTACTAAAACTTATGTTACTAATACCTACCACTTGTTCTTTGTTCTTATCAAAATCATAGTCCCGTATATCTGTAGTAGCTATCTTAGAGAATCATAATTGAAGCATCGTGAAGGGGCAGAAGGTTGACCATAGTTACTCGGGCAATCTCCATTACATTCACTGAGGACTTGAATATTAATTGTTTGTTATATCACGTTTCATTTTGTTATCTATTTGTTTATTATTAATGTTATATACAATTAATAATCTGTCGTATTTAACATATAAATAACGCACATGCAACATTCTAGCACAATTGTCGGGAAAAAGTTATTTCTTTACAGAATCCTACCTACCATTCAATTCGATAGTTATGGTACACAAACTATTTGATCAATATGCCAGTCTATTATCATAATCTCATTATGTATATTTTAAATATGTGACGTAATTTTATATATATATATATATATATATATATATATATATATATATATATATATATATATATATGCAGTAAAACCTTATGTTAATTATCACACTTCATGGATTGGAATCTGAGATAAAACGCTTTTTTCCTTGTAGAAATCACAAGAGAATGTTTATTTTATAAAGAATGAAAATTGTAAAAGCAATTCAATGTACATTTATTATTAATAAGTCTGTGAGACACAACAAATGAATGAAGACGAAAGATTACGTATATATTAAATACTTATCGACGAATCAATCAATCACTGTGCAGACTTGAATGAAGGAAAATATATTATTTAATTTTTATTCAACATTTTTATACGAAATAATAGTTTTATTCCTTCAATTCATACTTTGATAGTAGTGTGATATAATATAGACTTTGTAATAAAGAATGTACACAGGTTTCGATTGGTGAAAAAATTTTATACACACAGATTTAAAGGATCCGAGGCCTACATATAACTGTTTAAATAAACATACAAAATTCACTCATTGCTTTTATAATTACTTTTTAAGTTATTAAGATTAAATACAGAAGATTACTTTCAAATTAAATATTTTTCCTCAAAACAGTTATTTGTCAGTTTGATTTTCCCTAAGCGTAAGTAAATGTGGATTTGAAGAATGTGTCTCAATCTTTTTGTTATTAAGTTAGAAGCTTCTACAATGGGGTTTAAATTTCGTGTCAACTGGTTCATGAGAAGGCTTTTGCATATTCGTGGACTAAACTATTTATTTTGGTCCTAAACCGGAATATGGGGTAACTTAAAAATGCTGAAGTATACAAAGGATTACAAGTTCACACAGGATGTTGGAGAGTGGAATTTCTTGTAGCGTTTTACATCTTACAAACCCAAAACAATTATAAATACATTTACATTTTATTTACTATTTGGTTTTCTTTACAAAATCGGTACAGAATTATTTTAACGTGAAGTCTCGTCTTTAACAAAACGCACTGATATATTCATTAATATGAAAATATTGTTTTCTTTAATTAAATAATTGATGAAACCAAATGAAATAATACTATCTATTATACCAACTTCTATTCAATTCCGACGAATTTATTTGAAACTAATTGTATTATAGACAAAAAGTTATATATTATAAATTTTAAAACTTTGTAATTTTTTAGAACATAGTTCTTTTGATTTCACTAATTTAAACTTTAGATTATTCTACAACAAAAAGTATTTAATGAAAGCCAACTGTTGGATGCTCTAGAACTTGAACACGACGAGAATTCTTTTTCAGAATTCTGGCTTTAAAAATTAATAAAACTTTTATTAAGATTTTATTATATACAATTAAATCTTAAAATGTTACTTACAAATATTAAAATCGTATTATAATTCATATCGGTTATATAATCACTGACGTATCCTACAAATTATTTTTATTAAAATTTTATTATATTAGATTATTTCACGGTAGTTCCAGTATTCGTTACATACTAGTCAAACATCGTCACAGTCTTCACAATAAGTTCTACACGTCTCTTCAGTTAGAGATAAGCTGAGCTGTAGCTTGACCATAGTTACATATTTATTTGCCTCGTCTAAATCATTCAAGATATTGTTATCTGTATTTCATGAGTCCTTTGTTAGAACAGGCAAATCGTTATCTGTTTCTCTCCGTCTGCTTCCATATTATTGAAGCTCATGTATATGTCGTTACATTTTCTTGCCTTATACTCGGTCAATGTAAGCCTATTATAAGAATTGAAAGCCTATTGAAGTCTTGACAAAGAACATATTCTAACTTTAAGACCCCGATCACTATCGAGTTATAATCACTGTAAAAACATCAGAACTCAACTATTTTCTCACCAAGATTTTCTCGAGTATCGATTTTGTGCTATAAATAATTGAACAGCTTCGCTGTCTTGTCGTGCATTCCAGTCTTATTGACAATTTATAATGAATGAGATAAATTTATTTATAAGAGACCTCCAATTTAAATGAGACCACTCCTAAAGTACCTCCGTTCAAAAAGAGAGAGTCATTGAGGTCGATTAACATGATAAAGAACGATTCACCCATCCGTTGTGAATATGTAAGATTAAAGAAATGTTGATTTCTTTATAGATCCATTCCGTTATCGTAAATTGAATTAAGTTATATATCGGTGATTTAATTTATATCTAACGAGATAGGTAGCTTATAAGAATTAAAGAAGATAAATAAAATAATTGTCACTAAAAATACTTACACATTTTTTTTTACTTTATATTACTTTTAGTTTCTTAATATAATAGACATCAAAATAAAGTTTATAATGGTATGTAATATATTGTATCTATGAAGTTGCTAGTACACTCAATAAAACCTGAAAGGCTTTGTGTAATATATCAAATATCTAACGGTTATTTTTATTGCAAAAGTGCAATTTCCTGTTGATTCCCTTTTGCAGTATTTTATAGTCGAGAGGGGATCGTGAAAAATGGAAGCGTTATATAAAGTATATAAAAGTGGGTAATACTTCTAAGATAAAAAGAAATTACCTCAACACAAACTAGAACACATAAGGTGTGTTATGTAATAATTAAACATTTCATTTCATTCTAGAATGCGCGTCTTATTAACAATCATTTCACAAAAGTGCTTCGTTTTTTGTCGTTAACAAATCCAAATGCATAAGTCTTTTTGGGTTCTAATTAAAAATAACTGCCGTGGCACAATTGATGGAATTAATTAAGTGTTGGATTAGTGAATAGTAAAGTGTTATAATGGAAAAATTCGGTGGTAAATTAAGCACTTATAAATATAAACGAAAATATTATTTGGTGTTATTTATTTTAAAGTTTCTCTAAGCGTGTGTGAGATGTTTATGTAAGCAGTATTGTTATTTGAATTGAGTCAAAGGTAAGGGTGTGACAAACGTACACTTCCACATTGCTTACGTTTCAAAATAAATTGCAGTGTATTTTCCGTCGTTTCTTTGCCCGGCCATTCGTGCAGTGTCGCGGGGAACGTAACCGGAGTGGTTACTATTTGACATAGATTCACGGGAATACTGACGGAACTCACTGGAGAGTAAAAAATGAGATGCATATACGCTTGACACCTGAGCTATATCGATTATCGATAGATAAATATCTGTTTCACGAGAAAAATTAATTTAATTGTAAAAAAATAATTTCAATTTATTATAAATTATAAATATTTTGTCTTAACGACAATTTAATATGAATGAAACAATAACAGAGATGCAATGATTACTCTCTAAATACATAGGAGTATGTGATAACAATTCCTATTACATAGACTGTCCTTTGTATCATTAGTCCTTATCAAAGTAACACCATTAGTACTAGTTATTATATTATCAAATAATACGAACACAACATGATGAGTGAAGAAATCAGAAGAAGAAGAAGACAGAAGCTTTGCCAAATTTCCTTCTTATAAACAAGATAAATAAATATCTTGTTATTTTATTGTATTATCTATTTTACTTATAGTTGTAGTTTAAGAGTTTGTAAATTACATATAATGGATGAAGAATTACTTAATGTCAATATATAAGTCAAAAGATGATAACTATTGATGACCTATCTCCTTTATTTTTATTTTATTTTATTTTTGGCATATTCTATGAAATAAGCGTAGAATTCATACAAATCCATACATCTTTAGTTCCAATTTTTTTACTTCCTCAAAGCATTTGTTTTTTCTATTTATTGTGCGGAATTTGAGTAGTAACTCTTTTATTATATAGATAACCACCACCAAAACCACCAACACCACCAGTGTATAGAACACAACAACACAAGTGTTGTGTGTATGTGAAATTATAATCTCATGTGAAAACAACTCAAACGCATTGTACATGATTTCGTATTAACAGACCGTCTCGATTTGTTGTATTAATAAAACTTGTTTTCTCTGGAGATACAGAAGAGGGATTGGAGGAGAAATTGAAAAGATTTTAGATTACGTACCCTATGAATAATGCCAACCCAAAGCGTTTATATAATCTGTAGTATTTCTACAATATATTTTGAGGGTCGTTGATCTTTCGGGGTATTAATGAAAGGACCAGTCACTTAATAATATGTGAACATTATTTATATTCCATCGTATTATGAATTTATTAGTTAAAAATATACCTTTCGGCAAGATATTTAATTCTATGATTGAGAAAAAAAAGGAGCAAAAGGTAACACCTTCGAGAATTACTAATCCTTACATCTGACAACGAACATTATACTCTTTTCTTATCTGGGATAACTAGAACCAATTATTTTCAAATAAATAAAGATTGAAAAATTCCATGACAAATCCAACATGTGGTGCGTTAAGAACATTTCCCAGAGGTCGCAGGTTCACGTTTCGCTCGAGTTGGTATTTTTTTTCTATTCAATTACATTCTATATGTTAGTTTAAATATATTAACATGATTAAATGTGATTATAGTCAATTACAAACATGGACTATGACATGACATAAGACAATGTGACAGTAATTAGTCAAAGTCATTAATACTATCTCATGTTGACATGTACGACGTTTGCTTTGTTACGGACGGACTGATATCAAACATTACATATAACGGTTATTGGCTTGTCTGACTTTGTGGATGTATCGTGTAAACATCGCTATATAGATATATATATAGCATTTATGTTCTCAATAAGGCACCATTCTCTCTTTAGTTCTTTATTGTTTCATACGTTTCTAATCTAATTTATTTACAAGACAATTTTATCGAACCACATTTCAACCATTTCGTTTATTGGATATGTGACATCTACGTGTTAGGTAAGACGTAGATTGATAAATAAAATAGTTTATTTGCGTTTATTTTAAAAAACTTAAATTAATTGTTAAAATAAAGGTTTTTTTAAAGCAATTATGATATTAGTGTCATAGCTGTCTGTCCGACACTTGGGAGGCGGCCAGCGAATATAACTGTGAAGTCCCGTGGGAACTGGCCTATTTGTAGAAGTCATATAACTTTTTCTAACGTTTGTAAATAATAACATTTATAATATTAATTGTTTAACTGTTATTTTAGCAGTAATTTGTCTTTAATCGCAGCACAAGGCGGATTTGTGATTTAATTACATTTCTGTTCAAATAATGCTGTGCTTTGACAGCTTCATTAATACTTACTGTCATTGTTACTATCCAGTTTGTGGTTTTGGTTGTATTGTTTATATATTATTGTATGCCTGTGTGTGTAATATATGACATGAATATAATAATAACAAATTGTTATTATTATTACATTCATTTCATAAATCAATTCAAGTAAAATTCAGTATATAGTATATACTAATAAATGGAAAACTAACATACGTTTACTTCCGTCTGTGTTCATTTTTCCTATCTAAATCATTATCATAGTCACGTATATCTGTAGTAGTTATCTTAGAGAATCATAATTGAAGTATCGTGAAGGACTCGGGCAATCTCCATTACATTCACTGAGGACTTGAGTATTGATTGTTATTTATTTAACATTTAATTTTATTATTAATTTGGTTGTTATTAATGTTATATACAATTAATAATCTGTCGTATTCAACATAAAAATAACGCACATGCAACATTCTAGCACAATTGTCAGGTTAAAGTTATTTCTTGTCAGAATCGTACCTACCATTCAATTCGATAGTTATGGTACACTGACTATTTGATCAATATGCCAGTCTATTATCATTATCTCATTATGTATATTTTAAATATATGACGTTATTATTAAAGTTAAAGTTTATGTTATGTTAGTTATCACACTTCATGAGTATGGACTCAGATAAAATGCTTTTTTCCTTGTATAAATCACAAGATAATGCTTATTTTATAAGGAATGAAAATTGTAAAAGCAATCCAATGTACATTTAACATTAAATCAATCTTGCAGAAACAACAAAGGAATGAAGACGAAAGAGTACGTATATATTAAATACTTATCGACCAATCAATCATTGTGCAGATTTGAATGAAGGAAAATATATTGTTATGTAATTTTTATATAAAATAATATTTTTTATTCCTTCAATTCATACTTAATGTTACAATATTATCTGCTTTAAAATAATAAAAAATGTTGTATTGTATAAATAATCAAAGTGTATCCTGTGGCTGCGGAACTTTACACTTTCAGAACATCTCAATAGAACTAATGAAAGAAACATTGTCTGTAGTTTACTCATGTTTGTAATAATAATATAGACTTTGTATTGAAGAATGTATACAGGTTTCGATTGGTGAAAGAATTTTATACAAACAGATTTAAAAGATCCGAGACCAACATACAACCAATTAAACAAAACTTACAAAATTCACTCATTATTTTTATAATTACTTTTAAAGTTATTAAGATTAAATACAGAAGATTACTTTTAAATTAAATATTTTGTCATTAAAACTTCAGTTATTTGTATGTTTTATTTTTCCCTAAACGTAAAGAAATATGGATCAGAAGAATGTATTTCAATGTTTTGTTATTAAGTTACAAGCTTCTAGAATGCGGTATAATTAAATTTCGGGTCAACTTGTTCCTGAGAAGGCTTTGCATATTCGTGGACTAAACTATTTGTTTTGGTCCTGAACCGGAATATGGGGTAACTTAAGAATGCTGAAGTATACAAAGGATTACAAGTTCACACAGGATGCTGGAGAGTGGAATTTCTTGTACCGTTTTACATCTTACAAACACAAAACAATTATAAATACAATTAAATTTGTTTTCTATTATATCTCCTTTTCATATCGGTACAGAATTAATTATTATTTAGTTATCTATCCACAAAAGTGAAGTGTGTTTATTAAATATCATCTCTGTAACTTGAATGTAGCTTGGGTGAATTCCTTTAACATTTTATATTATTTTTACATTTTCTTCGTATAAATTGTTTCTGGGAAATATTATATAAATATGAACTACAATGGTAAAAATATAATTAGTAGTGTTTTTTATGTTATAAAGACATATAATGTTTTATTGTTTAATTTAAAACATTTAACTTTAAGTATTCTTATACTATTTGTTGTCTTACGTTTATTTATAGAATTAAAAAATAAATGCTACCCAGTTCTTATTTTACTTTAATGTTTTTTTATTTTATTTATGTAGAAAAGATCTTTAACTCCAGCTACGTATCTTATAATCTCATAAATTGTGTTCACGGAATGCTGCGGCTTCTCTTGAAATTGTGTCGGATTGTATGAACCAAAGCAACCCGTCTCAGACCAGGAAATAGGGATTTATATTTATGAAGGATGGTTAATTTAATGTAATATTATTTTAATTTTTAAACTTATGTAAACTTAATTTAGATTGAAAATTAAACCCAAACAAATAAATAAACCTACATTTGTGAGTTTGTTACGTATTTATTATTAATAACAAATAAAATATTATAATTTCTATTGAAGTTGAGTTCAAAGTGAAAATGTTTAATTTGCAGTAAAACCAAATTATCCTTTTTTATTAAGGATCAAACAAATGTATCCAGAGTGGTCTGGAAGTGGCTTTAAGATAAGTGTCGAAACACAATTACAAAAGATGTCATTTAAATACGTTATACTAGGGTCCCTTGGATATTTAACAAAACGCACTGATATATTAATTAATATGAAAATATTGTTTTCTTTAATTATAAAATTGATGAAACCAAATGAAATAATACTATCTATTATACCAACTTCTATTCAATTCCGACGAATTTATTTGAAACTAATTGTATTATACACAAAAAGTTATATATTATACATTTTAAAACTTTGTGATTTTTTAGAACATAGTTCATTTGATTTCACTAATATAAATTTTAGATTATTCTACAACAAAAAGTATTTTAATGAAAGCCAACTGTTGGATGCTCTAGAACTTGAACACGACGAGAATTCTTTTTCAGAATTCTGTCTTTAAAAATTAATAAAACTTTTATTAAGAATTTATTATATACAATAAACTCTTAAAATGTTAGTTACAAATCTTGAAATCGTATTATAATTCGTATCGGTTATATAATCACTGAAGTATCCTACAAATTATTTATATTAAAATTTTATTATATTAGATTATTTCACGGTAGTTCCAGTATTCGTTACATACTAGTCAAACATCGTCACAGTCTTCACAATAAGTTCTACACGTCTCTTCAGTTAGAGATAAGCTGAGCTGTAGCTTGACCATAGTTACATATTTATTTGCCTCGTCTAAATCATTCAAGATATTGTTATCTGTATTTCATGAGTCCTTTGTTAGAACAGGCAAATCGTTATCTGTTTCTCTCCGTCTGCTTCCATATTATTGAAGCTCATGTATATGTCGTTACATTATCTTGCCTTATACTCGGTCAATGTAAGCCTATTATAAGAATTGAAAGCCTATTGAAGTCTTGACAAAGAACATATTCTAACTTTAAGACCCCGATCACTATCGAGTTATAATCACTGTAAAAACATCAGAACTCAACTATTTTCTCACCAAGATTTTCTCGAGTATCGATTTTGTGCTATAAATAACTGAACAGCTTCGCTGTCTTGTCGTGCATTCCAGTCTTATTGACAATTTATAATGAATGAGATAAATTTATTTATAAGAGACCTCCAATTTAAATGAGACCACTCCTAAAGTACCTCCGTTCAAAAAGAGAGAGTCATTGAGGTCGATTAACATGATAAAGAACGATTCACCCATCCGTTGTGAATATGTAAGATTAAAGAAATGTTGATTTCTTTATAGATCCATTCCGTTATCGTAAATTGAATTAAGTTATATATCGGTGATTTAATTTATATCTAACGAGATAGGTAGCTTATAAGAATTAAAGAAGATAAATAAAATAATTGTCACTAAAAATACTTACACATTTTTTTTTACTTTATATTACTTTTAGTTTCTTAATATAATAGACATCAAAATAAAGTTTATAATGGTTTGTAATATATTTTAAGTGTGAAGTTGATAGTACACTCAATAAAACTTGAAAGGCTTTGTGTAATATATCAAATATCTAACGGTTATTTTTATTGCAAAAGTGCAATTTCCTGTTGATTCCCTTTTGCAGTATTTTATAGTCGAGAGGGGATCGTGAAAAATGGAAGCGTTATATAAAGTATATAAAAGTGGGTAATACTTCTAAGATAAAAAGAAATTACCTCAACACAAACTAGAACACATAAGGTGTGTTATGTAATAATTAAACATTTCATTTCATTCTAGAATGCGCGTCTTATTAACAATCATTTCACAAAAGTGCTTCGTTTTTTGTCGTTAACAAATCCAAATGCATAAGTCTTTTTGGGTTCTAATTAAAAATAACTGCCGTGGCACAATTGATGGAATTAATTAAGTGTTGGATTAGTGAATAGTAAAGTGTTATAATGGAAAAATTCGGTGGTAAATTAAGCACTTATAAATATAAACGAAAATATTATTTGGTGTTATTTATTTTAAAGTTTCTCTAAGCGTGTGTGAGATGTTTATGTAAGCAGTATTGTTATTTGAATTGAGTCAAAGGTAAGGGTGTGACAAACGTACACTTCCACATTGCTTACGTTTCAAAATAAATTGCAGTGTATTTTCCGTCGTTTCTTTGCCCGGCCATTCGTGCAGTGTCGCGGGGAACGTAACCGGAGTGGTTACTATTTGACATAGATTCACGGGAATACTGACGGAACTCACTGGAGAGTAAAAAATGAGATGCATATACGCTTGACACCTGAGCTATATCGATTATCGATAGATAAATATCTGTTTCACGAGAAAAATTAATTTAATTGTAAAAAAATAATTTCAATTTATTATAAATTATAAATATTTTGTCTTAACGACAATTTAATATGAATGAAACAATAACAGAGATGCAATGATTACTCTCTAAATACATAGGAGTATGTGATAACAATTCCTATTACATAGACTGTCCTTTGTATCATTAGTCCTTATCAAAGTAACACCATTAGTACTAGTTATTATATTATCAAATAATACGAACACAACATGATGAGTGAAGAAATCAGAAGAAGAAGAAGACAGAAGCTTTGCCAAATTTCCTTCTTATAAACAAGATAAATAAATATCTTGTTATTTTATTGTATTATCTATTTTACTTATAGTTGTAGTTTAAGAGTTTGTAAATTACATATAATGGATGAAGAATTACTTAATGTCAATATATAAGTCAAAAGATGATAACTATTGATGACCTATCTCCTTTATTTTTATTTTATTTTATTTTTGGCATATTCTATGAAATAAGCGTAGAATTCATACAAATCCATACATCTTTAGTTCCAATTTTTTTACTTCCTCAAAGCATTTGTTTTTTCTATTTATTGTGCGGAATTTGAGTAGTAACTCTTTTATTATATAGATAACCACCACCAAAACCACCAACACCACCAGTGTATAGAACACAACAACACAAGTGTTGTGTGTATGTGAAATTATAATCTCATGTGAAAACAACTCAAACGCATTGTACATGATTTCGTATTAACAGACCGTCTCGATTTGTTGTATTAATAAAACTTGTTTTCTCTGGAGATACAGAAGAGGGATTGGAGGAGAAATTGAAAAGATTTTAGATTACGTACCCTATGAATAATGCCAACCCAAAGCGTTTATATAATCTGTAGTATTTCTACAATATATTTTGAGGGTCGTTGATCTTTCGGGGTATTAATGAAAGGACCAGTCACTTAATAATATGTGAACATTATTTATATTCCATCGTATTATGATTTTATTAGTTAAAAATATACCTTTCGGCAAGATATTTAATTCTATGATTGAGAAAAAAAAGGAGCAAAAGGTAACACCTTCGAGAATTACTAATCCTTACATCTGACAACGAACATTATACTCTTTTCTTATCTGGGGTAACTAGAACCAATTATTTTCAAATAAATAAAGATTGAAAAATTCCACGACAAATCCAACATGTGGTGCGTTAAGAACATTTCCCAGAGGTCGCAGGTTCACGTTCCGCTCGAGTTGGTATTTTTTTTCTATTCAATTACATTCTATATGTTAGTTTAAATATATTAACATGATTAAATGTGATTATAGTCAATTACAAACATGGACTATGACATGACATAAGACAATGTGACAGTAATTAGTCAAAGTCATTAATACTATCTCATGTTGACATGTACGACGTTTGCTTTGTTACGGACGGACTGATATCAAACATTACATATAACGGTTATTGGCTTGTCTGACTTTGTGGATGTATCGTGTAAACATCGCTATATAGATATATACATAGCATTTATGTTCTCAATAAGGCACCATTCTCTCTTTAGTTCTTTATTGTTTCATACGTTTCTAATCTAATTTATTTACAAGACAATTTTATCGAACCACATTTCAACCATTTCGTTTATTGGATATGTGACATCTACGTGTTAGGTAAGACGTAGATTGATAAATAAAATAGTTTATTTGCGGTTATTTTAAAAAACTTAAATTAATTGTTAAAATAAAGGTTTTTTTAAAGCAATTATGATATTAGTGTCATAGCTGTCTGTCCGACACTTGGGAGGCGGCCAGCGAATATAACTGTGAAGTCCCGTGGGAACTGGCCTATTTGTAGAAGTCATATAACTTTTTCTAACGTTTGTAAATAATAACATTTATAATATTAATTGTTTAACTGTTATTTTAGCAGTAATTTGTCTTTAACCGCAGCACAAAACGGATTTGTGATTTAATTACATTTCTGTTCAAATAATGCAGTGCTTTGACAGCTTCATTAATACTTACTGTCATTGTTACTATCCAGTTTGTGGTTTTGGTTGTATTGTTTATATATTATTGTATACCTGTGTGTGTAATATATGACATGAATATAATAATAACAAACTGTTATTATTATTACATTCATTTCATAAATCAATTCAAGTAAAATTCAGTATATAGTATATACTAATAAATGGAAAACTAACATACGTTTACTTCCGTCTGTGTTCATTTTTCCTATCTAAATCATTATCATAGTCACGTATATCTGTAGTAGTTATCTTAGAAAATCGTAATTGAAGTATCGTGAAGGGACTCGGGCAATCTCCATTACATTCACTGAGGACTTGAATATCAATTGTTATTTATATAACGTTACATTTTATTATTAATTTGTTTGTTATTAATGTTATATACAATAAATAATCTGTCTTATTCAACATAAAAATAACGCACATGGAACATTCTAGCACAATTGTCAGGAAAAAGTTATTTCTTGTCAGAATCTAGGTAGGTGTTCGTAGGAACTACCATTCAATTCGATAGTTATGGTACACTTACTATTTGATCAATATGCCAGTCTATTATCATTATTTCATTATGTATATTTTAAATACATGACGTTATTATTAAAGTTAAAGTTTATGTTATGTTAGTTACCACACTTCATGATAAAATGCTTTTTTCGTATAGAAATCACAAGAGAATGTTTATTTTATAAAGAATGAAAATTGTAAAAGCAATCCAATGTACATTTAATATTAATAAGTCTGTCAGACACAACAAATGAATGAAGACGAAAGATTACGTATATATTAAATACTTATCGACCAATCAATCACTGTGCAGACTTGAATGAAGGAAAATATATAATTTAATTTTTATTCAACATTTTTATATGAAATAATATTTTTGTTCCTTCAATTCATCCTTTGATAGTAGTGTGATATAATATAGACTTTGTATTGAAGAATGTACACAGGTTTCGATTGGTGAAAAAATTTTATACACACAGATTTAAAGGATCCGAGGCCTACTATAACTGTTATATAACTGTATATATAACTGTTTAAATTACTTAGTTATTTGTCAGTATGATTTTCCCTAAGCGTAAGTAAATGTGGATCTGAAGAATGTGTCTCAATCTTTTTGTTATTAAGTTAGAAGCTTCTACAATGGGGGTATAATTAAATTTCGGGTCAACTGGTTCATGAGAAGGCTTTACATATTCGTGGACTAAACTATTTGTTCTGTACCCTAAACCGGAATATGGGGTAACATAAGAATGCTGAAGTATACAAAGGATTACAAGTTCACACAGGATGCTGGAGAGTGGAATGTCTTGTACCGTTTTACATCTTACAAACACAAAACAATTATAAATACAATTAAATTTAGTTTTCTTTTAAATATCGGTACAGAATTAATATTTTTTGAGATTTCTATCCCAAATGTAAAGTCTCAATGGGTTTATTAACTAGATTGTGGTTTGTGTGTATTTGTGGGTATTTTGTTACCACAATTCCAATAATATTATAATCAGATAAAACGTTTCTGCAATTAAAAAAAATCTTAATAAATGAAATAAAAAAACTAAAAAAATCTTTAAGAAATATTTGGTACAACGTCTTTGTTATAAAGACAAAAATTATGTTTTTTGTTTCATTTAAAGCAATTATCTTCAAGCATTCATATAGTATTTGTTGTCTTGCCATTTTTCATTAAGTTAAAAAAATGTTACCTAATACTTATTTTACTTTAATATTTTTATATTATTATGTAGAAAAGTTCTTTAACTCCAGCTACGTATCTTATAATCTCATAAATTGTGTTCACGGAATGCTGCGGCTTCTCTTGAAATTGTGTCGGATTTTATGAACCAAAGCAACCCGTCTCAGACCAGGAAATAGAGATTTATATTTATGAAGGATGGTTAATTTAACATGAGATTACTTTCATTTTTAAACATATGTAAACTTAATTAAGATTAGAAATAAAACCCGAACAAAATAAATAAGCCTACATTTGTTAGGTTGTTACGTAATTATTAACAATAACAAATAAAATTTTATAATTTCCACTGAAGTTGAGTTCAAAGTGAAAATGTTTAATTTGCAGTAAAACCAAATGATCCTGTTTTATTAAGGATCAGACAAATGTATCCAGAGTGGTCTGGAAGAAGCTTTAAGATAAGCGTCGAAACACAATTACAAAAGTTGTCATTTACATACGTTATATTAGGGTACTTTGAATATTTAACAAAACGGACTGATATATTAACTATGGGAGATATTGTTTTCTTTAATTATATAACCGATGAAACCAAATGAAACATTACTATCTATTATATCAATTTAATGTTTTTTAATACTGACGAATTTATTGAAACTAATTCTATTATACACTAAAAGTTATATATTATATATTCTAAAACTTTGAGATTTTTTGTAACATAGTTCATTTAGTTATTTATTCACTAATTTAAATTTTAGATTATTCTAGAACAAAAAGTTTTTTAATGAAAACCAACTGTTGGATGCTCTAGTACTTGAACACGATGAGAATTCTTTTTCATAATTCTGACTATAAAAATTGTCTAAACTTTTATTGAGATTTGATTATATACAATACAATCTTAAATCGTTACTTACAAATCATAATATAATATTATTATGTATTAGATTATTTCAAGGTATTTCCAGTACTCCTTGCATACTAGTCCAAGATCGTCACAGTTTTCACAATAAGTTACATGTGTCTCTTCAGTCAGAGATAAGCTAAAGTGTAGCTTTGACCATAGTTGCATATATATTAGCCTCGTCTAAATCATTCAAGATATTGTTGTATGTATTTCATGAGTCCTTTCTTAGAACAGTCCAAGTAGTATTCTGTTCCTAGCGCTCCGTCTGCTTCCATATTATTGAAGCTCATGTATATCTCGTTACATTTTTTGTACTCTTAAACTCAATCAATGTAAGCCTATTGTGAGAATTGAAAGCTTATTGAAGTCTTGACTTAGAAAATATTCTAACTTTAAGTCCCCTGTCGTTATCGAGTTCTAATCACTACAACAGCAGAACTCAAATATTTTCTATGAAATATCTTCTCGAGTATCCCTTTGTGCTATCAATAATTGAATAGCTTCGCTGTCTTGTCGTGCATTCCCATCTTATTGACAATTTATAATGTATGAGATACATTTATTTACACGAAACCTCCAATTTAAATGAGACCACTCCTAAAGTACCTCCGTTCAAAAAGAGAGAGTCATTGAGGTCGATTAACATGATAAAGAACGATTCACCCATCCGTTGTGAATATGTAAGATTAAAGAAATGTTCATTTCTTTATAGATTCATTCTATTATCGTAAACTGATTAAATTGTTATGGTGATGATTTAATTTATATATAACAAGTTAGGTACTTTTTAAGAATTAAGGAAGATAAATAAAATAATGGTCACTGATACCTACATAAAAATTGTAAATCTTTAACTTTATATTATGTGAGTAGCCTAATATAATAGACACCAAAATAAAGTTTATAATGGTTTGTAATATATTGTATCTATGAAGTTGTTAGTACACTCAATAAAACCTGAAAGGCTTTATGTAATATATCAAATATCTAACGGTTATTTTTATTGCAAAAGTGCAATTTCCTGTTGATTCCCTTTTGCAGTATTTTATAGTCGAGATGGGGTCATGAAAAATGGAAGCGTTAAATAAAGTATATAGAAGTGGGTAATACTTCTAAGATAAAAAGAAATTACCACAACACAAATTAGGACACATAAGGTGTGTTATGTAATAATTAAACATTTCATTTTATTCTAGAATCCGCGTCTTATTAACAGTCATTTCACAAAAGTGCTTAGTTTTTATCGTTAACAAATCCAAATCTATTATTACTCTTTTGGTTCTAATTAGAAATAACAGCGGCGGAACAATTGATGGAATTAATTTAGGTGTTCGATTAGTTAATAGTAAAATATTAACGAAAATATTATTTGCTGTTTTTTATTTTACAGTTTCTAGTTAGTTATTTTATAAGCGTGTGTAAGATGTCCTGTGTAAGCGTTATTGTTTGTACAAATTGAAACAAAGGTAAGGGCGTGTCATACAAACATTTCCACATTGCTTACGTTTCAAAATAAATTGCAGTGTATTTTCTGCCGCAGGATTTTCCACTGGGGCCGGTACTATTCAAAATATATAAAAACATTGTAGAAATTCAAAAATATATTTTGATGTTCATCATTTAAAATCGCTGAGCTACAAAGGCGGTATGAAACGAATCCACATAATAAAGAGGCAACGGAGGCTGTGAACAAAGCCGTCTCTTTGCCCGGCCATTCGTGTAGTGTCGCGGGGAACGTAACCGGAGTGGTTCCCACTCGACATAGATCCACGGGAATACTGACGGAACTAACTTGATAGTTAAAAATGAGATCGATATACGCTTGATATCAGAGTTATATCGTTTATAGATAAATCTGTATTTTAAAATGCCAAAATGTTTTTAAATTGTATGAGAAAAATAAATTTGCGTCTAAAAATTAAAAAAATATACTAATTACAATTATAAATATTTTGTTTCAACGACAATTGCACATTAAGGAAACAATAACAGAGATGCAATGATTACTCTCTAATACATAAGAGTATGTGATAACAATTCCTATTACATAGACTATTGCTATCTATTCCTTTGTATCATTAGTCCTTATCATCCTTAAGTAATAATTCAGAAGCTTTGCCAAAGTTTCCTACATAACTGAGATAAATAAATATCTTGTTATTTTATTGTATTATCTATTTTATTTACAGTTGTAGTTGTAAGAGTTTGTAAATTACTTTTAATTACTTATAATGGATGAAGAATTAATTAATGTCAATATATTAGTCAAAAGATTTTACTATTGTTTTTGTTTGGGATAATCTAATAAGGATAAAATGTAAGATAAAGATCAGTTACTTAACTTCTTTATGTAACTAAGTAATTGTTGTCACCGACTTCTGTGGCATGTCGTATGAAATAAGCTTAGAATTCATAAAATCCATACATCTTTAGTTCCAATTTTTTTGCCACCTCAAAGCATTTGTTTTTTCTATTTCTTGTAGGGAATTTGGGTAGTGAATCTTTTATTATATAGATAGACAGAGCCATCAACACCACAAGTGTGTTGAACACAACACCACAAATGTTGTGTGAATGTAATTATAATCTGATGTGAAAACAACTCAACCGCAGTGTACATGATTTCGTATTCGTAGACCGCCTCGCTTTGTTGTATTAATATATCTTGTTTACTCTGGAGATACACAAGAGGGATTGGAGGCGAAATTGAAATGATTTTAGATTACACACTCTGTGAATAATGCCAACCTAAAGTGATTATATAACCTGTAGTATCTCTACAATATATTATGAGGGTCCTTGAACTTTCGGGGTATTAATGAGAGAACCAGTCACTCTTTAATATATGAACATTATTTATATTCCATTGTTATGAAATTAATAGTTTCAAATATACCTTTTGGCAAGATATTTAATTCTATAATTAAGAAAAAAATGAATTGAGTATTATTAGTTTGAACTTTTTGATACAACGAACATTATACTTTTTCTTGTTTAGGGTAACTAGAACAGTATTTTCAAATAAATAAAGATTGGAAAATGTCATGGCAAAGAGAAAGAATTCACGATGGCCTAATTTGTGGTGCGTTAGGATTAATTCCCCGAGGTCGCAGGTCCAAGTCCCGCCCGAGTCGGTTTTTTATTCTATTAAATTATATTCTATATGTTAGTTACAAACATGGACTAGATCATGTAAGACAATGTGACAGTAATTAGTCAATGTCATTAATACCATCTTATATTGACATATATGTGTTTGCTTTTATACGGACGGACTGATATCAGACATTACATATAACGGTTATTGGCTTGTCGGACTTTGTGGATGTTAACATCTGTATATACATATATTACCAGCATTTATGTTCTCAATAAGATGTCTTTATTGTTTAATACGTTTCTAATATAATTTATTTACTAGACAATTTTACTGAGCTACATTTCGGCCCTTTTGTTTATGTGGATTTGTGACATCTACGTGCTAGGTATAGATTGATAAATAAAAAGTGTATTTGTTGTGTAAAAGTGTAAGTGTATTTGTTATTTTAAAAAACTTAAATTAAATAGTGAATTAAAGGTTTTATAAGCAAGCAAGATATAAGCGTCATTGCTGTCTGTCCGACACTTGGGAGGAGGCCAGATAATATAATCGTGAAGTCCCGTGGGAACTGGCCTATTTGTAGAAGTCATATAAGTTTTACTAACATTTGTAAATAATAATATTTATAACATTAATGGTTTATCCGGTATTTTAGTAGTAATTTGTCTTTAACCGCAGCACTGAGCGGATTTGTGATTTAATTACATTTCTGTTCAAATAATGCAGGGCTTTGACAGCTTCATTAATACTTACTATCATTGTTTCTATACAGTTTGTGGTGTCGGTTATATTGTTTATATATTCTTATATACTTACGAGGGAACTTCCCGGCCCGAAGGGCCGGAAAGGGTCGAATGTCACGTATAAGGTTGGCACCCACCCTATTTTGTAGCCTGATTCAATAGCTTTTTTTTGATGTATTACACATTATTGTGTGATTTGTGGGTGATAAGTGATGCGCGTGCATACAGAGTCAATTAGGTCATTATTATATAGTAAGGATATATGTAATGTGTGACATGAATATAATATTAATAATATCAGTTTTTAATAAATATATTTATTAAGAATTATTTGTTTTTTTCAACCTATGGACCTATTTTAAAACGGTCCTTCGTGGTAGAAATATAATAAATAATGACCAAATACACAATTTCTCAAACTTATTTAAAATCTATCAGTTTTATATTTGAAGAAATGTAAAATGGCTTAAATTTTACTCGATAAAAAAGATCTTAAACATATCTTCACTTGTCTTATCAGAGACAATACTTATTGTACTTACAATCCTTAGCTATATGAAAATAATACAATGAATATTTTTCGTATTTGATATGAGATTGTTTTATTTCTTTTGGTAAATAGAAATATGGAGATGGCAATCTTAAACAAGATAGTTATTTTATTTGTCTATATCAAAAAATATTGTACATTATTTGTATTACAAAAATATGTAATGAAAAAAGTATCATCTAATCCGTTTAGGTGATCTGTACGAATTACTCTTCAGCGAAAACAGTTCTACTGTTAATACATACTACTAAAACTTATGTTACTAATACCTACCACTCGTTCTTTGTCCTTATCAAAATCATTGTCACGTATATCTATAGTAGTTATCTTAGAGAATCATAATTGAAGTATCGTGAAGGAACTCGGGCAATCTCCATTACATTCACTGAGGACTTGAATATTAATTGTTATTTATATAACGTTTCACTTTCTTATTAAATTGTTTGTTATCAATGTTATACAACAATTAATAATCTATCGGAATTTTCAGAAGTTATTTCTTGTGAAAATCGAACCTACCCTACCTTTCAATTCAATAGTTATGGTACACTAACCATTGGTTCACCAGTCTATTATCATTATATTATTACTAAATATATAATGTAAATATATATCATTCTAATATTATAAAGAGGAAACATTTGTGTTTTTGTATGTATGTTTGTAATGTTTTCACACAAAAACTACTGGACCGATTTCAAGAATTCTTTAACCATTAGAAAACTGCATCTTCATTGAGTGACAAAGGCTATATTACATTAAAAAAAACAGGGATACCTAATAAAAATGCAAGGTGTGCAAAAATTGGTTATAAAAATCTATCATGTCGTGCGCTGCGGAAAGAATTGATATAGAACAAAAAAATATTCTAAAGTATTATAGAACGTATTAATCTACCAGAAAGTCCGCGATACCACATATCCAACTACTGTAATTATGCCTCTACAACTATTTTTTCACATGTTAAAGTTGATAAAAGTGCTAAATATAATCAAACCATACTAATCATACTCTGCACAAATCCTTATCCCATTAAAGTATATTTTATTAAAGACTGTTTTAACACCTATTACTATTTAAATTAATAAAATTGGACATTCAAAAGTTAACTACCACAAGATCAGTATCTACGCGTGTGAAACCGCGGGGTATTGCTAGCTGTAATATATGTAGACAAGGCTCACCTCACTTCATGGATTGGAATCTGTGATGAAATGCGCTTTTCCTTATAGAAATCACAAGAGAATATTTATTGAGCGAAGCGAACGAAGTGAGCGGAGCGTTTTACTGGAGACTTTTTACATTTTTTGTCACGAATTGGCTCAAAAACTACTTGACCGAAAATTATGAAACTTTGCAATCAAAAAGACACACATTCGATGATGGTTTTTTAAAAAAAAAAATAAAAAAGTCCTCAATTTTTTTTTATATCGTATAATAAAACTGATATGCCATTGAAGTCAATGGGAAACGATGAGTCATTAGACTGGGCTCACTTCGCTCAATATGCAAACGGCACCCGAGATTTCGCGAGCGCAGCGATTCGAAATTGAGGGTTTGTTGGCGTTTTATAAGGAATGAAATTGTGAAGGCAATTCATTGTACACTTAATCAATCTCGCAGACACAACAAAGTATTGCAGATATCGATTACGTATATATTAAATACTTATCAACCAATCAATCACTGTGTAGATTTGAATGAAGGAAAATAGATTGTATTTTTTTATGAAATAATATTTTTTTTCTATTCGATTTATACTTTGTGGGATTATTTGCAGTTAATTTTTGTAATATTAATCGTAAGAATAGTAGTGTGATATAATATAGACTTTATAAGATTGTACACAGGTTTCGATTGGTGAAAGAATTGTACACAAACAGAGTTATATGTATCCGAGTCCTACATACAACCAATTAAACAAACTTACAAAATTCACTCATTCTTTTTATAATTACTTTTTAAGTTATTAAGATTACTTTTGAATTAAATATTTTATCATTAAAACTTAGTTATTTGTCAGTTTAATTTTCCCTAAACGTAAATAAATGTGTATCTGAAGAATGTGTTTCAATGTTTTTGTTATTAAGTAAGCAACTTCTAGAAAAAAAATCCGTGCCCGTAGAGGGACACGCGTGGGTAGATCTCGCGTGTAACTCGTTTAAAATATAACTCACTACCTAAGAATAACACCTTTCGATAATAAACTATGATAATTTTATTTGGCTTAGTCAAAGGGGTAAGGAGCCTTAAATTTAGAGTAAAACTAATCTTTCAATATAAAAATATTTGCGAGGAGGGAATGTTTACCAGAAAAAAGTTGCCGTAGTTTTACCTACCTTAAATTTTCAAGCTAAAAGCGGTTTTTATTTTTTTTTCTCGAAAACGGTACCTTTAATGGAAAAACTTACCTAAATTTAGAGTAAAAAATAATCTTTCTATTAAAAATATTTGTGATGTAAGAATGTTTACCAGAAAAAAGTTATGAATTTTTTTCCATATAATTGAGGGTCATATATATCTCGTTACATTTTCTTGTCTTATACTCGATCAAATTAAGCCTATTATAGAAGAAGTAAGAATTAAAAAGCTCTTGTAGTCTTGACTTAGAACATTATCTAACTTTAATTTTTCTTCGATCATTAGCAGGTAGACTAAACCATAACTACATCACAACTCAAGAATGTTCTCGCCAAAATTTTCTCGACTATCGATTTTGTGCTATTCATCATTGAACTATTTCGCTGTCTTGTCTTGAATTCCAGTCTTGTTGACAATTTATAATGTATGAGATAAATTTATTTACTTGAGACCTTCAATTTAAATGAGACCACTTCTAAAGTACCTCAGTTCAAAAAGGGAGAATCATTGAAGTGTATTAACATGATAAAGAACGATTCACTCATTTGTTATGGATATGTTAAAATCAAAGAGATGTTGATTTCTTTATAGATCCATTCTATTATCGTAAACTGATTAAATTTATATATCATTTATATATTTATATATTATATTACCTTATAAGAATTAAAGAAGATAAATAAAATAATTGTCACTAAAACTACTTACACATTTTTTTTATTATAACTTTGAGTTTCTTAATATAATAGACATCAAATTAAAGTTTATAATGGTTTGTAATATATTTTAACTATGAAGTTGATAGTACACTCAATACAACCTGAAAAGGCTTTGTGTAATATATCAAATATCTCACGGTTATTTTTATTGCAAAAGTGCAATTTCCTGTTGATTCCCTTTTGCAGTATTTTATAGTCGAGAGGGGATCATGAAAAATAGAAGCGTTAAATAATGTATATAAAAGTGGGTAATACTTCTAGGATAAAAAGAAAAGTAAATTAAGCACCTACGAGTATAAATATCAACGAAAATATTATTTGGTTGTTTTTTATTTTACAGATTCTAGTTATTTTACAAACATGTGTAAGATGTTCTGTGTAAGCGTTATTGTTTGTTCATATTGTGACAAAGGTTCACTTCCACATTGCTTACGTTTCAAAAGAAATCGCACTGTATTTTCTGGGCAGGGTTCTCAACGGTCGCTGGTATGGTTCATATTATATGAATATTGTAGAAATGCAAAAATATTTTGAAGTTCATCATTTAAAATCTCTGAATTACAAAGGTGGTATAAAACGAATCCACATAATAAAAAGTCAACGGAGGCTGTGAACAAAGCCGTCTCTTTGCCCGGCCATTCGTGTAGTATCGCGGGGAACGTAACCGGAGTGGTTCCCACTCGACATAGATTCACGGGAATACTGACGGAACTCACTGGAAAGTTTAAAATGAGATCTTTATACGTTTGATATCTGAGTTATATTGGTTATCGATAAATAAATATCTGTTTTACGAGAAAAAATAAATTTACGAGTAAATAATAAATTTCAATTTATTATAAATTATAAATATTTTTTCTCAACAACAACTAAATATTTATTAATCAGTAACAGAGATGTAATGATTACTCTCTAATACACAGGAGTATGTAATAACAATTCCTATTACTTAGACTATTGCTATCCGTTCCTTTGTATCATTAGTTTTTATCAAAGCAACACCATTAGTACTAGTTATTATATTATCAAATAATACGACCACAATATGATAAGTAATAATTCAGAAGCTTTGCCAAATATTCGTCATGTTATAAGATAAATATCTTGTTATTTTATTGTATTATCTATTTTACTTTTATTTTATCCAACAAAGATAAAATATAAAATAAAGATAACAGTAAAAGAAAAGAAGTAAGAAATAAATTTAGAATTCATAAAATCCATACATCTTAAGTTGCTTTTTTTTACTTCCTCAAAGCATTTGTTTTTTCTATTTATTGTACAGAATTTGGGAAGTGAATCTTATATTATATAGATAGACAAAGCCGCCGATACCACGAGTGTGTAGAACACAACAACATAAATGTTGTGTGAATGTAATTATAATCTGATGTGAAAACAACTCAACCGCAGTGTACATGATTTCGTATTCGCAGACCGCCTCGGTTTGTTGTATTAATATATCTTGTTTACTCTGGAGATACAGAAGAGGGATTTGAGGTGAAATTGAAATGATTTTAGATTACACACTCTGTGAATAATGACAACCTAAAGCGATTATATAACCTGTAGTATCTCTACAATATATTATGAGGGTCGTTGAACTTTCGGGGAATTAAAGAAAAGCCCAGTAATTCTATAATATGTAAACATTATTAATTAAGACATTCCTTTTATATCAAGGGACTATTAAATAAGTATATGTGATTTCTTCCGAGTTGAAGTAAGTAAAAGATTAAACACCTGTTCTTCTAATACGATATTGGCGTTCAATTCATAATATAATGAATTTATAATTTATTGTATTATGAATTTAATAACTAAAAATATTGCACTTTGGCAACTTCTTCAATTCTATGATTGAGAAAAAGAAATAATAATTGAGAATCAAAAGATAACACCTTCTAGTATTACTAGTCTGAATCCTTTCATCTTACAAGAAACATTATACTCTTTTCTTCTCTGAGGTAACCAGAACAGATTATTTTCAAATAAATAAAGTTTCACAATTCCACGTCCATTTGTGGTGGTTTGGGACCGTTTCTCAGAGGTTACAGGTTCAAGTCCTACTCAGGTAATTTTTTCTTTCTATTCAATTATATTCTATATGTTAGTTTAAATACATTAACATGACTAAACATGATTTTAGTCAATTACAAACAATGACTAGATCATGTAAGACAATGTGACAGTAATTAGTCAATGTCATTAATACTATCTCATATTGACATGTATGTGTTTGCTTTGTTACGGACGGACTGATATCAAACATTACATACAACGGTTATTGGCTTGTCGGACTTTGTGGATGCATCATGTAAACATCGCTATATAGATATATAGCCAGCATTTATGTTCTCAATAAGGCACAATGCTCCGTTTGTTTAATACTTTTCTAATATAATTTATTTACTAGACAATTTTTTTTCTGAACCACGTTTCAGCCATTTTGTTTATTTGGATATGTGACATCTACGTGCTGGGTAAGACTAGATTTATAAATAAAGTCAAAAAACAATCACTTGTGTATATAATTATAACTTGGTGTAGGTATTATTTGTTATTTTAAAATATTAAATTAAATAGTAAATTAAAGGTTTTTTAAGCAATTATGATATTAACGTCATAGCTGTCTGTCCGACACTTGGGAGGCGGCCAGAGAATATAATCGTGAAGTCCCGTGGGAACTGGCCTATTCGTAGAAGTAATATTAGTTTTACTAACATTTGTAAATAATAATATTTATAATATTAATGGTTTATCTAAAATTTTAGTAGTAATTTGTCTTTAACCGCAGCACAAAGCGGATTTGTGATTTAATTACATTTCTGTTCAAATAATGCAGTGCTTTGACAGCTTCATTAATACTTACTGTCATTGTTACTATCCAGTTTGTGGTTTTGGTTGTATTGTTTATATATTATTGTATACCTGTGTGTGTAATGTATGACATGAATATAATAATAACAAACTGTTATTATTATTACATTCATTTCATAAATCAATTCAAGTAAAATTCAGTATATAGTATATACTAATAATTGTAAAACTAAAATACGTTTACTTCCATCTGTCTGTGTTCTTTTTTCCTATCTAAATCATAGTCACGTATATCTGTACTAGTTATCTTAGAGAATTATAATTGAAGTATCGTGAAGGGGCAGAAGGTTGACCATAGTTACTCGGGCAATCTCCATTACATTTTCTGAGGACTTGAATTTTAATTGTTATTTATATAACGTTTCATTTTATTAATAATTTGGTTATTATTAATGTTATATACAATAAATAATCTGTCGTATTTAATGTAAAAATGTGCGTTACATGGAACATTCTAACATAATTGTCAGAAAAAAGTTATTTCTTGTCAGAATCGTACCTACCATTCAATTCGATAGTTATGGTATATATATATATATATATATATATATATATATATATATATATATATATATATATATATATATATATATGTAGTTAAAGTTTATGTTAGTTATCACACTTCATGAGTATGGACCCAGATAAAATGCTTTTTTCCTTATATAAATCACAAGATAATGCTTATTTTATAAGGAATAAAAATAGTAAAAGCAATCCAATGTCCATTAAATATTAAATAAGTCTCGCAGACACAACAAAAGAATGAAGATATCGATTACGTATATATTAAATACTTATCAACCAATCAATCACTGTACAGATTTGAATGAAGGAAAATATATTATTTAATTTTTATTCCAAATCTTTATATGAAATAATATCTTTATTTCTTCTATTCATATTTTATAACGTTATCTGCAGTTTACCTATTTTTGTAATATTAGTCGTAGGGATAGTAGTGTGATATAATATATACTTTAGAAGATTGTACACAGGTTTCGATTGGTGAAAGAATTTTATACAAACAGATTTAAAGGATCCGAGGCCAACATACAACCAATTAAACAAAACTTATATTTATAATTACTTTGTAATGTGTAATTTGAAGAATGTGTTTCAGTGTTTTTGTTATTAAGTTAGAAGGTTCTAGAATGCGGTATAATTAAATTTCGGGTCAACTTGTTCCTGAGAAGGCTTTGCATATTCGTGGACTAAACTATTTGTTTTGATCCTGAACCGGGATATGGGGTAACTTAAGAATGCTGAAGTATACAAAGGATTACAAGTTCACACAGGATGTTGTAGCGTGGAATTTCTTGTACCGTTTTACATCTAACAAACACAAAACAATTAGAAATAAAATATTTTTTTATTTACTATTATTTTTTATTTTTAATATCGGTATTTATTATTTAATTATCTATCCACAAAGGTGAAGTCTCAATGGGATTATTAAATATCATCTCTGTAACCACAATAGGGTTTGTGTGTATTTCTCTAACATTTTTTATTGTTTTAGTATTTTGTTACAATAATTCCTAAAAATTCTTAATAAGACAAACCGTTTCTGCAAAATTTTTTTCAATGAAATAAAATAATCAGTGAAATCTTTAAGAAATATTTGTTATTTAATTTAAAAGATCATTTATTATTAAATTAAAAAAATACTGCACAATTTTTATTTTACTTCAGTATTTTTTATGTTGTTTATATAGAAAAGATCTTTAACCTCAGCTACGTATCTTATAATCTCATAAATTGTGTTCACGGAATGCTGCGGCTTCTCTTGAAAATTGTGTTGGATTGTATGAACCAAAGCAACCCGTCTCAGACCAGGAAATAGAGATTTATATTTATGAAGGATGGTTAATTTAACATGAGATTACTTTCATTTTTAAACTTATGTAAACTTAATTAAGATTAGAAATAAAACCCGAACAAAACAAATAAACCTACATTTGTGAGGTTGTTACGTAGATATTAATAATAACAAATAGAATTTTATAATTTCTACTGAAGTTAAATTCAAAGTGAAAATGTTTAATTTGCAGTAAAATCAAATGATCCTGTTTTATTAAGGATCAAACAATGTATCCAGAGTGGTCTGGAAGAGGCTTTAAGATAAGCGTCGAAAGCCATTACAAAAGTTGTCATTTAAATACGTTATATTACGGTCCTTTGGATATTTAACAAAACGGACTGATATTAATTAATATGAAAATATTGTTTTCATTAATTATATAATTGATGAAATCAAATGAAATAAGATTACCTATAATATCATTTTTTTTTAAATACTGTCGAATATTTTTCCAGCAACATCACAAAAGTTTATACATTATACATTTTAACATTTTTGGGATTTCTAGAAAAACAGTTCTTTTAGTCATTTATTCCACTACGAATAAAAGTTTTTAATGAAAGCCAACTGTTGGATGCTCTAGTACTTGAACACGACGAGAATTCTTTTTTAGAATTCTGGCTTTAAAAATAATTTAAACTTTTATTAAATTTTATTAAAATTACTTAAATTATCTTCAATATTCATTACTAGTCTGAGATTGTCACAGTTTTCACCATAAGTTAAACATGTCTCTTCAGTCAAAGATGAGCTGAGCTGTAGCTTAGACCATAGTTACATATTTTTTAGGCCAGTCTAAATCATTCAAGATATTGTTGTCTGTATTTCATGAGTCCTTTGTTAGAACAGTTCAAGTCGTATTCTGTTCCTAGCGCTCCGTCTGCTTCCATATTATTGAAGATTATTATTATTATTATATATATATATATATCGTTACATTTTCTTGCCTTATACTCGATCAATGTAAGCTTATTGTAGGAATTGAAAGTCTTTTGAAGTCTTGACTTAGAACATATTCTTACCTTAAGTCTCAGATCATTATCGACTTCTAATCACTGTAACAACATCAGAACTCAACTATTTTCTCACCAAGATTTTCTCGGGTATCGATTATGGGCTATTAATAATTGAACAGCTTCGCTGTCTTGTGGATTCCAGTCTTATTGACAATTTATAATGTATGAGATAAATTTATTTATAAGAGACCTCCAATTTAAATGAGACCACTCCTAAAGTACCTCCGTTCAAAAAGGGAGAGTCATTGAGGTCGATTAACATGATAAAGAACGATTCACCCATCCGTTGTGAATATGTAAGATTAAAGAAATGTTCATTTCTTTATAGATTCATTCTATTATCGTAAACTGATTAAATTGTTATGGTGATGATTTAATTTATATATAACAAGTTAGGTACTTTTTAAGAATTAAGGAAGATAAATAAAATAATGGTCACTGATACCTACATAAAAATTGTAAATCTTTAACTTTATATTATGTGAGTAGCCTAATATAATAGACACCAAAATAAAGTTTATAATGGTTTGTAATATATTGTATCTCTGAAGTTGATAGTACACTCAATAAAACCTGAAAGGCTTCATGTAATATATCAAATATCTAACGGTTATTTTTATTGCAAAAGTGCAATTTCCTGTTGATTCCCTTTTGCAGTATTTTATAGTCGAGAGGGGATCATGAAAAATGGAAGCGTTAAATAAAGTATATAAAAGTGGGTAATACTTCTAGGATAAAAAGAAATTACCTCAACACAAAATAGACAAACAAAAGGTGTGTTATGTAATAATTAAACATTTCATTTAGAATCCGCGTTTATATCGTATCATATCATGTAATAATTTCACAAAAGTGCTTAGTTTTTTGTCGTTAACAAATCCATATGCATGAGTCTTTTCGGTTCTAATTAAAAATAGCAACCGTGGCACAATTGATGGAGTTAATTTAGGTGTTCGATTACTGAATAATAAAATGTCACAAAGAAAATGTACGTTAGTAAATAAAGCACCTTTAAAAATTAACGATAATATTTTTTGCTGTTTTTTGTTTTACAATTTTTAGTTATTTTTTAAGCATGTGTAAGATGTTCTGTGTAAGCGTTATAGTTTGTTCAAATTGAGACAAAGGTAAGAGCGTGACAAACATACACTTCCAAATTGCTTACGTTTCAAAATAAATTGCAGTGTTTTTTCTGGGTTCTCAACTGGCGCCGGCACTATTCAAATTATATGAATATTGTAAAAATGCAAATGATATTTTTTGATGTTCATCATTTAAAATCGCTGAGCTACAAAGGCGGTATGAAACGAATCCACATAATAAAGAGGCAACGGAGGCTGTGAACAAAGCCGTCTCTTTGCCCGGCCATTCGTGTAGTATCGCGGGGAACGTAACCGGAGTGGTTCCCACTCGACATAGATTCACGGGAATACTGACGGAACTCACTGGAGAGTTAAAAATGAGATCGATATACGCTTATCGATAAATAAATATCTGTTTTATGAGAAAAATAAATTTACGTGTTAAAAATAAATTTCAATTTATTATAAATTATAAATATTTTTCTCAACGACATTTAAATATTTATTAATCAGTAACAGATATGCAATGACTACTCTCTAAATATATAGGAGTATGTGATAACAATTCCTATTACATAGACTATTATATACTATCCTTTGTATCATTAGTCTTTATCAAAGCAAAACCATTAGTACTAGTTATTATATTATCAAATAATACGACCACAATATGAAAAGTAATCATTCAGTAGCTTTGCCAAAGTTTCCTACATAAAATTCTTGTTATTTTATTGTATTATCTATTTTACTTATAGTTGTAGTTGTAAAAGTTTGTGAATTACATATAATGGATGAACAATTAATTAATGTCAATATATTAGTCGAAAGATTTTAACTTTTGTTTTTGTTTGGGATAGCCAATCTAATAAGGATAAAATGTACAATAAAGATATTAGTAAGACCTAACTCCTTTAATTAATTAATTAAGTAACTGTTGTCTCTGACTTCTTTGGCATGTGCTATGAAATAAGCTTAGAATTCATAAAATCCATACATCTTTAGTTCCCATTTTTTTACTTCCTCAAAGCATTTATTTTTTCTATTTATTGTACAGAATTTGGGTAGTGAATCTTTTATTATATAGATAGACAAAGCCATAGCCATAGACACGAGTGTGTTGAACAGAACAACACAAATGTTGTGTGAATGTAATTATAATCTGATGTGAAAACAACTCAACCGCAGTGTACATGATTTCGTATTCGCAGACCGTCTCGGTTTGTTGTATTAATAAATCTTGTTAATACTCTGGAGATACAGAAGAGGGATTTGAGGTGGAATTGAAATGATTTTAGATTACACACCCTATGAATAATGCCAACCTAAAGCGATTATATAACCTGTAGTATCTCTACAATATATTATGAGGGTCGTTGAACTTTCGGGGAATTTAAGAAAAGCCCAGTAATTCTATAATATGTAAACATTATTAATTAAGACATTCCTTTTATATCAAGGGACTATTAAATAAGTATATGTGATTTCTTCCGAGTTAAAGTAAGTAAAAGATTAAACACCTGTTCTTCTAATACGATATTGGCGTTCAGTTCATACTATAATGAATTTATAATTCATTGTGTTATGAATTTAATAACTAAAAATATACATTTTGGCAACTTCTTCAATTCTATGATTGAGAAAAAAAAATGATTTGAGAATCAAAAGGTAACTAACACCTTATATTTATTATTACTAGTCTGAATCCTTTTCTCCTACAAGAAACATTACACTCTTTTCTTGTTTGAGGTAACTAGAACAGATTATTTTCCAATAAATAAAGTTCCACGAAAAATTCCACGCCACAGTCCAATTTGTGCTGCGTTAGGATCGTTTTTCAGAGGTCACATGTTCAAGACATACCCAGGTATTTTTTTCTTTCTTTTCAATTTTATTCTATATGTTAGTTTAAATACATTAACATGACTAAACATGGTTATAGTCAATTATTATACAAAACTGGACTAGATCATGTAAGACAATGTGACAATAATTATTCAATGTCATTAATACTATCTCATATTGACATGTATGCGTTTGCTTTGTTACGGACGGACTGATATCAAACATTACATATAACGGTTATTGACTTGTCAGACTTTGTGGATGTTAACATTTCTATATAGATATATATCCAGCATTTATGTTCTCAATAAGACACAATTCTGTGTTTAGTTCTTTATTGTTTAATACGTTTCTAATATATTTTATTTACGAAACTATTTTACTGAACCACGCTTCAGCCATTTTGTTTATTTGGATATGTGATAACTACGTCCTGGGTAAGACGTAGATTGATAAATGACGTAAAAAAAATCTACTTGTATATATAATTATAAAATGGTGTTTTTCTTGTTATTTTCAAAACTTAAAGTAAAGAATGAATTAAAAGTTTATCAAGCAATTATGATATTAACGTCATAGCTGTCTGTCCGACACTTGGGAGGTGGCCAAAGAATATAATCCTGAAGTCCCGTGGGAACTAGCCTATTCGCAGAAGTCATATAAGCTTTACTAACATTTGTAAATACTAAATATTTATAACATTAATGGTTTATCCGATATTTTAGTAGTAATTTGTCTTTAACCGCAGCACAAGGCGGATTTGTGATTTAATTACATTTCTATTCAAATAATGCAGTGCTTTGACAGCTTCATTAATATTTATTGTCATTGTGTCTATCCAGTTTGTGGTTTTGGTTGTATTGTTTATATATTATTATATACTTATGTATGTAATGTATGACATGAATATAATAATAACAAATTGTTATTATTATTACATTCATTTCATAAATCAATTCAAGTAAAATTCAGTATATAGTATATACTAATAATTGTAAAACTAAAATACGTTTACTCTCGTCTGTCTGTGTTCTTTTTTCCTATCTAAATCAAAAGTCACGTATATCTGTACTAGTTATCTTAGAGAATCATAATTGAACTATCGTCAAGGACTCGGGCAATCTCCATTACATTCACTGAGGACTTGAATATTAATTGTTATTTATATAACATTTAATTTTATTAATAATTTGGTTATTATTAATGTTATATACAATAAATAATCTGTCTTATTCAACATAAAAATAACGCACATGCAACATTCTAGCACAATTGTCAGGTTAAAGTTATTTCTTGTCAGAATCGTACCTACCATTCAATTCGATAGTTATGGTACACTGACTATTTGATCAATATGCCAGTCTATTATCATTATTTCATTATGTATATTTTAAATATATGACGTTATTATTAAAGTTAAAGTTTATGTTATGTTAGTTATCACACTTCATGAGTGTGGACTCAGATAAAATGCTTTTTTCCTTATATAAATCACAAGATAATGCTTATTTTATAAGGAATGAAAATAGTAAAAGCAATCCAATGTACATTTAACATTAAATCAATCTTGCAGAAACAACAAAGGAATGAAGACGAAAGATTACGTATATATTAAATACTTATCGACCAATCAATCACTGTGCAGACTTGAATGAAGGAAAATATGTTGTTATGTAATTTTTATATAAAATAATATTTTTTATTCCTTCAATTCATACTTAATGTTACAACATTATCTGCTTTAAAATAATAAAAAATGTTGTATTGTATAAATAATCAAAGTGTATCCTGTGGCTGCGGAACTTTACACTTTCAGAACATCTCAATAGAACTAATGAAAGAAACATTGTCTGTAGTTTACTCATGTTTGTAATAATAATATAGACTTTGTATTGAAGAATGTATACAGGTTTCTATTGGTGAAAGAATTTTATACAAACAGATTTAAAAGATCCGAGACCAACAAACAACCAATTAAACGAAACTTACAAAATTCACTCATTATTTTTATAATTACTTTTAAAGTTATTAAGATTAAATACAGAAGATTACTTTTAAATTAAATATTTTGTCATTAAAACTTCAGTTATTTGTATGTTTTATTTTTCCCTAAACGTAAAGAAATATGGATCTGAAGAATGTATTTCAATGTTTTGTTATTAAGTTAGAAGCTTCTAGAATGCGGTATAATTAAATTTCGGGTCAACTTGTTCCTGAGAAGGCTTTGCATATTCGTGGACTAAACTATTTGTTCTGTACCCTAAACAGGAATATGGGGTAACTTAAGAATGCTGAAGTATACAAAGGATTACAAGCTAACACAGGATGCTGGAGAGTGGAATTTCTTGTACCGTTTTACATCTTACAAACACAAAACAATTATAAATACAATTACATTTTATCTACTCTTATTATATATCTCTTACATTTTTATGTTATTTATGTAGATCAGTTCTTTAACCCCAGCTACGTATCTTATAATCTCATAAATTGTGTTCACGGAATGCTGCGGCTTCTCTTGAAATTGTGTAAAATTTTATGAACCAAAGCAACCCGTCTCAGACCAAGAATTTATATTTATGAAGGATGGTTAATTTAACATGAGATTACTTTCATTTTTAAACTTATGTAAACTTAATTAAGATTAGAAATAAAACCCGAACAAAATAAATAAACCTACATTTGTGAGGTTGTTACATATTTATTATTAATAACAAATAAAATGTTATAACTTCTATTGAAGTTGAGTTCAAAGTGAAAATGTTTAATTTGCAGTAAATCCAAATGATCCTGTTTTATTAAGGATCAAACAATGTATCCAGAGTGGTCTGGAAGAGGCTTTAAGATAAGCGTCAAAACACAATTACAAAAGTTGCCATTTAAATACGTTATATTACGGTCCTTTGAATGTTTAACAAAAGGGACTGATATATTAATTAATATGAAAATATTATTTTCTTTAATTATATAATTGATGAAACCAAATGAAAAAAGACTATCTATTACATCAACATGATTTTTTTGTTTAATGCTGACGAATATTTTTGAAACTACATCACAAAAATGTATACATTATACATTCAAAAAATTTGGGATTTCTAGAAAAACATAGTTCATTTAGTCATTTATTCTACCAGGAATAAAAAGTTTATTAATGAAAAGCTGTTGAATGCTCTATTACTTGAACACGACGAACATCCTTTTTAGAATTCTGACTTTAAAAATTATATAAACTTTTATTGACTTTATGTTATATACATTAAAATGTTCTCTTTACAAATCACAAAATATTAATATGATTCACACTGATTATATAAACACCTAATATCCGAGGATTTTCATGATGTTTTCACAAGTTACTTCTTCTTGTTTCTTTTAACGGTAGTTCCAGGGGTCGTTATTAGTATCAGATTTTACAATAAGTTAAACATGTCTCTTCAGTCAGAGATAAGCTGAACTGTAGCTTTGACCATAGTTACCAAACATATTTATTATCCTCGTCTAAATCATTCATGATATTGTTGTCTGTATTACGATTCCTTTGTTAGAACAGTCCAAGTCGTAATCTGTTCCTAGCGCTCCTTCTGGTTCCATATTAATATTAATGTAAGGTTATTGTAAAAATAGAAATTTACTATTGAAGTCTTGACTTAGAACATATTCATACCTTAAGTCTCCGATCATTATCGAGTGCTAATCACTGTAACAACTGCAGAACTCAACTATTTTCTCACCAAGATTTTCACGAGTATCGAATTTGTGTATTAATAATTGAACAGCTTCGCTGTCTTGTCGTGCATTCCAGGCTTATTGACAATTTATAATGTATGAGGTAAATTTATTTATAAGAGACCTCTAATTTAAATGAGACCACTCCTAAAGTACCTCCGTTCAAAAAGGGAGAGTAATTGAGGTCGATTAACATGATAAAGAACGATTCACCCATCCGTTGTGAATATGTAAAATTAAAGAGATGTTTATTTCTTTATAGATCCATTCTATTATCGTAAACTGATTAAATTTATATATCGGTGATTTAATTAATATCGAATAAGATAGGTACCTTATAAGAATTAAAGAAGATAAATAAAATAATTGTCACTAAAAATACTTACACATTTTTTTTACTTTATATAACTTTGAGTTTCTTAATATAATAGACATCAAAATAAAGTTTATAATGATTTGTAATATATTGTATCTATGAAGTTGCTAGTACACTCAATACAACCTGAAAGGCTTTATGTAATATATCAAATATCTAACGGTTATTTTTATTGCAAAAGTGCAATTTCCTGTTGATTCCCTTTTGCAGTATTTTATAGTCGAGATGGGATCATGAAAAATGGAAGCGTTAAATAAAGTATATAAAAGTGGGTAATACTTCTAAGATAAAAAGAAATTACCTCAACACAAAATAGAACACATAAGGTGTGTTATGTAATAATTAAACATTTCATTTTATTCTAGAATGCGCGTCTTATTAACAAATCATTTCACAAAAGTGCTTCGTTTTTTGTCGTTAACAAATCCAAATGCATAAGTCTTTTTGGGTTCTAATTAAAAATAACTGCCGTGGCACAATTGATGGAATTAATTAAGTGTTGGATTAGTGAATAGTAAAATGTTATAATGGAAAAATTCGGTGGTAAATTAAGCACTTATAAATATAATCGAAAATATTATTTGGTGTTATTTATTTTAAAGTTTCTCTAAGCGTGTGTGAGATGTTTATGTAAGCAGTATTGTTATTTGAATTGAGTCAAAGGTAAGGGTGTGACAAACGTACACTTCCACATTGCTTACGTTTCAAAATAAATTGCAGTGTATTTTCCGTCGTTTCTTTGCCCGGCCATTCGTACAGTGTCGCGGGGAACGTAACCGGAGTGGTTACTATTCGACATAGATTCACGGGAATACTGACGGAACTCACTGGAGAGTAAAAAATGAGATGCATATAGGCTTGACACCTGAGCTATATCGATTATCGATAGATAAATATCTGTTTCACGAGAAAAATTAATTTAATTGTAAAAAAATAATTTCAATTTATTATAAATTATAAATATTTTGTCTTAACGACAATTTAATATGAATGAAACAATAACAGAGATGCAATGATTACTCTCTAAATACATAGGAGTATGTGATAACAATTCCTATTACATAGACTATTATGTACTGTCCTTTGTATCATTAGTTCTTATCAAAGCAACACTATTAGTACTAGTTACTATATTATCAAATAATACGACCACAATATGATAAGTAATAAACAGAAGCTTTGTCAAATTTTCTTTATATAAATAAGATAAATAAATATTTTGTTATTTTAGTCTCTTCCCTATTTTACCTATTAGTTTGTAAATTACATATAAAGAATTTATTAATTTCAATATATTTGTCAAAAGATTTTAACTATTGTTTTGGTTGGGGATAATGTAATCTAATGTAATCCAATAAAGATAAAATATATGATAAAGATATCAGTTAAACCGAACTCCTTTAATTAATTAAATAACTGTTGTCACCGACTTCTGTAGCATGTCCCATGAAATAATAAGCTTAGAATTCATACAAATCCATATAAAATTTTTAATTTTTTTTGCAGTCTCAAAGCATTTATTTTTTCTATTTATTGTACGGAATTTGGGTAGTAAATCTTTTATTATATAGATAGACAAAGCCACCGACACCACAAGTGTGTAGAACATAACAACACAAATGTTGTGTGAATGTGTAATTATAATCTGATGTGAAAACAACTCAACCGCAGTGTACATGATTTCGTATTCGCAGACCGTCTCGGTTTGTTGTATTAATATATCTTGTTTACTCTGGAGATACAGAAGAGGGATTGGAGGAGAAATTGAAATGATGTTAGATTACACACCCTGTGAATAATGCCAACCTAAAGCGATTATATAATCTGTAGTATCTCTACAATATATTATAAAGGTCGTTGAACTTTCGGGGTATTTAGGAAATGACCAGTCATTCTATGATATATCTACTTTACAATTATCCTTACAATTTATTAAATCTGTACGATTATTATGATTAGCATGCGACCTTCGTCTTAAAAACAGTGTTGGTCCGAAACAAATTATAATTTTATAAGAATTATTACAATTAAATAACAATTATAATCAAAAGATATACTAAACATGTTTTCAATAAATTTAATCAAGCGACTATTAATATACTCGTATGTGATTTCTGACGAAATTTAAGTATTTAAGTTATTTAATACGATATTGGCGTCAATTCATAATACAATGAAATAGTATAATATCATTTCATATAATTTCAATCTCGTAAAAACATTTAGATTTCTTAATTATCTTTGAATGAAAAAAAAAATTAGAATTTCTGCAAAATAAAGATGTTTGAAAGTTTAAAAATTACTAAAGTTGTTTGATAACTGTTAAATATAAAATTGTCTTGAATACGATGATATAAAATTAATTTAACGTTTATATTTCTTTACTATAATTCTTTATTTTTAATTAAATCGCCAGAAATTGAATTGAAATTTATATATTTTTTCTAATCGTATGTTTATAATGAGAGGTTCAAATAAAGTTTTCACTGGCCTTGATTAAGTTAAATCTTTCATTTGACATTTAATTAAATATCTGTTCTCTCTTATATTTTGTGAGTGTAATTATGAATTTTGTTGCTGGAGGCGCTCTTCCTCTACGATTCAGTCGATCAAAATAATAAGTTCATCGATTTAAATGTATTAGATGTTTTAGATAAACGCAGGGTGCATATTTTATTTGATCGCTTCCATTGTCAAAGTTGATCTCAAAGATGAGTCTCGTGGCGCATTGGAGACGAAAGTCGATAGAACAACAAGAGTCTGACGAATTGAACTACATAAGTACATTCTATATCTATTTGATATAAGAAACTTTAACTATTATCACAATGAATTGAAGCCATAGTGGAAGCAGTCATCCTAAAATCATATCATAGTTAGTGCTAATCATCACTGTTAGAGATCAACCGATGTATGTCAAAATTATAGGTTGAATTCAAATCAAAAACACATAATACAAAAATTTTGAATTTCTTATTATAATTGGTACAATAATAATTAATACAAAGGTAAAATGAGAATTGAGAAAATATACTACCTATAAAGATATTATATTATAAATTAAGCAAATCAAGAATTAGGATACAAAACAATTACTGCTATATAATACATTAATTCTTAGCAGAATTTTCTCGGCAATTATAATTAAATTTTTTTAGAAACGTTACAGTGGTTGATAATATTTCTTAAATTCCGGACTTAAAAATATATTTCTTTATTCACATTATCCTCAAAATCATTGATGAGAACACGAAAAATGAATCAGAGATGTACAACAATGAATTCAAAATAATAATAATTGCAAAATATTATATTCATATTCTTTGTTAATAAAAGTTTCATTAATTAAATCAAAAATTCTATTATCATTATCCTTAACACACCAAAAGATGGCACTATTGTTATTACTATTTTAAAAGACACAACAGTCTGGTCATCGTGAAACTTGTAGTTATTCTGTTGAATTAAACTTTCCTTTTTGAGTCGACGGGTAATTGCAAATTCTAATTTAGAACGTATTTGTATTATTTACCTAATTGAGAGTTATCGCCAAGAAATTTTAATTGACCTTGATTTTTTACTTATTTAGTTAATGCATTTTAAACAATCTTTTAATTTATTGACAAATGCAGAATCAAACATAAAATCCAATAAAGTACATAGTTTTATTTTTTAATGTAGTTTTTTTAGAATAAGGAATAATTATTAAGAGAGTGAGACTTTCAAATGTTAGTTTATTTTCACGAGAAATCTCTGATTAGGTATATTTAATAGCTATGTATCTATAAAATGTATTTTTTTTAAACTTAACTACATCTACGTTCGCTCAGAATAACCGATATTGCAATAATATAATTTTTAAAACACCTGTTTAATAATGTCATTTCAAAAGTAAAAAATTAAGTCAAATTAGAGTTGAGTTAGAGTAAGAGTAAGAGTAAGAGTAAGAGTAAGAGTAAGAGTAAGAGTAAGAGTAAGGGTAAGGGTAAGGGTAAGGGTAGGGGTAGGGGTAGGGGTAGGGGTAGGGGTAGGGGTAGGGGTAGGGGTAGGGGTAGGGGTAGGGGTAGGGCTAAGGGTAAGGGTCCTCACTCGCAAATATCTTAGAATACATTTGATAGAAACACTCCAATCTTATTAAGTCTATGTCGTGCAAACTAAATGTAGGTTCATACAGTTTTATTTTAGTAATAAAAAAAATAAAAATATACTATTGATCATGAAAAATTCAAGCGTTAAATAAAGTATATAGAAGTGGGTAATACTGCTAAAATAAAAAGAAATTATAACCTCAGTAAAAATAGAACGCAAAAGGTGTGTTATGTAATAATTAAACATTTCATTTAGAATTCGCGTCTTATCAACAATCATTTCACAAAAGTGCTTAGTTTTTTTCATCAACAACAACAAATGCATTGGACGAAAAGCAGCCTTCTAATAAAAATTTAGCATTCTAATTGAAAATAATAGCTGTGTCACAATTGATGGAATTAGTTTAAATGTTTGATTACTGAATAGTAAAATGTTACAAAGAAAAAGTACGATAATAAATTAAGCACCTATAAATATTAATGAAAATATTAGTTGGTGTTTTTTTTTATTTTACAGTTTCTAGTTAGTTATTTTGTAAGCGTTTGTCAGATGTTCTGTGTAAGCGTTATTGTTTGTTCAAATTGAGACAAAGGTATGAGCGTGACAAACATACACTTCCACATTGCTTACGTTTCAAAATAAATTGCAGTGTATTTCTTGCCGCAGGGTTTTCAACTGTGGCCGGTACTATTGAAAATATATGAAAACACTGTAGAAATGCAAAAATATATTTTGATATTCATCGTTTAAAATCGCTGAGTTACAAAGGCGGAATAAAAAGAATCCACATAATAAAGAGATAGCGGAGGCTGTGAACAAAACCGTCTCTTTGCCCGACCATTCGTGTAGTATCGCGGGGAACGTAACCGGAGTGGTTCCCACTCGACGTACTCGTAGATTCACGGGAATACTGACGGAACTCACTGGAGAGTTAAAAATGAGATCGATATAGATATAGATATCGATATATATGTCTGAGTTATATCGATTAAAGATAAATAAATGTCTGTTTTTACAATTTATATACATTTTGGCATTTTAAATGTATATAAATTGTATGATAAAAATTATTTTACATGATAAAATAAATTCAAAAAATACTATTTTCAATAAGTACTATTATAAATTATAAATTTTCTGTCTCAACGATAATTAAATATTTATTAAACAATAACAGAGATGTAATGATTACTCTCTAAATATATAGAACTATGTAATAACTATTCCTATTACATACACTATTATATAATTTGTATCGTTAGTCCTTATCAAAGCAAAACTATTAGTACTAGTTATTATATTATCAAATAATACGACCACAGTATGATAAGTAAGAATTTAGAAGCTTTGTCAAAGTGTCTCATATAAATAATATAAATTAATATTTCATATTACATGTTACGGACAAACGGAATCCATTAATGTAATTTATTTGAAATAGATTATTGTTCAATTTTTTTTTGTACTTTCTCAAAGCAATATTTTTTTTCAATTCCATCTAGGGAATTTGGTTAGTGGATCTTTTATTATATATATAGACAAAGCCACCGACACCACAAGTGTGTAGAACACAACAACACAAATGTTGCGTGAATGTGAAATTATAATCTGATGTGAAAACAACTCAACCGCAGTGTACATGATTTCGTATTCGCAGACCGTCTCGGTTTGTTGTATTACTAAATCTTGTTTTCTCTGGAGATACAGAAGAGGGATTGGAGGCGAAATTAAAATGATTTTAGATTACACACCCTATGAATAATGCCAACCTAAAGCGATTATATAATCAGGGTATTTAGGAAATGACATGTCATTCTATAATATGTGTACTTTATAGTTATCCTTCCAATTTATTAAATACTAGCTTTTGCCCGCGACTTCGTCCGCGTTTCCGTCGTTTTTCGAAAAAAAATTAGCAGATGTCCTCCCTCATAGTTTTGACGTAACAGGCAGATTCACTTTCGTATTTTAGAAGGGCAATAGTAATATAATATGCCAATCCACAAAACTGTTGAAAAATATAAGTAACCGCAGAATATTATAATATACCCACGCTATACCCACGACTCGGTCAGCGTGTAACTCCTTGTTTTTTATTAAGATAATATATTGCTAATATTTTTAGATCAAATTAAAATGTTTCAGCGCAAAGCTTCTGGGTAGACTATGTTAAGAGTCGACCCGTCCGGCACGTGAACGTAAAGATTCCTAGAATTGCTAACCCGGGAAAGAGCGACGTATAATTGACCATGCGAGAAACAGCTAACACCGAGATCTACTCCAGCAACACGAAAAGTCTGCCCTTGAGCTTTATTGATAGTCATGGCATAGCACACCGATACTGGGAATTGCGTTCTTTTAAATTGGAATGGAAAATTATTTGGTATTATGGGAATTCTGGGAATAAAGACAGTTTCTCCTGCACCGCAACCTGTTAAAATTTGAGCCTCGATTACATTTTGTTGCAACTGGGTTACTTTTAGCCGAGTTCCATTGCAAAGTTGAGGTGGTCTTAAATTTCGGAGCAGAATTATCGGTATGCCAATTTTTAAACAAATTATATGAGAAGGTAGTCCAGGCATACTTAAAGAATTTAAAAATTCTATCGGGTAATTAGTGGCTTCTTGTTCATCAACCATTCTATTTATTGAACTATAAACTTTGCTTTCTCCCTGTATATTAGACAGTATTTTATTATTAATTTCAGATCATTGCGATTGGTCATTGCGAGGAGTCAAAATGGACCTTTCGCAAAGCCAAGAATTGTCCCTATTTAATATAATTGTTATGTCACCGTAAACCGAAGATATAAGATGTTGTTGGGATTGCACTATACAACATAACTCAGGTGTCAGAATAAGTTTTCCTTGGTGTAGTTGTGGATAGGTACCTTCACCAATCTTCAATAATGTATCAGAAAATTCACGATTATCTGCGTTGTCTCCAGTTCTCACTCGCATATTTATAGTCAAATGCACCGATTGTATATCACGCCACAAATAAGAGCTTTTCAGGCAAGCCCTAATCTCATCAGCTCGGGTTCCCCGTGGTATTACCGGTAAGGTTTGTCGGAAATCACCACAAAATAAAACCGTAATACCGCCCATTGGTCGATCATTTTGTCTTATGTCCCTTAGAGTTCTGTCTACTGCTTCTACTCCTTTTCGATGGGCCATCGTACATTCATCCCATACGATTAAATTACACTCACGCAATACCTTAGCTTTGTCGCTATTTCTTGAAATACTACAGGTTGGACTTTCCGTGCGATCTAAATTAATTGGTATTTTAAACATAGTGTGAGCAGTCTTACCTCCTGGTAGCAATGTTGCAGCTATACCTGATGAAGCCACGGCAAGAGCGATTTTACGCTGATTTCGAACATAAGCTAATATTAATTTAGTCAAAAAAGTTTTCCCAGTTCCTCCAGGTGCATCTAAAAACCATATTGTTCCTAAATTATTCTGCACACTCTCGCACACGCGATCATAGACTAAGCGTTGTTCTGCAGTCATCATTGGGACACCGTTTTCTAATGTTACCAGCAGTTCCATTGGGTTGTAACCAATCTCTGCGGAATATTCCCTATTGGTAACCTCTCCGACTGAGGTTGGCGTTGGCAAACCATATTCACAAAGTGATTTACCGCCTACTGCTGTTAAGTCTTCCTGAAGAGCTAATAAGCACTGATTTATAGCCAGATCTCGAAAATTATCATTAGTTGCGCCTTCATTATTGTGAGATAAATTCCGAAGAAAGTCTTCTGCAAATTTTTCTTTATATTTTTCCCATAATTGGACAGGATCAGATAAATTACAAAATGTGAGTAATGTTACAAATAAATGGCGTAACCGTCGTGGATTATCACTAACACAGGATTCTGCTAAAGCGTCATCCCAATGTTGATCATTTTCAAGCAAATGACGCGCTTGGCAAGCTGCATGATAAGTTGGATAAACAACATCGTCTACTTTTCTCAAATCTATAAATGATGTTGGTCCTCGCACTGTATGTAATAATAATCTCAAATAAAAACACTCTGCGTTGTTAGGATGAACAGTATACACTCTACCAAGAACATGTTCTTTGAAAATACCTGTCTCGCCATCTACAGGCCTGCCTCGGCGTCTACGGTTAAAGACACCTCGTTGTTTATCGTAGGTATAATACGATGGAACTTCTTCATACAAAAGAGACTTTGCGAAATTATCAGTTTGGCAAAGTCGAAAGAATGCCAATAAAGTTGTTTGTCTAGGGTTCTCTAATCGTTCTGTAACATTTTCGGCGTTAAAATATATACGTTGACCGCCTTCCAGATGAACATCCAGATGGGTCACAGGTGGATATCTTTCGTGAATATTAAAACTTAAGATCCGCCACACAGCTTCTGAAGAGCTGATATATCTGCCTGACTGAAATCTAGTAACTTCATCATGTTCATTTCTTAACGCAAACGTAGCTTGGTCACTGCCCTTGTTAATGTACTTACAAATATATTTAATTGACTCTACACTATTACACATTTCTACATTTATGTGAGCTTGAAATGCTCTGGACAATACAGGCGAATACGGAACGACCCACCTATTATCTAAAGTAACCTGTTGTCCAGACATTCGCTTTTCAACAGTAAAACCACCATTGTCTCTTGAACGGCGACGATATAATGGGTATCCATCATGTCCTGTTACAGTTTCATCCACTAATGCTTTTGGATACCTTTTAGTGCAACGACCGTCTTGCATGCAAGGAGCATTTGCGTTAAATGCACCACATGGACCATGTATCATATGAGTTTTAACAATGTCGTATAACAGGGGATCTGCAGTCGGATCTGGAATTTCAGCACTGATTAATCTGTCTACATCATTAGGTCGAACCTTATCTTTTAACCAAAGCAAGATATGTGCGTGAGGTAAGCCGCGTTTTTGCCACTCAACACTATACATATAACACAATACTTCTCCAAAAATGTTATCTTTGGTAAGAAGATCTATCATTGATTTTAATTTTAAATGAAACACTCTTGCAATAATATCATGGCGGTCATGCGGTGCCTGACCCTCAAGAAGCTCCCGAGTGATTTCATCCCACTTGGGATTGGTAGTTACAGTAACAAATAAGTCGGGACGTCCATATTTTCTTACGTAACAAAAAGCGTCTTGAGTACGTTCATGCATGTAGCGTGGACCACCAGTAAAAGAAGAGGGTAAAATAACTAAACGACCCATATTCACAGTATCGTTATCTTGCTGCATGGCATCGCGAAGGTGCACGTATTCTTCAGCGCGCAGCTGCCTTTGATTAGATCGTATATAAACTAATCTTTCGGTTTCAATTTTTGCGTACATGTCAACAATAAACTGATTAAATAAGCCACGAAAACGTTGAAAGTATACCAATCTATTCCGTCTCACTTGCAGGTGGTAACAATAAAATTGAAGGCATGACACCTTTTTATTATAATTAGGTGCGCCTGTGCGCGGATCGGTTTGGTATACAGCGAAATTATAACCATCTTCCCCTCGACAGTATATCATAGGATATTGCAAACTGTCGTAAGCCCTGTGGGTTTCGAAAATACGTTGCAAACGATTGTCTCTGGAACGTATAACGATATCACGCCTATCACATTCCTGGTCGACCAGTACTACAGCAACTTCATTCGTGGATGGAACGTTATGACGCCCAGGGTGTTCCTGAGTTGGACGCTTATCGGCATTTATAACAATTTTATAATTGTTATTACCATCTTGAGAAAGGGCTTCTAATGCCGATTTAAAACTGCATACGTACGAATTAACCTGATGTAACATGTTCTGAAGTTGTGAAATGAGTTCAGTATTTAAATTCGGAAAATATTGATTTCTTATATTCGACTGTTCGTTGTAATCGGATACAAAATATATTTGAAGAAATTTAGGTTGTTCTTCAGGCAAAAGGGACCCTATCAAATGGTAAACCTGACCTTGTACCTTAAAAGTAGGCATGAAAGGGCCTTCTGAGATTTGTTTAGCACCAAAGGATGTCATTTGGAATGCACTATTATAAGTGCGAATATTATCTAAAAACTGTTTGGATTGCAAATGTTCCCCTAAAAGTAGTGATTTTAAAGGTTCCGGTGGGTCTTCGAACGAAGGCAAATTTATTTTACCTCCAGAACAACAGAAACCAGCAGACTCCTTCCTCCACTTCGAAGCATTACAAAAGGAACATACTACGTTCATATCGCCTATTTCAGAAGATGATCTGTAATCAATTGTGAGGTTATAAGCAAACCCACTTTTATATTTATCGGACCACGCCACCGAATTTGTAGATTGATCTACCACGTGTATATCTAAGTCATTAAGACCATGTCGAAATCTATCTGCAGTAAGACGGGCCTCTCGCTGTTCTTCTGTTTCAAGCGACCGAATATTTTCAATTCTTAATCTTTCATTAGATAAAGTAATCAATTGTTCTTGTCTCAAAGAATTGTAATAATCGCGTCCCGACTCTAGTCGTTGTTCATGCTCATGTTCATCTTCAAGAGATCGAATCATGTTATGGTGCGCCCTATCATTTGTCAAACGGTCTTGATATTGAGTAAAAGTTTCAGATTCTCGAGACAAAATATGACGTTCGCGATCAGCTGTAAGCCGTAATTCCCTCTCAGTGAAGGTTTCGGACTCGCGAGATAAAATATGATGTTCGTGGTCAGCTGTAAGCCGTAATTCCCTCTCAGTGAAGGTTTCGGACTCGCGAGATAAAATATGACGTTCGCGGTCAGCTGTAAGCCGTAATTCCCTCTCAGTGAAGGTTTCGGACTCGCGAGATAAAATATGACGTTCGCGGTCAGCTGTAAGCCGTAATTCCCTCTCAGTGAAGGTTTCAGACTCGCGAGATAATGTATGCCGTTCGCGGTCAGCTGTGAGTCGCAATTCTCGTTGTAAAGCAGTTTCAGCTTCTCGGGATAACGCATGTTGTTCCCGGTCAATGGAACGCCTTAGCTCTCGTTGAGAAGAGCTTTGAGAAGCCCGTGTTGTAGCTCGTCTCGCTCTTTCAGCTGCTAATCGCATCTCTCTTTCTGGAGAGCTTTCATTAGCTCGAGATGTTGAGGCACTAACTCTCATAGAGTTTAACCGATGTGCTCTTTCCTCTTCCGATTCTTGAGAACGCGTCATTCTCATTCTCCTAGCTTGACTCGAAGTTCGAGATAAAGATGGTCGTTTTTTAGGTGGCATCGTTTATTTTATTTTTAATCGACGGTAACTTAAATTCTATTTAGTTACCCAACAAAAAACTTACGTCAGAGGTCCTAACTATAGCTAAGTATATAATAAATAGAATATAAATCTAAGTGCCTATTAAAACTAAAATAATATTCTAATCGAATTATAAATATGTACGTAGGTACCTACAAATTACAAAAGAATAAAAAATGAAAATAAAGCTATACTTAATGCGTGTGCAATACTATCTAAACTTACCTACTTCACTTAAAAATGAATAATAAGAAATACCTACAACTACTGTAATTAATCAAAGTACCTATGCTAATACAAAAAAAAACCTTAGATGTTCTAAGTACAGCTGCTATATAATAAAAAAATATAAATCTAAGTGCCTATTTAAACTTAAATACCTAATATTCTAATAGAATTAAACTAAGAAATATGTACCTACCTACCTACAACTTAGGTACAAAAAAAAAAGAAATGAAAATAAAGCTAAAACACGTGTGCAGTATAGGTAGATAGTAGGCAATATCTACCTATACCTACTTCACTTAAAAATAAATAAAAAATACCTATGAATACTATAATTAATAAAAGTACCTACCTACGCTTTTATCTACTCAATACAAAAAAAACTAAACATAAAATGCCCAAAACTAACCTATCAGTAACTAAAAATCTAACAATAATCTAATCTATCTATCTATTATCTAATCTAAAAATCGAATCTAAATCTACTTAAAAAGAAATAAAATAGGAACTATTAATAGTTAAGAATTTAAACAAAACTAAAACTAATTTAGAAAATAACAACAAAAGAAATTAAAATAAACTATTTAAAGACAAAAAGTCGCGCTGATAAGCACGGTTTATAAAATAACAATTATTGTCTGTCAATAAAGTTCAACACTCTGAACGCATCAACAGCCAAATATTGAATGACGCTTGCGCTCGCCTCCCGCCCCTTTTATACTCTGCCGCCGCGAGCCCCGTCGAGCGCGGCAACCGTTACGCAAAAATAATCCTTATAGCTTGATTCACTATTCACGCGCGATGTCTTGTTGGCGTATTTCATGTAAGTAAGTATAAGTTTGGTGTTTCTATACCGATTTCAATGATTCTTTTTTTATTGAATTGGTGCTAATGTTTATTTTTTTTTAAATTAGGAATGATGGTGAGCATTATTGGTTTTATAAACGTAAAAGTAAACAAATATAATAAGAAATCTCCGAACTGCTAAGCTATCGAGAGTTATGCGTGTTATTGTGAGTTAACTATAAAAGGTAGATATATGCTGTCTTGGAATATTTTTCGTGTATTTTTATGTAGAATATTTCCGTTATACATAGTTTCTATGTAGCTCTAACCATTAAGGCTGCACACGCGACGGAAGCTTAAAAAATCAAGCAACTTCTCCCATTTTCTCAACATTTCCTTTCACTGCTCTGCTCCTATTCATTGTAGTGTGATGAAAAGTATACTATTACCTGCCCAGGAGTATAAAGAATAATTGTACTAAGTTTCGTTAAAATCCGTCGAGTAGTTTTTTTTTCTATAAATAACATACAAACAGACAGACAGACAGACAGACAGACAAAAAATTTTTTAACTGCATTTTTGGCATCAGTATCGAACACTAATCACCCCCTGCTACTTATTTTGTAAATATATTTCATGTACAGAATTGACCTCTCTACAGATTTATTATAAGTATAGATGTACGATTATTGTCATTAGCGACCTTTCGGTCTTAAAAACAGTATTATTGGACACAAGTAATAATTTTATAAGATTTATTACAATTAAATATCAATTGTGGTAAAAAGATATACTAAATATGTTCTTGTTATTATTTTTAATCAATTTAATCCAGCGACTATTAGTATATGTGATTTCTGATGAAATTTAAGTAATTGAAATGTTTAACATGTGTAGGTTAAAAAACTGTCCCTCGAATGCGATATTAGCCTCAATTCATAATACAATGAATTTATAATATCATTACATATAATTTTTATTTCGTAAAAACATTTAGATATTTTAATTATATTTTAATGAAAAATAAGGAGAATTTCTATGAAAGAAAAATGTTTGAAAGTTAAAATAATACAAAGTTGTTCAATAACTGTTAAATATAAAATAGTCTTGTTAAGAATACGATGATATAAAACTAATTTAACTTTTATATTACTTTACTATAATTCTTTTGTTAAAATTAAATCGCCAGAAGTTGAATTGAAATTTCTACAGAATATATTTTTTCTAATGGTATGTTTATAATGGGAGATCTAAATAAAGTTTTCATTGGCTTTAATGAAGGTAAATCTTCCATGATATTTAAAAATAAAGCTTCATAATAAATTAACTCTCTTATATTTTGAGTGTAATTTTGATTTTGCTGCTGGTGGAGCTCTTCCCTTACATTTCATTCCGGCGATATAATAGGTTCATCGATCTTAATATATCGTAGATAAACGCATGGTGCATATTATATTTGATCGCTTCCATTGGTAAAATCGATCACAGAGATGTGTCGTGGTGCACTGAGACGAAAGTCATACCGTGTAACAAGAGTCTGAGGAATTGAACTACATAAGGAGATTTTATATTTATTTGATATAACAAACTTTGACTTTGGAACCTTATAATGTAATGTATATTTATTTGAAAAAAAATCCTTTGACTTTTATCACAGTGAATTGAAGCAATAGTGGAAGCAGTCATCCTAAACTCATATCATAGTTACTAACCATTACCGTTAGAAATAAAACAGGTTGAATTAAAATCAAAAACACATTATAAAAAAATTGTGATTTCTTATTATAACTTTTAATTGTTTTGAAAAGTATTACAGACATCTGTCGTTTTGATTAGAGGAAGCAAAATGTACCTTAAATTAGAGTCAAAAGAATAGAATGCCAGAATAATATTTCTTCTTGGTACAATAATAATTAATGCAGAGGTTTATAGTGAAGATTTATAAACGGAGAAGTTCACTGTAAAACTTCTCAATCGCTTCAGTTTACTTTTTGTAAGTAAAGGCATATGACTATATGAGTGAAATCTCATTTTAATAGAAACAGTACTTTTATATTATTTTTGATTCTGCCAAATTTTTATATATTAAAATATATTATTCAAAAATTTGTTCATCGAAATCACTAAGAATGTGACAATGATTAACATCTATCCACCAAACACAAAATATAAAGAGAACTGTGAAAATATATTATGTATAAAGGTATTATATAATAAAAGTCATTTTTAAAGGTCAGAGTTCAAGTAAATTAAGAATTAGGATACAAAAAACTTACAGCTATATAACAAATTAATTCTTAGCAGAATTCCCTCGAATAAACGTTTTTAAGAAGCATTACAGTAGTTGATTGTATTTCTTAAAATCAGGACTTATATATTTCTTTATTCACATTATCCTCAAAATCATCTATCTTAAAAGACACCACAGCCTGGTCATCGTGAAACTTGTCGTTACTTTGTTGAAATAAACTTTTAGAGTCAACAACGGGTAATAGCAAATTCTAATTTAAAACTAGGTTTAGAACGTACCTATTTATATTCTTTACCTAATTGAGAGTTATTGCCAAGAAATTTTCATTTACCTTGATTTTAACTTATTTAGTTAATGCATTTCTAACAATCTTTTCACTTATTGACAAAAGCAGAATCTAACATGAAATCTAATGAAGTACATAGTTTTACTTTTTAATTTAGGTTTTTTCTAGAATAAGGATTAGTTATTAAGAGAGTGAAACTTTCAAATGTTAGTTAGTTTCTTTTCAATCTGTGATTATATTTAATAGCTAAGTAACTATAACATAGAATTTTAATATTTTGTTTGAAAACGTTAACTTCATCTACGTTCGCTCAGAATAACCGATTTTGCAATAATATAATTTTTAAAACACCTGCTTCATAATGTAATTTCAAAATTTAAAATTAAATGTTTTACAGTCTTAAGGTGGGTCTTGAGTATCGTAGCATCCTCACTCGCAAATATCTTACTATACATTTGAGAGAAACACTCCAATCTTATTAAGTCTATGTCGTACAAACTAAATGTAGGTTTATACACTTTTATTATAGGAATGAAATGTTTTTGTATTTCTTGTTTTTTATAGTATATACAGAATATACTTTCCATAAGTCCTCTTTGTGGGATATGGTTTTTAAGAAACTCTTTAATATACCGAACTTAAACTTAAAAGAAAAGAACGAAAAAAGTAAAAATATTTGACGGCACTGCCAAGACTTCAGAGTGGCCGTCTATCAAACCATCGACCTATCAAGAGTAAACACGAGTTTTAACGATAAAATACTTATTTTTTAAGTATAGTAACGCCGAGTCCCTCAAAGATTCGAAAAATTTTCATTGTTAATTATTTATCAAGAAATAAAATATCTTAAACAAAGTCTTTTTCTAGTAACAGCATAAATTCAAGAAGAACGAAAACAACTTTTTCATCATCATATTTCCTAAAAAGAATATTGTCTAAAACTAAACTTTAATAAAAATTTTAAAATATATTAACGAATATTGTTAGCAAAATTATCAAAGTATAACTACAGATACAAGAAGCGTATTATATCACCATTTTGATCGATATCCATTTCTATTCTTAAGTTTTTGACAATAAGTTACCAATCTGCTCCAATTATGAGAAGGGTTCAAAATTTAACAACAGACCCTCGTCATACATTCTATGACATTACATCTATTATCAGTTATAGGCATCTTTATGGTATTATCCTCTCGTCCAAAGATGTCGAATGAATATGCTTTACAAAAATAGATCGCAGAGCTAGTTGTAATAATTTGACTACAGCTCGGGGCTGGCTCGTTTGGACTGGTAACACTCTTTCGTAGATTTTTAGTAAAGTGTCATTATAGCTTAGTTTCGTATTACAGGTTAGAGAACTGAATGATCAAAATTTGTCACTTTAATCCGTATATCCTAGTTTCTTGCATCTCCCCCGATTTTCTGTCAACACATTTCCCACTTTTCATCGGCACATATAGAAAAGTAGCTATTACCCGTGGACTTCTTTCTAGGGGCGACGATATAACTTAGCTTCGGTTTTCTCGTTTTCAATAAAATTGAAAAAAAAAAATGTATACCTAAATGTTCACAAATGTTGACAATTAAAGTCTTAAATAATCTTCAATTGTCGGTAATTGGTTCTATTACCCTATAGAAGCACTAACGACAATATGAACGTCAAACGGCGATGCAGGGGACTATTAAATTTTGGAATGGGAATCTAATATTAGTAATTTTTTTTAACAATATAATATTATTGTACAAGTAATAAATAGAATACTTCAGATTCTTTTTCCTAAACTATTCAGTTCAATTTAATTAAAATTGCACTGGCCTTTATGATCTTAAAATACTCAAAACATTAGTAAAGTATTTCTACATATAATGGTAAATTCAAATAGTGACGTTTGTTAAGTTTTATAAATGCAATGAAAGCCTTTTTTATGGTTATGTCATGCACAGTGTTACCCAACAAAGCAGGTCAGCTGAGGAATCAGTCTCAATTTCACGGTCTCTTTAACCACCTAATTGAGATCAGTAGTTATGTAACAATATTAATCCATACAATCCCAGTAATCGCAACAGCTAGTTTAGTATAAAGAAGTATAATAAAAGTCAATAATATACGTTAAACGAGTACAGCTGGTCGCTTCAGCAGGAACGGTTCACTGGGTTGTTTGATCACAGAGCATGAAATCATGATACACTAGCTATTTTAGTGTCGAATTTTTTCTTGGGTAATTAACATTTGATCAAAGCGAATATTTATTATCTCATTAGGAGAAAGACACACATATAATCTGAACCATTTTTTTTAGTCATCTTTTAAAAGATTTAATGCTTTTTAAAAAAAAAAAGTATATAGTAGCTTCAATGTCAATATTATATTTTTGTCATGAACATATAACCAATTTCTAAATGCAACTTTTTATATTAAGTATGTGCTTCTAAAAACAGTTAATAGCTACATTTACTTCTTTTTATAAGTAAGAGAGATTGGGCTAACATAATTTTAGTTTAAAATAAAAGTAAATTTTGAAGATGTATAAGTGAATGTAACAATAGGTCCCTGATTATTTTAGGTAAGGGAATTTTATGTGCTGCTTTTCATACAGAAGGGAATGTAAGAGTTCTGAAGGAAAAATTAAAAACATATGTTATTATAGGTAATAGGATTATAGGAATAAGCATATCTATAGTAATGTCGTCATTACCAACGGCTTTAGAAGAAATTAAAAGTAATAAATTTTGGACTTCTGCCTCCGATAAATCCTGGAAGAAAAAAGTAGGATCACAGATAGGTGGGGTAATTGTCAGTTGTTACAGAGTGTTAGATTTGCATTCTTTAGACAGTATTAAGTAAAGGAAAATGAGTATTTAATAAATTTAAATCAACAGTATGATTAATAGTATTACAATTTTTTTTGTCCATATCTAGTGACCTTAAGAAGTACCACTTTGTACATCCGAAAGATTGTGTATACTAGAAAAGATATAAGATGAATCTTATTTGCAACTTTTCAAAAAAATCATACAGAGCAGATCAATTTATATTAAGTGCATCAGATATACATTTTTGTTTGCGTTTGAAGAAAGGTAAGTTATAGCGATAGAAAAAGATATCATGATAAGAGAAAGAGGCTGTTAACTGACCGTGAGTTAAAACATTTTCTGGCTTCAACTAGTAACAAGCATAAAATCAAGAAGTACAAAAATAAAAGAATAGTTATTTATTTTATGTTCCTCTGTTGGTTTGTTTGAGCGTAATATAATATTTACTGGGCTGATTTTAACATAATTAGGTGTGGTCACAACTCAATATAATATAATAATATTTCTTAAAAATCTCAAATTATCATTGGACAATACACTCATTGGGATTATAATTATTAAAATGCAACCCAACTAGGATGGTTTTAGAAATTAAAAACACTTGACATATTTATTTACACAAACGAGAGGATAATTTCAATTAATACACATTCGATTAAAACAAATAGACCCACAGGAACTAAGATAATGATGATAAAACTCATCAAAACAGTTTTTAGGTGAACATAAAACTTTACAGAAGGAAACTAGAACTAAGAATAGAAAATATATTCAACTCTCATTAGATTAATTACAGTTGGTTTTAGTTTCTTGCATTTTTATAGTATATTAGACTTTTAATTAAAATAAAAAGTCTGTATGCATTATATTATTTTATTACATAAATAAATTGTATTATGTACATGCTAAGGTAATTAAGAATGCTCTACATGGATATGTACAAATCTATCATATGTAGTTGTAATTGTAGTTTCGTTGTTAACATAAAAATCTCTTAAATTATTGCAATCTCTTCAAATACCAGAGATACCAGCAATTTTGTCAGTCCTTTTCTAAACCTTCATCCGATATTTCGACACCAAAAATGTGTACAAATCTACATGCACGTTTTTAATTTTATTGTATTAGAGATTTTTTCGGGCTGAAAAATATACTAAATGTAGGTACATCAAATTTTAATAAAATCTAGTAATATCGTTGTGTTGTAATACTTTCCATTTTAAATCACTTTTTAGGTTTTCCGATAAAAAAATATTCCGGGATTAAAGTACCCCGTATCTTCACCGGGATTTTACAGGATTCGCAATCAACAAATATAAAGAGTCTAAAAAAATATTATTGTTTTGACTTCTAATTGGTTTTAAAAACTTAGCCATTCTTTTAAAAAAACATTGGATGCGCTTAATTTACTTTTTTATTATTTTATGACATATACATATATGTCATACAATTGATATATCTGGTTTATTAAGAACTTACAGTCTCCTATTTAAAGCATTCATTCTCTATCCTAGAATACCTACTAAAAAAACGTACAAGTGTTAGTCCATCGTGTGTGCATCGAGCATTCCTAACGAACTCGCATGACAATGGCAATTGATTGATCCATCAGAAGAATTTTCAGGCCGCGAACGTTTTTGTTAAGCTAAAATTTGTAGTTGAAGAAATGTTTTCTAATACATGGATGCGATTGTAAATTTAAATAGTAAAAAATGTTATTACAAATTATGATGTTCATAATTTCATTTGATTGTTTCTTCTTCTAGCTTTATGTCAATTTTCTTAATTAAAATTATTCTAGATTTCAATTTCATCTAATAAGAGTTATTAGTGTGTAATCATTACTATAAAAGTTGTAAACAAATAGATAAATTAATATTTTATTAATATCTATACATCCTTGTCGGTTTTCTCCACGGAGTGGTTCTTAATAATTGCAATGTGGCAAAATGTATATTTTATTATATAAAAACATCTTTGACTTTGATTTATGGTACTTTTGTTTCAAGGAGGGATTATATTTTTTATAGATGTAAAAGTTAATTTTTTACAGAAAGAATGATTTAATTAGCAAATAAACTGGAGTTTCTAAGTTATTACTTCAATTGCTGTATTTAGTTAAATTTCAAAACATTCTCGAAACCGAATAATAAAAAAGTACCAGGCCAACATGAAAAAAAGCAGATCATGTATCAGCATCATTAACAAAATTGACACGCTCTGTCATTGTCTTGTTTTCAACGAACATATAAAGGAATGTTTTCTTTAATGTTAAATTTATAAAATCCTGGTATTAAAAACAAATAATTTTATAAAACAGACAGTTATGAAAACTACTTCAGTCAGATAAATGAAACAAACACAAAAGGAGTTCTGTGAAGCAAAACCGCTGAGAGCAATACAATTTGTTTGTAAGAAGATTATTAAAAGCTATAATATAAAGCAGCTTGCTGCTTTCTTACAATAACCAGTGGGACCTAGTAGTAGAATTTCTTTGTATTTTAATATCGTATGAAGCCAAGAGCTTATAATTTGTCTATTTCGTGCATATCTGCATGACCTACATTTATTTAATTTGGATAAATATTATAAATAATATATATATTTGTACTATGTATACTATATAAATAATATATATATTTGTAAATATTAATTCTCCACTTGCTGTTGCAATTGTTTTTGAATTGTCTTTTTCCCCATTCTAATTTATAATAGCAATCGCTTAAAATGTATACCGAATCATACATTTCTGGATTTATTATAATGATAGGGACAAATGAATTTAATGTTTTTGAGTGATAATGGCAGAGAGAAAAAGTATCTGTTGACTCAAACATTAAGCAAACACAACATCAGATTTTATTAAAATTCATCCAGATGTTTAACGTTACTGTAATTATAACTCTGTTATCTGCTTAATACGTAGCAATTACATTTATATTATATTTAACTAACAGATTTTGGATCGTTACTAAATTATTGTATGTATAATAGATTATATATTTTGTTTTTTATTATATGTCTTTACTAAGTGATGAATACAAAGCATATTCTTACATCAAGTTTAATTAATGCAATAATAATTGTTGCAGAGGTTTATTGCTTAGAATTACAAATATTTGAGAAGTTCACTGTTAAAACTTTTCAGTTTCTCTAATCTTATTTTTAACCACAACGCTAATATATCTTTGTGAAAGCTATCAGAACGAAGTCCCATTTTAGTAAAATTAATATCATCATAACAAGTTATTTAATGCAAAGACTTATTGGACGAAACAATTCACATTATGGAGAACACACTCCACACTTGGGATGTGAAAAACAGTTCTGACAATCCATACCTATACACATAACCAACACAAACATAAAACGGGAATTGTGAAAAACATATCATGTAAAAACTCCAAATTGTAAAATTTCACAATTACGTTAAAGCTGCCATTTTCGCGTCGAACATCGAGATGTCATTCAATGACGAGATACTTGAATGTAGCTTTTAAAATATAACCAAATTCATTAAAAATAAAATATAGTACAAAGTAACACAAAGAATCGCAACAAATACTACCAGTGAAACATGGTTTTCATTTAAGTTAAAATTTTTATCTGTTCAGATAAAATCATTTTTAAAGGTCAGAGTTCGAAGCGAAAATTAGAATTAGAACGCCAAATAAATTTGCTGCCATATAATAAATTATTTATTATCAGAATTCTCTCGGCAATTATAATTAATGTTTTTTAGCAGTATTTCAGTGGTTCATTATGTTTCTAACATTAAAAATATATTTTTTTATTTACATTATCTTTAATCAGGGCACGACAAAGGAATCAGAGATGTACAAAAATGAATTCAACGCAAAATATTATGTTCAAATTTTTATTGATAAAAGTTTAGACGAATCTTATAACTGAAATTGTAATTCAGCAATGTGGTTTATTTCTATTCAGTAAAGTTATGAATATAAATATCGAATATTTTAAGTAATTTAATTTTTATATTCACTATAATTAAGAACTTTTACTTTTTAATAAAATTCTTAGTTTATTGCTTCAAAGCAATAGATAGAGTTAATAACCAACATCTCAACTATTTCTAAAAACATTGGTATATCGTATTTGTCATTATTATTATTATTTAATAACTTAAGATACAAATATTATGGCCTCGTAACATACAATTTAGTAAATTAATATAAATTTCATGACAAATTCATTTTAATTATGTTGTTATTTCAAGTAGCGATACAGCAAATGTTTATTATTATTTTCTTCTTTTTTCACTTGAAGACAAGATTTACGAACTGTATTATTTTAATACTGAGTCTGTTTACTTTTTTACCCTTCCTTTACTTAAAAACGGAAATTATACCTCCATTTTAATATAAATACAGTACAATTGTAAAAAGCTTTTTTCCCGGAAAGATTTACAGTTCGTACATGATACAACAAATACACAATATATCGCCAAAGGGTATTGTTATTGTCTGTGTATTGCGTATAGTTATAGTTCTCTAGTCTGTATTTATGTATAACGTTAGTGAAACCGCAGTTAAAAGATAGTTATTAGTAATTTTAAACATATAATCGATATCACTAACGTTAATTAAAATGTTATAATTTAGTTGATGAAAGTTCCATTTAAATTGAAATACACTTTTGTATTTTTACCCGACACGTGTTGCATAACTAATAACTGTATATATTTATAATTTGATATATTTATAAACTAAACATTTTTCTTTAAGTACATTAACGATGCAGGTGCTTTAATTCAATGATCCGTTTTAGAAGATCTAATAATAAATACTTAGCCAAGTTCAATAACAATAAGATAAATAAGTGAAATACGCGTAGAAAACAAACATACATGAGATATGTTTAAATACCTGGTTCATTGTCATATTAACAAATACTACAGCAATATGTCGAAATAATTTTAAATGAATATTTATATTTCACTTATAAACGATATAGATGATAATATTAGGGACAATATTATAACCAGTACTAGTGACGTTGCATCTTATTCACTTTTGTCGGATGGTAGGACTATACGACATCCTCACGATATTACATCGTATCGTATCGTGTAAAACTGTGAAAAAGATCGACGTTATAACGCTCGATTTATCTTGTGACTGTCCTTGGTTTCTAGGCATGTGAATATATGGTGCCTATGAAAAATAATTGTTTTGTTACGAGACCTACTAGTATACGTATGTCCGCAAATTAAAATAAATATATCAAAATAGAGTTCAAATTTGAGATAAATGCCTACTAGATAATCAATTTATATATTTTATTTATATCTTTTAACCGGGAATATCTTTCAATATAAAATTGCTTTTTTCCCTTTTCTTTACAAATAATAAAGGCAACAGAAAGAAAGACGTTTACTCATAACTACCAGGTGAACATAAAGGAAAGAGATATAAGCATCATTAGTAGATCGGCACGCGAGTGTCTGGTCGCAGGGAATATATCAAGTTGTGTTTTTTAATGTTACAGCGTGTTATTATGTTTTAAACATAATATTACTATTAAGTGCCGCAATAAAACTTTATTAGTAAAAATAGATAATATTACAAAGAAATGACAGTTTGAAAACTATCTATTGCTGTATTTCTGAGCAGTCGGTCACTTTCTTGCAATTGCTAGCAGGAAGTTTCAGTTGAATTTTCTTGTAGTTTACTGTCTTGCCAAACTAACTCTCCACATTTGTGTATTCTGTTTACAAGTTTTTTCAGTGGGAAATTGCAAATCTAGGTGTATGACACTTTGGGAGCGTATTTAAGTAATAAAACCTTTGTTAATATTAATTTAATAAAATTTCAAACCATAACTATACCTTGAACTATATTATTTGTTACAAATGACTTGATAGAAGTAAAATTTATTAACCTCTATTCAACAAAGATGATATTGTTTCTACTACTATCTTGAAAGACGCCACAGTGTAATCATCGTGAAACTTACTTGTTGTTACTTTGTTGAATTAAACTTTCCTTTTAGAATCAACGGGTAATTAGAAATTCTTATTTAAAATTAAGTTTAGAACGCATTTGTATTCCTATATCTAATTAAGAGATTTCGTTTGAAGTTGATTTAGTAGTCCTTTAATATATTTCACACACACTCTTATAATTTATCGACAAATGCAGAATTGATTGCCTCCAACGTTCAATATAATCCATCACATAGTTTTATTTCTTTAGTTTAATTTCGTCTAGAATAAGGAATTCTAATTAAGAGAGTGAAGACAGAGAATACAATCAGAATAATTTTAAATATGATATAATTCCTGTATTAATAATTATCAAGAAAGTCATGTTGAAAACTTTGGCGCGCTTTTACTAAACTACTCGCTCTGCGTTGGGAGATGGTCAACTTTTAGTTTGTTTCTTATTTCGGGGATTCTCTGATTATATTTAATGGCGAGGTAACTGTACCATGAAAATTGTTCACTTTGGCTAAAAACGTAAATTTCATCTGCATCCGCTCAGAATAACTGAATCGTGATTTCAAAATAGTATAATTTATAAAACACCTGTTTAAATAATAATCATAATTATAGAGTTATGCTAGAATTAGAATTAGAGTCATCATCACTTTTCCTGAAACGGGTGTTGTCTGAAAGTAAAATTTAAACTGTAAATTTTAATAGCAAAAAAAAGTTAGCAAAATTATCAAATATGTACATAAACAAATAAAAGAAGCATATTATATCACAATTCTGGCCGAAACCCACTTCGATTCTTAAAATTTTGACAAAAGTTATCAATCTGCTTCAATTATGGAAAGGGTGCAAAACTTAACAACAGACCCTTGTAATACGTTATCTGACATAGAATCTATTATCAGATATAGACTTATTTATATTTACTTCACCTACCACACCCATACAAATAATAATGCATTATGAGGATGCTGAATAATTATGCTTTTTATAGAAGTAAGTGCCGAGCCTAGTTTTAGTAACTAGTCTGCAAGTCGTATACGGGCTGGCTCGACTGGTATAGTTAAACTTTTTTATGAAACGTAGCTGTTATAATCTTTTATTAGAAAGTATTTCTAGTCTCTGGCATTTCTTCCGATTTCTCAATGTTAGCAACACAATTACAACTTTTGCACCCTTTCATCATGACTATGACCATCCTCATTTCTGACCGTTGCCCATATTTAAACATAATGATAATGATACCATTGATGAACACTCAGCAAAAACAGTTTTTTTGTCACTGACAGCTTTGCAGAAGGAAACTAGAGCGAAGAATAGAAAATATATTCATCTCTCATCAGAATAATTAAAGTTGGTTTTAGTTTCTGTGTGGAAAAAGTTTTACATTTAATTGAAATAAAAAGTCTATATAAAAATTTTAAAAGTGGAATTTTATTTATAATTTAGTGTGCTAAATTGACTAAAAACAGTGACGTAGTTTCAGATTTAAAACATTCATTTTCTATATCCTAGAATACCTCCTATAAACGGACAAGTGTGAGCCGATGCCCATTGAATTTCTAACGAATTCGCATGACAATGGCACTTGATTGATAGGAGGTCCATCAGAAGAATTTTCGTGTCGCTAACGTTTTTGTTAATCTAAAATTTCTAGTTGAGGAAATGTTATGTAATACATCAATCCGTCTGTAAAATTAAATAGCAAAAAATGTACTTACAGATTGTGATGTAAAATTTTTTATTTCATTATTTTTTCTTCTTGCTTTTTATCAATTTTACTAATTTAAAGTCACCTTAAACTATCCTAGATTTAGATTTTATGTAATTGAATCTTACATACGAGTTAATAGTGTGACGGAATCATGAATACTATAAATTTGTAAATCAATATATAAAGTAAATTGTATCTATACTTGTCGGTTTTTTTTCAAGGAGGGATGATTAAAATTGCAATGTGTTATTAAAATTGCCTATTTGACTATGACTATGATTTACTTATGTTTCAAAGAAGAATATTTTTTGCAGATGTAGAAGTTTTTAAAAAAAAGAAAGATTTAAATAAAAGATATACATTGATTTATTTATTTATAATTTGCTATATTTAGTTAAAATTCAAAAGGTTCTCGTAATGGAATAACAAAAATACTACCAGGGTAACATGAAAGAAAGATCGTGTATCAGCATCGTTAATAAATCAGCACATTCCGTTTTTCCGTCGTTTTTTTCCGTCTTTACTAGAGTTCAAGGATCATATAAAGAAATGTTTTTTCTTATGTTTAATCTATAAAGTCCTGGTATTTTAAAAAATAACTTAATAAAACAGACAGTTATGAAAACTACTAAAGTCCCAGTAATAAATGAAACACATAAGGGGTTCTGTGAAGCAAAACCGCTGAGAGCAATACAATTTGTTTGTAAGAAGACTATTAAAAGCTATAATATGAAGCAGCTTGCGGCTTCTTCACAATAACCAGTGGGACCTACTAGTAGAATTTCTTTGTATTTTAATATTGTGTGAAGCCCAGTGCTTATAATTTGTGTATTTAGTGCATATCTGCATGACATACATTTATTTAATTTGGATAAATATTATACTATATAAGTAATATATATATTTGTAAATATTAATTCTCCACTTGCTGTTGCAATTGTTTTTGAATTGTCTTTTTCCCCATTCTAATTTATAATAACAATCGCTTAAAATGTATACCGAATCACACATTTCTAGATTTATTATAGCGATAGCATAAATGAATTTAATGTTTTTGAGTGATGATGGCAGAGAAAAAAAATATCTGTTGACTCAAACATTAAGCAAACAAAACATCAGATTTCATTAAAATTCATCCAGATGTTTAACGTTACTGTAATTATAGCTCTGTATCTGCTTAATACGTAGCAATTACATTTATATTATATTTAACTAACAGATTTGGATCATTACTAAATTATTGTATATATAATAGATTATATATTTTGTTTTTTATTATATGTCTTTACTAAGTGATGAATACAAAGCATATTCTTACATCAAGTATAATTAATGCAATAATAAGTATTGCAGAGGTTTATTGCTTAGAATTACAAATATCTGAGAAGTTCATTGTAAAACTTCTCAGTTTCTCTAATCTTATTTTTAACCACAACGCTAATATATCTTTGTAAAAGCTATCAGAACGAAGTCGCATTTTAGTAAAATTAATATCATCATAACAAGTTATTTAATGCAAAGACTTGTTGGACGAAACAATTCACATTATTGAGAACACTTGGGACGTGACAAACAGTTCTGACAATCCACATCTATCCATATAAACAACACAAACATAAAACGGGAACTGTGAAAAATATATTATGTATAAAAATATTATAAAGAAAAATCCAAAATGTAAAATTCACTATTATTTTTAAGCTACCATTTTCGCGCCGAACATCAAAATGTCATTCAATGACGAGATACTTGTATGTAGCTTTTAAAATATAACCAAATTGATTAAAAATAAAATATAGCAATAAGTAACATAAAGAATCGCGACAAATACTATCAATGGATTATGGTTTTCATTTAAACTAAAATTTTATCTGTTCAGATAAAATCATGTTTAAAGGTCAGAGTACGAAGCGAAAATCAGAATTAGAAGGCCAAATAAATCTGCTGCTATATAATAAATTATTTATTAGCAGAATTCTCTCGGCAATTATAATTAATGTTTTTTAGCAGTATTTCAGTGGTTCATTATATTTCTAACATTAAAAATATATTTCTTTATTCACATTATCTTTAATCAGGGCACGACAAATAATTCAGAGATGTACAGAAATGAAGTCATCGCAAAATATTATATTAAAATTTTTGTTGATAAAAGTCTAGTCTTATAACTGAAATTGCAATTCAACAATGTAGTTTATTTCTATTCAGTAAAGTTATGAATATAAATATCGAATATCTTAAGTAATTTAATTTTTATATTCACTATAATTAAGAACTTTTACTTTTTAATAAAATTCTTAGTTTATTGCTTCAAAGCAATAGATAGAGTTAATAACCAACATCTCAACTATTTCTAAAAACATTGGTATATCGTATTTGTCATTATTATTATTATTTAATAACTTAAGATACAAATATTATGGCCTCGTAACATACAATTTAGTAAATTAATATAAATTTCATGACAAATTCATTTTAATTATGTTGTTATTTCAAGTAGCGATACAGCAAATGTTTATTATTATTTTCTTCTTTTTTCACTTGAAGACAAGATTTACGAACTGTATTATTTTAATACTGAGTCTGTTTACTTTTTTACCCTTCCTTTACTTAAAAACGGAAATTATACCTCCATTTTAATATAAATACAGTACAATTGTAAAAAGCTTTTTTCCCGGAAAGATTTACAGTTCGTACATGATACAACAAATACACAATATATCGCCAAAGGGTATTGTTATTGTCTGTGTATTGCTTATAGTTATAGTTCTCTAGTCTGTATTTATTTATAACGTTAGTGAAACAGCAGATAAAAGATAGTTATTAGTAATTTTAAACATATAATCGATATCACTAACGTTAATTAAAATGTTATAATTTAGTTGATGAAAGTTCCATTTAAATTGAAATACACTTTTGTGTTTTTACCCGACAGGTGTTGCATAACTAATAATTGTATACATTTATAATCTGATATATTTATAAACTAAACATTTTTCTTTAAGTACATTAACGATGCAGGTGCTTTAATTCAATGATCCATTTTAGAAGATCTAATAATAAATTCATAATCAAGTTCAATCACAATGAGATAAATAAGTGAAATACGCGTAGAAAACAAACATACATGAGATATGTTTAAATACCTGGTTCATTGTCATATTCACAAATACTACAGCAATATGTCGAAATAATTTCAAATGAATATTTATATTTCACTTATAAACGATATAGATGATAATATTAGGGACAATATTATAACCAGTACTAGTGTCGTTGCATCTAATTCACTTTTGTCGGATGGTAGGACTTTACGACATCCTCACGATATTACATCGTATCGTATCGTGTAAAACTGTGAAAAAGATCAACGTTATAACGCTCGATATATCTTGCGACTATCCTTGGCTTCAAGGCATGTGAATATGTGGTACGAGACCTACTATATATGTATGTCCGCAAATTAAAATAAATATATCAAAATAGAGTTCAAATTTGAGATACATGCCTACTAGCTAATCAATTTATATATTTTATTTATATCTTTTAAACGGGAATATCTTTCAATATAAATTTGCTTTTTTTCCTTTTCTTTACAATAATAAAGGCAACAGAAAGAAAGACGTTTACTCATAACTACCAGGCGAACATAAAGGAAAGGAGATATAAACATCATTAGTAGATCGGCACGCGAATGTCTGGTCGCAGGGAAAATATCAAGTTGTGTTTTTTAATGTTACAGCGTGTTATTATGTTTTAAACATAATATTACTAGTAAAGCCCGCAATAAAATATTAATATTAATAACTGGCTCAGTCTTGCAAGAAAATATTACAAAGAAATCACAGTTTAAAAACTATCTGTTGCTGTACTTCAGAGCAGTTGGTCATTTTCTTTCAATTGCTACCAGTAAGTGTAAGTTGAAATTTCTTATAGTTTACTGTCTTGCCAAACTAACTCTCAACATTTGTGTATTCTGTTTACAAGTTTTTTCAGTGGGAAATTGCAAATCTACGTGTGTCGTACACGTACTTTGGGAGCGTATTTAAATAATAAAACCTTTGTTAACATTAATTCAATAAAATTTCAAACCATAACTATACCTTGAAGTATATTATTTGTTACAAATGACTTCGTAGAAGAAAAATGTATTAACCTCTATTCACCAAAAGATGGCACTGTTTCTACTACTATCTTGAAAGACGCCACAGTGTGATCATCGTGAAACTTACTTGTTGTTACTCTGTTGAATTAAACTTTCTTTTTACAGTCAACGGGTAATTGCAAATTCTTATTTAAAATAAGGTTTAGAACGCCTTTGTATTCTTATATCTAATTAAGAGATTTCGTTTGAACTTGATTTAGTAGTCCTTTAATGTATTTCACACACACTCTTGTAATTTACTGACACATGCAGAATTGATTGCCTCCAACGTTAAATATAATCCATCACATAGTTTTATTTCTTTAGTTTAATTTCTTCTAGAATAAGGAATTCTAATTAAGATAGTGAAGACAGAGAATAAAATCAGAATAATTTTAAATATGATATATTTCCTGTATTAATAATTATCAAGAAAGCCATGTTGAAAACTTTGGCGCGCTTTTACTAAACTACCCGCTCTGACTTGGAACATTTTCAACTTTTAGTTTGTTTCTTATTTCGGGGATTCTCTGATTATATTTAATGGCGAAGTAACTGTACCATGAAAATTGTTAATTTTGGCTAAAAACATAAATTTCATCTGCATCCGCTCAGAATAACTGAAGCGTTATTTCAAAATGGTATAATTTATAAAACACCTGTTCAAATAATACTTATAGTTAGAGTTATGCTAGAGTCAGAGTTAGTGTCAGAGTTAGAGTCATTATCACTTTTCCTGAAACGGGTATTGTCTGAAACTATAATTTAAATTGTAAAGTTTAATAGCAAAAAAAAAGTTAGCAAAATTATCAAATATGTATATAAACAAATAAAAGAAGCATATTATCGCAATTCTGGTCGAAACCCACTTCTATTCTTAAAATTTTTACAATAAGTTATCAATCTGCTTCAATTATGGAAAGGGTGCAAAACTTAACAACAGACCCTCGACATACAATATTTGACATAGAATCTATTATCAGATATAGACTTATTTATATTTACTTCACCTACCACACCCATACAAATAATAATGCATTATGAGGATGCTGAATAATTATGCTTTTTATAGAAGTAAGTGCCGAGCCTAGTTTTAGTAACTAGTCTGCAAGTCGTATACGGGCTGGCTCGACTGGTATAGTTAAACTTTTTTATGAAACGTAGCTGTTATAATCTTTTATTAGAAAGTATTTCTAGTCTCTGGCATTTCTTCCGATTTCTCAATGTTAGCAACACAATTACAACTTTTGCACCCTTTCATCATGACTATGACCATCCTCACCATCATCATTTCTGACCGTTGCCCATATTTAAACATAATGATAATGATACCATTGATGAACACTCAGCAAAAACAGTTTTTTTTGTCACTGACAGCTTTGCAGAAGGGAACTAGAGCGAAGAATAGAAAATATATTCATCTCTCATCATAATAATTAAAGTTGGTTTTAGTTTCTGTGTGGAAAAAGTTTTACATTTAATTGAAATAAAAAGTCTATATAAAAGTTTTAAGAGTGGAATTTTATTTATAATTTAATGTGCTAAATTTACTAAAAACAGTGACGTAGTTTCAGATTTAAAACATTCATTGTCTATATGCCGATGCCCATTGAATTTCTAACGAATTCGCATGACAATGGCACTTGATTGATAGGAGGTCCATCAGAAGAATTTTCGTGTCGCTAACGTTTTTGTTAATCTAAAATTTCTAGTTGAGGAAATGTTATGTAATACATCAATCCGTCTGTAAAATTAAATAGCAAAAAATGTACTTACAGATTGTGATGTAAAAATTTTTATTTCATAATTTTTTCTTCTTGCTTTTTGTCAATTTTACTAATTTAAAGTCACCTTAAAGTATCCTAGATTTAGGTTTTTTGTAATTGAATCTTACATACGGGTTAATAGTGTGACGGAATCATGAATACTATAAATTTGTACATCAATATATAAAGTAAATTATATCTATACTTGTCGGTTTTTTTTCAAGGAGGGATGATTAAAATTGCAATGTGTTATTAAAATTGCCTATTTGACTATGACTATGATTTACTTATGTTTCAAAGAAGAATATTTTTTGCAGATGTAGAAGTTTTTAAAAAAAAGAAAGATTTAAATAAAAGATATACATTGATTTATTTATTTATAATTTGCTATATTTAGTTAAAATTCAAAAGGTTCTCGTAATGGAATAACAAAAATACTACCAGGGTAACATGAAAGAAAGATCGTGTATCAGCATCGTTAATAAATCAGCACATTCCGTTTTTCCGTCGTTTTTTTCCGTCTTTACTAGAGTTCAAGGATCATATAAAGAAATGTTTTTTCTTATGTTTAATCTATAAAGTCCTGGTATTTTAAAAAATAACTTAATAAAACAGACAGTTATGAAAACTACTAAAGTCCCAGTAATAAATGAAACACAAAAGGAGTTCTGTGAAGCAAAACCGCTGAGAGTAATACAATTTGTTTGTAAGAAGACTATTAAAAGCTATAATATGAAGCAGCTTGCGGCTTCTTCACAATAACCAGTGGGACCTACTAGTAGAATTTCTTTGTATTTTAATATTGTGTGAAGCCCAGAGCTTATAATTTGTGTATTTAGTGCATATCTGCATGACATACATTTATTTAATTTGGATAAATATTATACTATATAAGTAATATATATATTTGTAAATATTAATTCTCCACTTGCTGTTGCAATTGTTTTTGAATTGTCTTTTTCCCCATTCTAATTTATAATAACAATCGCTTAAAATGTATACCGAATCACACATTTCTAGATTTATTATAATGATAGCATAAATGAATTTAATGTTTTTGAGTGATGATGGCAGAGAAAAAAAATATCTGTTGACTCAAACATTAAGCAAACAAAACATCAGATTTCATTAAAATTCATCCAGATGTTTAACGTTACTGTAATTATAGCTCTGTATCTGCTTAATACGTAGCAATTACATTTATATTATATTTAACTAACAGATTTGGATCATTACTAAATTATTGTATATATAATAGATTATATATTTTGTTTTTTATTATATGTCTTTACTAAGTGATGAATACAAAGCATATTCTTACATCAAGTATAATTAATGCAATAATAAGTATTGCAGAGGTTTATTGCTTAGAATTACAAATATCTGAGAAGTTCACTGTAAAACTTCTCAGTTTCTCTAATGTTATTTTTAACCACAACGCTAATATATCTTTGTGAAAGCTATCAGAACGAAGTCGCATTTTAGTAAAATTAATATCATCATAACAAGTTATTTAATGCAAAGACTTGTTGGACGAAACAATTCACATTATGGAGAACACTTGGGACGTGACAAATAGTTATGACAATCCGCATCTATCCATATAACCAACACAAACATAAAACAGGATTTGTGAAAAACATATTATGTAAAAACTCCAAATTGTAAAATATCACAATTACTTTAAAGCTGCCATTTTCGCGTCGAACATCGAGATATCATTCAATGACGAGATACTTGAATGTAGCTTAAAATATAACCAAATTCATTAAAAATAAAATATAGCACAAAGTAACACAAAGAATCGCAACAAATACTACCAATGAAATATGGTTTTCATTTAAGTTAAAATTTTTATCTGTTCAGATAAAATCATTTTTAAAGGTCAAAGTTCGAAGCGAAAATCAGAATGAGAACGCCAAATAAATTTGCTGCTATATAATAAATTTTTTATTAGCGAATTCTCTCGGCAATTATAATTAATGTTTTTAGCAGCATTTCATTGGTTCAATATATTTCAAACATTAGAGGATTTAAAAATATATTTCTTTATTCACATTATCTTTAAAATCGTGGCACGACAAATGAAGCAAAGATGTACAAAAATGAATTCACCGCAAAATATTATATTCAAATTTTTATTGATAAAAGTCTAGACGAATCTTATAACTGAAATTGCAATTCAACAATGTGGTTTATTTCTATTCAGTAAAGTTATGAATATAAATATCGAATATCTTAAGTAATTTAATTGTTTTAATCACTATAATTGAGAACTTTTACTTTTTAATAAAATTCTTAGTTTAAATCTTTCAAAGCAATAGAAAGAATTAGTAATTAACATCTTAACTATTTCTAAAAACATTGGTATATCGTATTTGTTATTATTATTATTATTATTTAATAACTTAAAATACAAATAATATGGCCTCGTAACATACAGTTTATTAAATTAATATATATTTCCTGTGAAATATATTTTAAAGTAAGTAAATGTTTATTATTATTTTGTTCTTTTCACTTGAAGACAAGATTTTCGAACTGTATTATTTTAATACTGAGTCTGTTTACTTTTTTGGTCTTCCTTTACTTAAAAACAGAAATTATGTCTCCATTTTAACATAAATACAGTACAATTGAAAAACCTTTTTTTCCGGAAAGATTTACAGTTCGTACATGATACACCAAATACACAATATATCGCCAAAGGGTATTGTTATTGTCTGTGTATTGCTTATAGTTATAGTTCTCTAGTCTGTATTTATTTATAACGTTAGTGAAACCGCAGTAAAAAGGTAGTTATTAGTAATTTTCAACATATAATCGATAACACTAACGTTAATTAAAATGTTATAATTTAGTTGATGAAAGTTCCATTTAAATTGAAACACACTTTTGTGTTTTTAAACGACAGGTGTTGCATAACTAATAATTGTATTCATTTATAATCTGATATATTTATAAACTAAACATTTTTCTTTAAGTACATTAACGATGCAGGTGCTTTAATTCAATGATCCATTTTAGAAGATCTAATAATAAATTCATAATCAAGTTCAATCACAATGAGATAAATAAGTGAAATACGCGTAGAAAACAAACATACATGAGATATGTTTAAATACCTGGTTCATTGTCATATTAACAAATACTACAGCAATATGTCGAAATAATTTCAAATGAATATTTATATTTCACTTATAAACGATATAGATGATAATATTAGGAACAATATTATAACCAGTACTAGTGTCGTTGCATCTAATTCACTTTTGTCGGATGGTAGGACTTTACGACATCCTCACGATATTACATCGTATCGTATCGTGTAAAACTGTGAAAAAGATCAACGTTATAACGCTCAATATATCTTGCGACTATCCTTGGCTTCAAGGCATGTGAATATGTGGTACGAGACCTACTATATATGTATGTCCGCAAATTAAAATAAATATATCAAAATAGAGTTCAAATTTGAGATACATGCCTACTAGCTAATCAATTTATATATTTTATTTATATCTTTTAAACGGGAATATCTTGCAATATAAATTTGCTTTTTTCCCTTTTTTTACTAACAAATAATAAAGGCAACAGAAAGAAAGACGTTTACTCATAACTACCAGGCGAACATAAAGGAAAGGAGATATAAGCATCATTAGTAGATCGGCACGCGAGTGTCTGGTCGCAGGGAAAATATCAAGTTGTGTTTTTTAATGTTACAGCGTGTTAATATGTTTTAAACAATTAGTAAAGCCCGCAATAAAATATTAATATTAATAACTGGCTCAGTCTTGCAAGAAAATATTCTAAAGAAATCACAGTTTAAAAACTATCTGTTGCTGTACTTCAGAGCAGTTGGTCATTTTCTTTCAATTGCTACCAGTAAGTATAAGTTGGAATTTCTTGTAGTTTATTGTCTTGCCAAACTATCTCTCCACATTTGTGTATTCTGTTTACAAGTTTTTTCAATGGGAAATTGCAAATCTAGGTGTATGACACTGCGGGAGCGTATTTAAGTAATAAAACCTTTGTTAACATTAATTTAATAAAATTTCAAACCATAACTATACCTTGAACTATATTATTTGTTACAAATGACTTGGTAGAAGAAAAATTTATTAACCTCTATTCACCAAAAGATGGCACTGTTTCTACTGCTATCTTGAAAGACACCACAGTGTGATCATCGTGAAACTTACTTGTCGTTATTTTGTTGAATTAAACTTTCCTTTTAGAGTCAAAAGGTTATTGCAAATTCTAATTTTAAACTAGGTTTAGAACATACGTTCTTCGTTCGAAAACAAATACTTGTTTTCTTATAACGTTCGAAAACAAATACTTGTTTTCTTATATCTAATTAAAAGATTTTATTTGAAGTTGATTTAGTAGTCCTTTAATATATTTCACACACACTCTTGTAATTTATCGACAAATGCAGAATTGATTGCCTCCAACGTTTAATATAATCCATCACATAGTTTTATTTCTTTAGTTTAATTTCGTCTAGAATAAGGAGTTCTAATTAAGAGAGTGAAGACAGAGAATAAAATCAGAATAATTTTAAATATGATATAATTCCTGTATTAATAATTATCAAGAAAGTCATGTTGAAAACTTTGGCGCGCTTTTACTAAACTACTCGCTCTGCGTTGGGAGATGTTCAACTTTTAGTTTGTTTCTTATTTCGGGGATTCTCTGATTATATTTAATGGCGAGGTAACTGTACCATGAAAATTGTTAACTTTGGCTAAAAACATAAATTTAATCTGCATCCGCTCAGAATAACTGACTCATGATTTCAAAATGGTATAATTCATAAAACACCTGTTCAAATAATACTTATAGTTAGAGTTATGCTAGAGTCAGAGTTAGAGTCATTATCACTTTTCCTGAAACGGGTATTGTCTGAAACTATAATTTAAATTGTAAAGTTTAATAGCAAAAAAAAAAGTTAGCAAAATTATCAAATTTGTAAATAAACAAATAAAAGAAGCATATTATATCACAATTCCGGTTCAAACCTACTTCTATTCTTAAAATTTTGACAATAAGTTATCAATCTGCTTCAATTATGGAAAGGGTGCAAAACTTAACAACAGACCCTTGTAATACGTTATTTGACATAGAACCTATTATCAGATATAGACTTATTTATATTTACTTCACCTACCACACCCATACAAATAATAATGCATTATGAGGATGCTGAATAATTATGCTTTTTATAGAAGTAAGTGCCGAGCCTAGTTTTAGTAACTAGTCTGCAAGTCGTATACGGGCTGGCTCGACTGGTATAGTTAAACTTTTTTATGAAACGTAGCTGTTATAATCTTTTATTAGAAAGTATTTCTAGTCTCTGGCATTTCTTCCGATTTCTCAATGTTAGCAACACAATTACAACTTTTGCACCCTTTCATCATGACTATGACCATCCTCACCATCATCATTTCTGACCGTTGCCCATATTTAAACATAATGATAATGATACCATTGATGAACACTCAGCAAAAACAGTTTTTTTGTCACTGACAGCTTTGCAGAAGGAAACTAGAGCGAAGAATAGAAAATATATTCATCTCTCATCAGAATAATTAAAGTTGGTTTTAGTTTCTGTGTGGAAAAAGTTTTACATTTAATTGAAATAAAAAGTCTATATAAAAGTTTTAAAAGTGGAATTTTATTTATAATTTAGTATGCTAAATTGACTAAAACAGTGACGTAGTTTCAGATTTAAAACATTCATTTCCTATATCCTAGAATACCTCCTATAAACGGACAAGTGTGAGCCGATGCCCATTGAATTTCTAACGAATTCGCATGACAATGGCACTTGATTGATAGGAGGTCCATCAGAAGAATTTTCGTGTCGCTAACGTTTTTGTTAATCTAAAATTTCTAGTTGAGGAAATGTTATGTAATACATCAATCCGTCTGTAAAATTAAATAGCAAAAAATGTACTTACAGATTGTGATGTAAAATTTTTTATTTCATTATTTTTTCTTCTTGCTTTTTATCAATTTTACTAATTTAAAGTCACCTTAAAGTATCCTAGATTTAGATTTTATGTAATTGAATCTTACATACGAGTTAATAGTGTGACGGAATCATGAATACTATAAAGTTGTAAATCAATATATAAAGTAAATTATATTTATACTTGTCGGTTTTTTTTCAAGGAGGGATGATTAAAATTGCAATGTGTTATTAAAATTGCCTATTTGACTATGACTATGATTTACTTATGTTTCAAAGAAGAATATTTTTTGCAGATGTAGAAGTTTTTAAAAAAAAGAAAGATTTAAATAAAAGATATACATTGATTTATTTATTTATAATTTGCTATATTTAGTTAATATTCAAAAGGTTCTCGTAATGGAATAACAAAAATACTACCAGGGTAACATGAAAGAAAGATCGTGTATCAGCATCGTTAATAAATCAGCACATTCCGTTTTTCCGTCGTTTTTTTCCGTCTTTACTAGAGTTCAAGGATCATATAAAGAAATGTTTTTTCTTATGTTTAATCTATAAAGTCCTGGTATTTTAAAAAATAACTTAATAAAACAGACAGTTATGAAAACTACTAAAGTCCCAGTAATAAATGAAACACAAAAGGAGTTCTGTGAAGCAAAACCGCTGAGAGCAATACAATTTGTTTGTAAGAAGACTATTAAAAGCTATAATATGAAGCAGCTTGCGGCTTCTTCACAATAACCAGTGGGACCTACTAGTAGAATTTCTTTGTATTTTAATATTGTGTGAAGCCCAGTGCTTATAATTTGTGTATTTAGTGCATATCTGCATGACATACATTTATTTAATTTGGATAAATATTATACTATATAAGTAATATATATATTTGTAAATATTAATTCTCCACTTGCTGTTGCAATTGTTTTTGAATTGTCTTTTTCCCCATTCTAATTTATAATAACAATCGCTTAAAATGTATACCGAATCACACATTTCTAGATTTATTATAATGATAGCATAAATGAATTTAATGTTTTTGAGTGATGATGGCAGAGAAAAAAAATATCTGTTGACTTAAACATTAAGCAAACAAAACATCAGATTTCATTAAAATTCATCCAGATGTTTAACGTTACTGTAATTATAGCTCTGTATCTGCTTAATACGTAGCAATTACATTTATATTATATTTAACTAACAGATTTGGATCATTACTAAATTATTGTATATATAATAGATTATATATTTTGTTTTTTATTATATGTCTTTACTAAGTGATGAATACAAAGCATATTCTTACATCAAGTATAATTAATGCAATAATAATTGTTGCAGAGGTTTATTGCTTAGAATTACAAATATCTGAGAAGTTCACTGTAAAACTTCTCAGTTTCTCTAATCTTATTTTTAACCACAACGCTAATATATCTTTGTGAAAGCTATCAGAACGAAGTCGCATTTTAGTAAAATTAATATCATCATAACAAGTTATTTAATGCTAAGACTTGTTGGACGAAAAAATTCACATTATGGAGAACACTTGGGACGTGACAAACAGTTATGACAATCCGCATCTATCCATATAACCAACACAAACATAAAACAGGATTTGTGAAAAACATATTATGTAAAAACTCCAAATTGTAAAATTTCACAATTACTTTAAAGCTGCCATTTTCGCGTCGAACATCGAGATATCATTCAATGACGAGATACTTGAATGTAGCTTAAAATATAACCAAATTCATCAAAAATAAAATATAGCACAAAGTAACACAAAGAATCGCAACAAATACTACCAGTGAAATATGGTTTTCATTTAAGTTAAAATTTTTATCTGTTCGGATAAAATCATTTTTAAAGGTCGAAGTTTGAAGCGAAGTTCAGAATTAGAACTCCAAATAAATTTGCTGCCATATAATAAATTATTTATTAGCAGAATTCTCTCGGCAATTTCAATTAACATTTTTAGAAGCATAGCTGTGGTTGGTTGTATTTCTAACATTACAGAACTAAGATATATTTCTTTATGCACATTATCCTCAAAATGAGAACACGACAAATGAATCAGAGATGTACAAAAATGAATTTACCACAAAATATTATATTCAAATTTTTATTGATAAAAGTTTAGACGAATCTTATAACTGAAATTGCAATTCAGCAATGTGGCTTATTTCTATTCAGTAAAGTTATGAATATAAAAATCGAATATTTTAAATAATTTAATTGTTTTAATCACTATAATTAAGAACTTTTACGTTTTAATAAAATTCTTAGTTTATTGCTTCAAAGCAATAGAAAGAGTTAATAATTAACATCTTAACTATTTCTAAAAACATTTTTTTAAATTAATATAAATTTCATGAGAAATCCATTTTAAGTATGTTGTTATTTCAAGTACCGATACAGCAAATGTTTATTATTATTTTATTCTTTTTTCACTTGTAGACAAGATTTACGAACTGTATTATTTTAATATAGAGTCTGTTTACTTTTTTGGTCTTCCTTTACTTAAAAACAGAAATTATGTCTCCATTTTAACATAAATACAATTGAAAAAGCTTTTTTCCGGAAAGATTTACAGTTCGTACATGATACACCAAATACACAATATATCGCCAAAGGGTATTGTTATTGTCTGTGTATTGCTTATAGTTATAGTTCTCTAGTCTGTATTTATTTATAACGTTAGTGAAACCGCAGTAAAAAGGTAGTTGTTAGTAATTTTAAACATATAATCGATATCACTAACGTTAATTAAAATGTTATAATTTAGTTCATGAAAGTTCCATTTAAATTGAAATACACTTTTGTATTTTTACCCGACACGTGTTGCAGAATCTGAATTTATAATCTGATATATTTATAAACTAAACATTTTTCTTTAAGTACCTTAACGATGCAGGTGCTTTAATTCAATGATCCGTTTTAGAAGATCGAATAATAAATACTTAGCCAAGTTCAATCACAATGAGATAAATAAGTGAAATAAGCGTAGAAAACAAACATACATAAGATATGCTTAAATACCTGGTGCATGTTTATATTGACAAATACTACAGCAATATGTCGAAATAATTTTAAATGAATATTTATATTTCACTTATAAACGATATAGATGATAATATTAGGGACAATATTATAACCAGTACTAGTGTCGTTGCATATTATTCACTTTTGTCGGATGGTATTACTATACGACATCCTCACGATATTATATCGTATCGTATCGTGTAAAACTGTGAAAAAGATCAACGTTATAACGCTCAATATATCTTGCGACTGTACTTGGCTTCAAGACATGTGAATATGTGGTACGAGACCTACATACATATGTATGTCCGCAAATTAAAATAAATATATCAAAATAGAGTTCAAATTTGAGATACATGCCTACTAGCTAATCAATTTATATATTTTATTTATATCTTTTAAACGGGAATATCTTTCAATATAAATTTGCTTTTTTCCCTTTTCTTTACAATAAGAAAGGCAACAGAAAGAAAGACGTTTACTCATAACTACCAGGCGAACATAAAGGAAAGGAGATATAAGCATCATTAGTAGATCGGCACGCGAGTGTCTGATCGCAGGGAATATATCAAGTTGTTTTTTAATGTTACAGAGTGTTATTATGTTTTAACCATAATATTATTAATAAAGCCCGCAATAAAATATTAATATTATTAACTGGCTCAGTCTTGCAAGAAAATATTACAAAGAAATCACAATTTAAAAACTATCTGTTGCTGTACTTCAGAGCAGTTGGTCATTTTCTTTCAATTGCTACCAGTAAGTATAAGTTGAAATTTCTTGTAGTTTACTTTCCTTCCAAACTAACTCTCGACATTTGTGTATTCTGTTTACGAGTTTTTGCAGTGGGAAATTGCAAATCTAGGTGTATGACACTTTGGGAGCGTATTTAAGTAATAAAACCTTTGTTAACATTAATTTAATAAAATTTCAAACCATAACTATACCTTGAACTATATTATTTGTTACAAATGACTTGATAGAAGTAAAATTTATTAACCTCTATTCACCAAAAGATGGCACTGTTACTACTACCATTTTGAAAGACGCCACATTGTGATCATCGTGAAACTTACTTGTTGTTACTTTGTTGAATTCAACTTTCCTTTTAGAATCAACGGGTAATTGCAAATTCTTATTTAAAATTAAGTTTAGAACGCATTTGTATTCCTATATCTAATGAAGAGATTTTGTTTGAACTTGATTTAGTAGCCCTTTAATATATTTCATACACACTCTTATAATTTATTGACAGATGCAGAATTGATTGCCTCCAACGTTAAATATAATCCATCACATAGTTTTATTTCTTTAGTTTAATTTCGTCTAGAATAAGGAATTCTAATTAAGAGAGTGAAGACAGAGAATAAAATGAGAATAATTTTAAATATGATATAATTCCTGTATTAATAATTATCAAGAAAGCCATGTTGAAAACTTTGGCGCACTTTTACTTAACTACTCGCTCTGCGTTGGGAGATTTTCAACTTTTAGTTTGTTTCTTATTTTGGGGATTCTCTGATTATATTTAATGGCGAAGTAACTGTACCATGAAAATTGTTAACTTTGGCTAAAAACATAAATTTAATCTGCATCCGCTCAGAATAACTGAATCGTGATTTCAAAATAGTATAATTTATAAAACACCTGTTTAAATAATAATTATAGTTAGAGTTAGAGTTAGAGTCAGAGTCATCATCACTTTTCCTGAAACGGTTATTGTCTGAAACTATAAATTAAATTGTAAAGTTTAATAGCAAAGAAAATGTTAGCAAAATTATCAAATATGTATAAAAACAAATAAAAGAAGCATATTATCGCAATTCTGGTCGAAACCCACTTCTATTCTTAAATTTTTTACAATAAGTTATCAATCTGCTTCAATTATGGAAAGGGTGAAAAACTTAACAACAGACCCTCGTCATACGTTATTTGACATAGAATCTATTATCAGATATAGACTTATTTATATTTACTTCACCTACCACACGCATACAAATAATAATGCATTATGAGGATGCTAAATAATTATGCTTTTTATAGAAGTAAGTGCAGAGACTAGTTTTAGTAACTAGTCTGCAAGTCGTATACGGGCTGGCTCGACTGGTATAGTTAAACTTTTTTATGAAACGTAGCTGTTATAATCTTTTATTAGAAAGTATTTCTAGTCTCTGGCATTTCTTCCGATTTCTCAATGTTAGCAACACAATTACAACTTTTGCACCCTTTCATCATGACTATGACCATCCTCACCATCATCATTTCTGACCGTTGCCCATATTTAAACATAATGATAATGATACCATTGATGAACACTCAGCAAAAACAGTTTTTTTGTCACTGACAGCTTTGCAGAAGGAAACTAGAGCGAAGAATAGAAAATATATTCATCTCTCATCAGAATAATTAAAGTTGGTTTTAGTTTCTGTGTGGAAAAAGTTTTACATTTAATTGAAATAAAAAGTCTATATAAAAGTTTTAAAAGTGGAATTTTATTTATAATTTAGTATGCTAAATTGACTAAAAAAGTGACGTAGTTTCAGATTTAAAACATTCATTTTCTATATCCTAGAATACCTCCTATAAACGGACAAGTGTGAGCCGATGCCCATTGAATTTCTAACGAATTCGCATGACAATGGCACTTGATTGATAGGAGGTCCATCAGAAGAATTTTCGTGTCGCTAACGTTTTTGTTAATCTAAAATTTCTAGTTGAGGAAATGTTATGTAATACATCAATCCGTCTGTAAAATTAAATAGCAAAAAATGTACTTACAGATTGTGATGTAAAATTTTTTATTTCATTATTTTTTCTTCTTGCTTTTTATCAATTTTACTAATTTAAAGTCACCTTAAAGTATCCTAGATTTAGATTTTATGTAATTGAATCTTACATACGAGTTAATAATGTGACGGAATCATGAATACTATAAAGTTGTAAATCAATATATAAAGTAAATTATATTTATACTTGTCGGTTTTTTTTCAAGGAGGGATGATTAAAATTGCAATGTGTTATTAAAATTGCCTATTTGACTATGACTATGATTTACTTATGTTTAAAAGAAGAATATTTTTTGCAGATGTAGAAGTTTTTAAAAAAAAGAAAGATTTAAATAAAAGATATACATTGATTTATTTATTTATAATTTGCTATATTTAGTTAAAATTCAAAAGGTTCTCGTAATGGAATAACAAAAATACTACCAGGGTAACATGAAAGAAAGATCGTGTATCAGCATCGTTAATAAATCAGCACATTCCGTTTTTCCGTCGTTTTTTTCCGTCTTTACTAGAGTTCAAGGATCATATAAAGAAATGTTTTTTCTTATGTTTAATCTATAAAGTCCTGGTATTTTAAAAAATAACTTAATAAAACAGACAGTTATGAAAACTACTAAAGTCCCAGTAATAAATGAAACACAAAAGGAGTTCTGTGAAGCAAAACCGCTGAGAGCAATGCAATTTGTTTGTAAGAAGACTATTAAAAGCTATAATATGAAGCAGCTTGCGGCTTCTTCACAATAACCAGTGGGACCTACTAGTAGAATTTCTTTGTATTTTAATATTGTGTGAAGCCCAGTGCTTATAATTTGTGTATTTAGTGCATATCTGCATGACATACATTTATTTAATTTGGATAAATATTATACTATATAAGTAATATATATATTTGTAAATATTAATTCTCCACTTGCTGTTGCAATTGTTTTTGAATTGTCTTTTTCCCCATTCTAATTTATAATAACAATCGCTTAAAATGTATACCGAATCACACATTTCTAGATTTATTATAATGATAGCATAAATGAATTTAATGTTTTTGAGTGATGATGGCAGAGAAAAAAAATATCTGTTGACTCAAACATTAAGCAAACAAAACATCAGATTTCATTAAAATTCATCCAGATGTTTAACGTTACTGTAATTATAGCTCTGTATCTGCTTAATACGTAGCAATTACATTTATATTATATTTAACTAACAGATTTGGATCATTACTAAATTATTGTATATATAATAGATTATATATTTTGTTTTTTATTATATGTCTTTACTAAGTGATGAATACAAAGCATATTCATACATCAAGTATAATTAATGCAATAATAATTATTGCAGAGGTTTATTGCTTAGAATTACAAATATCTGAGAAGTTCAATGTAAAACTTCTCAGTTTCTCTAATCTTATTTTTAACCACAACGCTAATATATCTTTGTGAAAGCTATCAGAACGAAGTCGCATTTAATTAAAATTAATATCATCATAACAAGTTATTTAATGCAAAGACTTGTTGAACAAAACAATGCACATTATGGAGAACACTTGGGACGTGACAAACAGTTATGACAATCCATATCTATCCACATAACCAACACAAACATAAAACGGGAATTGTGAAAAACATATTATGTAAGAACTCCAAACTGTAAAATATCTCAATTACTTTAAAGCTGCCATTTTCGCGCCGAACATCGAGATGTCATTCAATGACGAGATACTTGAATGTAGCTTTTAAAATATAATCAAATTCATTAAAAATAAAATACAGCACAAAGTAACACAAAGAATTGAAACTAATACTATCAATGGATTATGGTTTTCATTTAAGCTGAAAATTTTATCTGTTCAGATAAAATCATTTTTAAAGGTCAGAGTACGAAGCGTATTTCAGAATTAGAACTCCAAATAAATTTGCTGCTATATAATAAATTATTTATTAGCAGAATTCTCTCGGCAATTATAATTAATGTTTTTTAGCAGCATTTCAGTGTTTCATTATATTTCTAACATTAGAGGAGTTAAAGATATATTTCTTTATTCACATTATCTTTAAAATCAGGGCACGACAAATGAATCAAAGATGTACAAAAATGAATTCACCGCAAAATATTATATTCAAATTTTTATTGATAAAAGTCTAGACGAATCTTATAACTGAAATTGCAATTCAGCAATGTGGTTTATTTCTATTCAATAAAGTTATGAATATAAATATCGAATATTTTAAGTAATTTAATTTTTATATTCACTATAATTAAGAACTTTTACTTTTTAATAAAATTCTTAGTTTATTGCTTCAAAGCAATAGATAGAGTTAATAACCAACATCTCAACTATTTCTAAAAACATTGGTATATCGTATTTGTCATTATTATTATTATTTAATAACTTAAGATACAAATATTATGGCCTCGTAACGTACAATTTAGTAAATTAATATAAATTTCATGAGAAATTCATTTTAAGTATGTTGTTATTTCAAGTAGCCATACAACTAATGTTTATTATTATTTTTTTCTCTTTTCACTTGAAGACAAGATTTTCGAACTGTATTATTTTAATACTGAGTCTGTTTACTTTTTTCGTCTTCCTTTACTTAAAAACAGAAATTGTATCTCCATTTTAACATAAATACAGTACAATTGAAAAAGCTTTTTCCCCGGAAAGATTTACAGTTCGTACATGATACACCAAATACACAATATATCGCCAAAGGGTATTATTATTGTCCGGTCTGTGTATTGCGTGTAGTTACAGGTCTCTAGTCTGTATTTATTTATAACGTTAGTGAAACACCAGTTAAAAGATAGTTATTAGTAATTTTAAACATATAATCGATAACACTAACGTTAATTAAAATGTTATAATTTAGTTGATGAAAGTTCCATTTGAATTGAAATACACTTTTGTATTTTTACCCGACACGTGTTGCATAACTAATAACTGTATACATTTATAATCTGATATATTTATAAACTAAATATTTTTCTTTAAGTACATTAAAGATGCAGGTGCATTAATTCAATGATCCGTTTTAGAAGATCTAATAATAAATACTTAGCCAAGTTCAATAACAATAAGATAAATAAGTGAAATACGCGTAGAAAATAAACATACATAAGATATGTTTAAATACCTGGTTCATTGTCATATTAACAAATACTACAGCAATATGTCGAAATAATTTTAAATGAATATTTATATTTCACTTATAAACGATATAGATGATAATATTAGGGACAATATTATAACCAGTACTAGTGTCGTTGCATCTTATTCACTTTTGTCGGATGGTAGGACTATACGACATCCTTACGATATTACATCGTATCGTATCGTGTAAAACTGTGAATAAGATCGACGTTATAACGCTCGATATATCTTGCGACTGTACTTGGCTTCAAGGCATGTGAATATGTGGTACCTATGAAAAATAATTGTTTTGTTACGAGACCTTACTAATATGTATGTCCGCAAATTAAAATAAATATATCAAAATAGAGTTCAAATTTGAGATACATGCCTACTAGCTAATCAATTTATATATTTTATTTATATCTTTTAAACGGGAATATCTTTCAATATAAATTTGCTTTTTTCCCTTTTCTTTACAAATAATAAAGGCAACAGAAAGAAAGACTCATAACTACCAGGCGAACATAAAGGAAAGAGATATAAGCATCATTAGTAGATCGGCACGCGAGTGTCTGGTCGCAGGGAATATATCAAGTTGTGTTTTTTAATGTTACAGCGTGTTATTATGTTTTAAACATAATATTACTATTAAGTGCCGCAATAAAACTTAATAAATAGATAATATTACAAAGAAATGACAGTTTGAAAACTATCTGTTGCTGTACTTCAGAGCAGTCGGTCACTTTCTTGCAATTGCTAGCAGGAAGTTTCAGTTGAATTTTCTTGTAGTTTACTGTCTTGCCAAACTAACTCTCGACATTTGTGTATTCCGTTTACGAGTTTTGCCTGAGGGAAATTGCAAATCTACGTGTATTATGACACTTTGGAGCGTATTTAAGTAATAAAACCTTTGTTAACATTAATTTAATAAAATTTCAAACCGTAATTATACCTTGCACTATATTATTTGTTACAAATGATTTGGTAGAAAAAAAAATTATTAACCTCTATTCACCAAAAGATGGCACTGTTTCTACTATTATCTTGAAAGTCTGCTCATCGTGAAACTTACTTGTTGTTACTTTGTTGAATTAAACTTTCCTTTTACAGTCAACGGGTGATTGCAAAATCTTATGTAAAATTAGGTTTAGAACGCATTTGTATTCTTATATCTAATCAAGAGATTTCGTTTGAAGTTGATTTAGTAGTCCTGAAATATATTTCACACAAACTCTTGTAATTTATCGACAAATGAAGAATTGATTGCCTCCAACGTTAAATATAATAGTTCTATCATCACATAGTTTTACTTCTTTAGGTTCGTCTAGAATAAGGAATTCTAATTAAAAGAGTGAAGACAGAGAATAAAATCAGAATAGTTTTAAATATGATATAATTCCCGTATTAATAATTATCAAGAAAGCCATGTTGAAAACTTTGGCGCGCTTTTACTTAACTACTCGCTCTGACTTGGAACATTTTCAACTTTTAGTTTGTTTCTTATTTCGGGAATTCTCTGATTATATTTAATGGCGAAGTAACTGTACTATGAAAATTGTTAACATTGGCTAAGAAGGTAAATTTTATCTGCATCCGCTCAGAATAACTGAAGCGTTATTTCAAAATAGTATAATTCATAAAACACCTGTTTAAATAACAATTATAGTTAAAGTTATGGTAGAGTTAGAGTCATCATCACTTTTCCTGAAACGGTTATTGTCTGAAACTATAATTTAAAATGTAAAGTTTAATAGCAAAAAAAAGTTACCAAAATTATCAAATATGTACATAAACAAATAAAAGAAGCATATTATATCACAATTCTGGTCGAAACCCACTACTATTCTTAAAATTTTGCTCTGTATCAATCATTCTGCTTCAATTATGGAAAGGGTGCAAAACTTAACAACAAACCCTCGTCATACGTTATTTGACATAGAATCTATTATCAGATATAGACTTATTTATATTTACTTCACCTACCACACCCATACAAATAATAATGCATTATGAGAATGCTGAATAATTATGCTTTTTATAGAAGTAAGTGCATAGCCTAGTTATAGTAACTTGTCTACAAGTCGTACTCGTATACGGGCTAGCTCGACTGCTCTAGTCAAACTTTTTTATGAAACGTAGCTGTTACAATCTTTTATTAGAAAGTATTTCTAGTCTCCGGCATTTCTTCCGATTTCTCAATGTTAGCAACACAATTACAACTTTTGCACGCTTTCATCATGACTATGACCATCATCACCATCATCATTTGTGACCGTTGCCGTCATATTTAAACAGGTGATAGTATAACTTATTTTGAGACATCTTGTATTCAATAATTGCAAAAAAAGTGTTCAACACCTAAATATTCACTTCACACAATTAGAGTCTTAAATAACGTTTAAATGTCGATAATTAGTGCCATTACCCTCCACAAGTATTAACGGCAATGTGAACTTTAATTCTAAGAGGGATGGCGGGGGTCATTCCGGCAGGAATCGATTAATCTAATATTAGTTAAACTATACTGTTATCAAATGTTATTTAATATTTATTTTTATTTTATTATGAATAATTTTAATTTAATTAAAAATATATATAATGGTAAATTCAGATAACGACGTTTCTTAAGTTACATACGTGGAACGAAAGCCTCTTTAATGTCATGCACAGCCTTACCCAACGAAGCAGGTCAGCTGAGGAATCAGTCTCAATTTCACGGTCTCCTTGACCACCTAATTGAGATCAGTAGTTACGTAACAATATTAATCCACACAAACCCAGTAATCGCAACAGCTAGTTTAGTATAAAGAAGTATAATAAAAGTAAATAATATACGTGTTAAACGAGTACAGCTGGTCGCTTCAGCAGGAACGGCTCACTGGGTTGTTTGATCACAGAGCATGAAATCATGATAGACTAGCTATTTTTGTGTCGAACTTTTTCTTGGGTAATTAATATTTCATCAAAGCGAATATTTCATATTCTGGCCTTAAGACAATAAACGTATAATATAAAGAATGTTTTTCAGGTAAGTTTTTGAAAGTTGTAATGCTTTTTTCAGAAATATATAGTATATAATATATGTAGTAGCTTTAATATCAATAACACATGTCTCTTAATTTATATGTAAACAATTTTTAGAAGGCAAACTCTGAACAGTAAATATATATTTTTTAAGAACTATATGCTACATTTACTTCTTTTTTGCTCACAAATAAAATAATAGGTTATTAATTTATATTACGTTCTTCTGTTTGTTTGTTCAATCATCATTTATAATTGACTGAATTAAATAATATTAGGTGTGGTCACAGCTCAACATAATATAGGATAATTTAGTTGTCAAAACACAGTACAATTATTTGGATTATTACGATACAGCCCAACTAAGACGGTTCGATGGTGCGGTGCTCAACATGGCTCAACATGGTGCTATACAACAAATTTAAAACACTTGAAATACTAATTAAAACAAATGAGGGGAGAAATCCAATCAATACATTTTCAACAAAAACAAACAGACCCACAGGAACTAAGATAATGATACCATTGATGAACACTCATCAAAAACAGTTTTTTTGTCACAGTTATACTTTGCAAAAGGAAACTAGAGCGAAGAATAGAAAATATATTCAACTTTCATCAGAATAATTAAAGTTGGTTTTAGTTTCTTGTGTGGAAAAAGTTTTACTTTTAATTGAAATAAAATGTGTATATAAAAGTTTTAAAAGTGGAATTTTATTTATAATTTAGTGTGCTAAATTGACTAAAAACAGTGACGTAGTTTCAGATTTAAAACATTCATCTTCTATATCCTAGAATACTTCCTATAAACGGACAAGTGTGAGCCGATGCCCATTGAATTTCTAACGAATTCGCATGACAATGGCACTTGATTGATAGAAGTCCATCAGAAGAATTTTCGGGTCGCCAACGTTTTTATGAATCTAAAATTTCTAGTTGAGGAAATATTATGTAATACATCAATCCGTCTGTAAAATTAAATAGTTATTAAATAAAATAAAAATGTAATAACAGACTGTGACGTAATTTTTTTATTTAATTGTTTTTTTCTTCTTGCTTTTTGTCAATTTTACTAATTTAAAATCACCTTTAACTATCCTAGATTTAGATTTTATCTAATTGAATCTTACATACGAGTTAATAGTGTGACGGAATAATTAATACTATAAAAGTTGTTACTACTATAAAATTAATATATAAAGTAAATTATATCTATACTTGTCAGTTTTCTCCACGGAGGGATGCTTAATAATTGCAATATGTGCCTATTTAAAAACATCTTTAACTTTGACTTATTGTGTTTCAAAAAGGATATTCTTTGTAGATGTAGAAGTTTTTTTAAGAAAGAAAGATTTAATTAATAAATAATATACATGGATTTATTTATTTATTTATAAATTGCTGTATTTACGAGGGGAGGTCCAAAAATTCGTGGAATGGAGAGGATGAAGCGGAGGTCGGGGCGCTCGCTTGGTGTCATACGAATCGGAAACTCATCATTAGTATAAATACCGAGTTTCAACCCGATTGCGTCATTCGTTTACGAACAGTCGCCTGCTGAACAAGTCAATCCGAAAGAAAACTGAAACTATGGAGAAAATTGAACACCGCGCTGTGATGAAATTCCTTACCAAGCAAGGAAAGAACGCTCAAACCATTTTGAATGAAATGGGAGCCGTTTATAGGGAACATTGCCCTAGTAAATCAATGATTTACAAGAGGCAGGGTCTTTATAAACATGGTCGAGAGTCAATTGAAGACGACCTCCGCTCAGGAAGGCCAGTTGAGGCCCTCACATCGGACATCGTCGAAAAAGTGGAGAAAATTGTACTAGAGCATGCCCATTTGAAGAAAAAACAATTATCTGCATTAGTTGGAGTATCAGATACCACTATTTTGCGAATCCTACATGATCACTTGGGTATGACAAAAGTCAGTGCAAGATGGGTACCGAGAATGCTCACGCCGTTTCAGAAAGAGCAGCGCGTCGATGCGTCAAAGCATTTTTTGGAGTTGTGTGGAGATAAACCTTCACAGATTTTGGACCGAATTGTTTCGGGAGATGAAACATGGGTTCATCACTTTGAGCCTGAGTCCAAACAAGAGTCTATGCAATTACATGAAAAGGGGACACAACCGCCAAAGAAATTCAAGGTGACGGAGTCGGCTGGAAAGATGATGACTACTGTTTTTTGGGATTGTGAGAGGATAATCTTGATTGATTACAAAGAAAAGGGAAAGACTATAACCTGAGAATACTACGCAACGATATTAGAAAAATTAAAGGATGCCATTAAGGAAAAGCGGCGAGGAAAATTGCCAAAGGGTGTGTTGCTCTTGCTAGACTACGCACCGGTTCACAAGAGCAGAATTGCAATGGCTGCTCTGCACACGCATGGGTTCGAATCCCTAGTTCACCCACCCTACAGTCGAGACCTGGCCCCAAGTGACTTTTTTTTATTCCCCAATTTTAAAAAAATACTTAAGAAGAAGGAAATTTTCCGACGACAATGAGGTAAGGGATGCAATTTCGGCTCATTTTGACGGAAAAGATAAAACATATTTTTATAGTGGTTTAGAAAAATTAATTAATTGGTCTAATAAATGTTTTGAGCTTAAGGGTGATTATATTGAAAAGGAAAAATAGTTTTGTTGTTTTATTTTATTTAGATCCCATTCATTCCACGAACTTTTGGACCTCCCCTCGTAGTTAAAATAAATTCAAAAGGTTCTCGTAATGGAATAACAAAAATACTACCAGGGTAACATGAAAGAAAGATCGTGTATCAGCATCGTTAATAAATCAGCACATTCCGTTTTTGCCTGGTGTTCAAGAATCATAAAAAGAAATGTTTTTTCTTATGTTTAATCTATAAAGTCCTGGTATTTTAAAAAGAAACTTAATAAAATAGACAGTTATGAAAACTACTTAAGTCCCAGTAATAAATGAAACACAAAAGGAGTTCTGGGAAGCAAAACCGCTGAGAGCAATACAATTTGTTTGTAAGAAGATTATTAAAAGCTATAATAGGAAGCAACTTACGGCTTTCACACAACAGCTAGTGGGACCTACTAGTAGAATTTCTTTGTATTTTGATATCGTGTGAAGCCAAGGGCTAGTAAAATCTAGTGTATATAGAGCCTATCTGCACGACCTACATTTAGTTAATTTAGATTAATATTATACTGTATAAATAATGTATGTTTTTTAAATATTATTTCTCTACTTGCTGATGCAATTGTTTTAGAATTGTCATTTTCCTTATTCTGACTTATAATAACAAATGCTTAAAATGTATACAGAAACATATATTTTTAGATTTAGTGGAATGATGGCACAAACGGATTGATTTTGAGAAAGTAAAAGTATCTGTTGACTCAGACCATAAACAAACACAACATCAGATTTCATTAAAATCCATCCAGATGTTTAATGTTACTGTAATTATGGTTCTGTTATCTGCTTAACACATAGCAATTACATTTATATTATATTTAACTAACAGATTTTGGATCGTTACTAAATTATTGTATATATTATAGATTATATATTTTGTTTTTTATTATATGTCTTTACTAAGTGATGAATACAAAGCATATTCTTACATCAAGTATAATTATTATTATCAAGTATAATTAATGCAATAATAATTATTGCAGAGGTTTATTGTGGAGAAGAACAAATATCTGAGAAGTTCACTGTCAAAGTTATTAATTTCTCTAGTCTAATCTTCAACAACAACGCTAATGTATCTTTGTAAAATCTATGAGTACGAAATCGCATTTTAGTAAAACTAATATCATAATAAAATACTTGTTAGTCGAAACAATTCACATTATTGAGAACACTAGGGACGTGACAAACAGTTCTGATAATTCACATCTATCCACATAACCAACACTAACATAAAAAATATATTATGTATAAAAATATTGTATAGAAAATACCAAATAGTAAAATTTCTCAATTACTTTAAAGCTGCCATTTTCGCGTCGAACATCGAGATGTCATTCAATGACGAGATACTTGAATGTAGCTTATAAAATATAACCAAATTCATTAAAAATAAAATATAGCATAAAGTAACACAAAGATTCGCAACAAATACTACTAATGATTTATGGTATTCATTTAAGCTAAAAATTTTATCTGTTCAGATAAAATCATTTTTAAAGGTCAGAGCTCGAAGCGAATTTCAGAATTAGATCTCCAAATGAATTTACTAGCATATAATAAATTATTTATTAGCAGAATTCTCTCGGCAATTATAATTAACTTTTTTAGAAACATAGCTGTGGTTGGTTGTATTTCTAACATTAGAGGACTTAAAAATATATTTCTTCATACACATTATCTTTAAACAGGGCACGACAAATGAATCAGAGATGTACACTCTCTCGGGAAGCCCATAGGAAGGTAGCTTCGAAAGAAGCCCCTTGTGTCATTCAGTATCACTTACTTTTAGAGTCAACGGGTTGTTCTTTTAGAGTCAAATATAAATTCTAATTTAAAATTAGGTTAGAACGCAATTTGTATCCTTATATCTAATTAAGAGATTTCGTTTGAACTTGGTTTAGTAGTCCTTTAATATATTTCACACACACTCTTATAATTTATTGACACATGCAGAATTGATTGCCTCCAACGTTAAATATAATCCATCACATAGTTTTATTTCTTTAGTTTAATTTCGTCTAGAATAAGGAATTCTAATTAAGAGAGTGAAGACAGAGAATAAAATGAGAATAATTTTAAATATGATATAATTCCTGTATTAATAATTATCAAGAAAGCCATGTTGAAAACTTTGGCGCACTTTTACTTAACTACTCGCTCTGCGTTGGGAGATTTTCAACTTTTAGTTTGTTTCTTATTTTGGGGATTCTCTAAAACATAAATTTAATCTGCATCCGCTCAGAATACCTGAATCGTGATTTCAAAATAGTATAATTTATAAAACACCTGTTTAAATAATAATTATAGTTAGAGTTAGAGTTAGAGTCAGAGTCATCATCACTTTTCCTGAAACGGTTATTGTCTGAAACTATAATTTAAATTGTAAAGTTTAATAGCAAAGAAAATGTTAGCAAAATTATCAAATATGTACATAAACAAATAAAAGAAGCATATTATATCGCAACTCTGGTCGAAACCCATTTCTATTCTTAAAACTTTTACAATAAGTTATCAATCTGCTTCAATTATGGAAAGGGTGCGAAACTTAATAACAAACCCTCGTCATACTGTATTTGACATAGAACCTATTATCAGATATAGACTTATTTATATTTACTTCACCTACCACACGCATACAAATAATAATGCATTATGAGGATGCTAAATAATTATGCTTTTTATAGAAGTAAGTGCAGAGCCTAGGTTTAGTAACCTTTCTGCAAGTCGTATACGGGCTGGCTCGGCTGGTCTAGTCAAACTTTTTTATGAAACGTTGCTGTTAAAATCTTTTATTAGAAAGTATTTCTAGTCTCCGCCATTTCGTCCTATTTCTCAATGTTAGCAACACAATTACAGCTTTTGAACCCTTTCATCATGACTATGACCATCATCATCATCATCATTTGTGACCGTTGCCGTCATATTTAAACAGGTGATATAATTCCTGTATTAATAATTATCAAGAAAGCCATGTTGAAAACTTTGGCGCACTTTTACTTAACTACTCGCTCTGCGTTTGAGTTTAGTTAGTTAAACTTAGTTTGAGACTTCTTGTATTCAATATAATCGCAAAAAAGTGTTTAACACCTAAATATTCACTTCACACAATTAGAGTCATAAATAACGTTTAAATGTCTATAATTGGTGCCATTACCCTGCACAAGTATTAACGGCAATGTGAACTTCAATTCTAATGGCGGGGGCCATTCCGGCAGGAATCGATTAATGTAATATTAGTTAAACTAAACTGTTGTCAAATGTTTATTTTAATTTATTTAAAAAATATATATAATGGTAAATTCAGATAACGACGTTTCTTAAGTTACATACAACATAAGCCTTTTTTTGTCATGCACAGCCTTACCCAACGAAACAGGTCAGCTGAGGAATCAGTCTCAATTTCACAGTCTCCTTGACTACGTAATTGAGATCAGTAGTTACGTAACAATATTAATCCACATAAACCCAGTAATCGCTACAGCTAGTTCAGTGTATAGTAGTGTAATAAAAGTAAATAATATACGTGTTAAACGAGTACAGCTGGTCGCTTGAGCAGGAACGGTTCACTGGGTTGTTTGATCACAGAGCTTTTTGTCGAACTTTTTCTTGGGTAATTAATATTCGATCAAAGCGAATATTTCATATTCTGTCCTTAAGAGACAATAAACGTATAATATAATGAATGTTTTTCAGGTAAGTTTTTAAAAGTTGGAATCTTTTTGCAGAAATATATAGTATATAATATATGTAGTAGCTTTAATATCAATAACACATGTCTCTTAATGTACATGTAAACAATTTTTAAGAAGACAAACTCTTAACAGTAAATATTTATTTTTTAAGAAGTTTATTCACTACTTCTTCATTCATTCACTACTTCTACATTCATTACTTCTTTTTAGCACACAAATTAAATAATAATTTTTAATTTATATTGCGTTCCTCTGTTTGTTGGTTTGATCATCATTTATAATTGCCTGAATTAATTAATATTAGGTGTGGTCACAGTTTAACATAATATACGATAATTTATTTGTCAAAAATCTTTGATTTACATAGCACAATAAAATTATTTGGATTATTACGATACAGCCCCACTAGGACGGTTCGATGGTACGGTGCTCATTATACAATAAATTTAAAACACTGAAAATATTAATTCAAACAAATAAGAGGGGAATTTCAATCAATACACTTAATTAAAACAAACAGACCCAAAGGAACTAAATAATGATACCACAGATGAACACTCATCAAAACAGTTTTTAGGTCACAGTGAAACTTTGCAGAAGGAAAGTAGAGCGAAGAATAGAAAATATATTCAACTCTCACCAGATTAATTAAAGTTGGTTTTAGTTTCTTGCATTTGTATGGAAAAATGTTTTACTTTTAATTGAAATAAAAGTTTATATAAAACTAGGATATTTATTTATAATTTAGTTTTTTTATTTATAGTTTAGTTTAAATCGACTGAAAAATACTCACGTAGTTTCAGATTTAGAACTTTCATTGTCTATATCCTATAATACTTCCTAAAAACGGACAAGTGGGAGTCCGATGCCCATCAAGAATTTCTAATTCTCATAACAATGGCACTTGATTAATAGGAAATGCATCAGAAAAATTTTCGGGTCACGAACGGTGTTGTCAATCTAAAATTTCTAGTTGTAGAAGTGTTATGTAATAAATCGATTCGCCTGTAAACTTAAATACCAAAAGTGTTTTTATTTATTTTATTTATTTAACTACTTTATTCTTACCTGTATCACACAAAAATAACAAGAATAGACCATAAAAACTGAAATATAAACCGTACAAAGGCAGTCTCATCGCTTGAAGCGATCTCTTATATACAACCATTAAAGAAGATGATCAATAAGAGATCAGAAGAGATTGCAATTGAGTGCAATTGTAATACATATTAATATTCATAGATGATAAACATATAATAGAAACAATATATACTTATATACCTACATATTTTATTATATTTGTATAAACTATTTCCGTCAGTAACAAATGAAAAACAAAAGGACTTCAGCCAAGCATAATCACTAAGAATAATACAATCTGATAGTAAGAAAACTACTAAACCATATGAAGCAGCTTGCGGCTTTCATACAATAACCAGTGGAACCTTCTAGTCGATTTTTTTTGTATTTTAATATCGTGTGAAATCAAGAGCTTGTAAAATTTGTGTATTAGTATTAGTGCCTATCTGCTTCACATACATATACTTAATTTGGATAAATATTATACAGAATAAATAATACAGTATATATTTGAAAATATTATTTCTCTACTTGCTGTTGCACTCCCCACTCTGATTTACAACAACAATCACTAAAAAATTTATATAAAATCTTACATTTTTAGATTTACTGAAATGATAGTATAAAAGGAATTTAATGTGAGTGATAATGGCACAGAGAGAAAAAGTATCTGTTGACTCAGACATTAAGCAAACACAACATCAGATTTCATCAAAATTTATCCAGATGTGTTGATGTGTTACTGTAATTATAGCTCTGTTGTCTGATCCACACGTAGCAATTATTTTATTATAATATTAAACTATTAGATTTTTAGCTCGTTACCAAATTATTGTATATATAATAGATTGTATATATCTTTCGTTTTCTATTATATGTCTATACCCTTATAACTAAGTGATGAATATAAAGCATATTCATATATTAAATATAATTATTATTATCAAGTATAATTATTGCAATAATTATAATTGCAGAGGTTTATATTACAAATATCTGAGAAATTCACTGTAAAATTTCTCAGTTGCTCCAGTCTATTTTTTAACAACAACGCTAATATTTCTTTGTAAAATCTATGAGAATTAAATCGCATTGTAGTAAAAATAATATCATCAGAACCAATTATTTATTGCAAAGACTTGTTGAACGAAACAGTTCACATTATTGAGAACACTGGGGACGTGACAAACAGTTATGATAATTCACATCTATCCACATAACCAACAAAAACTAAAACGGGAATTGTGAATAATATATTATGTTTAAAAATATTATAAAGAAAAATCCAAATTTTAAACTTCACAATTACTTTTGAAGGTGTCATTTTCGCCGATCATCGAAATGTCATTCAATAACGAGATACTTGAATGTAGCTTTAAAAATATAACCAAATTCATTAAAAATTAAATATAGCACAAAGTAACATAACAAATCGTAGCATCTACTCCATCAATGAGGTATGGGTTGCATTTAAACTGAAAAGTACAAATAAAAACTATTTTTAAAGGTCGGAGTTCGGAGTCGGAGCTGTATAATAAATTAATTCTTAGCAGATTTCTATTCGGCAATTATAATTAATTGTTTTTAGAAGTATTTCAGTGGTTCATTTCAATTCTAACATTTGCAGGACAAAAGAATTCAAATTCCTTCATGATACACCAAATTCACAATATATAACCAAAGGGCATTGTTATTGTCTATGTATTGCTTATAGTTATAATTCTCTAGTCTGTATTTATTTATAACGTTAGTGAAACCGCAGTTAAAAAGTAGTTGTTAGTAATTTTCAACATATAATCGATATCACTAACGTTAATTAAAATGTTATAATTTAATTGATGAAAGTTCCATTTCACCTGAAATACATTTTACTATTTTTTACCCGACATGTGTTGCATAAATAATAACTGTATGGATTTATAATCTGAAATATTTATAAACTGAATATTTTTCTTTAAGTAGCTTAATGATGTAAGTGCTTTTGGTTCAAGATTCTCATTACGAGATCGAATAATACTCAACAAAGTTCAATGACAATCAGATTAGTAAGTAATATACGCGTAGAAAATAAACATACATAAGATATGCTTAAATACCTGGTTAATCATCATATTAACGAATATTACAGCAATATGTCGAAATAATTTAAAATTCATATTTATATTTCACTTATAAACGATACAGGCGATGATATTACGGATAATATTTTAACTAGAGCCTGCGTGAAGTTAAATTTAGTACGGTAGGACTATACGACATCGTCACGATATAACATCGTATCGTATCGTGTAAAACTGAAATAGATCTACGTTATAACGCACGATAGATACTGCAACTCTCTTTGGCTTCAAGGCGTGTGAATATGTGGTACCTATGAAAAATATTTGTTTTATTACGAGACCTACGTGTGTGTATGTCTGCAAAATAGATTTCAAATTTGAGATAAATTCCTACTAACTATTGAACTCATATATTTTATTTTTTATTTTATTTATATCTTTTAATAGGGAATGTCTGTCAATATAATTTACCTTTTTTTTCCTTTTTCTTTATTTAACAAATAATAAATAACAAAGGCAACAGAAAGAAAGACGTTTACTCATAACTACCAGGCGAACATAAAGGAAAGGATATGAGCATCATTAGTAGATCGTCACGCGAGTGTCTGGTCGCAAGGAATATATCAAGTTGTATTTTCATGTTACAGGTCACACTGTCTTAAAATGTTAAAGATATAATATTATTAGTAAATCCCACAATACAATATTATTAGTAATAGCTGGCTCAATCGCGCAAGAAAATATTTGTTGAATTTAAAGGAAGTTTACTGTCTTGCCAAACTAACTCTCGACATTTGTGTATTCTGTACACAAGTTTTTTCTGTAGGATATTGCAAATCTTCGTGAATTATGATCCTTAGTATTTAATTATTAAAAAATTTGTTAACATTAATTAAATAATTTTTCCAGTCATAACTTCCAGTGATACTTTAAACTATATTATTTGTTACAAATAACTTGGTAGAAGTAAATTTTATGATCCTCTCTCTACTCACTAAATGAAGGCACTGTTTATATCTCTATCTTGAAAGATGCCACAGTCTGCTCAACGTGAAACTTACTTGTTGTTATTTTGTTGAATTAAACTTTCCTTTTAGAGTCAAAAGGTAATTGCAAATTCAAATTTTAAACTAGGTTTAGAACGTATTTGTCTTCTTATATCTAATGAAGAGATTTCGTTTTGAACTCGATTTAGTAGTCATTTAGTTAATGTGTTTCAAACACAATCTTGCAATTTATTGATATACAGAATTTATTACTTCTACCTCTAACTTTAAATATAATCTATCACATAGTTTTATTTTAATTTAGTTTCGTCTAGAATAAGGAATTCTAATTTTGAGTATAAAGAGATAATAAAATCAAAATAGTTTTATATATGATATAATTCCTGTATTAATAGTTATCAAGAAAGTTGTGATGAAAACTATGGAGCGCTTTCACTAAACTCCTCGCTCCGTGTTGGGAGATTTTCAACTTCTAGTTAGTTTCTTATTTCGGAGATTCTCTGATTATGTTTAATGGCTAAGTAACTATAACATGAAAATTCTTAACTTTGGCTAAAAACGTAAATTCCATCTATATTTCCTCAGAATAATTAAATAGTGATTTCACAAAAATATAACTTTTAAAAAACCTGTTTAATAATTTAATTAAAAAAAGTGAAAAATTTAAAAAGACTTATCTTTTTTAAATTTTTAACTATAGTTAGAGTTAGAGTTAATAATTTTAAGTTAGAATTATTATTGGTACTTATAGCAATAAAAAATAATAGGAGTTTATATTATTTAAGGTTTAAAATAATACCTCTGACTGGGTTAAGGTTGGTGTAGATATTATGGATATACACTAAATGTTGATTCATACAGTTTTAGTACACTAATAGATCTAATAACTTTGATCTTTTGTACAGTGAATTATAAAAAAGTAATAAAATACTTTAGATTCTTTTTTCCTAAACTATTCAGCTCAATATAATTGAAATTACACCATGTTTTCGATCCTGAAGAATATTTAAAAAATATATATATTCAACAATATAATGGTAAATTCTAATAATGACGATACCTAAGTTACATAGGTTCAATAATATTTTTTTTATGGTTATGTCATGCACAGCGAAGGAATCAGTCTTAATTTAACGGTCTCATTGACCACCTACTTGAGATCAGTAGTTACGTAACAATATTAATCCACACAAACCCAGTAATCGCAACAGCTAGTTCAGTGTATAGTAGTATAATAAAAGTAAATAATATTCGTGTTAAACGAGCACAGCTGGTCGCTTCAGTAGGAACGGTTCGCTGGGTTGTTTGGTCACAGAGCATGAAATCATGATAGACTAGCTATATTCGTGTTGATTTTTTTCTTAAGCATTTAATATTTGATCAAAGCGTTATTTAATATTCTGGATTTAATATTCTGGATTTAATATTCTGGATTTAAGAGACAATCGTTCACGAATGATCTGAACAATGTTTATCACGTAGTTTTTTTAAGGATTTAATAATTTAATAACAAAAACGATTGTTGTAACTTTAAAATATAATAACACATATTTCATACTTTACATACAACCAGTTTTCAAGAAGGCAAACTCTTTACAGTATTTCTTTTTAAGAAGTAATTGCTACATTTACTTATTTTTGGCACACAAATAAAAAAATAGTTATTAATTTTTTTACGTTTCTTTTTTGGTTTATTCTAGCATTATTTATAATTGACTGAATTAAATAACATTAGGTGTGGTCACAACTCAACATAATATAGGATAATTTGTTGTCAAAAATCTCTGATTTGCACAATGAAATGATTTGGATTATTACGATACAACCCGATTGGGATGGTTTGGTTGTGCGGTATTTATAATACAACAAATTTAAAACCCTTGACATATTAATTAAAACATATGAGAGGAGAATTTCAATCAATACACTTTTAATTAAAACAAACAGACCCATAGGAACTAAGATAATGATACTACAGATGAACACTCATCAAAACAGTTTTGAGGTCACAGTGAAACTTTGCAGAAGGAAACTAGAGCGAAGAATAGAATATATATTCAACTCTCACCAGACTAATTAAAGTTGTTTTTAGTTTCTTGCATTCGTATGTAAAAATGTTTAATTGAAATAAAAAGTTTATATAAAAGTTTTAAAGCTAGATATTTATTTATAATTTAGTGTGCTAAATCGACTAAAAGTAGTCACGTAGTTTCGGATTTAAAACATTCATTGTATATCCTAGAATACTTCCTAAAAACGGACAAGTGTGAGTCCGACGCGCATAGAGAATTTGTAACGAATTCGCATGACAATGGCACTTGATTGATAGGAGGTCTGTCAGACGAATTTTCAGGTCGCGAACGGTTTTGTCAATATAAAATTTCTAGTTATGGAAATGTTATGTAATACATCGATCCTGCTGTAAACTTAAATAGCAAAAGATTATATACATATTGTAATGATAAATTATTCTTCTTGTTTTTTGTCAATCTACTAATTTTGTCACTTTATAGTATCGTAGATTTAGATTTCATTATTGGTTCTTACGAGTTAATAGTTTGACGGAAATATCAATACTATAAAATTGATAAACAAATTAAATTATAACTATTTATTGCAGTTTTCTCTAGAGAGATTAGTAATTGATGCAATTGCAATGTATGCTTATTTAAAAAAATCTTTGACTTTGATTTATTTGTGTTTTAAAGAGTGATTCTATTTTCTTAGATATAGAAGTTTTTTAAAGAAGTTTATAAAGAAATAAATAAGTTAATAAACGTGGTCTTACTTAGTTTATTTTCATTGCTGTATTTAGTTAGTTAAAATTTAAAAGATTTTCATAACCAAATAACGAAAAAACTACCAGGGTGACATGAAAGAAAGGAGATCATGTATCAGCATCATTATAAATCGGCACGCTCCGTTATTGTCTCGTTTTCAAGGAACATATAAAGAAAAGTTTTTTCTTATGGATATTAAGTATTTTGAAAAAGATTTCTAACAAAACAGACAGTTATGAAAACTAAACCAGTCAGTAATAAATGAAACATAAAAGAAGTTCTGTGAAGCAAAACCGCTGAGAGCAATACAATTTGTTTGTAAGAAGACTATTAAAAGCTATAATGTGAAGCAACTTGCCGCTTTTTTAGAATAAATAGTGGGACCTACTAGTAGAGCTATTAGAAATTCACATCAATCCCTAGTAAAAATATATTATTTATGAAAATATTATAAAGAAAAAATGACGAGATACTTGTATATAGCTTTTAAAATATAACCAAATTGTTTAAAATTAAAATATAGCACATAGTAACACAAAGAGTGGTAACGAATACCATCAATGAGGTATCGATTTCATTTAAACTTAAGATCTTATTTGTTCAAATAAAAACCATTGTAAATGCCAGAAAACGGAGCAAAAAAAAATTGCTGCTATATAATAAATTATTTCTTAGAAAAGTTCTCCCAGTAATTACAATTTACGTTTTTAGAAGCAGTTCAGTGGTTAATTGTATTTCTAACATTACAGGACTTAAAATATATATATTTTTTATATTTTCCTCAAAATGATGCCACGACAAATGAATCAGAAATGTACATCAATGAATTCAACGCAAAATACTACATAACAATGTTATTGATAAAAGTTTAGACGAATCTTAGAATTGAAATTGCAAAGAAGCATTGTGGTATAATGTTCCTATTTATTAAACATAGATGCGGTACAAACGGATAAGCTTTTTTTTCCGGAAAGATTTACAGTTCTTCCAGGATACACCAAATACACAATATATCGCCAAAGGATATTGTTATTGTCTCTTTAACTCATATAGTTGTGATAGTTCTGTAGTTTGTATTTATTTATAATAAGTCCATAAATGTATTTATTAGTAATCATTTTGAACCAATAATTTATAATACTATCGTTAATTAAGTTTTATAATTTAGTTGATAAGAGTTATATTTTGCCTGAAATTCTTGAATCGTATTTTTACCCGACATGCGATGCGTATATAATAAATATATGGATTTATAATATTAATATAATTTTTTAAACGAAACATTTAAGTGGCCTAAAAGCGCAGTTATTTTTGCCCCAACATCCTTTTTAGGGCATCGATTAACAGCTTAGCCGACTCGATTCACAATCAGATGAATAAGTAAAAAGCGTAAAAAGGACAGACATACATAATATATGCTTAAATAGCAGGTTCATATTTATATTAATATATATAAGAGCAATTTGTCGAATTCATTTTTAAATAATTAATACACATAATTCACTTATTAACGATGTAGGCGACGATGCAGACCAATATTATAGCCACTACTAGTGCCATCGTGAATTTAATTTTATTATGGTGTAAAATCCAATTAAAGTGAGTCCTTCGCTGTCACGATATTACATTATATAGTGTAAAACTGTGAAATGGATTGATGTTATACATATGATGTCGTGCGAATTTTATTTTGGCTAAAGGCATTTGAATATGTGGTACTATGACAAATATTTGTTCGTTACGAGACCTATAAGTATATTATATCTGCAATTTTGAATTAATAAATATATCAAGATATAAGATTTGAGATATGTCTACGTCTTTTTGCCTGAGTTTCTTAACGTTAAATTTCTGAAGTCACAGCGTCTAAAAATATTAGAAAAAAATGACAGTGCGACTGTCGGTTCTTTGTTTGAAAACTATTTATCGCTATATTTGTGAGGGGTTTGCAACTTTCTTTCGATTGGTAGCAGGAAGTGTACCTACTCTCGACATTTGTGTATTCTGTTTACAGGTTTTTTCTGTCGAACAAAATATTTCACGTTTGGGAAAGTCGTCAGCAATTAAATGGAAAATTGTATAATTGTTAACTTTGGTGACATTAATTAAATAAAATTTCAAGCCATAATTATGCATTGAACTATATTATTTGTTACAAATGACTTGGTAGAAGTAAATTTTATGATCCTCTATTCCCTTAATGATGGCACTGTTTCTACTACCGCCTTGATAGACGCCAAAGTCTGGTCATCGTGAAACTTACTTGTCGTTATTTTGTTGAATTAACTTTCCTTTTAGAGTCAACGGATAATTGCAAATTCTAATTTAAAACTAAGACCGTATTTGTATTCTTTATCTAATTAAGAAATATCTTCAGGAAATATTATTTTACCTTGATTTGTTACTGCTAATCAATTAGTTAATACATTCACACACAATCTCCTAATTTATCGAAAAATACAGAATTGATTACCTCTAACTGTAAATATAATTTAATACATAGTTTTCTTTTAGTTTAGTTTCGTCTAGAATAATGTGTTCTAATTAAGAGAGTGAAGAGAGAATAAAATAAAAATTGTGTTAAATATGATATAATTTCTGTGTAGTAGTTATCAAGAAAGTCACTTGAAAACTTTGACGTGCTTTCCCTAAACTCCTCGCTCGGCGTTCGGAGACTTTATTATAGATATACTTTATTATAGGAATAGATAACAAGAAAAGAAAAAAAAATGAAGTAAAAAAAAAAGACTAGGTAGTATACAAAAGGCCGTTTTATCGCCAGAAGACGCCTTCTTTCAGACAACCTTAGAGTTAGACATATTGTTAACTAATAGAAACAGGTAGTTGTAACAATAGACATACATATATAAATACACACTAAAACATATATTTATTTAACGAATATATGTCTAAACATTCGTCATATTTATTCTTTACTATAAATTAAACAATATATATAGATTAATAAATTATACATAATATAAGATCAGACTATGTGAAGTTTCAGTAAACATTTGATGGAAAGTATTCTTTGACAGTTTTTTTTTATATTCAATGATTTTGATTTCCTTACCGGTAGAGGTAGTGCGTTAATAAATCAATTGCTTGTATTTTAGAGGAGTTTCTATAAAATTTTGTGTTCTCAATAAACATTCTAATAAAGATCTTTAACACTTGAACAGAAAAGTATTATTACATCGTTATATGTTATCGGAACGAGATTTAACCAATCAATTCTGGTTATCATGCCATACTGCCAATAATAATTACCTGTGACTACTTCGAATTTATTTTTTAAACCATATAATTTACTTCATTCTCTACTATTATATAGATTGCAGTCAGTTCATTGTTACTGGTTAATATGGAAGAGGAAAGGTGTTCTAGTTTTGAGTGGAGATATATTTGAATATCATCTGCATACATGTGATAGAGAGAAGATATATTGACTAATGGATTGATAAAATTTTAGTATAGTAGTTTAACATAAAGAAATAACATATTTATTGAATTAAATTTTAAATAACATTAGATAAAAAAATGAGGAATTTACATTATTTAAGATTTAAAATAATATCTTTGACAGGCTTGAGGTCAGTGTCCAACCTTATTAAGTCTATGTCATACGAACTAAATGTAGGTTTCCTATAGGAATAAAATGTTTTTGTTTCTTGTTTTTCATAGTAAACAGAATATATTTTCTCTACGTTCTGTTTCCGTGACATTGTTTTTATCAAAGTAACTCAAAGTTTAGAAAACGAAAAGAATGATTAAAGTGAAAATTTTTTTGCAGCACTGCCAAGACTTTAGAGTGGCCGTCTATCAAACCATCGACCTATGAAGAGCAAACATGGGTTTTAACGAAAAAATACTTTTTTTTTTTAGTATTGTAATGCAGAGTTCCTCGAAGATTCTAATAATTTTCAATGTTCAATGTCAATCTATCAACAAAGAATTCTTCTAGTAACATAAAAACTAGAAAAACTTTTATAAAGATTGTAGAAATATTAACAAATATTGTTAGCAAAATATGAGAAGGGTTCATAACTTAACAACTGGCTCTCGACATAGGTTATATGACATAGCATCTATCATTAGAAATAAGCCTCTTTGTGGTATTTTCTTACTTTTAATTTCTCTTCCACCAATCACACCCATATACACAAATAGTAATACAGTATAAAGATGCCGAATAAATATGCTTTTATGGAAGTAGATTGCAGACCCTAGTTGTATTAACTTGACTGCAGCTTGTATACGGGTTAACCCGTTTGGGCTAGTAACATTTTTTCATAGATTTTTAGTAAAGTGTTATTTTGCTAAGCTTCGTACTTTAAGTTACAGAGCTGGATGATCAAGTTTGTCACTTTTACATACGGATAGTATGTCCTAGATTCCTGCATCTCTCCCGATATCTCAATGCTGGCAAAACATTTGCCACTTTTTCATCTTCATATATAGAAAAGTGGCCGTTGCTCGACAACATTTTTTCACGAGCGACTGTAGTAGTTTTCTCATTTTCAATACAAACGCAAAAAAATCTTTACAACTAAATGTTCACTTCATACAATTAGAGTCTTTTAATTAACCTTTAAATTTCGTTAATTGTGGCCATTACCATATATAACTATTAACGGCAATGTTAACTTCAAAGGGCGATGCAGAAGGCTATTCCATTTTAGAATTGGAATCGATGTAATGTGATATTAATTTAGTATAAAGTAGTATAATAAAAGTAAATAATATTCGTGTTAAACGAGGACAGCTGGTCGCTTCAACAGGAACGGTTCGCTGGTTTGTTTGATCACAGAGCATGAAATCATGATAGCTATTTTCGTGTCTTTTTTTTGTATAATTAATATTTGTCCATAGTGAATATTTATAATCTCAGATTAAAGAAATAAGAGTTCACATTTAATCTGAACAAATTTTCACGACATTTTTAAAAGACTTTATGATTTTTATTGGTAAAATGTGTATCGTAGCTGCAATGTCAATTAAACATATCTGTTAATGTACATATAACTAATTTCTAAAAGGCCAACACTTAAGCAATAATTACAACATTTATTTCTTCCTTTAAACAGAAATAAAATAATATTTATTTTAAGTTTCTCTGTTCGTTAGTTCCAGCATCATTTAAAATTTGCTGGACTAAATTTAATAAAATTAGAAGTGGTCAGAGCTAAATATACAGGATAATGTATTCTCCAAAAATCATTGATAATCTTATTCCTTAAAAATCATTCTCAATCATCAATCATTCAGTAGTGGACAATAAACTGATTGAGGTTATAATTATTACGATACCATCAAACTGTTGATCGGTAAGATAATGCAGTGTTCCTTATATTTTAAAAACACTTCACATATTTATTAAAACCACATCAGAACAAAATTTCAATCAATACACTATTAATAAAAAAATTAAAGTACAGTAACTAAATAACGATGACACTCATCAAAACTATTTTTAGGTCACTATGAAATTTTGCAGAAGGAAACTAGAACGACGAATAGAAAATATATTCAACTCTCACCAGATTCATTATATCTGGTTTTAGTTTCTTGCATTTGTATGGAAAATTGTTTTATTTTTAATTGAAATAAATAAGGTATATAAATATTTTAATTAATTTTAATGTATGTATTTAAGATTGCTCTAGACGGAGATGATGTATCACATGTGGCTGGAACCATAGTTGAGTTGTAGATACAAAAAACTCTAATAGTATAACTTTGGATATTGATCGGAATTCGGCCACTAGGCGTGTATAACTGACAGATCTGGCGTATGAAGTACTAATAGTTTCAGATTTTAAACATTCCTTCCCTATATACTAGAATAGAATACCTCCTGAAAACGGACAAGTGTGAGTCCGATGCGCATCGAGAATTTGTAACGAATTCGCATGACAATGGCACTTGATTGATAGGAGGTCCGTCGTTGTGTCACGAACGTTTTTGTCAAACTAAAATTTCTAGTATTACAATTTCTCGTATAAAACAATAATGTAAACTTAAATAATGGTTATTTTTTTCATTCAATGGTTCTTACTTCTTGACAAATTAATATGATTTTATTTCATTACTTCTATAGTCAATACTATACAGATTTAAAATTAATACATAAATTTGCAGTTTATGCCTATTTAAAAAAAGATAACCAGATGTATTTGAATTTCAAAGATATATATATATATATATACCTTATGTACATATATATATATATATATATATATATATATATATATACATAAGGTATTTTAGTAGATATATATTTATTTCTTAACTATGGACTATATAGTACTTACTTATTTCAATTTTGTATTCAGTGAGGTTTCATAGGCTTTTGAAACGGAACCAAAAAACTACCAGGGTAAAATGAAAGAAAGGAGACCATATCAGCATCATTAGTAAATCGACACACTCCGTTATCGTCTCGTTCCAAACGACCATATAATGTTTTCTTTTATATTTAATCTATAAAGGCCTGGTATCTTAAAAAGGAAACTTAATAAAACAGACCATCATGAAAACTACTTCATTCCCAGCCATAAATGAAACACAAAAGGAGTTCTGTGAAAAACCGCTGAGAGCAATACAATTTGTTTGTAAGAAGATCATTAAAAGCTATAATGTGAAGCAACTTGCCGCTTTTTACTATAACCAGTGGGACCTTAAAGTGGAATTCCTTTGTATTTTAATATTGTATACTTATTTCGTTTACTGCGTTTACTTATTTCGGATAAATATTAAACTTATAAGTAATATAATATATATTTGTAAATATTAATATATTCTCTACTAGACAGTAGTAGAGAGACAGCCAGTAGAAATGCCTTCTTCTCTACTCTGACTTTTAATAATAATTACCTAAAATTTAAACAAAATCATATATTTTTAAATAGATTCGTTTTAAAGATAGCCCAAAACGAAATTAAAGTTTTATCATAGTGAGTGAGAAAAGAATCTCGATTGACTCGACAATAAGCAAACATCACATCAGTTTACATTAAAATTAACAGTTTTCTGGTACTGTGATATAATTACGAGCTATCATATAATCAATACGTTACAATTATTATTATTTTATTTTTTATGTAACGGATTTTGGTTCGTTAGTAAATAATTATTTGTTGTATATATCTTTTGTTTTCTATTATATATTTTTACCATCAAATGACAAATTCAAAGCGTATTCTTACATTAATTATAAATATCAAAAGTATGTACGGATGTGTGACAGTCCTATTTCTATATTATTTTTTAAGATATCTAGAAGTAAATCTATATTGCCTAAACTAAATACTTAAATAAATAGTTAGTTAAATATTTAGTATTGTTTGAAAATGTTTTACTTAAAATTTAAATGCATTTTATACATATTTAAGTTTAAGAACTTAAGCAGAACTTGAAACTGTCTTTAATTGAACAATCCCGCATCTATGTTATAATTTAAATTATTTCATTTTATTATTTATTTATTAAGTTTTATATACAATAGTAGTGGGAGGACAAAAGAGAAATAAAATAAAGGAACGAGACTGTTCATCATGAACTCATGGATAATAAATATTGTGTTGTATTTAATTGTGGATTGCGTTTAAATGTGACTCGGGATAAATGTATGTATCTTTTGTTTATATGATTAATGTTTTCACTCTTAAAGTACGTCATGAGATATACCTGTACATTTTTTATGCAACTGTTAAGTTAAATTGGTTTAACTGTTTAGTTAAATTGGTTAACTGTTTAGTTAAATTGGTTAGATACCAATAATGAGTAAATAAAATTGGTAAAGGTTTGTTTTCTGGAATTCTACTAGTAAAAGTAACTAGAAGGGAAAATAAATATATACTTAACACTTGTACGTATTACAGTTTAAAGAATAAAAATGAAATTCATAATGTAACAGACAGCATCAAAGACAAAACACACATGACTGTAAGATTAAATAAATCCTTATTCTTTTGAAATATTACAATACAAAACAAACAATATCAAAACATTCATAAAATTTATAACTAAATGTATATACGTAATAATACATATAACACACAAAAATAGGACATTATACATATATCATATTATGTTAATTTCATTTAAATTATTAAGAAAAGTAAATTGTCCACGACTTTAACTCTAAAAGATTTACTTTAAACAAATAGCTGATGTGATACTACAGGGCATGGAACTATTTGTACCAAGCTCTGTGGTACCACTTGGTGGCAGATCGCGGCCTTGGTTTGATGCGTCTGTCAGGGCTGCAGCAGCTGGCAAACGGCAGGCTTATCAAGCTTGGGTCAATGCGTTAGTCACTAAGGATCCGAACTCTAGAGTTCTGAAGAGGAAATATAATCGTGCCTCCAGATTCTTCAAACGGCAAATCGCTAGAGCAAAGTTCAAGCATGTCGTCAAAATTGGGGATCAGCTGGCAAAGTACCCGCCTGGCACGCGCAAATTTTGGGCGCTTTCAAAGGCCACTCTGGGAAACTTTAACCAGCCGTCCCTACCGCCGTTGCACATGGGGAATGATTCTCTGGCCCACACGGCAAAAGAGAAAGCCGATCTCTTGGGCACTCTTTTCGCCTCCAACTCGACTTTGGACGACCAGGGGAAGACACCGCCTATCATCCCGCGGTGTCAGAGCTCAATGCCGGAAATAGTTTTTCGGCAGAAAACTATTAGGCAGTCTCTATTTTCCTTGGACGTTCATAAGTCGAGTGGGCCGGATGGCATTTCTCCATTGGTGCTACGAACGTGTGCCCCTGAGTTGACTCCAGTGCTAACGCGTCTATTTCGGTACTCCTACCTTAAAGGCGTAGTCCCGGTCACATGGAAGCGTGCCCTTGTCCATCCGATCCCTAAAAAAGGTGATAGCTCGGAACCAGCTAACTACAGACCTATCGCCATTACCTCTCTGCTCTCCAAAGTAATGGAGAGCATTATCAATAAACAGCTCCTAACCTACCTCGAGGATCACCAGTTGGTCAATGACCGGCAATATGGCTTTCGCCATGGTCGATCGGCTGGTGATCTTCTGTTGTATCTCACACACCGTTGGGCAGCTGTTATTGAAAGCAAGGGAGAGGGTCTGGCAGTTAGTTTGGATATGGCGAAAGCCTTCGATCGTGTATGGCACAAGGGGCTTCTTTCGAAGCTACCTTCCTATGGGCTTCCCGAGAGTTTATGCAAGTGGATCACCAGCTTCCTCACTGGGCGGAGCATACAGGTCGTTCTCGACGGTTTTTGCTCGGACCCCAAGCCCGTGAACGCTGGTGTACCCCAAGGCTGCGTGCTATCCCCAACTCTGTTCCTCCTGCACATCAATGATATGTTGGATATCTCCAACATACATTGTTATGCGGATGACAGCACTGGGGATGCGGTGTATTCCGGCCGTGCAGGTCTCTCTCGGGAAAACGTCGACGAGTGCCGAAAGAAACTTGTGTCTTCTATAGAGACTTCCTTGGGGATGGTCTCTGAGTGGGGTGAACTGAACCACGTTCAGTTCAATCCCCTAAAGACACAAGTTTGCGCGTTTACCACTAAGAAAACCCCATTTGTCGTATCACCGCTCTTCGAGAGCACCCCCCTCATTGCCTCGCCAAGTATCAGAATACTGGGTCTCGACATTTCGAGCGATTGTCAGTTTCGTGGTCATCTGGAGAGCAAGGCCAAGTTGGCCTCGAAGAAATTGGGAGTGATTAATAGAGCGAGGCAGTATTTCAAACCTGGCCAAAGACTTGCGCTCTATAAGGCGCAGGTCCGGCCACACATGGAGTACTGTTCTCATCTCTGGTCCGGATCACCCCAATATCAGCTTCTACCATTTGACCGCGTACAACGGAGAGCCGCTCGGATTGTCGGGGACCCGGTGCTCTGCGAACGGCTGGACTCTTTGGCATTGCGTAGAGACGTGGCTTCTTTGTGCGTCTTCTACCGCATTTACAACGGGGAGTGTTCCGAAGAACTATTCGATCTGATGCCTGCCGCCGAATTTCATCACCGCACAGCGCGCCATCGACTTCTTTACCATCCCTACCACCTGGATGCGTGGCGATCTTCCACTGTGCGGTTCTCAAGGACTTTTTTTCCACGTTCCACTCGCTTGTGGAACGAACTCCCTTCGGCGGTATTTCCAGATCGGTACGACATGGGTACCTTCAAAAAAGGCGTCTACTTCTACCTACAAGGCCGGCAACACTCTTGTAAATCCTCGGATGTTGCAAGAGTTCATGGGCGGCGGTGATCACAAGTCATCTGTGACCCGCCAGCTCGTTTGCCCTCCTCTTCCATAAAAAAAAAAAAAAAAAAAAAAAAAAATAAGCGCTGAAACTTTTATGGTATGGTTATCAGAAGAATGAAGGGATTCAAAGAGAGTAATAATCTTCAACTACTCTTTGGGATAAGTGAGATTCTTTGTATTGAATGGGATACTGAATATAAGAGAAATGATATGAGAATTCCTGCGGATGCTGATGGGAAGCCACTTCAGCTTTCAGCGTAATTTGAAAACAGTGATAGTGAAATATATATGTTATAAATATTAGAAGGCAATTTTGTTTCAGTGTCTCTTTGATAAGAAACTAGAAATACAATATTGATAATAGGAGTTGTACTAGATTTGCTTAGAAAAATACCAAGGAACGTAAGGTGATAAAATATGTCCATTGATATTGTTATTGTGGTATTTAGGACAAAAAGGAACTAATTTTTTACATAATTATTTCAGTTAAAACCGTTGAAAAACAGATGGACATTTTAGCAAATACTCTGTATTTGCTTATTTTGACTGATAATAAAAATATAATTTTATTCAGATTAAATTTGAACGTATAAGTAACTTTATTTGAAATATGGTTGAATCATTATTCACATAACTTGAGCATTAAAGTAGATCTCGCAGTGAATGTGATCCACAGATCATAAGCGTATGAGCGGAACGAAGAAGATAAATGATTAGTAGACATATATAAAGAAGACAAGATAAAGACAGCTGTTTGTAACACGGAATACTTGCTTTTTATATTCTGGGGTGTTGTAACACACCCATTAGTTAAACAATCAAGTGTTGGTTGTCTAAGTATGATCAAAATAAATAATGGAGGAGAACCACCCAGAGACTTCATTTATATTCTATTTACGGAGTTACTTGTCTACAATAAGAGTCTGAGTTTTCATAATATGCCTAATTGATTAAAAACCGTGAACTTTGATTTTGATTCAGTAAGATAACTTCAGGGAATTAATTGGCTTAGTATAATTGAAATATAGTTTACTTTATCATTCGTTACTAGTAAAAGTGTGTTTGGAATTAGATTATTGATAAACCAAGTACCAAATAACTTCTTAACAAAATCCTCTTTCAGTTATTAATTTAAAATAACAAAACATACTAATAACAATTTTCCTTTAACTAGATTGTGATAATTTCACAATAATTAACGATATATTCAATATTAATATTAATGAAAGAATTTTAATAATTTTAAACAATTCCATTTCCTTCATCCTAAGCCACAGAGTAAATAATCTGCTCAGGTTCTGACTAGCGCACTCTGTATGCGGTTGCGGAACGGTAATGATATATATAATACACTGTGTAGTTACCTACGGGTTTTATACAGAAATAATAATACGTACAGGTACACTTTACGTAATCTACTTCTGAGGTAACCTGCTTTGTATTTGTATTTGAGAAACACTTCAATCACTTTCAGCTCATACAAACTGAGAGAAAACTAAGCTGAACTTATACAGTTATATAATAATTGCAATAATATACATGCAACGTTTAGAAATTATAAATTACAAAATATTGTTTTAGATTATGTAGTAGATTGACTTTCAAATAAGATACACGAACGGTTTAGTGTGAATAAAACTGTCTTAACAATTTTTTTACATTACGTGTATTGCACACGTGGCGACAAATCCACATAACCTGAGATGTTGGGAGATGAACTCACCCACATTTGAGAATCAATATTTAACATTATAACTATTTGAGCTGAATCGACATTAGACTGAACTGATATAAACATTCAAATGCTATAACTTCTATACTAATACAAGCTTTTGTCTGCGGCTTCGCTCGTGCTGAAGTCGACGTGTGTTGATAAGTTTTACCCTCGACTTTATCTTTGTCTTTTTTTTTCTTACCTCACCCGCATTGCGTCCGATTGCTCGGCGCGCATTATAGAAATATGGAATCAACGATTTAAAATTTATTTTCAAAATACTATAGGGCTTACCGATGTCTTACATTTGTGCCAAGATCTTTTTAGTTTAAATTATTTTTTATCGAGATCGGTTGTAAGATTTTTGAGTTATTAAAAAGTATACAGACATGCAAAATCGTAAAATTCAAATCGAATTATAATATATATAAAACAAAACAAATGTACAGATAGAACTAATATATTTATAGTAATGTAGATAATAACGGTAAGATTTTTTTAATTCTCTGCAAAGATGATGATGAGATGAGAGATGCAGACTCTCTTTGAAAGTCTGCATCTCGGGATTCAATTGGATTTATATTTAAATGATATCCCTTTTATTATGGTTATATAACATCACACTTCGACCTTTAAAACTATTATTATTAAGTGTATTTTAACGAAATGTAGCATGTGGATAACATATACCAAACGTTATTTGTAACTCCAACGTGTGTCGCTTATGTTCACGAGAGCAGAGTAACGGGCATCAACTAGTTTTATGAATAATTAACGACAATTTCAATTGCTATTCAAAATTATATTGATATTTTCTTCAGGTGATACATTTAATAATGGTTTATTGGTGTTGAATGTATTTAAATATAAAATTAGGTTAAATCAATCATAATTGAATCGGTTGAATTGAACATGTTGAATATATAATGCGTATTTTTTTGTTATGAAATGGAAATTTAGGAAAAAATTAATAAATAACACTCAAATATATGTCTATAATATGTCCTAATAACAATTATTTACAGATATATTAGGATAGAAAAGTTATGTTCCTACCATATTATATCTTATTGTATGATTCTATTAATAGTTATAATTAATAACATACATACAAACATACATATAATTTTATTATAGTCATGAAATGTATATTTGGGTCTTAATAATGACGACGAAATAAGCTGTAAGCTTTTTACAAAGGATCCATTTATTTTAATACGCCAGTGAAAACTGAAATGAAAGGTGTTGGTGATTTATATATAATTACATTTTTCATATGATTATAATATTATAAAGGTACATGTACACTGGTGCTTCAGCGCGTCCACTTCAATGCGTTGTTTGATCACAAACCATGTGACCATGATGAGTGTAGCTATTTCCGTGTGATGAACAACACACGGCCCGGAATGGAACATATTGATAATGTTTGTTTTGTCTAAACAATGGAATGAAATCTTAAAATAAATACACCTTTTTTGAGATTTGTAAAGTTATTAATTAATAATTTAATGTATTTAGTAATTTACATTCTTTAGGTATACTTTTACCAATGTACGTAATTTGACTAGACTTTTTTATTTCAAGAAGAAAGTAAAAAAAACTTGACTAGATAAAAAAGATGAGAACTCATATCAATTAAGTTTATATAAAAATTGGATCGCGAAGCAAATTAACGATAGTATGGGAGCATAAAAGTAATTTTTAGGTCACTGTAAAACTTTGGAAAAGAAAGTTGTAATGAAGAATAGAAAATATATCCAACTCTCACCAGTTTAATTAAGAGTCTTTGAGTTTTTCTTATTTCTAGGAGAAAATACTTTACGTTCATCTAAAGTGTGAAGAAATATATATATATACTTATATACCCACTTTATGTACTTTATTATATACATGTATTAGATATTTAAAATTTGAATAATGAATATTGTCTAAGGTATTGATTTAAATGGTTTAGTTTTTTATCTAATATATAATTTATATTTTTAAATAATAAGTTAAAGATGGGAAAGAATATTGTTCGTTTTATGAGGTCTCCAATTATTTAGTACACATTATATTTTATTACGTTTAGTTTGTCATTCAAACTCAAAATAATCTCTGTATATTATAAAACTGGATCAATATTAACAAAACTTTCACTAACGGATAACTGATGTTATAAAGAGTAACTCGAGCTCTTTTATTTTAAAACTTATTCCTTGCGCACGACATCGCGAGCACAAATTTAATTATATATAAAACGTTGTAGCGTAATGTAATTCGCCTCAAAGTAGAGTTGTAAATAAAGAAATATGCCACCAACGCAAACTCTTTTAACATTTCACTTTGCAAACATAACTTTCGAAACTATTTTATTATTAACATATATTTCACTTACAGCACGTATCTTGTACTATACATAGAAAACAACATGAAATTTACTGAAAAATATTTCACGACTTTAAACAAAATTGAATTTCTATATTGATAAAAGTTTAGACGCATCTTACAAATGAAATTGCAGTGCAGCAGATGTTTGGTGCATTGTTGTAAATACATTCAATATTATTATATATGAAACCAAACAATTATCTATTTTTATATTGTTGTAAATGGAAGACATGTACAGTTGGCAGATGAGTGTAATTAGTTTTATTCACAGAATGCTAAAGTATTATCCACCATTTAGTCAATAAAACAAAAACAACTTCAATAGTGTAATAAGTATATAATCGATTAAAATTGTTAGGTTCCAGTACGATGTCACTTATTATTAACACAGGACAGGATACCATTATCAATGTCCATAATATTATCAATATCTGTAAAACCATATTAAGTACTAACAAAACAACATATTTTTAAAACAATATCTCACAAAAGGATGAAGACGAGATATAAAAACCGTAATTAAAAAGAGTCATAGTACTTGGTTGGTAAAGTTTTAGAAATGTTTAAAATAAAAGAACTAACTGTATTCTGAAAAACACCCATTTCTATCTTTTATGTTTTAAACTGTATAGTGCTAATTAGAGATATGAAAGTGATAAGACTGCTAGATTAAGTAAGATTCGCAAGACTTGCCATTATTATAGTTGTCGAATAATGTATTTACATTGATATATATTTCGCTTGGTAGAAGGGTCGAGAAACAATATATATATATATATATACATATATATATATATTATTATATATTTCATACTATTCATATATACACAATAAGTTTTTTGCGCTAATCATATTAACAAAATTCATTAAATCTTAATAAAATAATAAAAAATACAAGACACAAATTCGTATCATCTTTTTTTAATTTCGTGTTTTACATTTCACCGAAAAAAAGTTAGATATGGGAAATACATAAAATCTGTTTGGAAGCTGCAAGTGTTATTTTTGCATATTTCAGCAATGTAAGTAATTTAGAGCGCGGTCCCGAACGCCGAACTGTATTTTAGTGTCGCAGTAAACGTGTTATAAATTCAATTTTAGATATTTCGGGGTACATTTCTTGTCCATTTTTATAAAATGGGTTAAATAAATGTTTATTTTTGGATTCTAGCTTACGTTTCAATATTGGTTACAATGTATATATGAACCAAAATGGACAATAGCTTTATGAAAAAATAAAAAGTTTACAGAGCCTTGTAAAACTTCTCAGTCCGTGCTGAGAAGCTGTCAATGATAAGTTCGACATTATTCTCAGTTTTCAATGAATGTAGATGCTTAACATTTATAAAGTGATTAAATATAGCTGTTGCTAAGCAGACAGTCCATCCGATGGTAAAAGGTACTATTGACATAAATATCTGCAAATAGGAAAGATGCTTGAAGAACGTAAAAGAATCAAGAGAAAATGATAGACTAAGAAGTAAGAGATTGTTGGCTATCCAGCTCAATCAGGTCCCTTACAAAATAATTGTCATTAAAGCTACCTCATAAGGAATAACCCGCCTGCCTCATCTTCCAACAGTGAGTACAACCCTGGTTGAGTCAGATCGTGTATGACTGCTTTGAAACGCAGATGCAGTCAAATGATTAAATGTTTACCCTATCATAGAAAATATGATGATACTAGTATACGATGTAGATTTATAGAAAAAATATAAATGGAGTTAAAACTGGTATATTATCAATGATACAAATATACTTTTAAATATTTGGGATTACTATAAAAAAGACAAAAATATGAAGACATTTTTTACGACATAATTATTAACAGTAAAGTCAAGTACAAGTTATTTTTTAATAAAATAAGCAATTATAATAATACAATGTGTATTTAAAAAGAAATTGCTTTTATTTCTTTAGAACAGTTTCATAAAGTACTTTTATTTCTCTGGTTTTCTTTCAGAGTAGACAAATTTTCTGCTTTCTGTTCGGCACGTACTCTCCGTGATCGCTGCCATTTCTTGTCGGATATTTGGTTTTAAATGATCTCTGGATCAGGAAGGGTATGAAAAATACTATTTACTTAACTCATTTGAGAAGATATAAAATGTATTTCATCATAACTTCTTGCAATTGGGGACTAAATTATGACCTAGTAAGTATTTTTCTGAAAAAAATTATTCGTTTTCTTAATTTGATAATCACATAATAAAAATTCCTACGTGGCCCGATAGCAATGGTATATATCTAATAAATAAATATGGCAGTTTTACAATACACAATTATTATCGAAATAAAATTGTTTTTCAATAAAGTATTGTAGATATTATCAAATACAAACACTTCCCTTTAGAAGAGTCACACCGTAATATCACATGAGACTGATATTTATCTTGTAATTTTCATTTTGTTCAGGTACTTATCCATTATGTTCTCCTGGTATTAACGGCTGAGCCATTATAAATTAGAATTAAAAAATGTAATCGGATTAGGTTATTTCAAGTACAGTCGTTTGAAATTTTATGTAATAAATGATAGAATGATGCTTTAACATCCCTTATAATATGTTCTTTTAATATTAAATTCAAGTACTATAAGTACAAAGTCGAAATAAAAATTCAAAAGCCAGAAGCTCTTAAGGTATAAATCTTAATAAAAGTTCAAGAGGATTTATAAAATATGTGGTAAAAGCTCACAAGGACCTCTGCTCGCTGGGACACGCACGCCTCGCTGCGTTGTTTGATCACAGGACACAGAGCATGTAATCGTGATAGCCTCCATCTATTTTTGTGTCACGCACGGATTCGGAAAATGAAAATATTGTAATAATGTGTATTTATGTTATACCAGGCATCAAAGTAGAAATAATGTCAAAGGTTGGATATTTGATACCTGCTTATCCGTAAAAGCCGGTGGAAGAGATTTAGACTTAATTTAGCAAAAAGGTTATGGTGGTTAAGCAGATATTTTACAAATAATATGAATCTATTTTTTGTTATAGTAATAATTTATGACGTGGTTTTATTGTTCAGGTTCAGGTATTAATGAAGATTTAAAAAAGAGAGTTTTTTGATTTTTTACAATAATCAAATTATGTTAGATAATAAAAAGATAAAATAAAGACATATTATCTGAATGTATGCATTATGCGAAGTTTATTTTTCATTATAATAAAGCAAATTTCTATGTGCTTTTTGTTTTGTTAGTCATTTATTGAATTATAGTGAGTGTTTTAGTAAAATGTTAAAATTCATTGTGTTTAGAATATTTTATTAAAATCTTTTTCAATGCTTATTTTAATTAAATATGGTTGGACTTATATCAACAAAGTAAAATTCGAAAATGTTAGAGTACCTTACAATTACAATACCTTTTACATGTATATTCATTTGCTGATAACATAAAGGTATATTAAATTAATTATTAGATAGTGACGTCATCAATATTCTACTCCTAAAATAAATAATTAAAAAAAAATTATAGTTGCTATGAATAAAATGATAGTTTCCTCATTTTGTCTTTTTCCCTTTTATCCATGTCTTTGTATTCTTTTCTTACATAAAGAGTGTGACATTATTATTAATTATATGGGTATATATAACAAAATAAATAAAAAAATCAAACATGGTATTGTAATCTTGTTTGAACATGACATACGAGTATTTGCTAATTCCATTAATATTATTATCTTTTCTCTTCTTATATACATGAGTGTTTTCGGAGATATTGCTCGGGTAAAAACATAAGTATTGACATTCCAAATACAAAATATGGTTGTTTCAAGAAAAAAAAAAACAAGGGGTAAATGGATTTCTTCCTGAGAATTTTATTTATTTGTTTATTTATGAGAAAAAAAATACAAAGGTTTTCTTTTTAAGACATCTCTACTAGTTAGGCTTCAAAATGCTATTAAATTTAAAATTTAAATGCAGTTTATAAGTTAAACAGAACTTGAAACTATCTTTCTTTGAACAAACTAGCATCTTTACGTTATAATTAAAATTATTTCATTTTATTATTTTTATATAGTTTTGTAATAACGAAGAATCAAAATTGCTAAAGGATTGTTTTCGGGAATTCTATTAATAAAATTAACTGGATGGCAAGATTCTTAAAAATACTAGATGGGAAGATAAATGTATTCTTAACACTTTTACGTAATATAGTTTAAAGAATAAAAACGTTATTTATAATATAACAGACAATATTATTGCTTATAACAATTTTGTCTTCACAACAAAGACAAAGCACACATGACTGTAAGATTAAATCAATTCTTATTCTTTTTAAATTTTACACAAACAATATCTAACACTCATAAAATATATAACTAAATGTTGATACGTAATAATACATACATGTGTAACACACATAAATAAGATGTGTATAATACACATCATATTATGTTAATTTCATTTGAATTAATAAGACAAGTAAATTATCCACGACTTTAACTCTAAAAGATTTACTTTAAACAAATAAGAGCTGAAACTTTTATGGTATGGTTATCAGAAGAAAGAAGGGATTCAAAGAGAATAATAAACTTCAATTACTCTTTGGGATAAGTGAGATTCTTCGTATTGAATGGGATACTGAATATAAGAGAAATGATATGAGAGTTCCTGCGGATGCTGATGGGAAGCCACTTCAGCTTTCAGCGTAATTTGAAAATGGTGATAGTGAAATATATATGTTATAAATATTGGAAGGAAATTGTGTGTCAGTGTCTCATTGATAAGAACCTAGAAATAGAATATTGATAATAGGAGGTATTGTACTAGATATGTATTAAAATTAAAAAAGGTGCCAAGGCGCGTAAGGTGATAAAATATGTCCATCCATCCAATACCTACTTTTTTACGTTATTATTTCAGATAAAACCGTTGAAAAACAGATGGACATTTTAACAGAGTATGTTTTTAATTTTAACTAATATTAATAATAATTTTCTTCGGATTAATTTTAACGAATAAGTAACTTTATCTGAAATATGGTTGAATCATTATTCACATAGCTTGAGCATTAACGTAAATCTCACAGTGTATGTGATCCTTAGATCATAAGCGTATGAGCGGAACGAAGAAGATAAATGATTAGTAGACGTTTATAAAGAACACAAGATAAAGACAGCTGTTTGTAACACGGAATACTTGCTTTTTATAGTCCGGGGTGTTGTAACACAACCATTAGTTAAATAATGAAGTGTTGGTTGTCTAAGTATGATGAAAATAAATAATGGAGAAGCACCGCCCTAAAATTTCATTTGTATTATAAAATCACAGAGTTTTTGCCCACAATAAGAGTCAAAGTTTTCATAATATGCCTAATTGATTAAAAAATCTGATCTTTGATTTTGATTCAGTAAGATAACTTCAGTGAATTGATTGACTTAGTATAATTGAAGTATAGTTTACTTTTAAACTAAAAGAGAACAATCAGCCGTTATTAGCAGAAGTGTGTTTGGAATTAGATTATTGATATACCAAGTACCAAATAACTTCTTAACAAAATCTTTCAGTTATTAAGTTAAAATAACAAAACATACTAATGACAATTTTTCTTTAACTAGATTGTGATAATTTCACAATAATTGACGACATATTCAAAATTAATATTAATAAAAGAATTTTAATAATTTTAAACACTTCCATTTCCTTCATCCTAAACCACAGAGTAAATAATCTGCTCAGATTCTGACTAGCGCACTCTGTATGCGGTTGCGGAGCGGTAATGATATATATAATACACTGTGTTACCTACGGGTTTTATACAGAGATAATAATACGTACAGGTACACTTTACGTAATCTACTTCTGAGGTAACCTGCTTTGTATTTGTATTTGAGAAACACTTCAATCACTTTCAGCTCATACAAACTGAGAGAAAATTGAACTGAACTTATACAGTTATATAATAGTTGCATGATATATATACATAAATCGTTTAGAAATTATTAATTATTATTTTGGATTATGTAATAGATTGACTTCCAAAATACATATAACCTGAGAGGTTAGGAGACGAACTCACCCACATGAGTATCAATATTTAAAACTGTAACTATTTGAGCTGAATCGACATTAGAACTTGATTGATCAGATATAAAGATTCAAACGCATCAACCTCCATACTAATACAAGCTTTTGTCTGCGGCTTCGCTCGGGCTGAAGTCGACGTGTGTTGATAAGTTTTACCCTCGACTTTATCGGCATATTTGTCTTTTATTTCTTACCTCACCCGCATTGCATCCGATCACTCGGCGCGCATTATAGAAATATGAAATTACCGATTTAAAATTTATTTTTAAAATACTATAGGGCTTACCGATGTCTTATATGCTCTTACATTTGTACCGTCACATCTTTTTAATTTAAACTATTTTTTTGAGATCGGCTAAAAGACTTTTGAGTTAGTGAAATATATAGACAGACGCAAAATTGTGGAATTCAAATCAAATTATAATAAACAAAATAAATCTACAGAGAGAACCAATACATTTATAGTAGTATAGACAAAAAAGCTGAAGATTTTTTTATTTTCTTCTTTGAAAGCGCACATCTCGGGAATCAGTTGGATTTATATTTAAATGATATCCCTTTTATTATGGTTATATAACATCACACTTCGACCTTTAAAACTATTATTATTAAGTGTATTTTAACGAAATGTAGCATGTGGATAACATATACCAAACGTTATTTGTAACTCCAACGTGTGTCGCTTATGTTCACGAGAGCAGAGTAACGGGCATCAACTAGTTTTATGAATAATTAACGACAATTTCAATTGCTATTCAAAATTATATTGATATTTTCTTCAGGTGATACATTTAATAATGGTTTATTGGTGTTGAATGTATTTAAATATAAAATTAGGTTAAATCAATCATAATTGAATCGGTTGAATTGAACATGTTGAATATATAATACGTATTTTTTTGTTATGAAATGGAAATTTAGGAAAAATTTATAAATAACACTCAAATATGTGTTTATAATATGTCCTACTAACAATAATTAACAGAAATTATAGCATAGAAAAGTTATGATCCTACCATTATATATCTTATTGTATGATTCTATTAATAGTTATAATTAATAACATACATTCAAACATACATATAATTTTATTATAGTCATGAAATATATATTTGGGTAATGACGAATTAAGTTGTAAGCTTTTTACAAAGGATGCATTTATTTTAATACGCCAATGAAAACTGAATTGAAAGGATTTGTTGGTTTAAATACACTTACAGTTATCATATGATTATAATATTATAAAGGTACATGTACACTGGTGCTTCAGCGCGTCCACTTCAATGCGTTGTTTGATCACAAACCATGTGATCATGATGAGTGTAGCTATTTCCGTGTGATGAACAACACACGGCCCGGAATGGAACATATTGATAATGTTTGTTTTGTCTAAACAATGGAATGAAATCTTAAAATAAATACACCTTTTTTGAGATTTGTAAAGTTATTAATTAATAATTTAATGTATTTAGTAATTAACATTCTCTAGGTATACTTTTACCAATGTACGGAATTTGACTAGACTTTTTTATTTCAAGAAGAAAGTAAAAAAAACTTGACTAGATAAAAAAGATGAGAACTCATATCAATTAAGTTTATATAAAAATTGGATCGCGAAGCAAATTAACGATAATATGGGAGCATAAAAGTAATTTTTAGGTCACTGTAAAACTTTGCAGAAGAAAGTTGTAATGAAGAATGGAAAATATATCCAACTCTCGCCAGTTTAATTAAGCGTCTTTGAGTTTTTCTTATTTCTAGGAGAAAATACTTTACGTTTATCTAAAGTGTGAAGAAATACTTAAATATACTAATATACCTACTTTATGTACTTTATTATATATTATATATTGTCTAAGGTATAAATTTAAATGGTTTAGATGTTTTTTTATCAAATATATAATTTATATTTTTAAATAATATGTTATAAATTGGTGAGAATATTGTTCCTTTTACGAGTTTGTCATTCAACCACAAAATCCCATTAAATAATAAAATATATTTTTCTCTGTATATATAAAATTAAACATAGCAGCCTTTATATATAACAAAGATATAAATAAAATTGAAGTGTCTATTTGTTATTCCAAATTAATAGCTTTTTACTAAAGGCATATGAAAGTATATAAGTTATCTACAATAAAAAATCTGTCTGTCTGTTTGGTCTGTTTGATCCGTCTAATCGCTGATCCGGCTGGATCGATATTAACAGATCTTTCACTAACGGATGACTGATATTATAAAGAGTAACTCGAGCTCTTTTATTTTAAAACTTATTCCTTGTGCTCGACATCGCGAGCACAGATTTAATTATATTTAAAACGTTGTAGCGTAATGTAATTCGCTTCAAAGTAAAGTTGTTTATAAAGAAACATTCCGCCAATGCAAGCTCTTTTAACATTCCACTTTGTAAAAATAACTTCCGAAACTATTTTATTATTAACATATATTTCACTTAAAGCACGTATCTTGTACTCTACATGGAAAACAACATGAAATTTACTGAAAAATATTTCACGACTTTAAACAAAATTGAATTTCTATATTGATAAAAGTTTAGACGCATCTTACAAATGAAATTGCAATACAGCAGATGTTTGGTGCATTGTTGTAAATACATTTAATATTATTATATATGAAACCAAACAATTATCTATTGTTATATTGTTGTAAATGGAAGACATGTACAGTTAGCAAATTGGTTTAATTAGTTTTATTCACAGAATGCTAAAGTATTATCCACCATTTAGTCAATAATACAAAATCAACTTCAATAGTGAAATAAGTTTAATAATCGATTAAAATTGTTAGATTCCTGTACGAAGTCACTTATTATTAACACAGGACAGGATACCATTATCAATGCCCATAATATTAATAATATCTGTAAAACCATGTTAAGTACCAACAAAACAACATATTTTTAAAACAATATCTCACAAAAGGATCAAGACGAGATATAAAAACCGTAATTAAAAAGAGTCATAGCACTCGGTTGTTAAAGTTTTAGAAATGTTTAAAATAAAAGAACTAACTATATTCTGAAAAAAACCTCAAATGGAAGTAAGAGAACATATCTATCTTTTATGTTTTAAACTGTATAGTGCTAATTAGAGATATGAAAGTGATAAGACTGGTAGATTAAGTAAGATTCGCAGGACTTGCCATTATTATCGTTGTCGAATAATGTATTTACATTGATATATATTTCGCTTGGTAGTAGGATCGAGAAGCAATATATATATATATATATATTGTATATTTCATACTATTCGTATATATACAATAGCTTTTTTGCGCTAATCATATTTACAAAATTCATTAAATAATAAAAAATACAAGACACAAATTCGTATCATCTTTTTTTAATTTCGTGTTTTACATTTCACCGAAAAAAGTTAGATATGGGAAATACATACAATCTGTTTGGAAACTGCAAGTGTTATTTTTGCATATTTCAGCAATATAAGTAATTTAGAGTGCGGTCCCGACTGGCGAACTGTCGCAGTAAACGTGTTATAAATTCAATTTTAGATATTTCGGGGTACATTTCTTGTCCATTTTTATAAAGTGGGTTAAATAAATGTTTAGTTTTGGATTCTAGCTTACGTTTCAACATTGGTCACAATGTATTTATGATCCAAAATGGACAATAGCTTTATGAAACCGAAATAAAAAGTTTACAGTGCTTTGCAAAACTTCTCAGTCCATGCTGAGAAGCTGAAGCTGAGAAGGCAATGATTAGATCGACATTATTCTCAGTTTTCGATAAATGTGGATACTTAACCTTTATAAGGTGATTAAATATAGCTGTTGCTAAGCAGACAGTCCATCTGATGGTAAGAGGTACTATTGACATAAATATCGGCAAATAGGAAAGATACTTGAAGAACGTAAAAAAATCAAGAGAAAATGATAGACTTAGAAGTAAGAAATTGTTGGCCATCTAACTCAATCAGGCCCCTTACAAAATAATCGTCATAAAAGCTACCTCATAAGGAATAACCTGCCTCATCTTCCAATGGGAAGTACAACCCTGGTTGAGTAAGATCGTGTATGACTGCTTTGAAACGTAGATGCAGTCAAATGATTAAAGCTGAACCCTATCGTAAAAAATATGATACTAGTATACGACATAGCTGTAAAAAAAAATATTAAATGAATAAAACTGGCATATTATCAATTATACAAACATATACTTTTAATATTTTTGATTACTATAAAAAATAACATAAGATATGAAGACATTTTTTTACGACATAATTATTAACAGTAAAGTGAAGTAAAAGTTATTTTTTTAATAAAATAAGCAATTATAATGATTCGATGTGTATTTAAAATGCAATTGCATTTGTTTCTTTGGAACAGTTTCATAAAGTACTTTTATTTCTCTGGTTTTATTTCAGAGTAGACAAATTTTCTGCTTTCTGTTCGGCAAGTACTCTCCGTGATCGCTGCCATTTCTTGTCGGATATATTTGGTTTTAAATGATCTCTGGATCAGGAAGGGTATAAAAAATACTTTTTACCTAACTCATTTCAGAAGATATAAAATGTGTTTCAACATAACTTCTTGCAATTGAGGACTAAATTATGACCTAGTAAGACTTTTTCTGAAAAAAGTTGTTAGTTTTTTTATTTTGTTAATCACATAATAAAAATTCTTACGTGACCCGATAGCAGTGGTATGTATCTAATAAATAAATATGGCAGTTTTTAAATACACAATCATTATTGAAATAAAATTGTTTTTCAATAAAGTATAATATAATATTATCAAATACAAACACGTCCCTTTAGAAGAGTCCCATCGTAATATCCTGTGGGACTGATATTTAACTTGTAATTTTCATTTTGTTCAGGTACTTATCCATTATGTTCTCCTGGTATTAGTGGCTGAGCCATTATAAATTAGAATTAAAAAATGTAATCGGATTAGGTTATTTCAAGTACAGTCGTTTGAAATTTTATGTAATAAATGATAGAATGATGCTTTAACATCCCTTATAATATGTTCTTTTAATATTAAATTCGAGTATTATAAGTACAAAGTCGAAATAAAAATTCAAAGGCCAGAAGCTCTCAAGGTATAAATCTTAATAAAAGTTCTAGAGGATTTATAAAATATGTGGTAAAGGCTCACAAGGACCCCTGCTCACTGGGACACGTACGCCTCGCTGCGTTGTTTGATCACAGGACACAGAGCATGTAATCGTGATAGCCACTATCTATTTTTACGTCACGCACGGATTCGGAAAATGAAAATATTGAAATAATCTGTGTTTATGTTATACCAGGCATCAAAGGAAGTAGAAATAATGTCAAAGGTTGGATATCTGTTACCTACTCAGCCGTAAAAGTAGGTGGAAGAGATTTCGAATTAATTTGGCAAATAGATTATGATGGTTAAGCAGATGGTATATGTATTTTATTCTACCTTTACTGCTTAAGCTAGTGTTAATGAGGATTAGTAACTTGCTTTAATGTTAGTGAATAATTATAAAGAACAAAAAAACCCTTATATTTTATATAAATTTAACAAATTATATAAATACCTCTTTTTTCGTAGTAATAATTTATGAGGCGGATTTTGTTCAGGTGGTATTAATTCAGTGGACTAATGAACATTTTAAAAAGGAGTGTTTTTATACAAGAAAAAAATAATATTAGATAATAAAAAGATAAAATTTTGACATATAATCTAAATTAATGCATTATGTGACTTTTATTTTTATTATTATTATTATGAAATACGTAAATTTCTCTCGTATTATATACGTTGCCGCTGAGCCTTAGAGACCTCTTTATTATATTAACTGTTTGTTTCATATTTACAATTATTTGTAATATATCATAAGGTACATTTAAGGCTACCCCGCTATCCATTTATTTTTATAAATGATAGCGTTTTGATAAATATTGTGGGTAAATAATAATTTGTTACGTAATTAGCATTTGTTAATTACGTTGCCAAAATAAACAGCAATCAACAAAGTGGACAGTGATAAGAACATATTGGTGTTGTACCGTGAGTAATTATAACTGTTTATTTATTCTTTTAAAAACTTTTAGTGATTAATTCTTTGTGTTAGTTTTAATTACATATTAAGTTTGGATAAATTTTCATTTATTGTGAGTGATAAAGATTATTAGAGATTATTATTAGATTATTATTAGATTATTATTAGATGTATTAGATTATTATTAGATGTATTGGAGAACTGCGATTACTTTAAATTAATCATTTTAATTATTCCTAATGAAATATGAAGTTTAGTTAATATTTCATTTACTGTGAGTGATTTTAATAAGTGAGTGTATTAGATAACTTTGTTTATTTTGAATTTGTTGTTTTTGATAATAAGTTTTGATGTGTTTTAATTAATTAAAATTGTTATTATTCTAGTATGTTGTGTTTTCTTATTCATAAGAATTTATAATTGAATGTATTTGACTTAGATGAGTATGAGTAATATTGATAAAAGAGTCGATGAATCCTATGGAGTTATCGACTCTGATCTTTTTAAAAATTATAATTTAGGTTCGAATCTGCCATGTACGAGGTGTGGTCAAAAGTATCGCCGATTTTGAATTTTTGCGGGTTACCTATTCAAGAAAATGGATCAAAGAACCTATATCAAAATTTGTGTGAAAAATGAAATTAAGGGCACGGATGCATTCCCAATGTTCACTGTGGCTTACGGAGAAGCTATCTTGGACCGAAGCAACGTTTATCAGTGATACAAAATGTTCTCAGAAGGCCGAGAAGATACGAACGATGAAGAGCGTGTCGGACGCCCTAGTACTTCAACAACAGACCAAAAGCTACCCCGTATTCTCCAGATCTGTGACGTTTTCTTGTTCCCATAACTAAAGAGGCTCATGAAAGGACGACGCTACGAAGAGCTGAAGTAGATAAAAAATATTATTTTTGAAGTGCTTCGAAGATTGGAAATAATGTTGGCACAGGTGTATAATATCTCATGAGGATTACTTTGAAGGGGACAAAATAGATATTCATGGAAAAATAAATAATTTTTGAAAAAACACAAAATTCGAGATACTTTTTAAATACACCAGGTATATACAGGTATATATCATATTTCTACAATATGTGTGCTTTTTGTTTAGTTAGACATTTATCATAATATAGTAAGAGTATTTTAATAAAATATTAAAATTCATCGTATTTAGAATATTTTATTAAAAGATGATTAGATAGTGACGTCATCAATATTCTACTTCTAAAATCAACAATAAAAAAAATAATGTAATAGTTGTTAATGTAAAAGAATAAAATGTTACAATGAATAAAATGATAGTTTCCTCTTTTTTGTCTTTTTCCCTTTTATCCATGTCATTGTATTCTTTTCTTGCATAAATAGTGTAACATTATTACTTATTATATGTATATATAACAAAATAAATAAAAAAATTAAAACATGGTTTTGTAATCTTGTTTGAACATGACATACGAGTATTTGCTAATTCCATTAACATTATTATCTTTTCTTTTCTTATATAAATGAGTGTATTTGGAGATATTGCTTGGGAAAAACATAAATACTGACATTCCAAATACAAAATATGATTGTTACAGGAAAAAAAACAAGGGGAATGGATCTCTTCCTGCGAATTATATATTTGTTTATTTATGAGAAAAATAATAGAAAGGTTTAACTTTTTTCTTTAAGAGATCTTACCAGTTACCCTTCGGTTAAAATTATCAAAATGATTTTGCGATCGTAAAAATATATAAAAACACAACAACAAAAGGTATATAATATATTTTTTTAAGGCCTGAGGTAAAAATATTTTCGAAAAAGAGTAAAAAATTTTTAACGTATTTAATGTTATAATATCTTATCTTCAAAAGAGTAATATTTATTATAATGTAAGTTTGTAGTTTTAAGTCGAATGAAAAGTTTAAAGTATCTTAATTCTTGATATTGCTAACGAATTAGTTAAATTGAGGCAAATCTGTTTGTAACTATCGGTTTTCACTTTATAACATTGTGATTTATTTCTTGGTTTAATTAAAGTTTTTAAGGTTTAGCCAATTTTAGGTGTATTACAAACTTTAAAAATTTGTAATACACCTTTAGATCTAATCTTTTTTCACAAAACTTTCAGTAGACATTCAGAGGTCAATCAATAAAAAAAAATTAAAGTTTGTGCCTACTAACTCGATATATATTATAAATGTAATTTAGACTTTAAGTATGATTTAAAAAGTTCTTCTCTTTTATATGGCAAATAACTTTTCGAACTTAGTAGTTTCGTTAATGAAAAAATGTTATGTATAAAACTGACTATCAATACAGGTTTACATTTTTTATGTCTTACTAGACTGTTGTAAACCTTCCATTTACGTAACAGTAAATAAATCTTCAAATTAAAGACTTCTTCGGTTATCAAACCTCACCACAATTTTGTCTTGTCTTATTTTGATCATGAGAAGTAGCTGTAAGTTTTTATACATTAAATTGAACAAAAATATAATATTAAGAACTAAATCTATCAAAGGCATGGTTTTCTAGAGATCGCAGGTTCGAGTCCTGCCAGTGTCGAAGATTTTATTTTATATTTATTTAAAATGTGAAACCTATTTAGTTTCTGACTTTGTAACCTGTAATATTTGATATAATTTTACTAATATACAACTTATTGTATATTTTTATATTAAAGTAATCATGATAAATTTGGTAGACTAAAACGGGGCAGTAAAAGAGAAATCGGACATAAAATAACAGTAAATCAGCATAACTTTTAACCCAAATAGTGTGCGTTTACAGAATGTTATAACAAGTAAATTAAATAAATTAAGAAATATGTAGAATATCTTATATCATACTCTACTTTTAACATTGAAAATTTATGCTTTTACAAAAGATAAACTCTTGAAATATTTAGTTTAAAGTTTAACTTGTCTTTTAGAAGCTATCTTAGCTATCTTAACTCCTTGATAATAAGTGAGGAATAACTTTAGAAAGTTAACTTTATCTATAACAATATAAATTTAGTATATAACATACGAAAAATGATATGCTTAAGGAAATTTGCCTTGGTTTCCTAATATCAGTGTCATATGTTTTGACCTCACTCAGCAATGATACGGACACTTCCTGGACGCGTGTTGGATAACGAAAAGTGTATGTTAACGAAATGTGGATAACATATAACGTTCCATTTGTAACTCCGTGTGTCCCTGATATGGTCACACGAACGGAGTCACGAGCATCAACAAGTTCTATAAATAATTAACGACAAAATCAATTGCTATACTCAATGCATAATTTATATTTTGTTCAGGTGATACATTTAATTCTGGTATTAAAGCGATGAGTCATTATATTGGTATTAAATATAAAATAAATCAACCATAATTGAATCGGTGTTTAATTGTCGTACATGTTGAATTTACAATATGTATTATTTTTAATAAAATGGATAGATTTAGGAAAAAATAAATAACACTTATAAATACATGTCTATAATATATCCTACAAATAATTATTTACAAAATTAGTTATGATCCTACCATATTATATATATGTATGATTCTATTAATATTTACAATTACATACATACATACATGAAATCTTAAAACAAACAAACCTTTTTTCAGATTTGTAAAGTTAGATTTGTAATTTACATTCTTTAGGTATACATTTATCAATCTACGGAATTTTAATAAATGTTTAATTTCAACTTGACTAGATAAAAAAAATGAGAACTTATATTAATTAAGTTCACATAAAAAATAGGATCGAACCAATAATAACATGGGAGCATAAAAGTAATTTTTAGGTCACTGTAAAACTTTGCAGAAGAAATTTATAATGAAGAATAGAAAATATATCCAACTCTCGCCAGTTTAATTAAGCGTCTTTGAGTTTTTCTTATTTCTTCCTAGAAAATACTTTACGTTTATCTAAAGTGTGAAGAAATACTTTATGTACTTTATTATATACATGTATTTCAGATTTGAATAATGAATATTGTCTAAGGTAATAATTTAAATGGCTTTGTTTTTTATCTAATATATAATTTATATTTTTAAATAATATGTTAAAAATGGGAAAGAAGAAGAAGAAAATATTGGTTCCTTTTATGAAATCTCCAATTATTCAGTTCACATTGCATTTTATTTCGTGTAGTTTTACATTCAACACAAGCCTAACTAATTATAAAATATATTTTTCTCTGTTTATATAAATTTATACATAACAGCCTTTAAATTTACCAAACATCTGTTTGGTTTGTTCGATTCGTCTCATCTCTGAAATTGCTGGATCTATATTAACAGAACTTTCACTAACGGATAACGGATGTTATAAAGAGTAACTCTCTAAGCTCTTTTATTTAAAAATACTTATTCCTTCAGATTTAATTATATATAAAACGTTGTAGCGTAATGTAATTCGCCTCAAAGTGGAGTTGTTTATAAAGAAACATTCCGCCAATGCAAGTTCTTTTAACATTCCACTTTGCAAACATAACTTACGAAACTATTTTATTATTAACATATATTTCCCTTAAAGCACGTATCTTGTACTCTACATGGAAAACAACATGAAATTCACTGAAAAATATTTCACGATTTTAAACAAAATTGAATTTCTATATTGATAAAAGTTTAGACGCATCTTACAAATGAAATTGCAATGCAGCAGATGTTTGGTGCATTGTTGTAAATACATTCAATATTAATTTATATGAAACCAAACAATTATCTATTGTTATATTATTGTAAATGGAAGACATGTACAGTTAGCAAATTGGTTTGATTAGTTTTATTCACAGAATGCTAAAGTATTATCCACCATTTAGTCAATAAAACAAAATCAACTTCAATAGTGAAATAAGTTTAATAATCGATTAAAATTGTTAGGTTCCTACACTATGTCACTAATAATTAACACAGGATAGGATACCATTATCAATATCTGTAATATTATACACACCTCTTTGAAGCTATATTAAGTACAAACAAAATATTTTTAAAACAATATCTCACAAAAGGATCAAGACGAGATATAAAAACCGTAATTAAAAAGAGTCATATCATTCGGTTGGTAAAGTTAAATTTTAAAAATGTTTAAAATAAAAAAACGAACTGTATTCTGAAAATAAATCAAATCGAATTAGGAGAACATTTCTTTCTTTTAGGTTTTAAACTGTATCGTGCAAATCAGAGATATAGGCGTGATTAGAGTAGTAGATTTAGTAAGATTCGCAAGACTTGCTATTATTATAGTTGTCGAAAAATTAAGGTACTTAATTTTGAGAAAATGAATAAGGATTTAAGTAACGTAAAGAAGTAAATAAGAATATTACATTACTATCTATTTTGCTCGATAGTAGGGTCGGGAAACAATATATATATATTATTTGTTATATATTTTATACTATTAATATAAACACAATAATTTGTTGCGCCAAACATATTTACAAAGTTCGTTAAATCTTAATAAGATATTAATAAATTTAAGACACAAATTCATAACATCTTTTTTTTAATTTCGTGTTTTACATTTCACCTTAAATGTAGATATGGGAAACATAAAATCTGTTTGGAAGCTGCAAGTCTTATTTTTGCATATTTCAGCAATGTAAGTAATTTAGAGCGCGGTCCCGAATGGCGAACTGTATTTTAGTGTCGCAGTAAACGTGTTATAAATTCAATTTTAGATATTTCGGGGTACATTTCTTGTCTATTTTTATAAAGTGGGTTAAATAAATGTTTAGTTTTGGATTCAAACTTACGTTTCAATATTAGTTAAAATGTATATATGAACCAAAATGGATAAAAGCTTAATGAAACCGAAATAAAAAGTTTAAAGAGTTTTGCAAACTTGGTCCGTACTGAGAGGCTGTCAATGATTAGTTCGACATTATTCTTAATTTTCGATGAATTCTTACCTTTTATAAAGTGATTAAATATAGCTGATTAATTAAAGTTGCTAAGCAGACAGTCAATCTGATGGTAAGAGGTACTGTTGACATGAATATCTGCAAATAGGAAAGATGCTTCAAGAACGTAAAAGAATCAAGAGAAAATAATAGACTAAGAAGTAAGAGATTGTTGGCCATCCAACTCAATCAGGTCCCTTACAAAATAATCGTCATAAAAGCTACCTCGTAAGGAATAACCTGCCTCATCTTCCAATGGGGAGTACAACCCTGGTTGAGTAAGATCGTGTGTGACTGCTTTGAAACGTAGATGCAGTCAAATGATTAAAGCTGAACCCTATCGTAAAAAATATGATACTAGTATACGACATAGTTGTAAAGAAAAAATATTAAATAAATAAAACTGGCATATTATCAATTATACAAAGATATACTTTTAATATTTTTGATTACTATAAAAAAGACATTAGATATGAAGACATTTTTTACGACATAATTATTAACAGTAAAGTGAAGTAAAAGTTATTTTTATAATAAAATAAGCAATTATAATAATACGATGTGTATTTAAAAAGAAATTGGGTTTGTTTTGAACAGTTTCATAAAGTACTTTTATTTCTTTGGTTTTATTTCAGAGTAGACAAATTTTCTGCTTTCTGTTCGGCACGTACTCTCCGTGATCGCTGCCATTTCTTGTCAGATATTTGGTTTTAAATGATCTCTGGATCAGGAAGGGTATGAAAAATACTATTAACTTAACTCATTTGAGAAGATAAAAAATGTTTTTCATCCTAACTTCTTGCAATTGGGGACTAAATTATGACCTAGTAAGTCTTTTTCCGAAAAAAAATTGTTAGTTTTTTCAATTTGTTAATCACACAATAAAAATTCTTACGTGGCCCGATAGTAGTGGTATGTATCTAATAAATAAATATGGCAGTTTTAAAATGCACAATTATTATCGAAATTAAATTGTTTTTCAATAAAGTATAATATAATATTATCAAATGCAAATACGTCCCTTTTGAAGAGTCCCACCGTAATATCCCGTGGGACTGATATTTATCTTGTAATTTTCATTTTGTTCAGGTACTTATCCATTATGTTCTCCTGGTATTAAGAGCTGAGCCATTATTATTTGGAATTAAAAAATGTAATCGGATTAGGTCATCTCAATTACAGTCGTTTTAAATTTTATGTAATAAATGATAAAAACCTTTAATGTCTAAATATATAATACATTCTTCTAATATTAAATTTAGGCATTATTAGTACAAAGTGGAGATAAAAATTTAAAGACCAGAAGCTCCTAAGGTATGAATCTTAGTAATAGTTCTAGAGGATTTATAAAATATGTGGTAAAGGCTCGCAAGGACCCCTGCTCGCTGGGACACGCACGCCTCGCTGCGTTGTTTGATCACAGGACACAGAGCATGTAATCGTGATAGCCACTATCTATTTTTATGTCACACACGGGTTCGGAAAATGAATAACTTGCTTTAATGTTAGTGAATAATTAATAAAGAACAAAAAATCCTTACATTTTACATAAATTTAACAAATTATATGAATAACTCTTTTTTTGTAGTAATAATTTATGAGGCGGATTTTTGTTCAGGTGTTATTAATTCAGTGGACTTATGAACATTTCAAAAAGGAGTGTTTTTTTACAATAATAAAATAATATTATATAATAAAAAGATAAATTTTTGACATATAATCTAAATTTATGCATTATGTGACTTTTATTTTTATTATAATTATTATGAAATACGTAAATTTCTCTAGTATTATATATGTTACCGCTGAGCCTTAGAGGCCTCTTTATTATATTAACTGTTTGTTACATATTTACAATTATTTGTAATATATTATAAGGTACATTTAAGGCTACTCTGCTATCCATTTATTTTTATAAATGATAGCGTTTTGATAAATATTGTGGGTAAATAATAATTTGTTACGTAATTAGCATTTGTTAATTACGTTGCAAAAGTAAATAGCAATCAACAAGGTGGACTGTGATAAGAACATACTGGTGTTGTACTGTGAGTAATTATAAATGTTTATTTATTCTTTTAGAAACTTTTAGTGATTAATTGTTTGTGTTAGTTTTAATTACATATTAAGATTGGATAAATTTTCATTTATTGTGAGCGATAAAGATTATTAGAGATGATTATTAGATGTATTAGATTATTATTAGATGTATTAGATTATTATTAGATGTATTAGAGAACTGCGATTACTTTAAATTAATCATTTTAATTATTCCTAATGAAATATGAAGTTTAGTTAATATTTCATTTACTGTGAGTGATTTTAATAAGTGAGTGTATTAGTAGATAACTTTGTTTATTTTAAATTTGTTGTTTTTGATAAAAAGTTTTGATGTGTTTTAATTAATTAAATTATTATTGTTATTCCAGTGTGTTGTATTTTCTTATTCCTAAGAATTTATAATTGAATGCATTTGACTTTTTATTAGATGAGTATGAGTAATATTGATAAAAGAGTCGATGAATCCTATGGAATCATCGACTCTGATCTTTTTAAAAATTCTAATTTAGGTTCGAATCTGCCATATACGAGGTGTGGTCAAAAGTATCGCCGAGTTTGAATTTTTGCGGGTTACCTATTCAAAAAAATGGATCAAAGAACCTATATCAAATTTTGTGTGAAAAACGAAATTAAGGGCACGGATGCATTCCGAATGTTTACTGTGGCTTACGGAGAAGCTACCTTGGACCGAAGCAACGTTTATCAGTGATACAAAAAGGCCGAGAAGATATAAACGATGAAGAGCGTGTCGGACGCCCTAGTACTTCAACAACAGACCAAAAGCTGCCGCACGAACCAAGACCGAAAAAAGCGCGTCAAGTTCGGTCGAATATGAAAGTTTTGCTTATAGTCTTCTTCGATTGCAGGAGCATGGTGCATCATGAGTTCTTGCCACAGGATAGAACGGTCAAGATGGTATATAACCTGCAAGTTATGTGTAATTGGCGAGAAGCAATCCGCCAGAAATGCCCGGATTTGTGGAAGAACAAAAATTGGCCTTTGCATCACGATAACGTCCCACACAAATCGTTGTTTGTGGGCGACTTTTTGGCCAAAAACAACACATTAATGATGCCGCAGCCACCCTATTCCCCAGATCTGTGACGTTTTCTTGTTCCCATAACTAAAGAGGCTCATGGAAGGACGACGCTACGAAGAGCTGAAGTAGATAAAAAATATTATTTTTGAAGTGCTTCGAAGATTGGAAAAAATGTTGGAACAGATGTATAATATCTCATGAGGATTACTTTGAAGGGGACAAACTAGATATTCATGGAAAAATAAAGAATATTTGAAAAAACACAAAATTCGAGATACTTTTTAAACACACCAGGTATATACAGGTATATATCATATTTCTACAATATGTGTGATTTTTGTTTATTTAGATATTTATCAAAATATAGTAAGAGTATTTTAATAAAATATTAAAATTGAATCGTATTTAGAATATTTTATTAAAAGATGATTAGATAGTGACGTCATCAATATTCTACTTCTAAAATCAACAATAAAAAAAATAATGTAATAGTTGTTAACGTAAAATAATAAAATGTTACAATGAATAAAATGATAGTTTCCTCTTTTTTGTCTGTTTTCCTTTTATATATGTCATTGTATTCTTTTCTTACATAAATAGTGTAACATTATTACTTATTATATATATATATATATATATATATATATAACAAAATAAATAAAAAAATCAAACATGGTTTTGTAATCTTGTTTGAACATGACATACGAGTATTTGCTAATTCCATTAACATTATTATCTTTTCTTTTCTTATATAAATGAGTGTATTTGGAGATATTACCCGGGAAAAACATAAATATTGTCATTCCAAATATAAAATATGGTTGTTACAGGAAAAAAAACAAGGGGAATGGATCTCTTCCTGCCAATTATATATTTGTTTATATATCAGAAAAATAATACAAAGGTTTAACTTTTTTCTTTAAAAGATCTCTACCAGTTACCCTTTTGCGGAAAAATATTAAAATAATTTTGCGAACGTTAAAAATATAAAAAACACGGCAACAAAAAGATATAGTACAATATTTTTTTAGGCCTTAAGGTAAAGATATTTTCGAAAAGGAGTAAAAAATTTTTAACTAAATAATGTTGTAATATCTTACCTTCAAAAAAGTAATATTTATGTTAGTCGAATGAGAAGTTTAATGTATCTAAATTCTTTCTATTGTTAACGAATTAGTTGAATTGAAGCAAATCTCTTTGTAACTAACTGTTTTCACTTTATAACATTGTGACTTCTTTCTAGGTTTGTTTAAAGCTTTTAGGGTTTAGCAATATTACAAATTTTAGAAATTTACAGTTTAAATTTAATCTTTTTTACAAAACTTTGATATGTTAATAAATTAAAAAAAAATGTTAAGTTAGTAAAAAGTTAATACAATATTTTTGAATATCTAGAACATTAGGCATCTGGGGCTGATTGCTCGCTGTCAGACTATTTCAAGATTTATTATAAATGTAATTTAGGCTTTAAGTATGATTTAAATAGTTCTTCTCTTATATTTGGCAAATAACTTTTCGAACTAAGGTTGTTTCGTCAATGAAAAAATTTTAGGTATAATACTTATTTTCAATACAGATTTATGTTTTTTTATGTCTAACTAGTTTGTTGTGAACATTCTAACATAAAAATAGATCTCACGGTAATACATGAGTAAAAGTGACATAAAATACGCCATCTTCTAAGCATTTTTAATTTAAGAGTTCTTAAGTTATCAAAACCTCGCCACAATTTTGTCTTTTAATCATCAGAAGTAGCTGAAGGTTTTTATTCATTGAATTAAATAAAAAAAATAGGAATTAAATCCATCTACGGAATAGTTTTCTTGAGATTACAGGTTCGAGTCCTGCCAGTGTCGAAGATTTTATTTTATATTTATTAAAAATTTAAATCTACCTATTTTGGTTTTGTGACCTGTAATATAATTTTACTAATATGCAACCTATTGTACGTAATTGTATTAAAGTAATCATGTTAGATTAAATGAACTAAAGCGTGCTAGTAAAGGAGAAATGAAACATAAAATAGCAGTAAATCAGGATAACTTTTAACCCAAATAGTGACTTTCACAGAATGTTGTAACAAGTAAATTAGATTAATTCAAAAATATGTACAATGTCTTATATCATACTCTACTTTTAACACAGAAAATTTTGCAGCAACTATTCATACAATTAACGAAAAAATAAGCTTTTGAAATATTTAGTTTAAAATTTAACTTCTCGTTCAGATATCCTAATTCCTTGATAATAAGCGAGGAATAACTTTAGAAAGTTAACTTACTATACTATAACTATAACAATATAAATTTAATATTTTCTTTGGTTTTCTAATATCAGTGTCATATGTTTTGACCTCACTCAGCAATGATACGGACACGTCCTGGACGCGTGTTGGATAACATAAAATCTGGGTATTATAATAAATGAGGTGACAAAGGATATACGAAATGTCAAGGAATCCAATATTCTACAAATATAAAATAAAGTTGTCCCCGAAGCCCCCGACTACTTCTGTCTTTTATGTTAGTTGATTATTTTTTTTTAATATTTCTCGTACAATACTTAACATTTAACAAAAAAAAAATGCATGCAAAAAAAGTTCTGGATTTTTTTTTTTAACTTTTTTCAAAAAATGTGCTCAAATAAATAAAAATGTGCTAAACTTCTTGTTCAAGACATCTACAAATCAAAGGACGATAAGAAACTTTTTTGCTTCAAATTTTATTCAGAGTAAAAAAAAACGAGGGAATGTAGCTATTATGTATTAGTTTAACATTATATACACAGCTATAGCTTGTTAATAATTAGCGAAATTGGTATTATAAAAATACTTGATACAATTAAAATAAATATAAGATAGTAAGAGATATTAAAATATTACGTTTAATCCCATGTATTAAGATTTAAAATTCATTTAAGAAACATTTAAGAAACTACTACCTATTTGAGTGTTCATACTTTTAGTACAGTAAGATTAGATGAGGTCATAATGTTTGATATTTCACACAAAAAATATGTAGTAACATAGTTCTTAACTAAAAAAATACATCCAAAAAATACACTTTAAATTTTACCAACACCAAAATCGAGAGACACGTTCTTCTATATTAACTACCTATAGAGTTCCTACTTGAACCTTTCTTTTTATTTATATACAACAAATATAATTTGCCAACAAACTCAGGATCGTGTAACAAATTACAAAAATAAACAAACAAAGTTGCACCATTATAGCTGTTTATGATAAAAATCTAATGAGTCAGCATTTTTGTAACATCAATCATATTACTTACGGTTCATTGAACTTATTTCCTATTTTGATGTATTGTTAAACTGAAGTATAACAACGGGGGTCAAGAAAAAGTTGCGAACAAATAATTTGTTAAGAACAACAAGCTAATAGGCATGGAATTTTGATTGATTATATATCTTAAATGTAGAAAAAGTAATAAAATACTAAAAAGTAAACATTATTTTATGTCGTTTTCAACAAAATAAATCGTTAACTAACATATATATTATATACAAATATATTAAACCAATAGAAGATGTGGTTTGTACTTAATGAAGTGATTATTCCAATCAAGTTAATTCAAGCTCACAACGCGGTCTATTTCAAGCGCACTAACTAGCAACTCTTATTAGATTGGTAGTTATCGACATCATGGAAGTCCTGTTAAGGTTTTTATATATACCAAATATATAAAAAAATATATACCATAACAAATGGTCCAATATTCATGAGGGATTTGAAATTAGTCTCTAAATGTCACGAATAGGTCACAGAAATTATGAAAATATGATGTCAACACATTCACGACCGCTGACTTGAATTCACGTTATTTCAAATTCTATCCCTTGTTGCCGCTGGCGTTAATTCACGTCATTTTAAATTCTATACCTGGTTGCCGCAAGCAAATTTTATACTTTTTATCCTCCCCTTGAAGATACAAGTTTCCGGCAACCAGCTTCAAAATTTCATTATATTAGCCGGTACTCAGGATTTGAAACGCAGAAAATTAGACGGGCTCGAATGTGTTAATACATTTATAGACTTCCATATTATTATACATGTATTGTATTGTTAATATTAAATATGTTATTTAAACCGATATATAATGTACATTCATAACAATACGGATCTGAAAGGTCTCGCTAAATTTACGATCAGAGCTCAGCAATTTTCTCAGTCCTTAGCAACGTCGGTGCCAGATGCTGTTCCCTTTATAAAGTGATTTTAGTGATTTTCTTTTGAAATGCATATTGGAAATGATTGGTGTGTAAAATACTATAAATTGACTTTCATATTACACAAAAAGATGTATTTACATAAAATTATCTAAATGAAAGTCATTGTTAAGGGGTGTCCTAACCGAGATACCAATTCACTTTGATTCATGATATATTTTATAAAAATGTTATAAAAACACTTTAATTTAATGTATATATATTTTATTAATAGTTCATATTCGTCTTTCGCCTTTAAATAATAAATGGCTGTATATTTTGTATATTATTTAAAGAGTAAAACTTCAAGGAACTGTAGGAAATTAGTTTTAATAACAACTCGATATCCCCACGCGTTCCCGGAATTAAGACTCTTGACAGGCAGATAGAAAGACAAACGGACAGACAGCAAAGTCATCAAAAACCCGTTTTTCCCTTTTAAGGTACGAAATTCTACTAACTAGAAATACAGTAAAACGAATTAAACATTTGGTTATTGGGTATAGATAATTATTATTAAGTACGCAAAGATAATAAAATCTCATTATCTAAACAGCTGTTCATTTTTATTAATATTTTAAGTTTTTTTTAATATAAAAAGTTATAATCTTTCAATATTATTAAAACAGAAACGAGCTCTTTTTAATAATAATACTAAATACTTTTTTTGATATTCTACACTAAAAGTTCTCTAAGTTATGAACATATGATATGATATGATATTTCCTCATTTAACTTCGGATAGCAAACACAAACCTATTTGGTATACTTATTGTGAATACAAAATCAACCAAACCGAAAGGCCTACCTTCTATTATCATATTAACCACATACACTATTGATATTGATAAAAGACAAACATTTTACAATATTACTAATTCCAATTAGTTCGTTTTGTACACGCAATCCACTTGATGGCCTATTTTATGGGAATTGTGGTTAATTAGTGTATGGTGAATATTTGCGATATATTTTCGATATTTGATCTATTGTGAATTTAAGTATTTTACTTATAAAAGCAGCTTTAAGTTATATAAATTAAAATATATTGTACGGTGATTAAGAGAGCTGAATGTCCTTCGGGAATTTCCGTTCTATTATCCCTATATTCCCGATTCGTCGTGGATCAGAAAAACATCTGTAGATCTTAATTTTTCTAAATGTCGTTCAGTGACAGCAGTATTTACTATCTAGCGTCTTCTTGTTTGCAACTCAATCCGAAGAACAAAATCGAGGATGAATCGTAAATCAGTAGTTATCTCAAGAAATTTATTTTTACCTGTTCTGGGAGTGAAATCTTTTTTTAGGGTTAATGAGTCAATACCAGCCATGATTTGAATTTAACATCGCATCCCAATTTAATAATATCTCACTATATTAATCGATTGATATTCCATCATATTTTCATATATTTTTTTTAACATTAACATTTTCTTACATTTTGACACTGCAATTAAAACGTTGCTTTTTCAATCAGATCGATTTACATCACCACATTATATTTATTTCTTCGTAATTTAGTACAACTTAAAACAATTCGTCTGAAAAAAAAAGATAAAAACACAAACGGATATTATTTTATTTAATCAACGATCGAATTCGGCAATTCGTATTAAGGCGGTTCGCATACAAGTTTTGAAATACTAAATCAATTAATTTGATAATTTAAATATTAACTAATAAATATCTCAAACACAACTTTTAATAGATTTAATATATATTTACAAACAAAAGAAAAACATACATTAAAGGAAAAGATGTAAAAAATATATATTTTTACTTGTATGTTTCCGCTTTAAGCTGAGTCAAAGCACAACTAAGTTTCCTCGTGCCACTTAATCACCAAGAGTTTAACCAACGATACCCTTTGAGAAATGCAGTGTTTAAAAGAGAAATGTAAGAGTTTTATGTCTGAATGCGATACGTGTGTCGGCGTGTTTGTTTGTGTATAATATATCAACATAAAACTCATAGTTAGTACACATTGTATTTGCATATATTGTTCATAGTAATACGCAAAATGTCCCCACAATATATATTTACTACTATCATAAAAATATTAATTTTTTCACTATTCAAAGACAAAACACTTCTTTGATTCAAGTATCTGAATGAATAATATTAGAAATCTCGAAGGAATTTACTTTTTATTTCGTAAAATAAATATAATTTTTAGTAATAAAAGATATTAAAAATGACTTAATTATCGGTTTTAAAAAAGATAACACAAAACAAAATTTATAGATACAAAATAGTTTTGCAAACAATTTCATTAAAGTTAAAAACTCTTCAAGATATTTAATTATAGAAAAGAAACATGACAAAAACAAGCTATTCTGTAATTAAATTTGTTATTTTAGTATTAAACATTATTTGAATAATTTTAAATACTGTTTGAGAGGATTTTACTAACATTCTCGATATGTTGTAGTATCAAAGTTATATGGAAATATAAAAGAATGATTAATAATTTCGACGTCTCGTGTATAATCCAAAACCATTACAGAACGCGTCCATATCATATTTCAAGCGGCCATCTTGGGTGCATTTTCTACGTAATTCCAACTTCACACCACTATCCATCATAGTTATGGGGTCACATTATGCGTTGATTGTAATAACGATAACAACTTTACTTAAAATTTCTTTTATATTTTCCTTTCTTTTATAACTTTAGTATATTATTCTTGACATGGAGATTCCAATTATAATTATAATTATATTTTTCTGCTATTTTCGTAAATGATATAAAATATAAATTACATTTATAACTAGCTAGACAGACAGATAATTATTCAGTTCTATTATATAAATAAATTTAGCGTTAATTTGATACAATCGATAAACTATTAAAAATATTTTCTGAGGATATATATAGGTACATTATATCATTTTATATATGTTTATATTGCAATAGAACGATGAATTTCTATACACAAAATAAATCCCATTAGTTTCGTATTAAATATTTTAAAAAGCATTTTAGTTTAACCTTCGTTTACTCATAATATTCTTTCTAATAAATTATACTTTAATAATTAATATCTGAGGTATTAGATGCTTTGCTGCTTGAACTTTACAGTTGTGAGATAAAAGAAATTAGTCGCTCAATGTCACGAATAGGTCACAGAAATGATGAAAATATAATGTCAACACATTCGCGACTGCTGACGTGAATTCACGTCATTTCAAATTCTATGCCTGGTTGCCGAAAGCAAATTTTATATTTTTATCCTCCCCTTGACGATACAAGTTTCCGGCAACCAGCTTCAGAATTTCATTATATTAGCCGGTACTCAGAATTAGAAACGCAGAAAATTTGATGTGCTCGAATGTGTTAATATATTTATAGACTTCCATATTATTATATATGTATTGTATTGTTAATATTATTATAAATATGTTATTTAAACCGATATATAATGTACATTCATAACAATACGGATCTGAAAGGTCTCGCTAAATTTACGATCAGAGCTCAGCAATTTTCTCAGTCCTTAGCAACGTCGGTGCCAGATGCTGTTCTCTTTATAAAGTGATTCTAGTGATTTTCTTTTGAAATGCATATTGGAAATGATTGGTGTGTAAAATACTATAAATTGACTTTCATATTACACAAAAAGATGTATTTACATAAAATTATCTAAATGAAAGTCATTGTTAAGAGGTGTCCTAACCGAGATACCAATTCACTTTGATTCATGATATATTTTATAAAAATGTTATAAAAACACTTTAATTTAATGTATATATATTTTATTAATAGTTCATATTCGTTTCGCCTTTAAATAATAAATGGCTGTATATTTTGTATATTATTTAAAGAGTAAAGCTTCAAGGAACTGTAGGAAATTAGTTTTAATAACAACTCGATATCCCCACGCGTTCCCGGAATTAAGACTCTTGACAGGCAGATAGAAAGACAAACGGACAGACAGCAAAATTCATCAAAAACCCGTTTTTCCCTTTTAAGGTACGAAATTCTACTAACTAGAAATACAGTAAAACGAATTAAACATTTGGTTATTGAGTATAGATAATTATTATTAAGTACGCAAAGATAATAAAATCTCATTATCTAAACAGCTATTCATTTTTATTAATATTTTAAGCTTTTTTTAATATAAAAAGTTATAATCTTTCAATATTATTAAAACAAAAACGAGCTTTTGTTTATACAATTGCAATACAGGTGCATGTATTTATTAATAATACCATAAATACTTTTTTTGATATTCTACACTAAAATTTCTCTAATTTATGAAGATTTATATGATATTTCCTCATTTAAGTTCGGATAGCAAACAAACTTATCAAGTGCACTTGTTTATTGTGAATACAAAATCAACCAAACCAAAAGACCTACCTTCTATTATCATATTAACCATATACACTATTGATATTGATAAAAGACAAACATTTTACAATATTACTAATTCCAATTAGTTCGTTTTGTACACGCAATTCACTTGATGGCTTATTTTATGGGAATTGTGGTTAATTAGTATATGGTGAATATTTGTGATATATTTTCGATATCTGATCTATTGTGAATTTAAGTATTTTACCTATAAAAGCAGCTTTAAATTATATAAATTAAAGTATATTGTACGGTGATTAAGAGATCTGAATGTCCATCGGGAATTTCCGTTCTATTATCCCAATATTCCCGATTCGTCTTGGATGAGAAAAACATCTGTAGATCTTAATTTTTCTAAATGTCCATCAGTGGCAGCACTACTTACTAACGTTTTCTTGCTTGCAACTCAATCCAAAGAACAAATTCGAGGTTGAACCGTAAATCAGCAGTTATCCCAAGAAAATTATTCTTACCTGTTCTGGGAGTTCAATCTTTTTTAAGGGTTAATGGGTCAATACCAGTCATGATATGAATTTAACATTGCGTCCCAATTTAATAATATCTCACTATTTTAATCGATTGATATTCCATCATATTTTCATATATTTTTATTAACATTAACATTTTCTTACATTTTGACACTGCAATAAAAACGTTGCTTTTTCAATCAGATCGATTTACATCACCACATTATATTTATTTCTTCGTAATTTAGTACAGCTTAAACCAATTCGTCTGAAAAAAAGATAAAAACACAAACAGATATTATTTTATTTAATCAACGATCGAAATTCGGCAATTCGTATTAAAGCGGTTAGCATACAAGTTTTTAAATACTAAATCAATTAATTTAATAATTTAAATGTTAACTAATAAATATCTCAGACACAACTCTTAATAGATTTAATGTATATATATTTATAAACAAAAAAAATATATACATTAAAGGAAAAGATATAAAAAATATATATTTTATAAAAATATATATTCTATGTTTCTGCTGTAAGCTGAGTCAAAGCACAACTAAGTTTTCTCGTGCCACTTAATCACCAAGAGTTTAACCAACGATACCCTTTGAGAAATGCAGTTTAAAAGAGAAATGTAAGAGTTTTATATCTGAATGCGATACGTGTGTCGGCGTGTTTGTTTGTGTATAATATATTGACATAAAACTAATAGTTAGTACACATTGTATTTGCTTATATTGTTCATAGTACTCAAAATGTCCTCATATTATATATTTGTCTATAAGCCTGTCGGTTCCTGTCATAAAAATAATTATTTTAAGGAATTTACTTCTTATTTCTTTTATGCCAATAAAATTAATATTATTTTGTAGTATTAAAGATATTTACAAGTGATTTAGGTTGGATTTAATTCCATTATTGTATTATCGATATTAAAAAAGATATAATACAAGACATTTACAAGATTTATCGATACAAAATAGTTTGCAAGCAATTTCATTAAAGTTAAAAACTCTTCAAGATATTTAAACGTACAAAAGAAATATTACAAAAATGCTAGACTGTAATTATATTTGTTTTTAAAAAAATTAACTTTGAAATATCTTAATATTACACTTTCTTAGTTTGTTTTAAAAATATTTCAATAATTTTAATTACTAGTTTAGAGGATTTTGCTAACATTCTCTACATGTTTCAAAGTTATATGGAAATATAAAAGAATGATTAATAATTTCGACGTCTCATGTATAATCCAAAACCATTACAGAACGCGTCCATATCATATTTCAAGCGGCCATCTTGGGTGCATTTTCTACGTAATTCCAACTTCACACCACTATCCATCATAGTTATGGGGTCACATTATGCGTTGATTGTAATAACGATAAGGACTATTTTACTTAAAATTTCTTTTATATTTTCCTTTCTTTTATAACTTTAATATGTATTTATTACAATTACTTATTCTTGACATGGAAATTATAATGAGATTTTTCTGCTATTTTTGTAAATTATATAATATAAATTGCATTTATAACTAGCTAGACAGACAGATAAATATTTAGTTCTATAATATAAATAAATTTAGCGTTAATTTGATACAATCGATAAACTATTAACAGTATTTTCTAAAGATATAAGTATTATATCATTTTATATATGTTTATATTGCAATAGAAAGATGAATTTCTATACACAAAATAAAACGTTATTAGTTTCGTATTATTATATATACTAGTGGTCGCCCAGTGGTCGAAATTCGACCATATAAGAAATTTAAATTGTAAGTGACTTAATATACATTATTAAAATATAATATTAAAACATTACTAAGGTTCTACTGTCAAAAACTAAACTACTGTTACCACAGATTTGACCAAGACTGTTATTTGCCAATTTCTTTTTTGAACAAATTATATGAAATTAAAAGAAAGTAAAATAAAGAATATCTATTTAAAAAAATTTTTACTAAAACAAAACACAACAATTTTATCTTGTCATTTAAAGTGAGTAAAATATGAGCATGAGGCAATCCTCTTTTTTGAAATTCAATTGTGTAAATGAGTGCTTCAACTTTACCAAAGATATTATTTTGTATAAGGCCCTCTATGAATGCTTTCAATTTCGACTTGAACACATGTATATTAATATCAGGTCTAAAATTAGGAGCTTCACCTACACCAATGTTGTTCACTATTTCTGGCCATCTTGGATTGCATATATTCATTGATTGATTGGATTCATTGTAATAAATAAGGAAGGTTTTCCGTAATGTTGTACAATTGACATTGCATCTAAATAATTCTGATACATATTTGTTGGTGATCCATTCAATGAAGATGGTAAAATTACTCTTCGGCCAACATTCCTGGCATTCATGTCCAATTCTAAGTAGTCTGTTAAATTGTTGTAAACTTCAGACCTAAGACTTGTTTGATTTTGTTGAATGAAGTGTAATCGTGAGCCCTCTATTCTCACATGCATATCAACAATCCACTGCAGAAATAGTTTTTGTGAATGGTGTAACATGCTGAAATCATCTCTAATTGCTAGTCGATAGGCTGTATACTGAAGCATGGTTAATTTATTTCTGGGTGCTCTTGAAATAGATGTAGTTGGTGTATTATGAGCAATATTGACATGCTACCCAGTATCATCGTTGGGAAAACGCAGTGGGTACGCTAAAGGGGCTAATGATGAGTCCAAAACTGAGATATTCTTAATTATACCATTAACATTATGTTGTTATTACATGTTTGATTAACATGTTCTTGTAATCTATAATTAATGGCAGTGTCAACATAAAAATATAATTGTGCATAACATGGTGAGCGACCATATGCGGCAGTCATTGGGCCTGATCTGTGATAAAAAACATCATGTATTTTGAAATGATACACTCCACTTGTAACTGCCTCAGCAACTTTGGCTTCTGAGCAAAACATGAATTATATTTCCTAATATTTGCAAAATAATTTTTTGATTTACTTTTTATTGAAGGTTAATTTGAAGTAAGTCCATCATATAATATTTTAAACCAAATATTCATTTTGACTTAAGGGTGGTAATATTGCTTTACCCTTGTGACAACATGAAGTGAATGCAGTTCGGTCGCCTTAAGTCACTTCAGATTCAAAATGTTTCGCATTGCAAAACCTGCACTCTAAATTAATTAATCCACAATCATAACTTAAAACACATTTGGAATGACATTTAGAGCACACTTAAATGCATCTCTCAAAATCATATTACTATCTAATACTGCTGATGAGGAATTATTCCTGCCTCTTAGAGAGATATTCCTTCTTCTTTGTCTCTCACTCCAACTCCTTAATGTTCTATGTCGAGGCATAATTAAAGTTCTTTCATAGATTACTGAAATCAAGAAGAGAAAAAGTTTTTACCTGTATGATAAATTCTTAATTCTGATAATTCGTACACAAAATCACTTATTTATCCTAAAGTATATGCAATCACAGAAATCGTAAACTACAATAATTGCTTTGAACCAGCAATAGCAAAAAATTTGTTACCTGAATGTTGTTATTGCAGATTGGTGCTACAGTGCTTTCTTTATGCATATAATGATAGTCCTTCAAAGACGACGATACGTTTAAATGTATCTTACTGCTACACAACTCATATAAATTTGTATAAACGCTCAGTATTTCACGTAGTATTCGTCAAATAAAACTTTAATTAACTTTAAACATTCAATAAAACCACAGGAAACAAACTTTTCAACTATGTCTATAATAGTCAAACGAAACAATTTGACCACAGAGTATGTATGCGTGTGTCAAATGCATGCTGGTTAGTATAATGTTTTATTAACTGATTTAATGTATTTTTTATGCATTATTATTAAAATCTTTTTTATATTTAATTAAATGAGACAAATTAAACTTTTTTTTGAGTACTCTATCTATGCACAAAATGAAAAACAAAAGAAACCATTTGACCACAGAGTATGTATAGGCAAATATATTTATTTTTGATATGTCAATGTCAGTACTCTAAGTCTGTAGTAAGTAGGCGTGTGTGAATTTGCATGGTAGTGTGTGTAATGTTTCTATGTCTATAGACAAAATGAAAAATGAAACGAACATGTGTGTGTGAAATGCATGGTAGTGTGGGTAATGTTTTATTTATTGATTTAATGTACTTTAAAAGCATTATTATTAAAAAATATTAGCGTGCTGCACTTCTCCTGTACATAAACTATAAATGTGCCAAATTTTATGCTCCTGCGTCCGCGCACTTTTCGTAAAAAGGGGTCCAAAGTTTTGGCATCACGTATTAATATATAGATTTTAAAAAGCATTTTACTTTAACCTTCGTTTACTCATAATATTCTTTCTCATAAATTATACTTTAAAAATTAATATCTGAGGTATTCCAGTCTTTGTTGCTTGAACTTTGCAGTTGTGAGATAAAATAAATTAGTCCCTCAATGTCACGAATAGGTCACAAAAATGATGGAGTTATGATGTTAAAACATTTGCGACCGCTGACGTGAATTCACGTCATTTCAAATTCTGTACCTGGTTGCCGCAAGCAAATTTTATAATTTTTATCCTCCCCTTGAAGATACAAGTTTCCGACAACCAGCTTCAGAATTTCATTATATTAGCCGGTACTCAGAATTAGAAACGCAGAAAATTTGATGAGCTCGAATGTGTTAATATATTTATAGACTTCCATATTATTATATATGTATTGTATTGTTAATATTAAACATGTTATTTAAACCGATATATAATGTACATTCATAACAATATGGATCTGAAAGGTCTCGCTAAATTTACGATCAGAGCTCAGCAATTTTCTAAGTCCTTAGCAACGTCGGTGCCAGATGCTGTTCCTTTATAAAGTGATTTTAGTGATTTTCTTTTGAAATGCATATTGGAAATGATTGGTGTATAAAATACTATAAATTGGCTTTCATATTATACAAAAAAATATGTGTTTACATAAAATTATATAAATGAAAGTCATTGTTAAGGGGTGTCCTAACCGAGATACCAATTCACTTTGATTCATGATATATTTTGTAAAAATGTTATAAAAAAAACTTTAATTTAATGTAAATATATTTTATTAATAGTGTATATTCGTTTCACCTTTAAATAATAAACCGTCGTGTGTTTTATATGTTAATTAAAGAGTAAAACTTCAAGGAACTCTAGTAAATTAGTTTTAATAACAACTCGATATCCCCACGCGTTCCCGGAATTAAGACTCTTGATATACAGATAGCCAATAGCCATACAAACGGACAGACAGAAAAGTTATCCAATAATGATTCCGTTTTTCCCTTTTGAGGTAAAAAAACTCTACCAACTATAAATATAGTAAAAGGGGAATTAATAATTTGGTTATTGGGTATAGATAATTATTATTAAGTACGCAAAGATAATAAAATCTCATTATCTAAACAGCTGTTCATTTTTATTAATATTTTAAGTTTTTTTTAATATAAAAGTTATAATATTTCAATATTATTAAAACAAAAACGAGCTCTTTTTTATACAATTGCAATATAGGTGTATGTATTTAATAATAATACTAAATACTTTTTTTGATATTCTACACTAAAAGTTCTCTAATTTTTGAATATTAATATGATATTTCCTCATTTAACTTCGGATAGCAAACAAACTTATCAAGTATACTTGTTTATTGTGAATACAAAATTAACCAAACCAAAAGACCTACCTTCTATTATCATATTAACCATATACACTATTGATATTGATAAAAGACAAACATTTTACAATATTACTAATTCCAATTAGTTCGTTTTGTACACACAATCCACTTAATGTTTGATTTTATGGGAATTGTGGTTAATTAGTGTATGGTGAATATTTGCAATATATTTTCGATATTTGATTTATTGTGAATTTAAATATTTTACTTATAAAAGCAGCTTTAAGTTATATAAATTAAAGTATATTGTACGATGTTTAAGAGAGTTGGATGTCTTTCGAGAATTTCCGTTCTATTATCCCTATATTCCCGATTCGTCTTGGATCAGAAAAACATCTGTAGATCTTAATTTTTCTAAATTTCCATCGGTGACAGCACTACTTACTATCTAGCGTCTTCTTGTTTGCAATCAATCCAAAGAACAAAATCGAGGATGAACCGTAAATCAGCAGTTGTTTGTTAATTTTCTTGGGATACCAAGAAAATTATTCTTACCCGTTCTGGGGGTGAAATCTTTTTTAGGGTTAATGCCGACGATTTTTGCGTCAATACCAGCTATGATATGAATTTAACATCGCGTCCCAATTTAATAATACCTCACTATTTTAATCGATTGATATTAAATAAAATTTTCAAGGCAGAATATTTTGAATTATTTACATTTTCTGACATTTTGACACTGCAATAAAAACGTTGTTATTTATCACATCGATTTACATCACCAGATTATATTTATTTCTTCGTAATTTAGTAAAACTGAAACCAATTTATCTGAAAAATCTGTAATCCTTTGGTTACGTTACTTACTGAACCAAATATGATCTAAAATATCTCCTTAGTAATTATTATAATCTCAATCGATCTAATTTAAATCATAAAAAAGAACAGCACAAATAAATACAAACACGTTTTTATGGTAAATACTAAGCCAATCAATTTATTAATTTAAATGTTAACTAATAAATATCTCAGACACAACTTTTAATAGATTTTATGTATATATATTTAGAAACAAAAGATAAACCTACATTAAAGGAAAAGATGTAAAAAATATATATTTTTACTTGTATGTTTTCGTTTTAAGCTGAGTCAAAGCACAACTAAGTTTCTTTGTGCCACTTAATCACCAAGAGTTTAACCAACGATACCTTTTGAAAAATGCAGAGTTTAAAAGAGAAATGTAAGAGTTTTATGTCTGAATGCGATACGTGTGTCGGCTTGTTTGTTTGTGTATAATATAGTGCTTAGATGGTTAATATAAAACTCATAGTTAGTACACATTGATTTTGCATATATTGTTCATAGTAATACGCAAAATGTCCCCATATTATATATTTGTCTATAAGCCTGTCTGCTCCTATCATAAAAATAATTATTTTAAGGAATTTACTTAATTCTTATTTCTTTTATGCCAATAAAATAAATATAATTTTGTAGTATTAGTAGTAATGTAGTAGTAGTATTTACAAGTGATTTAAGGTTGGATTTAATTCCATTATTTTGTTATCGATATTAAAAAAGATATAATACTAGACAATATTTATCGATACAAAATTTGCAAGCAATTTCATTAAAGTTAAAAACTCTTCAAGCTATTTAAACGTACAAAAGAAATATTACAAAAATGCTAGACTGTAATTAAATTTGTTTTTAAAAAATTTAACGTTGAAACAACTTATTATTACACTTTCTTAGTTTGTTTTAAAATATTTCAATAATTTTAATTACTAGTTTAGAGGATTTTGCTAACATTCGCTACATGTTTCAAAGTTATATGGAAATATAAAAGAATGATTAATAATTTCGACGTCTCATGTATAATCCAAAACCATTACAGAACGCGTCCATATCATATTTCAAGCGGCCATCTTGGGTGCATTTTCTACGTAATTCCAACTTCACACCACTATCCATCATAGTTATGGGGTCACATTATGCGTTGATTATAATAACGATAAGGACTATTTTACTTAAAATTTCTTTTATATTTTCCTTTCTTTTATAACTTTAATATGTACTTATTACAATTACTTATTCTTGACATGGGAATTATAATGAGAATTTTCTGCTATTTTCGTAAATGATATAAAATATAAATTGCATTTATAACTAGCTAGACAGACAGATAATTATTCAGTTCTATTATATAAATAAATTTACCGTTAATTTGATACAATCGATAAACTATTAAAAATATTTTCTAAAGTTATAATTATATGTTATATTATTTTATATATGTTTATATTGCAATAGAACGATGAATTTCTATACACAAAATAAATCCCATTAGTTTCGTATTAAATATTTTAAAAAGCATTTTACTTTGACCTTCGTTTACTCATAATATTCTTGCCCATAAATTATACTTTAAAAATTAATATCTGAGGTATTCCAGTCTTTGTTGCTTGAACTTTGCAGTGGTGAGATAAGAGAAGCCTAATAATAGGGATAAGGGTCGCTACAGACTTTAATTAACAATCTTAAGACAATATATTTAATATTATGTATATAATCAAAAACTAGAAATCAAAAATTAAAATTTATAAAAAGAGCTCTCCGAATATTTTACATTACTTCATTACTAATATTCCCATTTTTTTTACTGTTGCGAGTTTTCTATAAATTAATTTATCAGTATTAAAATATCTTCTATCTTAATATTAAAAGTATTGTAAGATATATATCCTTAATGCCTGTCTTGGATGTGTAATCGCCCTAAAAAGAATGAGATAAGTACTTACCGAAACCTTTTTTCCCGACAGCTTAATAACCTCGCTGACTACCTGAAAATATATACTTTGTACTAGCGATAACGAAAAGTTTTAGAAGGGAATGGAATAAATTTTACTATTTTTGGATAAAATTTTACTTTGTTAACAATTTTTTAAAACAGAAAGTACTCGCTTAAATTTAAACTCGTTATTATTAAAGTACATGTATTGTGTTCAAAAAAGAAGGTTTTGATAAAAAATGTGCACATTATCACTTGGAAAGGAAAAATAATGATAATATATTAACATTATGTTCCGTTGCGCGGTCGATAGCAGCTTTGCAGGTCATTATTCACGATAAAAACTCCGAAATCCCGACACCGGTAACACCTGCGTTATGTTCTCCTGGTATCCGTTTTATGTAAATGTACCAAATTTCGTTTGTTAATTGTTGGCTGAACTTGGAGAAAAAACCACCACTTGATTTTATAAAATATTTTAACAAATATAACTATAATAAACGTTTAATGAAATATTATTAATACCATATGGTTTTAACGCAAATTTAATTAATATTAATTTTCAATAGTTCAATTTATATTTAAATTTATGTATTAATAATGAATATAAATTAACAGTAAATAATGGATCGTGAAATCGGTATTTAGTTGGCGATAACGGGTTGAATGCACCCGCGATTTATCTATTAGAAAATCTGAGATACGGAATCGTTGGCACCATGCCATACTCGTGCATTCATGGGCGGCTAACTTGTATGGTCTGCGAAAAAATATTTAAATTTGCATAAATATAAAGTGAGAATTTCATCAACGTAGGCAAGATTAGACCTTGGGACCTCTGAACTACCATCCTATTTAACTAATTGAGCCATCGTGTCGCTTTAATAAAACTATTAGTATAAAATAACGTTGAAATGAAGCCACAATCAAAATTAATATTTGCAATTATTTATACACATGTTTAGCCACATTAACCAGTGGCCTGTACTAATTGTCCAAACTACAATTATATTATTTAAAGTTATTAAATTAAATAACTATAACATGACTTAATTTAAATATAATTTTACACATTATTTTAAGCTGAACTTAAAGCCTAAATTTGCGGTTTTAAAATTGTTTGTGATATATTACAAATAGTTTACATCACAACTTATAAACACAAACTTATTTTTTTTTAATAATTCTAACGTTGGCCACAGATTGACTAGACTTTGGTTTACCGTGAACCTTAAATATGTAGCTTAGAATGAAATAAAAGTCTATTAAAGAAAATTTAAGCCTCAATTAAATATTTTAACTGAACTTACATTCAAAAGAGATTGTTTTTTATTTTCTTTATTGAGTGATATACAAGCACTTCTCCCATCATATCATCGTTTTATATAGTCCTAGGGGATGAATATCTAGATATATTAAATCATACACTTTTGTATTTTTGTTGTAGAGTATTTATACAAAGCTTAGAGTTAAACCTTTGTAGATACAAAATTTTATAGAAACTTTTGGCCTTATTTTACAAATATGTTACAAATTAAAAAATACCTTCATAACGCATTTGAATTTTAAGCATCTAGATCTAAGAGTTGTATCAACTTTGCTTTTTACGTATTTATTATATAATTTTGTTTTAATCCAAAATTAAGTATCTGCTATTTTAATGTTGAGTCAGAGCATAATATGAATAAATATTTAAACTTTAGAATGAGTAGTAATCTACAAAAGTTTAGTAATTAAAATGGCTAACTAACACCCCTCAATATTAATTTGCTAACGCTACCGTCCACTTGTCATGAGCGCAGGGTGTATGTTAGTCTCAAGCGGTGGCACAATAGGCAAATTGCGACTGCGCCAGATTGAAATACAGCCAGTTTTGAAATGACTCGCTAAATCAGGTCATTTTATGAATATAAAGTTCACAATATTTTATTCATGATTTTAATATAAAATTCCCAAAAAGACATCATTTTTTCATAAATTTTTAAACATATATATGAAGCAGGAAATAATTAATATTTGGTCATAGCTTGTATAAGTATAATATAAATGTTTACGAATGTTGCTTAACACTCGTTTAATTTACATATTTAAAAACTATTAAATTTAAATTAGAAAACCTCTCATTTAATATTTCACGGCACCACTTTATAAACTTAATTTTGTAATAATTAAGTTAGTTAACTGAGTGCATAATATCCTCAAAGAGAATTGAGAATTAATGGAATTTTGAGTTTAATTTTGTAAAGGGATTGCAGCCGTAACTAAGATTCCCAGTGGCCGGTGAGTGGTTTAAATTAAACGAGCTCGCGTTTTAATTAAAATACATAATACAGAAAAAAAAATAGAGGTAGCCTTCTTGCATGGTTTACGGAGAGATGAAAGGCATGTAACCACAAGAGTGCTAAGTATGGCAATGGAGGGATGCACAGGTAGAGGATTGTCGAAGAAAAGATGGGTGAATTGCGTGAAAGACCATATGGAGAAGAAGGGAGTGTGTACAGAGATGACGAGTAACAGGAGAGAATGAAAGAAAAAAATACTGCGCCGACTCCAAAATTGGAATAAAGGCAAAATTGGAAAAAAAAAGATGATGAAGATGATGAATTTATTTCATAATGTATTTCATACTTTCTTTTGATTAAACTATAAGTTGAAATATATATATATATATATATATATATAATATATATATATATATATATATATATATTCATACATTAAAGATTTTTAAAATAACATGTGTGTTTCTCACAATTTCATTTGAAATTGACATTACACATTAAACATAACAATATGTAATACTATAACCAATAAACGAATTCACAAGTAACTGGGTAAGACTCTAAAAGATAACTGAATAATAAATATAACATATAACAAGTATATTTATATAAAAAAAATATTTTTGACATTATAATTATTACTAATACATAAAACCGCAACATCTTGTAATTTACACCACATATAAAACCGTCTAGGAGGCGTAGATAAACTGTTAATTCCATGGAACTGCTACATTCATGCATTGTTCTATCTTCATTGTTTCAGGCGCACGTTACAAATACTAATACACTTTAGTTATGTACTCCCAAACTTTTATTATGTGATTATAATCTATTTCTTAATTAGCAGTAATTTTGTACATATTTTTCCATAACAATCGAAATGTTCCAGTAAATGTAAAATATTCTAGATCCATTTTTATTTATTTCCTCTATTTTCGGATCGAGCTATATTGCCAAAAAGCCTTACCTACTGAATACATTAATAGATGATAAGTGTTGTTACAAAAGTTTATTTTCTTATATTTTATTAGTATTTGAACTATTATATTAAAATTGCACATTTTAACTATTATTGGCTAAAAATATCATATAATTTATCAATATTAATATTTGTTAGAAAATAATATTACGACTGTTAAAATACAAAATTACATTTCATTTTAATTGACAATTAAATTCAAAAGCGTTATATTAATTTGAATTATATCACAATTACCACCCCCTTATAAATAGATTACAAAACGAGACTTCGTTGCGGGGGTGTTCAGGTAATCCTATGGGGGTACTTTAATGATACAGTCTATACAAAGCAAATACATATCCAGTGTGTGGGTGGAAAAGAGATAGAGTACTTATGTGTGAGTGAATATAAATTGAGTATTTAGGTACTCATTTTTATACAGGCTCAGTTTTATATAGACATGTTAAAAACATTATATTTATTTAAATATGTTCCAATTATCAATTGTGCTTTTAAAATAATTTTGTAAAGATATAATACAATATTTTATATAATGTGATATTGAACAGAACAAGAGATAAAATGTACTTCAATAAAAATATATTCAAAGAGACTAAGTTATTCGTTGTATGAAAGCTGAAACAATGCAGATTTCCCAGTTCTGGAAGTTTACAAACTAAAATAATATAAAATTATTATCTTAACATTTCTTTCATTGAAATATAACTTTATGTTAAACTCCATACTATTAAGTTATATTTAAAGACTGTAAATCTACCTAATGTGACCCATATCACAATGTTCCTTGTCTATTTCGAATTGTTAGAACCTTCTCAAGCTTTGCCATTACTAATTATTTATTCCCGACATGTCCATTCGTAATAGGTTATATACATGATATAATTAAGTAAATACTTATGAATTCTAACGACTAAAGATAAAATTAGCTCGCATTTGGTTTTTATTATCTGTTTGATAACCAAAAAGGTTTTATACCTATAATCCTTATTGTCATCTCTTTCTACATGTGTGAAAGGTATATACTATATATTGTATTTGATGCCTTAAAATAATAAGTTTTGCCTATTTTAAATTAATATATTGTAAAAATATTTACATATATATTTAATTATTATTTGATTATGAATATAATTCTGCTATGACATAGCTAAAAGTACAATATTTTGAGTTAAAAATATTAATTTTAATTTATCGTTAATGTTGAGCCTTATCACACTTGTCAATATAACATTTAGGGACATAAAAAACCCAAACAGTGCATACAATATAATAATAATTGAACATATATTGTATTCATTAAATATATTTTGTCAATTGTTGAATATGAATAATAAAATGTAAATATAATCTGTGTCAAAGTGACAAATGTCACCATTGCTTGTGAATTAATCAACAAAAACCAATAGTGAACGTTCTAAAATCGTCAGAGTATATTACCGATCGAATATTAGGTTTATACAAAGTGCTACGAAGTGCTACGGTCCTTTGTCCTACGAATAAATAAGTATTTTTATGTTAAAATTCATTAATTTCATAGATACATTCTTGTGTGTATATGTATGTTATAATTAAATTCCAGTTTTTTCCCCAAATTAGACCCTATTTTGTTCCCTAATATTCTACAGAATCCTCGCTAGCCTTTCACAGCCTATACAAGTTATGAAGTGTGTCGAACGAAAACAGGTCACCGTACAAAGTGCTTAGCAAACGGAAGGGAAACAATAGTGTTACTCTATACGTATATATTCATTCTCTACTCATCTAGCACTTATCTACTTAGAAATAACGATCATAATCCTATGGCTTAAGAAATAATAAAACAAACGTGCCAAGCCATTAACGTCCTTATAATGTTATGGTTAAGGCTATAACTGTATATAAAATACCATTTCAAAGGCTAATATTTATTAGAATTGGTGGGTGATGACTAATTAATCAATTAGACAATTTTGAATTGTATGTTAAGGGATATAAGGAATAAAATGGAATAAATATCATGATGTTATAATATCAGGCCTGAGAGCAATATCCGCTCCCCTTGAGATCGGTTTATGATCGTATGAATATTAAGATAAATACACTCCATTTTCGCTTGTAACTACAATGTGGTATTTATGAAATATAAGGTAACGTATTTACCTTATTGATAAGTAAAAAAATATTAAATAAATCTTGAATGGGCACCAAAAATATTAAAATTGCTTCTACGATGTTTTTTTTTCATCTTTTCTTTTCTTTATTATGCAGTCAATTTTTTAAAGCCATCTCTACTTTATGTATCTAAATATTTTTGGTAACAAAGATATATTTTACTAATTACTTTTGTTTCGTGACAAACCGTTGCAAGTAAAGGAAAATAGAATCGGTAATAACATTTGGTTTGGTGCCAGACTAATATAAACCATTAAAGAATTTAAGTGGCATTTGTATTTCTAACGATGTCTCGTTTCTACTGAGTTATTTTATATATTCGTGTTAAAATTATTCGTCTTTTTACGTAACGTTTATTGAGGTACACTTGAAGCAACATAAAAATATTTTTTAGTATATTTAAGTTGGTTTACAAAGAATTCTATTGGTTTATTTATAGAAAACAGACACCGGGCCATATACAATAACTAAGTTATATAATTTTCAGTGTGTTTATTTAATTTACCAGTGTCCATACAAACAGGCACATAATAAGTGTTGTCCATAAAAAACTTATTTCTTTACTTCACAGAGTTGACTTTTCTTCTTATTTTCGATAGATCTCATTATAAAAGTTATTCAACTTGGAGAAATCTTTATGAACCCTTTCTTCTAGTAAATTAAAGTTAAGTTAAATTATCTTTAGTCTCCTAATAATAAATTAATGTCAAAATTTTACATTTTATCTTTAATATTCATGAGACCCACGCATGATTGTCTCCATTACTGTTTATTTTGAGTGAATGACATTCCAGGTAGGGGAACTTTTCCTTAAACTTAGTTTATTAAAGTTATATATTTAACTTTGTACAACAGTGATACCAATTTAGTAACTTTAAAATTTTGCAGTCTATTAACCTTCTTATAAATTTAAAATATATCGAAGTAAGACATATTAAATCCATCTTGAACGTTCTGAATTTTTCTTTGGTACGAGTTATATTTATAATGTAAGATATTTCACAAATCCACTCACGTATTAAAGTAAATAAAACCTTTTCAATATTATTTTAGGACAAAAAGGTAAGATAAGATAAGATTTTTTTTTAATATATAGATGTCTTTCGTAAATAGATAAATATAATTTACATATAACAATTCAAAAAATAATCTAATTTACAAAAACAATTTTCGTTAAACATAAAAATGGTAATATTATATAACAATTACGATTAAACTTTTTATTGTGATATGAATAAATATATATATATATATATTATTTGTATTTTAATATTAATATATAAAGTATATAACCTAAGCTTATTACAAAGACAAAAAACATTTCAAGGATCGATAGAGATGCTGACATAAGAAAATACAAATAAAATAGTAAATTGTTCTGAGTCGCTCTACAATAGAGCTTTGCTTGCTAACTTGGAATAAAAGGAACTTGAAAGGATTTCTTCAATGACACTCATTTCAATTTATTTAAATGTAAATTTTACCTGACTTTTTACAATTTTATATTTCAGAAGATGTTTTAAGATAAAAAGATATGTAAAAAGGTACATATATATATATATATATATATATATATGTATCTTTTTACAGATAAAACTTGTCTTTTTATATGTATTTAGAAAAGATATCCGTATTCTTTCTATGTATATTGAAATATTAATACTGTTGATACACACAATCACATCAAATGTTGCATTGTATTTGCAGAATAATATAAAAAAGAAATAAATATCCCCAACTATTTCCTTTAAATATATATAAATTATTTTCTTTAGAAAGCTATTTAAGCCTGAGGGCCTTCATAATTAAGCTCGTCGCCACTATCTCCGAAGCTAGTTAGTGTTCTTAATTTATTAAAATTGAAACTCACCAGTCTTGGTTTGCGAACATTTTTAAAGAAACCGAGAGCTCGGTCTTTCAATATTATTATTTCTATTAACTTATTTAATACTAAAAATTATGAATAAAATATAAAAAATATATGTAATTTAATGTCAAATATGTTATTGTAATATTTTAAAAGTCTATAATGATTGAAGCGGAAATCCTCTTTCATGCATATGAAAGGGGTAGATTTTCTTTCTCCCTCTTACGAATATCGGATCAGTCCCGTCCTCTGTTATGTGGAAACAAAAAGCTCCTGGCCGGTAAATTGTATCCTCTCTCCCTCGTTTAGATAAAAAAAAACAACCTCCCGATCATTTATGTCAGCCTGGTACCCCGGAGTCAGTTCGTTATTTTTATTTGTAGGCCAGTCGCTGTACTGTCGCATTTTTTATCTGCTATTTATTTTGAATCTGTATTTATTTACTCACATTTAAAAAGTATTAAAAAACAAATGGTAACAAATATTTTTTAATACTTTTTTTGACTAGTTAAAAAAGTAAGTTCATTTTTACAATAGATTAGTAGTAGTTTAAAAAAATCATCATTAAAAAGAAAGAATATATATGGTTTTACTATGCATATATATTTAAATATATTTAGTAGATATATATTTAGTAGACTAACTTACGAGTAGATAATTAATTTGAACTTTTTATATTAAGTAAATTAAGTCACCCAAAATAATACAGAGAAAAAAATAAAACAAAACATACCGAATGAAATTACTTTGTAAATAACAGACAGTATAGTCCAATGTCTATGGCCTCCATACTATGAATACCATTTCATGATTTACTACGGACGGGTAAATTAAAAACGTTTTATATTCCAGATGAATTTTTGTATGTATGTTAATTTGAAATATAATCACAGACACGATCTCATATATAAATATAAGAATATTTCTTTTCTTTCTAATAAAACAAGGAATATGTAATTGTGATATTTAACTCCAGGCAATAGAGTCGAATATTCTATACATATATTGAAACATTCAGAAACTGTCTGAAGAAAAGGGACCCAAGTTAAATTGAGTTGTGAGAATTAATGTATTGTTTATCTCTTGTGGTAGATTATAAGATATAGGTAAGGGATAATATCAAATAAAAACAAACCAGTAACTATTGTTTCTTAGACCATATATAGGTATATATACGTCTTTTTATTTGTTAATACCATTGCGAGAAACAATGAGATAATTTATTCTTTTGCGTGCTTTTTGTGAAGATAATGATGGTTTTTCGTTTTCATCGTCTGTGGTAAAAGGTATACAAAGGTATATAAGCTGTATAAATTGAACGAAAAGAGGCTTTAATTTTAATGAAATTAAATGAACCAAACCAAACCAACCAAACTATTGGCAGTTCATGAAGAATAAAATTGTTAAAAGCTAATTATGACTGTCAGGTTCTTACCAGTAGTTTCGTTGTGTGATTATAGTGTAATGGTTTTTTGCGTACCCGAAAATATAAAATAATTTTCTGGAAGAAAATTATTCTATATGTTGATTGAGATAATAATCTAAAAGCATAACAATTATTACCAAATTTATCTAAACATTTTGCGTGATGCGGGAACAAATGTAACAAATTCCCTTTTTTTATTTTATTGTAAATGTAAATATTTTGCCTCGTTATTATTTGATTATAGGTTGCTAAATAGATTTTTTAATCCATTTACTTTATACGAGTACACATATATATATTTATATATATATATATGTATGTAGCTTTAATCTTTAACTTAATCAAGCATAAAAATTTATAAATCAGAACATATTCATGTATTTTTATTTATTTCATGTAGATTATTTCATCTCACGAGAATAAAACGAAATGTAACTCAAAGGGAAAAGAAATGTATGACTGAATATAACGTGTATTTTAACTTTTCAAAGCTTTTTAAATGTATTTTTTAATATATGCATCTGATGTTTAAAGTCACGGAATAACGTGAATTCACGGAAACTCATGCATATTGACCATAATATTACAAATATATATATATATAAATATATATATATGTATATTATTACATTTATTTATACAGTAGAATAAACTATATGTATAGTATTAAGTTGATACTGCCATCTACAGTATGTAACATGGAATTAAGAAAGCGTTACAGATCGTAAAATCGTAAAAGTAAACAATGGTTAAACAGTTCAATAAATATTTATTAATTTGCAAAGAATTACCTAGAAACCAAACCAAACCAAAAAGCAAAATCACCTAGATTATGTGCCAGAATATTCAAAAGGAATGTTCTTTATTACGCTTTATTACCAAGATGGGGTAATGATACTCAACGGATGTGTTAAATTGTCTCGGCTGTCCACACTTGTAATGGAGAATGGTGTCGTAAATATTATGGCAAAAATATTCATATATTTTATCATTAGCCCTTTTCTTTATTAGATTATTTGATTATTATATATTTTTTTAGTTTTACTGTCTTTTTAACTAGTGTTACAGTTTTTTATGTTGTTTTTATGAAAATTTTGTGACGCGTTTTTATGAAAATTTTGTTTTATGAAATTTATAATATACGTAAGACTTTATGAAAGTATTTTTGTGATTTTTTTATAGTGAAGACCATCCTTTATAATGATTAATTTTCATTATATAAAATTTTATCAAAATCTGTCCAGCAGTATTACTGTATTATAATTATAACGAATGGTTTGTGATTTTTTTAAACAAAATAAGTTTTTTTTGGGTAAAAGTATCAGATTTTGACTAGGGTTTTCACGTGATAAGTTAACTGGCACTAAAACGCTATTTAGTTAAATCAGGACTGCATTTTTTTATTTTAGATATATAATAATAATATCTGTACTTGTTATTACATAAACAAATAAACAAACAGACAAGAAATTTAAAAGTAAAAAAGCTTTAGTGGTTAAATGCACTTACAATTTTAATGCACATAGAAAAAAAAAAGTTAATTTCAGAATATACCATTTAAATAACCATATGGAAAAACCACTATAACATAAAAAAAATATCTAATAAAATATACAAAAATAAAAAAAAATAACTATAACAATAAAAACTATTTGAAACACGACAGTTTTGAAAATATAATATAAATAACATTATTACGTACGTATTTTTTATTATAGGTAGGGATTAAATTTTTTTCCATCTCTCCTTCAGCGTCAACATGACATACTTAATGAAAATATATATTATATATATAAATATTATAGTAGTATATATATATATAGATATATATAGATATATATATATATATATATATATATATATATATATATATATATATATATATATATATAGATATATATATATACTACAACATTTATATTCTAAAACGTTTCTTTCGATTTGTGACATGAGAGTATTTTTCTTTATAATTTGGAAAAAAAGCTACTAATCAATAAGTAAAAAGCTTTAAAAACATCTTTAATGTAATTATTTAATATAATTTTTATTATTATATTTTTTTAATTTCATGTCCAGATTTATCTTAGGATCTGTTTAACCCAAATTTAAACAAATATTACGACAAAAATTCTAATAATAACATGTTATATTCTTATAAGTATATAACTGTAATAAATGATATTCCCTATCTATAATACTGTTGTAACAAGTTTAATTCTATCACAAGTGTTATATAATCCTGTAATAAATCAAAGCCGACTATCACATGAGCCGGCTCACTCTGTATTGCAAGTTAACTGGAAGTTATCCACGGCCTTTAAATATACCGCTTTTAACTTTTTTAATAACCCACCCGTAGATAAAGGACTGAAGTTTTCTCGTAAAACCAGGAAAAAGACATTTGAATTAAACACGGTTTAAGTTAGTGTGGTTTTAACACACACCAACGTAAATATAACATTATAATATATATATATATATATATATATATATATATATATATATATATATATATATATATATATATATATATATGCTGTAATTATAGATGATTTAACTTGTATAATTATATGAAATAAATTGAGAATATTGAGATAATACATGTAACCTTTAAATAAATAAACACGTACATATATGACATGATTATATAAATAAATTTCGGGATTCACTGAACCTGTATTTACACAGCCCTGCTCACCGCAAACTCGTCAAAACATTTAAAATGAACAGGAATAAAACTGAATAATGCCGCAATTAAAAACCATATAAAATTCATTATAACCACTAATTTATGGTCTGCCATAAATTATATGAATAATTTAAAATAATGTTATACTTTGATAGATTACTCACCCACAAGAAAGTACAGCACACGGTTGGTAATACTATATTTATAACCCGAATCGCGGCGTCGGGACGTCCACTCAGGTCCGCTTACCGAGGGAGACTGAATTCTACATGAATTTCCAGAGGGTTGTTGCCAGTTGCTACCCCCGGTGCACCGCCGACGAGACTGCATATATATTTTATTCATCCATCACTCCTATAATTCACTTCGCACTTTTGACCTTCTTGATCTTCATTCAGATCGTTTAATCAATTAGTATGTATGCTTTTTGATAAATGTGAACTTAATCACGTTGGAATAAAGTTTGAAATGGATTACAGCATCTTTTTTGTGTCAAATTGTCTATTGTCCTGTTGTAGGTGTGAAAAATGAACGTATGAGTTGCGTACAGCGCATATGTCTCTGTAATGTGTTTTATTTTCCAGCGTTCCTTTGTTATATATTGAATGTGGCAGGTATTATGCTGATAGAATGGAAGGATAGTGGTTACAAGGTGGGATAATTTAGAAGATATACATAAACTATTCTTTAACATATTCGTAATACATTATACTATCGGTTATTAGTACGCAGACTAAATTTAATATATTATATGTATCTAATATACGCTTCTTAATAAGATACTTCTGCATAAAATATTTATTAGAATTTAGACCGTATGGCCATTAGAGATAAACTTTTGGACAATCTGTTGCCTGCTTTTAAAACTTCTTGCGGTAAGAATTATATGCTCATAATTATTAGAATAAAATTAAAGATATATTTCATATGATTTAGCTAACTTCATTCTTCTAGACATACATATATCCTATATGTGTGGGGGAAATGCCCTGAACCATAACTCTATAATGCTATTTCATGCTGAGGTTCAACGAGCAATTGTGGTGTATAAAATAACTTAACTGAAAAAGTTAAACACTGTTTTTATAAGGTTAATTTTAAACTAACATTGTTTCTTATATTAATTATTTTTGTGTCTTCTAACGTTTGAGGATATATGGCGTCGTAACTTGGGATCCATTTTGCAAATACGAAAGGAATAGTGATGAATAAATGTATATATCGATGAAAAATATAATTTTGAGGATGAAAAGGCTCGTGTAATAAGTTTATGTCAGTCCACAAAATAATATATTGTAAATATTTTTTATCAAAACCAATTTATTATATACAAAATGTATACTTTGATTAAACCAAAGATACTTATCAGCTTCGGGACACTATATATACACTATACATTGATAAAATAATACAAAAGGCTGTTGAAAATAGTGATGCATTGTGTAAAAATCCTATTAAAAATGTTATATCGACATATTTCAGTCACTAATGTATGTGGGTTTTACGACGTGCTGTCTGCGATTGTGTCAACGCATGCGATTTACAGCCACAGGACAAGGTTTACAGAGCCTTATAGTTTTAACATACCTAGTTTTTCATTATTATACCAATGTCTAATATGTCTCTACATTCAATAGTATTTTTTGACTGATTGCAACGTGTTTAGAACGTTATTTCTAACTAGAGAGAACTTTTTTATATGTTGTCTATTAATCTGTAGTTCATTTTCAAAAACTGATTCGAGCTAAAAGTACAATACAATAAAATTGGATTTTAGTAAAAATTGTTTTTAGTTTCAATAAATAAGGCAATTTAATCAAATTAGTTTTGGCTCTAACTGCAAAATATACAATATATGAATGTATAACACTGAAATAATTCCAAATGGTTTATGATTTGATGGTTTCTAATAACAAAATTATTGTATATTTATTTTACAACAGAACAAAAAACAATAAACATGCTTTAAAACTCTTCAAACTCGATCTAGCTTTTTTAACAGTTTTCGAACAAGAAATTATGAAAAAGTATTAAAAATATTCTTCATAGAGCTAAGGGTAAGTGAGGTGGGGGGGGGGGGTAAATAGATTTTCACTTTGTGCTTACAGTTAAGCCTTTAAGTCGTAAGCGGTTTTTATCTGTAAGTAAATTAAGGGCTTTGTAATAAAGATGCTTGCTGATCGAACTACATAAAAACAGTAGAAGGGGAAAGTACAGAGCAAGTATTATCGGCAATTTGAATATTCATAAAGTTAACAAAATGTAATCGTAATTATATATTTCTGTAATTACAATAATATGCTCAGATTCTTGTTTAATTTACATTAATATAAATCGAATAATATTTCATTTTCAAATATAAAATGAAGGTACAGGGGTGGTAAAGATATGTCAAAAATTTAAAATAAACATTTTTTTTGTATGTAAAAAGAGTATTCTAGAGCGATAATTGACATATCTGATATCAGATAGCGAACTTGACCAACATCACTTTACCATTCTTAAGTTATTCTCCTGTACTTAGACATGCCTGGTATCAAGGAGCTGTAATTAATAAATTCAATAGATATCAATCAATCTGTTATGAATTTCTCTGTGTTTGGTTTTTTGACATAAAAAGTGGATTCTCTATAAGATGAACGAGGTTAAAATCAATATAAAATGAGCCCAGACGAGGTCCAGGATCCATCATAAGTGACATTTCTGTACCTAATAAAATAGGTAAGGAAACCTTTAAGGATCTACTTACCATGCTTCTATATTGTAGTTAAAAATATCGGACATTTATGGAAAACTATTTTAAATAAACGCGTGTAAAATATTAATAATATTGACTACTGATATAATAATAATACTTCAAACAATCATATGCACAAATAAAATAGACATCTTCTTTTGAGGATAGTAAAATTATCTCTATTCCAGAAGACTACTCTTCCGTAACAACCTAATATATAAGTTATAGGAAACTATATTATTAATTAAATACTATAACTTTCTAAAGAGTTACAGTTATAGTTACAAAACTATGTATCATAAGCCAAATCAAGCCAAAGCAATTTGCGAATGAAAATGTTGTAAAAATGGCTAGACAGCTTATTAAACTGGATGCTAACAAAAGATGTTCTAGTGATCTTTTCTCCCTTTTACATTTTGTTTCCTATTAACATACTAAAGTGTTTACTTAAAATCACAATAATAAAATTAATTTTCTGACGGAAACCACGTTACTCGTTAGTTATAGCTAATCAATGAGGAATATTATTGTCTTTCATTCAACAATCATGTTCATTTAATGGAAGATGAATATATTATTTGAAGTATTGGACGGCATTGCGCACTTCCAAATATTGATCTTAAGCCTGATCTAAAAGCTCTTAAGTCGCAGTCAAGCTACCGTGTTCTGTGCAACTTGATGTAGCCGCAAATGGATAAAATTTTCCCAAATAATACACACTGTTGTTACGTTTAGTCAACATTTATATGGTTTGATAGAAATTATTAAAGATAAAATAATACTGTTAATAATTCGATCACTCTTTTCAATTTAAACGCTAGAAATATTATTATGTATAACATTTGAATTATTATAATGACAATTCGAGAATAATAATGCCCGAATCAAATCCCGGTTGGGGTAAATTATGTTTGCCCGTACTGCTTATTCACCGTGAAAATACATTGTTTGTATTTTTAAATGAATGCAGATGTAGTCGCTGACAACTGTTAAAAATAATTAATCTTACACATGTGTATTTATTTTACCTTGATTTGATATTCAAAAATATTTGGTAAAGAGAATTAACCGATGATTTGTTGTTTACATAAAATATTACTTTATTTACGAGTATATATAAACCTTTTACAATTACAAGCAAGTTTACAAGAAAGAATTAAATTTAAAAGGCAGTACTTACTTTATTAAATTCATCTCTATTTCTCTCTATCTCTAATTTAACTTATCTCTGTCTCTAACTTTATCTTTTATCTTGTTTTATTTTATTTATAGCCATTTAACTTATTTATGACCATATAATACCCATATTCCATTACTTTTATTTCTCAAAAACCATGTGTGGTTCAAATTAAACTAACATCTAACCAAAGCTGTTCAAGTTGGTAAGAGTAACGGCAGTTAGCGTCCTCTTCTAATTTATATGGTTCTTTATCCGCCATTTTCATTTACATACATACGAGTGTGCTCTGCAGTATTTAATAGGCTATTGACTTGACTTTATTAAATATCATCTTCTGGACGTCCGTCTGTAGATTAGTACCTACAGGAAGAAGTTTCGGAACTTGGGTAATATAATGAATTATTTATAGCAATAGAAGAAATAGTATCAAATACAAAATTTAGTACCGTATCACATATTTTTTATATGTTAATTTGCGCAACAGTATATAACTAAAGCAGATTTCATCAAAATAAGTTTAGTTATTTTCGTTTCATGCATGCACAGATAAAGAAATAAAAACATACAAAAACAAAAAGTATATAAAACTGAAAAAATATGTTCTATGTGTAACTTCTTTACATTATTATTGTATATATAGTTTGGGTAAGGGTTGGGCTTGAAAACTTTCATAACTCTTACTAACTCAAACCTAAAAACCAATTTAAGGAAAGGTCTAAGGTATTTTGTAATGTGACTGTTAGTAGTGGTTACAAAGGGTCCGTGTAACAGGATTCTTGCAAAAGTGGGACCAAAGTTATATTTGACAAATTTTACATTAGTGATGGAATGCCTAACAAGATTTTATTATTTTTCTGCTACAAAAATAATTGTTATTAGTGATTAAAATTGCAATTAATGTTATTTGTAAAAAAATAATTAATTATTACATTGCAGCCAACCTGTATTCTTAAAACATATATATATATATATATATATATATATATATATATATATATATATATATATATATATATATATATATATATATATATATATATATTAACCTTAACGAAATTATAAACTTTAAAATATATGCTTCTGAAGTTCGTTAAACCATCGGGAATAGTTGTCGAGTCTATGAAAATAGTTTTGATATAAATTTATTTACATGTACGTAACTTGAAACTAATAGTACAACTAGAGCCTAACTTTTAACAAGTGCAAAGTATACCTTAATATAAAAGTATTTTTATTTGAATCAAAGTACACACTTAACAAACACTTAGTAAACACTTTCTGCTATATAATTTCAGAGTTTTGAAGGTTATAACAAAAATCAATAACCTATTTCAATATATTCACTAACTTTATATTTTTAAAACTTTCGCTCTAAATATGTCTTTCCTTACAAAATACCTACGAGATTTATACAAAGTTGTGCGAACTCCAATGAAAATCTAATAACAAACTTTCAGTAGACCGTTGTAATATACTGCGCGCTGCCTCATTAGGACCATGGAACTTGGTATGAGAGAGTCACATGTAATAATCATATTTCATATAATAACTTAACTGGAGAAATAACAATGTTTTCGAATGTATGTATTTTTAATTTTATTAAATTTTGACACTGATTTAAAACTAAAAACAAACATTTATATTATAATCCTCTTTAAAAACTCTTGTTTATATGTTTATAATTTAAACAAAAAAAATTTGTTTAAATTATAAACATATAAAGTTTTTGAACATGAGTGATATTATAACAAAACAATTTATTCCTATAAAGCTTTTAATTAAACACAATATCAAATATACCTAAGTTGTCTATCAACCTGTCTTTTCTATTTTTATGATTTTTGATCTACTTATAAATGACGTGATCATTTCTAATCTAATCTAATCATTTCTATTTAGTGGTGTACATTCATATAATAAAAAATAGTAATATGTACAAATTGTAAAAATATTAATGGCATTTAAAAACTTATTAAAATATATATTTTTTATTCTACATTCGTAATTTTTATAGAAGTAATTCTTACTAGAGCCATGGAGTGTGAAACCCTTGAAGGGAATACGGAAAGTCCCTAAAAATCTTTATTAGGAGTTTTCTACACTTTGCTATTAAAAAGAGTTAGAATTACTTAAACGATATGTTTATAACAGACACGAATCAATACTTATTCTAAATAATATGTTTCTAAAATGATAGTAAGATAAACATTTATTGACATATATATATATATATATTTAAAATAATTTAAGTCTCGTATCGCTGAAATTGAATTAATATTACTAGATACGTAGTAACCGCTCCGAGAACCTGCAAAAAAACAATTATTATCATATTGCGTTGGATGAAGTAACATAACTCATCTAACTATAGATATAATATATATTTATCAGTTTGTCTGTGTGGGTTACCTTTATCTAGGAATCATTGAAAAATTCTATACAAAAATTAAGTAACCATACCGAAACCACTAATGGGCGATCAAGTGTGCACATTCCCATTGGAGTGTAGCTGATAGACTGCAGCATCAGCTGCCGAGAGAACAGCTCCAACCGTGAGGGTAGAATACCAGTTGAAGGTGTGGACGTCATGAGTCGACACACCAGCTCTTCAGTTCTTTTCCCCTAATAATTAGAGAGATCAAAACAAGTTTTCGAAATCTATTTCTATTTTAATCGTACAGACTTAAGTAATATTTCAAGACAATTTTATAGATAAATTTATAAAATATTAGTAAGGAATGATATAAAAGATAATGAAAAATGAGAATAATAATGAAAAATTTACAATTGTTCCATCCTTGTAACATGTCCGCATAAATTTACAATTTAACAGTAGTTTTTACAGTTTTTCGAAGCCAAGAAGTCAGTCAGTAGGAAGGAAATATAATTAGAGTCTATAGTTTAGTTTTTTAATTTCCTTACATTTCTTTTAAAACATACTTGATATAGCTGCTTATGTTTTTATCATGTTTTTGGGTTCTATAAATAGATAGATAGCTATATTCTATTTCTAATCCTTACTTCAGTAATCGTGTAATGGCAGGGCTCCACTACCACAAACATTCTTATAAGATGCGTGGTACACCACAGAAACTGAAGGACCAGAAAATGTATTCTATGCGCAGATACAACTGTAACAAAAATCATAAACATATATACATGCATATATATTGTATATGAAATTTTAGTACAAAAAATTCAATCAAATCAAAAGTCTCATCCTTATCCTATGTTATGTTAAGGATGGGATTTTATGATGATTTGGGATGGGAATTATTCATAAATTCATAAAATTAGTGCGAATCCTAGCAAAAAATATAGACGCAGAATTACTTGTTAAAGATATTTCTAAAAGCGAACTCTGGTGAACAATATCAAAACTACAACCCTAATCATTCCTTCCTTTTTACAAACATATTCGCAATATACCTATTGAATAAGCTCCATCTTGCGACCTGCGAATGCAACCTTACCTTGGTGTAGTTTAACAGTTATCCCAATAGAGTACATAAAATTAAATATAAAAATAACAAATATTTTGCGATATCATCATTCTAAACTGTTTAGTAAGTAAAAATTTGACTAAAACATGCTTCTATCCCTCCATTACATATGGTTAAGAATTAACAAATTCGTATTAATTAAAGTACAAAACTACAAATACTAACTTATCTCCATGATGAGGAAGTATGGTGTCACAATTAAGTGTAATAACGTTGATATAAGGATCACTATCACTGGCAGACCGTAGCTACGGTCAATACGATGTACTACGTTGCATAGAGACCCGTGGAGATGGGCCAGACGTCTGATCGCTTCACATGGAGGTACTATTAACTTTGGTTCACCGCTTACTAAAATTGTGAGAAGTCAATGTAAACATTGTATATATACTTAGTTGTATTGTTAATTCCGAGATAAAATAGTCTAGTAAGATAAAGCATTTCATTTATTAAATAAAAGACTAATAAAAAAATTAAGTAATTGTAAAGGAAAATAAATGCCGCACAGTAAAACTTAATGGGAATCATATCGGCATTAGTAGTAGGAACACAGCAATAATTTATGAATAACATTAAAAATCTCAAACAAAAACTAATTTCCGCTTCAAAAAGCTTAGGTGAGCTTTCAAAGTAACAGAAAGACACACACCATTTTGAATTTAAAATACCTCTCTTTTTGTCTCTGTTTATCACAATACGTCAAAATGAAAGAACACATATATGTATATAAAAAATCAAACCTGCGCTTCTAACAATGACGGAGTGTTGTTGTGTCTGATCACGGCGCCCGCCCACTTGAATCGCGAACATATTCATTGGACTCAACTCCTTTACTTTCTCTACTGCATGAAGATAACGTTTAAAAACCCTGATCTATGCTTCATTAAAAATATCCTTAAATATTATTACTAGTCTTGTGTGTTGTGTTGTTATTTAAAATTGTTCCTTTATTGGCAGTAATAAATACTGCTAAGAGTTTCTCTTTAACATTATTATGTCTGAATCTGTACTGACCAATGTTTTAAAATGTTATACAATAACGTAAATAAAATATTGTACAATGTAGGAATCGTACCAAGGTCTTTATTTTTTCAGTCGTCTGATCATTAACCACTGACATAACAGATCAAAAAATTAATACAAATTTAATAGAACAAGAAACAAATGTAATATATAAGGCGATAACTTTTAAACATACTAGGTACAGACACATGTCTTGCAGTCAGCGCAAGCGCATCATTTACAGCCTGGAATCGCGCTCTCACTGACAGCGCGGTAAATGCGAACTGCAGCTCCAGAATCATTACCACATACCATAGCATATAGAAACCGATATAGTTTGTGACTACGTCCCCTGTAACAAAAAGGTTTTTGTGTATCCAAAAAATATAATAACATATAAATAATATTACTTACAATGTCTGTTGAACTTTTTCGCTTGCAGTGCGTAAAAGCAGAAGTCATCGGCAATAAGAACGGAGAAGAAGATTAGTATTGCTAGCAGGACAGCGCATAATTTTCTCTCAGCGACCAAAGAGTAGTGAGCTCCGATGCTTGTATCAACCTGTAAATTATGTACAAATAACAGTAATATTTTATGTGATTTTTAGCAACCTAATAATGATTAGAAGAATATATACAGGGTGGACCAAAAGTCCATTTATATTTGAAATGATGATTAAAAAAAACTAATTACAGTAGATTAAAATTGTTTATTGTTTTCAATAGTAAATAAAAGGCGAATTTATTTCTTAAAAATCACATCATCCATATGCAATCCTTAATTATTCTGACATTGCTGCGATCATCGGCGGAAATTTTTGACAACAGCTTTAGATAGTTCTGTTAAGATGTTTTGGATTGCTGTGCGAATACGATCTTTTAAATTCAGCAAGAGTTAGTGGCTTGGTATCGTAAACATTATCCTTAAGATATCCCCAATGAAAAAAATCCATCGGGGATAGATCCGGGCTACGAGGCGGCCAGTCAATGTACCCTCTTTTCGATATCACTTTTGGGCCCAAAAAATCTCGAGGTGTCTGACAAGTGGTGTATGACAAGTGGCTCCAACATGCTGAAATAATGAGCTTTGACTAAAATCAGCAAAATCCTTTAGCGCTGGAGCGAAAAGATTAGTAACACGGTGATATACCGTTCGGAATTCACCGTTACCGCAAGTCCTCTTGAGTCTTCAAAAAAGATTGGACCAATAATACTCTTACTGATAAAGCAGCCCATACTGTGACTTTGGGTGAATATAGGGGTTTTTGATGCTTTAATTTCGGAATAGTGTCACTCCAAAAATGAAAATTTTGTCTATTAACATGCCCATTTAGGTGAAAGGCACACTTTCACCTAAATGGGCAATGGGCATCTAATAAAAAATGTTTGTAATGCTGGTGAACCGTAAATGTCTGTAAAGTTCTACCATTTCGTTTGCAAACTGCAACCTACTGGCATCGTCCTGAGGACTTAATTTGAGAATTTGATAAAGATGTACATGTAAATCTTTCTTGAGAATGCGGTTTAATTATGTTCTTAGCACGTTAAGTACAACTGACCGCTTTGGAGTTGAAAGTCCGGGTTGGTCACGAACAGATTTCACTCGCCTCACGTTTTCGGGGTCCCTCGACGTTCTAGGCCGGCCAGATTGAAGTAAATCCATTTTTGAACCCGTCTTCTCAAACTTGAGCACCCATTTTTTTAGTTAACACACCTGATGGAGCTTGATTTTTGTCTCGTATCTTATAATGATCGCAAAACTTTCGGTAAGCTGAGGTCGCAGAATCGTTGTTTCGATAGTACTCGCGTACACAAAACGCACGTTGACTACCGCTGAACGACGCCATGATAGTAAATACCCATTGGCCGCTCTTGCATTCGTAGCCCCTCCACCTCGCTCCGCCGCCGCTGCTAGACGCGGCAACCGATTTAAATATTAACGGACTTTTGGTCCATCCTGTATATGTAGAGAGGAAGCTTCTCAGTATTCTATGTATTCACCATGCTGGTGCCCATTTATCCAAAGCCCATCGCGTTGCAATGAGAGGAGTACAAACAAGGCCTGGGACATGCGACCCAGGTGTAGGTTTAACGGGCTCCTTTATAGGCGCATACACGCTCACCTTCACTGTCTACCCTCCTCTCCCTACCTAACCAAAATCAGTACCAAAATTGCAAAATCGAATTATTAGATTGAACACTTGTTCATGTAATCTATTCTGACTAAAAGAAAACCATAAAGAAATTAGAGATAGTCTGTTATAATGAACTAAAAAAATTATATTACGGTTGTTTTTTTGTGTTCAATAATATTAAAGACAAATATAAATGTTTATAGTTAGTTATACAAAGCCGATATTGAGCGTGATATGTTGCAATAAACATTGCTAAATATACATTTATACCGCGCTTCGATAATATCATAGTCGTAATGAATTTTACAGGCTATAAATATACTGAAGAGTAATTATATAATTTTTTAAATACAAAAAAAATATCATTAATTATGGTTTTAATTTTAAAAAATGCAATGCATTACCACATTGATGCGCTATCTATATATATTCGTATATAAGCGATTAACCACTCACTGACTCATCACGAAATCTCCGAAACTATCTTTCCAATTAACTTATAATTTTACATAGTTACTTCTTTTGTAAAGTAAACTACCACTAAAACTAAATCGGTGGTGATCGTGATTTAATAAACGGTAAACGATTTTACGGAATTCCTATACCAACGGTTTTCAACTTTTAGCATTTCGCCAATTTTTAAAACTATAGGAGCTATACACTTAACGCGGTTACCATAGCAACGGTTACGATAACAACGGATACTATGAACACGGTTACCATAGCAACCTAAGTTCATATCCAAATTTACAGTGTGCCCAGCGAAGCTGACGGGAATCAGCTAGTATATAAATAAAATCTGTAAAAAATATATAATATAATAAATATATTAATAAAATCTAAGTCAATTTAAATTGTTTATTTCCCAAAAAAAGATCGCATCACACATTCCCAATGATAATCGAACGTAATGAAGATTAAATTGTCTACTTTTTCCACTACATCTCTACGACTAACAACATAATATTTAAACGCTTATTCCTTTACAAGGTTCGTAGGATTCATTTTTAATTTTCAAGCCGTGTTACTGTTTAACATGCAAAAAGTTTTTTGAAATTTTACAAGTGTTATAGAAAATTAACTCCAAAACTACATAATTAACAACAATTAGGGCTTGATTTTTAAAATATCATACGAGTCTTAGTGAGTGACAGTAATTTTATATGTACCCGAAAAAACCATTTCATATCTTACAAGAAGAATCGAATAGGATATTAAAAATAGCTTTAATATTAATAAAGAATCTTTTGATAAAATATTTAGCTTCCCATGTAATGCTCAAAATAAAAATTTTTAGTTTAACATGCGACCTATATGATGCGAACATTTAATAACAAACAAACAAACAAACTCAATAATTAACAGGCCATAAATGATAATAATGTCAACACACAGTCTTACAATAAAATTTTATATTTACCGAAGCGACACTCTCCATAAACTTGAGCATATTCCTCATTCTCTTAGGCGCGCCATACACGCCCGCACCCGCTGTGATTACTACGACCAAAACGTCGCAAGTTGACACAAATTGCGACATCGTAGATGTCATACGCACAGACTTTCCTACACCCACGTTTATTTCTGCCACCAGCCCAAATATTGTGCATATCACTGTTAAAAAATAATAAAACATTTTTGTTAATAATAAAATATAATATATAAATAAATTCACTAAAGACTATTTTAATTACCTAACACCGTAACAAGTATGTAACTGTAAATACACATTCCTTTTGACAACCTCACAGTGAAGCCATGATTACGAGACTCGAACTTTAGCGGAGCGAGTCCGAAGAAGCTGGATATCTGGAAATAACCATTGTTTTGATTTAACCCTAGATAACTAAACTGTTTTCATTGTTACATTATTACTACACCTTCGTCGAACGGACTACGGAATAAAACAATGAAATATAATAAAAAATATTTAATTAAGATAGGAATTTGTTTCATCGCACAAAAGTAAGGATTATAATGAACAAATTAAGTACTAATTAATGTTATAATATCAATTTACACAGTGACCACACATACAAATATTTTGTGGACCACAAAAAGCTTTTCTACATCTGGTGCAACGGTGCTTGGTCATTCTCCGGGCCTTCGATGGACATAGGTAGCAAATTTTACGCGCGTTTGACATAGAAGGAACAGGAGCTTCTATTGTTGAAGATTCGCCAAGAATATCCTCAATCATGACCCGTATATTACGCCCCAAACTCACGGTCTGTTATCGTTGCCGAAGCCAGGGTTCCATTAGCTGATCTCCTAACTTCATTACAAAATCGCCCCCAGTCATTGGCTTTTTCTTATTTCTTATGTTGTTACAGACATGAATAGCCTAAGAATTAATAGAACATATATTGAGAATGTTATAAAAGTTACACACCGGCCATCTCTTGGTTTCCCGGTTAGAGCTTATATTTGCACACATTTGATCGACAGTGTCCACTGCACCTTTTGTGCTATTATAAAAATGTTTTATTTCTGGTTTTCATGTCGTTTCATTAATAATAGGTTGATCATGAATAGTTGACAATAAAAATACAACTTCGTTGGATTTTGCTTTAAATGAAACTAATATATTTCTCTAAAATGTCGTCCGTTTCCGATGTTTAGCTGTCAGATCTCTCCTTCGATTCGCTTTTCGATGCTGACTCCAGCCAATGACAAATCTGATCCTCTTGATTCCTCAAATCCATCTAAAACAAATATGAAAAAGTGAAAACATCTCTACATTTTTCCGTACCGTGTATCTAAACCGAACCAAAAATTTACTTACTACTAAATTTTGCATTAAACTTTCTATTTAAATCAATCCAATAAATTTAATTTAGAAATTTAATAAATACTATTCTACATTTATCGATAAAAAGCAGATCTACAATATGTAAAACAATAAATATAAGAATTTATTAATGTACGTACCGTAACAATAAAGTTGTTGTTATTACTAAACCTTCGTCCAGCGGACGACGAAAAGGTCACAGAGCACGTTCTATGATGCGCATGGACCCAATAGTGTCACGGGCTGCACTGTTTACTCAAATTAGGAAGGTAATGAAAGAGTCAAGGTCAGGGGACGGAGCGAAGTAAGTGATTTCGAATTTCGTCAAGTAGCACGTCGTCGCCTCGACGAGTGATTAGTTATAAAGGGTTAAAACTATAAAATATATGTCCTTGGGGACTGAGAGAATTAAATTAAATTAAGTTTCTGGCCGGCTCTTCTCAACAGAGCAGCACTCCGAGCTGGTGGTAGCTTACTTACGGACTGACTACACTGACCTTTTTTTGTATTGTAATAAATGACGATTCAAAAGTGCGTGTAAATGCCTACTTGAATGAAGATATTTTGAATTTGAATTAAATTTGAAAAAGGTAGGATCAATGAACAATCCTTAATTATAAAAATGAATTGAAGTGATCAAATTTAAATATAAATAAAATCTTTTACATTGAATGTGACTCGACAAAGGTTTAAGCTTAAAATTATCACAATCCGTTTGAATCTGAAGTAGTATCTATGAAATATTATTTAACTTACGTAAATATATTTGTTTTCAGTGCAAAAGATTTTGTTACATTTTACTGGCAAAGACATAGCGGACATATTATTACCAGCCGTCAATTGATAACAAAACAAATATTATCGAAACGCATACGAGGTTATTTTAAGGCTTGATTTGTTATTATACCAGCCTAGAATCACTGTCGTCAACTTGCAGGTTTGCGCGTTCAAATATATATTACAATATTGATAACACATCTAATCTGACTAATTAGTATAACAAAAAATAACTAAAAAACTAAATAGTAAACTTCATCTTAGTCCGAATCATATTTAACTAGGAGCGGCAATAGACCCTGAATTTCGACTCGCTGCGCTCGCGAAATCTAGGGTGCCGTTTGCATATTGAGCGAAGCGAACCCAGTGTAATGACTCATCGTTTCCCATTGACTTCAATGGGATATCGGTTTTTTGACGATTATTCGTCAACGACATGACATTTTTAATTTTTTTTAACCATCACCTAATGTGTTGTTCATTTGGTTGTGTAAATTACCCTTAATATAAATGCATGAGCTCCCCCCACTACGCAGTACATATTTTTTTCGTCCAAGGCGCGCTCGCACTCTGGAGGCAGGGACGCGTTTCCCACCTTAGCTGATTCTGCACCTGGAATGTAGGTATAAATTGAAATAAAAAAAAATCCTACTAAATATATAAATTATAATATTCCAATCTTAACTAATTCATCAAAGTTTCGAATTTATAGAAACAAACAAAGACAGATATAAATATAAAAAAAATATAATTTCTTTTATATACAGGATATGATATATGAACTTATGTTTCCTTTTTGATTGATTGATTCTTCATTTGATGATATTATTCTTATTAATATATTAACAAAAAAATGTGTTATAAATATAGAAATGTCATATCAAAATTCTTCATCTTCTTGCCCTTATCACAATTTCGGGGTCGGCGAAGTATGTTTTTTCCTTACATACTCTCCTATTACTCATCATCTCAGTACACACTCCCTTCCTCTTCATATCGTTTTTCACGCAATTCATCCATGTTTTCCTTCTACCTGCCGACCCCCCACTACAATACCCAGCACTCCTTTGGTTACATACTTGTTTGGTTCATATCAAGATTGGTAATACATAGTTTTATTACTAGTTTCAACAGTTCCGAAAAAAGGAACCGTAAGGTTAATTTACATAATAGTGATAAATCATTTCATGACGTCAATCTAATGACGTCACATTGATAGATCTATCAGAACGTGTCTATCGCGAGCCGAGTATCAGATTCGTGTACTATTTTGTTCGTGTGGTGATGTATATTCTTTGATCGCCATGCCGATATGAATTAAAATAAAAAAAAATCCGTGCCCGCAGGGGGACACGCGTGGGTAGACCTCGTGTGTAAATCGTTTAAAATATAACTGACTACCTAAGAATAACACATGATGCCGTTGTTTACATCAAACATTATCAAGCAAAAAGCGGTTTTAATTTTTTTTCTCGGAAAAGGTATCTTTTTTGGAAATACTTTTGGTACTTCAATTTAGAGTAAAAAATAACCTTTCTATTAAAAATATTTGAGACGGGGGAATGTTATCAGAAAAAAGTTGACGTGGTTTTACCTACCTTAAATTTTCAAGCTAAAAGTGGTTTTAATTTTTTTTCTCGGAAACGGTACCTTTTACGGGCAAAACTTCTAATACTTAAATTTAAAGTAAAAAATAACCTTTCTTTTAAAAATACTTGTGATGTAAGAATGTTTACCAGAAAAAAGTTATGAATTTTTTTCCAAAAATTTTCAGTTTTTTTACCCCCACCCCTACGTTATTGAAGTTAAGTTTTCGGTTTATGCACATTAGTTATAGGTATTCATCAAAGACATCATATAATATGAACGCAATTGATCTTCTTTGTATAGGGAAAAAGTTATGGTCGAAAAACTGAAATCAGAAAAAGTGAGGCCCTAGCGCCCCCTGTGTTCGGATTTCTCTGGTTAACGAACTTAACCTTCATTTTTGGTTGGTTGATTTTTGTGCAAAGTTTGAAAGCGATCCGAGTGAAACTGCGGCCGCTATCGTGCTGACAAAAGTCGAATTTGGACGCACTCACGCATATATATATATATATATATATATATATATATATATATATATATATTTATAAACTTTTTGACCAATGGTCATTTCGGACTCAGGGGGTCATAAGAAGACCCCCTGTGAAGAAATTTTTCCAAAATTCGAAAGTAGGGGACAAATGAATGGGCAGACCGAATTCTTCGAGGTCTACCCAATTTAGGACAGAATAATTAAGTCTAAGGTAACTCGTTTCTAAACAGGATAACTCAGTATAGGAAACCAGAAAAATAATCTCTCATTTCACACTATTATCTAATATTATAAAAGCGATTGTGATTGTTTACTTACTTATTACACTTCCAGGCATTATCTAACTGACCTTAGAGAAAATCTGTACTCCCGTTGTCTAGGGTATAGAGAAGGAAGAGTTTTTGGAACTAGAGACACAAAAATTACATTTAGACTGCCTAACCAACATAATTTGAACTTATATTCTTTTTTGAATTGCAGGCAAGGCCGTGGCAAAAGGTAGTAAAATATATCTCTTTTATTCACTTGAATCGTATCATAAACTGAAAAGTAATTAATATCGTGTTGATTACTCTTATTACTTTTACAACCAATAAAAACTTTAAATTGCATCCCTGTGAACCGCTTCAGATGTTGGAACTGTTTACTGTATACAATATGTGATCACGTGATTTCATTATATAAAGTATTTATCGCTTTATCAGATATTTAAACTCTGCTGCTGATGACTCAAACTGACTTCATATAAGTGACAGTTCAAGAATTTCCTTGTTTTCTGAATAATGCCTAACGACTGCTTTCTTTGTTCATTTGAGGTAATTCCAAAATAGAATTAGTATTTTAACATAAATCCAGGAACACTAGTTCGATTTTGGACTCCGAACTTAGTCTCCAGAACCTAACAGAACCTAACCTTTGTAGCTGAAACAAGATAGCAACTATGTGTTTTTTTTCCGGTAGATAAATTCAGAATCAAAAAACATATTAAAGTTTGTATAAAATTTACAAGATATTAACACCATTATTTTCTTGCCAAGGAGTATTAGCTAAGTACCTCCAGAGATTCTGACTAACAGCTATTCCGTATTGCAAATATATATTGTAAAGAAAGAACTTTATAGTGACAGCCATCGTATTTCCTATTAGAAGCTGCTAATAAGCAGCTTATATGGCCTGCCGTTTGAATATTATATTATTTTCTTCTTAATCTTTCTGATAAAGCGGAATTGCTGAAACTGAGCTAATTACTGTAGTAATTTATTCTTCATTGTCTACTTCTGGGTTCCTGTGCTACTTTCATTAAACAAAAACTAAAACAATTGACATCAACAAATCATCATCGCTAAGAAAGTAATATTAATGACTTTACTTGTTTATATTTTTATTTTGACGCTTTTATATAAATATGATTAACATAAATAACTTAATTCGATCTAAGTATAAATAATATAATAATATAAATAACTTAATTAAATCTAAATTATTAATAATTTATATCATAAATTATTCCATTATAAGTTGATTATAACTTTTTATATCGTAAAATAAACCAATCTTTTACCATCAAAAATAAATTAGTACTCCATGCTATGTATAGTTTTTATTGATAAGTATTGATAATATATTATTAAAGTGAAGTGTTTTTCAGTCAGTAGAGCACATTTATGATTTATTAAATAGATAGAAGTGTTTTGATTTTATACTTGTATACTTGTATGCAGAATAAAGTAAAATGTTGAAGAATTTTATAATTGACGCATTATTTCACGGACTTGCATGGAGATACATCATTTGTATCAATGGAGTTGCTTCGTTTCTTCTCTATACCTAACCTTTAAAATCTTATAACTACAGTAAGACGTATAATAACAGCAAGATATGTATCTTTACTTTGAATATGAAGTGTAGTTTGAAGGTGTATCTAATGTGGCACGCTTTCCAGAATATACTTACTATAAATATATTATAAATATTCGTTAAACGACTGGCATGAATCTCAAAACATATAAACAATTTCACATTAATCTTCATTATTCTGTTCTTTTCACATTTTAGTTAGAGTCGGCACAATATTTTTTTTTTCCCATACAGAAGTACGTCGACGCTACCTTACCTTCTGTTATTTTCATCCCGTCATTTGCGCATCACAATTCTATTTTGTGTTTCTTAATATCAATCCTCGTTTATCCTGATAACTCGCTTAATTACATGGTTTTCATTCCTCATTCATTCATTACACGCTCTAACCTCGCAATTTTCATCTTTATAATAGGTATATAATATATTCTAAGTTCTTTATTATGCCTTAAGCCTTACGTTGATAAATAAGTTAATCATAATATATATTTATTTGTCTATAGTCTGACTGCTGCGAGCGGCTTTAATTTAATTTAATCGACCATTATAACTTTATATTTGTACATCTTAAATATAATTATCCATATCTTTTAAGTTGTATTGTAATTACAGTCTAAAGAAATTGTTGCTTGTCAAAAATTAAAATGAAAGATATTTTGGGATATACAACACGCAGACACAGTCAGATAAGTGAGTTCCACTTGTTTAGGTATTCAATTAAAACATCTTTACTAATGGCTGATCTATCTTAGATGCAGACAGCGAGTGCAAAATATAAGGTATGACGTCATGCGATTACATTCTGACGACTTGCTTTATACAGAATCATATCTGACTTCTCTTAATTGTGCCAGTCAATACAATACTAAAATACAAGCATTTTCCAGTGTCAATCCAACACGATATATGACGTGTTCATTTAAAAATAAAGGTGTCGATTATGTATCTATGAAATACATTATTTTTATTAAACGTACACATGCAATTAAAATAATCATTTACAGTTAAACGGCTTATGTCTGTTTCTTTATAGTTTTTTTTATAAAAAATAAAAGGGAAGCCGAGTAAGATAGGTTAAAACACCTAGACTGTTTAGATGGATTCGCTTACTGCCAATGCCGATAGACATAACAAATCTGATATTGTAATGGTTGGGCAGCAAAAGCAAAATAAACCCGGACCATTTAGGCACAACGTGAAATAAATAGCGTTATAAGACAGATAATATAATAAGAAATTTGATAGGGTACAAGAAATTAATAGTGTTGTTATGCTTGGACATTAAAGGGACTTTCTCTTGTATATAAAGTTTGGTTATATACAAATAAATGATCACAACAAATTTTATACCCACACATACAAACACTAACGACATCTCAATGTTATTTCATTACGCTTAATACGCTAGTGCGGATACAAATAAAAAAGAAGATAATCATATATATAAAAACCTCTGTATACTCCTATGGAGATTTCTAATAAATACCCTACTGGAAAAGTCAGACGAAAATGTCTGCTACCTTCAAGCCTTTATTCTCATGACATTGTAATTATCATCAAAGTAAAATACATTATTTTAAAAACCCAACCTTCATATATTTACACAAAAATACGTTTTTGAAGTTTATCATTCAAATACCATCTTGACAAGATCGCAACTAAAGCAATCAATCTACACAAAGCTGTATTTATGGAAACATGAGAATATACAAATCAAATATCTAATACAAATGCTTTACACTTCCAATGTATGAGGACCAATTTTAAATCGAAAACACGAGTAAAGCCACTCGTATCGCTTTGAAATACGCAGAGAACGCATTGATCTAACCACTTAGTAATCATATTGCTCTTGGACAACTCCAAGATGAGATATAAGATAGTAATGCACAAAGATGTCCAATGATACTATGTCATAAACATGAACACTAAGCCCATAGCCCGTAGCTTTGTTTGGTGAATTAAAAAAATGGTACTGAACGTAAGCAAAATTCTCGTTCCTTCAAAAAATATTAAAAACGAAATCTACTTTTTTGTTTAGAAAAAATCTTTAAATTAGATTTTTTTTAATAAAAATCATCCTATTTTTAAATAATATGGTACCGCCACACTAAATTAAAAAAATCGTAGTAGTTTTCTTGTATTGTAATTATATTTTGTCATTTTTTGGATTCAGAGTACCTTTGATATTGATGTTGTTGTTTTTACAAGTTGTCTAAGATATTAAGTTATAATAATGCGACTAAATTTTATTACAATGTATTGAATGGCTTGCTTATTAATTTGACCAAAACCTGACGAATTTTTATGATATTAATATGGTTAACGAATAATTATATAAACAAATAAAATTTAAAATATTAGTTTTAGTTCTCTGTCATGATCTAATTATTAAATGTAAATGTTTTTTCCATACTTATTTTGTTATGTATTATAAATTATAATTAAGAAAAAGGGATGAGTCACAAGATTAAAATCAACTTTAGAAACGTCATAAATCAGTAATGTTTCTTCGGATAGAAGCTACTAAATACTGTGTACCAAAAAAAACTTAAATATAAAAAAATTACGTTACCACTGTCCCTTTTCATATAGCTATTAAATTATTTTATATACTTTGTAAATAATAATTAACTGTACTTACTTTAAAAATCACTATTTTATATGCTTAAAGTAATTTAAAGTGCAAATAATTGGTAAATTTACCTGATTGTAGCAACGAAAAAATTTGCAATAAATACATAACTAAAAACACACCTATTTTTATTTTGATAAACTTATTATTTTAATAAATTATACACACCCATATAGTACATCAAAAATTAGTATCTAAATAACTTTAATTTCCATCATTTTCCTTTTTTTCGTAACAAACTACAACTTAGAACGCGTGAGTGTTCCAAGCGCGCGGAATATGTACTGACCTTAGGATATAAACATGTCATCCTATACAAAATAAGACGGCAGGATGTCTGTAGTATAGAGATGACAAGAAAAATATATACTCAAATAACAGACAGCAGCAGAAAATAAGTAAAATAAATAAATTGAACTCTTCTTCGTGCATTGATTTGTCTAGACATGTAGGTATCGACTGATATTATATTGTTTAAATAAGCTCGATCTGAAGTAAATGTGTGGTTTAAATGTTTTTGTATCTATCTGTAGGATTATACCAAAAATAATTAAATTTTAACTTATAAAATATATAAATTCCATACGTACGTATAAATTTTTGTATTAAATTTTAATAAACTGCTACCTACGCATTCAGATATGTGTCATCAAGACGTACATTTTGATACCAAAATCCTATCGGATCATGCCTAGGATGATATTACGGATTTTACATCGATTCTTAACATTATAACATAACAAAAATTATTCAATTTAAATTTTTAATGTATATTTAAATACCGTATTGTGGACTTAAATTTAAGTAATTTTTGACATGCCTGTAATTATGAGATGTAAAATAATAATTCTTATTAATCCTTTAAGAAATTTTGGTATAAAATTATTCTATGCAGATATATATGGTCAGGGTCCATTATTAGTATTAGTATCTGATATTAGTAATTCTTGGGCTTTACATCAAGATGTTCCGATACGTCATGATTATAATTTACTCCACTGAATGTAAATCAGAGTATTTTAATCCTGACATTGTCTGATCGAATAACATATGACTATCATAAATTAGATCCACTGATTAAATTGAAGAAAGATAAAATATTATCCACATTTTTTTATATATTCAAAGAAGGCACTACCTTAAGTATATTTTTAGTTATTATTGTTATTATAGTGGTATATATAGAATAATGCATAGAACATAACTGTAACGTATTTTAAATAACTATTGTAACATAAATGATAGAAATAAGTTTTGAGTAAAGTTTCGAGTATAAATATGGTTTGTTAATAATGTATTAGGTGTTATTTATCTTATTAAATATGAACCTAAAAATATTATATATATTATATTATATATTATTTGAACGTTTAAGGTTAAAACTTCATTGCATAATATTTAGTTTTTAAAGCGAGTTTGTTCTTTCTTCATTTTATGATATGTATATATATATATAATTTTATGTGTTCCGAATTATTATGATCATCTTGTTAAAATCATGTTATTTATTTTTCTATTGCAGTACTATAACAAAACAGTTTTTTTTTGCTTCCCTGATAATGTGTGCATAATTTCATTATGGTTAGTTTAGAAATGAAGGCAAAAAAACAACAAACATCCAAACAAACTCATAGTAGCAGAGCATAAGCATCAACGTCCAAAACCGCATATCATATTGAGTATGAAAACCAATATGCGAAATTTCTCATTTTGAATACAAACCCAATATTTATTCAAACGCTAGACATATAATTTCCTTTCTAAAAGGAAATGTACTTCATCTCCTTCAGTTTTCGTAGAGTTGTATGGATTCTCCCAAAATACGAGTTATAGACGAATAAGAAGACAACGGTAACATGAGAGTAATTCTTCCTGTCGATCATAGCACGTTAAGGTAAACCTTGTGCACAGATATTAGGGATCGCATTTTCCATGAGAAAAGATTAAAAGTAGAGCTATTCATTATATAATATCATGGGTCCATGGGTAGCAGATGAAACTTCTGTCAAATAAACAAAATAATTTATAAATATTTTATTTATACTTAAAATACCTGGAACACCATGAATTATGGGAACAAATAAACGAAAATACTGGTATAAAATGAAATAACGTTGCAATATTCAAACTGTTCTGGAAAATTATTAATAGGCATCCATATTGAAGCTGTTGAAATGAATCTTACATCTTGTGTTTAGAGAATCACAAATAATGGATATATTCGTAGATTAGATTAAACTGAATACAAGATGTCATCGCATTAAATAATTTGTCTAGATTATTATTACCTTACTATTAATAACCCACAATAGAAAATATCATAATACATGTTTAAACCGAATCAAAATATTCTTTGTTTACATAAACATAACATTATTTTAAACAACCTGTTGCCCGTGGCTTGGCCTGCCGGATGTTAGATCTTTTTAATTTATACCGTGTAATTTTATAAGTGATCAAATGTATCGTAGGTATATATTTTAAAATATTTTATAAATACGTGATTATTTCATTTTGTATATCAGAATCATGTTAGTCGGTATTTCAAAACCACAGTCAAAAATCCTTTTTTTTATATTTTCAATGTTCCAAAATGGTATATTTACATGATAATGATATTCATTTTAATTTTATTCTAATTTATAGTAGAAAACAACCTTCACCTTACCTTTTAAAAAATAACAAATCCCTCTATACCTATTTGCAAATAGAAAATAATAATAATAAAACAAAATTAAATAGCCTCAGAATTTCCACTTATTATTAGATTGAGTAAAATAAGCAAAGTATAAAATATATTTATATTTTACCTAGTAAAATATGTACTAGTGGAATGTATATGGGAAAACTTAAAGATTACATTTTACGAGGCTTTTAACAAGAGAGACAGACAGACAATAAACATATGACATTTTTTTAGCAAATTAAAGTAGCTTCACTTTAGAACCACATTATAATATTAATATATAAAGCATAGTAGCTCTAAATCTCATTGCATATACAATACATACAATATGTTTACATGTAGGTATGTACATTTGCGAATGATGTAACATTTTTTTAGCAAATTAAATTAGCTTCACTTTAGAACCACATTATAATATTAATATATAAAGCATAGTAGCTCTAAATCACATTGCATATATAATACATACAATATATTTACATGTATGTATGTACATTTGCGAATGATGTAAGATAAATCTTGGTTTTATGGCACTAGCGTGGATGTTAATCCCATATTTTGTAATGACTGATTCTCCTGCCAAAAATATCTTCTTATCCCCCAAATAGAAAGCTGTGGCTCCAAATCCAAATTAATCCAAATAAATTAAAACAAAGTTTCTTCAAAGTCTCTAAAAACTTTCTAAGTCCTTATTATCATCACCTATGACTGGTGATGACACATTCTTCCATCTTCCAGTGTGCTCTCCTTTATTTATTTATATGTGGAGATTTCTCAAAGAAGTTGAGTTGAAAAAGTCTCAAGAAGCACACAATTATCTTTAAAAAATCCGGAAAGAAATTGCAACTAAACTCAAACATGAAAAAGTAAAACCAAATTCCTATTAGCAAAAACACTAATAAGTTAACGAGAAATTGTGTATTTTTGAAAAATTATACGTAATATCAATATTATGAACTTTTCACTATATAATAATCAAGTAACTTATTTTTCTATTACTTCATAATTCTAACAATAGATGATTAAATAACTAATATTTCAAACACTTATAAAACATTGCTTAAAGTAATTAAATAGGAGTAATCTTTAGTTAAAATTAAGGACCAATTCAGGATGACCATTCAAAATTTAGCGTATTTTTTATGATTACAATGTAACTATATTAACAAAAAATATCTTGCATTAAAGATAATATTATTTAAATTTGTCACTATGTTATATATAAATGTTGAAGTTCAAGTATTTAATTTTGTTTGTGCGAATATTCTCAGGTATGATTATATCGTTTATCTTATAAAATATGTTATAAAAAACATTCCAAAGAATATAACAAGTATATTTTTTATTTGCAACATAATCAAAATGTTATGTAATACACAAACAACAGAGATAGAGGTAATAGTCTAAACTGTATTTAAATATTTTTCTGACCATTCTCACTTCGCTGGTCATCAAACATTTTTACTTGTGTTGACATTGTTTTGTGGTTCACAGCATTGAGAATTTAGAATTCTATTCATGTTTATTTTATTTTTGAGTGTACTTTTATTTCTACTTATTTCAATTTACGGGCAAAAGTACCGATCATATCGCATTAGCTCATGTTACTCGCTGGTCATGGAGCTTTCGAGAGATGAAACAGATATTCAAATCTGTTTAATAGTTTTCGATAGTATCTAATACAGTATCTAAGAGAGTATATTTATATATATATATATATATATATATATATATATACATATATATATGTATATATATATATATGTTAAGATAGTACAGCTATACACTTCGCTGTAACAACAAAGAAGATTAGATCAGAATAACACGGAAAGAAAACTGCAAAATAGAAGTGCTTCTAAAACTTTTTTATTAAAACGATTTTTTTGGGGTTTTATTTGTCGTATTGTAATGTTACACCTTTTTTCTCATCATTTCTCATCTTCAATAAATGGTCTATTAAATGTATAAATTTAAATATGCCAGCTTCGTCATCATACCAGGCTTATAAATAATTAGAATCTCAAAACCAACCGGATAAGATACAATGCAATAGAGAATTGAAAAATTTTACGATAAATCGATCCGAAAATTGGTTTGACATAACCAATTTAGCTTAAATGATTTTGCTAAAAACGCATAGTTCTATAGCCTTATAAATGTTAATACATCACTCTAATAAGGATCAGTTAATCGGTAAATATATGAGCTGTTTAAAAAAATTATGATAAACTTCTTTTATATCTTGCTATTTCTTACGGTTTATGGAACGGAAATAAATATAATTCGAGTAGATACTATATATGTATATATATAGATAGAGTCAGAGTTTTTAGTTTTGTTATATATATAGACAGATATATATATCGATTATTAACTAATTTCTATATAAAACATTTGGACTGAACATCCAAGATTATCTAATAAGATTTCTTGAAATTTTTCTATGAAGACAACACGGCTGAATCAATGTGATAACACTCATTATTTTTATTTTAATGTATCAATGTTAAAACCGTTAAACAAGGTAATAGTAAGTATCAAGTAGTTTGTGTCTTAATAAATTAAATTTATTCACTGTGAAAATTATTTTACTTCTAGTTCAGATAACGTTCGGTTGTCTGTTTTGCATGTTATATTCTTTTATGACATCTTCGTATGGGCGATTCAAAAATTGGTTTGAGTTCTTAGCGGATTATAATAATATATAACATAAAGTGAAATCACTTTATGTTATATATAATTATATATTAAAATATATTCTATCGCATCGATACCATATTTGATTTTTGAAAAAACTATATTAATAATATAATACATTAAAAAATATATGTTTTTAATATTTAATCTATAGTCATAAAATACATGTAAAAACCTTTTTCTTCCTATTTTAAAAGTTTTTTTTTTGTTAGCTCATTTATTGGGAAAATTTCTATAAACTGAATAAGATTAGAAGACAGTATTAACAACCATTATCAAAAAGCAACCTTTAAAAAAAAGGGTCAGAAAAAAAAAATTACATAAGAACCAAAAGTATGGAATAAATTAAAATTTAAGAAACATTTATAATTTATTTTAAATTATTTTATTTCGTTCATTGAAAACTTCTTTTACAAGGATCCGCCGCCGTACGCTGCAGGTTGAGCTGAGCTCCCTCCCCTATTAAATAAAATATAATACTATATTCATTTTTTTTTTATTTAATGTATTAGTTTTTATGTAATGTTGCTTATAAGAGTATTTCTAGGTTGACGATCATGACGATAAAAATAAATAAATATCATAATTTTTTGCATCTGTTAATATTAAGTATCTTGGTGTGTATAATTGATAAAACCTTTTTTGCGAATCATATTAAAAAACTCGAATAGAGTAAGTAAAATCTTTTACATTTTCAAACAACTCAAATATGTAGTTGATAGTGTCCTCAAAAGTTATTTACACGACTCGACTAACTGTTTTATATCTAGAGGCGAAGCAGCAAAATCGCATGATATTTCACATATAAAGTTTATATTATATTAATAGCTAGAAATATACAATGTAAGCTATTTTAATTTCTTAATAAAATATTTCAAATATGAAATATTCAGAATAGAGGAAAGAATGATTTAACATAATAATAATATTTTATTTGATGTTTCAAATGTAGCTATCGATAACTTTTGACAAAATTTCTGGTAAAAACTTATTGTTTATGTATCAACCGTTCGCAAAAATTAAGATACTTAAATATAGATATGATAATAATAGAGCTTTCCTATTTGTCAAACGCCATTATAAGATGACGAGGGATTAAGAGTTCTGCTATTACTAAAGTTGTTAAAGCGTAGAAGAAATATTTGAAGTAGCAGGTAATCTTGAAGTGATCTTAAAGTATCTTTTGGTGCAATACATAGGACTCTCAAATACAAGTCTTCTATATAAGCAATTACCATATTCGAGTATGTTCATAGGTTGTATTCAAACGATTCGAAAAGCTAGTACTGTGTTGGAAATAAAAACGCAAATACAATGATATTAATTTAATTCTGACAGATGAAGTTACTAATCCATCATCTTTAATTGAAAGTCAATATACATATGGAGGAGAAGGGTTTTAACATGGTTCATTTTGATAATAAGGCGTCCCTCTCGGAAAGGAAATCCTGGTGGCATATTATTTATGGGCAATACCATATTTGTAAAAGTGTAATTACCCTGAAAAGAAAATGAGTTGTTTCTGGAATTGGTTCTCTAAAAATGTCTTCTTCAGGACACAGGTGTATTTAGAAATTAACGTAAGTTTAATTGAAATTTTAAAGCTAACTATATTTAATAAGCTAAATACTTTTCTTATACAATTCAAGTGGGCTTGAATAAGTGAATGCTAAGGTACATTCCTATCTATCGTATAATTAAAACTACCAATGATTATTATTTTTAATTGATTTGATTCTTTTTTTTTAACTACTTTTATTCTCATATTTTCGTTATTTCATTCTCTGTTTCCTTCTTTTCGCTGTTGTTTCCAGGATAAAACGCTTTTTCCTAGTCTGCTTATTATTTCTTGGAAGTTTATTAAATAACTAAACAATTACTTATAATTAATATGTAAATTTTACTTCCCGGTTTAGGTAGGTTGAATTGACCATACAGATTTTTTTTCTTACACTCACTCAGCAAATATTTTCATTCCCTAACGTACTATCAACGTACCGTCAAACCACTCATTCCCCACAAGTGTCCGAATAGCGATACAACATACATGTCTGTTTTTTATCACAAATAAAGACTTACTTACTGGTAAAACGGGACATTTCAATTCCTGCATGGGACGAGCGTTTTTAGGCATTCTATAATAACCCTCTTTAAACGATGGAACTATCAACGTGTCATCCCTCAAAGCATCACAAAGGAACATACTGAACTCCATAAAACTGCGTTTATATACGTTTGATAAAAGCTGATAAAAAGATGCAGAAAACTGAAAAGAAGATAGATATTAACATACTGGAAAGAAGTTAGACTTTAGACACAGTCTCAATCTTTATCGTTTACATTATAATATTTACAATAAAATGTATTTATTATTATATTATATTAAAATCACTTTATTTTAGAACTATTTATAGAAAAAAAAGATAACAATTTCTAGTGAACAGATTTTATTAAACTATACTTTGTCCATTATATTATTAATCTTTTGACAGCTCACGCCCATCACGCATGAAGTTTTGTATTGTTTACAAATAATAAAAATAATATTGTACTTCATGGAAGGGTCCCGCCCACTTAGTGATGTGCCACACATAATGATTACTACGATTGTGCCACCGATTACAAATAATCGGTAAAAAACAATGCTACGAGTATTATATCTGATAAAGAAAAAGTCTTCTATAATGTTAAATAAGCTGTAATTAATATGTTAATTAAATATAAAGACATGTAAACTTTATATAATAACATTATATCAAATTTATTTTCTTCTTAGTTTATGGCATACAAATAAAACAATTTGGACAGTTTAATTTATTTTATTAACGCGAGTCGTCAGAATAAAAATTTATACTAGATTCGTCCGATGAGGAGTCTTCTGTAATATTAATGACTAGCTCTTCGCTACATATATTATCAAATGCAATATCACGGTCCCAAACAAGATTTCTTTTTTTCAAATAATAATCATATACATGACGACGGATAGCGTCAGCATCGACGTCATCAATGCTGTCACCTTATGAGGCCGGTGCATTCTTTTTGGTTTAGAAGGTTTGTTTTCCTCCAAACCGCTCCTGCCGTAGGCATCGGTAGTGATTTAGTCACAGTTGAAAGAGATATCCAACGCGGCCGCAACACGGTTTCGCACTTGCGAGAAATGTATAAGCGGTTCGCAATTTTGATTTTCTTGCTCAAAGAAATCATGAAGTTGTAACACTAACTGTCTCGATTGTCCTTTCAATACACGTCCTTCTGGCATTTAAATGACCAATCAATAAATATCACAAAAGTTGCACCGAGGAATAAAACTACTCAACTCAAGGTATAACAAACCCGAGAGAACACTCAGCGAACGTAAATGCGGGTGAACAGCACGGGCTTGTCGTTACGAGTGACAGACCAGTACGTAATTCGATTAATGATACTATTATAATCTGAATGGTATCGCATTCGGGAATCTTAAGGACATCACTACACATGTCAATCGTCGAGATGTCAAAAGCCTTATAATATAATGGACAAAATATAACCGCAAATGTTTAATGCATTGATACATATTAAAGGTTTTTCGCTTTAATACGAAAAGACAGATACGAAAAGTCAATATCTTTTATTGCATACTGTACCTGGTAGGTGTTATCTAATAATTTAAAACTAGTCAAGTTAACATCTACGTAATGTATGGGGTTAGCTCTGGATTTTTGCCTTGACTTGAATACAACATTAGAAAAATATTGAGGGTGAATGAAAACGGTTTTTGGGCGCTCCAAACTAAAATATTCATTCTGAAATAACAATAATTGATTAGGTTATAGAATATTCGGAAATTTAATATATCTTTTTGCTTGCCATACGATATCAACTCTTTCCGCAGACTGCATTAAGGGACTTTGTCCAAATAGAATCTTAATTATATAAAACATAGTACATTAATTTTAAAAATTATTCATACCTTTGTGCAGGTGCTCTTTGGTACTACAGTACAGGCAACAACAAGACAAAGCGTTTTAAATAAAAGTTTTTTAAACGCTAAACTGATCATAATGACCGTCGAAGGAATTGTTATAAATGAATTCGTGTATAATATTTAACTGCTTGAAATCGTTCACAGCAAGGACTTTAAATAATAGTCATAACTTTTGATTACATTAAATTATTCAAATTAAATTGTATTTATATTGAATAGAACTTGTTAAGTATAATTATGTTGAAAATAATGAAACATACTATATTTAGTAGTAATGTAACAGATGCACCGGATATATATATATATATAAATATATATATTTCAATGTTCAGTATATTTTTTGCAGATATTAATTTGATGCATGATGAGTACCGTCTCAAAACTATTTTAAAATTGTATTTTCATCTGTTCATGCATGTTCGCGTTCCACTTAAAAAACTGAGAAAATATAATTGAATCAGACGATAATTTATATAACTCTAATAATTTATGGGTTATCAAGAAAATTTAGTGCTGGGAAGTGCTGGGAGCGGTTTGTCGAGCATGGGAGAATAATAAGATAATAAAAATAAAGCAGTGCCGGCTAGGCTGTAGCAAATACTACTTTAAGAATAAGCAAAATATCAACGGCAAAAAAGTTTTTATTACGTTGATTGATCATAAAGGTCATGAATATAAACTAAGAACAAAAAAGGACAAAGAATTGTCCCTTGAAAAACGTCTATATTTCTGGAGTATACAAACTAATCCATCTATGCTTTTATTTATTTTTGGTCGCCTTATAAATAAATATACCTACAAATCAGCTACGCCACGAACAAATTCTAAAAACCTAAGCAGTTTTTAGAAATAAGCGTCACATTTAATTCCAATTAATATATTATCTTGATTAGAATACGCTCATAATACAAGTAAATTATTAAACCATATAACTAAAATGTTATAATAAGAATATGTATTATAATGATTTTGTAATGGCTATTCATTGTCAAAAAAATTGTTTGAACAGATTAATATATTAAACATAACATGGGTGCCTCTTTGTGGGAATATTTTTAATGATGGTCTTAAATAAAATTAATAATACCCGGTGGTCATTTTGTTACAATTTAGAATTAACTTAAATTATTAGACATTTCCCTGCACAATATAATCGATGCATACGCAATAGAATTTGATGACAATTATTATATTACATACATACGAGGGAACTTCCCGGCCCGAAGGGCCGGAAAGGGTCAAATGTCACGTATAAGGTTGGCACCCACCCTATTTTGTAGCCTGATTCAATAGCTTTTTTTTGATGTATTACACATTATTGTGTGATTTGTGGGTGATAAGTGATGCGCGTGCATACAGAGTCAATTAGCTCATTATTATATAGTAAGGATTATATTAAATATTGTTCAGCATTTCTTTATTTTAGTTACTATATTTCTTTAGTTTATTTAGTAAGTAAAAGACTTACTAAGTTATCTTTACCGAATTAGGCCGAATAGGCCGAATTGTTTTAATACTAGATCAAACTATTTTAGGATATTTTTAGATTTCGGATTTTTTAAATATTAAAACCTGTGAAGGGTTATAAATTTTTATTTAAATTTTTATCAAATCTACTACAAATATGTAATTTTTAAAGTTCAAGCTGTTGAAATGTAAGTTATGTAGAGTGCAATTTGGAAAAAGAGATTCTATCAGTACTGTCTTTCGTGGGTGGTACTCTCCACTCATCAAACATCAGGTCAAACATTTTTTTTTATGGAAGAGGAGGCCAAACGAACTGGCGGTTCACAAATGATTTGTGATCACCGCCTCCCATGAACTCTAGCAACATCCGAGGATTTACAAGAGCGTTGCCGGCCTAGGAGGTGGGAGTAAATGCCTTTTTTGAAGGTACCCATGTCGTATCGATCTGGAAATACCGCCGAAGGGAAGTTCGTTCCACATTAAATACTGTCTCTCTCTATTGATCACACCCAATTTCATCGAGGCCAACTTAGCCTTGCTCTTCAGATGACCAGGAAAGTGACAATCGTCCGAAATGTCGAGACTCAATTCTGAAACTTGGCGAGGCAATGAAGGAAATGCTCTCGAAGAGCGGTGATACGACAAATGGGGTTTTCTTAGTGGTAAACGCGCAAACCTGTGCCTTCTGGGGATTGACCTGAACGTGGTTCAGTTCACCCCACTCAAAGACCATCCCCAAGGAAGTCTATAGAGAAAGAAAGTCTCCATAGTCTTAGTTCGGCATAGTCGGTGGCACGTGACTCTAGCCAATTGATATTGTTCGCATTGAAGTCCCCGAGGACTACAACTTCGACGAAGGGAATTTGTGAAAGCAAGTCCTCAATCTTCGCTTGAACATAACCCAAGAGTTGATCGTTTCTGCATTACTACTATGGGACCTATAGCGGCACTCGCAGACTCTGACGTGATTGTCCATGTCCACGCGCAGTCAAAGCAGAAACAGATCCCAACCCTCAAAAATCTGGATTCGATGGTAACAGATATCCTCCCTTACGAATACAGATACCCCGGCGTGTAGTATAAAATGACGTTCTAGTTTTTACCTAGGGTATGAGAAGTATGCTGTGTCGCTAAGCTCTAACTTTTCGCTTTTATTCCTACTTACTAAATTTACTGGCGCAACTCCCGATCTTATTACAATATCCAAATAATAAGCATGTAGATAAAAGAAATTTTTAAATCGGTCCTGACGGTTTTGATATTATCCAGAACATACAAATATACAATCAAACCTTTTCTCTGAATATTAAGATAGAATAGCTATTCACATCGTTGTAACAACAAGAAACATCCGTTCAGAATTACTTATTAAACATGAGAAGAAAACTGGAATACAGAGGTGCTTCCAAAACTTTTTTTTATTGTTATAAACTATTATTTTTTTTGTACTTATATTTGATGTTATACCTAATCATTTTCAATAAGTGGGCTATAAAAGATATAAATTATAATTTTCAAAAATTTAATATGCCTACTTCGTCATCATATCGTGCTCACAAATAAATCATTAAAAACTCAAAATCAACCGGGTAAGACACAGAATGCAATACAGAATAGAAAAATTTACAATAACTGGATCGGAAAATTAGCTTTAGTAATTTAGATCCTTTGAAACAACCAATTTAGCTTAAATGATTGGTCTATCGTTATTTGTGTAGTTCTATAGCCTTATAAATATTAATACATCACTGTAGATCAGTAAATACTTTGGCTGTTGATAATCATGATAAAATTGTATTATATCTTGCTACTTCCCATGGTTTATGGGATGGAGGTAAATATAATTCGATTATCGAGTTTTAAATGTATATATATATTTAAATCTTTAATAAATTTCTAGATAAAACAATTCGACTGTGAGCAGCCAATATTATCTCATTACGATCCTGAGTTTTTTACAAATATTTCGATGAAAGCAACACGGCTGAATCGATTTGATAACACTCATTATTTTGATTTTAATGTTACAATAATGAAAGCGTTGGACAAGGAGGTAACTGTAAGTATCAGAATAACTATTCTAATGATAAATTTATCAAAATCGCATTTTTCATACCTCTCCCTCTACCACAAGATGTTCATACAAAGTATTTATTTAAATATTACTAGCTTCAGATTTTTGCTAAAAGATATTTGTCGACTGCAAAAATTATTTTAGTTATAATTCAGATTCAAATCAGTATTATTTTGCGATTCTTATATGACATATGGTTTCATTTCTTAATGGATTATATTTCGTTTTTAAAAATATATTTTAAAATATTAATATTGTATCGCATGGAATATTATATTTTTCTTGAAACAGATTTTATATTTAAAATAATTAATCATTTACATTTGATAGTATTAACAATAATTAACTATAATATATAAAAAAAATATTTTTAAATAGTCAATCCCTAGTGATATAATAAAGGTTACTTTTATTTGTTTCGTATAGATCTTATCGAAAACTAGCAGAGGCTTTAAAAAAATGCACGTGAAAATCTTATTTTTCCTTTTTTTTTTCTTTCTGATAGCTCATTTATAGGGAAATATACTAAACTGAATATACTTATAATACGATATCACATTTATTAAAAAAGCGCTCTTTAAAAGGAAAGGGAGATATGATCAGAAAAAAATATTATTAAACATTAGAAATAAATAATCTAACAGTTGAAAAACTATTTTAGATTACCGTTATCATCCAACAACGAAATACAATATTGCCAAGTGCAAATCTACTAGAGTTGAACCATCGGTTGTGCGACGTAGTTGATAAAAATAATATAATGACCAAACAATTCAAGGAGGCATTTTACAGACTACCGAAGGAGAAACGCCCAATGCCAGACTTCAAATGTCCGTTAATAAGTGTAAGTTTATGATTATATATTATTAAATTAAGTAATATTTGATAAACTACTTCAACTGAACCCATATTTTAATTACGACTTAAGCGCTTGAAGGTCTTTGTTAATGATTATCTAAAATAAAACAGAAAACACAACAATTAACATTACAAATAATTAATGAAAAGATAATATTTACAATTTTATTTTATTAATATACTAACATAAAAATCTACAATAGATACTAATCTCCAACATTAACAAATACTTATTAACACACATTAAGTGGAACAGGAAAACAGAAGATGGGAAACAATGCATCTAAATCACACTCACATCGAGACTGATCCCTAATCTTTAACTTTGTCAGATGGACTGGAGTGCAGGCACGACTCAGACGTAATCAACACATAGTTGATAGGTTGAATAGAACCATAAAACTTTCTGTTGATACTAATTGTATAGAACTCTATAGGCCATACTAAGATGTTCCTAAAATACTCTCAGGACACTCAGATTTATTTAAATATGTAATAGAACTGGCGTAGACTGCAGATCTATGATCTTACCCTGGATATCAGAATGACTTGATGCAGTGACGCGGCCAAGTCTAGAATTAAACCGTTCTTCAAGATCACAATGTCTTCTAGTTTGTTAGATTTAGTGAACAAAATTGCTTTCAACAAAGCAATTGCTTTAAGAACACCGAAGTTTTAGAGATATATTTAAATTGTAATATTAAGTAAAATTACAGAATCCAACAAGCAGCGTCTCTGCAAACATAATCAGTAATATTCGATGAAACACTAAAAATAAAATAATGTAATTAGAACCTTTGACCAAGACCAAGATCTGTGATTACTGTAGGAATGAATAAAAGAGTTTATTCCGAGTTAAAAAAAGAAGATAAGATGGAAAAGGTTTAATTGGATTAGGATGAATTTTAGATAACTGCCTAACAGAAGTGATTTTGAGTGACAAAAATTGATAATTTGGAATAATTTTTGAAGTTTAAGCCAGAGAAAATGAGAACATTTTGGCAATAAAACGGTCGCAAACAATTGAACGTCAAGAACGTCAGAAACTCAACAGTAGCTCTTTTTTTAATTAATTTTACAATCTTTGATGTATACATTATAATATCAACATTGCAAATGAGTTAACAAGCCAATTTCCACACATTTTGATCATCTAAAAATTCTTGCTATAATAGGATTTGTTTAGTAAAATACTTTGATCTGAAACTAATAAGGAAGGTCTAAGATACCCTGTGAAGTTTTATTATATATCCGTACACTCAAGCCAATGAAGAATTTGTTTACTTTTTGAAGACCAAATTTAGGCGTTACGAGTTATTTCTTATATTTAACGTCACTGTTTTTATATAAGTATTTAAGTTTTGGCATATTTTACTAAATATGTATCGAGAAGCGGCTGTAAAATTATCAATTTCTTTAAAAAGATCTCTTTTAGGGAATCTCTATCTTTTAAATTATAGACGGCACAGCTCTTTTTTGTAAAATAAATATAGAATTAATTTTAACAACACTGTCCCATAATAAAATACAGTAAGACAAAATACAATGAACTAAAATAAACGAGTCGAGACGTATTAACGTCCCTTACTTTCTTACTTTTTTAATTGTAAAGACAGCCGAGTTGAGACTCCCTGCAAGAGTTGAGAGATGAGGCATCCACTGAAGTTTTTTATCTAAAGTTATACCTAAGAAAATTGTTGAGTCGATCAGTTCTAACACTTCATTGTTAAGGATCAAGGTACAATTTTGACTTTTTACATTAGGAAGTGTGAACTCCTTGCATTTGGTGTTTGACGACTAAGATTAAATTGTTTATTTCGAACCAATGAAGAACAACTGACAGATCATTGTTTATTACGTCAAAGTTAGTCCTCTTACACTCAACATTAAAAATAAGTAAGGCATTATCATCAAAAAGTTCAATGTTATAAAGACTTTTTATGATAAACGGCTAATCATTAACATAAATTAAAAAGGGGCCAAGATATTGGAAACAATAGATATTTGTGGAACATCCATTTTTGGGTGAAAACCAGCTTCATCCGTCCATCGACCGTTTAGACACACTGATTTAGGTATAGGCAATAAGATCAAGTGCAGAACTACGCACATCATAAAGTAAAAGTTTAAATAATAACGTGGGATAGTCTACGCAAACAACGGCTTCCGATAAATCGCAAAATACTCGGATTGCATGCTGTGACTTCTCTCATGTCTCGTAAATATCCTTAAGAAGCGTGGACCACAACATTTATTGATTTGGTAAAAGCATATTGTTCAGTATGCATTATTTTATTGCTTTACAGAAGTTTGGTCATTTAGTTTAGATTTTTTTTTCATAGATCATATTTAAGGAAGGTAAAACAGGTATAGGCCTATAATTTCCAGGTTTTAGTCTGTTGCCACTTTGTCCACTTTATCCATTGCCTTTCACCGTATAAATCATATAACTTTTCTCTACTTCAATTTATTTCTACGGTTGCACAATCGCTGAATTTAAGTTTTAAGTAACCACTCCTATCAAATGTATATTAAATTATTATTATTATTATTTATTATTTACCTTCACGCCATATCCCTTGCGGGGTAGCCAGAGACGACGGAGCGCCAAATGCTACGGTCCCTGCATACCTCTTTCGCCTCGGCCACAGACATCAACCTCTTCATACATGCCCTCCGGCGGGTCCTCATGCTTTTTACGTGACCTTCCTCCAGTATCATAGATACTGTGGTTTCGAAGGTCACTCGAGATCTCCCCCTGTCTCTCTTACCGTTCACTTTTCGTATATAAATCTTTCTTACCATTCTTTCATCACTAATTCATTCGACGTGCCCAAACCACCTGAGCACGTTCTTCTTCATTCTCACCGTGAAATCTTCGCTAGTACCTGCCATTCTGTGGATCTCTTCATTGCGGATTCGATCAGCTAGACTAACTCCGCATATTCTGCGAAGAGATCGCATCTCCACAGCATTCATCTTTCTTACATTCTTCTTCTGTGTTACCCACGTTTATAACAGCGTCGGTAGCAAAACTGCATTGTGTACAGCCAAACGTGCAGCTATGCTGACGTTTCGCCGTCTCAACAATGCAGTCAAAGCACCGTTGACTCTGTTATCGGCAGAAATACGCCCTTCCACATCCATTTCGTATCGTATTAAATTATGGTTTTATTTTTTAACAAACATTTTCACTTGGTGGGGAATAAATGGTTTGAGTATAATGAGTTAGGAGAAGGGGTGATATTATAATGTTTTTGGGGTTGGAAACAGGCTAGTTATAAAATAATTACAATTTACATACGCTTATGAAACAAAGGTAGAATGGTCAAGGGTAAACTAGGATCGTTAGAAGTTCCTCCGGGATCTACGGGTTCTGATGACGTCCCCGATGGTAGGCACATTATAAAAAACTAATATATAAGGAAATATAGGGCACAACAGAAATATATATGTATATACTTTCCAATAATTTATGTAATTAAGTAAATGAAAACAATAATTCCTATATTTTTAACTATATTTGTACACTAACCAACCAACACTGGAAACAGCTGTTATCCGAAACGCCAAGCGAAACAACTTATTCCGATTAATAGTATTTTTTATAATAACTTTATATTTTTCTCTTTACAGGGTCGTTATGATTTTATTAAAATGGGAATGCCTGCATTAATGTTACCGAATAATTTTCCGGTACTGGATGGCCGAGTAACTGGTGTTTTTCTTTATAAACACAAAGTGATTCTGAAAGTATATGGTATATGTCATGTAAAGTAGATTTAGCCATTACAATTTTCTTTAAATTGAAACTTTTCTCATTTTCTTGATTCGTTAAAATATTTACTTGGAAATTATGAAATTACATTATTTAACACTGTGATTGTTGTTTTATTAAATGTGTGTATTAAACAAAATACCTATAAATATTTCTTTTATTAATATATTATACATCATATATAATTAATATATTTAATTACAAATATGCTATATTTTTTGATAGGAAAAAAATAATATTATAAAATTATAGCCCTTTATTCGGATTTTTATTCAAAATTATTATTAATACAAACTTAAAATTAAAGTAAAGTACAACATTAACATTACTGGCAATCTAGCTACTCTAACATATATTCTTTCTTTATTTTTTGTAAATCCGTTTGCCAGTTGACAAAGGCCTCTTCCTTCTTTTTTATTCTACGCTTTCTTGAGCCACTCTATTCCACGTCGCTCCCGCCACTTGCCTGATGTCATCATCCCATCTTTTCTGAGGTTTACCTCTCATTCGCTTACTCTCTCTAGAGAACCATACGGTTACTTTTTTGCTCCATTTATCATGATCTCTCAGCATTTGCCCAGCCAATCTCCACTTAAATCTTCTCATTTTAATGTGATATCAGTAGTTTTCGTCTTATTTCTGAACACGTGGTTTTTAATTCTAACAGATTTCTTGATGTTGAGTATACTGCTCTCTATTGCGTTTTAACAGGTTGCCAGTTTATTTGTCATTTCGCGAGTGAGAGTCCATGATTGGCAGCCATAAGTGAGAACAGGTAGAAACTAAGTCGTAGCTGTACTGAGTATGTCTTTCCAACGACGAATCCATTTTCTATTATCGTTTTTGATTTTTTACAATCTAATCTTTATAGCTGTATACACTTTTTTTAATCCACCAGTTTTACTAATATACTTATCAATAGTTTTCATTCTATTTTGTGTTCGGTCTTTATTTATGCCACTTTTTATTTCTTTACTATTTTTTTTACAATTTCCTAATATCTGGTATATTTTTGTATTAATCAAATGGTTTCTTCAAGTAGATTAACAGTATTCTTTGTTAAGTTTTTCTTTGATTTTTTGTTTGTGTTCGTAGCCGTCTTTGTTTGCTATTTTATATTGTTCTCCATCCAGTTATACTTTTCTTGTGTTCCTAGTTCCTTAGTTGGCTCTTCGAAGTTTGTAAACGCGTCTTTCAAAGCAGCTGTGGTTTTTTTATATCGCGGTTTTAAGGATTTTTGTAGCCTGTATATTATCTTAATTTGATATTTTTTTTGTTTCATCATTAACTCTATTCGTAAGAATTTATGATTTGTGCTGAAATGTAGATTTCTAATAACAACAAAATTTGTGAAGTTTCTGGCTTTATTAGTCATTATAAAATCGATTACATTTTTATTTGTCTGATTTTACATTTAAAGTTGCGACGTAGATTTTTGTTTTTTTATGTTTATGATTATGGTGCAATTTATTTGTTTTTTTATCTTATGTTGGAAGATTGTGGTCTCTTTTTCCACGATGACCAGTCGGCTTCGAGGAGTTTTGTGGTTTGTTATGTCTTTGTTATCAGTTATGTTGGATTGTTTTAGATTCCGTTCGCCGTTGTTTAATTGCTATTGTATTTTATAAAAAGCTAGCTTTGAGAGAGAGCTCGATCTAGACCGCATCATGTCCAATGCATCTACCCTGTTGAACTTAGTTGAAAAGACTGTTGCTTTTTTTGCTAGCTATTGCAAGAACACGGCGAAGCAGAGGTCTCTCTTTTCCTTTTTTCTTGATGGTTATTATTCCGATGAACTATAAGTCTATCGAACTTCAAATAGGCAATATTGCCCCTTTTCCTCTCTTCTACTAACTCTGTTTGCAGCTGTTTTCTCTTTTGCAGCACTTCCTTCAAGTAACCCTCGGTGATGTAAATTTTCTTTAGATTCTTCTTATTTTTCATGATTTTATTCTTCTTCCAATTCTTTACAAAAGAGGATAAGATCGGCCTTGACTTACTGTCTTCCGGCTTTTTATGTCCTAAACAATGAATTTTGTTAACCTCAAAGATGTTTAGAAGATTGTTTTTTAGGTCTTGTTTGAAATGTTCTTTTAATTTTTTTATAAGATTTATTTTATATGTTTCTATTCTTTCTCTTCTATATTCTAAGCTAAATATTATAATGTTATTACCTCGCTATCCTCTTTTAAGATTCTCTATCTCGTTCTCAATTTTTTCTACTTTTACCTTTAAATTTCTGTACTCCGTCACTAAAGAACCTAGTTTCTCATCCATTTTCGTCATTATGATCTTAAACTGGACCTCCATCTTAAGCTTAATTTTGAAAAAAAAGTTAAAATTATCCTTCCATTTTGTAGGTTGTTGTGTGAACCGGAACGTAACGTAAATGAAAGTTTTTTTTTTGTACGCTGAGACTCTTATAGTAATGACAGAGACACTGTCAGTGTCAATTATGTTTACGGCAAATATTAATGACTCATAGTTTCTAACTTTCAGATCGAAGTTGTTTTCAATGACATTTAGTTGATTAATTCCAATAATTTATGAGAAGCTGATTATTTGTACACACTTCACAATATTTCTTTTGTTATCTTCAACTGGAGTAAGTATTCAGGAACAGCTCAAACTTTTTATATTTTCTTGATTTTAACAGAGATCATAGAAAGGGTGTTAACAGTTTGACAGCTGGAAAAACTCGGTTAGAAAAAAAAAATAATGCCCACTATAGTTTATATTTAAATCGATCGTTATTTTGTACTTGATATTGAAATATTTATGAAAGTTCTAGAAAGGTTTATAGTATGCGAAACAAATAATAAGCAACGGAAAATATAAAAAATGACAATTTAAATTTCAAATACAAAATGTTCCTAGATCAGAAACATTTGATGTCTTTTGTATTTTTAGAAACAAAAAATTTTCACTTGGTTGTGAAATATTTATAGGTACGTTCATAAATTTGTGTATTTCATTTTATGAGGTCCAATCTCTTTGATATATTTTATTATAATAAAAAAAATAAGTTTTTAAGTTTTAAGAAATGAAAAATGTAAAAGCATGAAAGTTTCAATTGGTTATAAGTTCACTAGGTTCATCTAATAATTGCTAAAAATATTTTGTGGAGAATCTTAAAAATCTGTTAAATTTAATAAGAAAAATGTACTACATGTTTAAAGAACTGTATTTTGCTAATAATGGTGTCCTCAAAATTGTTTACACATCTCGAGTGCATTCTTTCTTGTCTTACTGTTTTACATCTAGGGACGGAGCAGAAATGTCCCACGTGAAATTTCACAATATGAAGTTATATTAATATGTTAAAAAGATACATATATAAATTATAGTATAATTTACTCCGGGCATAACCAAGAACACAAAAGCCAATCTTTCTTCTACCAAATCAATTATAACTTGATTCCATAAAAATAAACGTGTTCTATTCGCTAAGTTATTTTTATAGATATAGCCTTACTGACTTTAGATATATTTAAAATAAATTTGTTTTACGAGTAAACTATAATTAGGTATAATACATAAGAGTCCAATATATGGTTTTTTTTTATATAAAACAAAGGCAAACGACCATGCGGGTCAGAGATGTTACTTGATAACCGCCGCCCATGAACTCTTGCAACATCTGAGGATTCACAAGAGCGCTGTCGGCCTTGGAGGTAGGAGTAAACGCCTATTTTTCCACAAATCGTATCGATCTCAAAATTCCGCCGAAAGGAGTTCGTTTCACATTCGAGTGGTATGTGGAAGAAAGGTCCTTGAAAGCCGCACAGTTGAAGATCGCTACGCATTGAGGTGGTACGGATGGTATTGGAGGCGATGACCCACTATGCGGTAAAAAATTTTGGCACCAGACATCATATTCAATAGCTCATCGGAACACTGCCCACGATAAATACGGTACATACGCAATGCCAAGGAGTCCAGCCGTTCGCTGAGCACCAAAATGGCTTCTATAAAATCAATAGCCATATTTGAATACTATGCATAGTCATTAATGGTTTTTCCTGGTTATATTGGATATGGCTAATGCTGTGTTAGAAATAAAAAGGCCAAGATAATGATATTAATATAATTCTGAGGGATGAAGCTACAAATCGATAGTCCTTAATTGAAAGTCAATATGCACATTGATGAGAATTTTTTTACCTCGTGCCACTTTGAAAAAAATGCGTCCATCTTTAAAGGGAAATGCTGCTGGCATAGTATTTATAGGCACTACCATATTTGTAAAGGAATAATTACCCTGAAAGGAAAATAAATTGTTATTGGCTCTGATTGTCTCTTTGTTACTGTCTTCCAGACATTTACTTACCATAACCGTTTTTAAAAATTACTGTTAACACAGTAAAATTTCAATTTAATCTAAGTTTAATTTATGCCTCATACCTACCTAACTAAGATACAATTTAAGTTACCAACGGTGTCTGTCTAGATTCCATAAACATAGTTTTTTTCTTTTTTTTTAAATTAGATATATATACTGAAATGATATCCCTTTTAAAACGAATTCTTCTAACGAATAATTATTCTACAAAGTTTATTAAGTAACTGAAAAATAAAAAAAATGGTTTAAACTGATGTTATTGATTGTTGGCGATTGACAATAAAAAAGATCTAAACTAAACCTGGTGACTATTGGGTATGTCATAATCATTCTCATCTCAACCTGTCATTCTTAATTGAATTAGATCCTTTCCCTCAGCTTAATTAGATAAATTTTCCAGAAAAAATTTTACCCCCCATTTTACTAACCAATGAATTTCCACTCATTCCTCTACGGTTCCCTGGTCGCGCGTCATTGCTGTGGTCACCCCTCCCTACACCAACTCAACCAAATTCTTATTACTCATCATATATAGTAACTGCATACTTACTGGCATAATTGGACATTTCAGTTCTGGCATGGGACGAGCTTCTTTAGGCATTCTATTATAACCCTCTATAAATCCGGGAATTATTAAGATGTCATTCTTGATAGCATCACAAAGATTGAAACTCAATTCAACAAAACTGGGTTTATATACATTTGATAAAAGTTGATAAAAGGTTGCGGTAGTCTAAAAAAAGATATATTTTTTTAAATAAAAAAAAATATATACATTGCATTTAATGATTGAAGTGAAGTTTATTGAAAAATTTTATTCAAAGTCACGTCATTTTAAAATAATTTTCCGAAAAAGAAGATGACACCTCATATTGAATTCATATTTAATCACAGCTAAATGATAATTTTATATATGTTGATATAAACAATTGGTTTTGTATTGACTGATTCTGTAAATAAGAAAAGATCTTTGGTTGTATACTGTACCTTGTAGGTGTTATCTAATGTTTTAAGATTAGTTATATTAAGATCTACGTAATGTATGGGGTTAGCTCTTGATTTTAGTCTTGATTTGACTACAACATTACAAAAATATTCAGGATCAACAAACGTAACTTTTGGACGCTCCAAACTGAAATATTGTTTCTGAAATAATAATAGTTTCTCTTTGATTAGCTTATAAAGTATTTGGAAATTGAACTAAATTTATTTAGCAATTTGCTTGACTTACGATATCAAATAAAATAATCTTATTGATATAAACCTAACAGCACATTAATATAGAGTATTCATACCTTTATGCAAGCGCTCTTTGGCATTAAACACAAACAGATAATAATAAAACCATTGGTTTTAAATATAAGTTTTCTAGAAGCTGTACTGATCATAATAACCGTAATAAGTATTCTTATAAATGTGTTCGTGATATAATATCTCTTTAACTGACAGAAATCGCACACAGGAAGGGCTTAAATAACAATCATAATTTACTATTGCAATGAATTATTTAAATTAAATTGTATTTATGTTAAATAGAGCTTGTTTAGAATGTGTAATAATGATGGAAATAATAAAGCATATTTAATAGTATTGTAATCTATACATATAATAAAATAGCAGATGCAAAATTGTACATAAAAATACATAAAAATAATAACTTTAAAGAAAACAACTTTATTCATGACACAGATGTCAACAGTCGTTTTACAATTGTCTTATTTGTATGGTTGCTTGTTTGCTTGTTCGCGTCTTAGGCAAAAACAACTAAAAAAATATATAATTGGACTAATTCTTGATAAATCTAAAATGTATGCAGTGAAAATTAAGTAAAGATAAGCGGTCTGTTACTTGGGTCGGGAAAGGGACAGCGCAGATAAAGTAACAAGATGCCACTTTTCAAATCAGACAGTAAAGGTATTGCCTAGCTATAATGATCTAAATAATTAACTTGTTGACTAATAAAGAGGTAGAGGAAAGTGGTCTCTCACGGAAGATTATCAGAAATTATAACTACGTTTCCTGGGAGCTGAGTGAGAGAGTAATAAGCCACTTTAAATAACTTTTATATCTCTTTATCATCTTCCATTATCCCTTTTTATTACCCAAGCGTAACATCGTATGTGTGTTTATAATTAAGTATTTTAATAGACGACAGTGTCACCTGCTATCACAAACTGTCCGCTTATTTGCTTTGTTTGTCATATAAAAAAAAGAACAAAGAAGACTTTCAATCAAAAGGAATAACTAAAGTGGCATGGCAGATAGAACTGGCGATCGCAGAATAGTCGTAGTTTTACCCAGGAGGACTTTGTTTTTTATCTTAGAATATGGAATTCGTTCTGTTTTCCTAGTGTGAGTATCGAGTTTTCAGAAGTCCTCTTAACACGTCATCGAAAGGCTGCGACATCATTAATTAATATTATTATTAACTTTATTTTGTATATACCTCATTAAAAATAAGTTCACATCGTTAACTTGTGTATGAAAATATATATAAATAACAAAAAAAAAACACTTTAAAAGTAAAAAAAATAAAAATTAAAAATGTAAATAAGTACATAAAAATATTAAAATAATAAAATAGTAATGAATATTATATTTTGAAGTGGTCTTTGCTTACTGGTGCCTGGAGCGCTTTGCCGAGCACAGCAGGATAATGACAAAATATAGTTGGAGCAGCACTTTCTACCTATTGTATAATGACATTACTACTTTACAAGAAGGACAAGATTTTATTGCGTTGATTGGACATCAAAAACAGAAGATCATTCATATAAACTAAGAACAAGAAAGGACAAAGAATAATCCCTTGAGGAACACTTATCAGGGTAAATGTTTCTAAAATACGCCACTTATACCTACTATTTGTTGTATATTAAATAAATGTGACTACAAAATCAATTCCAATGATACTCTGTGAGTTATCAAAGAAACAACACTCGCCGACTTTATGTAGCCCTTTTTAAGATATACAATGCTATTGGACATTATTTATATATATATGGAGTGATAGTTTTCATTTTTATTTGTTATCTACTATTTATCTTCAATATTTTCACACCTCCAAAATCAACAGTCAATCAATCAATCACAAATCAATTCAGCTGGCAGAGAATGATATATGTATCTAACGAAAACTTGCACTTTAAAATTTAAAATGCAATAATGCACAAATGAATACCTCAATCAATTGTTTTGGCAAACCCATCATAACTTTCAAGGTTTATCAAACAGTACCCCACATCATGGGGTACTCGATAAAATACTATAACCTCACTATACTTTAGGGTAACCCCTAAAAAAATTTTTTCAAAATATAAAGTTTATATGGTTTCATGATAAGAATATCTAATAATAACAATATAAGTATTGCATAATGGAAAAAAATAGTTAAGTTTCAACATATTCAAATATTAAATATGACATGGGTGCCACTTCATTCATAATATCCGGTGGTCATTTTACAACAATCATTTAGAATTACTTTAAATTATTTGACACTTCGCTGAACAATATAATCGATGATGCATACACAATAGAATTTTATGATAATAATTATATAAAAATAAATTTTAAAGATAATTATTCAGCATTTCTTTATTTTAGTTACATAGCTTATACTTGCTAAATTATCAATTCCAATAATTTGGGTAGCTTATTAGCTATTGCGTATTTGTTGTATATTTAATACTAAATGAAATTATTTTAACATATTTTGAGATATATATATGTTTATACAAGATTTAAAATTTTAAAACTGTTTATCTTGTTCTAAATTTTGTTTTATATTTTGGCAAATCTACTTTAAATTAAGTAAGTTTCCAGGTTGACGCTATACCGACTATTTTAAGCTCATGACAAAATCTCACATGAACCTTCATTAAGACAGAGGCAGTCGGTAAACAGTGTTATATTATGAAGTAACTATCTTCACATTGAACGATCAAAAGAAGTCGCAGTTTAAGGGCTTTCAACATCTGGTATTCCCCGAGGCTCTCACCCTTTCCTTCTCGTATTTATCTTTTTATAAACGATATCGTAAAATATTTACATAGATCTAAACATTTATTCTACGTAGATGATACAAAAATATTTAAAATAGTTGAATATAAAAAAGTCAGTATCTAACTCCAGTACCATTTTTGTTTTACTAGAATAATAATCGGTTAGCTATTAATACTACTTCACTATCACGTTTTCACAAAACGAAACTTCAACTCTGATATTATTTTCTTACTGTAACGATGCGAAGTTTTTTGTTGAATTTAATATCCCATAAAGTAGACTCTTATAAGGACTCTTATCTTCTAATTCATAGAATAATAAATATATCATTTTATTATTTTATATATTTGTGTAATCAAAGCAATCTTTATTATAATCAAAATGTGTTAAATTTTTTTATTGTTAACGCTACCATTGCATATGCAGTACCCGCTTAGTTTAATGTTACCGTTAGTAGTTAAGATATTGAATAGTAAATGCTGTTTATTTTCCAAAAAACTACAATATTAATAATAAGTCATTATAGGACTTTACGTTAATATCTTAGTGGTGGTGGATAATACTTTCAGTACATTACTTGACTTTGGTTCCTTATATTTTTTGTCGACAGAACGATAAATTATAAATTATCGGGGAGTATTTAGAAGTTACTGCGAAAAGAATAAATTTTCATAGCAATCTATTATATTTTCCTTACAAATTGTTCCCCAAACATAAGTTTGACATATTTCCATCCCTTTCTTCATTCATTTAACAATCTGCTGAAAAGTTCACGGGTAGCAAGTCATTGCTGTGGTCACTCCCTACTATAACTAACACAACCAAACTAATAAGTTATTATGTATGATGGATAATTATCCATCATACATAATAACTACTCATTTACTGGTACAGCTGCTGGACATATCAATTCTGTCATACGACAAGCATCTTTGGGCGTTACTTAATAAGCTTCTATAAATGCGAGAGTTATCAAAATGTTTTGACAGCATCACAAAGGTACATGTTTTATAAAAGTTGATAAAAGAATGCAGAAACCAAGAATAGAATAGATTCATTGCATTAAATAATTTTATTAATTAATTTTATTTGTCATGCTAATGCTGTGTTGGAAATAAAAAGGCCAAGATAATGATATTAATATAATTCTGAGGGATGAAGCTACAAATCGATAGTCTTTAATTGAAAGTCGATATGCACATTGATGAGAATGGTTTTACCTCGTGCCATTTTGAAATAAATGCGTCCGTCTTTAAAAGGAAATGCTGCTGGTATATTATTTATAGGCACTACCATATTTGTAAAGGAATAATTACCCTGAAAACAAAATAAGTTGTTATTGGCTTTGATTGTCTCTTTGTTATCGTCTTCCAGACATTTACTTACCATACTCGTTTTTAAAAATTGCTGTTAACATAGTAAATTTTCAATTTAACCTAAGTTTAATTTATGCCTCATACCTACCTAACTAAAATACAATTTTAACTTAAATTGTATTTTAGTTAGGTAGGTGTCGGTCTAATTCCATAAACATATTTTATCCTATTTTTTTTAATAAATATTTATTTATAAAATAGTAACCCTTTCAAATATAAAACGAATTCTTTTATTTTTAATTTCTTTTCTTAAGGATTAATTAGATAAATTTTTCATCAAATATTTTACCCCCCATTGTACTAATCAATGAATTCTCACTCATTCCTCAAAAGTTCCCTGGTCACGCGTCATTGCTGTGGTCATTCCTCCCTACACCAACTCAACCAAATTCTTATTATTCATCATACATAACTACGTACTTACTGGTATAAAGGGACATTTCATTTCTGGCATGGGACGAGTTTCTTTAGGCATTCTATTATAACCCTCTATAAATGCGGGAATTATCATGATGTCATTGTCGATAGCATCACACAGATTGAAACTCAATTCAACAAAACTGGGTTTATATACATTTGATAAAAGTTGATAAAAGGTTGCAGTAGTCTAGAAAGAAGATATCCATTGCATTGAAAAAGTGTTTTGAATTATTTTATTTAGTCACGTTATTTTAAAATAATTTTCCGAAAAAGAAAATAACAACTCATATTGAATCGATTTTTAATCACAACTAAATGATAATGTTATATATGTTGATGCAAGCTATTGGTTTTCTATTGAATGATTCTGTAAATAAGAAAAGATCTTTGGTTGTATACTGTACCTTGTAGGTGTTATCTAATGTTTTAAGATTAGTTATATTAAAATCTACGTAATGTATGGGGTTTGCTCTGGATTTTAGTCTTGATTTGACTACAACATTACAAAAATATTCAGGATCAACAAACGTAACTATTGGACGCTCCAAACTGAAATATTGTTTCTGAAATAACAATCATTTCTCTTTGATTACCTTATAAATTATATGGAAATTAAACAAAATTTATTTATTTCATCATTTTCCTTGCCTTATATATATACCTAACAGCACATTAATATAAAGTATTCATACCTTTATGCAGGTGCTCTTTGGCATTAAACACAAACAGATAATAATAAAACCTATGGTTTTAAATATAAGTTTTCTAGAAGCTGTACTGATCATAATAACCGTAATAAATATTCTTATAAATGTGTTCGTGATATAATATCTCTTTAACTGACAGAAATCGCACACAGGAAGGGCTTAAATAACAGTCATAATTTATTATTGGAATGAATTATTTAAATTAAAGTGTATTTATGTTAAATAGAGCTTGTTTAGAATGTGTAATGATGATGGAAATAATAAAGCATGTTTAGTAGTAGTGTAATCTAAACGTATAATAAAATAGCAGAGGCAGCAATGTAATGTAAAATTAATTACTTTAATTTAATCACCGGCTATCAGATAAACTGCCCGCTTGTTTGCTTTGTTTGTCATATAAAAAAATGAGAACAAAGAAGACGGTTAATTAAAAGGAATAAAGGAATAACTAAGTGACATGGCAGATAGAATTGGCGATCGCAGAATAGTCGTAGTTTTACTCAGGAGGAATTTGTTTGTCTTCTTAGAATGTGCAATTCGTTCTATTTTCGTAGTATGAGTATCGAATTTTCAGAAATCCCTTAAATCACATTAAATGTAAATAAAGTACATAAAATAATAAAATAGAGTGCAAGTTTTCGTTACATACATATGTATGTAATGAAAACTTGCACTTTAAAATTTAATATTTTACAAATGAATCCCTTAATCGAAAAAACATTTTGATTATCACCCATCATATCTTTCAAGTTTTATCAAACAATACCCCATAACATGGGGTACTCGATAAAAATACTATAACCCCACTATACTTTAGCGTCGCCCCAAAAAAATATTTTCAAAATAATGAATCTGTATGGTTTAGTGATATAATAAGAATATCTAATAATAATAATAATAACAATATAAGTATTGCATAATGGTAAAAAATAGTTAAGTTTCAACATATTAATATATTAAATATTACATTGGTGCCACTTCATGAAAATATTTAATACGTTACTTTTAAATAAAATTCATAATATCCGGTGTTCATTTTACAATAATCATTTAGAATTACCTTAAATTATTAGACACGTCGCTGAACAATATAATCGATGCATATACGATAGAACTTTATGATAATAATTTGATAAAAAATAAATTTAAAAGAGAATTATTTAGCATTTCTTTATTTTAGTTACATAGCTTTTACTTGCCATATTATCAATACCAATAATTTAGATAGGTATAGTTGTTGTATATTTAATACTAAATGTAATTATTTTAAGATATTTTGAGATATATTATTTTTACGTTAATTATAAAACTATTTATCTTGTTGTAAATTGTCTTTTATTTTTTCGCAAATCTACTTTAAATAAGTAATTTATGAAGTTCAAAAAGAGTTGAAAAAGTCAGTTACAAAACTTAAGAAAAGGATGGTAAGATTTTGGGCAGTTTAATAAAATATTGTACTGTACTGTAACTACAGAGCGACTACAGCCACTACTCGTTAAACCTGGAAAGGAATCTGCAAAACTGCTGACAAAACTTCGATAAATTTAACTTAAATATTTTTCTTGTCTTTTGATTGTAATTGTCGTATTATGATGACTATACCGACAGTATTACATGTAAGTCACCCTACATAAGTATATTCAGATATATATATGTTTAAGCAAGGAAAAAAATTGTTATAACTAGCTGTAATATCATAAAATATAAAAATGAACAAATGCCAGCTTCCTCATCAACCAAGCTTATAAATAATTAATTTGAAACTCAACTCAAAAGCAACTGAATAGGATTCAGAAATCAATATTAAATCTAAAAATGTATAATAAAATTATTTTTCAGTAGTTCATTTGTTGAATAGCAGTATTTATGAAATTACAGTAGAAGTTTGTCATGCATCCAGGTGATATAGATGTATTAGAATATGGAGGCTCTATATTCTAATACTTAGAGAGGCAATGTGGCCAAGGGTGTGCTCTAGAAGAGCAGCAATAGAATAAATGGATCTTTTATATAAAACAGAATGAGGTTCAGTTCATCCTATTCTGAAACCATCCCCAGGAAGGTATCTATAGAAGTCACAAGTTTCAGCACAAGTGTCCAGCCTAAACATATCGCATCCTTAGTGCCGTCATTTGCATAACAATGTATGTAAAAGATATGGAACATATTATTTATGTGCTGGAAGAACAGAGTTGGGAATAGCATGGAGTCTTGGGGTACACCAGCGTTCACGAGCTTGGGATCTGGATCTGGCATAGCATAAAAAAATTGAAAAAGATATTCCGTCAATACTGTCCTCGGTGGACGATCCCGTAAGGATATATCCAAAGTATTTTTTTTAAGTTGGCTATTCTTGGTTAGAGTATTAAAGTAATGCTCAGAACTACAGGTTATTTTTTGTCAAAATTTGTTCTATACTACCGTTCAAAAGTTTGGAAGCAGCGAGGAAAAATAAAAAAAAAAACAAAATTTAACAATCTTCAATTTATTATATTGATATATAATATGAAAATTTACAAAAGTAACTTAGACCAACGAGAAAATTAACAAATAATGGCAACCATAATCAAATTTTAGCTTCATCAAAGTGAGCACCTTTTTCTTTAAGATTTCAGCACACATTTTAAGCATTCTATTAATTAACTTCTTAAAATAATCTTCATCTAACTTGCTCCATTCAATCTCTGATAACTGCCATACATGTTCTGAGCTAGTAGGAGAGCAATTCTTCACTCTCCTTTCATCCCCGACAAGTTCTATTGGAGACAGTTTAGGTGACTGCGATAGTCATTTCATGATTTTTAAAACCGTTTCATCTGTTTTTTTTTCTTTAAAACTTTTGGCACAGTTTCGACGAATACTTGGATCATTGTCTTGCTGAAATGTAAATTCAGGACCCATCAGATTTAGTCCACAGGGTACAGCCGTGTCTCGAAGAGTTTTTAAATAACCTTCTTTGTTTCGTTTTCCAGTTAAACTCAGAAGATTTCCGGGTTTATTGTTCCCGTAACATCCCCAAACCATCACACTACCACCACCATATTTTACTGTTGGCTCTGTACACGCTGCCGAAGCTATTTCATCTTTTCATCGGCGTACAAACACACGTCTATTCGATCTGAAAATCTGAAATTTCGATTCATCGCTCCATAGAACATTTTCCCTTTGATCTGTAGTCCAATTTTAGTTTAAAATGATTTTTATGTGTCTTTGCCCATTCTAGTCTATTTTTCTTGTGTCGAATTGTTAATTTGGGCTTCTTAGCAGCAACATATCCTCTTAGACCCACAGCCGGAAGTCGTCGTTTAACAGTTGTTACTGAGATGGGCGGTTTTCGCGTGTTATTCACTGTTGCAGCAATTTGTGGCGCTGTTAAGCGTAAGAGTGTGAACACCTTTGCAAAAAATTCTAAGCCTTACTGCAATTTGACGTTCACTATATCCTTCCTCTCGAAAGATACCAATAGCACTTCGCCGTTTAAGCGTGATTTGCTTGCGTTTTGCCATTTTGCAGAAGAAAAAATGCGGGAAAACCGTAGTCAATAATTTCCGAATACAGATAATGTTAATGTCACAACGTGCGTGTGCCAATACTCAAATGCGACTAAACAGGACCCAAAAAAGTTAAATATAAAAATAACACCGACAGCAACACTTCAGACCACAAAAAAATGCAACCGCAGTCCTAAGTCATAAAACACATATTTCGTCAAAATCTAAGAAATTGGTAAAACATGTTTAAAGGGAGCCAACGATTCCTTTGTTAATATGTAAACAATAGTAAAAAGCTGGAAAAATAATATTCATTACAAATGTTTACCGCCTATAGCAAGTGCTGTTTCGTTTTGGCCAATAACAGATGTGCTTCCAACCTTTTGGACGGTAATGATATATACATATATATCTTTTCTTTAAGTGATTTACCTAATCGTCCTCAATAAGTGAGCTGTCAAATATATATTTTCAGAGATAAAGACGTTTAAGTACAGCTTAAACACTAGCATAAAATATTATAAAAAAAAAATAAACAAATGCCATTATCGTCATCAAATAAGCTTAACGATAACTCATAAGAGATTTAATTATTAAAAGCAACTGAATAGGATGAATCTAATACTAAAAAACATATAATAACTGGATCGCGAGATAGGTTTCAATAGTCTGTTATTTTAATAAAGTCAATTTAAATAATGGGTCTTTTGTTATTTAACTGTTTCAATATACCATAGATATTAAAATTTCAGACTAGTAAAGACCTATCGGTATATAAGTCGGAAATTTTTTCGATACTCAATAAAATGATTATTAAATTATTGGGTATGTGGTTATTTACAGTGGTTTATGGGCTACAGGTAAATACGATTTCAATAGGGAGTTTTAGATGTATTTATACAAATTAATCATATTATTTTAAAGGTAAAACGTCTTGACTGTGAGCATCCAAAATTATCGTATTACGATCCTGAATATTTTGCAAATGTTTCTATGAAGTCAACACGAGTGAGCCGACTTGATAACACTCATTACTTTGATTTCAATATTACAATACTGAAACAGTTGGATAAGGATATAATGGTAAGTATCAAAGCAAATATAGAATTCAGTTGTGGGTCCCATGATGAATAGATAGATGGCTACAGATATACACTCGCATACATTATTTTGTTCTATTTTCTAAGATTTAATGTAAGCGCGCAAACGGATATCATAATCAAAATATTATTTTTAAGGACCTCTCTAACGATACCCCACATCATGCAATACTCGAAACAAAAATACAACCCCACTATACGTAGAGAAGCTACCCTAAGAAAAAAAATATATATTTTTTTACTATCTCTACCACTTTGTCGGAGTGGTAGTAAATTCTGGGACCAAGAATCTCTGAGCTACACCTCAGACAGACAGACGGAAACGATAAAGGTTGCCAGTTAACTGCGACACCCTAAAAATAAAAACTATTTTACTTACACTTTGTTTCATACCACAAAATGTTCATTGAACGTACAAGTTGGGACTTTAAATTATTTTCTATCTACTTTGAAAATAATTTTAGTTTCAATTTAGATTCGAATATTGTAACCTATCAAATTCGTTACTTAACTCCTTGTAACAGATTTTACTGATTGAGAAGAGGCCAAAGCCGTGCGTTTTTTGATTTGATGGTTATTACATATTCAATTAGTTAATTTATTTACTTATTTTCTTCTTATTAAAAAATATTTTATTTATTGAGGAAGATTAAATAAAGAATATTATAATACGGCTTTTACAGTCACCATCAAAAAAATATTTTGAAACGATAGAAATAAGTGTCAGAGGCAAAAATATAGTAAATATTAGATTTTAGAAGAAAAAGTGCCAAAAAACTAACAATTGAAAAACTATTTTAGATAAATATTCTCTTCCAACAACAAAATACCATGTTGCCAACTGCAAATCTACTGGAATTAAACTATCGGTTTTGTGACATCATTGATGAAAATAATATAATAACGAAGCAATTCAAGGAGGCTTTTTACAGAATACCTAAAGAGATACGTCCAATGCCTGACTTCAAGTGCCCGCTTAAAAAAGTAAATTACGAATTAATAAAACATTATTAAATTCAGTAATATTTGATAAGCTAATACAAGTTTTCTTAAGATATTCACGTTTTCTTCTTTACAGGGTCGTTATAGTTATGTTAGAATGGGGATGCCGGAATTTATATTACCCAATAATTTTCCGCTAATTGACGGACGAATGACTGTAACCACACTTCATAAAAACCATGTGATTATTAAGACTTATGGTGTATTTCATGTTAAGTAGAATTACCCATTTTAATAAATTCTAACATTGAGACTTCTTCTTTTCTTCATTAATTAAATTTTGGCTTTTTTGTTGTTTTTTTTTTCAGGACACATTAAAATTTATTATATGTAATTATATTATTTAACACTGTGCTTGTTGTTTTAAATGTGTATTTAATATGATACCTATAATACTACCTAATTATTTCTTTGTACATAACCTATTTATTAGAAATGAAATATGATTTTTCTACATAAACATATTTATTTTGAATTAATCATCATTACAAGACACATCTTATGTAATGTAATAGCTTATCTATTTTTCGACAGTAAGATATATCTAATATAATACTCCAATATTATAATAATGAATTAATGAGTTACTAATATTTTTGTATTTATAGGTTCGGTTGTAACTTGCTCCAAAAACCATTTTCGCAATTATAGAAATAAGTCAAACTCTCGGGATTTTATGCAACTGGGTGTGGTATTTGCTTTTTATCTTATTCAACATATCGGACTCATTGCACTCCGACATTTTGTTGTTACTGGCAAACAAACTGGTTGAGAATACAAATACGAAAAAACTAAAAGAGCAGGCATGGATTCGTTAAAACTTTAAGTAATGATAAAATTATGATTTTCTGGTTAGATATAATCTATATATCCTATTGAAGTAAACACGAACATCTTTAATCGAATGCGTTTCTTACGAACGCTGGCTTTTGTACTCCACATCAACAGGCTCACTAGTAACAATTCATTTTTTTTTCCAATCGTGCCTAAGTAGTACCCCTTGCCTTAAATTTATAACACAACTTGCCACTTAATTCTGCTACTGCTTGAAAATATTATTGTAATTAAACCAAATCAGTCCATGACACTAGTTTATTATAGTAGTGATAGCTTAGGACATAGGCTGATAAAATCCAATTTTACCCTCCATTTTATTGTCGTGTTGGTTTTTTTTTCTTCTTCCTGCCTGCAATTAACTCGATCGCTCAGTACAAGCAGGACCACATTATTTTATCTACAACGATTAGAGAGTGAGTGCTGGCGCACTCTTACCATAGTAACTTTAAAAATTATGCAGGTTGAAGGGCCAAGTTTATCTATTTTAAAAACCTCTGACAAGGAACGTTATTTGATAAATTGAATTATTTTTTTCACACCAACCAACCACACGCTTGTTTTCCTTGCACAGTAGTTGCTTTCTTACTGATATGAGTGGAAATTGGAATTTCGGGATAGGATGAGCGTCTTTAGGCATTCTATTAAAACCCTCTATAAATGCGGGAACTATCAAAATATCATTACAGAGATCGTCATCAAGGTACACTTGCTGCAATAGAACTGGGTTTGATAAAAGTTGATAAACAGATATAGATAACTGAAAAGAAGATAGATCCATAGTTTTAACCTCAACCTTGCTATCGATCACTTAAAATTTTAATTAATCACGACATCTTAAATTAATTTAAAATAAAAAAATCGTACTGAATCGATTTTATCATAAACGTAAAGATTGAGTGCAAGGTATTATTATTATATTATATTTTACTTTTATTATAGCTACATTTATTACCAGATACGAGAAGATAATGGTTATGTATACATTATCTTAAAGGTATTATCGGATGTTTTAAGATACATTAAAATCTACGTAATGTATGATTAGCTCCGGATTTTAGTCTTGATTTAAATACAACATTACGATAATATTGAGGAATAACCACCAAGGTTTTGGGTGAAATATTGTTTCTAAAATAATAATTATTTATGATTACATTATAAAATATTCGAGGAATACAAATTAATCTTAAAGCTTTTTTTTACAATATTTTATAGTCAGCTTTTGCTGCGTTAAAGTTCAAGCTGCGTTCAAATAATATAATATTAGTTACAGCTTTTAATGTAAACTTTAAATAGACTTATTTTTATATTCTAACTGAGATTCAGTTAAGTTTTAGAACTAAAAATAAATATGCTTGTCGCTTTAAACATTAAATATATGCAAATTTTAGCGGATGTACGTTAAATTATCTAAGATATGCTGTTGTGGAATCATAGGTGTAGCGTCTTTGGAAACAGTTTTAGGGGAAATCTGAGAGAAAATATTGTGTGTAGCTCGAACAGTCCTCTCTGGAAATAGAAATAGATATACTTATTTGTCCAAATACTGTAAAATAAAATACAATGAGAGTACACAAAGTATTATATCAGATAGATATAAATACATTGCCCTAGCGATGGAGATATCAGCCATCTAATTGTATTAACCACAAATGCCGCTGAATGCTTATCTAGTGTGTTGATATGAGGCCCCACCAAAAATTTTATTTAAAGATATACGTAGGAATACGATAACATTAATTGTCTTAATTACATTGTCGTCAAGAATTAAATATTTGGGGAATACTACATAAAGAAAACTTGACTTTGTCGATTTTATAAATAGGCGAAGTATTATCGGAGGGCAAAATTTTATTACGGTGATAGGTCCTTTAATTGGTAAAGTTATTAATATAAGCGAAAAACATAAAAGGTCCAAGAATCAATATTGAGGAATGCCCGTATTTACTAATGTGATAATTAAGTTGGCAATGCTAAAATTTACAGAGTAAGAATTATAATTGTTGAACTCAATGACAAATACTGGAAAAGTAACAAATTCCAATAACAAAATGAAATGTGAGGTCCTATATTGTATGTGACTAGTTTTACATCTGCATCCGTTGTCATGCTTTCTTCTTGAAACTAAACTGTTGATTATTTAATTTTACTTTTAAATTCGATTTTACATTATGACGAAAACACAAAAATATATATATTCATAATTTAATTAGATGATTTTTAGTTGTGAATTTTTATGTCTCTGAAATCCATATGTCAGATAAAATTATTAATATTTATTAAGATCATGTTGTATTTTAAAGCATTACTCAATTTAGAATGTTATTTTATTTTTTATTTATTTTTTTATGTAAGAGGAGGGCAAACGAGCTTGCGAGTCACCGTTGAAATGTGATCACCGCCGCCCATGAACTCTTGCAACATTCAAGGATTCACAAGAGCGTGGCCGGCCTTGGAAAAAGGAATATGTGCCTTTTTTGAAGGTACTCATGTCTTATCGATCTGGAAATGCCGCCGAAGGAAGTTGGTTCCACATTCGAGTGGAACGAGGGAAAAAAGTCTTTGAAAACCACACAGTGGAAGATCGCCACGCATCCAGGTGGTAGGGATGGTAAAAGAGTCGATGATGCGCTGTGCGGTGGTGAAATTCGGCGGCAGGCATCTGATCGAATAGCTCATCGGAACACTATCCGTGGTAAATGCGGTAGAAGACGCACAGAGAAGCAACGTCTCCACGTAATGCCAAAGAGTCCAGCCGTTCGCAGAGCACTGGGTCCCCGACAATCCTAACGGCTCTCCGTTGTACGCGGTCAAATGGTAGAAGCTGATATTAGGGTGATCTGGACCAGAGATGAGAACAGTACTCCATGTGTGGACGAACCTGCGCCTTATAGAGTGCAAGTCTTTGGCCAGGTTTGAAATACTGTCTCGCTCTATTGATCACTCCCAATTTCATCGAGGCCAACTTGGAGTTGCTCTCCAGATGCCTACGAAACTGACAATCGCGCGAAATGTCGAGACCCAGTATTCTGATACTAGGCGACGGAATAAGAGGAGTGCTCTCAAAGAGCGGTGATACGACAAATGGGGTTTTATTAGTGGTAAACGCGCAAACCTGTATCTTTAGGGGATTGAACTGAACGTGGTTGAGTTCACCCCAGTCAGAGGCCATCCCCAGAGAGGTCTCTATTGAAGAAACAAGTTTCTTTCGGCACTCATCGACGTTTTCCCGAGAGAGACCTGCACGACCGGAATATACCGCATCCCCAGTGCTGTCATCCGCATAACAATGTATGTTGGGAATATTTAACATATCATTGATGTGCAGGAGGAACAGAGTTGGGGATAGCACGCAGCCTTGGGGTACACCAGCATTCACGGGCTTGGGGTCCGAGCAAAAACCGTCGAGAACGACCTGTATGCTCCGCCCAGTGAGAAAACTCGTGATCCACTTGCATAAACTCTCGGGAAGCCCATAGGAAGGTAGCTTCGAAAGAAGCCCCTTGTGCCATACACGATCAAAGGCTTTCGTCATATCCAGACTAACTGCCAGACCCTCTCCCTTGCTTTCAATAACCAGTTTTATTTGTTCCATGTAAATGCAATCTTTTATTATCAGAAAGAAATTCGATTTATTCGACTAATACAAACCTGAAATTTTCGCAAGCACAGTATAAGCATAACGCAGCACTCATACAGCATTAATGCAGAACTCATATAGCACTCGTACAGCATTATTGCGGCATTAAGAAGTACTAGCACATGCAGCTGTAACACATCTAGGCACTCTCAAACTTAACCATAAAGAACTGTGATACGAGCAAGTCGCCTACACACGTTGTCAGACATTGAATTCCAGTATAAAACGAACTTACTTACTTACTATTGAGACTATTTCAGCATTCTAAAAGGCATAGTCCCGAACTCATGGAAGATCAGTCTTATCTACCCAATCTCTAAAAAAGGCGACAGTTCAGACAAGACACCCACTGCTATCCCTTATACTTCCTTTTGCATTAAAATGATATGTTGAATTTTCCCAGCATTCATTATTAAGACAGCCCTTGTTATGCAGTTTATTCGGACCGTACAAAACTCTCTCAAAAAAGTATCAACGAGTGCCGAAAGAAATATTTTATTATATTTAGTGTATTGTAAGATTTGCAAACTGTGAATATATTTTTGAATAAGTGTCTGGCACTACAGTTAAAAATAAATTAGATTGAAATAGTAACTTATTAATTAATCCTAAAAACTAAGTATTAATACTTCATATTAGATTGTAGGCACAATACATATAACAAATATATTAATAATATATTCGAGTATATATATTATTACAATATAATCATATTTTAAAGACAACAAAGCTGGAACACTTTGCAGTATGGAACATCATGATGCTGCCAATTGATTAGAATATTTAATATGTTATCATAAAATAAAATTCATAATATCCGGCGGTCACAATAATTATTAATAATTATTTTACACTTCTCTGGACAAAATAATCGACGCATATACAATATAATTGGATGAAATTATATTATATGAGGCCACCGTTACTTTATTGTTATCAAAATATAATTATAGACATAGTTTATAAAATGTTTTATAACCTATATAATTGTCATACGGCTTCACTTACAAGCTAATAAAATTATAGTTGAAGGAGGGCAAACCATAGGTCGCCTGGTGTTAACTGATAGCGGCCCACGGTAAGCAAAGACGGCAAAGGAATAACAAGAAAGAAGCCAGTCTTTAAGTTAACAGATATCATTTTGTCCTAAAACTCCACCCATAATAGTTCATAGTATATTTTGGTTATACGGTTTTATGGAAAGAAATATAATTGAGAATTTCGCGATAATCAACGGCTAAGAGTCAAATTTTTCACAGAGCATAGCCCAAGCAGTGATGCATCTCGTTATTGTATTGTTTAATGGTAGAAGCAGGACTCCGTGTGCGTCTCGACCTGCATGTACAGCACTAGTCCTTGGCTTACAGTTTTGGGCCTTTGTGAAGTGAAACGAGTGTAGAATAAAAGCGTTACATTATGCAATGTACCAGTACTATAAAAATGAAATATTTTTATATTTAACACTCAGAATGTGGTCCCGTTACAACTGTGAGGTATGTACAGTGTATAGCCATTATTATTCTCATGATTAACAGAATCTATTAATGTTCTATATACCTTTTGTAATACAATAATTACAGTATTATGTTCGGTTAAAATTACTATATTACAAGTAATTACTGTACGATTTAAAGCAAAAACTGCGTATAATTTTGACAGTTCGTCAAAGTGTCACAGTCTATAAACTTATTAACATTGGACATTATGGTCTACAAAAATATCAAAAATTTTATTACCCTTTTATTCCAAATATGTTTTGTTGTCTGTTTGTGTGTCATACCAAACTGCTCCTGCACAAAGGTACTAGCATACAGGATTTAACAATGTTGGTTGGTTGATATTAACAATATATATTATTTCAGAAAAAATATTTCAGTTTGGAGCGTCCGAAGGTCACGAGTGTGGATCCTGAATATTTTCGTAACTTTGTACTCAAATCAAGACAAAAATCGAGAGTAAATCCGATACATTACGTTGATGTAAACGTTACTATTGTTAAAAAATTAAATAATAATAATAAGGTATTGTAATCTCCTTTTTAACGCTTTTATCAATTCCGTTTGCATGTTTGTATGTAACAAAACTTTAAACACGATTTTAACGTTCAAAATGACGAATTAATTTGAAACTTTTTGCATATCAAGGACGATTCAAAAATATGACATGAATATTTTTTTGTTTGGCATTTTTTTTTATGCAAATACTTTCCAATGAGGTTTTACGTGCTTAATTAATAGACATAAATACAAAATAAATAAATAAATAAATCTATCAACAATAAATAAAGGTATTATCAATTTTACTTTCAGGTGTATATATCATTTTATCAACTTTTATCCAACGTGTATAAACCAAGCTTCGTCGAGTACAACATGCGATTCTGTGAACTTTTGAAGAACGATGTTTTAATTGCTGCTGCATTTATAGAATCTTACAATAGACTGCCTCCAGAAGAACGCCCCATGCCAGAGTTCAAATGTCCAGTTATACCAGTAAGTCATTTAAACTACAATCCGACGCCGTGCGCTGCGGGAGTATAATAGGGAATAAAATCTAAATTAATTGAAAAGAATTGACACCATGAATGAAACAGTTTTTTGACCATCATTTCTGAACGGAATGAGATATTTTCATTCTAGTGTTTTTAAAACATGCTTGAGAATGGCTCGAGCTCTACAACTCTGCCAATTTTCATCCAATCGGTTTAGTAGTTTTAATGTGATGTTGCTTCAAATGACTTTTGTCTTTTGACAGGACAAAGATGTATTTTGGCACAGTGAAAATAAGCATGTTTTGGCCGTTAGGAAATATGGACTAGAAGGAGCATAATACTTTCAGTAGATAATAATAGATGTCGCTTTATCGACTATCGATTAAAGATGCTAAATGCATCAACGACGCAGTTGCTCCGCTCGTAGAGTGACAAGAATGGTATCTTAGAAGTCGCAAGTTCGAGTCCTGACCGTGTTGATTGAGCGAAGCGAGCGCAGCGTGCGGAGCGTTCTACTGGAGACTTTTTCACATTCTTTGTCACGAATAGACTCGAAAACTACTTGACGGAAATTAGGTTATGGTATTAAAACAAAAAAAATTGAAAAGTGTCACGTCATTAAGGAATAATCGTCAAAATACTGATATCCCTCTGAAGTCGATGAGAAAAAAAAATCGCGCGAAAAATTTGCTTTACAATGACATTGTCCACAACGAGGAGTCATTCGAGGAGGAGTCCACAAGGCTCGCTAATATGCAAACGGCACCTGAGATTTCGAGAGCGCAGCGTGTCGAAATTGAGGTTCTGTTGGCGCTCCTAGTTAATTTTTACTTCTATGTTATTCTCACACTTATGGAAAGGTTATTCATCAGCTTACTTACTGAGAGTAAATAAGGTTTAATAACTTTTAAGCCATTAGATTAATAAAATCATTAATTTAGGTCTGAACGCGGATTCTAAATGTATGAACATATTTTCTTTTTGAATACGCATAATTCGGCAATATTGTGGAATATTATCAGAATTATATTAAATGTATAAATACGGCTGATTTTTCCTTTTTCAGGGCAATTACTCTTTTACAAATATGTTAATACCTATAAAGAACATACCAGCCGGGTTCCCTTTTGGAGATGGACGTCTTTTTGTAAATATAACAAGAGGCAGCAACATTATAGTTAGCATTCACATCGACTTCCAGTTACAAACAATAGATATGTAGTGTATAAATTAAACTGATACAATTTATTTTTGTTTTATTAAACAACACCAGCTTGAACCCAGAACAAACAATCATGTACGTACGAACACAATAAAACATATATATATAAAGCTATATGTATAAGGCATCAAGGCAAGGTTTTTGTCATTTATTTGAACTGCACAGTGCTCGAGATGTTTCAAACTAGAGCACTAATAAGTCAGGCTTCTCGCCAAACCTGACAGTTGAATGTCAATCCTTCTGAATTTAGAGACAAGTGCCTCAAAGTTTATTTACTTCTATTGCCCCCGCTAGATAAATATGAAACGCAGTAGAACAGTTTGTTACTAGAATTACACTCACGCAGAGAAATATATGGAAAGTAAGATATAACCAAAAAGGAGTTAGGCAAAAACCAAGTATATTAAATAATAAAGTACCTACATTATTATTTTCCATAATATCCATGGACAATTAAAGCAGAAAAGGTGAATTAAGATTAGATGATTTAGAAACAGCTTACGGCTGGTGGAACACGTAGTGTGTTGCTGCCTATTAATACTCGTATGTTTATTTATTTATTTTCCACTTTGAATCGTTGAAGTGATTACTTGTGTACATTTAAAAGTCCTCAATAAAATAATATCTTATGACTAATGCATATCAAGAACTTTTTGTAATTATAAAATTTTGTTTTTTTTTATTACAAATTAATTTCTATTATTTTCTGTAAATAATTAATTTCAATTTAATATTCAACTCAATTGGCAAATTCACTGTATTAAATCGTTCATTTTAGCTTCCATTGGTCTATTGTTATATTTATGCATTACAAAGCTAGATTCCATATAAATTACTTCTTCATCGAAGTATTAATTTTATAGATTTATTTCTAAATCTACAGGCATTAGGTAATTCGGGCGGATGGTAAATTGCAATTTTTAAACTATTTAAAAATAATTATAACCAAAATAACTTGAGGACCGTTTCTACTGATTCATTATTATTTATATTACATATTTCCTAGGCGGTCATTACCTTTTCAGAACAGCGATTAACTTTATACCAGCTAGTGAGGGACGAATACAAAGAATTGTTACAGGTACGAGTAATTAACATCCTTGAAAACAGTTGATGTAAAACAGCTCTGTTGATAGAGTTCGGTGGATAGAGAAAGCGATATATGCGCTTCACATTTTGTGTTCTGAGACTAATTTAAGATATCGAAGAAAGAACGGAAAGGTATAAAAAATAATATAAATCAAAGTAAGCTTCACGCCTTTATGAAAATTGCAAGCTATTTTAAAAAACTTTACTAGACATGTTCGGAAACAGAGATATGTTTTTTTATTTGTTAAAAACCATAAACACATACTTGTTAATCTTAACAATGATTATTGTATGATACAGGTAAATGCGCCCAGTCTAATAAATTTTTCATTAAAAATACCAAATTTAAATAAAATTGATATTGTCATGCTATACAGAAAATCTTTTTTTTACAGCCTAGTCTTGGCTAGTTGATTTCGTTACTTTCTACATAATTTAGAATAATATTTTTATGTGCTTAGACATTTAACCATGAATAATTGATAGGGGGTCATTAACTCTAAATATTAATTCGAGAGAGCATGACAAACACAGGGTGTACTTATTGTTGGTCTATTTTTTTTTAGCAGATTTTGTCACGTAATTCATAATAAATACTTTAAATATATATATAAAAAATAGCTAAAAAAATAATCTTTTATCTTCTACTGTAAGATTTAAAGCAATAAGGGCATATAAGATTTTAACTTTAAGCATTTTAAATACGTAAGCGTAACTTGTTATAGTTGTTACTAAGACAGTTATATAACCTTAATCCATAGACATCGACTTTCGAATCAGTTGAATAAATACCTTCGGACCGAACAACTCGTTTTGCTATTGTACTATCTAATTACTTTTTTAGACTTAGACTTAATAAAATAAATACCAAGACCTTGCTCGCAGCCACCTATAATGTAAATACGATCAATAAAAATTTCTTTTTAAAAAACAAAGTTAAAAATTGATATTTTTTATTAGAGCATATGCTTGTCCTCAAAATGACATTATTTAATTTTGAATCTCAGTAACACTTATTTTTGGACGTCAGTCTAAATGTCAATTGTGAAATAAATTTAAGGTATCTAAATAAAGATTTTTTTTTCTATTAGGCCATATACATACAAGAATACCAAATTTAAAATCATAACAAAATTGTTTTAAAAGTGCAGAGACTGTGGATTTAGCGTATTCGTCTTATGAAAATACATCAGAGGAGATCAGTACTAGTCCTCCTGTAGTCATTTTACATGGCCTTTTAGGTTCGAAGAATAACTGGAATAGTATGAGCAAAGCTATACATAGAACAACTGGTAGAAAAGTCATCAGTATAGACGCGAGAAATCACGGAAATAGCAAACACTCTCCACAGCATTCTTACCTTCATATGGCACACGATGTAATGAAACTGCTTAAAAACTTAGAAATATCCAAGATTTCTCAATTAGGTCACAGTATGGGCGGCCGTACTGCTATGGTACTCTCACTGCTCTGTGTAAGTACGTAAATTACACATATGTTAATCCCTTATATTGTTTTATATATTAAGACTCCTATTAAATATTAATAATTAATATTATTCTTTTAGTCTGATCTAGTCTCTAGTTTAATTACGGTAGATATATCACCTGTGAAGACAAGCCCGCAGATATTTTCTATGGTCAGCCTTTTTGATGCCGAACTGAAGTATGTTGCTAATAATGGTGTCCTTAAAATGTTTACACATCTCGAATGCATTCTTTCCTGTCTTACTGTTTTACATCTAGGGACGGAGCAGAAACGTCAATCTTTCTTTTACAAAATTAATTATAACTTGATTCCATAAAAATAAACAAGTTCTATTCGCTAAGAATTATATTTTAGTTATTTTTATAGATATAGCGTTACGGATCACATAAAATATATTGAAACTAAATGTTTGTTTTACGAGTAAATTATCATTTGGTGCAATACACGAGAGTCCAATATAGATCTTTTTTTATGTAAGAGGAGTTCAAACGAGCTTGCGGGTTACAGATGGTACTTGATCACCGACGCCCATGAATTCTTGCAACAACTGAGGATTCACAAGAGCGCTGTCGGCCTTGGAGGTAGGAGGAAACGCCTATTTTGAGTTTCAAGTCATATCGATCCGAAAATTCTGCCGAAAGGAGTTCGTTCCACATTCGAATGGTACGTGGAAGAAAGGTCCTTGAAAACCGCACAGTAGAAGATCGTTACGCATCGAGGTGGTACGGATGTTACCAATTACCAATTGTAAATTTCGGCAGCAGACATCATATTCAATAGCTCATCGGAACACTCTCCCATGATAAATACGGTAGAAGACGCACAGAGAAGCAACGTCAGAAGTCCAGCCGTTCGCAGAGCACCAAAATAACTTTTATAAAACCAATGGTCATATTTGAGTACCATGCATAGTCGTAAATGGTTCCTGGTTATATTGGAAATGGCTAATGCTGTGTTACTAATAAAAAGGCCAAGATAATGATATCAATATAATTCTGAAGCTACAAATCGATTGTGTTTAATTGAAAGTCGATATGCACATTGATGATAATGGTTTTACCTCGTGCCACTTTGAAAAAAATGCGTCCGTCTTTAAAGGGAAACGCTGCTGGTATATTATTTATAGGCACTACCATATTTGTAAAGGAATAATTACCCTGAAAACAAAATAACTTGTTATTGACTTTGATTGTCCTTTGTTGTCGTCTTCCAGACATTTACTTCCCATACTCGTTTTTACAAATTGCTGTTAACATAATAAACTTTCAATTTAACCTAAGTTTAATACAATTTAAGTTACCGTCGGTGTCTGTCTAATTCCATAAATATTTTTTTTCCAATTTTTTTAATAAATATATATTTATAAAATAGTAACCCTTTCAAATATAAAACGAATTCTTTTAGGTAATAATTATTCTATGAAGTTTATTAAATAACTGAGAAATTAATAATAAAAAATAAATGATTTAAACCGATGTTACGTACTTTATTTTATTAAATTGTTATACCATATAGGTTATACTCATTGACAACAAAGTTTAAATCTAAACTAAACATGGTGATTACTAGGTATGTCATAATCATTCTCATTTCATATCTCATATCTTCCTACTTCAAGTGGAGTCGACACTATAGGATGTATTCATACCCTCATTCCTGTCATTCTTAAGTGCATTAGAATCCTTTTCTTAAGATTAATTAGATTAATTTTTCATCAAATATTTTACCCCCCATTGTACTAATCAATGAATTCCCACTCATTCCTCAAAAGTTCCCTGGTAACGCTTCATTGCTGTGGTCATTCCTCCCTACACCAACTCAACCAAATTCTTATTATTCATCATACATAACTGCGTACTTACTGGTATAACTGGACATTTCATTTCTGGCATGGGACGAGTTTCTTTAGGCATTCTATTGTAACCCTCTATAAATCCGGGAATTATCATGATGTCCTTCTCGATAGCATCACAAAGGTACATACTCAACTCAACAAAACTGGGTTTATATACATTTGATAAAAGTTGATAAAAGGTTGCAGTAAAAAGCAATAAAAGCAGATAAAAGTTGCAGTAGAAAGAAGATAAATATCCATTGCATTAAAAAAGTGTGTTGAATAATTTTATTTATAGTCACGTCATTTTAAAATAATTTTTCCGAAAAAGAAGATAATAACTTATATTGAATCGATTTCAATCAAAACTACGAGTAAATGCCTTTTCAAATATGTTGATGCAAGCCATTGGTTTTCTATTGACTGATTCTGTAAATAAGAAAAGATCTTTGGTTGTATACTGTACCTTGTAGGTGTTATCTAATGTTTTAAGATTAGTTATATTAAAATCTACGTAATGTATGGGGTTAGCTCTGGATTTTAGTCTTGATTTGATTACAACATTACAAAAATATTCGGGATCAACAAACGTAATTTTTGGACGCTCCAAACTGAAATATTGTTTCTGAAATAACAATCATTCCTCTTTGATTAGCTTATAAAGTATTTGGAAATTTAACTAATTTTATTTAGCTATTTCCTTGACTTACGATATCAAATAAAATAATCTTATTGATATAAACCTAACAGCACATTAATGTAGAGTATTCATACCTTTATGCAGGCGCTCTTTGGCATTAAACACAAACAGATAATAATAAAACCAATGGTTTTAAATATAAGTTTTCTAGAAGCTGTACTGATCATAATAACCGTAATAAGTATTCTTATAAATGTGTTCGTGATATAATATCTCTTTAACTGATGGAAATCGCACACAGGCAGTGCTTAAATAACAGTCATAATTTATTATTGCAATGAATTATTTAAATTAAATTGTATTTATGTTAAATATAGCTTGTTTAGAATGTGTAATGATGATGGAAATAATAAAGCATATTTAATAGTAGTATAATCTATACATATAATAAAATAGCAGATGCAATATTGTACATAAAAATAATAAGTTTAAAGAAAACAACTTTATTCATGACACAGATGTCAACAGTCGTTTTAAAATTGTCTTTTTATCTGTATGGTTGCTTGTGTGCTTGTTCGCGTCTTACGCAAAAACAACTAAAAAATATATATTTGAACTTATTCTTAATAAATCTAAAATGTATGCAGTGAAAATTAAGTAAAGATAAGCGGTCTGTTACTTGGGTCGGGAAAGGGACAGCGCAGATAAAGTAACAAGATGACACTTTTCAAATCCGACAGTAATGATATTGTCTAGCTATAATAATCTAAATAATTAACTTCTTGACTAATAAAGAGGCAGAGGAAAGTGGTCTCTCACGCAAGATTGTCAGAAATTATACCTACGTTTCCTGGGAGCTGAGTGAGAGAGTCACAAGCCAATTTGTACCACTTTTACATCTCTTTATCATCTTCCATTATCTCTTTTTATTTCTCAAGCGTAACATCGTATGTGTGTTTATAATTAAGTAATTCAATAGACGACAGTGTCCTGCTTTCATATAAACTGTCCGTTTGTTTGCTTTGTTTATCGGGAAAAAAAGGAGTACAAAGAAGACTGTTAATTTAAAGTAATAACTAAATTAACATGGTAGATAGAACTGGCGATCGCAGAATAGTCGTAGTTTTACCCAGGAGGAATTTGTTTGTCTTCTTAGAATATGGAGTTCTGTTTTCGTAATATGAGTAACGAATGTTCAGAAATCTCCTAAATACTTCATTTAAAAACTAAGACATCATTAATTAATATTTTTATTGACTTTATTTTGTTTATAACTCATTGAAAATACGTTCACAATGTTAGCATATAGTAGGTGTTCACAATGTTGGCATATATGAAAATATTAAATTAAAAAAACACATAAAATTTAAATAAATTTCATGAAATACAAAAATAAAATAGTAATGTATATCATATTTTGAAGTGGTCTTTGCTTACTGGTGCCTGGCGCGCTTTATCGAGCATAGCAGGATAATGAAAAAATGTAAATGAAGCAGCACTTTCTAGCCTATTGCCTAATGCCGTTACTACTTTTAAAATGAGCGAAGTATTATCGGAGAACAAGATGTTATTACGTTAACTGGACAAGAAAAAAAGATCATGCATATAAACTAAGAACAAGAAAGGACAAAGAATAATCCCTTGAGGAACACTTATTAGGGTTTATGTACCCAAAGTACGCCGCTTATACCTACTATTTGTAGTAAATTTAATAGATCTGACTACAAAATTAGTTCTAATGATACTCTGTGAGTTAAGGAACATCCCATCGATGATGAATAGCTAACATAACTCGCGGACTTTTTATCGCTCTTTTCAAGATATACAATTCTATAGTACATTATTTAGATCCATATTCTAAGATTTAGCTAGTGTGATAGCTTTCCATTTAAGTTTATTTTGTGTGCTATTTATCTTCATTGTTTTCACACCTCTAAAATCAACCATTCAGCTGGCAGAGAGGGATATATGTATCTAACGGAACGAAACGAAACGAAAACTTGCACTTTAAAATTTAATATTTTACAAACGAATTAAGGGATCGATTAAGGGAATCGAAAAAATATTTTGACAAACTTATCATATCTTTCAAGATTTATCAAACAATATCCCACATCATGGGGTACTCGATAAAATACTATAACCCCACTATACTTTAGCGTCACCCCAAAAAAATATTTTCAAAATAATTAATCTATATAGTTTAGTGATATAATAAGAATATCTAATAATAATAACAATAGAAGTCTTGCATAATGGTAAAAAATAGCTAAAAGAAATTAAGTTAAATATTAAATATGACATGGGTGGCACTTCATGAGAATATTTAATACGTTACTTTTAAATAAAATTCATAATATCCGGTGGTCATTTTACAATAATCATTTAGAATTACCTTAAATTATTTGACATTTTGCTGAACAATATAATCGATGCATACACAATAGAATTTTATAATAATTATTATTTTAAAAATAATTTTTAAAGAGAATTATTCAGCATTACTTTATTTTAGTTACATAGCTTTTAATTTAGATAGGTGTATTTGTTGTATATTTAATACTAAATGTAATTATTTTAAGATATTTTGAGATATATTATTTATACGTTAATTATAAAACTATTTATCTTGTTGTAAATTGTCTTTTATTTTTTCGCAAATCTACTTTAAATAAGTAATTTATGAAGTTCAAAAAGAGTTGAAAAAGTCAGTTATAAAAGTTAGGAAAAGGATGGTAAGGATTTGGGCAGTTTAATAAATTATTGTACTGTACTGTAACTACAGAGCGACTACAGCCACTATTCGTTAAACCTGGAAAGGAATCTGCAAAACTGCTGACAAAACTTTGATATATTTTACTTAAATATTTTTTTTTTCTTTTGGTTGTAATTGTCGTATTATGATGACTATACCGCCAGTATTACGTAAGTCACCCTACATAAGTATATTCAGATAGCTGTAATATCAATAAAAATAATACCTTTTAAAAATGAACAAATGCCAGCTTCCTCATCAACCAAGCTTATAAATAATTAATTTGAAACTCAACTCAAAAGCAACTGAATATGATTCAGAAATCAATATTAAATCTAAAAATGTATAATAAAATTATTTTTCAGTAGTTCATTTGTTTAATAGCAGTATTTATGAAATTACAGTAGAAGTTTGTCATGCATCCAGGTGATATAGATGTATTAAAATATGGAGGCTCTACATTCTAATACTTAGAGAGGCAATGTGGCCAAGGGTGTACTCTAGAAAAGCAGCAATACAATAAATGGATATTTTTTATAAAACAGAATGAGGTTCAGTTCACCCTATTCTGAAACAATCCCCAGGAATGTATCTATAGAAGTCACAAGTTTCAGCACAAGTGTCCAGCCTAAACATACCGCATCCTTAGTGCCGTCATCTGCATAACAATGTATGTAAAAGATATGGAACATGTCATTTATGTGCTGGAAGAACAGAGTTGGGAATAGCATGGAGTCTTGGGGTACACCAGCGTTCACGAGCTTGGGATCTGGATCAGGTATAGCATAAAAAATTTGAAAAAGATTCCGTCAATACTGTCCTCGGTGGACGATCCCGTAACGATATATCCAAAGTTTTTTTTTGTTACGTTGGCTATTCTTGGTTAGAGTATTAAAGTAATGCTCAGAACTACAGGTTAATTTTTTTCAAAATTTGTTATATACTACCGTTAAAAAGTTTGGTAGCAGCGAGGAAAAATAAAATAAAAACAAAATTTACCATCTTCAATTAATTATATTGATATAAATTGCAAAAGTAACTTAGACCAACGAGAAAATTAACAAATAATGGCAACCATAATCAAATTTTAGCTTCATCAAAGTGAGCACCTTTTTCTTTAAGATTTCAGCACACATTTTAAGCATTCTATTAATTAACTTCTTAAAATAATCTTCATCTAACTTGCTCCATTCACTCTCTGATAACTGCCATAAATGTTCTGAGCTAGTAGGAGAGCAATTCTTCACTCTTCTTTCATCCCCGACCAGTTCTATTGGAGACAGTTTAGGTGACTGCGATAGTCATTTCATGATTTTTAAAACCGTTTCATGTTTTTTTTTCTTTAAAAACTTTTGGCACAGTTTCGACGAATACTTGGATTGTCTTGCTGAAATGTAAATTCAGGACCCATCAGATTTAGTCCACAGGGTACAGCCGTGTCTCGAAAAGTTTTTAAATAACCTTCTTTGTTTTTTTTTCCAGTTAACCTCACAAGATTTCCGGGTTTAGTGTTCCCGTAACATCCACAAACCATCACACCATCACCACCATATTTTACTGTTGGCTCTCTACACGCTTCGGAAGCTATTTCATCTTTTCATCGGCGTACAAACACACGTCTATTCGATCCGAAAATCTGAAATTTCGATTTATCACTCCATAGAACATTTTCCCTTTGATCTGTAGTCCAATTTTAGTTTAAAATGATTTTTATGTGTCTTTGCCCATTCTAGTCTATTTTTCTTGTGTCGAATTGTTAATTTAGGCTTCTTAGCAGCAACACACCCTCTTAGACCAACAGCCGGAAGTCGTCGTTTAATAGTTGTTACTGAGATGGGCGGTTTTCGCGTGTTATTCACTGTTGCAGCAATTTGTGGCGCTGTTAAGCGTAAGAGTGTGAACACCTTTGCAAAAAATTCTAAGACTTACTGCAATTTGACATTCACTATATCCTTCCTCTCGAAGGATACAAATAGCACTTCGCTGTTTAAGCGTGATTTGCTTGCGTTTTGACATTTTGGAGAAGAAAAAATGCGGGAAAAGCCGTAGTCAATAATTTCCAAATACAGATAATGTTAACATCACAACGTGCGTGTGCCAATACTCAAATGCGACTAAACTGGACCCAAAAAAGTTAAATATTAAAAATAACACCTACAGCAACACTTCAAACCACAAAAGAATGCCACAGCAGTCCTAATTCATAAAACACATATTTCGTCAAAATCTAAGAAATTGGTAAAACATGTTTAAAGGGAGCCGACGATTCCTTTGTTAATATGTAAACAATAGTAAAAAGTTGCAAAGATTAAATTCATTACAAATTTTTACCGCCTGTAGCAGGTGTTGTTTCGTTTTGGCCAAAAACAAATGTGATTCCAACCTTTTGGACGGTAGTGATATATACATATATATCTTTTCTTTAACCGTGATTTACCCAATCGTCCGCAATAAGTGAGCTATCAAATATATATTTTCAAATCCGATAAATAAAAATTAAGCAGGAGATAAAGACGTTTAAGTACAGCTTTAACACTAGCATAAAATATTATTTTAAAAAATAAACAAATATAATGGCAATTGGCACGTCATCAAATAAGCTTAACGATAACTCATAAGAGATTTAATTATTAAAAGCAACTGAATAGGATGAATCTAATACTAAAAAACATATAATAACTGGATCGCGAGATAGGTTTCAATAGTTTGTTATTTTAATAAAGTCAATTTAAATAATTGGTCTTTTGTTATTTAACTGTTTCAATATACCATAGATATTAAAATTTCAGACTAGTAAAGACCTATCGGTATATAAGTCGGAAATTTTTTCGATACTCAATAAAATGATTATTAAATTATTGGGTATGTGGTTATTTACAGTGGTTTATGGGCTACAGGTAAATATGATTTCAATAGAGAGTTTTAGATGTATTTATATAAATTAATCATATTATTTTAAAGGTAAAACGTCTCGACTGTGAGCATCCAAAATTATCGTATTACGATCCTGAATATTTTGCAAATGTTTCTATGAAGTCAACACGAGTAAGCCGATTTGATAACACTCATTACTTTGATTTCAATATTACAATACTGAAACAGTTGGATAAGGATATAATGGTAAGTATCAAAGCAAATATAGAATTCAGTTGTGGGTCCCATGATGAATAGATAGATGGATACAGAGATACACTCGCATACATTATTTTGTTATATTTTCTAAGATTTAATGTAAGCGCACAAACGGATATCATAATCAAAACATTATTTTTAAGGACCTCTCAAACGATACCCCACATCATGCAATATTCGAAACAAAAATACAACCCCACTATACGTAGAGAAGCTACCCTAAGAAAAAAAATATATATTTTTTTACTATCTCTACCACTTTGTCGGAGTGGTAGTAAATTCTGGGACCAAGAATCTCTGAGCTACACCTCAGACAGACAGACGGAAACGATAAAGGTTGCCAGTTAACTGCGACACCCTAAAAATAAAAACTATTTTACTTACACTTTGTTTCATACCACAAAATGTTCATTGAACGTACAAGTTGGGACTTTAAATTATTTTCTATCTACTTTGAAAATAATTTTAGTTTCAATTTAGATTCGAATATTGTAACCTATCAAATTCGTTACTTAACTCCTTGTAACAGATTTTACTGATTGAGAAGAGGCCAAAGCCGTGCGTTTTTTGATTTGATGGTTATTACATATTCAATTAGTTAATTTATTTACTTATTTTCTTCTTATTAAAAAATATTTTATTTATTGAGGAAGATTAAATAAAGAATATTATAATACGGCTTTTACAGTCACCATCAAAAAAATATTTTGAAACGATAGAAATAAGTGTCAGAGGCAAAAATATAGTAAATATTAGATTTTAGAAGAAAAAGTGCCAAAAAACTAACAATTGAAAAACTATTTTAGATAAATATTCTCTTCCAACAACAAAATACCATGTTGCCAACTGCAAATCTACTGGAATTAAACTATCGGTTTTGTGACATCATTGATGAAAATAATATAATAACGAAGCAATTCAAGGAGGCTTTTTACAGAATACCTAAAGAGATACGTCCAATGCCTGACTTCAAGTGCCCGCTTAAAAAAGTAAATTACGAATTAATAAAACATTATTAAATTCAGTAATATTTGATAAGCTAATACAAGTTTTCTTAAGATATTCACGTTTTCTTCTTTACAGGGTCGTTATAGTTATGTTAGAATGGGGATGCCGGAATTTATATTACCCAATAATTTTCCGCTAATTGACGGACGAATGACTGTAACCACACTTCATAAAAACCATGTGATTATTAAGACTTATGGTGTATTTCATGTTAAGTAGAATTACCCATTTTAATAAATTCTAACATTGAGACTTCTTCTTTTCTTCATTAATTAAATTTTGGCTTTTTTGTTGTTTTTTTTTAGGACCCATTAAAATTTATTATGTAATTATATTATTTAACACTGTGCTTGTTGTTTTAAATGTGTATTTAATATGATACCTATAATACCACCTACTCATTTCTTTGTACATAACCTATTTATTAGAAATGAAATATGATTTTACATTTTTATTTTGAATTAATCATCATTACAAGAGATATCTTATCTAATATAAATAGCTTATCTAGTCTTCGACAGTTAGATATATCTATATACCAGATTAATAATTAATACTCCAATATTATAAAGATGAATTAATGAGTTACTAATATTTTTGTATTTATAGGTTCGGTTGTAACATGCTCCAAAAACCATTTTCGCAATTATAGAAATAAGTCAAATCATTATTCATGTTATTTTTTTACAATTAAAAGCTCCAAACGAGTATACATTTCACTTGAAGGCCAATGATCACCGCAGTCTACGATTTTATTGTAACCAGGTAAAAAAACAGAGCTTTGCCGGATTTGAGAAAGAAGTTGGTCTTTTTTGCTTACTTTACTTACTTATACTTTAGAGGTTAGAAATGACAACTTTATGACAACCTTAATATCCACACAATCATTTGAAATACTAAAATATAGACTTTGAAAAAGTTTGCTATAATTATAGCTTATTAAACATATAATGAAAATTTTTAATATCTATCTTTCTTCAATTACAATGCAACTAAACAACTCTCTGGATTTTATGCAACTGGGTGTGGTATTTGCTTTATATCTTATTCAACATATCGGGCTCATTTCACGCCGACATTTTGTTGTCACTAGCAATGAAACTGGTTGAGAATACAAATACGAAAAAACTAAAAGAGCAGGCATGGATTTGCTAAAAGTAATGATAAAATTGTCATTTTCTGGTAAGATATAATGTATATATCCTATTAAAGTAAGCACGAACATCTTTATCGAATGCGTTTCTAACGAACGCTGGCTTTTGTACTTCACATGGACAGGCTCACTAGTGGCAATTCATTTTTTTTTTCAATCGTGCCTAAGTAGTACCCCTTGCCTTCAATTTATAATACAATTTGCCACTTAATTCTGCTACTGCTTAAAAATATTATTGTAATTAAACCAAATCAGTCCATGACACTAGTTTATTATGGTAGTGATAGCTTATGACATAGGCTGATAAAATCCAATTTTACCCTCCACTTTATCGTCGTGTTGGTCTTTTTTTCTTCTACAATTACCCGCCCGCAATTACCGTAGCCTTACCGTAGTAACTTTTAAAATTATGCAGGGCCAAGTTTATCTATTTTAAAAACCTCTGTTAAGGAACGTTATTTGATAAATTGAATTATTTTTGTCACACTAACCAAAAACACGTTTGTTTTCCTTGCACAATAATTGATTTCTTGCTGATATGAGTGAAAATTGGAAATTCGGGATAAGACGAACGTCTTTATGCATTCTATTAAAACCCTCTGTAAATGCGGGAACTATCAAAATATAATTACAGATATTGATCGATGGTAAAAGAGTCGATGGTGCGCTGTGCGGTGGTGAAATTCGGCAGCAGGTATCAGATCGAATAGCTCATCGGAACACTCCCCGTTTTAAATGCGGTAGAAGACGCACAGAGAAGCAATGTCTCTACGTAATGCCAAAGAGTCCAGCCGTTCGCAGAACACTGGGTCCCCGACAACTAGAACGGCTCTCCGTTGTACGCGGTCAAATGGTAGAAGCTGATATTAGGGTAATCTGGACTAGAGATGAGAACAGTACTCCATGTGAGGCCGAACCTGCGCCTTATAGAGTGCAAGTCTTTGGCCAGGTTTGAAATACTGTCTCGCTCTATTGATCACTCCCAATTTCATCGAGGCCAACTTGGAGTTGCTCTCCAGATGGCTCCAGATGATGATCCAGACAATCGCTCGAAATATCAGGACCCAGTATTCTGATACTAGGCGAGGGAATAAGAGGAGTGTTCTCAAAGAGCGGTGATACGACAAATGGGGTTTTATTAGTGGTAAATGCGCAAACCCGTGTCTTTAGGGGATTGAACTGAACGTGGTTCAATTCACCCCACTCAGAGACCATCCCCAGGGAGGTCTAGAGACCTCAATAGATTGAAGACACAAGTTTCTTTCGGCACTCATCGACGTTTTCCCGAGAGAGACCTGCACGACTAGAATATACCGCATCCCCAGTGCTGTCATCCAATGTATGTTGGGAATATCTAACATATCATTGATGTGCAGGAGGAACAGACTTGGGGATAGCACGAAGCCTTGGGGTACACCAGCATTCACGGGCTTGGGGTCCGAGCAAAAACCGTCGAGAACCTGACCTGTATGCTCTGCCCAGTGAGAAAACTGGTGATCCACTTGCATAAACTCTCGGGAGGCATATAGGAAGGTAGCTTCGAAAGAAGCCCCTTGTGCCATACACGATCGAAGGCTTTCGTTATATCCAGACTAACTGCCAGACCCTCTCCCTTGATTTCAATAACCATTTTTATTTGTTCCATGTAGATGCAATCTTTTATTATCAGAAAGAAATTCGATTTATTCGACTAAGACAAACCTGAAATTTTAGCAAGCACGGTATCAGCATAACGCAGCACTCGTACAGCAATAATGCAGAACTCATATAGCACTCGTACAGCATTATTGCACCACTCAGAAGTACTAGTACATGCAGCTGTAACACATTTAGGCACTCTCAAACTTAACCATAAAGAACTGTGATACGAGCAAGTCGCCTACACACGCTGTCAGACATTGAATTCCAGTATAAAACGAACTTACTTACTTACTATTGAGACTGTTTCAGCATTCTAAAAGGCATAGTCCCGAACTCATGGAAGATCAGTCTTATCTACCCAATCCCTAAAAAAGGCGACAGTTCAGACAAGACACTCATTGCTATCCCTTATATTTCCTTTTGCATTAAAATGATATATTGAATATTCCCAGCATTCATTATTAAGACAGCCCTAGTTATGCAGTTTATTCTGACCGTACAAAACTCTCTCAAAAAGTATCAACGAGTGCCGAAAGAAATATTTTATTAAATTTAGTGTATTGTAAGATTTTCAAACTGTGAATATATTTTTAAATAAATCTCCGGCAATATAGTTAAAAATAAGTTAGATTTAAATAGTAACTTATTAATAAATTCTAAAAACTAAGTAAATACTTTATATTAGATTGTAGGCACAATACAAGTTGATGATAAAACATATAACAAATATATTAATAATATATACGAGTATATATATTATTACAATATAATCATATTTTAAAGACAACATAGTTGGAATATTTTGCAGTATGGAGAATCATGATGCTGCCAATTGATTAGAATATTTAATATGTTATCATAAAATAAAATTTATAATATCCGGCGGTCACAATAATTATTAATAATTATTTTACACTTCTCTGGACAAAATAATCGACGCATATACAATATAATTGGATGAAATTATATTATATGAGGCCACCGTTACTTTATTGTTATCAAAATATAATTATAGACATAGTTTATAAAATTTTCTATAACCTATATAATTGTCATACGGCTTCACTTACAAGCTAATAAAATTATAGTTAAAGGAGGGCAAACCATAGGTCGTCTGGTGTTAACATAGCGGCTCACGGTAAGCAAAGACGGCAAAGGAATAACAAGAAAGAAGCCAGTCTTTAAGTTAACGGATATCGAATTGTCCTAAAACACCACCCACAATAGTTCATTGTATATTTTGGTTATACGGTTTTATGGAAAGAAATATAATTGAGAATTTTGCGATAATCAACGGCTAAGAATCAAATTTTTCACAGAGCACAGCCCAAGCAGTGATGCAGCACATTATTGCACTTTTTAATGGTAGAAGCAGGACTCCTTGTGCGTCTCGACCTGCACTTACAGCACTAGTCTTTGGTTTGGTTTACATTTTTAGGCCTTAGTGATGTTAAACGAGTGTAAAATAAATGCCTTATATATCATTTGGTTAAACTGTACATTATGCAATGTATCAGTACTATAAAAATAAAATATTTTTTACATTTAATATAAAAAATGTGGTCCCGTTACTACTGTGAGGTATGTTATTATTATTCATCATCAATCAACAACCAATCAACAATCATCAATTAACTTTCTATATACCTTTTGTAATACAATAATTACACTATTATGTTCGGTTAAAATTACTATATTACAAGTAATTACTGTACGATTTAAAGCAAAAACTGCGTATAATTTTGGCAGTTCGCCAAAGTGTCACAATCTATAAGGTTATTAACATTGGACATTATGGTCTACAAAAATCCTAAAGACGTTAGGACGCTTTTATTCCAAATATGTTTTGTTGTCTGTTTGTGTGTCATACCAAACTGCTCCTGCACAAAGGTACTAGCATACAGGATTTAAAAATGTTCGTTGATATTAACAATATATATTATTTCAGAAAAAATATTTTAGTTTGGAGCGTCCGAAGATCACAAGTGTGGATCCTGAATATTTTCGTAACTTTGTACTCAAATCAAGACAAAAATCCAGAGTAAATCCGATACATTACGTTGATGTAAACGTTACTATTGTTAAAAAATTAAATAATAATAATAAGGTATTGTAATCTCCTTTTTAACGCTTTTATTAGTTTCGATCGCATGTTTTATGTAACGGAAACTTTGAACACGATTTTAACGTTCAAAGTGACGGATTAATTTGAAACTTTTTGCATATCAAGGACGATGCAAAAATATGAAATGAATATTTTTATGTTTGGCATTTTTTTTTATTCAAATACTTTCCAATGAGGTTTTAAGTGCTTAATTAATAGACATAAACACAAAATAAATAAATAAATCTATCAACAATAGATACAGGTTTATCAATTTCACTTTCAGGTGTATATATCATTTTATCAACTTTTATCCAACGTGTATAAACCAAGCTTCGTCGAATACAACATGCGATTCTGTGAACTTTTGAAGAACGATGTATTAATTGCTGCTGCATTTATAGAATCTTACAATAGACTGCCTCCAGAAGAACGCCCCATGCCAGAGTTCAAATGTCCAGTTATACCAGTAAGTCATTTAAACTACAATCCGCCGCCGTGCGCTGCGGGAGTATAATAGGGAATAGAAATCTAAATTAATTGAAAAGAATTAACACCATGAACGAAACAGTTTTTTGACCATCATTTCTGAACGGATATGGGATATTTAAATTCTAGTTTTTTTTAAAACATGCTTGAGAATGGCTCAAGCTCTACAAATCTGCAAAATTTTCATCCAATCGGGAAGCAACATCACATTAAAACTACTAGTTTTAATGTGATGTTGCATCAAATGACAATTGTCTTTTGAGAAGACAAAGATGTATTTTGACACAGTGGAAATAAGCATATTTCGCCCGTTAGGAAATATGGACTAGAAGGAGCATAATAATAGATGTCGCTTTATCGACGATTAAAGATAATGCTGACTCATCGTTGTTGACAGTGTCGGTAATGTAGTAGATTTCAGATAAGGCTGACAGTCACGCCACGATCTCCAAAAAGTCATCAAATTAGACCTAGCCCTAATTTTTTTTTTATTACTTTCTTTTTTCGTCTGGAACTCATGGTGAGTTCCAAGATGAGTTAAAGATGAGTACACACCGCACTCCAGGAGAGAAGAAGGCGGTGGTTATGTGAGACTCCTACTCACTACCGGACCGGACGGTCAATACATCGTCGTATAGAGGAGCGCCACGGGAACGCATAAGCACTCATCCGCGTTGCTCCAACGGCAGGCCAAGCCACGTGGGCGGCCACCACCCCCCAATAGAGCGGCGCAAACTGTTGACCAGGATGCGCCCCACTCCGATGGTCGGCTTGTTTTCTCCCGAGGAGCTCCCCTGCCCCCCGCCCAAGTCGACCGAACCAGATCGTTCTGGACAACCTTCTTCACCGAACCGACGGCAAGCCGCTCCGATCCGACTCATCCCCACTTGAACCCAAGACTCCAAACGGGACCAAGGGCTATGGAGGCAAGCGGCGCTCGTGAGCGAATGCCTACGCCTTATTCTGAAAAATACCGTTTCATACAGTTATCAACGTTAAAAAAATAGAATAATAATAAGAACTACAAGTTCTAATTTTAATTTTCTTCGTCTTCTTCATCATCATCGTCTTTCAATGGCTGTAATATTTCAAATTCTTCTGCGTTCTCGTCTTCAACGCCATTTGTCTCCTGTTCTTCCAAGATTTCGAGATCAAAAGCACCGTCTTCATTCAAATCACTTTGATATGGTGAAGCATTAAGACAAGCTTGCCCATTACACTGGCCGCAAGCTAAAGAGCACTGCAACCCTGCTTTCCTGCATCCACATCGCGAACCACAACCATTTTTGCAGTTGCAGAATATTGTGTTAAGCAATTCCTCCGGAGCTGGTGGATTCATTGTAATAACAGGTTCCAGGAATTCATCACGCATTATCCAACACCAATTCTGGGGTTCTAAATCATGCCTTAACCAAGTCTGAACTTGATAATAAACAGGATTGAAATGTTGAAGAGCTGCTGCACTCGTTGGTGGAAGAGTTGATAACTGCACAGGTTTATTTAGTTTTGTTAACTTGATAAACTGTGCATAACGAAGACGATCGATGCAGTTCTCAGATTTTGGAGCATTATAGATTGCCAACAACGTTCGCACTCCATTTTCAAACAATGATTGAACCGGGCAATTTTGTTTTTCAAACGCTGCAGCAATTTGATCCAAATTCGGAAGTTTCTCGAGTGTTTTTACAAAACTTTTTTGTCCCATGTATAATTTGTAACGTTTTAAAAGAATCTAAGTTTTTTTTTAATTTAAAAAAAGTTTTTTTTATGTTAGAGGAGGGCAAACGGGTCACCGTTGGTATGTGATCACCGCCGCCCATGAACTCTTGCAACATCCGATGATACACAAGAGCGTTGCCGGCCTTGGAGAAAGGAATATATGCCTTTTTTGAAGGTACCCATGTCGTATCGATCTGGAAATACCGCCGAAGGAAGTTCGTTCCACATTTGAGTGGTACGTGGGAAAAAAGTCCTTGGAAACCGCACAGTTGAGGATCGCCACGCGTCCAGGTGGTATGGATGATAAAGGAGGCAATGGCGAGCTGTGCGGTAGTGAAATTCGGCGGTAGGCATCAAATCGAATAGTTCTTCGGAACACTCCCCGTTGTAAATGCGGTAGAAGACGCACAAAGAAGCCACGTCTCTACGCAATGCCAAAGAGTCCAGCCGTTCACAGAGCACTGGGTTCCCGACAATCCGAACGGCTCTCCGTTGTACGCGGTCAAATGGTAGAAGCTGATATTGGGGTGATCCGGACCAGAGATGAGAACAGTACTCCATGTGAGGCCGGACCTGCGCCTTATAGAGCGCAAGTCTTTGGCCAGGTTTGAAATACTACCTCGCTCTATTGATCACTCCCAATTTCATCGAGGCCAACTTGGCCTTGCTCTCCAGATGACCACGAAACTGACAATCGCTGGAAATGTCGAGACCCAGTATTCTGATACTTGGCGAGGCAATAAGAGGAGTGCTCTCAAAGAGTGGTGATACGACAAATGGGGTTTTCTTAGTGGTAAACGCACAAACCTGTGTCTTTAGGGGATTGAACTGAACGTGGTTCAGTTCACCCCACTCAGAGACCATCCCCAGGGAGGTCTCTATTGAAGATACAAGTTTCTTTCGGCACTCGTCGACGTTTTCCCGAGAGAGACCTGCACGACCGGAATATACCGCATTCCCAGTGCTGTCATTCGCATAACAATGTATGTTGGAAATATCCAACATATCATTGATGTGCAGGAGGAACAGAGTTGGGGATAGCACGCAGCCTTGGGGTACACCAGCGTTCACGGGCTTGGGGTCCGAGCAAAAACCGTCGAGAACGACCTGCATGCTCCGCCCAGTGAGAAAACTGGTGATCTACTTGCATTAACTCTCGGGAAGCCCATAGGAAGGTAGCTTCGAAAGAAGCCCCTTGTGCCATACACGATCAAAGGCTTTTGCCATATCCAGACTAACTGCCAGACCTTCTCCCTTGCTTTCAATAACCGCTGCCCAACAGTGCGTAAGGTATAACAGAAGATCACCAGCTGATCGACCATGGCGAAAGCCAGTTGATCAATGACCGGCAGTATGCCGGTCATTGATCAACTGGTGATCCTCTAGGTACGTTAGGAGCTGTCGGTTTATGATAATCTCCATTATTTTGGAGAGAAGGGAGGTAATAGCGATAGGTCTGTAGTTAGCTGGGTCCGATCTATCACCTTTTTTAGAGATCGGATGGACAAGGGCACGCTTCCATGAGACCGGGACTACGCCTTTAAGGTAGGAGTACCGAAATAGACGCGTTAGCACTGGAATCAACTCAGGGGCACACGTTCATAGCACTAATGGAGAAATGTCATCCGGCCCACTCGACTTATAAACTTCCAAGGAAAATAGAGACTGCCTGATAGTTTTTTGCCGAAAAACTATTTCCGGCATTGAACTCTGACACCGCGGGATGATAGGCGGTGTCTTCCCTTGGTCGTCCAAAGTCGAGTTGGAGGCGAAAAGAGTGCCCAAGAGATTTCTCTTTTGCCGTGTGGGCCAGAGAGTCATTCCCCATGTGCAATGGCGGTAGGGAAGGCTGGCTAAAGTTGCCCAGAGTGGCCTTGGAAAGCGCCCAGAATTTGCGCGTGCCAGGCGGGTACTTTGCCAGCTGATCCCCAATTTTGACGACATGCTTGAACGTTGCTCTAGCGATTTGCCGTTTGAAGAATCTGGAGGCACGGTTGTATTTCCTCTTCAGAACTCTAGAGTTCGGATCCTTAGTGACTAACGCATTAGCCCAAGCTTGATAAGCCTGCCGTTTGCCAGCTGCTGCAGCCCTGACAGACGCATCAAACCAAGGCCGCGATCTGCCGCCAAGTGGTACCACAGAGCTTGGTACAAATAGTTCCATGCCCTGAAGTATCACATCAGCTACAGCCGCAGCGCAGTCACTAGGATCATTGGAAGGGAAACAAATCGGCCCCCATGGGTAGGATGCAAAAAAGGACCGTATTCCATCCCAATCTGCTGACTTGTAGTGCCAAACGCGTCGAGTCGCAGGTCTTGTGCGAGCAGGACGTCGAATGGGCACTACACTCCGTACCAGACAGTGATCAGAGGAACCTAAGGGAGCCTCGACAGTGATCTGGTACTTTTCTGGATGTGTAGTCAGCAGAAGATCCAACAAAAAAGCGTGTGGCTGTCCACGTCCGGTAGACGAGTGTGCGTCTTTACCAACTGGGACAGACCATTTGCCAGAGCAAAGTCAAACACAGATCTCCCCGCTTAGTCGGTGGCACGTGACCCTAGCCAATCGGCATGGTGCGCATTGAAGTCCCCGAGGACTACGACTTCGGCGGAGGAAGTCTGTGAAAGCAGATCGTCAATCTTCGCCTGAACATCGCCCAAGAGTTGATCCGTTTCTGCATTACCACTATGGGACCTGTAGAGGCACGCCTAGACTCTGACATGGTCGTCCATGTCCACGCGCAGCCAGAATACAGACAGGTCCCGACCTTCAAAAATCTGAAGGCGACGGTAGCAGATATCCTCTCTTACGAACACAGATACCCGGCGTGTGGTATAAAATATGTGGTTTAATATGTGGTGTTCTAGCTTATACCCGGGGTATGACAGGTACGCTGTGTCGCTAGATTGAGATATCTGCGTCTCCGTCAGAAACAACAAGGCCGGCTGCGCCGTCTCAAGGTGGTAGTGGACGGCGTTTAAGTTCGAGTGAAACCCCCGGATGTTGCAAAAGTCCACATCTAGAGTGGAGCGGGGTGCCGCTGTTTGCCGTCGTTTGCCCTCAGAAAACACAAAAGGCGATACTTTGCCCGCCCCAGATACGACGGGCAGCCCGAGCAAAATCCGAGGATCATTCCCCCGATTTTGCTCGGGGAGGGAGTCCCCGGCTTCATCAAAGCCGGTACTCTTCTGGGGTATACTTTTTGGAGGCATCGCTATCATGTTTGGCAGGAGAGGGGGGGGGGGTTGGGCTTCCGGATTATCTCACTCACCGACGAAACATAACCAAATGAATTTGGTTACTACACGTCGGTCTTCTGTGAGAGGGTGGTCCTTCCCCGGTCGAGCCAGCCCAACACGAGCTGCAGTCAGAAAACTACAGCTAGGCTCTAACACCTAAAGAAAGTTAATTTCAAAGAAGATGTACTCATTTTCTCTCTACTTAAAATGTAATTCAAGTATTTTCCTTAATAATTTTATAATTTCACGTGCAGGTAAGTGTTATTAAATGAATAAGCACATAATTATTGAAAAAAATGATTAATGATAATGTAATAGTTAATAAAAAATGCGAATCATTTATAATTATGTATTTGTTAATCATTTAAAAACTTTAAACGGCGTGTTTTTAATCGGACTACAGGTTGACATCGAAAGATACTGTATATAAATAAACACTGCGCGCGCTCTGCCCTCTATCTCGAAAATGGTTGAAGATGTAAAAAAAATGTTTAAACAAAAGTTGTAAAGAATTTAATTCTCTATAATATTTATAATGAATACAAATAGCATAAAACTCATAGGAAACGAGATATTTGCAATAAATGTGTAAAAAATTGCTTTTTTGACCTTTGACCTTGGAATATCGTAGACGCAGACATCCTTTTTTTTTATATCGTTGGAAAAATCCGTTACGGATACCCGCCGACCAAGAAGGTGATGGTCGGAGGGTTATGTGGGACTACCATCAGCATCGAGCACGCTGCCATTTTTAAGGCTACTCACTAAAAAACCAACGGATATTCTCAACGCCTTAATGGGATGCCATGGGATCGCTTGCGCACTCACCGTGGCGCCCCGGCGGTAACTCCCCGTGTAAGGGTGCACTAAACCAAGGCACTACAACTGGGGAAGGAAGCGGCGGGCGTACTCCCGCCTCCTTCTTCCCAGCCTTCCCCTACGGAGTGGGTCAGCGGTGGAGGCCTGCTCCCTGACCCGCTCCGCGGACTCCTTCGAGGCGATGACTTGCTCGCAGAAGGAGGCCAAGACGCAGACATCCTACGATAAGTAGGTTTAGAGACAAGTTTTAGGGTGTTGAAATAAAAGTTTATACAAGTTTATAGCCGACTATCTCTCATTCCGAGGTGAAACCCCTAATATGCCTGGACTATATAAGTTTCTATTTTCAACAATTTAAAGTATGTAATAATAACTTGTTATAGTTGTAAACAAGACAATTATATAACCTTAACCCATAGACTTCGACTCTCGAATCAGTTGAATAAATGCCTTCGGACTATCTAATTAGATAGTCCGATAGTCCTTTTTTCGACTTACCCTTAATAAAATAAATACCAAGACGTTGCTCGCTATCACCAAAAATGTAAATATGCTCAATAAAGATTCGCCTTTTATACAAAATTTATATTTAAAAGACTAAGTTAAAAATTAATATTTTTTTGTTAGAGCATATGACAAAATGACGTTTCCTAATTTTGAATCTCAGGACGACTTATTTTTGGACGTCAATTTAAATGTCACTTGTCAAATAAATTTAAAGTATTTAAATAAAGAAAATGATTCTTATTAGGCCATATAGAAGAATACCATTTAAATTATGCTTAAAAACACTGTCTTCTTCGACCTCCTACTATTCAACAGCTTCAAGTGCAGAGACTGTGGATTTAGCGTATTCGTCTTATGAAAATACATCAGAGGAGATCAGTACTAGTCCTCCTGTAGTTATTTTACATGGCCTTCTAGGTTCGAAGAATAACTGGAATAGTATGAGCAAAGCTATACATAGAACAACTGGTAGAAAAGTCATCAGTATAGACGCGAGAAATCACGGGGATAGCAAACACTCTCCACAGCATTCTTACCTTCACATGGCACACGATGTAATGAAACTGCTTAAAAACTTAGAAATATCCAAGATTTCTCTTTTAGGTCACAGTATGGGCGGCCGTACTGCTATGGTACTCTCACTGCTCTGTGTAAGTAGGTAAATTACACATATATAAAACCCTTATATTGTTTGATATATTAAGACTCCTATTAAATATTAATAATTAATATTATTCTTTTAGTCTGATCTAGTCTCTAGTTTAATTACGGTAGATATATCACCTGTGAAGACAAGCCCGCAGATATTTTCTATGGTCAGTCTTTTTGATGCCATGACAGCTGTATCAATACGATATGTTTATTTTTTTTGTGTCTCTGCTGTTAGCCCTACTGGCCATAACAGCGTCACCGGTGGAATGGACGGGTGCAGAGACCCGCCCTTGAAAAAGGGGGGCCTGAAGGGCCCCAGGGGAACGCGCGTCCTGAGGGCGTCTCCTGTGAGGCTCGGACCACGGCTCAGGACGCCGTTAGGTGGGAAGCGAGGGTTGGATGTGAGTTAGGATTTGACACTAATGTCCTCCGACGGCAGAACGCCGGAGCAACGTGCTTGGATGGGGGCCTCGTCTTCGCCGGCGAAAACGCTGTGTGTGTGTGTATGTGTAGTATTTATGTTCGCTTTGCCGCTTTTACGTAGCGTTCCCTAACGTAATCGCGTCGTCCGGATCGAAAAGTAAAATACGATATGGAATAGCAATGTCTAAAGCAAGGAAACTCGCCGACAAACAACTTAAAGGAATTACCCCCGATATTAAAACCTGTTAAATTGAATAAGAAAAATGTCCTACATTTTTAAGAACTGGAGTTTGTTGCTGATAATGGTGTCCTCAAAATTGTTTACACATCTCGAGTGCATTCTTCCCTGTCTTACTGTTTTACATCTAGGGACGGAGCAGAAACGTCCCACATGAAATTTCACAATATGAAGTAATATTAATATGTTAAAAGGATACATATATAAATGTGCTCTTGTTGTAGTATAATTTACTCAAAGCATAAGCAAGAACACAAAAGCCAATCTTTGCAAATTTTCTTTTACAAAACCAATTATAATTTGATTCCATAAAAATAAACGAGTTCTATTAGCTAAGAATTATATTTTAGTTATTTTTATAGATATAGCGTTACGGATCACATAAAATATATTGAAAATAAATGTTTGTTTTACGAGTAAATTATCATTTGCTGCAATACACGAGAGTCCAATATAGGTCTTTTTTTATGCAAGAGTAGTTCAAACGAGCTTGCGGGTTACAGATGGTACTTGATCACCGACGCCCATGAATTCTCTCGGCCTTGGAGGTAGGAGTAAACGCCTATTTTGAGTTTCAAGTCGTATCGATACGAAAATTCCGCCGAAAGGAGTTCGTTCCACATTCGAATGGTACGTGGAAGAAAGGTCCTTCAAAACCACACAGTAGAAGATCGTTACGCATCGAGGTGGTACGGATGCTATTGAAGGCGATGACCCACTGTGCGGTGATAAAATTCGGCGGCAGACTTCAGATTCAATAGCTCATCGGAACACTCCCCATGATAAATACAGTAGAAGACGCACAGAGAAGCAACGTCTCTACGCAATGCCAAGGAATCCAGCCGTTCGCAGAGCATCAAAATAGCTTTTATAAAACCAATGGCCATATTTGAGTACTTACTATCCATAGTCATAAATGGTTGTTTTCCTGGTTATATTGGAAATGGCTAATGCTGTGTTGCAAATAAAAAGGCCAAGATAATGATATTAATATAATTCTGAGGGATGACGCTACAAATCGATAGTCTTTAATTGAAAGTCGATATGCACGTTGATGAGAATGGTTTTACCTCGCGCCACTTTGAAAAAAATGCGTCCATCTTTAAAAGGAAATGCTGCCGGTATATTATTTATAGGTATTACCATATTTGTAAAGGAATAATTACCCTGAAAGGAAAATAAGTTGTTATTGGCTTTGATTATCTCTTTGTTGTCGTCTTCCAGACATTTACTTACCATAATCGTTTTTAAAAATTACTGTTAACACAGTAAAATTTCAATTTAACCAAAGTTTAATTTATGCCTCATACCTAACTAAGATACAATTTAAGTTACCAACGGTGTCTGTCTGATTCCATAAACATTTTTTTTCTTTTTTTTTTAATTAAATATATATACTAAAATAAAAGGGTTATCTTTTAAATATAAAACGAATTCTTCTAACGAATAATTATTCTACAAAGTTTATTAAGTAACTGAAAAATAAATAAAAATGATTTAAACTGATATTACAAACCTTATTTTATTAAATTGTAATATAATATAGGTTATACTCATTTTTGACGATTGACAATAAAGAAGATCTAAACTAAACCTGGTGACTACTGGGCATGTCATAGTCATTCTCATATCAAGCTGTCATTCTTAATTGCATTAGAATCCTTTTCCTCAGATTAATTAGATTAAATTTTCCAGCAAAAATTTTATCCCACATTTTAATCACCAATGAATTCCCACTCATTTCTCAAGAGTTCCCTGGTCATTGCTGTGGTCACCCTACACCAACTAAACCAAAATCCTTATTATTCATCATACATAGTAACTGCATACTTACTGGTATAACTGGACATTTCATTTCTGGCATGGGACGAGCTTCTTTAGGCATTCTATTATAACCCTCTATAATTGCGGGAAATATTATGATGTCCTTCTCGATAGCATCACAAAGGTACATACTCAACTCAACAAAACTGGGTTTATATACATTTGATAAAAGTTGATAAAAGGTTGCAGTAGTCTAGAAATAAGATATCCATTGCATTGAAAAAGTGTTTTGAATTATTTTATTTAGTCACGTTATTTTAAAATAATTTTCCGAAAAAGAAAATAACAACTCATATTGAATCGATTTTTAATCACAACTAAATGATAATGTTATATATGTTGATGCAAGCTATTGGTTTTCTATTGACTGATTCTCTAAATAAGAAAAGATCTTTGGTTGTATACTGTACCTTATAGGTGTTATCTAATGTTTTAAGAATAGTTATATTAAGATCTACGTAATGTATGGGGTTAGCTCTGGATTTTAGTTTTGATTTGAATACAACATTACAAAAATATTCAGGATCAACAAACGTTATTTTTGGACGCTCCAAACTGAAATATTGTTTCTGAAATAATAATAGTTTCTCTTTGATTAGCTTATAAAGTATTTGGAAATTGAACTAAATTTATTTAGCAATTTGCTTGACTTACGATATCAAATAAAATAATTTTATTGATATAAACCTAACAGCACATTAATATAGAGTATTCATACCTTTATGCAGGCGCTCTTTGGCATTAAACACAAACAGATAATAATAAAACCAATGGTTTTAAATATAAATTTTCTAGAAGCTGTACTGATCATAATAACCGTAATAAGTATTCTTATAAATGTGTTCGTGATATAATATCTCATTAACTGACGGAAATCGCACACAGGAAGGGCTTAAATAACAGTCATAATTTACTATTGCAATGAATTATTTAAATTAAATTGTATTTATGTTAAATAGAGCTTGTTTAGAATGTGTAATGATGATGGAAATAATAAAGCATATTTAATAGTAGTGTAATCTATACATATAATAAAATAGCAGATGCAAAATTGTACATAAAAAATACATAAAAATAATAACTTTAAAGAAAACAACTTCATTCATGACACAGATGTCAACAGTCGTTTTACAATTGTCTTATTTGTATGGTTGCTTGTTTGCTTGTGCGCGTCTTACGCAAAAACAACTAAAAAATATATATTTGGACTAATTCTTAATAAATCTAAAATGTATGCAGTGAAAATTAAGTAAAGATAAGCGGTCTGTTACTTGGGTCGGGAAAGGGACAGCGCAGATAAAGTAACAAGATGACACTTTTCAAATCAGACAGTAAAGGTATTGTCTAGCTATAATAATCTAAATAATTAACTTGTTGACTAATAAAGAGGTAGAGGAAAGTGATTAGATTAGAGATTATCAGAAATTATAACTACGTTTCCCGGGAACTGAGTGAGAGAGTAACAAGCCACTTTAAATAACTTTTATATCTCTTTATCATCTTCCATTATCCCTTTTTATTACCCAAGCGTAACATCGTATGTGTGTTTATAATTAAGTATTTTAATAGACGACAGTGTCACCTGCTATCACATAAACTGTCCGCTTAGTTGCTTTGTTTGTCATATAAAAAAAGAACAAAGAAGACTTTCAATCAAAAGGAATAACTAAAGTGGCATGGCAGATAGAACTGGCGATCGCAGAATAGTCGCAGTTTTACCCAGGAGGACTTTGTTTTTTATCTTAGAATGTGGAATTCGTTCTGTTTTCCTAGTGTGAGTATCGAGTTTTCAGAACTCCTCTTAACACGTCATCGAAAGACTGCGACATCATTAATTAATATTATTATTAACTTTATTTTGTATATACCTCATTAAAAATAAGTTCACATCGTTAACTTGTGTATGAAAATATTAAATAACAAAAAAAAAACACTTTAAATGTATATAAATTAAAGAATGTAAATAAAGTACATAACAATATTAAATTAGTAATGTACGATATCATATTTTTAAGTGGTCTTTGCTTACTGGTGCCTGGAGTGCTTTGCCGAGCACAGCAGGATAATGACAAAATATAATTGGAGCAGCACTTTCTACCTATTGTAAAATGACATTACTACTTAACAAGAAGGAAAAGATTTTATTACGTTGATTGGACATCAAAAACAGAAGATCATTTATATAAACTAAGAACAAGAAAGGACAAAGAATAATCCCTTGAGGAACACTTATCAGGGTAAATGTTTCTAAAATACGCCGCTTATACCTACTATTTGTTGTATATTAAATAAATCTGACTACAAAATCAATTCCAATGATACTCTGTGAGTTATCAAAGAAACAACACTCGCCGACTTTACTTAGCCCTTTTTAAGATATACAATGCTATAGTACATTATTTATATATATATGGAGTGATAGTTTTCCATTTTTATTTGTTATCTACTATTTATCTTCAATATTTTCACACCTCCAAAATTAACAGTCAATCAATCAATCACAAATCAATTCAGCTGGCAGAGAAGAATATATGTATCTAACGAAAACTTGCACTTTAAAATTTAAAATGCAATAATGCACAAATGAATACCTCAATCAATTGTTTTGGCAAACCCGTCATAACTTTCAAGGTTTATCAAACTTCGAGTACCCCATGATGTGGGTACCCCACATCATGGGGTACTGGATAAAATACTATAACCTCACTATACTTTAGGGTAACCCCTAAAAAATATTTTTAAAATATAAAGTTTATATGGTTTCATGATAAGAATATCTAATAATAACAATATAAGTATTGCATAATGGAAAAAAATAGTTAAGTTTCAACATATTCAAATATTAAACATGACATGGGTGCCACTTCATTCATAATATCCGGTGGTCATTTTACAATCATTTAGAATTACTTTAAATTATTTGACACTTCGCTGAACAATATAATCGATGCATACACAATAGAATTTGATGATAATAATTATATTAAAATAAATTTTAAAGATAATTATTCAGCATTTCTTTATTTTAGTTACATAGCTTATACTTGCTAAATTATCAATTCCAATAATTTGGGTAGCTTATTAGCTATTGCGTATTTGTTGTATACTTAATACTAAATGAAATTATTTTAACATATTTGGAGATATATATATGTTTATACGAGTTTTAAAATTTTAAAACTGTTTGTCTTGTTCTAAATTTTGTTTTATATTTTGGCAAACCTACTTTAAATTAAGTAAGTTTCCAGGTTGACGCTATACCGACTATTATTAAGCTCATGACAAAGTCTCACATGAACCTTCATTAAGACAGAGGCAGTCGGTAAACAGTGTTATATTATGAGGTATCTTCACATTGAACGATCAAAAGAAGTCGCAGTTTAAGGGCTTTCAACATCTGGTGTTCCCCGAGGCTCTCACCCTTTCCTTCTCGTATTTATCTTTTTATAAACGATATCGTAAAATATTTACATAGATCTAAACATTTATTCTACGTAGATGATACAAAAATATTTAAAATAGTTGAATATAAAAAAGTCAGTATCGAACTCCAGTACCATTTTTGTTTTACTAGAATAATAATCGGTTAGCTTTTAATACTACTTCACTATCACGTTTTCACAAAACGAAACTTCAACTCTGATACTTGAACTTCTTACTGTAACGATGCGAAGTCTTTTGTTGAATTTAATATCCCACAAAGTAGACTCTTATAAGGACTCTTATCTTCTAATTCATAGAATAATAAATATATCATTTTATTATTTTATATATTTGTGTAATCAAAGCAATCTTTATTATAATCAAAATGTGTTAAATTTTTTTATTGTTAACGCTACCATTGCATATGCAGTACCCGCTTAGTTTAATGTTACCGTTAGTAGTTAAGATATTGAATAGTAAATGCTGTTTATTTTCCAAAAAACTACAATATTAATAATAAGTCATTATAGGACTTTACGTTAATCTTAGTGGTGGTGGATGATACTTTCAGTACATTACTCGACTTTGGTTCCTTATATTTGTTGTCGACAGAACGATAAATTATAAATTATTAAATACTCCCCGTATTTAGAAGTTACTGCGGCGAGAATAATTTTTTCATACCAGCCTATTATATTGCAAATTGTTCCCCAAGCATAAGTTTGACATATTTCCATCCCTTTCTTCATTCATTCAACAATCTGCTGAAAAGTTCACGGGTAGCAAGTCATTGCTGTGATCACTCCTTACTATAACTAACACAACCAAACTTATTATCCATCATACATAATAACTACTCATTTACTGGACATTTCAATTCTGTCATACGACAAGCATCTTTACCTAATAAGCTTCTATAAATGCGAGAGTTATCAAAATATCTTGACAGCATCACAAAGGTACATGTTTTATAAAAGTTGATAAAAGAATGCAGAAACCAAGAATAAAATAGATTCATTGCTTTAAATAATTTTATTAATTAATTTTATTTGTCATGCTAATGCTGTGTTGGAAATAAAAAGGCCAAGATAATGATATTAATATAATTCTGAGGGATGAAGCTACAAATCGATAGTCTTTAATTGAAAGTCGATATGCACATTGATGAGAATGGTTTTACCTCGTGCCATTTTGAAATAAATGCGTCCGTCTTTAAAAGGAAATGCTGCTGGTATATTATTTATAGGCACTACCATATTTGTAAAGGAATAATTACCCTGAAAACAAAATAAGTCGTTATTGGCTTTGATTGTCTCTTTGTTATCGACTTCCAGACATTTACTTACCATACTCGTTTTTAAAAATTGCTGTTAACATAGTAAACTTTCAATTTAACCTAAGTTTAATTTATGCCTCATACCTACCTAACTAAAATACGATTTTAACTTAAATTGTATTTTAGTTAGGTAGGTGTCTGTCTAATTCCATAAACATATTTTATCCTATTTTTTTTAATAAATATATATTTATAAAATAGTAACCCTTTCAAATATAAAACGAATTCTTTTATTTTTAATTTCTTTTCTTAAGGATTAATTAGATAAATTTTTCATCAAATACTTTACCCCCCCCCCATTGTACTAATCAATGAATTCTCACTCATTCCTCAAAAATTCCCAGTTCACGCGTCATTGCTGTGGTCATTCCTCCCTACACCAACTCAACCAAATTTTTATTATTCATCATACATAACTGCGTACTTACTGGTATAACTGGACATTTCAGTTCTGGCATGGGACGAGTTTCTTTAGGCATTCTATTATAACCCTCTATAAATCCGGGCATTATCATGTTGTCATTCTCGATAGCATCACACAGATTGAAACTCAATTCAACAAAACTGGGTTTATATACATTTGATAAAAGTTGATAAAAGGTTGCAGTAGTCTAGAAAGAAGATATCCATTGCATTGAAGAAGTGTTTTGAATTATTTTATTTAGTCACGTTATTTTAAAATAATTTTCCGAAAAAGGAAATAACAACTCATATTGAATTGATTTTTAATCACAACTAAATGATAATGTTATATATGTTGATGCAAGCTGTTGGTTTTCTATTGACTGATTCTCTAAATAAGAAAAGATCTTTGGTTGTATACTTTACCTTGTAGGTGTTATCTAATGTTTTAAGATTAGTTATATTAAAATCTACGTAATGTATGGGGTTTGCTCTGGATTTTAGTCTTGATTTGACTACAACATTACAAAAATATTCAGGATCAACAAACGTAACTTTTGGACGCTCCAAACTGAAATATTGTTTCTGAAATACCAATCATTTCTCTTTGATTACCTTAAAAATTATATGGAAATTAAACTAAATTTATTTAGCATTTTCTTTGCCTTATATATATACCTAACAGCACATTAATATAGAGTATTCATACCTTTATGCAGGTGGTCTTTGGCATTAAACACAAACAAATAATAATAATAAAACCAATGGTTTTAAATATAAGTTTTCTAGAAGCTGTACTGATCATAATAAGTATTCTAATAAATGTGTTTGTGATATAATATCTCTTTAACTGACAGAAATCGCACACAGGAAGGGCTTAAATAACAATCATAATTTATTATTGGAATGAATTATTTAAATTAAATTGTATTTATGTTAAATAGAGCTTGTTTAGAATGTGTAATGATGATGGAAATAATAAAGCATGTTTAGTAGTAGTGTAATCTAAATATATAATAAAATAGCAGAGGCAATAATGTAATGTAAAATTAATTACTTTAATTTAATCACCGGCTACCAGATAAACTGCCCGCTTGTTTGCTTTGTTTGTCATATAAAAAAATGAGAACAAAGAAGACTGTTAATAAAAAGGAATAACTAAAGTGACATGGCAAATAGAATTGGCGATGGCAGAATAGTCGTAGTTTTACCCAGGAGGAATTTGTTTGTCTTCTTAGAATGTGGAATTCGTTCTTTTTTCGTAGTGTGAGTATCGAATTTTCAGAAATCCCTTAAATACTTCATCGAAAGCCTACGACATCATTAATTAATATTTTTATTTACTTTATTTTGTTTATAACTCATTGAAAATACGTTCACATAGTTAGCACATATATGAAAATATTAAATAACCAAAAAAAAACACATTAGATGTAAATAAAGTATTAGGTCTACAACTTTGCTCCCGCCGTTTTCCAAAAGATGGCGCTTGTAGCCAGTAATAGTTCAAATAAATAAATCACAGTTGTTTTCCATCAGTTTTCACATCTATAAATATAACCTTACATCGATATTAGTTAATTTTTGTTGCGTCATATAGTTACACTTAATTAAATATGTCAACTTATAAACCGAATTCACGTCATTTGCGGGAGATTTTACTTTTTCATTTCAACATGAAAAAATCGGCGGCTGAGGCTCATCTAGCAACTCAGCAAGCAGTATCAAAACGCCTGGAACAGCTGGGGATGATCCAAAAACAAGGATACTGGGTACCGTATCAGTTGAAACCAAGAGATGTTGAGCGACGTTTATTTGCTTGTGAACAGCTGCTTGAAAGACAAAAACGAAAAGGATTTCTTCATCGTATTGTTACTGGGGACGAAAAATGGGTGCACTACGACAATCCTAAGCGACGCACATCGTGGGGATTGCCCGGCCACACTCCTACGGCGACACCTCGACGGAATATTCACGGATCCAAGGTCATGTTGTGTATTTGGTGGGATCAGCTTGGCGTAATTTATTATGAGTTGCTAAAACCTTCTGAAAAAATTACTGGTGCACTTTATCGAACGCAATTAATGCGTTTGAGTCGGGCATTAAAAGCAAAACGGCCGCAATACGCTGATAGACACGAAAAAGTAATTTTGCAATACGACAATGCTCGACCTCACGTGGCGAAAGTAATCAAGACATACCTCGAAACACTGAAATGGGAAATTTTACCTCACCCGCCATACTCTCCAGATGTTGGATGGATTGAATGGATCTATTCTTGGATGGTAAAAAATAGTTAAGTTTCAACATATTAAAATATTAAATACGACATGGGTGCCACTTCATGAGAATATTTAATACGTTACTTTTAAATAAAATTCACAATATCCGGTGGTCATTTTATAATAATCATTTAGAATTACCTTAAATTATTTGACATTTCGCTGAACAATATAATCGATGAATACACAATAGAATTTGATGATAATAATTTTATAAAAAATAAATTTTAAACAGAATTATTTAGCATTTCTTTATTTTAGTTACATAGCTTTTACTTGCCAAATTATCAATACCAATAATTTAGATAGGTATAGTTGTTGTATATTTAATACTAAACGAAATTATTTTAAGATATTTTGAGATATATTATTTTTACGTTAATTATAAAACTATTTATCTTGTTGTAAATTGTCTTTTATTTTTTCGCAAATCTACTTTAAATAAGTAATTTCTGAAGTTCAAAAAGAGTTGAAAAAGTCAGATATAAAAGTTAAGAAAAGGATGGTAAGATTTTGGGCAGTTTAATAAATTATTGTACTGTACTGTACCTACAGAGCGATTATAGCCACTACTCGTTAAACCTGGAAAAGGAATCTGCAAAACTGCTGACAAAACTTTGATATATTTTTCTTAAATTTAATTTTGTCTTTTGGTTGTAATTGTCGTATTATGATGACTATACCGACAGTATTACACGTAAGTCATCCTACATAAGTGTATCATAAAATTCATTTTTTAAATCCGATTGATTGATTCAGATATATATGTTTAAGCAAGAAAAAAAAAATATAACTAGCTGTAATACCAATAAAAGTAAAAATTTTTACAAATGAACAAATGCCAGCTTCCTCATCCGCCAAGCTTATAAATAATTAATTTAAAACTCAAAAGCAACTGAATAGGATTCAGAAATCAATATTAAATCTAAAAATCTATAATTAAAATTAGTTTTCAGTAGTTCATATGTTTAATAGCAGTATTTATGAAATTACAGTAGAAGTTTGTCATGCATCCAGGTGATATAGATGTATTAAAATATCGAGGCTCTGTATTCTAATACTTAGAGAGGCAATGTGGCCAAGGGTGTGCTCTAGAAGAGCAGCAATACAATAAATGGGTCTTTTTTATAAAACAAAACGAGGTTCAGATCATCCTATTCTGAAACCATCCACAGGAAGGTATCTATAGAAATCACAAGTTTCAGCATAAGTGTCCAGTCTAAACATACCGCATCCTTAGTGCCGTCATCTGTATAAAAATGTATGTAAAAGATATGGAACATATCATTTATGTGCTGGAAGAACAGAGTTGGGAATAGCATGGAGTCTTGGGGTACACCAGCGTTCACGAGCTTGGGATCTGGATTTGGTATAGCATAAAAATTTGAAAAAGATATTCCGTCAATACTGTCCTCGGTGGACGATCCCGTAACGATATATCCAAAGTATGTTTTTTCAAATTGGCTATCCTTGGTTAGGGTATTAAAGTAATGCTCAGAATTACAAATTAAATTTTTTCAAAATTTGTAATATACTACCGTCCAAAAGTTTGAAAGCAGCGAGGTAAAATAAAAAAAAAACATTTAACAATCTTCAATTACTTATATTGATATAAAATAAAAAAAAATACAAAAGTAACTTAGACCAACGAGAAAATTAACAAATAATGGCAACCATAATCAAATTTTAGCTTCATCAAAGTGAGCACCTTTTTCTTTAAGATTTCAGCACAAATTTTAAGCATTTTATTAATTAACTTCTTAAAATAATCTTCATCTAACTTGCTCCATTCACCCTCTGATAACTGCCATAAATGTTCTGAGCTAGTAGGAGAGCAATTCTTCACTCTCCTTTCATCCCTGACAAGTTCTATTAGAGACAGTTTAGGTGACTGCGATAGTCATTTCATGATTTTTTAAACCGTTTCATCTGTTTTTTTTTTTCTTTAAAAACTTTTGGCACAGTTTCGACGAATACTTGGATCATTGTCTTGCTGAAATGTAAATTCTTTTTTTTTTTTTTTGTTTTTGTTTTTTTTGTTATGATTTTAATTGCGATGATGACGATGAATTTTGTTATGATTTTAATTGCGATGGTAAAATCGCGGGAAATTGTACACCTGCACAAGTTTTCGAAAGCTATTTTAGATATTAATAGTAATAATAAATAAAGTAAATAGTAGTAGTAGTAAGCTAGGTTATTAAGTTCACTAGCTTTTTCATAGCCTCGGAGTCACGGTGAGAAATTGCCATCTTGAGGTTGTACTCTACAAGGTTTCTATCGGAGGTATTGCCGGCCCGCCTAATGAATCTGAAATGTAAATTCAGGACCCATCAGATTTAGTCCACAGGGTACAGCCGTGTCCCGAAGAATTTTTAAATAACCTTCTTTGTTTCGTTTTCCAGTTAAACTCACAAGATTTCCGGGTTTATTGTTCCCGTAACATCCCCAAACCATCACACTACCACCACCATATTTTACTGTTGGCTCTGTACACGCTTCGGAAGCTATTTCATCTTTTCATCGGCATACAAACACACGTCTATTCGATCCGAAAATCTGAAATTTCGATTCACCACTCCATAGAACATTTTCCCTTTGATCTGAAGTCCAATTTTAGTTTAAAATGATTTTTATATATCTTTGCCCATTCTAGTCTATTTTTCTTGTATCGAATTGTTAATTTGGGCTTCTTAGCAGCAACACATCCTCTTAGACCAACAGCCGGAAGTCGTCGTTTAATAGTTGTTACTGAGATGGGCGTTTTTCCCGTGTTATTCACTGTTGCAGCAATTTATGGCGCTGTTAAGCGTAAGAGTGTAGTGAACACCTTTGTAAAAAATTCTAAGCCTTAATGATATTTGACGTTCACTATATCCTTCCTCTCGAAAGATACAAATAGCACTTCGCCGTTTAAGTGTGATTTGCTTGCGTTTTGCCATTTTGCAGAAGAAAAAATGCGGGAAAAGCCATAGTCAATAATTTCCGAATACAGATAATGTTAACGTCACAACGTGCGTGTGCCAATACTCAAATGCGACTAAACTGAACCCAAAAAAGTTCAATATAAAAAATAACACCGACAGCAACACTTCAAACTACAAAAGAATGCCACAGCAGTCCTAATTCATAAAACACATGTTTCGTCAAAATTAAGAAATTGGTAAAACATGTTAAAGACCGAAGATCCTTTTGTTAATATGTAAACAATAGTAAAAAGCTGTAAAGATAAAATTTATTACAAATTTTTACCGCCTGTAGCAGGTGCTGTTTCGTTTTGGCCAATAACAGATGTGATTCCAACCTTTTGGACGGTAGTGATATATACATATGTATCTTTTCTTTAACCGTGATTTACCCAATCGTCCTCAATAAGTGAGCTATCAAATATATATTTTCAGAGATAAAGACGTTTAAGTACAGCTTTAACACTAGCATAAAATATTATTAAAAAAAATAAACAAATGCCATTATTGTCATCAAATAAGCTTAACGATAACTCATAAGAGATTTAATTATTAAAAACGAATGAATAGGATGAATGTAATACTAAAAAAACATAATAACTGGATCGCGAGATAGGTTTCAGTAGTTTATTATTTTAATAAAGTCTATTTAAATAATTGGTCTTTTGTTATTTAACTGTTTCAATGTACTATAAATATTAAAATTTCAGACTAGTAAAGACCTATCGGTATATAAGTCGGAAATGTTTTCGATACTCAATAAAATGATCATTAAGTTATTGTATATGTGGTTATTTACAGTGGTTTATGGGCTACAGGTAAATATGATTTCAATAGAAAGTTTTAAATATATTTATATAAATTAATCATATTATTTTGAAGGTAAAACGACTCGACTGTGAGCATCCAAAATTATCGTATTACGATCCTGAATATTTTGCAAATGTTTCTATGAAATCAACACGAGTGAGCCGATTTGATAACACTCATTACTTTGATTTCAATATTACAATATTGAAACAGTTGGATAAGGAGATAACGGTAAGTATCAAAGCAAATATAGAATTCAGTTGTGGGTCCCGTGATGAATAGATAGATGGATACAGATATACACTCGCATACATTATTTTGTTTTATTTTCTAAGATTTAATGTAAGCGCACAAACGGATACTAACGATACCCTACATCATGCAATACTCGAAACAAAAATACAACCCCACTATACGTAGAGAAGCTACCCTAAGTAAGAAAAAAATTTTTTTACTATCTCTACCACTTTGTCGGGGTAAATTCTGGTACCAAGGATCTCTAAGCTAGACCTCAGACAGACTGAAACGATAAAGGTCGCTAGTAAACTGCGACCCCCCAAAAATAAAAACTTTTTTACTTACACTTTGCTCAATACCACAAAATGTTCATTGAACGTACTAGTTAGGACTTTAAAGTCTTTTCTATCGACTTTGAAAATAATTTTAGTTTCAATTTAGATTCGAATATTGTAACCTGTCAAATTCGTTACTTTTCTCCTTGTAACAGATTTTACAGAATGAGAAGAGGCCAAAGCCGTGCGTTTTTTGATTTGATGATATTTTCAACCTCCAAAAACTATTACATATTCAATTAGTTAATTTATTTACTTATTTTTTTCTTATGAAAAAATATTTTATTTATTGAGGAAGATTAAATAAAGAATATTATAATACGGCTTTTACAGTCACTATCAAAAAAATATTTTGAAACGATAGAAAAAAGTGTCAGGCAAAAAATATAATAAATATTAGATTTTAAAAGAAAAAGTGCCAAAAAATGTAACAATTGCAAAACTATTTTAGATAAATATTCTCTTCCAACAACAAAATACCATGTTGCCAACTGCAAATCTACTGGAATTAAACTATCGGTTTTGTGACATCATTGATGAAAATAATATAATAACGAAGCAATTCAAGGAGGCTTTTTACAGAATACCTAAAGAGATACGCCCCATCCCCGACTTCAAGTGCCCGCTTAAAAAAGTAAATTAGTGATCATATATTATTAAATTCAGTAATATTTGATAAGCTAATACAAATTTTCTTAAGACATTCGTTTTTTCCTTTACAGGGTCGTTATAATTATGTTAGAATGGGGATGCCGGAATTTATATTACCCAATAATTTTCCGCTAATTGACGGACGAATGACTGTAACCACACTTCATAAAAACCATGTGATTATTAAGACTTATGGTGTATTTCATGTAAAGTAGAATTACCCATTTTAAGAATACCTATTACCTATTACCTATAAAGAACATACCAGCCGGGTTCCCTTTTGGAGATGGACGTCTTTTTGTTGATATAACAAGAGGCAGCAACATTATAGTTAGCATTCACATCGACTTTCAGTTACAAACAATAGACATGTAGTGTATGAATTAAACTGATTCAATTCATTTTTGTTTTATTAAACAACACCAGCTTTTGCACCCAGATCAAACAATTCAACACAAAAATAAGAACCTGATTGTTTTTGTCATTTATTTGTACTGCTCAGTGCTGGAGATATTTCAGACTGAAGCACGTCAGACTTATCATGAAGTCAAACGTCCCAATAAGTCAGGCTTTTTGTCAATGCTGTCAGTTGAATCTGAATTCGACTGAATATAGAGACAAGTTACTTTGCTTCTATTACCCCGCCAGATATGTATGAAAAATAGTAGAACAGTTGAGTTACTAGAATTATACTCAGCAACGAAAATACACACAGAAATATATGGAATGTAAGATATAACCAAAAAGGAATGAGGCAAAAACCAAGTATATTAAATAACAAAGTACCTACATTATTATTTTCCATAATATCCATGGAGAATTAAAGCAGAAAAGGTGAATTAAGATTAGATGATTTAGAAACAGCTTACGGCTGGTGGCAGCACCTAGTGTGTTGCTGCCTATTAATATGTTTATTTATTTATTTTCCACTTTGAATCCTTGAAGTGATTACTTGCGTACATTCAAAAGTCCTCAATAAGATAATATCTTATGACGATTGCATATCAAGAACTATTTGTAATTATAAAATTTTGATTTTTTTTTTTATTAATTTCTATTATTTTCTGTAAATAATTAATTTCAATTTAATATTCAACTCAATTGGCAAATTCACTGTATTAAATCGTCCATTTTAGCTTCCATTGGTCTATTGTTATATTTATGCATTACAAAGCTAGATTCCATATAAATTACTTCTTCATCGAAGTATTAATTTTATAGATTTATTTCTAAATCTACAGGCATTAGGTAATTCGGGCGGATGGTAAATTGCAATTTTTAAACTATTTAAAAATAATTATAACCAAAATAACTTGAGGACCGTTTCTACTGATTCATTATTATTTATATAACATATTTCCTAGGCGGTCATTACCTTTTCAGAACAGCGATTAACTTTATACCAGCTGAGGGACGAATACAAAGAATTGTTACAGGTACGAGTAATTAACATCCTCGAAAACAGTTGATGTAAAACAGCTCTGTTGATAGAGCTCGGTGGATAGCAAAAGCGATATATGCGCTTCACATTTTGTATTCTGAGACTAATTTAAAATATCGAAGAAAGAACGGAAAGGTATAAAAGATAAAATAAATCAAAGTAAGCTTCACGCCTTTATGAAAATTGCAAGCTATTTTAAAAAAATTTACTAGACACGTTCGGAAACAGAGATATGTTTTTTTATTTGTTAAAAACCATAAACACATACTTGTTAATCTTAACAATGATTATTGTATGATACAGGTAAATGCGCCCAGTCTAATAAATTTTTCATTAAAAATACCAAATTTAAATAAAATTGATTTTGTCATGCTATACAGAAAATCTTTTTTTTACAGCCTAGTCTTTTCTAGTTGATTTCGTTACTTTCTACATAATTTAGAATAATATTTTTATGTGCTTAGACATTTAACCATGAATAAATGATAGGGGGTCATTAACTCTAAATATTAATTCGAGAGAGCATGACAAACACAGGATGTACTTATTGTTGGTCTATTTTTTTAGCAGATTTTGTCACGTAATTTATAATAAATACTTTAAATATATATATAAAAAATAGCTAAAAAAATAATCTTTTATCTTCTACTGTAAGATTTAAAGCAATAAGGGCATATAAGATTTTAACTTTAAGCATTTTAAATACGTAAGCGTAACTTGTTATAGTTGTTACTAAGACAGTTATATAACCTTAATCCATAGACATCGACTTTCGAATCAGTTGAATAAATGCCTTCGAACCAAACAACTCGGTTTGGTATTGTACTATCTAATTACTTTTTTAGACTTAGACTTAATAAAATAAATACCAAGACCTTGCTCGCAGCCACCTATAATGTAAATATGCTCAAAAAAAATTTCTATTTAAAAAACAAAGTTAAAAATTGATATTTTTTATTAGAGCATATGCTTGTCCTCAAAATGACATTATTTAATTTTGAATCTCATTAACACTTATTTTTGGACGTCAGTCTAAATGTCAATTGTCAAATAAATTTAAGGTATCTAAATAAAGAATTTTTTTTTTCTATTAGGCCATATACAAGAATACCAATTTTAAAATCATAACAAAATTGTTTTGAAAGTGCAAAGACTGTGGATTTAGCGTATTCGTCTTATGAAAATACATCAGAGGGGATCAGTACTAGTCCTCCTGTAGCTATTTTACATGGCCTTCTAGGTTCGAAGAATAACTGGAATAGTATGAGCAAAGCTATACATAGAACAACTGGTAGAAAAGTCATCAGTATAGACGCGAGAAATCACGGAGATAGCAAACACTCTCCACAGCATTCTTACCTTCACATGGCACACGATGTAATGAAACTGCTTAAAAACTTGGAAATATCGAAAATTTCTCTATTAGGTCACAGTATGGGCGGCCGTACTGCTATGGTACTCTCACTGCTCTGTGTAAGTACGTAAATTACACATATGTTAATCCCTTATATTGTTTTATATATTAAGGCTCCTATTAAATATAAATAATTAATATTTTTTTTTAGTCTGATCTAGTCTCTAGTTTAATTACGGTAGATATATCACCTGTGAAGACAAGCCCGCAGATATTTTCTATGGTCAGTCTTTTTGATGCCATGACAGCTGTATCAATACAATATGGAATAGCAATGTCTAAAGCAAGGAAACTCGCCGACAAACAACTTAAAGGAATTACCCCCGATATTAAAACCTTTTAAATTGAATAAGAAAAATGTCCTACATTTTTAAGAACTGGAGTTTGTTGCTGATAATGGTGTCCTCAAAATTGTTTACACATCTCGAGTGCATTCTTCCCTGTCTTACTGTTTTACATCTAGGGACGGAGCAGAAACGTCCCACATGAAATTTCACAATATGAAGTAATATTAATATGTTAAAAGGATACATATATAAATGTGCTCTTGTTGTAGTATAATTTACTCAAAGCATAAGCAAGAACACAAAAGCCAATCTTTGCAAATTTTCTTTTACAAAATCAATTATAATTTGATTCCATAAAAATAAACGAGTTCTATTCGCTAAGAATTATATTTTAGTTATTTTTATAGATATAGCGTTACGGATCACATAAAATATATTGAAAATAAATGTTTGTTTTACGAGTAAATTATCATTTGGTGCAATACACGAGAGTCCAATATAGGTATTTTTTTATACAAGAGGAGTTCAAACGAGCTTGCGGGTTGCAGATGGTACTTGATCACCGACGCCCATGAATTCTTGCAACACCTGAGGATTCACAAGAGCGCTCTCGGCCTTGGAGGTAGGAGTAAACGCCTATTTTGAGTTTCAAGTCGTATCGATCCGAAAATTCCGCCGATAGGAGTTCGTTCCACATTCGAATGGTACGTGGAAGAAAGGTCCTTGAAAACCACACAGTAGAAGATCGTTACGCATCGAGGTGGTACGGATGCTATTGAAGGCGATGACCCACTGTGCGGTGATAAAATTCAGCGGCAGACTTCAGATTCAATAGCTCATCGGAACACTCCCCATGATAAATACAGTAGAAGACGCACAGAGAAGCAACGTCTCTACGCAATGCCAAGGAATCCAGCCGTTCGCAGAGCATCAAAATAGCTTTTATAAAACCAATGGCCATATTTGAGTACTTACTATCCATAGTCATAAATGGTTATTTTCCTGGTTATATTGGAAATGGCTAATGCTGTGTTGGAAATAAAAAGGCCAAGATAATGATATTAATATAATTCTGAGGGATGAAGCTACAAATCGATAGTCTTTAATTGAAAGTCGATATGCACATTGATAAGAATGGTTTTACCTCGCGCCACTTTGAAAAAAATGCGTCCATCTTTAAAAGGAAATGCTGCCGGTATATTATTTATAGGTATTACCATATTTGTAAAGGAATAATTACCCTGAAAGGAAAATAACTTGTTATTGGCTTTGATTGTCTCTTTGTTATCGTCTTCCAGACATTTACTTACCATAATCGTTTTTAAAAACTACTGTTAACATAGTAAAATTTCAATTTAACCTAAGTTTAATTTATGCCTCATACCTAACTAACTAAGATACAATTTAAGTTACCAACGGTGTCTGTCTGATTCCATAAACATTTTTTTTCTTTTTTTTAAATTAAATATATATACTAAAATAAACGGGTTATCTTTTAAATATAAAAAGAATTCTTCTAACGAATAATTATTCTACAAAGTTTATTAAGTAACTGAAAAATAAATAAAAATGATTTAAACTGATATTACAAACCTTATTTTATTAAATTGTAATATAATATAGGTTATACTCATTTTTGACGATTGACAATAAAGAAGATCTAAACTAAACCTGGTGACTACTGGACATGTCATAGTCATTCTCATATCAAGCTGTAATTTTTAATTGCATTAGAATCCTTTTCCTCAGATTAATTAGATTAAATTTTCCAGCAAAAATTTTACCCCACATTTTAATCACCAATGAATTCCCACTCATTTCTTAAGAGTTCCCTGGTCATTGCTGTGGGCACCCTACACCAACTCAACCAAAATCCTTATTATTCATCATACATAGTAACTGCATACTTACTGGTATAACTGGACATATCATTTCTGGCATGGGACGAGCTTCTTTAGGCATTCTATTATAACCCTCTATAATTGCGGGAAATATTATGATGTCCTTCTCGATAGCATCACAAAGGTACATACTCAACTCAACAAAACTGGGTTTATATACATTTGATAAAAGTTGATAAAAGGTTGCAGTAGTCTAGAAAGAAGATATCCATTGCATTGAAAAAGTGTTTTGAATTATTTTATTTAGTCACGTTATTGAAATGATAATGTTATATATTTTGATGCAAGCTATTGGTTTTCTATTGACTGATTCTCTAAATAAGAAAAGATCTTTGGTTGTATACTGTACCTTGTAGGTGTTATCTAATGTTTTAAGAATTAGTAATTTTTGGACGCTCCAAACTGAAATATTCTTTCTGAAATAATAATAGTTTCTCTTTGATTAGCTTATAAAGTATTTGGAAATTTAACTAAATTTATTTAGCAATTTGCTTGATTTACGATATCAAATAAAATAATCTTATTGATATAAACCTAACAGCACATTAATATAGAGTATTCATACCTTTATGCAGGCGCTCTTTGACATTAAACACAAACAGATAATAATAAAACCAATGGTTTTAAATATAAGTTTTCTAGAAGCTGTACTGATCATAATAAACGTAATAAGTATTCTTATAAATGTGTTCGTGATATAATATCTCTTTAACTGACAGAAATCGCACACAGGAAGGGCTTAAATAACAGTCATAATTTACTATTCCAGTGAATTATTTAAATTAAATTGTATTTATGTTAAATAGAGCTTGTTTAGAATGTGTAATGATGATGGAAATAATAAAGCATATTTAATAGTAGTGTAATCTATACATATAACAAAATAGCAGAGGCAATATTGTACATAAAATTAATAACTTTAAAGAAAACAACTTTATTCATGACACAGATGTCAACAGTCGATTTAAAATTGTCTTTTTATCTGTATGGTTGCTTGTGTGTTTATTCGCGTCTTACGCAAAAACAACTAAAAAATATATATTTGGCCTAATTCTTAATAAATCTAAAATGAATGCAGTGAAAATTAAGTAAAGATAAGCGGTCTGTTACTTGGGTCGGGAAAGGGACAGCACAGATAAAGTAACAAGATGCCACTTTTGAAATCCGACAGTAATGGTATTGTCTAGCTATAATAATCTAAATAATTAACTTGTTGACCAATAAAGAGGTAGAGGAAAGTGGTCTCTCACGGAAGATTGTCAGAAATTATAACTACGTTTCCTGGGAACTGAGTGAGAGAGTCACAAGCCACTTTAAATAACTTTTATATCTCTTTATCATCTTCCATTATCCCTTTTTATTTCCCAAGCGTAACATCGTATGTGTGTTTATAATTAAGTAATTTAATAGACGACAGTGTCACCTGCTATCACATAAACTGTCTTATTTGCTTGGTTTGTCATATAAAAAAAAAGAACAAAGAAGACTTTCAATCAAAAGGAATAACTAAAGTGGCATGGCAGATAGAACTGGCGATCGCAGAATAGTCGTAGTTTTACCCAGGAGGACTTTGTTTTTTATCTTAGAATGTGGAATTCGTTCTGTTTTCCTAGTGTGAGTATCGAGTTTTCAGAAGTCCTCTTAACACGTCATCGAAAGGCTGCGACATCATTAATTAATATTATTATTAACTTTATTTTGTATATACCTCATTAAAAATAAGTTCACATCGTTAACTTGTGTATGAAAATATTAAATAACACTTTAAAAGTAAAAAAAATAAAAAATGTAAATAAAGTACATAAAAATATTAAAATAATAAAATAGTAATGTATATTATATTTTGAAGTGGTCTTTGCTTACTGGTGCCTGGAGCGCTTTGCCGAGCACAGCAGGATAATGACAAAATATAATTGGAGCAGCACTTTCTACCTATTGTATAATGACATTACTACTTAACAAGAAGGACAAGATTTTATTACGTTGATTGGACATCAAAAACAGAAGATCATTTATATAAACTAAGAACAAGAAAGGACAAAGAATAATCCCTTGAGGAACACTTATCAGGGTAAATGTTTCTAAAATACGCCGCTTATACCTACTATTTGTTGTATATTAAAGAAATCTGACTACAAAATCATTTCCAATGATACTCTGTGAGTTATCAAAGAAACAACACTCGCCGACTTTATTTAGCCCTTTTTAAGATATACAATGCTATAGTACATTATTTATATATATATGGAGTGATAGTTTTCCATTTTTATTTGTTACCTACTATTTATCTTCAATATTTTCACACCTCCAAAATAAACAGTCAATCAATCAATCACAAATCAATTCAGCTGGCAGAGAAGAATATATGTATCTAACGAAAACTTGCACTTTAAAATTTAAAATGCAATAATGCACAAATAAATACCTCAATCAATTGTTTTGGCAAACCCATCATAACTTTCAAGGTTTATCAAACTTCGAGTACCCCATGATGTGGGGTACCCACATCATGGGGTACTGGTTAAAATACTATAACCTCACTATACTTTAGGGTTACCCCTAAAAAATATTTTTAAAATATAAAGTTTATATGGTTTCATGATAAGAATATCTAATAATAACAATATAAGTATTGCATAATGGAAAAAAATAGTTAAGTTTCAACATATTCAAATATTAAATATGACATGGGTGCCACTTCATTCATAATATCCGGTGGTCATTTTACAACAATCATATAGAATTACTTTAAATTATTTGACACTTCGCTGAACAATATAATCGATGCATACACAATAGAATTTGATGATAATAATTATATTAAAATAAATTTTAAAGATAATTATTCAGCATTTCTTTATTTTAGTTACATAGCTTATACTTGCTAAATTATCAATACCAATAATTTGGGTAGCTTATTAGCTATTGCGTATTTGTTGTATACTTAATACTAAATGAAATTATTTTAACATATTTGGAGATATATATATGTTTATACGAGTTTTAAAATTTTAAAACTGTTTGTCTTGTTCTAAATTTTGTTTTATATTTTGGCAAACCTACTTTAAATTAAGTAAGTTTCCAGGTTGACGCTATACCGACTATTATTAAGCTCATGACAAAGTCTCACATGAACCTTCATTAAGACAGAGGCAGTCGGTAAACAGTGTTATATTATGAGGTAACTATCTTCACATTGAACGATCAAAAGAAGTCGCAGTTTAAGGGCTTTCAACATCTGGTGTTCCCCGAGGCTCTCACCCTTTCCTTCTCGTATTTATCTTTTTATAAACGATATCGTAAAATATTTACATAGATCTAAACATTTATTCTACGTAGATGATACAAAAATATTTAAAATAGTTGAATATAAAAAAGTCAGTATCGAACTCCAGTACCATTTTTGTTTTACTAGAATAATAATCGGTTAGCTTTTAATACTACTTCACTATCACGTTTTCACAAAACGAAACTTCAACTCTGATACTTGAACTTCTTACTGTAACGATGCGAAGTCTTTTGTTGAATTTAATATCCCACAAAGTAAACTCTTATAAGGACTCTTATCTTCTAATTCATAGAATAATAAATATATCATTTTATTATTTTATATATTTGTGTAATCAAAGCAATCTTTATTATAATCAAAATGTGTTAATTTTTTTTATTTTTAACGCTACCATTGCATATGCAGTACCCGCTTAGTTTAACGTTAGTAGTTAAGATATTGAATAGTAAATGCTGCTTATTTTCCAAAAAACTACAATATTAATAATAAGTCATTTACGTTACTTTTACTTTTACTGACTTTACGTTAATGTCGTAGTGGGGGCGGATAATACTTTCAGTACATTACTCGACTTTGGTTCCTTATATTTGTTGTCGACAGAACGATAAATTATAAATTATCGGGGAGTATTTAGAAGTTACTGCGAAAAGAATAAAATTTCATAGCAGTCTATTATATTTTCCTTACAAATTGTTCCCCAAACATAAGTTTGACATATTTCCATCCCTTTCTTCATTCATTCAACAATCTGCTGAAAAGTTCACGGGTAGAAGGTCATTGCTGTGGTCACTCCCTACTATAACTAACACAACCAAACTAATAAGTTATTATGTATGATGGATAATTATCCATCATACATAATAACTACTCATTTACTGGTACAGCTGCTGGACATATCAATTCTGTCATACGACAAGCATCTTTAGGCGTTACCTAATAAGCTTCTATAAATGCGAGAGTTATCATAATATCTTGACAGCATCACAAAGGTACATGTTTTATAAAAGTTGATAAAAGAATGCAGAAACCAAGAATAAAATAGATTCATTGCTTTAAATAATTTTATTAATTAATTTTATTTGTCATGCTAATGCTGTGTTGGAAATAAAAAGGCCAAGATAATGATATTAATATAATTCTGAGGGATGAAGCTACAAATCGATAGTCTTTAATTGAAAGTCGATATGCACATTGATGAGAATGGTTTTACCTCGTGCCATTTTGAAATAAATGCGTCCGTCTTTAAAAGGAAATGCTGCTGGTATATTATTTATAGGCACTACCATATTTGTAAAGGAATAATTACCCTGAAAACAAAATAAGTCGTTATTGACTTTGATTGTCTCTTTGTTATCGACTTCCAGACATTTACTTACCATACTCGTTTTTAAAAATTGCTGTTAACATAGTAAACTTTCAATTTAACCTAAGTTTAATTTATGCCTCATACCTACCTAACTAAAATACGATTTTAACTTAAATTGTATTTTAGTTAGGTAGGTGTCTGTCTAATTCCATAAACATATTTTATCCTATTTTTTTTAATAAATATATATTTATAAAATAGTAACCCTTTCAAATATAAAACGAATTCTTTTATTTTTAATTTCTTTTCTTAAGGATTAATTAGATAAATTTTTCATCAAATACTTTACCCCCCCATTGTACTAATCAATGAATTCTCACTCATTCCTCAAAAATTCCCTGTTCACGCGTCATTGCTGTGGTCATTCCTCCCTACACCAACTCAACCAAATTCTTATTATTCATCATACATAACTGCGTACTTACTGGTATAACTGGACATTTCAGTTCTGGCATGGGACGAGTTTCTTTAGGCATTCTATTATAACCCTCTATAAATCCGGGCATTATCATGTTGTCATTCTCGATAGCATCACACAGATTGAAATTCAATTCAACAAAACTGGGTTTATATACATTTGATAAAAGTTGATAAAAGGTTGCAGTAGTCTAGAAAGAAGATATCCATTGCATTGATAAAGTGTTTTGAATTATTTTATTTAGTCACGTTATTTTAAAATAATTTTCCGAAAAAGAAAATAACAACTCATATTGAATTGATTTTTAATCACAACTAAATGATAATTTTATATATGTTGATGCAAGCTATTGGTTTTCTATTGACTGACTTGCTCTGGATTTTAGTCTTGATTTGACTACAACATTACAAAAATATTCAGGATCAACAAACGTAACTTTTGGATGCTCCAAACTGAAATATTGTTTCTGAAATAACAATCATTTCTCTTTGATTACCTTAAAAATTATATGGAAATTAAACTAAATTTATTTAGCATTTTCTTTGCCTTATATATATACCTAACAGCACATTAATATAGAGTATTCATACCTTTATGCAGGTGGTCTTTGGCATTAAACACAAACAAATAATAATAATAAAACCAATGGTTTTAAATATAAGTTTTCTAGAAGCTGTACTGATCATAATAAGTATTCTAATAAATGTGTTTGTGATATAATATCTCTTTAACTGACAGAAATCGCACACAGGAAGGGCTTAAATAACAATCATAATTTATTATTGGAATGAATTATTTAAATTAAATTGTATTTATGTTAAATAGAGCTTGTTTAGAATGTGTAATGATGATGGAAATAATAAAGCATGTTTAGTAGTAGTGTAATCTAAATATATAATAAAATAGCAGAGGCAATAATGTAATGTAAAATTAATTACTTTAATTTAATCACCGGCTACCAGATAAACTGCCCGCTTGTTTGCTTTGTTTGTCATATAAAAAAATGAGAACAAAGAAGACTGTTAATAAAAAGGAATAACTAAAGTGACATGGCAAATAGAATTGGCGATGGCAGAATAGTCGTAGTTTTACCCAGGAGGAATTTGTTTGTCTTCTTAGAATGTGGAATTCGTTCTTTTTTCGTAGTGTGAGTATCGAATTTTCAGAAATCCCTTAAATACTTCATCGAAAGCCTACGACATCATTAATTAATATTTTTATTTACTTTATTTTGTTTATAACTCATTGAAAATACGTTCACATAGTTAGCACATATATGAAAATATTAAATAGCCAAAAAAAAACACATTCGATGTAAATAAAGTATTAGGTCTACAACTTTGCTCCCGCCGTTTTCCAAAAGATGGCGCTTGTAGCCAGTAATAGTTCAAATAAATAAATCACAGTTGTTTTCCATCAGTTTTCACATCTATAAATATAACCTTACATCGATATTAGTTAATTTTTGTTGCGTCATATAGTTACACTTAATTAAATATGTCAACTTATAAACCGAATTCACGTCATTTGCGGGAGATTTTACTTTTTCATTTCAACATGAAAAAATCGGCGGCTGAGGCTCATCTAGCAACTCAGCAAGCAGTATCAAAACGCCTGGAACAGCTGGGGATGATCCAAAAACAAGGATACTGGGTACCGTATCAGTTGAAACCAAGAGATGTTGAGCGACGTTTATTTGCTTGTGAACAGCTGCTTGAAAGACAAAAACGAAAAGGATTTCTTCATCGTATTGTTACTGGGGACGAAAAATGGGTGCACTACGACAATCCTAAGCGACGCACATCGTGGGGATTGCCCGGCCACACTCCTACGGCGACACCTCGACGGAATATTCACGGATCCAAGGTCATGTTGTGTATTTGGTGGGATCAGCTTGGCGTAATTTATTATGAGTTGCTAAAACCTTCTGAAAAAATTACTGGTGCACTTTATCGAACGCAATTAATGCGTTTGAGTCGGGCATTAAAAGCAAAACGGCCGCAATACGCTGATAGACACGAAAAAGTAATTTTGCAATACGACAATGCTCGACCTCACGTGGCGAAAGTAATCAAGACATACCTCGAAACACTGAAATGGGAAATTTTACCTCACCCGCCATACTCTCCAGATGTTGGATGGATTGAATGGATCTATTCTTGGATGGTAAAAAATAGTTAAGTTTCAACATATTAAAATATTAAATACGACATGGGTGCCACTTCATGAGAATATTTAATACGTTACTTTTAAATAAAATTCACAATATCCGGTGGTCATTTTATAATAATCATTTAGAATTACCTTAAATTATTTGACATTTCGCTGAACAATATAATCGATGAATACACAATAGAATTTGATGATAATAATTTTATAAAAAATAAATTTTAAACAGAATTATTTAGCATTTCTTTATTTTAGTTACATAGCTTTTACTTGCCAAATTATCAATACCAATAATTTAGATAGGTATAGTTGTTGTATATTTAATACTAAACGAAATTATTTTAAGATATTTTGAGATATATTATTTTTACGTTAATTATAAAACTTGTTGTAAATTGTCTTTTATTTTTTCGCAAATCTACTTTAAATAAGTAATTTCTGAAGTTCAAAAAGAGTTGAAAAAGTCAGATATAAAAGTTAAGAAAAGGATGGTAAGATTTTGGGCAGTTTAATAAATTATTGTACTGTACTGTACCTACAGAGCGATTACAGCCACTACTCGTTAAACCTGGAAAAGGAATCTGCAAAACTGCTGACAAAACTTTGATATATTTTTCTTAAATTTAATTTTGTCTTTTGGTTGTAATTGTCGTATTATGATGACTATACCGACAGTATTACACGTAAGTCATCCTACATAAGTGTATCATAAAATTCATTTTTTAAATCCGATTGATTGATTCAGATATATATATGTTTAAGCAAGAAAAAAAAAATATAACTAGCTGTAATACCAATAAAAGTAAAAATTTTTACAAATGAACAAATGCCAGCTTCCTCATCCGCCAAGCTTATAAATAATTAATTTGAAACTCAAAAGCAACTGAATAGGATTCAGAAATCAATATTAAATCTAAAAATGTATAATTAAAATTAGTTTTCAGTAGTTCATATGTTTAATAGCAGTATTTATGAAATTACAGTAGAAGTTTGTCATGCATCCAGGTGATATAGATGTATTAAAATATCGAGGCTCTGTATTCTAATACTTAGAGAGGCAATGTTGCCAAGGGTGTGCTCTAGAAGAGCGGCAATACAATAAATGGGTCTTTTTTATAAAAAAAAACGAGGTTCAGATCATCCTATTCTGAAACCATCCACAGGAAGGTATCTATAGAAATCACAAGTTTCAGCATAAGTGTCCAGTCTAAACATACCGCATCCTTAGTGCCGTCATCTGTATAAAAATGTATGTAAAAGATATGGAACATATCATTTATGTGCTGGAAGAACAGAGTTGGGAATAGCATGGAGTCTTGGGGTACACCAGCGTTCACGAGCTTGGGATCTGGATTTGGTATAGCATAAAAATTTTAAAAAGATATTCCGTCAATACTGTCCTCGGTGGACGATCCCGTAACGATATATCCAAAGTATGTTTTTTCAAATTGGCTATCCTTGGTTAGGGTATTAAAGTAATGCTCAGAATTACAAATTAAATTTTTTCAAAATTTGTAATATACTACCGTCCAAAAGTTTGAAAGCAGCGAGGTAAAATAAAAAAAAAACATTTAACAATCTTCAATTACTTATATTGATATAAAATAAAAAAAATACAAAAGTAACTTAGACCAACGAGAAAATTAACAAATAATGGCAACCATAATCAAATTTTAGCTTCATCAAAGTGAGCACCTTTTTCTTTAAGATTTCAGCACAAATTTTAAGCATTTTATTAATTAACTTCTTAAAATAATCTTCATCTAACTTGCTCCATTCACCCTCTGATAACTGCCATAAATGTTCTGAGCTAGTAGGAGAGCAATTCTTCACTCTCCTTTCATCCCTGACAAGTTCTATTAGAGACAGTTTAGGTGACTGCGATAGTCATTTCATGATTTTTTAAACCGTTTCATCTGTTTTTTTTTTCTTTAAAAACTTTTGGCACAGTTTCGACGAATACTTGGATCATTGTCTTGCTGAAATGTAAATTCTTTTTTTTTTTTTTTTTGTTTTTGTTTTTTTTGTTATGATTTTAATTGCGATGATGACGATGAATTTTGTTATGATTTTAATTGCGATGGTAACTTCGCGGGAAATTGTACACCTGCACAAGTTTTCGAAAGCTATTTTAGATATTAATAGTAATAATAAATAAAGTAAATAGTAGTAGTAGTAAGCTAGGTTATTAAGTTCACTAGCTTTTTCATAGCCTCGGAGTCACGGTGAGAAATTGCTATCTTGAGGTTGTACTCTACAAGGTTTCTATCGGAGGTATTGCCGGCCCGCCTAATGAATCTGAAATGTAAATTCAGGACCCATCAGATTTAGTCCACAGGGTACAGCCGTGTCCCGAAGAATTTTTAAATAACCTTCTTTGTTTCGTTTTCCAGTTAAACTCACAAGATTTCCGGGTTTATTGTTCCCGTAACATCCCCAAACCATCACACTACCACCACCATATTTTACTGTTGGCTCTGTACACGCTTCGGAAGCTATTTCATCTTTTCATCGGCATACAAACACACGTCTATTCGATCCGAAAATCTGAAATTTCGATTCACCACTCCATAGAACATTTTCCCTTTGATCTGAAGTCCAATTTTAGTTTAAAATGATTTTTATGTATCTTTGCCCATTCTAGTCTATTTTTCTTGTATCGAATTGTTAATTTGGGCTTCTTAGCAGCAACACATCCTCTTAGACCAACAGCCGGAAGTCGTCGTTTAACAGTTGTTACTGAGATGGGCGGGTTTTCCCGTGTTATTCACTGTTGCAGCAATTTATGGCGCTGTTAAGCGTAAGAGTGTAGTGAACACCTTTGTAAAAAATTCTAAGCCTTATTGATATTTGACGTTCACTATATCCTTCCTCTCGAAAGATACAAATAGCACTTCGCCGTTTAAGTGTGATTTGCTTGCGTTTTGCCATTTTGCAGAAGAAAAAATGCGGGAAAAGCCATAGTCAATAATTTCCGAATACAGATAATGTTAACGTCACAACGTGCGTGTGCCAATACTCAAATGCGACTAAACTGAACCCAAAAAAGTTCAATATAAAAAATAACACCGACAGCAACACTTCAAACTACAAAAGAATGCCACAGCAGTCCTAATTCATAAAACACATGTTTCGTCAAAATTAAGAAATTGGTAAAACATGTTAAAGGCCGAAGATCCTTTTGTTAATATGTAAACAATAGTAAAAAGCTGTAAAGATAAAATTTATTACAAATTTTTACCGCCTGTAGCAGGTGCTGTTTCGTTTTGGCCAATAACAGATGTGATTCCAACCTTTTGGACGGTAGTGATATATACATATGTATCTTTTCTTTAACCGTGATTTACCCAATCGTCCTCAATAAGTGAGCTATCAAATATATATTTTCAGAGATAAAGACGTTTAAGTACAGCTTTAACACTAGCATAAAATATTATTAAAAAAAATAAACAAATGCCATTATTGTCATCAAATAAGCTTAACGATAACTCATAAGAGATTTAATTATTAAAAACGAATGAATAGGATGAATGTAATACTAAAAAAACATAATAACTGGATCGCGAGATAGGTTTCAGTAGTTTATTATTTTAATAAAGTCTATTTAAATAATTGGTCTTTTGTTATTTAACTGTTTCAATGTACTATAAATATTAAAATTTCAGACTAGTAAAGACCTATCGGTATATAAGTCGGAAATGTTTTCGATACTCAATAAAATGATCATTAAGTTATTGTATATGTGGTTATTTACAGTGGTTTATGGGCTACAGGTAAATATGATTTCAATAGAAAGTTTTAAATATATTTATATAAATTAATCATATTATTTTGAAGGTAAAACGACTCGACTGTGAGCATCCAAAATTATCGTATTACGATCCTGAATATTTTGCAAATGTTTCTATGAAATCAACACGAGTGAGCCGATTTGATAACACTCATTACTTTGATTTCAATATTACAATATTGAAACAGTTGGATAAGGAGATAACGGTAAGTATCAAAGCAAATATAGAATTCAGTTGTGGGTCCCGTGATGAATAGATAGATGGATACAGATATACACTCGCATACATTATTTTGTTTTATTTTCTAAGATTTAATGTAAGCGCACAAACGGATACTAACGATACCCTACATCATGCAATACTCGAAACAAAAATACAACCCCACTATACGTAGAGAAGCTACCCTAAGAAAAAAAATATATATTTTTTTACTATCTCTACCACTTTGTCGGAGTGGTAGTAAATTCTGGGACCAAGAATCTCTGAGCTACACCTCAGACAGACAGACAGACGGAAACGATAAAGGTTGCTAGTTAACTGCAACACCCTAAAAATAAAAACTATTTTACTTACACTTTGCTCCATACCACAAAATGTTCATTGAACGTACAAGTTGGGACTTTAAAGTATTTTCTATCTACTTTGAAAATAATTTTAGTTTCAATTTAGATTCGAATATTGTAACCTGTCAAATTCGTTACTTTTCTCCTTGTAACAGATTTTACTGATTGAGAAGAGGCCAAAGCCGTGCGTTTTTTGATTTGATGGTTATTACATATTCAATTAGTTAATTTATTTACTTATTTTCTTCTTATTAAAAAATATTTTATTTATTGAGGAAGATTAAATAAAGAATATTATAATACGGCTTTTACAGTCACTATCAAAAAAATATTTTGAAACGATAGAAAAAAGTGTCAGGCAAAAAATATAATAAATATTAGATTTTAAAAGAAAAAGTGCCGAAAAATGTAACAATTGCAAAACTATTTTAGATAAATATTCTCTTCCAACAACAAAATACCATGTTGCCAACTGCAAATCTACTGGAATTAAACTATCGGTTTTGTGACATCATTGATGAAAATAATATAATAACGAAGCAATTCAAGGAGGCTTTTTACAGAATACCTAAAGAGATACGCCCCATCCCCGACTTCAAGTGCCCGCTTAAAAAAGTAAATTAGTGATCATATATTATTAAATTCAGTAATATTTGATAAGCTAATACAAATTTTCTTAAGACATTCGTTTTTTCCTTTACAGGGTAGTTATAATTATGTTAGAATGGGGATGCCGGAATTTATATTACCCAATAATTTTCCGCTAATTGACGGACGAATGACTGTAACCACACTTCATAAAAACCATGTGATTATTAAGACTTATGGTGTATTTCATGTAAAGTAGAATTACCCATTTTAAGAATACCTATTACCTATTACCTATAAAGAACATACCAGCCGGGTTCCCTTTTGGAGATGGACGTCTTTTTGTTGATATAACAAGAGGCAGCAACATTATAGTTAGCATTCACATCGACTTTCAGTTACAAACAATAGACATGTAGTGTATGAATTAAACTGATTCAATTCATTTTTGTTTTATTAAACAACACCAGCATTTGCACCCAGATCAAACAATTCAACACAAAAATAAGAACCTGATTGTTTTTGTCATTTATTTGTACTGCTCAGTGCTGGAGATATTTCAGACTGGAGCACGTCAGACTTATCATGAAGTCAAACGTCCCAATAAGTCAGGCTTTTTGTCAATGCTGTCAGTTGAATCTGAATTCGACTGAATATAGAGACAAGTTACTTTGCTTCTATTACCCCGCCAGATATGTATGAAAAATAGTAGAACAGTTGAGTTACTAGAATTATACTCAGCAACGAAAATACACACAGAAATATATGGAATGTAAGATATAACCAAAAAGGAATGAGGCAAAAACCAAGTATATTAAATAACAAAGTACCTACATTATTATTTTCCTTAATATCCATGGAGAATTAAAGCAGAAAAGGTGAATTAAGATTAGATGATTTAGAAACAGCTTACGGCTGGTGGCAGCACCTAGTGTGTTGCTGTCTATTAATATGTTTATTTATTTATTTTCCACTTTGAATCCTTGAAGTGATTACTTGCGTACATTCAAAAGTCCTCAATAAGATAATATCTTATGACGATTGCATATCAAGAACTATTTGTAATTATAAAATTTTGATTTTTTTTATTACAAATTAATTTCTATTATTTTCTGTAAATAATTAATTTCAATTTAATATTCAACTCAATTGGCAAATTCACTGTATTAAATCGTTCATTTTAGCTTCCATTGGTCTATTGTTATATTTATGCATTACAAAGCTAGATTCCATATAAATTACTTCTTCATCGAAGTATTAATTTTATAGATTTATTTCTAAATCTACAGGCATTAGGTAATTCGGGCGGATGGTAAATTGCAATTTTTAAACTATTTAAAAATAATTATAACCAAAATAACTTGAGGACCGTTTCTACTGATTCATTATTATTTATATAACATATTTCCTAGGCGGTCATTACCTTTTCAGAACAGCGATTAACTTTATACCAGCTGAGGGACGAATACAAAGAATTGTTACAGGTACGAGTAATTAACATCCTTGAAAACAGTTGATGTAAAACAGCTCTGTTGATAGAGCTCGGTGGATAGAGAAAGCGATATATGCGCTTCACATTTTGTATTCTGAGACTAATTTAAGATATCGAAGAAAGAACGGAAAGGTATAAAAGATAATATAAATCAAAGTAAGCTTCACGCCTTTATGAAAATTGCAAGCTATTTTAAAAAACTTTACTAGACATGTTCGGAAACAGAGATATGTTTTTTATTTGTTAAAAACCATAAACACATACTTGTTAATCTTAACAATGATTATTGTATGATACAGGTAAATGCGCCCAGTCTAATAAATTTATCATTAAAAATACCAAATTTAAATAAAATTGATTTTGTCATGCTATACAGAAAATCTTTTTTTTACAGCCTAGTCTTGGCTAGTTGATTTCGTTACTTTCTACATAATTTAGAATAATATTTTTATGTGCTTAGACATTTAACCATGAATAATTGATAGGGGGTCATTAACTCTAAATATTAATTCGAGAAAGCATGACAAACACAGGGTGTACTTATTGTTGGTCTATTTTTTTTTTAGCAGATTTTGTCACGTAATTTATAATAAATACTTTAAATATATATATAAAAAAATAGCTAAAAAAATAATCTTTTATCTTCTACTGTAAGATTTAAAGCAATAAGGGCATATAAGATTTTAACTTTAAGCATTTTAAATACGTAAGCGTAACTTGTTATAGTTGTTACTAAGACAGTTATATAACCTTAATCCTTAATAGACATCGACTTTCGAATCAGTTGAATAAATATCTTCGGACCGAACAACTCGTTTTGCTATTGTACTATGTAATTACTTTTTTAGACTTAGACTTAATAAAATAAATACCAAGACCTTGCTCGCAGCCACCTATAATGTAAATATGCTCAATAAAAATTTCTATTTAAAAAACAAAGTTAAAAATTGATATTTTATTAGAGCATATGCTTGTCCTCAAAATGACATTATTTAATTTTGAATCTCAGTAACACTTATTTTTGGACGTCAGTCTAAATGTCAATTGTGAAATAAATTTAAGGTATCTAAATAAAGATTTTTTTTTTCTATTAGGCCATATACATACAAGAATACCAAATTTAAAATCATAACAAAATTGTTTTAAAAGTGCAGAGACTGTTTAGCGTATTCGTCTTATGAAAATACATCAGAGGAGATCAGTACTAGTCCTCCTGTAGTTATTTTACATGGCCTTTTAGGTTCGAAGAATAACTGGAATAGTATGAGCAAAGCTATACATAGAACAACTGGTAGAAAAGTCATCAGTATAGACGCGAGAAATCACGGAAATAGCAAACACTCTCCACAGCATTCTTACCTTCACATGGCACACGATGTAATGAAACTGCTTAAAAACTTAGAAATATCCAAGATTTCTCTTTTAGGTCACAGTATGGGCGGCCGTACTGCTATGATACTCTCACTGCTCTGTGTAAGTACGTAAATTACACATATATTAAACCCTTATATTGTTTGATATATTAAGACTCCTATTAAATATTAATAATTAATATTATTCTTTTAGTCTGATCTAGTCTCTAGTTTAATTACGGTAGATATATCACCTGTGAAGACAAGCCCGCAGATATTTTCTATGGTCAGCCTTTTTGATGCCGAACTGAAGTATGTTGCTAATAATGGTGTCCTTAAAATGTTTACACATCTCGAATGCATTCTTTCCTGTCTTACTGTTTTACATCTAGGGACGGAGCAGAAACGTCAATCTTTCTTTTACAAAATTAATTATAACTTGATTCCATAAAAATAAACGAGTTCTATTCGCTAAGAATTATATTTTAGTTATTTTTATAGATATAGCGTTACGGATCACATAAAACATATTGAAACTAAATGTTTGTTTTACGAGTAAATTATCATTTGGTGCAATACACGAGAGTCCAATATAGATCTTTTTTTATGTAAGAGGAGTTCAAACGAGCTTGCGGGTTACAGATGGTACTTGATCACCGACGCCCATGAATTCTTGCAACAACTGAGGATTCACAAGAGCGCTGTCGGCCTTGGAGGTAGGAGGAAACGCCTATTTTGAGTTTCAAGTCATATCGATCCGAAAATTCTGCCGAAAGGAGTTCGTTCCACATTCGAATGGTACGTGGAAGAAAGGTCCTTGAAAACCGCACAGTAGAAGATCGTTACGCATCGAGGTGGTACGGATGTTACCAATTACCAATTGTAAATTTCGGCAGCAGACATCATATTCAATAGCTCATCGGAACACTCTCCCATGATAAATACGGTAGAAGACGCACAGAGAAGCAACGTCAGAAGTCCAGCCGTTCGCAGAACACCAAAATAACTTTTATAAAACCAATGGTCATATTTGAGTACCATGCATAGTCCTAAATGGTTCCTGGTTATATTGGAAATGGCTAATGCTGTGTTACTAATAAAAAGGCCAAGATAATGATATCAATATAATTCTGAAGCTACAAATCGATTGTGTTTAATTGAAAGTCGATATGCACATTGATGATAATGGTTTTACCTCGTGCCACTTTGAAAAAAATGCGTCCGTCTTTAAAGGGAAACGCTGCTGGTATATTATTTATAGGCACTACCATATTTGTAAAGGAATAATTACCCTGAAAAGAAAATAACTTGTTATTGACTTTGATTGTCCTTTGTTATCGTCTTCCAGACATTTACTTCCCATACACGTTTTTAAAAATTGCTGTTAACATAATAAACTTTCAAATTAACCTAAGTTTAATACAATTTAAGTTACCGTCGGTGTCTGTCTAATTTCATAAATATATTTTTTCCAATTTTTTTAATAAATATATATTTATAAAATAGTAACCCTTTCAAATATAAAACGAATTCTTTTAGGTAATAATTATTCTATGAAGTTTATTAAATAACTGAGAAATTAATAATAAAAAATAAATGATTTAAACCGATGTTACGTACTTTATTTTATTAAATTGTTATACCATATAGGTTATACTCATTGACAACAAAGTTTAAATCTAAACTAAACATGGTGATTACTAGGTATGTCATAATCATTCTCATTTCATATCTCATATCTTCCTACTTCAAGTGGAGTCGACACTATAGGATGTATTCATACCCTCATTCCTGTCATTCTTAAGTGCATTAGAATCCTTTTCTTAAGATTAATTAGATTAATTTTTCATCAAATATTTTACCCCCCATTGTACTAATCAATGAATTCCCACTCATTCCTCAAAAGTTCCCTGGTAACGCTTCATTGCTGTGGTCATTCCTCCCTACACCAACTCAACCAAATTCTTATTATTCATCATACATAACTGCGTACTTACTGGTATAACAGGACATTTCATTTCTGGCATGGGACGAGTTTCTTTAGGCATTCTATTGTAACCCTCTATAAATCCGGGAATTATCATGATGTCCTTCTCGATAGCATCACAAAGGTACATACTCAACTCAACAAAACTGGGTTTATATACATTTGATAAAAGTTGATAAAAGGTTGCAGTAGCCTAGAAAGAAGATAAATATCCATTGCATTAAAAAAGTGTGTTGAATAATTTTATTTATAGTCACGTTATTTTAAAATAAATTTCCGATAAAGATGATAATAACTTATATTGAATCGATTTCAATCAAAACTACGAGTAAATGCCTTTTCAAATATGTTGATGCAAGCTATTGGTTTTCTATTGACTGATTCTGTAAATAAGAAAAGATCTTTGGTTGTGTACTGTACCTTGTAGGTGTTATCTAATGTTTTAAGATTAGTTATATTAAAATCTACGTAATGTATGGGGTTAGCTCTGGATTTTAGTCTTGATTTGATTACAACATTACAAAAATATTCAGGATCAACAAACGTAATTTTTGGACGCTCCAAACTGAAATATTGTTTCTGAAATAATAATAGTTTCTCTTTGATTAGCTTATAAAGTATTTGGAAATTGAACTAAATTTATTTAGCAATTTCCTTGACTTACGATATCAAATAAAATAATCTTATTGATATAAACCTAACAGCACATTAATATAGAGTATTCATACCTTTATGCAGGCGCTCTTTGGCATTAAACACAAACAGATAATAATAAAACCAATGGTTTTAAATATAAGTTTTCTAGAAGCTGTACTGATCATAATAACCGTAATAAGTATTGTTATAAATGTGTTCGTGATATAATATCTCTTTAACTGACAGAAATCGCACACAGGAAGGGCTTAAATAACAGTCATAATTTACTATTGCAATGAATTATTTAAATTAAATTGTATTTATGTTAAATAGAGCTTGTTTAGAATGTGTAATGATGATGGAAATAATAAAGCATATTTAATAGTAGTGTAATCTATACATATAATAAAATAGCAGATGCAAAATTGTACATAAAAAATACATAAAAATAATAACTTTAAAGAAAACAACTTCATTCATGACACAGATGTGAACAGTCGTTTTACAATTGTCTTATTTGTATGGTTGCTTTATTGCTTGTTCGCGTCTTACGCAAAAACAACTAAAAAATATATATTTGGACTAATTCTTAATAAATCTAAAATGTATGCAGTGAAAATTAAGTAAAAATAAGCGGTCTGTTACTTGGGTCGGGAAAGGGACAGCGCAGATAAAGTAACAAGATGACACTTTTCAAATCAGACAGTAAAGGTATTGTCTAGCTATAATAATCTAAATAATTAACATGTTGACTAATAAAGAGGTAGAGGAAAGTGGTTTCTCACGGAAGATTATCAGAAATTATAACTACGTTACCTGGGAGCTGAGTGAGAGAGTCACAAGCCACTTTAAATAACTTTTATATCTCTTTATCATCTTCCATTATCCCTTTTTATTACCCAAGCGTAACATCGTATGTGTGTTTATAATTAAGTATTTTAATAGACGACAGTGTCACCTGCTATCACAAACTGTCCGCTTATTTGCTTTGTTTGTCATATAAAAAAAAGAACAAAGAAGACTTTCAATCAAATGGAATAACTAAAGTGGCATGGCAAATAAAACTGGCGATTGCAGAATAGTCGTAGTTTTACCCAGGAGGACTTTGTTTTTTATCTTAGAATGTGGAATTCGTTCTGTTTTCCTAGTGTGTGTATCGAGTTTTCAGAAGTCCTCTTAACACGTCATCGAAAGGCTGCGACATCATTAATTAATATTATTATTAACTTTATTTTGTATATACCTCATTAAAAATAAGTTCGCATCGTTAACTTGTGTATGAAAATATTAAATAACAAAAAAAAAACACTTTAAAAGTAAAAAAAATTAAAATTAAAAATGTAAATAAGTACATAAAAATAATAAAATAGTAATGAATATTATATTTTGAAGTGGTCTTTGCTTACTGGTGCCTGGAGCGCTTTGCCGAGCACAGCAGGATAATGACAAAATATAGTTGGAGCAGCACTTTCTACCTATTGTATAATGACATTACTACTTTACAAGAAGGACAAGATTTTATTGCGTTGATTGGACATCAAAAACAGAAGATCATTCATATAAACTAAGAACAAGAAAGGACAAAGAATAATCCCTTGAGGAACACTTATCAGGGTAAATGTTTCTAAAATACGCCACTTATACCTACTATTTGTTGTATATTAAATAAATCTGACTACAAAATCAATTCCAATGATACTCTGTGAGTTATCAAAGAAACAACACTCGCCGACTTTATGTAGTCCTTTTTAAGATATACAATGCTATAGTACATTATTTATATATATATGGAGTGATAGTATTCCATTTTTATTTGTTATCTACTATTTATCTTCAATATTTTCACACCTCCAAAATAAACAGTCAATCAATCAATCACAAATCAATTCAGCTGGCAGAGAAGAATATATGTATCTAACGAAAACTTGCACTTTAAAATTTAAAATGCAATAATGCACAAATGAATACCTCAATCAATTGTTTTGGCAAACCCATTATAACTTTCAAGGTGTATCAAACAGTACCCCACATCATGGGATACTCGATAAAATACTATAACCTCACTATACTTTAGAGTAACCCCTAAAAAAATATTTTCAAAATATAAAGTTTATATGGTTTCATGATAAGAATATCTAATAATAACAATATAAGTATTGCATAATGGAAAAAAATAGTTAAGTTTCAACATATTCAAATATTAAATATGACATGGGTGCCACTTCATTCATAATATCCGGTGGTCATTTTACAACAATCATTTAGAATTACTTTAAATTATTTGACACTTCGCTGAACAATATAATCGATGCACACACAATAGAATTTGATGATAATAATTATATTAAAATAAATTTTAAAGATAATTATTCAGCGTTTCTTTATTTTAGTTACATAGCTTATACTTGCTAAATTATCAATACCAATAATTTGGGTAGCTTATTAGCTATTGCGTATTTGTTGTATATTTAATACTAAATGAAATTATTTTAACATATTTGGAGATATATATATGTTTATACGAGTTTTAAAATTTTAAAACTGTTTATCTTGTTCTAAACTTTGTTTTATATTTTAGCAAATCTACTTTAAATTAAGTAAGTTTCCAGGTTGACGCTATACCCACTATTATTAAGCTCATGACAAAATCTCACATGAACCTTCATTAAGACAGAGGCAGTCGGTAAACAGTGTTATATTATGAAGTAACTATCTTCACATTGAACGATCAAAAAAAGTCGCAATTTAAGGGCTTTCAACATCTGGTGTTCCCCGATGCTCTCACCCTTTCCTTCTCGTATTTATCTTTTTATTAACGATATCGTAAAATATTTACATAGATCTAAACATTTATTCTACGTAGATGATACAAAAATATTTAAAATAGTTGAATATAAAAAAGTCAGTATCTAACTCCAGAACCATTTTTGTTTTACTAGAATAATAATCGGTTAGCTTTTAATACTACTTCACTATCACGTTTTCACAAAACGAAACTTCAACTCTGATACTTCAACTTCTTACTGTAACGATGCGAAGTCTTTTGTTGAATTTAATATCCCACAAAGTAGACTCTTATAAGGACTCTTATCTTCTAATCCATAGAATAATAAATTTATCATTTTATTATTTATTTTATATATTTGTGTAATCAAAGCAATCTTTATTATACTCAAAATGTGTTAATTTTTTTTATTGTTAACGCTACCATTGCATATGCAGTACCCGCTTAGTTTAATGTTACCGTTAGTAGTTAAGATATTGAATAGTAAATGCTGTTTATTTTCCAAAAAACTACAATATTAATAATAAGTCATTATAGGACTTTACGTTAATATCTTAGTGGTGGCGGATAATACTTTCATTACATTACTCGACTTTGGTTCCTTATATTTGTTGTCGACAGAACGATAAATTATAAATTATCGGGGAGTATTTAGAAGTTACTGCGGAGAGAATATTTTTTTCATACCAGTCTATTATATTACAAATTGTTCCCCAAGCATAAGTTTGACATATTTCCATCCCTTTCTTCATTCATTCAACAATCTGCTGAAAAGTTCACGGGTAGCAAGTCATTGCTGTGGTCACTCCTTACTATAACTAACACAACCAAACTTATTATCCACCATACATAATAACTACTATCACAAAAATTCTTTCATGTTCCTACCATCTATATGCTGACGATTTGCAACTTTATAGACATTCATCAATTGAAGATTTAAATATAAATATTAATCAGATTAATTATAACTTAAATTTAATAAAGGAATGGACTGCGTCTTTTGGGCTTCTTGTGAATCCCAAGAAATCGCAAGCCATTATTATAGGTAGTAGACATTTTAGAAATAAGATTATTATTAATAACCTCACTAATATTTTATACGATGAATCAATTATACCTTTTTCTGATGAAGTTAAGAATTTAGGATTGACTTTTGACAAATTTTTATCGTGGACGGCGCAAGTTAATGATATCAGCAAGCGCATTTACATGTCTATTCACTCTCTTAAACGTTTACAGAATTTCCTACCAATGCGTACTAAAATCCTCCTAGCGCAATCTCTTTTATTACCCCTTCTCGACTATGCTGACGTTTGCTATCTGGATGTATCTGAGGAGCTGCTTAACAAATTAGATCGCCTTCAAAACTTGTGTATCCGCTTTATTTTTGGATTACGCAAGTTTGACCATGTTTCAGTCTTCTGACATCAGCTTAAGTGGCTCCCAATCCGCCTTCGCCGGAATATGCACGTCCTAACCGCGCTGTATAATCTCTTCTCCAACTCAGCTCCCTCCTATCTTCATCAACGGTTCCATCTTGCAATTCCTAGTAGTCGTCCTAAACGCTCCTGTGTTGTAGTAAAAACCTTTGATATTCCCTCTTATAAATCGCACTTTTATTCCAAATCTTTTACTATACAAGCAGCGCGGTTATGGAATTCCTTACCAACCAGTATAACATCCAGTCGTTCTGTCTTGGCATTTAAACGTAAATTAAAGCACTACTATCTCTCACACGATTAAATTATAATGTACAATAGATATATGTATTTCTATATGTTATTATTATATGTATGTACTTCTTAATTTATGTAGGTATAAATGTATATGTATGTATCTAATTTTATATAGTATTATTATATGTATGTTCTTTTTAATTTATGTAGGCATAAATGTATATGTATGTATCATATTTTATATAGTATTATTATTATGTATATTATTATAACATACCTATGTACCATTCTCTGCCCTCTTAAACCTTCTGTCCAACACTCTAAGGGTAGCTGGAAGAGATCTCTTTGTAGAGATAAGTTAATCCTATGTGTATGTCTTTTATAATTGTCTTTTTTTCTTGTATTTTTTTTATGGTGCATAAATAAATTAATTAATTAATTAATTAATTAATTATCAATATCAATAATTTGGGTAGCTTATTAGCTATTGCGTATTTGTTGTATATTTAATACTAAATAAAATTATTTTAACATATTTTGAGATATATATATATATATGTATATGTTTAAACGAGTTTTAAAATTTTAAAACTGTTTATCTTGTTCTAAACTTTGTTTTATATTTTGGCAAATCTACTTTAAATTAAGTAAGTTTCGAGGTTGACGCTATACCGACTATTATTAAACTCATGACAAAATCTCCCATGAAGCTTCATTAAGATAGAAGCAGTCGGTAAACAGTGTTATATTATGAAGTAACTATCTTCACAATGAACGATCAAAAGAAGTCGCAGTTTAAGGGCTTTCAACATCTGGTGTTCCCCGAGGCTCTCACCCTTTCCTTCCCTTATTTATCTTTTTATAAACGATATCGTAAAATATTTACATAGATCTAAACATTTATTCTACGTAGATGATACAAAAATATTTAAAATAGTTGAATATAAAAAAGTCAGTATCGAACTCCAGTACCATTTTTGTTTTACTAGAATAATAATCGGTTAGCTTTTAATACTACTTCACTATCACGTTTTCACAAAACGAAACTTCAACTCTGATACTTCAACTTCTTACTGTAACGATGCGAAGTCTTTTGTTGAATTTAATATCCCACAAAGTAGACTCTTATAAGGACTCTTATCTTCTAATCCATAGAATAATAAATATATCATTTTATTATTTTATATATTTGTGTAATCAAAGCAATCTTTATTATAATCAAAATGTGTTAAATTTTTTTATTGTTAACGCTACCATTGCATATGCAGAACCCGCTTAGTTTAATGTTACCGTTAGTAGTTAAGATATTGAATAGTAAATGCTGTTTATTTTCCAAAAAACTACAATATTAATAATAAGTCATTATAGGACTTTACGTTAATCTTAGTAGTGGCGGATAATACTTTCAGTACATTACTCGACTTTGGTTCCTTATATTTGTTGTCGACAGAACGATAAATTATAAATTATCGGGGAGTATTTAGAAGTTACTGCGAAAAGAATAAAATTTCATAGCAGTCTGTTATATTTTCCTTACAAATTGTTACCCAAACATAAGTTTGACATATTTCCATCCCTTTCTTCATTCATTCAACAATCTGCTGAAAAGTTCACGGGTAGAAAGTCATTGCTGCGGTCACTCCCTACTATAACTAACACAACCAAACTAATAAGTAATTATGTATGATGGATAATTATCCATCATACATAATAACTACTCATTTACTGGTGCAGCTGCTGGACATATCAATTCTGTCATACGACAAGCATCTTTGGGCGTTACTTAATAAGCTTCTATAAATGCGAGAGTTATCAAAATGTTTTGACAGCATCACAAAGGTACATGTTTTATAAAAGTTGATAAAAGAATGCAGAAACCAAGAATAGAATAGATTCATTGCATTAAATAATTTTATTAATTTATTTTATCTGTCATGCTAATGTTGTGTTGGAAATAAAAAGGCCAAGATAATGATATTAATATAATTCTGAGGGATGAAGCTACAAATCGATAGTCTTTAATTGAAAGTCGATATGCACATTGATGAGAATGGTTTTACCTCGTGCCATTTTGAAATAAATGCGTCCGTCTTTAAAAGGAAATGCTGCTGGTATATTATTTATAGGCACTACCATATTTGTAAAGGAATAATTACCCTGAAAACAAAATAAGTTGTTATTGGCTTTGATTGTCTCTTTGTTATCGTCTTCCAGACATTTACTTACCATACTCCTTTTTAAAAATTGCTGTTAACATAGTAAACTTTCAATTTAACGTAAGTTTAATTTATGCCTCATACCTACCTAACTAAAATACAATTTTAACTTAAATTGTATTTTAGTTAGCTAGGTGTCTGTCTAATTCCATAAACATATTTTATCCTATTTTTTTTAATAAATATATACCCTTTCAAATATAAAACGAATTCTTTTATTTTTAATTTCTTTTCTTAAGGATTAATTACATAAATTTTTCATCAAATATTTTACCCCCCATTGTACTAATCAATGAATTCTCACTCATTCCTCAAAAATTCTCTGGTCACGCGTCATTGCTGTGGTCATTCCTCACTACACCAACTCAACCAAATTCTTATTATTCATCATACATAACTGCGTACTTACTGGTATAAATGGACATTTCATTTCTGGCATGGGACGAGTTTCTTTAGGCATTCTATTATAACCCTCTATAAATGCGGGAATTATCATGATGTCATTTTCGATATCATCACACAGATTGAAACTCAATTCAACAAAACTGGGTTTATATACATTTGATAAAAGTTGATAAAAGGTTGCAGTAGTCTAGAAAGAAGATATCCATTGCATTGAAAAAGTGTTTTGAATTATTTTATTTAGTCACGTTATTTTAAAATAATTTTCCGACAAAGAAAATAACAACTCATATTGAATCGATTTTTAATCACAACTAAATGATAATGTTATATATGTTGATGCAAGCTATTGGTTTTCTATTGAATGATTCTCTAAATAAGAAAAGATCTTTGGTTGTATACTGTACCTTGTAGGTGTTATCTAATGTTTTAAGATTAGTTATATTAAAATCTACGTAATGTATGGGGTTTGCTCTGGATTTTAGTCTTGATTTGACTACAACATTACAAAAATATTCAGGATCAACAAACGTAACTTTTGGACGCTCCAAACTGAAATATTGTTTCTGAAATAACAATCATTTCTCTTTGATTACCTTATAAATTATATGGAAATTAAACTAAATTTATTTAGCATTTTCCTTGCCTTATTTATATACCTAATATAGAGTATTCATACCTTTATACAGGTCGTCTTTGGCATTAAACACAAACAAATAATAATAAAACCAATGGTTTTAAATATAAGTTTTCTAGAAGCTGTACTGATCATAATAAACGTAATAAGTATTCTTATAAATGTGTTTGTGATATAATATCTCTTTAACTGACAGAAATCGCACACACGAAGGACTTAAATAACAATCATAATTTATTATTGGAATGAATTATTTAAATTAAATTGTATTTACGTTAAATAGAGCTTGTTTAGAATGTGTAATGATGATGGAAATAATAAAGCATGTTTAGTAGTAGTGTAATCTAAACGTATAATAAAATAGCAGAGGCAATAATGTAATCTAAAATTAATTACTTTAATTTAATCACCGGCTATCAGATAAACTGCCTGCTTGTTTGCTTTGTTTGTCATATTAAAAAATGAGAACAAAGAAGACTGTTAATTAAAAGGAATAACTAAAGTGACATGGCAGATAGAATTGGCGATCGCAGAATAGTCGTTTTACTCAAGAGGATTTTGTTTGTCTTCTTAGAATATGGAATTCGTTCTTTTTTCGTAGTGTGAGTATCGAATTTTCAGAAATCCCTTAAATACTTCATCGAAAGCCTACGACATCATTAATTAATATTTTTATTTACTTTATTTCGTTAATAATTCATTGAAAATAAGTTCACATCGTTATCACATATATGAAAATATTAAAAAACCAAAAAAAAACACATTAAAGTACATAAAATATTAAAATAATAAAATAAAGTGCAAGTTTTCGTTAGATACATATGTATGTAACGAAAACTTGCACTTTAAAATTTAATATTGTACAAATGAATCCCTTAATCGAAAAAACATTTTGACAAACCCATCATATTTTTCAAGATTTATCAAACAATACCCCTTATCATGGGGTACTCGATAAAAATACTATAACCCCACTATACTTTAGCGTCGCCCCAAAAAAATATTTTCATAATAATGAATCGGTATGGTTTAGTGATATAATAAGAATATCTAATAATAACAATATAAGTATTGCATAATAGTAAAAAATAGTTAAAAAGGCGTTTACTCCCATCTTCAAGGCCGGCAACGCTCCTGTAAATCCTCGGATGTTGCAAGAGTTCATGGGCGGCAGTGATCATAAATCATCTGTGACCCGCCAGCTCGTTTGCCCTCATATTCCATAAAAAAAAATTATAACTAGCTGTAATATCAATAAAAGTAAAAATTTTTTAAAATGAACAAATGCCAGCTTCCTCATCCGCCAAGCTTATAAATAATTAATTTGAAACTCGAAAGCAACTGAATAGGATTAAAAATTCAATATTAAATCTAAAAATGTATAATTAAAATTAGTTTTCAGTAGTTCATATGTTTAAAAGCAGTATTTATGAAATTACAGTAGAAGTTTGTCATGCATCCAGGTGATATAGATGTATTAAAATATCGAGGCTCTGTATTCTAATACTTAGAGAGGCAATGTGGCCAAGGGTGTGCTCTAGAAGAGCGGCAATACAATAAATGGGTCTTTTTTATAAAACAGAACGAGGTTCAGATCATCCTATTCTGAAACCATCCACAGGAAGGTATCTATAGAAGTCACAAGTTTCAGCGTAAGTGTCCAGCCTAAACATACCGCATCCTTAGTGCCGTCATCTGCATAAAAATGTATGTAAAAGATATGGAACATATCATTTATGTGCTGGAAGAACAGAGTTGGGAATAGCATGGAGTCTTGGGGTACACCAGCATTCACGAGCTTGGGATCTGGATCTGGTATAGCATAAAAATTTTAAAAAGATATTCCGTCAATACTGTCCTCGGTGGAGGATCCCGTAACGATATATCCAAAGTATGTTTTTTCAAAATTGGCTATTCTTGGTTAGGGTATTAAAGTAATGCTCAGAATTACAAATAAAATTTTTTCAAAATTTGTAATATACTACCGTCCAAAAGTTTGAAAGCAGCGAGGTAAAATAAAAAAAAAAACATTTAACTATCTTCAATTACTTATATTGATATAAAATAAAAAAAAATACAAAAGTAACTTAGACCAACGAGAAAATTAACAAATAATGGCAACCATAATCAAATTTTAGCTTCATCAAAGTGAGTACCTTTTTCTTTAAGATTTCAGCACAAATTTTAAGCATTCTATTAATTAACTTCTTAAAATAACCTTCATCTAACTTGCTCCATTCACTCTCTGATAACTGCTATAACTGTTCTGAGCTAGTAGGAGAGCAATTCTTCACTCTCCTTTCATCCCCGACAAGTTCTGTTGGAGACAGTTTAGGTGACTGCGATAGTCATTTCATGATTTTTAAAACCGTTTCATCTGTTTTTTTTTCTTTAAAAACTTTTGGCCCAGTTTCGACGAATACTTGGATCATTGTCTTGCTGAAATGTAAATTCTTTTTTTTTTTTGTTTTTGTTTTTTTTGTTATGATTTTAATTGCGATGATGACGATGAATTTTGTTATGTTTTTAATTGCGATGGTAACTTCGCGGGAAATTGTACACCTGCACAAGTTTTCGAAAGCTATTTTAGATATTAATAGTAATAATAAATAAAGTAAATAGTAGTAGTAGTAAGCTAGGTTATTAAGTTCACTAGCTTTTTCATTGCACCGGAGTCACGGTGAGAAATTGCCATCTTGAGGTTGAACTCTACAAGGTTTCTATCGGAGGTATTGCCGGCCCGCCTAATGAATCTGAAATGTAAATTCAGGACCCATCAGATTTAGTCCACAGGGTACAGCCGTGTCCCGAAGAATTTAAATAACCTTCTTTGTTTCGTTTTCCAGTTAAACTCACAAGATTTCCGGGTTTATTGTTCCCGTAACATCCCCAAACCATCATACTACCACCACCATATTTTACTGTTGGCTCTGTACACGCTTCGGAAGCTATTTCATCTATTCGATCGATCGATTCGGTCTATTCGATCCTAAAATCTGAAATTTCGATTCATCACTCCATAGAACATTTTCCCTTTGATCTGAAGTCCAATTTTAGTTTAAAATGATTTTTATGTATCTTTGCCCATTCTAGTCTATTTTTCTTGTGTCGAATTGTTAATTTGGGCTTCTTAGCAGCAACACATCCTCTTAGACCAACAGCTGAAAGTCGTCGTTTAACAGTTGTTACTGAGATGGGCGGTTTTCCCGTGTTATCCACTGTTGCAGCGATTTATGGCGCTGTTAAGCGTGAGAGTGTAGTGAACACCTTTGTAAAAATTTCTAAGTCTTAATGCAATTTGACGTTCACTATATCCTTCCTCTCGAAAGATACAATTTGCGTTTTGCCATTTTGCAGAAGAAAAAATGCGGGAAAAGCCATAGTCAATAATTTCCGAATACAGATAATGTTAACGTCACAACGTGCGTGTGCCAATACTCAAATGCGACTAAACTGGACCCAAAAAAGTTAAATATAAAAAATAACACCGACAGCAACACTTCAAACCACAAAAGAATGCCACAGCAGCATTCATAAAACACATGTTTCGTCAAAATCTAAGAAATTGGTAAAACATGTTAAAGGCCGAAGATCCTTTTGTTAATATGTAAACAATAGTAAAAAGCTGTAAAGATAAAATTTATTACAAATTTTTACCGCCTGTAGCAGGTGCTGTTTCGTTTTGGCCAATAACAGATGTGCTTCCAACCTTTTGGACGGTAGTGATATATACATATATATCTTTTCTTTAACCGTGATTTACCCAATCGTCCTCAATAAGTGAGCTATCAAATATGCATTTTTAAACCCGTTAAATTTAAATTAATCAGGAGATAACTAGCATAAAATATTATTTAAAAAAATAAACAAATGCCATTATCGTCATCAAATAAGCTTAACGATAACTCATAAGAGATTTAATTATTAAAAGCAACTGAATAGGATGAATGCAATACTAAAAAAACATAATAACTGGATCGCGAGATAGGTTTCAGTAGTTTATTATTTTAATAAAGTCAATTTAAATAATTGGTCTTTTGTTATTTAACTGTTTCAATGTACTATAAATATTAAAATTTCAGACTAGTAAAGACCTATCGGTATATAAGTCGGAAATGTTTTCGATACTCAATAAAATGATCATTAAGTTATTGTATATGTGGTTATTTACAGTGGTTTATGGGCTACAGGTAAATATGATTTCAATAGGAAGTTTTAAATATATTTATATAAATTAATCATATTATTTTGAAGGTAAAACGTCTCGACTGTGAGCATCCAAAATTATCGTATTACGATCCTGAATATTTTGCAAATGTTTCTATGAAATCAACACGAGTGAGCCGCTTTGATAACACTCATTACTTTGATTTCAATATTACAATATTGAAACAGTTGGATAAGGAGATAACGGTAAGTATCAAAGCAAATATAGAATTCAGTTGTGGGTCCCGTGATGAATAGATAGATGGATACAGATATACACTCGCATACATTATTTTGTTCTATTTTCTAAGATTTAATGTAAGCGCACAAACGGATACTAACGATACCCCACATCATGCAATACTCGAAACAAAAATACAACCGCACTATACGTAGATAAGCTACCCTAAGAAAAAAAAAAATTTTTACTATCTCTACTACTTTGTCGGGGTGGTAGTAAATTCTGGTACCAAGGATCTCTAAGCTAGACCTCAGAAAACAGATTCATGCGGCTCGCCACTGGGGCACCGTGGTTTATGCGTAATATCGACTTGCACAGAGACTTAGACCTACCGACGATCGCACAGTATTTCAAGGGGCTCTCCAAAAGCTACTTTGACAATGCTGTGGGACACCCAAACCCGCTGGTGGTTAATGCCACAGGATACAAGGCCCATAAGAATCCTAAAGTCAGAAAAAGAAGACCCAAGTCGGTACTTTTCGATCCGGACGACGCGAATACGTTAGGGAACGCTACGTAAAAGCGGCAAAGCGTACATAAATACTACACATACACACACACAGCGTCTTCGCCGGCGAAGATGAGGCCCCCATCCAAGCACGTTGCTCCGGCGTTCTGCCGTCGGAGGACGTTAGTGTCAAAACCTAACCCACATCCAACCCTCGCTTCCCACCTAACGGCGTCCTGAGCCGAGGTCCGAGCCTCACAGGAGGCGCTCTCAGGACGCGCGTTCCCCTGGGGCCCTTCAGGCCCCCCTTTTTCAAGGGCGGGTCTCTGCACCCGTCCATTCCACCGGTGACGCTGTCATGGCCAGTAGGGCTAACAGCAGAGACACAAAAAAAAAAAAAAAAAAAAAATAGACCTCAGACAGACTGAAACGATAAAGGTCGCTAGTAAACTGAAACCCCCCAAAAATAAAAACTTTTTTACTTACACTTTACTCAATACCACAAAATGTTCATTGAACGTACTAATTAGGACTTTAAAGTCTTTTCTATCGACTTTGAAAATAATTTTAGTTTCAATTTAGATTCGAATATTGTAACCTGTCAAATTCGTTACTTTTCTCCTTGTAACAGATTTTACTGAATGAGAAGAGGCCAAAGCCGTGCGTTTTTTGATTTGATGGTTATTACATATTGAATTAGTTAATTTATTTACTTATTTTCTTCTTATTAAAAAATATTTTATTTATTGAGGAAGATTAAATAAAGAATATTATAATACGGCTTTTACAGTCACTATCAAAAAAATATTTTGAAACGATAGAAAAAAGTGTCAGAGGCAAAAAATATAGTAAATATTAGATTTTAGAAGAAAAAGTGCCAAAAAATGTAACAATTGAAAAACTATTTTAGATAAATATTCTCTTCCAACAACAAAATACCATGTTGCCAACTGCAAATTTACTGGAATTAAACTATCGGTTTTGTGACATAATTGATGAAAATAATATAATAACGAAGCAATTCAAGGAGGCTTTTTACAGAATACCTAAAGAGATACGTCCAATGCCCGACTTCAAGTGCCCGCTTATAAAAGTAAATTACATATTAATTAAACATTATTAAATTCAGTAATATTTGATAAGCTAATACAAGTTTTCTTAAGATATTCACGTTTTTTTTCTTTACAGGGTCGTTATAGTTATGTTAGAATGGGAATGCCGGAATTTATATTACCCAATAATTTTCCGCTAATTGACGGACGAATGACTGTAACCACACTTCATAAAAACCATGTGATTATTAAAACTTATGGTGTATTTCATGTAAAGTAGAATTACCCATTTTAATAAATTCTAACATTGAGACTTCTTCTTTTCTTCATTAATTAAATTTTGGCTTTTTTGTTGTTTTTTTTTTCAGGACACATTAAAATTTATTATGTAATTATATTATTTAACACTGTGCTTGTTGTTTTAAATGTGTATTTAATATGATACCTATAATACTACCTACTCATTTCTTTGTACATAACCTATTTATTAGAAATGAAATATGATTTTTCTACATAAACATTTTTATTTTGAATTAATCATCATTACAAGAGATATCTTATCTAATATAAATAGCTTATCTAGTCTTCGACAGTTAGATATATCTATATACCAGATTAATAATTAATACTCCAATATTATAAAGATGAATTAATGAGTTACTAATATTTTTGTATTTATAGGTTCGGTTGTAACATACTCCAAAAACCCTTTTCGCAATTATAGAAATAAGTTAAATCATTATTCATGTTATTTTTTTACAATTAAAAGCTCCAAACGAGTATACATTTCACTTGAAGGCCAATGATCACCGCAGTCTACGATTTTATTGTAACCAGGTAAAAAAACAGAGCTTTGCCGGATTTGAGAAAGAAGTTGGTCTTTTTTGCTTACTTTACTTACTTATACTTTAGAGGTTAGAAATTACAACTTTATGACAACCTTAATATGGATATTACGATATTGCATTTGATGACCGTGATATTGCATTTGATAATATATGTACCGAAGAGCTAGTCATTAATATTACAGAAGACTCCTCATCGGACGAATCTAGTATAAATTTTTATTCTGACGACTCGCGTTAATAAAATAAATTAAACTGTCCAAATTGTTTTATTTGTATGCCATAAACTAAGAAGAAAATAAATTTGATATAATGTTATTATATAAAGTTTACATGTCTTTATATTTAATTAACATATTAATTACAGCTTATTTAACATTATAGAAGACTTTTTCTTTATCAGATATAATACTCGTAGCATTGTTTTTTACCGATTATTTGTAATCGGTGGCACAATCGTAGTAATCATTATGTGTGGCACATCGCTAAGTGGGCGGGACCCTTCCATGAAGTACAATATTATTTTTATTATTTGTAAACAATACAATACAATGATTGTGTGGACACAATCATTTGAAATACTAAAATACAGACTTTGAAAAAGTTTGCTATAATTATAGCTTATTAAACATATAATGAAAATTATTAATATCTATCTTTCTTCAATTACAATGCAACTAAACAACTCTCTGGATTTTATGCAACTGGGTGTGGTATTTGCTTTATATCTTATTCAACATATCGGACTCATTTCACTCCGACATTTTGTTGTTACTAACAAAGAAACTGGTTGAGAATACAAATACGAAAAAACTAAAAGAGCAGGCATGGATTTTATAAAAGTAATGATAAAATGTGATTTTCTGGTAAGATATAATGTATATATCCTATTGAAGTAAGCACGAACATCTTTAATCGAATGCGTTTCTTACGAACGCTGGCTTTTGTACTTCACATGGACAGGCTCACTAGTGACAATTCATTTTTTTTTCCAATCGTGCCTAAGTAGTACACCTTGCCTTCAATTTATAATACAATTTGCCACTTAATTCTGCTACTGCTTAAAAATATTATTGTAATTAAACCAAATCAGTCCATGACATTAGTTTATTATGGTAGTGATAGCTTAGGACATAGGCTGATAAAATCCAATTTTACCCTCCACTTTATCGTCGTGCTGGTCTTTTTTTCTTCTACCTGCCCGCAATTACCGTAGCCTTACCGTAGTAACTTTTAAAATTATGCAGGGCCAAGTTTATCTATTTTAAAAACCTCTGTTAAGGAACGTTATTTGATAAATTGAATTATTTTTGTCACACTAACCAAAAACACGTTTGTTTTCCTTGCACAATAATTGATTTCTTGCTGATATGAGTGAAAATTGGAAATTCGGGATAAGACGAACGTCTTTATGCATTCTATTAAAACCCTCTGTAAATGCGTTGAGTCCAGACGTTCGCAGAACACTGGGTCCCCGACAATCAGAACAGCTCTCCGTTGTACGCGGTCAAATGTTAGAAGCTGATATTAGGGTGATCTGGACCAGAGATGAGAACAGTACTCCATGTGTGGCCGAACCTGCGCCTTATAGAGTGCAAGTCTTTGGCCAGGTTTGAAATACTGTCTCGCTCTATTGATCACTCCCAATTTCATCGAGGCCAACTTGGAGTTGCTCTCCAGATGGCTCCAGATGATGATCCAGACAATCGCTCGAAATGTCAGGACCCAGTATTCTGATACTAGGCGAGGGAATAAGAGGAGTGCTCTCAAAGAACGGTGATAGAACAAATGGGGTTTTATTAGTGGTAAACGCGCAAACCCGTGTCTTTAGGGGATTGAACTGAACGTGGTTCAGTTCACCCTACTCAGAGACCATCCCCAGGGAGGTCTAGAGACCTCAATAGATTGAAGACACAAGTTTCTTTCGGCACTCATCGACGTTTTCCCGAGAGAGACCTGTACGAGCGGAATATACCGCATCCCCAGTGGATGACAGCATAACAATGTATGTTGGGAATATCTAACATATCATTGATGTGCAGGAGGAACAGACTTGGGGATAGCACGCAGCCTTGGGGTACACCAGCATTCACAGGCTTGGGGTCCGAGCAAAAACCGTCGAGAACGACTTGTATGCTCCGCCCAGTGAGAAAACTCGTGATCCACTTGCATAAACTCTCGGGAAGCCCATAGGAAGGTAGCTTCGAAAGAAGCCCCTTGAGCCATACACGATCGAAGGCTTTCGTCATATCCAGACTAACTGCCAGACCCTCTCCCTTGCTTTCAATAACCAGTTTTATTTGTTCCATGTAAATGCAATCTTTTATTATCAGAAAGAAATTCGATTTATTCGACTAATACAAACCTGAAATTTTAGCAAGCACAGTATAAGCATAACGCAGAACTCATACAGCATTAATGCAGAACTCATATAGCACTCGTACAACATTATTGTGGCAGTAAGAAGTACTAGTACATGCAGCTGTAACACATCTAGGCACTCTCAAACTTAACCATAAAGAACTGTGATACACACGCTGTCAGACATTGAATTCCAGTATAAAACGAACTTACTTACTATTGAGACTATTTCAGCATTCTAAAAGGCATAGTCCCGAACTCATGGAAGATCAGTCTTATCTATCCAATCCCTAAAAAGGTGACAGTTCAGACAAAACACTCGCTGCTATCCCTTATACTTCCTTTTGCATTAAAATGATATGTTGGATATTCCCAGCATTCATTATTAAGACAGTCCTAGTTATGCAGTTTATTCTGACCGTACAAAACTCTCTCAAAAAAGTATCAAAAGTATCAAAAGAGTGCCGAAAGAAATATTTTATTATATTTAGTGTAATGTAAGATTTGCAAACTGCGAATATATTTTTAAATAAATCTCCGGCAATATAGTTAAAAATAAGTTAGATTGAAATAGTAACTTATTAATTAATCCTAAAAACTAAGTATTAATACTATATATTAGATTGTAGGCACAATACATATAACAAATATATTAATAATATATTCAAGTATATATATTATTACAATATAATCATATTTTAAAGACAACAAAGCTGAAACACTTTGCAGTATGGAACATCATGATGCTGCCAATTGATTAGAATATTTAATATGTTATCATAAAATAAAATTCATAATATCCGGCGGTCACAATAATTATTAATAATTATTTTACACTTCTCTGGACAAAATAATCGACGCATATACAATATTATATGAGGCCACCGTTACTTTATTGTTATCAAAATATAATTATAGACATAGTTTATAAAATTTTCTATAACCTATATAATTGTCATACGGCTTCACTTACAAGCTAATAAACTTAAAAAATATATATAGTTAAAGGAGGGCAAACCATAGGTCACCTGGTGTTAACATAGCGGCTCACGGTAAGGAAAGACGGCAAAGGAATAACAAGAAAGAAGCCAGTCTTTAAGTTAACGGATATCGAATTGTCCTAAAACACCACCCACAATAGTTCATTGTATATTTTGGTTATACGGTTTTATGGAAAGAAATATAATTGAGAATTTTGCGATAATCAACGGCCAAGAATCAAATTTTTCACAGAGCACAGCCCAAGCAGTGATGCAGCACGTTATTGCACTTTTTAATGGTAGAAGCAGGGCTCCGTGTGCGTCTCGACCTGCACTTACAGCACTAGTCTTTGGTTTGGTTTACATTTTTAGGCCTTAGTGATGTGAAACGAGTGTAGAATAAATGCCTTATATATCATTTGGTTAAACTGTACATTATGCAATGTAACAGTACCATAAAAATAAAATATTTTTTACATTTAATATAAAAAATGTGGTCCCGTTACTACTGTGAGGTATGTTATTATTATTATTCCCTCAATTATTATTATTATGTTTAACAGAATCAATTAACTTTCTATATACCTTTTGTAATACAATAATTACACTATTATGTTCCGTTAAAATTACTATATTACAAGTAATTGCTGTACGATTTAAAGCAAAAACTGCGTATAATTTTGACAGTTCGTCAAAGTGTCACAATCTATAAACTTATTAACATTGGATATTATGGTCTACAAAAATCCTAAAGACGTTAGGACGCTTTTATTCCAAATATGTTTTGTTGTCTGTTTGTGTGTCATACCAAACTGCTCCTGCACAAAGGTACTAGCATACAGGATTTAAAAATGTTCGTTGATATTAACAATATATATTATTTCAGAAAAAATATTTTAGTTTGGAGCGTCCGAAGATCACGAGTGTGGATCCTGAATATTTTCGTAACTTTGTACTCAAATCAAGACAAAAATCCAGAGTAAATCCGATACATTACGTTGATGTAAACGTTACTATTGTTAAAAAATTAAATAATAATAATAAGGTATTGTAATCTCCTTTTTAACGCTTTTATTAGTTTCGATCGCATGTTTTATGTAACGGAAACTTTGAACACGATTTTAACGTTAAAAGTGACGGATTAATTTGAAACTTTTTGCATATCAAGGACGATACAAAAATATGAAATGAATATTTTTATGTTTGGCATTTTTTTTTATTCAAATACTTTCCAATGAGGTTTTAAGTGCTTAATTAATAGACATAAATACAAAATAAATAAATAAATCTATCAACAATAGATACAGGTTTATCAATTTGACTTTCAGGTGTATATATCATTTTATCAACTTTTATCCAACGTGTATAAACCAAGCTTCGTCGAATACAACATGCGATTCTGTGAACTTTTGAAGAACGATGTATTAATTGCTGCTGCATTTATAGAATCTTACAATAGACTGCCTCCAGAAGAACGCCCCATGCCAGAGTTCAAATGTCCAGTTATACCAGTAAGTCAGTTAAACTACAATCCGCCGCCGTGCGCTGCGGGAGTATAATAGGGAATAGAAATCTAAATTAATTGAAAAGAATTAACACCATGAACGAAACAGTTTTTTGACCATCATTTCTGAACGGATATGGGATATTTAAATTCTAGTTTTTTTAAAACATGCTTGAGAATGGCTCAAGCTCTACAAATCTGCAAAATTTTCATCCAATCGGGAAGCAACATCACATTAAAACTACTAGTTTTAATGTGATGTTGCATCAAATGACAATTGTCTTTTGAGAAGACAAAGATGTATTTTGACACAGTGGAAATAAGCATATTTCGCCCGTTAGGAAATATGGACTAGAAGGAGCATAATAATAGATGTCGCTTTATCGACGATTAAAGATAATGCTGACTCATCGTTGTTGACAGTGTCGGTAATGTAGTAGATTTCAGATAAGGCTGACAGTCACGCCACGATCTCCAAAAAGTCATCAAATTAGACCTAGCCCTAATTTTTTTTTTATTACTTTCTTTTTTCGTCTGGAACTCATGGTGAGTTCCAAGATGAGTTAAAGATGAGTACACACCGCACTCCAGGAGAGAAGAAGGCGGTGGTTATGTGAGACTCCTACTCACTACCGGACCGGACGGTCAATACATCGTCGTATAGAGGAGCGCCACGGGAACGCATAAGCACTCATCCGCGTTGCTCCAACGGCAGGCCAAGCCACGTGGGCGGCCACCACCCCCCCAATAGAGCGGCGCAAACTGTTGACCGGGATGCGCCCCACTCCGATGGTCGGCTTGTTTTCTCCCGAGGAGCTCCCCTGCCCCCCGCCCAAGTCGACCGAACCAGATCGTTCTGGACAACCTTCTTCACCGAACCGACGGCAAGCCGCTCCGATCCGACTCATCCCCACTTGAACCCAAGACTCCAAACGGGACCAAGGGCTATGGAGGCAAGCGGCGCTCGTGAGCGAATGCCTACGCCTTATTCTGAAAAATACCGTTTCATACAGTTATCAACGTTAAAAAAATAGAATAATAATAAGAACTACAAGTTCTAATTTCAATTTTCTTCGTCTTCTTCATCATCATCGTCTTTCAATGGCTGTAATATTTCAAATTCTTCTGCGTTCTCGTCTTCAACGCCATTTGTCTCCTGTTCTTCCAAGATTTCGAGATCAAAAGCACCGTCTTCATTCAAATCACTTTGATATGGTGAAGCATTAAGACAAGCTTGCCCATTACACTGGCCGCAAGCTAAAGAGCACTGCAAGCCTGCTTTCCTGCATCCACATCGCGAACCACAACCATTTTTGCAGTTGCAGAATATTGTGTTAAGCAATTCCTCCGGAGCTGGTGGATTCATTGTAATAACAGGTTCCAGGAATTCATCACGCATTATCCAACACCAATTCTGGGGTTCTAAATCATGCCTTAACCAAGTCTGAACTTGATAAGAAACAGGATTGAAATGTTGAAGAGCTGCTGCACTCGTTGGTGGAAGAGTTGATAACTGCACAGGTTTATTTAGTTTTGTTAACTTGATAAACTGTGCATAACGAAGACGATCGATGCAGTTCTCAGATTTTGGAGCATTATAGATTGCCAACAACGTTCGCACTCCATTTTCAAACAATGATTGAACCGGGCAATTTTGTTTTTCAAACGCTGCAGCAATTTGATCCAAATTCGGAAGTTTCTCGAGTGTTTTTACAAAACTTTTTTGTCCCATGTATAATTTTTAACGTTTTAAAAGAATCTAAGTTTTTTTTTAATTTAAAAAAAGTTTTTTTTTTATGTTAGAGGAGGGCAAACGGGTCACCGTTGGTATGTGATCACCGCCGCCCATGAACTCTTGCAACATCCGAGGATACACAAGAGCGTTGCCGGCCTTGGAGAAAGGAATATATGCCTTTTTTGAAGGTACCCATGTCGTATCGATCTGGAAATACCGCCGAAGGAAGTTCGTTCCACATTTGAGTGGTACGTGGGAAAAAAGTCCTTGGAAACCGCACAGTTGAAGATCGCCACGCGTCCAGGTGGTATGGATGATAAAGGAGGCAATGGCGAGCTGTGCGGTAGTGAAATTCGGCGGTAGGCATCAAATCGAATAGTTCTTCGGAACACTCCCCGTTGTAAATGCGGTAGAAGACGCACAAAGAAGCCACGTCTCTACGCAATACCAAAGAGTCCAGCCGTTCACAGAGCACTGGGTTCCCGACAATCCGAACGGCTCTCCGTTGTACGCGGTCAAATGGTAGAAGCTGATATTGGGGTGATCCGGACCAGAGATGAGAACAGTACTCCATGTGAGGCCGGACCTGCGCCTTATAAAGCGCAAGTCTTTGGCCAGGTTTGAAATACTACCTCGCTCTATTGATCAATTCTCATCAAATCTCCCAATTTCATCGAGGCCAACTTGGCCTTGCTCTCCAAATGACCACGAAACTGACAATCGCTGGAAATGTCGAGACCCAGTATTCTGATACTTGGCGAGGCAATAAGAGGAGTGCTCTCAAAGAGTGGTGATACGACAAATGGGGTTTTCTTAGTGGTAAACGCACAAACCTGTGTCTTTAGGGGATTGAACTGAACGTGGTTCAGTTCACCCCACTCAGAGACCATCCCCAGGGAGGTCTCTATTGAAGATACAAGTTTCTTTCGGCACTCGTCGACGTTTTCCCGAGAGAGACCTGCACGACCGGAATATACCGCATTCCCAGTGCTGTCATTCGCATAACAATGTATGTTGGAAATATCCAACATATCATTGATGTGCAGGAGGAACAGAGTTGGGGATAGCACGCAGCCTTGGGGTACACCAGCGTTCACGGGCTTGGGGTCCGAGCAAAAACCGTCGAGAACGACCTGTATGCTCCGCCCAGTGAGAAAACTGGTGATCTACTTGCATTAACTCTCGGGAAGCCCATAGGAAGGTAGCTTCGAAAGAAGCCCCTTGTGCCATACACGATCAAAGGCTTTTGCCATATCCAGACTAACTGCCAGACCTTCTCCCTTGCTTTCAATAACCGCTGCCCAACAGTGCGTAAGGTATAACAGAAGATCACCAGCTGATCGACCATGGCGAAAGCCATACTGCCGGTCATTGATCAACCGGTAATCCTCTAGGTACGTTAGGAGCTGTCGGCTTATGATAATCTCCATTATTTTGGAGAGAAGGGAGGTAATGGCGATAGGTCTGTAGTTAGCTGGGTCCGATCTATCACCTTTTTTAGAGATCGGATGGACAAGGGCACGCTTCCATGAGACCGGGACTACGCCTTTAAGGTAGGAGTACCAAAATAGACGCGTTAGCACTGGAATCAACTCAGGGGCACACGTTCGTAGCACTAATGGAGAAATGTCATCCGGCCCACTCGACTTATAAACGTCCAAGGAAAATAGAGACTGCCTGATAGTTTTTTGCCGAAAAACTATTTCCGGCATTGAATTCTGACACCGCGGGATGATAGGCGGTGTCTTCCCTTGGTCGTCCAAAGTCGAGTTGGAGGCGAAAAGAGTGCCCAAGAGATCGGCTTTCTCTTTTGTCGTGTGGGCCAGAGAGTCATTCCCCATGTGCAATGGCGGTAGGGAAGGCTGGCTAAAGTTGCCCAGAGTGGCCTTGGAAAGCGCCCAGAATTTGCGCGTGCCAGGCGGGTACTTTGCCAGCTGATCCCCAAATTTGACGACATGCTTGAACTTTGCTCTAGCGATTTGCCGTTTGAAGAATCTGGAGGCACGGTTGTATTTCCTCTTCAGAACTCTAGAGTTCGGATCCTTAGTGACTAACGCATTATAGCCCAAGCTTGATAAGCCTGCCGTTTGCCAGCTGCTGCAGCCCTGACAGACGCATCAAACCAAGGCCGCGATCTGCCGCCAAGTGGTACCACAGAGCTTGGTACAAATAGTTCCATGCCATCACATCAGCTACAGCCGCAGCGCAGTCACTAGGATCATTGGAAGGGAAACAAATCGGCCCCCATGGGTAGGATGCAAAAAAGGACCGTATTCCATCCCAATCTGCTGACTTGTAGTGCCAAACGCGTCGAGTCGCAGGTCTTGTGCGAGCAGGACGTCGAATGGGCACTACACTCCGTACCAGACAGTGATCAGAGGAACCTAAGGGAGCCTCGACAGTGATCTGGTACTTTTCTGGATGTGTAGTCAGCAGAAGATCCAACAAAGAGGGCGTGTGGCTGTCCACGTCCGGTAGACGAGTGTGCGTCTTTACCAACTGGGACAGACCATTTGCCAGAGCAAAGTCAAACACAGATCTCCCCGCTTAGTCGGTGGCACGTGACCCTAGCCAATCGGCATGGTGCGCATTGAAGTCCCCGAGGACTACGACTTCGGCGGAGGAAGTCTGTGAAAGCAGATCGTCAATCTTCGCCTGAACATCGCCCAAGAGTTGATCCGTTTCTGCATTACCACTATGGGACCTGTAGAGGCACGCCTAGACTCTGACATGGTCGTCCATGTCCACGCGCAGCCAGAATACAGACAGGTCCCGACCTTCAAAAACCTGAAGGCGACGGTAGCAGATATCCTCTCTTACGAACACAGATACCCGGCGTGTGGTATAAAATATGTGGTGTAATATGTGGTGTTCTAGCTTATACCCGAGGTATGACAGGTACGCTGTGTCGCTAGATTGAGATATCTGCGTCTCCGTCAGAAACAAGGCCGGCTGCGCCGTCTCAAGGTGGTAGTGGACGGCGTTTAAGTTCGAGTGAAACCCCCGGATGTTGCAAAAGTCCACATCTAGAGTGGAGCGGGGTGCCGCTGTTTGCCGTCGTTTGCCCTCAGAAAACACAAAAGGCGATACTTTGCCCGCCCCAGATACGACGGGCAGCCCGAGCAAAATCCGAGGATCATTCCCCCGATTTTGCTCGGGGAGGGAGTCCCCGGCTTCATCAAAGCCGGTACTCTTCTGGGGTATACTTTTTGGAGGCATCGCTATCATGTTTGGCAGGAGAGAGGGGGGGGTTGGGCTTCCGGATTATCTCACTCACCGACGAAACATAACCAAATGAATTTGGTTACTACACGTCGGTCTTCTGTGAGAGGGTGGTCCTTCCCCGGTCGAGCCAGCCCAACACGAGCTGCAGTCAGAAAACTACAGCTAGGCTCTAACACCTAAAGAAAGTTAATTTCAAAGAAGATGTACTCAATTTCTCTCTACTTAAAATGTAATTCCAGTATTTTCCTTAATAATTTTATAATTTCACGTGCAGGTAAGTGTTATTAAATGAATAAGCACATAATTATTGAAAAAAATGATTAATGATAATGTAATAGTTAATAAAAAATGCGAATCATTTATAATTATGTATTTGTTAATCATTTAAAAACTTTAAACGGCGTGTTTTTAATCGGACTACAGGTTGACATCGAAAGATACTGTATATAAATAAACACTGCGCGCGCTCTGCCCTCTATCTCGAAAATGGTTGAAGATGTAAAAAAAATGTTTAAACAAAAGTTGTAAAGAATTTAATTCTCTATAATATTTATAATGAATACAAATAGCATAAAACTCATAGGAAACGAGATATTTGCAATAAATGTGTAAAAAATTGCTTTTTTGACCTTTGACCTTGGAATATCGTAGACGCAGACATCCTTTTTTTTTATATCGTTGGAAAAATCCGTTACGGATACCCGCCGACCAAGAAGGTGATGGTCGGAGGGTTATGTGGGACTACCATCAGCATCGAGCACGCTGCCATTTTTAAGGTTACTCACTAAAAAACCAACGGATGTTCTCAACGCCTTAATGGGATGCCATGGGATCGCTTGCGCACTCACCGTGGCGCCCCGGCGGTAACTCCCCGTGTAAGGGTGCTCCGAGCAACTTAGGGCACCCTCACGACGTAGGCCTGGACTAGGTGAGAGAGGTCACCCTCTCCTCCCACCAAGGCACTACAACTGGGGAAGGAAGCGGCGGGCGTACTCCCGCCTCCTTCTTCCCAGCCTTCCCCTACGGAGTGGGTCAGCGGTGGAGGCCTGCTCCCTGACCCGCTCCGCGGACTCCTTCGAGGCGATGACTTGCTCGCAGAAGGAGGCTAAGACGCAGACATCCTACGATAAGTAGGTTTAGAGACAAGTTTTAGGGTGTTGAAATAAAAGTTTATACAAGTTTATAGCCGACTATCTCTCATTCCGAGGTGAAACCCCTAATATGCCTGGACTATATAAGTTTTTATTTTCAACAATTTAAAGTATGTAATAATAACTTGTTATAGTTGTAAACAAGACAATTATATAACCTTAACCCATAGACTTCGACTCTCGAATCAGTTGAATAAATGCCTTCGGACTATCTAATTACTTTTTTCGACTTACACTTAATAAAATAAATACCAAGACGTTGCTCGCTATCACCAAAAATATAAATATGCTCAATAAAGATTCGCCTTTTATACAAAATTAATATTTAAAAGACTAAGTTAAAAATTTATATTTTTTTGTTAGAGCATATGACAAAATGACGTTTCCTAATTTTGAATCTCAGGCCGACTTATTTTTGGACGTCAATTTAAATGTCACTTGTCAAATAAATTTAAAGTATTTAAATAAAGAAAATGATTCTTATTAGGCCATATAGAAGAATACCATTTAAATTATGCTTAAAAACACTGTCTTCTTCGACCTCATACTATTCAACAGCTTCAAGTGCAGAGACTGTGGATTTAGCGTATTCGTCTTATGAAAATACATCAGAGGAGATCAGTACTAGTCCTCCTGTAGTTATTTTACATGGCCTTCTAGGTTCGAAGAATAACTGGAATAGTATGAGCAAAGCTATACATAGAACAACTGGTAGAAAAGTCATCTGTATAGACGCGAGAAATCACGGGGATAGCAAACACTCTCCACAGCATTCTTACCTTCACATGGCACACGATGTAATGAAACTGCTTAAAAACTTAGAAATATCCAAGATTTCTCTTTTAGGTCACAGTATCGTCGGCCGTACTGCTATGGTACTCTCACTGCTCTGTGTAAGTACGTAAATTACACATATATTAAACCCTTATATTGTTTGATATATTAAGACTCCTATTAAATATTAATAATTAATATTATTCTTTTAGTCTGATCTAGTCTCTAGTTTAATTACGGTAGATATATCACCTGTGAAGACAAGCCCGCAGATATTTTCTATGGTCAGTCTTTTTGATGCCATGACAGCTGTATCAATACGATATGTTTATTTTTTTTGTGTGTCTCTGCTGTTAGCCCTACTGGCCATAACAGCGTCACCGGTGGAATGGACGGGTGCAGAGACCCGCCCTTGAAAAAGGGGGGCCTGAAGGGCCCCAGGGGAACGCGCGTCCTGAGGGCGTCTCCTGTGAGGCTCGGACCACGGCTCAGGACGCCGTTAGGTGGGAAGCGAGGGTTGGATGTGGGTTAGGATTTGACACTAACGTCCTCCGACGGCAGAACGCCGGAGCAACGTGCTTGGATGGGGGCCTCGTCTTCGCCGGCGAAAACGCTGTGTGTGTGTGTATGTGTAGTATTTATGTTCGCTTTGCCGCTTTTACGTAGCGTTCCCTAACGTAATCGCGTCGTCCGGATCGAAAAGTAAAATACGATATGGAATAGCAATGTCTAAAGCAAGGAAACTCGCCGACAAACAACTTAAAGGAATTACCCCCGATATTAAAACCTGTTAAATTGAATAAGAAAAATGTCCTACATTTTTAAGAACTGGAGTTTGTTGCTGATAATGGTGTCCTCAAAATTGTTTACACATCTCGAGTGCATTCTTCCCTGTCTTACTGTTTTACATCTAGGGACGGAGCAGAAACGTCCCACATGAAATTTCACAATATGAAGTAATATTAATATGTTAAAAGGATACATATATAAATGTGCTCTTGTTGTACTATAATTTACTCAAAGCATAAGCAAGAACACAAAAGCCAATCTTTGCAAATTTTCTTTTACAAAATCAATTATAATTTGATTCCATAACAATAAACGAGTTCTATTAGCTAAGAATTATATTTTAGTTATTTTTATAGATATAGCGTTACGGATCACATAAAATATATTGAAAATAAATGTTTGTTTTACGAGTAAATTATCATTTGCTGCAATACACGAGAGTCCAATATAGGTCTTTTTTTATGCAAGAGTAGTTCAAACGAGCTTGCGGGTTACAGATGGTACTTGATCACCGACGCCCATGAATTCTCTCGGCCTTGGAGGTAGGAGTAAACGCCTATTTTGAGTTTCAAGTCGTATCGATACGAAAATTCCGCCGAAAGGAGTTCGTTCCACATTCGAATGGTACGTGGAAGAAAGGTCCTTGAAAACCACACAGTAGAAGATCGTTACGCATCGAGGTGGTACGGATGCTATTGAAGGCGATGACCCACTGTGCGGTTGACGTTGATGAGAATGGTTTTACCTCGCGCCACTTTGAAAAAAATGCGTCCATCTTTAAAAGGAAATGCTGCCGGTATATTATTTATAGGTATTACCATATTTGTAAAGGAATAATTACCCTGAAAGGAAAATAAGTTGTTATTGGCTTTGATTGTCTCTTTGTTATCGTCTTCCAGACATTTACTTAACATAAAAATTACTGTTAACATAGTAAAATTTCAATTTAACCTAAGTTTAATTTATGCCTCATACCTAACTAACTAAGATACAATTTAAGTTAAAAACGGTGTCTGTCTGATTCCATAAACATTTTTTTTCTTTTTTTTTAAATTAAATATATATACTAAAATAAACGGGTTATCTTTTAAATATAAAACGAATTCTTCTAACGAATAATTATTCTACAAAGTTTATTAAGTAACTGAAAAATAAATAAAAATGATTTAAACTGATATTACAAACCTTATTTTATTAAATTGTAATATAATATAGGTTATACTCATTTTTGACGATTGACAATAAAGAAGATCTAAACTAAACCTGGTGACTACTGGGCATGTCATAGTCATTCTCATATCAAGCTGTCATTCTTAATTGCATTAGAATCCTTTTCCTCAGATTAATTAGATTAAATTTTCCAGCAAAAATTTTACCCCATTTTTTAATCACCAATGAATTCCCACTCATTTCTCAAGAGTTCCCTGGTCATTGCTGTGGTCACCCTACACCAACTCAACCAAAATCCTTATTATTCATCATACATAGTAACTGCATACTTACTGGTATAACTGGACATTTCATTTCTGGCATGGGACGAGCTTCTTTAGGCATTCTATTATAACCCTCTATAATTGCGGGAAATATTATGATGTCCTTCTCGATAGCATCACAAAGGTACATACTCAACTCAACAAAACTGGGTTTATATACATTTGATAAAAGTTGATAAAAGGTTGCAGTAGTCTAGAAAGAAGATATCCATTGCATTGAAAAAGTGTTTTGAATTATTTTATTTAGTCACGTTATTGAAATGATAATGTTATATATTTTGATGCAAGCTATTGGTTTTCTATTGACTGATTCTCTTAATAAGAAAAGATCTTTGGTTGTATACTGTACCTTGTAGGTGTTATCTAATGTTTTAAGAATAGTTATATTAAGATCTACGTAATGTATGGGGTTAGCTCTGGATTTTAGTTTTGATTTGAATATAACATTACAAAAATATTCAGGATCAACAAACGTAATTTTTGGACGCTCCAAACTGAAATATTCTTTCTGAAATAATAATAGTTTCTCTTTGATTAGCTTATAAAGTATTTGGAAATTGAACTAAATTTATTTAGCAATTTGCTTGACTTACGATATCAAATAAAATAATCTTATTGATATAAACCTAACAGCACATTAATATAGAGTATTCATACCTTTATGCAGGCGCTCTTTGGCATTAAACACAAACAGATAATAATAAAACCAATGGTTTTAAATATAAATTTTCTAGAAGCTGTACTGATCATAATAACCGTAATAAGTATTCTTATAAATGTGTTCGTGATATAATATCTCATTAACTGACGGAAATCGCACACAGGAAGGGCTTAAATAACAGTCATTATTTACTATTGCAATGAATTATTTAAATTAAATTGTATTTATGTTAAATAGAGCTTGTTTAGAATGTGTAATGATGATGGAAATAATAAAGCATATTTAATAGTAGTGTAATCTATACATATAATAAAATAGCAGATGCAAAATTGTACATAAAAAATACATAAAAATAATAACTTTAAAGAAAACAACTTCATTCATGACACAGATGTCAACAGTCGTTTTACAATTGTCTTATTTGTATGGTTGCTTATTTGCTTGTGCGCGTCTTACGCAAAAACAACTAAAAAATATATATTTGGACTAATTCTTAATAAATCTAAAATGTATGCAGTGAAAATTAAGTAAAGATAAGCGGTCTGTTACTTGGGTCGGGAAAGGGACAGCGCAGATAAAGTAACAAGATGACACTTTTCAAATCAGACAGTAAAGGTATTGTCTAGCTATAATAATCTAAATAATTAACTTGTTGACTAATAAAGAGGTAGAGGAAAGTGATTAGATTAGAGATTATCAGAAATTATAACTACGTTTCCTGGGAACTGAGTGAGAGAGTAACAAGCCATCTTCCATTATCCCTTTTTATTACCCAAGCGTAACATCGTATGTGTGTTTATAATTAAGTATTTTAATAGACGACAGTGTCACCTGCTATCACATAAACTGTCCGCTTAGTTGCTTTGTTTGTCATATAAAAAAAGAACAAAGAAGACTTTCAATCAAAAGGAATAACTAAAGTGGCATGGCAGATAGAACTGGCGATCGCAGAATAGTCGCAGTTTTACCCAGGAGGACTTTGTTTTTTATCTTAGAATGTGGAATTCGTTCTGTTTTCCTAGTGTGAGTATCGAGTTTTCAGAACTCCTCTTAACACGTCATCGAAAGACTGCGACATCATTAATTAATATTATTATTAACTTTATTTTGTATATACCTCATTCAAAATAAGTTCACATCGTTAACTTGTGTATGAAAATATTAAATAACAAAAAAAAACACTTTAAATGTATAAAAATTAAAGAATGTAAATAAAGTACATAACAATATTAAATTAGTAATGTACGATATCATATTTTTAAGTGGTCTTTGCTTACTGGTGCCTGGAGTGCTTTGCCGAGCACAGCAGGATAATGACAAAATATAATTGGAGCAGCACTTTCTACCTATTGTAAAATGACATTACTACTTAACAAGAAGGAAAAGATTTTATTACGTTGATTGGACATCAAAAACAGAAGATCATTTATATAAACTAAGAACAAGAAAGGACAAAGAATAATCCCTTGAGGAACACTTATCAGGGTAAATGTTTCTAAAATACGCCGCTTATACCTATTATTTGTTGTATATTAAATAAATCTGACTACAAAATCAATTCCAATGATACTCTGTGAGTTATCAAAGAAACAACACTCGCCGACTTTATTTAGCCCTTTTTAAGATATACAATGCTATAGTACATTATTTATATATATATGGAGTGATAGTTTTCCATTTTTATTTGTTATCTACTATTTATCTTCAATATTTTCACACCTCCAAAATTAACAGTCAATCAATCAATCAATCACAAATCAATTCAGCTGGCAGAGAAGAATATATGTATCTAACGAAAACTTGCACTTTAAAATTTAAAATGCAATAATGCACAAATGAATACCTCAATCAATTGTTTTGGCAAACCCGTCATAACTTTCAAGGTTTATCAAACTTCGAGTACCCCATGATGTGGGTTTATCAAACAGTACCCCACATCATGGGGTACTGGATAAAATACTATAACCTCACTATACTTTAGGGTAACCCCTAAAAAATATTTTTAAAATATAAAGTTTATATGGTTTCATGATAAGAATATCTAATAATAACAATATAAGTATTGCATAATGGAAAAAAATAGTTAAGTTTCAACATATTCAAATATTAAATATGACATGGGTGCCACTTCATTCATAATATCCGGTGGTCATTTTACAATCATTTAGAATTACTTTAAATTATTTGACACTTCGCTGAACAATATAATCGATGCATACACAATAGAATTTGATGATAATAATTATATTAAAATAAATTTTAAAGATAATTATTCAGCATTTCTTTATTTTAGTTACATAGCTTATACTTGCTAAATTATCAATACCAATAATTTGGGTAGCTTATTAGCTATTGCGTATTTGTTGTATACTTAATACTAAATGAAATTATTTTAACATATTTGGAGATATATATATGTTTATACGAGTTTTAAAATTTTAAAACTGTTTGTCTTGTTCTAAATTTTGTTTTATATTTTGGCAAACCTACTTTAAATTAAGTAAGTTTCCAGGTTGACGCTATACCGACTATTATTAAGCTCATGACAAAGTCTCACATGAACCTTCATTAAGACAGAGGCAGTCGGTAAACAGTGTTATATTATGAGGTAACTATCTTCACATTGAACGATCAAAAGAAGTCGCAGTTTAAGGGCTTTCAACATCTGGTGTTCCCCGAGGCTCTCACCCTTTCCTTCTCGTATTTATCTTTTTATAAACGATATCGTAAAATATTTACATAGATCTAAACATTTATTCTACGTAGATGATACAAAAATATTTAAAATAGTTGAATATAAAAAAGTCAGTATCGAACTCCAGTACCATTTTTGTTTTACTAGAATAATAATCGGTTAGCTTTTAATACTACTTCACTATCACGTTTTCACAAAACGAAACTTCAACTCTGATACTTGAACTTCTTACTGTAACGATGCGAAGTCTTTTGTTGAATTTAATATCCCACAAAGTAGACTCTTATAAGGACTCTTATCTTCTAATTCATAGAATAATAAAGATATCATTTTATTATTTTATATATTTGTGTAATCAAAGCAATCTTTATTATAATCAAAATGTGTTAAATTTTTTTATTGTTAACGTTACCATTGCATATGCAGTACCCGCTTAGTTTAATGTTACCGTTAGTAGTTAAGATATTGAATAGTAAATGCTGTTTATTTTCCAAAAAACTACAATATTAATAATAAGTCATTATAGGACTTTACGTTAATATCTTAGTGGTGGCGGATAATACTTTCAGTACATTACTCGACTTTGGTTCCTTATATTTGTTGTCGACAGAACGATAAATTATAAATTATCGGGGAGTATTTAGAAGTTACTGCGAAAAGAATAAAATTTCATAGCAGTCTATTATATTTTCCTTACAAATTGTTCCCCAAAGATAAGTTTGACATATTTCCATCCCTTTCTTCATTCATTCAACAATCTGCTGAAAAGTTCACGGGTAGAAAGTCATTGCTGTGGTCACTCCCTACTATAACTAACACAACCAAACTAATAAGTTATTATGTATGATGGATAATTATCCATCATACATAATAACTACTCATTTACTGGTGCAGCTGCTGGACATATCAATTCTGTCATACGACAAGCATCTTTGGGCGTTACTTAATAAGCTTCTATAAATGCGAGAGTTATCAAAATGTTTTGACAGCATCACAAAGGTACATGTTTTATAAAAGTTGATAAAAGAATGCAGAAACCAAGAATAGAATAGATTCATTGCATTAAATAATTTTATTAATTAATTTTATTTGTCATGCTAATGCTGTGTTGGAAATAAAAAGGCCAAGATAATGATATTAATATAATTCTGAGGGATGAAGCTACAAATCGATAGTCTTTAATTGAAAGTCGATATGCACATTGATGAGAATGGTTTTACCTCGTGCCATTTTGAAATAAATGCGTCCGTCTTTAAAAGGAAATGCTGCTGGTATATTATTTATAGGCACTACCATATTTGTAAAGGAATAATTACCCTGAAAACAAAATAAGTTGTTATTGGCTTTGATTGTCTCTTTGTTATCGTCTTCCAGACATTTACTTACCATACTCCTTTTTAAAAATTGCTGTTAACATAGTGAACTTTCAATTTAACCTAAGTTTAATTTATGCCTTATACCTACCTAACTAAAATACAATTTTAACTTAAATTGTATTTTAGTTAGGTAAGTGTCTGTCTAATTCCATAAACATATTTTGTCCTATTTTTTTTAATAAATATATACCCTTTCAAATATAAAACGAATTCTTTTATTTTTAATTTCTTTTCTTAAGGTTTAATTACATAAATTTTTCATCAAATATTTTACCCCCCATTGTACTAATCAATGAATTCTCACTCATTCCTCAAAAATTCTCTGGTCACGCTTCATTGCTGTGGTCATTTCTCCCTACACCAACTCAACCAGATTCTTATTATTCATCATACATAACTGCGTACTTACTGGAATAAATGGACATTTCATTTCTGGCATGGGACGAGTTTCTTTAGGCATTCTATTATAACCCTCTATAAATGCGGGAATTATCATGATGTCATTTTCGATAGCATCACACAGATTGAAACTCAATTCAACAAAACTGGGTTTATATACATTTGATAAAAGTTGATAAAAGGTTGCAGTAGTCTAGAAAGAAGATATCCATTGCATTGAAAAAGTGTTTTGAATTATTTTATTTAGTCACGTTGTTTTAAAATAATTTTCCGAAAAAGAAAATAACAACTCATATTGAATCGATTTTTAATCACAACTAAATGATAATGTTATATATGTTGATGCAAGCTATTGGTTTTCTATTGAATGATTCTCTAAATAAGAAAAGATCTTTGGTTGTATACTGTACCTTGTAGGTGTTATCTAATGTTTTAAGATTAGTTATATTAAAATCTACGTAATGTATGGGGTTTGCTCTGGATTTTAGTCTTGATTTGACTACAACATTACAAAAATATTCAGGATCAACAAACGTAACTTTTGGTCGCTCCAAACTGAAATATTGTTTCTGAAATAACAATCATTTCTCTTTGATTACCTTATAAATTATATGGAAATTAAACTAAATTTATTTAGCATTTTCCTTGCCTTATTTATATACCTAATATAGAGTATTCATACCTTTATGCAGGTCGTCTTTGGCATTAAACACAAACAAATAATAATAAAACCAATGGTTTTAAATATAAGTTTTCTAGAAGCTGTACTGATCATAATAAGTATTCTAATAAATGTGTTTGTGATATAATATCTCTTTAACTGACAGAAATCGCACACAGGAAGGGCTTAAATAACAATCATAATTTATTATTGGAATGAATTATTTAAATTAAATTGTATTTATGTTAAATAGAGCTTGTTTAGAATGTGTAATGATGATGAAAATAATAAAGCATATTTAGTAGTAGTGTAATCTAAATATATAATAAAATAGCAGAGGCAATAATGTAATGTAAAATTAATTACTTTAATTTAATCACCGGCTACCAGATAAACTGCCCGCTTGTTTGCTTTGTTTGTCATATAAAAAAATGAGAACAAAGAAGACTGTTAATTAAAAGGAATAACTAAAGTGACATGGCAAATAGAATTGGCGATGGCAGAATAGTCGTAGTTTTACCCAGGAGGAATTTGTTTGTCTTCTTAGAATGTGGAATTCGTTCTTTTTTCGTAGTGTGAGTATCGAATTTTCAGAAATCCCTTAAATACTTCATCGAAAGCCTACGACATCATTAATTAATATTTTTATTTACTTTATTTTGTTTATAACTCATTGAAAATACGTTCACATAATTAGCAAATATTAAATAACCAAAAAAAACACATTAAATGTAAATAAAGTACATAAAATAATAAAATAAAGTGCAAGTTTTCGTTAGATACATATGTATGTAACGAAAACTTGCACTTTAAAATTTAATAATGTACCAATGAATCCCTTAATCGAAAAAAAAAATTTGACAAACCCATCATATCTTTCAAGATTTATCAAACAATACCCCATATCATGGGGTACTCGATAAAAATACTATAACCCCACTATACTTTAGCGTCGCCTCAAAAAAATATTTTCATAATAATGAATCGGTATGGTTTAGTGATATAATAAGAATATCTAATAATAACAATATAAGTATTGCATAATAGTAAAAAATAGTTAAAAAGGCGTTTACTCCCATCTTCAAGGCCGGCAACGCTCCTGTAAATCCTTGGATGTTGCAAGAGTTCATGGGCGGCAGTGATCATAAATCATCTGTGACCCGCCAGCTCGTTTGCTCTCATAAAAAAAAAATATAACTAGCTGTAATACCAATAAAAGTAAAAATTTTTACAAATGAACAAATGCCAGCTTCCTCATCCGCCAAGCTTATAAATAATTAATTTGAAACTCAAAAGCAACTGAATAGGATTCAGAAATCAATATTAAATCTAAAAATGTATAATTAAAATTAGTTTTCAGTAGTTCATATGTTTAAAAGCAGTATTCATGAAATTATAGTAGAAGTTTGTCATGCATCCAGGTGATATAGATTTATTAAAATATCGAGGCTCTGTATTCTAATACTTAGAGAGGCAATGTGGCCAAAGGTGTGCTCTAGAAGAGCGGCAATACAATAAATGGTCTTTTTTATAAAACAGAACGAGGTTTAGTTCAGCCTATTCTGAAACCATCCCCAGGAAGGTATCTATAGAAGTCACAAGTTTCAGCACAAGTGTCCAGCCTAAACCTACCGCATCCTTAGTGCCGTCATCTGCATAACAATGGATGTAAAAGATATGGAACATATCATTTATGTGCTGGAAGAACAGAGTTGGGAATAGCATGGAGTCTTGGGGTACACCAGCGTTCACGAGCTTGGGATCTGGATCAGGTATAGCATAAAAAATTTGAAAAAGATTCCGTCAATACTATCCCCGGTGGACGATCCCGTAACGATATATCCAAAGTATTTTTTTTTAAGTTGGCTATTCTTGGTTAGAGTATTAAAGTAATGCTCAGAACTACAGGTAAATTTTTTTCAAAATTTGTTATATACTACCGTTAAAAAGTTTGGAAGCAGCGGGGTAAAATAAAAAAAAACAAAATTTAACAATCTTCAATTACTTATATTAATATAAAATAAAAAAAATTACAAAAGTAACTTTAGACCAATGAGAAAATTAACAAATAATGGCAACCATAATCAAATTTTAGCTTCATCAAAGTGAGTACCTTTTTCTTTAAGATTTCAGCACACATTTTAAGCATTCTATTAATTAACTTCTTAAAATAATCTTCATCTAACTTGCTCCATTCATTCTCTGATAACTGCCATAAATGTTCTGAGCTAGTAGGAGAGCAACTCCACTCTTCTTCACTCTCCTTTCATCTTCACTCTCCTTTCATCCCCGACAAGTTCTATTGGAGACAGTTTAGGTGACTGCGATAGTCATTTCATGATTTTTAAAACCGTTTCGTCTGTTTTTTTTCTTTAAAAACTTTTGGCACAGTTTCGACGAATACTTGGATCATTGTCTTGTTGAAATGTAAATTCAGGACCCATCAGATTTAGTCCATAGGGTACAGCCGTGTCCCGAAGAATTTTTAAATAACCTTCTTTGTTTCGTTTTCCAGTTAACCTCACAAGATTTCCGGGTTTATTGTTCCCGTAACATCCCCAAAAAATCACACTACCACCACCATATTTTACTGTTGGCTCTCTACACGCTTCGGAAGCTATTTCATCTTTTCATCGGCGTACAAACACACGTCTATTCGATCCGAAAATCTGAAATTTCGATTTATCACTCCATAGATTATTTTCCCTTTGATCTGTAGTCCAATTTTAGTTTAAAATGATTTTTATGAGTCTTTGCCCATTCTAGTCTATTTTTTTTTGTGTCAAATTGTTAATTTGGGCTTCTTAGCAGCAACACATCCTCTTAGACCAACAGCCGGAAGTCGTCGTTTAACAGTTGTTACTGAGATGGGCGGTTTTCGCGTGTTATTCACTGTTGCAGCAATTTGTGGCGCTGTTAAGCGTAAGAGTGTAGTGAACACCTTTACAAAAAATTCTAAGACTTACTGCAATTTGAAGTTCACTATATCCTTCCTCTCGAAAGATACAAATAGCACTTCGTTGTTTAAGCGTGATTTGCTTGCGTTTTGCCATTTTGCAGAACAAAAATGCGGGAAGAGCCGTAGTTAATAATTTCCGAATACAGATAATGTTAACGTCGCAACGTGCGTATGCCAATACTCAAATGCGACTAAACTGGACCCAAAAAAGTTAAATATAAAAAATAACACCGACAGCAATACTTCAAACCACAAAAGAATGCAACCGCAGTTCTAAGTCATAAAACACATATTTCGTCAAAATCTAAGAAATTGGTAAAACATCTTTAAAGGGAGCCGACGATTCCTTTGTTAATATGTACACCTTGTATTGTACCCTTCTACTATACCTGAAACCAAAACAAACCTGTGTGTGAACATCAAATGGGCAAGTGGTACAGCAATTATTTTTATTGTAGAGCGCACTCTACAAAAACTACTACAATCATAAATTAAACTGCGTCATGTCTTCACAGAAAGAATCCACACAGCAACAGCAACAACAGTCAACGTTAACAACAGTAAAAGTTAACAACGGATGACAGTCAACAACGGTAATAGTACAACAAATCAACGGAAAAACAAAACAGAAAAAACAAATAAGTATTACGAATCGTACACGCGTCAAACAGTGATAGCAGTCAAAGCTCGACTAAATATTTACACATTTTATTGTTTAGATAGTCGGTAACCTTGGCCGTACCACGCCGCCTCTGCATTCTTTGAGAGATAGAGAAAATAGAACTTATAACAATAGTTTTATACCTGCTCGTCGTATTTGGTCCCTTACTTTACGTAGCTGATACATACTTTGAATCTTAATTTTACTCAACAAGCCGAGAAGTATTATAGCATTTTTTATGTCGTTGTAATAAGTGATAAATGGAGAACTTTTTTAATGCATACTACCTCCAGAATCGCTAGTGGTTTTTTTTTAAATCATTGTGAAAATTGAACTTACATGTCAAGCTTAAACTTATTTTTTCACTTTATGAGCTCTACATCAGTTGGGTAGTTCAGATTATATCTGATTTTGCTTTTCGTGGCTTAAGCATACATTTGAGACTAAAATTACATGAAAACATCCGGTCTAAAATGGATTTTAGAAATGTTATTTAAGTGATTAGGTACAATTTCGGTAAAAAACGAAAAATTAACAAAAAAAATCTTTAAAAAAAAAATAGGAGGTCAGGGATTTTTTTTGGCCAACTTGTATTCTCTAAATAGGTACCTGAACACGCTCACATTTTTTGTCGGACCCTCTACAAAACACCCTGTATATTTTCAAATCCGATAAATTTAAATTAATCAGGAGATAAAGACGTTCAAGTACAGCTTTAACGCTAGCATTTAATATTATTTAAAAAAATAAACAAATGTCATTATCGTCATCAAATAAGCTTAACGATAACTCATAAGGGATTTAATTATTAAAAGCAACTGAATAGGATGAATGTAATACTAAAAAAAACATAATAACTGGATCGCGAGATAGGTTTCAGTAGTTTATTAGTTTAATAAAGTCTATTTAAATAATTGGTCTTTTGTTATTTAGCTGTTTCAATATACCAAAAATATTAAAATTTCAGACTAGTAAAGACCTATCGCTATATAAGTCGGAAATTTTTTCGATACTCAATAAAATGGTTATTAAGTTATTGTATATGTGGTTATTTACAGTGGTTTATGGGCTACAGGTAAATATGATTTCAATAGGGAGTTTTAGATGTATTTATATAAATTAATCATATTATTTTAAAGGTAAAACGTCTTGACTGTGAGCATCCAAAATTATCGTATTACGATCCTGAATATTTTGCAAATGTTTCTATGAAGTCAACACGAGTGAGCCGACTTGATAACACTCATTACTTTGATTTCAATATTACAATACTGAAACAGTTGGATAAGGATATAATGGTAAGTATCAAAGCAAATATAGAATTCAGTTGTGGGTCCCGCGATGAATAGATAGATGGATACAGATATACACTCGCATACATTATTTTGTTCTATTTTCTAAGATTTAATGTAAGCGCACAAACGGATATCTTAATTAAAACATTGTTTTTAAGGACCTCTCTAACGATACCCCACATCATGCAATACTCCCCACTATACGTAGAGAAGCTACACTAAGAAAAAAAAAATTTTTTTACTATCTATCTGGTACCAAGGATCTCTAAGCTGGACCTCAGACAGACAGACGGAAACGATAAAGGTCGCTAGTAAAGTGTAAATATTTTTTTTTATTTTTAGGGTGTCCCTAAAAATAAAAAAAAATAATTACACTTTGCTCAATACCACAAAATATTACTATTATATTAAATATTGAACGTACTAGTTAGGACTTTAAAGTCTTTTCTATCGACTTTGAAAATAATATTAGTTTCAATTTAGATTCGAATATTATAACCTATCAATTTCGTTACTTTTCTCCTTGATACAGATTTTACTGATTGAGAAGAGGCCAAAGCCGTGCGTTTTTTGATGTGATTGTATTTTCAACCTCCAAAAACTATTACATATTCAATTAGTTAATTTTTTTACTTATTTTCTTCTTATTAAAAAATATTTTATTTATTGAGGAAGATTAAATAAAGAATATTATAATACGGCTTTTACAGTCACTATCAAAAAAATATTTTGAAACGATAGAAAAAAGTGTCAGAGGCAAAAAATATAATAAATATTAGATTTTAAAAGAAAAAGTGCCGAAAAATGTAACAATTGCAAAACTATTTTAGATAAATATTCTCTTCCAACAACAAAATACCATGTTGCCAACTGCAAATCTACTGGAATTAAACTATCGGTTTTGTGACATCATTGATGAAAATAATATAATAACGAAGCAATTCAAGGAGGCTTTTTACAGAATACCTAAAGAGATACGCCCCATCCCCGACTTCAAGTGCCCGCTTAAAAAAGTAAATTAGTGATCATATATTATTAAATTCAGTAATATTTGATAAGCTAATACAAGTTTTCTTAAGACATCACGTTTTTTTTCTTTACAGGGTCGTTATAGTTATGTTAGAATGGGGATGCCGGAATTTATATTACCCAATAATTTTCCGCTAATTGACGGACGAATGACTGTAACCACACTTCATAAAAACCATGTGATTATTAAGACTTATGGTGTATTTCATGTTAAGTAGAATTACCCATTTTAATAAATTCTAACATTGAGACTTCTTCTTTTCTTCATTAATTAAATTTTGGCTTTTTTGTTGTTTTTTTTTTCAGGACACATTAAAATTTATTATGTAATTATATTATTTAACACTGTGCTTGTTGTTTTAAATGTGTATTTAATATGATACCTATAATACTACCTACTCATTTCTTTGTACATAACCTATTTATTAGAAATGAAATATGATTTTTCTACATAAACATTTTTATTTTGAATTAATCATCATTACAAGAGATATCTTATCTAATATAAATAGCTTATCTAGTCTTCGACAGTTAGATATATCTATATACCAGATTAATAATTAATACTCCAATATTATAAAGATGAATTAATGAGTTACTAATATTTTTTGGATTTATAGGTTCGGTTGTAACTTGCTCCAAAAACCATTTTCGCAATTATAGAAATAAGTCAAATCATTATTCATGTTATTTTTTTACAATTAAAAGCTCCAAACGAGTATACATTTCACTTGAAGGCCAATGATCACCGCAGTCTACGATTTTATTGTAACCAGGTAAAAAAACAGGGCTTTGCCGGATTTGAGAAAGAAGTTGGTCTTTTTTGCTTACTTTACTTACTTATACTTTAGAGGTTAGAAATGACAACTTTATGACAACCTTAATATCCACACAATCATTTGAAATACTAAAATACAGACTTTGAAAAAGTTTGCTATAATTATAGCTTATTAAACATGGAATGAAAATTTTTAATATCTATCTTTCTTCAATTACAATGCAACTAAACAACTCTCTGGATTTTATGCAACCGGGTGTGGTATTTGCTTTATACAGGGTGGGCCATGAATTAGTTAACATTTGAAAAAATCGTATAAAAAAAACCATTTAACATATTTTAGAAATAGTTTATTTACGAGAAAGCTAATTAGTTGTAATTTATTTTTTTTTAATTATTTCGTCTAAATGACCACCGTTTCGGTTTTTGCACTCATCTAAGCGAGTCCTGAAGTTTTCGAATACTCTTCTGCAAAGAGACCTCGAGATCGCCGACATCTCTTCGATGATTTTTTCTTTAAGTTGACGGAGTGTATTCGGTTTATCAATGTAGACACGACTCTTTAAATAACCCCATAAAAAGAAGTCTGCTGGGGATAGAGCTGGACTTCTGGGTGGCCATGGGATGTCACCTCGTCTGGAAATCAGCTTTTCCGGAAACATTTCTTTGACCACCGGCAACGACTCGTTCGATGTGTGACACGTGGCTCCAGTAGCATCGGTGCTAAAAACTCCCGTAACATTTTCACATACTCGGCAGAATTAACAGTAACTGAATGGCCTCGAGAATCTTCAAAAAAGTAAGGTCCGATGATTCCTTTTGCTGAAATTGCAGCCCATACAGTTACCTTAGGAGAGTGAAGTGGCCTTTCATGTTTAGCTTTGGGATTTTCGCTGCTCCAATACCTGCAATTCTGTTTGTTTACATGTCCATTTAGGTGGAAATGGGCTTCGTCAGAGAATAAGATGTTGTCAAAATTACTGAATCGAGTTAACATTGTTTCGGCATATGACTTACGCAAATTTAAATCATTAGGGTTTAGTTCTTGCACTATCTGGATCTTATATGGATGTAATTTCAAATCTAATTTCAAAATACGGCGTAATGATGTGCGGGATAATCCTAATTCAGCCGAACGTTTGCGCGTCGATAAATCTGGATCACGTCGAACAGAAGCGGAAACTTGCTGCACGTTCTCTTCGCTTCGAGAAGTCCGCGGGCCGCCGGTTTGTTTCACATTTAGTGTAGATCCCGTCTCTTCGAACTTCTTCACCCATTTCTTTACTAAAGGAGCACTTGGACACTGACTTAAGTCGTGTAAACCATGTTCAACACGAAATAAGCGTCTCACAGTAATGAGCGAAAAGTTGTTTAAATAAAACTGTTTCACACAGTAAGCGCGTTGTGGCCCCCTGAAGCGATCCATTACGACTAAATTTCCAAGAAGCGAGCTATTGCCCCCGCCCGCGCCCGCGCCCCGCGCGGCAGTAGTTTGCGTGGTAAGTTACATTTAAATGTTAACGAATTCTTGGCCCACCCGATATCTTATTCAACATATCGGACTCATTTCACTCCGACATTTTGTTGTTACTGGCAAACAAAACTGGTTGAAAATATAAATACGAAAAAACTAAAAGAGCAGGCATGGATTTGCTAAAAGTAATGATAAAATCATGATTTTCTGGTTAGATATAATCTATACATTCTATTGAGGTAAACACGATCATCTTTAATCGAATGCGTTTTTTACGAACGCTGGCTTTTGTACTCCACATGGACAGGCTCACTAGTAACAATTCAATTTTTTTTTCCAATCGTTCCTAAGTAGTACCCCCTGCCTTAAATTTATAATACAACTTGCCACTTATTCTGCTACTGCTTGAAAATATTATTGTAATTGAACCAAATCAGTCCATGACACTAGTTTATTATAGTAGTGATAGCTTAGGACATAGGCTGATAAAATCCAATTTTACCCTCCACTTTATTGTCGTGTTGGTCTTTTTTTCTTCTTCCTGCCTGCAATTAACTCGATCGCTCAGTACAAGCAGGACCATATTATTTTATCTACAACGATAAGAGAGTGAGTGCTGGCGCACTCTTACCGTAGTGACTTTAAAAATTATGCAGGTTAAAGGCCCAAGTTTATCTATTTTAAAAACCTCTGACCAGGAACGTTATTTGATAAATTGAATTATTTTTTTCACACCAACCAACCATACGCTTGTTTTCCTTGCACAATAGTTGCTTTCTTACTAATATGAGTGGAAATTGGAATTTCGGGATAGGATGAGCGTCTTTAGGCATTCTATTAAAACCCTCTATAAATGCGGGAACTATCAAAATATCATTACAGAGATCGTCATCAAGGTACACTTGCTTCAATAGAACTGGATTTATATACGTTGGATAAAAGTTGATAAACAGATATAGATAACTGAAAAGAAGATAGATCCATAGTTTTAACCTCAACCTTGCTATCGATCACTTAAAATTTTAATTAATCACGACATCTTATATTAATTTAAAATAAAAAAATCGTACTGAATATTGAGTGCATTAGCAAGGTATTATTATTATATTATATTTTAGTTTTATTATAACAGATACGAGAAGATAATGGTTATGTATACATTATCTTAAAGGTATTATCGAATGTTTTAAGATACATTAAAATCTTCGTAATGTATGATTATCTCTGGATTTTAGTCTTGATTTAAATACAACATTACGATAATATTGGGGATTAACCAACGTTTTTGGGTAAAATACTGTTTCTAAAATAATAATTATTTATGATTACATTATAAAATATTCGAGAAATACAAATTAATGTCAAAGCTTTTTTTACAATATTTTACAATCAACTTCTGTTGCGTTAAAGTTAAGTTCAAATAATATAATCTTAGTAACAGCTTTTAATGTAAACTTTAAAAAGACTTATTTTTTTATTCTAACTGAGATTCAGTTAAGTTTTAGAACTAGAAATAATTATGCTTGTCGCTTTTAACATTAAATATATGCAAATTTTAGCGGATGTACTATAAATTATCTAAGATATGCTGTTGTGGAATCGTAGGTATAGCGTCTTTGGAAACAGTTTTAGGGGAAATCTGACGGAAAATATTGTGTGTAGCTCGAACTGTTCTCTCTGGAAATAGAAATAGATATACTTATTTGTCCAAATACTGTAAAATAAAATACTATGAGAGTACACAAAGTATTATATCAGATAGATATAAATTCATTGCCCTAGCGATGGAGATATCAGCCATCTAATTGTATTAACCACAAATGCCGCTGAATGCGTATCTAGTGTGTTGATATGAGGCTCCACTGAAATTTTTATTTAAAGATATACGTAGGAATACAATAACATTAATAATCTTAATTACATTGTCGTCAAGAATTAAATATTTGGCGAATACTATATAAAGAAAACTTGACTTTGTCAAATTTAAAAATAGGCGAAGTATTATCGGAGGACAAAATTTTATCACGGTGATTGGTCCTTTAATTGGTAAAGTTATTAATATAAGCGAAAAACATAAAAGGTCCAAGAATCAATCTTGAGGAATGCCCGTATTTACTAATATGATAACTAAATTGGTAATGCTAAAATTTACAGATTAAGAATTTGTGTTCACTCAATGAATACTACTACAAATACTGAAAAAGTAACAAAGTCCAATAACAAAATGAAATGTGAGATCCTAGATTGTATGTGACTATTTTTACATCGTCATCAGTTGTCAAACTGAACTGTTTATTATTTAATTTTACTTTTAAATTCAATTTTACATTATGACGAAAACAAAAAAATATTCATCATTTAATTAGATGATTTTTATTTATATTTTGCATTAAAAGTAATTAAAAGTAATTCTTTCAAACTTAACATAAGACTTATATGTCTAACATGTGAAACAAAATCGATGGGTAAAAAATATGCGATGCTAATAATAGGCCAAGGAACTGCTACAAGTTTCAGTTTTGAATTTATTACGATTCATAGTTTATACTTCAGAGGCACGAAATCTTTGTTCTTAAGACAAAACACATTTTTGACTGTAACTTAAATGTATGAATGTAAATTTCAATTCATATTTAAATTTTTCCTATATTGTAGCTATATAGCTAGTTTTAATAAAATATTACATATGTAAATAAAAGTATAGTATCCCGACTCGAATTAATAAAGATAATGAAATATTCTGTTTTGAGAAAAACTAATATATAATACATGTTAATAAAAGTTTACAGAAACATACGCATTAAATCACATATATTTTAAAAAATTTTATGTCTCTCAAATCCATCTATCAGATAAAATTATTAATATTTATTAAGATCATGTTGTATTTTAAAGCATTACTCAATTTAGATTTTTTTTTTTAATGTTAGAGGAGGTCAAACGAGCTTGCGGGTCACCGTTGAAATGTGATCACCGCCGCCCATGAACTCTTGCAACATCCGAGGATTCACAAGAGCGTTGCCGGCCTTGGAAAAATGGAATATATGCCTTTTTTAAAGGTACCCATGTCGTATCGATCTGGAAAAACCGCCGAAGGAAGTTCGTTCCACATTCGAGTGGAACGAGAAAAAAAGTCCTTAAAAACCACACAGTGAAAGATCGCCACGCATCCAGGTGGTAGGGATGGTAAAAAAGTCGATGGCGCGCTGTGCGGTGGTGAAATTCGGCGGCAGGCATCAGATCGAATAGCTCATCAGAACACTCCCCGTGGTAAATGCGGTAGAAGACGCACAGAAATGCAACGTCTCTACGTAATACCAAAGAGTCCAGCCGTTTGCAGAGCACTCCCCGTCTCTCCCTCTTCGTTCCCCGACAATCCGAACGGCTCTCCGTTGTACGCGGTCAAATGGTAGAAGCTGATATTAGGGTGATCTGGACCAGAGATGAGAACAGTACCCCATGTATTGCCTAACCTGCGCCTTATAAAGTTCAAGTCTTTGGCCAGGTTTGAAATACTGTCTCGCTCTATTGATCACACCCAATTTCATCGAGGCCATCTTGGAGTTACTTAGATTACCACGAAACTGACAATCACTTGAAATGTCGAGACCCAGTATTCTGATACTAGGCGAGGGAATAAGAGGAGTGCTCTCAAAGAGCGGTGATACGACAAATGGGGTTTTAATAGTGTTAAACGCGCAAACCTATGAGAGAAACTCAGAGACCATCCCCAGGGAGGTCTCTATTGAAGACACTAGCTTCTTTCGGTACTCATCGACGTTTTTCCGAGAGAGACCTGCACGACTAGAATATACCGCATCCCCAGTGCTGTCATCCACATAACAATGTATGTTGGGAATATCTAACATATCATTGATGTGCAGGAGGAACAGAGTTGGGGACAGCACGCAGCCTTGGGGTACACCAGCATTCACGGGCTTGGGGTCCGAGCAAACCTTCGAGAACGACCTGTATGCTCCGCCCAGTGAGAAAACTAATGATCCACTTGCATAAACTCTCGGGAAGCCCATAGTAAGGTAGCTTCAAAAGAAGCCCCTTATGCCATACACGATCGAAGGCTTTCGTCATATCCAGACTAACTGCCAGACCCTCTCCCTTGCTTTCAATAACCATTTTTATTTGTTCCATGTAAATGCAATCTTTTATTATCAGAAAGAAATTCGATTTATTCGACTAAGACAAACCTGAAATTTTAGCAAGCACAGTATCAGCATAACGCAGTACTCATACAGCATTAATGCAGAACTCATATAGCATTATTGCGGCACTAAGAAGTACTAGTACATGCAGCTGTAACACATCTAGGCACTCTCAAACTTAACCATAAAGAACTGTGATACGAGCAAGACGCCTACACACGCTGTCAGACATTGAATTCAAGTATAAAACGAACTTACTTACTATTGAGACTGTTTCAGCATTCTAAAAGGCATAGTCCCGAACTCATGGAAGATCAGTCTTATCAACCCAATCCCTAAAAAAGGTGACAGTTCAGACAAGACACTCACTGCTATCCCTTATACTTCCTTTTACATTAAAATGATATGTTGGATATTCCCAGCATTCATTATTAAGACAGTTATGCAGTTTATTCTGACCGTACAAAACTCTCTCAAAAAAGTATCAACGAGTGCCGAGAGAAATATTTTATTATATTTAGTGTATTGTAAGATTTGCAAACTATGAATATATTTTTGAATAAATCTTCGGCAATATAGTTAAAAATAAGTTAGATTGAAATAGTAACTTATTAATAAATCCTAAAAACTAAGTATTAATACTATATATTAGATTGCAGGCACAATACATATAACAAATATATTCATAATATATACGAGTATATATATTATTACAATATAATCATATTTTAAAGACAACAAAGTTGGAACACTCTGCAGTATGGAGAATCATAATGCTGCCAATTGATTAGAATATTTAATATGTTATCATAAAATAAAATACATAATATCCGGCGGTCACAATAATTATTAATAATTATTTTACACTTCTCTGGACAAAATAATCGACGCACATACAATCAAATTGGATGAAATTATATTATATGAGGCCACCGTTACTTTATTGTTATCAAAATATAATTATAGACATAGTTTATAAAATTTTCTATAACCTATATAATTGTCATACGGCTTCACTTACAAGCTAATAAAATTATAGTTAAAGGAGGGTAAACCATAGGTCGCCTGGTGTTAACATAGCGGCTCACGGTAAGCAAAGACGGCAAAGGAATAACAAGAAAGAAGCCAGTCTTTAAGTTAACGGATATCGTATTGTCCTAAAACACCACCCACAATAGTTCATTGTATATTTCAGTTATACGGTTTTATGGAAGGAAATATTATTGAGAATTTCGCGATAATAAATGGCTAAGAGTCAAATTTTTCACAGAACATAGCCCAAGCAGTGATGCATCTCGTTATTGTATTGTTTAATGGTAGAAGCAGGACTCCGTGTGCGTCTCGACCTGCATGTACAGTACTAGTCCTTGGCTTACAGTTTTGGGCCTTTGTGAAGTGAAACGAGTGTAGAATAAAAGCGTTATATATATTTTTTGCTTATACTTTACATTATGCAATGTACCAGTACTATAAAAATAAAATATTTTTATATTTAACACACAGAATGTGGTCCCGTTACAACTGTGAGGTATGTACAGTGTATAGCCATTATTATTCTCATGATTAACAGAATCTATTAATGTTCTATATACCTTTTGTAATACAATAATTACAGTATTATGTTCGGTTAAAATTACTATATTACAAGTAATTGCAGTACGATTTAAAGCAAAAACTGCGTATAATTTTGACAGTTCGTCAAAGTGTCACAATCTATAAAGTTATTAACATTGGACATTATGATCTACAAAAATCCTAAAGACGTTAGGACGCTTTTATTCCAAATATGTTTTGTTGTCTGTTTGTGTTTCATACCAAACTGCTCCTGCATAAAGGTACTAGAATACAGGATTTTAAAATGTTGGTTGACAACAATGATATTAACAATATATATTATTTCAGAAAAAATATTTCAGTTTGGAGCGTCCGAAGGTCACGAGTGTGGATCCTGAATATTTTCGTAACCTTGTACTCAAATCAAGACAAAAATCCCGAGTAAATCCGATACATTACGTTGATGTAAACGTTACTATTGTTAAAAAATTAAATAATAATAATAAGGTATTGTATATTTGTATGTAACGGAAACTTTAAACACGATTTTAACATCCAAAAAGACGGATTAATTTGAAACTTTTTGCATATCAAGGACGATGCAAAAATATGAAATGAATATTTTTTTGTTTGGCATTTTTTTTATTCAAATACTTTCCAATGAGGTTTTAAGTGCTTAATTAATAAATAAATAAATCTATCAACAATAAATAAAGGTATTATCAATTTCACTTTCAGGTGTATATATCATTTTATCAACTTTTATCCAACGTGTATAAACCAAGCTTCGTCGAATACAACATGCGATTCTGTGAACTTTTGAAGAACGATGTATTAATTGCTGCTGCATTTATAGAATCTTACAATAGACTGCCTCCAGAAGAACGCCCCATGCCAGAATTTAAATGTCCCGTTATACCAGTAAGTCATTTGAACTACAATTCGACGCCGTGCGCTGCGGGAGTGTAATAGGGAATAGAAATCTAAATTAATTGAAAAGATTTGACACCATGAATGAAACAGTTTTTTGACCATCATTTCTGAATGGAATGAGATATTTTAATTATGTTTTTTTAAAACAAGCTTGAGAAGGGCTCAAGCTCTACAACTCTGCCAATTTTCATTCAAATCGGTTTAGTTGTTTTAATGTGATGTTGCTTCAAATGACAATTGTCTTTTGACAGGACAAAGATGTATTTTGACACAGTGGAAATAAGCATGTTTCGGCCGTTAGGAAATATGGACTAGAAGGAGCATAATACTTTCAGTAGATAATAATAAATGTCGCTTAATCAACGATTAAAGATAATGCTAAATGCATCAACGACACAGTTGCTCCGCTCGTAGAGCGACAAGAATGGTATCTTAGAAGTCGCAAATTCCGAGTCCTGACCGTGTTGATTGAGCGAAGCGAGCGCAGCGAGCGGAGCGTTCTACTGGAGACTTTTTCATATTCTTTGTCACGAATAGACTCGAAAACTACTTGACAGAAAATTATGAAATTTTGCAATCAAAAAGACACACATTAGGTGATGGTATTAAAACAAAAAAAAATGATAAATGTCATGTCGTTGAGAAATAATCGTCAAAATACTGATATCCTACTGAAGTCAATTAAAAAAAAATCGCACGGAAAATTTGCTTTACAATGACATTGTCCACAACGAGGAGTCATTACACTAGGCTCGCTAATATGCAAACGGCACCCGAGATTTCGAGAGCGCAGCGAATTGAAATTGAGGTTCTGTTTGCGCTCCTAGTTAATTTTTACTTCTATGTTATTCTCACACTTAAGAAAAGGTTATTTATCAGCTTACTTACTGAGAGTAAATAAGGTTTAATAACTTTTAAGCCATTAGATTAATAAAAACATTAATTTAGGTCTGAACGCGGATTCTAAATATATGAAAATACTTTCTTTTTGAATACGCATAATTTGGCAATATCGTGGAATATTGTCAAAGTTATATTAAAAGTATAAACTTTCAAATGTTAACATTTGAGTTAAATACGGCTGATTTTTCCGTTTTCAGGGCAATTACTCTTTTACAAATATGGTAATACCTATAAAGAACATACCAGCCGGGTTCCCTTTTGGAGATGGACGTCTTTTTGTAAATATAACAAGAGGCAGCAACATTATAGTTAGCATTCACATCGACTTCCAGTTACAAACAATAGACATGTAGTGTATGAATACAATTATTATATTAATTATTATTTATTATACTGATACAATTTATTTTTGTTTTATTAAACAACACCAGCTTTTGAACCCAGATCAACAATTATGCATGTACGAACACAACATGACATATATATATATATATATATATATATATATATATATATATATATATATATATAAAGCTATATATAAAAGGCATCATCTAATTATTGAAAAAATAAGGACCTGATTGTTTTTGTCATTTATTTGTACTGCACAAAACCAAAAAAAAGTGCTCAATATGTTTCAGACTGGAGCACGTCAGACTTATCATGAAATCAAACGTCCCAATAAGTCACGCTTTTTGTCAAAGATGTCAGTTTAATCTGAATCCGACTGAATATAGAGACAAGTTACTTTGCTTCTATTGCCCCGCCAGACAAATATGAAAAATAGTAAAATAGTTGAGTTACTAGAATTACACTCAGCAACGAAAATACACACATATATATTTGGAATGTAAGATGTCCCCAAAAGGAATGAGGCAAAAACCAAGTACATTAAATAATAAACGAGTACCTACATTACTAGGAGCGCCAACAGACCCTACATTTCCACTCGCTGCGCTTGCCAAATCTCGGATCCCGTTTGTATATTGAACGAAACGAGCCCAGTGTAACTGTGACTCATCGTTGTTGACAGTGTCGGTAATGTAGTAGATTTCAGATAAGGCTGATAGTCACCCCACGAACACCAACAAGCCATCGAATTAGACCTAGCCTTAATTTATTTCTATTGCTTTTTTTTTCGTCTGGAACTCATGATGAGTTCCACGATGAGTTTCACAGATGAGCCCACATCGCATTCCAGGGGAGAAGAAGGCGGTGGTTATGTGAGACTCCTACTCACTACCGGACCGGACGCTCAACACATCATCGTATAGAGGAGCGCTACGGGAACGCATAAGCACACATCGGCGTTGCTCCAACGGCGGGCCAAGCCACGTGGGCGGCCACCACCCCCCCAATGGAGCAGCGCAAACTGTTGACTGGGATGCGCCCCACTCCGATGGTCGGCTTGATTTCCCCGCCCAAGTCGAGCGAACCAGATCGTTCTGGAAAACCTTCTTCACCGAACCGACGGCAAGCCGCCGCACTCAGAATCAAGGAGGTCCGATCCAACTCATCCCCACTTGAACCCAAGACTCCAAACGGGACCAAGGGCTATGGAGGCAAGCGGCGCTCGTGAGCGAACGCCTACGCCTTATTCTTTTCCGGCGCATTGGAAGAGCGGCCCCGTCCTCCTCCCTGAGCCGCTCCACCGCTTCCTTCTGCGACATCACATCCTCGCAGAAGGAGTGCATCGCACTCCAAGCCTCTTTGCTCTGGGCCATGTCGTTGATCACGGCCGTGAACGAGAGGTCCGTCCCAATAGTTGCTACGAGTGTAGCACGCGGCTCCGCCCAATGCGAGCACACTGGCAGCGTGTGCTGCACCGTGTCTGCGCCAAACCTAACACGGCATATATATATATATATATATATATATATATATATATATATATGTATATCAGTTTTTTGATGATTATTCTTCAACGACATGACATTAAAAAAAAAAATTTAACCATAGCCTGATGTGTCTTTTGATCTCAAAATTTCATAATTTTCCGTCGAGTAGTTTTCGAGCCTATTCGTGTCAAAGAATGCAAAAAAAGTCTCCAGTAGAACGCTCCGCTCGCTACGCTCACTTCGTTCAATTATTTTCCATTATATCCATGGACAATTAAAGCAAAAAAGGTGAATTAAGATTAGATGATTTAGAAACAACTTACGGCTGGTGGCAACACCTAGTATGTTGCTGCCTATTAATATGTTTATTTATTTATTTTCCACTTTGAATCCACTTGAAGTGATTACTTATGTACATTCAAAAGTCCTCAATAAAATAATATGTTATGACGATTGCATATCAAGAATTTTTTTATTACAAACTAATTTCTATTAGTTTCTGTAGACTACTAATTAATTTCAATTTAATATTCAACTCAATTTGTAAATTCACTTTATTAAATCGTTCATTTTAGCTTTCTATTGGTCTATTGTTATATTTGTGTATTAGTAAGCAAAATGCTATTAGACATTGTCGACAAATTTAGGAAGTGCTAGTATTTTCATAACAATATCGAATAGTGAAAAATATAACTTCATTAACAATATAAAATATAATTATTAGATTTTATATAAATCACTTCTTCATCGAACTACTCGTATTATTTTTATAGTTTCATTTCCAAATCGACAGGTATTGGGTAATCCCGGCGGATTTAATATAACTATAACCAAAATAACTTGAGGACCGTTTCCACTGATTCATTATTATTTAAATAACATATTTCCGATGCAGTCCTTACTTTTTCAAAACAGCAATTAACTTTATTACTGCCGAGGGACGCATACAAAGAATTGTTACAAGTAATTATTATCCTTGAAAATAGTTGGAGTAGAACATCTCTATGTTGATAGAGCACGGTGGAAAGCGATATATGCGCTTCACATTTTCTATTCTGAGACCAATTTAAGATATCCAACAAAGAAAGGAAAGGTATAAAAGATAATATTAATCAAAGTAAGCTTCACGCCTTTATGTAAATCATGCAAGCTATTTTAAAAAACTTTACTAAACTTGTTTGGAAACAGATATATATATATATATATTTTTTTATAAAAATCACGCACACACTCGTTAATCTTAACATTATTATTGTACTATGCACGTAAATGCGCCCGGTCGGATATTTTTTTCATAACAAATACCAAATTTTAACTTCAATGATTAAGTTTTTTTTCAGATCGTTTTAATAATTGATTTTTTTTTTATTTGCTTAGAGTTTAGACATAGAATGAATAAATGATAGGAGGTTATATTAACTCCAAATATTAATTCGAGAGAGCTTGACCTCCCTGACGGGGTGTGCTTATTCTTGGACTATTTGTTAGCAGACTTTGTCACGTAATTTACAAATATATATATATATATTGTTTAATATAGTTATACATATAGTTTGAAATGAACAAGGACTTATAAGTTTTTAGTTTCAAACATTTAAAGTATGTAATAATAACTTGTTATAGTTGTAACTAAGACAATTATATAACCTTAATCCATAGACTTCGATTTTCGAATCAGTTGAATAAATGCCTTCGGACCGAACAACTCGTTTTGCTATTGTACTATCTAATTACTTTTTTAGACTTACACTTAATAAAACTAGGGGCACCAACAGACCCTCAATTTCGACACGCTGCGCTCGCGAAATCTCAGTTGCCGTTTGCATATTGAGCGAAGCGTACCCAGTGTAACGACTCATCGTTTCCCATTAGTCTTGTGTAGTTCGCGAACGAACTAGTTCGAAAGATCGCTCCCACAACTGAACTACGCGAACTGGATCCCAAATTTTTCGCTTCGTAGTTCACTAGTTCGTGACAGATGAGTTAAGGAGACATCAAGTGTCATAGGAACTACTGACGTCTCGCTCGCAATCGCACGAAACGCTATCTGCCTCTCGCTCATATTACTTACCGTGAGCAATGTAAACTATTTTGATCCATATTGGTATAGTATTAGCGACTTTAAAATAAACCAAACAAATTTACGATGACATTTTTAGTATGCGGTAATGAATAAAATGGTTGCCTATTCAAATTGCGATTGTTAATAATGTTATTTCTTATTGTATAGAATATGTATAATATATATAAAGTATTTATAAATTTCAAAACTAAATTAATATATAAAGACGAAAAATTTACAACATAAATAATAAACCTATTTATTTATAATAAAAATATATATTTTATTAATTCATAGTTTTGTCCCACTTTTAGTGTCTAAATATTTTAAGTAAAAATAAATTTTTTTCAATAATCTTGTCCGCAGTAGCAAAACGACCGAACGAACTACCTTAAAATAATTCAATACAAGAAAAATCGTTTGCTCTTTCTAAAACTGATCCTGCTACGAAGAGCAAAGAGCTCAGAACTAAACGCGAACTAACGAACTAGAAGAGCGAACTAGTTCATTTAAAAAAGGCGAACTAGGTCGTTCGATCTTAGTTGCGAACTATTACGCCCAAGACTATTTCCCATTGACTTCAATGGGATATCAGTTTTTTGACGTTTATTCCTCAACGACATGACATTTTTTTTTTTTTAAACCATCACCTAATGTTTGTTTTTTTGGTTGTAAAATTTCATAATTTTCCGTCAAGTAATTTTCCAGCCTATTCGTGACAAAGAATCTGAAAAGGTCTCCAGTAGAACGCTCCACTCACTTTCGTTCGCTTCACGTTCGCTTCGCTCAATAAATTTCAAGACCTTGCTCGCTGACATCTAAAATGTAAATATGCTCAATAAAGATTCGCCTTTTAAACAAAATATCTATTTAAAAGACTAAGTTAAGAATTGATATTTTTTTTTGTTAGAGCAAATGACAAAATGACATTTCCTAATTTTGAATCTCAGGACGACTTATTTTTGGACGTCAATTTAAATGTCAATTGTCAAATAAATTTAGGGTATTTAAATAAAGAAAATGATTCTTATTAGGCCATATACAAGAATACCATTTAAATTATGCTTAAAAACACTGTCTTCTTCGACCTCATACTATTCAACAGCTTCAAGTGCAGAGACTGTGGATTTAGCGTATTCGTCTTATGAAAATACATCAGAGGAGATCAGTACTAGTCCTCCTGTAGTCATTTTACATGGCCTTCTAGGTTCGAAGAATAACTGGAATAGTATGAGCAAAGCTATACATAGAACAACTGGTAGAAAAGTCATCAGTATAGACGCGAGAAATCACGGAGATAGCAAACACTCTCCACAGCATTCTTACCTTCACATGGCACACGATATAATGAAACTGCTTAAAAACTTAGAAATATCAAAAATTTCTCTTTTAGGTCACAGTATGGGCGGCCGTACTGCTATGGTACTCTCACTGCTCTGTGTAAGTATGTAAATTACACAATTAATCCCTTATATTGTTTGATATATTATGGCTCTATTAATAATTAATATTATTTTTTTAGTCTGATCTAGTCTCAAGTTTAATTACGGTAGATATATCACCTGTGAAAACAAGCCCGCAGATATTTTCTATGGTCAGTCTTTTTGATGCCATGACAGCTGTATCGATACGATCAGGAATAGCAATGTCTAAAGCAAGGAAACTTGCCGACGAACAACTTAAAGGAATTACCCCTGACATTAATCTAAGAAATTTTTTATTAACAAACCTTGTACAGACAAACACAGGTTCATACACTTGGAGAGTGAATATCCCTGCATTGAAAGAAAATTTTCAGCAAAATATCTCAACTTTTCCATCGAGTTTGAAGGGACTTCAATATTGTGGACCAACACTGTTTATAGGAGGAGCACTTTCTGATTATATTGGGTAGGTACCTATTTAAAATACATTTGTAATACAGAGAATAATTTTCTTCCATTATGCATGATTGTTTTATAAAGCTATTGTACCAATATAATCTAAACACAAATAAAATTGAAGTGTCTGTTTGTAATTCCAAATTAACGTCCACTAAATGCATATGAAAATATATATGGTACATAAAAAAATATTTTTTAAATTTTTCTCTGTCTGTCTATTTTTTCCTGTTAATCTCTGAAACGGCTAGACCAATTTTAATCTGTGTCTATTTTAACAGGACTCTATGTTATAAAGAATAACTTAGTACTTTTATTTGAATAAAGTCAAGCACAGCGGGTATAGTTATAAGATTACAACAATAAAGTTAATATTGAAATATATAATTGTAATTTTAGCTTTAGTTGTATTGAAATAAGACATTTTTATGTTATATACAAAAAATCACAAAAAATAAATATTTTTAGGAAAGGCGATCTGCCCCACATCCAAGAATACTTCCCTCTAGCTGATCTTAAGTTCATTGAAGGCGCTGGTCACTGGGTGCACAGTCAGAAACCTGAAAAATTTCTCGAACTCGTTTGCACTTTTCTCCGAGACAAATAATAATTATTCATAGAATAAATCAACTGTGATCATATTTTAGAAAACAAATTGTAATGTAGATTGTTAAATAGTTATTGTTATTTTCTTAAATATATTATTTGTTTTGTTTGTTTTATTACCTAATAACTTACATTTATTAAATATTTCATAAGGATAAATTTAACCATTATTTCTATTGAATATATATATATAAAAATAAATTATTAATTTCTTACAGAAACTCAATATTCAAGTTAATTTTTATTATTAAAATTGATGACAATTAAACCTATACATAGAAATAAATTGTGTATGTATGTAATGAAATAAACAGCTTTTAATTAAATGCATATGAATGTATATATGGTATTACATTTTTTTTTTCTCTGCCTGTTCTCCAACTACTCTGAAATGACTGGACTTATTTTAACAGTAACTTTGGCTACTTTTAATTTAAAAAATATTTCGCGCCAACGAGACTGGCGTAAAATTAGTAAATAAAATGGTTGACAAAATATATTATTATAAAAACCATTAAAAAAATTAAATTTGTTTTTACAGTATTTTCTAATAAAGAGTAAATAGATTTTGGGTGGCTAACATAAAAACGAAGCATAGTATTTAGGTCTTTTAATGATACTTTTTGTCAAATTAATTTTATTTTTTTTAATAATTTCCTTCATTAAGAGTTGCAAAGCTACAATATGAGTCAGATATTTGGTAGCAAAAGGTTTATCCCCTTTTCATGAATGTTGAATAATTAATTACCTAAACCACGAGTTTTGTTTGGATTAAAAATAAACTTAGAAAACAATAAGAACGAATAACAAGTGATATAATGTCAAACTACGTCCTGCTTTCTAGTATTCGATAATTTTGTGTTCTAGTTCGTAACCACTTCCTTTAGATAATAGAATTTTGCTACAATTATAGTATTAAAATAATTTGGACATACATTCTCACGGAATGTTATCAAAACCTTTGCGGTTTTGCACACAAAACAACAATGTTGCTAACAAACACGGAAATTAGTATAAAACCCTAGGAACGATTTCATCGCGACATTACTTCTTCACAGCTCCTGTGAAGATAGTGTTTGTATACTTATTGTGTTCATAATTATACCATAATAATGGCGGACATAACTCAAAGTCTATCCTTACTGTTTGACCGTCCCAATGAGCCGATGGTTTCACCGAAGGGGGACAATAATGCAGTTTTTCAGCTTACGGAACAATATTTGGTGAGTTTTACTTATAAATAATAGCATTTGTCTCTCTTTTTAAGAAATATAAGTCTATTCTTGGAGATGTTTTCCGAGGAAACGATTGCTGTTAAGCATTCGTATCGTAGGGTAAAATTAAAGTTGAAAAGGTAATTCCAGTTATGAGCAATTAAAAATAGTTTTATTTAATATTGTACTCTAGTAAATCTGCGGAAATATTAAATCGAGTAACAATTTTATACATACAATAGCAGTTATTTCGTTATTTGTAATATTATTAAGCCATTCTGTGAAAGTAGTGCTCCTATCTCCTGTATGAGTCCGGCCAATATCGACCCCTTGGGGTTTTCCGGTACCCCAGAGGTCGACATAAACGAAAACTAACTTTGAGGGTCAACAAGTTATTTGAAACCTTTTAAAATATATGTATTACGATTTGACTATATTTTAGAAAGAAGAATCACTGTCGTATGTTTTATTTTTTTTATTAAATATTAATGAGAAACTGCTGTCAAAAGAACCGAAGAATTTATTTATTTATTTTCATATGACTAGAACTAGAGAAAGAAGTTTTAAAGTAATTTGAACTTTGGAGGTCAGTTAATTTTGGAAAAGGGGTTTTCTTACCCTAAATAGTTTTGGAATCCTCGTTGTAAACTGTATACGTTACAGTAACTGGTCGGGATACAACTGTACGCCAAGTCTCTATCTATCTACTAATTTGTGGATTTTTATTTTTTTTAAATAAATAGCAGTCTTGGCTTTAAAAGCGTTCTTTTTTGAGACAAAAATGAGAAATCGTGCAATGTAAGGTTAAAGACCAAATAGGTTAATAAAAGGGTTAGAACTTAAAAAAAATGAATTCACACTGTTCCTTAACAAATCTCTAGATTTTACTGATCTTATTTCCGTATATTATTATATTATTATTATAATAGCATTAAGATTTTTTTATAGCTTTATCACTTGGTTGAAGTTTGTTTTTAGCTAAATTTATGATAACAGCTTAAATTTTTTTGCAACAATTTAAATTTATTTAAATAATTATTTATTTTATTTTATTATAAAAAAAGATAAAGCAATGTTAAATTTTAAACATAGGATGAAGAATACCAAAACAATGGAATAGAAATCAACAATCGCTTCGGAAATAACGCAAATGAAGTTATTCCACTAAAGAACTTGCGGAGAACACCAGATTTCCGTAAAGCCAGACAATTGCCGAAAGATGCTGACTTCTCGCTCTTTCTGCCCAGCCATCAAGAGATGGCAAATGAAGTACTTGACGCTCTTCTCGGTAAGAAAAACTGCACAATTTACTATCACAATTATTTATTATCATGATTTGAAAACAATTTACAATAAATACTATTTATAATAAACTTTTCACAGCCGTCCCCGAGAACCAATTGCAAGATTTTCTATCGACATGCGTTTTCTCTAGAATACATTTGAACCCTCAGCTCTTTAACTACTGTTATTCAGTTGCGTTGATGCATAGGTAAGTAAAAAAATAAGTATATATTAAATATTTTATTATATGACAAAATTTTACTAATTTGTTTTCAGAAAAGACACGAGGAATGTCAGACTTCAAAACCATGTGGAAACTTTTCCGTCAAAATTCATAGACTCCCAAGTATTCGGCCAAGCGAGAGAGACTGCGGCCTTAGCGGCTCAAGGAGCACCGGTGAGTTATTTACTTTTCTCATTTCGGCCACAACAGTTTTCACACTTTTTATCTGTTCCTGAACATAAAACTGGCTTGTAATTTGGTGTCCAAGGTCCTAGACTGTCATTTGAATAGAAATCCATTGGATATGTACCATCATCTTTTAACCACTTACTATTTCCTAGAGACACTGAAAGTTCATATGGAGTTAGCAACGGCTTAGAAAAAGCAGTACCCCAGTCGATAGACAGTCTTGGACATGCAACTTGAACAAAAGCGTCTAATTTAAATAGTGCCAATTTACTAGGAAATATCTCAGATAATAGAATCTTTACATATTCTTTTTCCGAATTCTGTATTTGTTTTTCGAGATTAGCTAAAACTTTTGTGCTTCCTTGTCTGCCCAATGTTCCAAGAATGAGACCAAATTTGAAGGAATCCTCTGCTGTTTTTATTTGATTTTTTCTATTTGTTTGCATTATATCGTGTTCATAAGTTTCTGATGTAAATTTCTTGTCATAGGGATCATATTTGTAGGCAGGGATTTTAGGATTTGCTATCATTATAGACTCTAAATGAAACCTACCGTCACCAAGATATATGATAACATCAGAGTTTAATTTAGGTGCTGTACAGCCAAGTATTTCTCCGGGTGACAACGGCTTACTCTGGGGAACTATTACTATGTAATCTTCACACCTTAGAGTTTTAGCTACAGAATGTAATGTTGTAACAAATTGTATTGTGCTAACTATAGCCAGATGTGTCTTTTTAGGAAAATTTAATTTAAGAGTTTCAATAAAATGAGATGGATCTATTTTTATGTCTACAAATATGTACAGCACCTTTATATTGCTAGTTTGATCTATGGGTATGAGGCAGGAGTGTCCGTAGTGCACTAGTAAGTCGACACCTAACGCGATTGCAGTAAAATCGTCTATACAACACGCTCCATAAGTAACATCGCCCATTATTACAGTATCTGCTTCAGTGAATGATTCAATAATGTCACATAATGTTGTCGCAAACATCGTTAAACCTAAGGAAAAATAACAATACAATAATTAACTTAACACCCAAAAAAATATATAGCACTTTTAAAACACATACCTTCCGGTAACTGCAAAGCTACTCTCTTTGAACCTAGAGATCTTATCCTCCATATCGTTTTATGTATTTCAAAATTGTAATTTTGTGGTAACGATTCACAAGCTCTGTTTAAAAGCGGGTCATTGAGCAACTCATCCGGAATTTTGTTTATTGAACGAATATTTGGTTTAAATGTTTTCCTCTGTCCTTCTGGTTTGGCACGCACCACAATTACATTAGGGTTAAGTTCGAGATCCTCCATTGTTATAAACACATATTGAATATGTTAGATTTACTTTAATCACAGGTTATATTTTTGTAAAAACATAAACACGCGCGAAGTATTCACTGGCCTACGTGACTTTTGCACGGAAATACGTTCCGTTACAAGTGAATATTATTATGTGTAAGTCAATAGGTTTTATGTGACAGATTGAATTATTTTATTAAACTGTGACTAATTTAAATATGTGATTCCAACTTAAGCTAAAATTTTAGCATACAACTAAGAATTTCATTCTAATTTAAACTACACATTATATTAAATTCAACATTTTATTTAAAAGAAAACAAGTTCTTCTTTATAAAGTTTTCTGAGTAGAAACGTTAACGCTGTTTGCACTAATAACTAAGGAACACCTATTACATTTTTTTTCATCTCAAATGCGTAAATACCAGGAATCGCTATCATTAAAGAACTGTGTAAAAATAAATTTAATGCGAACGTTTCATAGGCTTTTTTATTTTATTACTTAGACCAAGAAATAACATTTCCCTCACTCTAACATTTTAAAATAATCATATTCAGCACTATTCTATTTCAAAAATATGTCAGCAACATATTCACAATCATTTTTTACGTTATATAGTTTAAAGTTCTCTTACAGATTTAGGCTGAATATGCTTTAGTAATATCTTGTTCTATTTCTGCCCTTTCTTTTCTAATTTGGCTATTATGTTATAGCGCAATCCCATCATTATTCCAAGAGATTATACTGCAACCGATGCTGATATTGAGCATCGTATGGCGTACTTCCGTGAAGATATTGGCGTTAATCTTCATCACTGGCACTGGCATCTTGTGTATCCTTTCACCGGCCAAAGAGAAATCGTTGCCAAGGATCGTCGCGGAGAATTATTCTTCTACATGCACGAACAGATAATTGCTAGGTAAATAAAATTTATACAATATTTTAAAATTTTACATGAGATTTACAATAAGTAATAAAACCTGTTTTTTTATTCTTTAGATACAATGGCGAACGTCTCAATAATTCACTAGCGAGGGTGAAGAAATTCAGCAATTTTACCGAATCCATTTCTGGGGCCTACTTCCCGAAGCTCGACAGCCTGACGTCATCCAGAGGCTGGCCCCCACGGCAGGCCGACATGCGCTGGCAGAACCTGGACAGGCCCGCTGACAACCTCAACGTGACGATTAGTGACATGCAAAGATGGAGACGAAACGTAGAAGAAGCAATCGACACCGGAGTCGTGCGAATGGTAGTTACATCATTTCATCTAGCAACATACAGATATACAGATATATTAAATCGTACAGCGTACAGTATACAATAAAGCGGCTTTTGTTCTGAAATCAGAGTGATGGCAGCACTCGACCTCTAGACATCGACACGCTCGGAAACATGGTGGAACCTAGCATTCTGTCACCCAACCCTCAATTATACGGCGCCCTTCACAACAACGGACACAGCTTCACGGCCTACATGCACGACCCAACGCATCGGTACCTCGTACGTATGACCTAATATGATGAACTTAACGTGTATTTGATCTTATCTTAATTTGATCTCTTGTAGGAATCCTTCAGTGTGATGGCAGACGAGGCCACTACTATGCGTGACCCCTTTTTCTTCCGCTGGCACGCTTTTATCGATGACCTCTTCCAGAAATTCAAGGAATCTGAGCACGTCCCACGGTACACTCGTTCTCAGGTTGGGCATTATTATTGTAAAATTATAGATAGTCCTTACATTTACTTTCGGTATCTTTAAATTTATTCTTTTCTCCCTTCAGCTGGAAAACCCCGGCGTACAAATAACAAACGCGCGTATAGTCAGCGATACAGGAGCTGATAACACACTGAACACATTCTGGATGCAGAGTGACGTCGATCTTTCCAGAGGTCTGGACTTCTCCAACAGGGGCTCCGTCTATGCACGATTCACTCATCTCAACCATAGGGCGTTCCGATATGTGTGAGTACAATATAATAATACCTACCTAATTACCTCCTTCCGCCTGGCTTAATGAAATTAACCTATATTTAATTAACGGCCAAGGTAATGTTGTTGATAAGAATTTCTTCAAATAATGCTATTCTAAAGATGGAGAATACAAACCCGTTTCTTGATTTAACAGTACAATTCTTCGACCTAGGAATTCAATTTGTAAAATCTAATATTGATTTCATACGCGATCTCCACAGCATCGACGTTTCAAATTCGGGTCCGTCTCGTCTCACCACAGTCCGCATATTCATAGCTCCGAAGTTCGACGAACGCAACCTGCCCTGGACTTTGAACGACCAAAGGAAGATGTTTGTTGAAATGGACAGATTTGTCACACCCCGTAAGTGATAGCACCAGTATATATATTTTATCTTAATTAAAATGTTCATTCAAATTCTCCAAGAAGGATTTTTTAATTAATTGTAGTAATATGTAATTGTAATGCGTGAAATGAAATCTATCAAGGACTGCACTGTCACGGTTGACGCATAGAATGATTCGAATATTAGGAATACAATATATTTGACGAGGCTGTATGATCTAAAGGTCTTTGACTTTCCCGTTGGGAAGAAATAAAGACAAAAAGAATGATTCAAAATTCCAGTAAACGCGGGCCAGAGCACGATAACTCGCGAATCGAGTGAATCGTCTGTGACCATTCCGTTCGAGCAGACGTTCCGTGACCTGTCCCGGCAGGGCAGCGACGCGCACGCGAGCGACCTCGCCTCCTTTAATTTCTGCGGCTGCGGCTGGCCCCAACACATGCTCGTACCTAAAGGCACGGAGGCCGGCGCACAGTACGATTTATTCGTCATGCTATCTAACTATGACCTGGATAATGTAAGTTTTGACACCGTTTACTTTTATTTAATTTATATTTTGATATTTTATCGTGTAATTCATTTTGTTACATATATTTATTCAGATAAACAACGCGGACGGCACTGAAATGACCTGTAAGGAGGCCTCCAGTTACTGTGGTCTAAAGGACCGTCTTTACCCAGACAGACGTAGCATGGGATACCCCTTCGACAGACCCTCGAACAGTGCTAGCAACTTGCAGGACTTCATTCTGCCCAATATGTTCAGTCAAGACATAACAATTACATTGCAAAATTCCCCCGTTGAGCAAAACCCTAGAAACCCAACCTCATAGATCATTTGCATTTATATAAATAATGGTTCCGATGAATACGTAAACAAGATATACTATGTTGTCAAATTTGACATCTTAATTTTTTTATCTATTGTTATGAAAAACTTATTTTAAGGAAGCATACAAAATAGTGGAAGGCTGATAGTTTAAGTTGAATAAGTATTATTAATTACATATGTTAAAGTGACTAGATATAAAAAAGTGACCTGTAGATATAATAAACTAAGAAGCTTCATGAAACTTGTTTTTTTTTTTATAAAATGGCTGAAAAGTTTCCCTCCATAGCTTTCGAAATAGTTTCTTTAGATCTGTCAAGTGTTAAATCTTGTTAAACTTACGTTCGTTTTAAAATTTATAAAAAAAAATGTGCTATTGAATACTGTTTAGTGTTTTTGGGTGATAGGCGGGCAAACATATACATATACTACAAAAAACTTTATTTCTCTTCATTTAAAAAAAAAAATTTATTTCTCTTCATTTAAAAACAATCTCCTATGAATTTATATCATAGTAATGCACCAAATGATACACAAAGCGAAATCTGACGACTCTCAAATTTAATTTCATGTTAATATAAATTACAAGTTTGTTCTATTATTAAATGGTGCTGGTGGCGCCAAAAACACAAATTTATTAACCATCGACATGCTTACGAGAGGCAGCATATTGTAGAAAGAATGTGACTGGCAAAGGTAATAGGAGTAAATAGGAAACCATGCGTGCACCAGTCTCAGAATCCAGGGCAGCTCCGGCCAGATAATAAAAGAAGGTCGACGGTGCGTAACGGTTAAAGTTTAAACACGCAGGTTAGTTCCACAGACGTCCAATAACACTCGCGGTCACGATTTGGCACTACCACTTAATAGGAGGAGAGAATATAATATATATAAGAATGTCTCTTCACGATCCTGTAGTGCAATACTCGAAGATCGGGCGATGAGCTGGAGTCGAAGAAGGAGTTGTAGGGCTTCGTCATCTGCCGATGTGCTGTATCCAATACTTGACTGCTCGGGCGCCGTAGTTGGCGCTGGTGTGCACGGTTTAAGGAAGAGTGGAGGAAATGGATTGCGATGTCACATATAATTGACTCATTAGCTATTATGAATAGAAAGCCTCAAAATGGCGTTACCAGGTGCGCTAAAATAATTTAAGAGAACGGCATATTCCGCATAAACTAAGATTATTATCTTTTTCTACAGTTAATTATTATGTAGTCAGAGATCTATCATCTATATCTATTTACAGTTATTGCCAATGGGTAATAGCATCTCAATAATTAACTTTAACTGCGCAAAATGCCTTAAGGAACTGGAGGACTGGACAAGTGGCATTTACGTTAGCTTTATCTTTAAAACAAGCATTTATATATATCCTGCCCTTATCCCATTTCTGGGATCGGCGCAGTATGTTTTTTCCTTCCGTACCGGGGGGTATGTGTTAATAGTCATTTCTGTACACACTCCCTTCTTCACCTGCTACACCTACTTTCGCTCTTCTTACATCCTTTTTACGAGTATAAGACTTATCTCATTTTTCATACTTTCATTATCATCCGATTCTTCCTGCCATGCTTAATCTTTCACGCATCTTTTTCCTTTCCAGTCTTTTCCAACTCTATTTTAACAGCACCTTTCCTTCCATACAATACAATACACACCTCTAATCCATCGCGTCATTTCGTTTCAACTGACGGTCGCAAATTTTATACGTAAGAATAAATTTTTAAATATATATAAGAAAGAATTATTAAATAAATGAATTATTAAATTGCCAAGTAATATATAAAAAAAACACAATTGTTTCAATATTTTTATTAAGAAAACGGAAACAGTGAAAAAGTACATAACTGTAAATTGCAGTTGGTTACATTATTTTTTTTTACATAAAAATCATTTACAGTTAAGATGTTACAAATTTTTACTCTGTTTTTCAACGTTTTTACATCTGTACAAAAACAAAACGTCACCTTGTATTATGAAAAAAAAAAAACTATTACTAGAGCCCGATCTACCATGTTTTACAACATTTCATCAACAAAAATAAACAGAGTAAAAATATAAGAATCGCGAAGTTAGATTTCAAGCGGATAAATATATTTTATATCGACAATTATTATAATAATATACATGACAATTGTCTCAATTTCTGTCGTAGAATAAACATAATTATATTATAAACGAATTGAAAATAAAACGAATGCTTGTTATATTAAAAAAAAAAAAAAAAATTCGTGATCAATATCAGAAATTGAGACAATTGTACCAACTTACTCATCATAAAATTTTATTACACATAATTAATATCCATCCGCAAAAGCATTAAAATTCAGCTCCCGATTTTATCTTATCCGGAGATGGGACTAGCAGTTTCTGTAAACCTTCCTCGTTATGTGTGAATACATACATAGAATAAAAATAAAAAAAAAATTCCCAGCAGATTCTCGTTAATATTTAAATAAATCAAAAACACTGTTACGACGACACGACATCCTTAAATCTCAAATCCACAAAAACTACAATACAATAATGATCAAACTCCAAACTGCATCTCTGCTTACAAATATATAATTTCTTTGTGATTTTTTTTTTCTCTAATAAATTACATTTCTCTTTACATACATACCTAAGCTTCATTTATATCTGCACTAGCGTATTATTAAATACTCTATATTTATTGGTATCAACGTTAAGAGACGATCATAAAAATAATTATCAGCAATACTCATCATCATCCAGGCATCGTTTCAGCACATGTAAGCTTAAATCCTCCAAACAAAAAAATATTTTTATGTTTTTTTTTCTTTTTTGATAGGTTTCAATATACATTTTTTCATCAGCAGTGTAGTGTAGTAGGGCAAGAAATTTTTATTTTTTTTTGCTCCCGCCGAAAACTAAGACATCTAAGACGCGCTAAACGACGACGACAAAGAAAAAGAAATGTTTTCAAATTTATTTACATATTTTACACGAGGAAAAGAAATAATAAGTAATAATATTTCTATACCTTTGATATGAGCGTTTTTACAATACTTTGACATAGATGTCAGATATTATATACATATATATTATATGTATATATAAAGAAAATCCACATACATAGACTACATACATTTTTTTTTGTATTTATAAATTTTTAGCGTCTTAATTTTTTAGTTGTAAGATACTAATTGGAACATTACAATGAAATAACTCAATTCTTGTTACGTATCAAACCATCCGCACACATCACTGTAACCCCAACGGTACGTACAAGTAAATAACAAATATATATCAAGTTAATAGTAATATCATACTAGAACATGACAACCAGACGGCATGTTGTATTCTATCAGTTTAAACCATATTATATAGATACATCATACAAAACTTTATTGCAATTTACACAACACATGAATGTATAATATATTATTAATATACATAATATTATAACATTAACAAACATTGAATTAAATGTGAAATGCAAATAAAGAAATACATGTTGGTATAACGCCGTACATACATACTTATATATATATATATATAGTCTCACCATTATTAAATACATAATAAGTAACAAAAATTGTGCCACTTTCAAAACAATTTTGTTATACAAATCTTTATTTACAATTGTTATATGTATATATGTATATATATAAATATAAGAATGTACATATTGACATTTTAACATGATACTTTTATAATTATTAGTTACAAAAAAAATTTTATATCTGTCAATCCGTATACTCAGAGAAAATATATCGACTAGGTATGGGTAATTTACATTCAATTGTTAAGATTGGAAAATTGTATATATATATATATGTGTATATGTATATATATTTGACAAATTAAAGAACAAATTAATTGAGAAATATATATAAGATTTATTGTGTTCATTTTTAAATGTATACATATATATACATTTATATGTATATATGTATATATATTTGTGTATATAAATCAGATGAGAAGCAATGTTACATTCAGATATAACACAAATTATTATTATATTCGTTTGTATATATTTTTTATTGACTAAATAAATTTACACATTTGGTAAATCAATTTAATATTATAAATTTAGTACTTGTAAGTTTTTGGATCATCAAAAAAATTATAAATTTACCGTCACATAGAAATTAGAAAAAATAAATAAACCGCTTCCATATTTCTCTCATCCATTATACAACATTATACATAATTTATAACATTGTATAATAGAAATAATCGTACGTTTCACACAAATCAAGACTTTTTATCATCAAAAAGTGTATTATGCCTTTATGTATATCAATTCCTGCCGTTTCATTAATTTAATATTCGGTTAATTCCAATGCCGCGTTATGTAATACAGAGATTAGGGTTGAGTTTAAAATAAAGTAAAAATAAATATATCTTCAGCGTAACCAATAATATAGTATCTGTATATAAAAACTATAATTTATTATTATTATTAAACGGGTCCAGAGACATCGGTTAGTGAGAATAAAAAAAAATTGTTACGGACCCCCATCTTTGCTCACTGCCGTTTACATCTTATTATATTATTTACAATTTTCAAATATTAAAACTTAAAAATACATAACAAATTACAAGTAAATAGACAGTTAGAGAGAATTTTTAAAATAATAGTTATACGATATAACAAACTAAACTGAAGCACATTATAACATGAACAGAAAATGACATGTGCTGGTCAGTTCGGACAGACGTACATTTATTTTTTTTTATCAAATAAATATTTTATGCTATATTTATTAGCACCCACAAAACTCAAACTTCACACCGTACCATGCTCAGAATATAATTACACAAAATAAGATAAAAAAAAATCGTATGAACAATATTTTATTAGATCAATTAAATGCTCAATCTTATATAGGTATGAAGCAAAAAAAGAAATCAGCGTTACTCTCAAGTATTGGACAGATGAGAAGCGTTCCGCAGCGAAGGGTTGAAGCTCGTAGTACTCTGCCCTACACACCCCTCAAGGGCTGTACAAGTATCGATACACGTGTATGTACTATCAAGATACACAATATTTCCTCCACACAGGACTAAGTTGTGTCAAGAAATATCTTAAGAATCTCTATTTTCTTTCATAGTGTTGTGTATGCACGGTGAAAACGGCACGTTTTGGGAGCACTTTCACCACTCTCACTTCACTATATCACTCCGATACGAGATCCGCCGTCGGATCGCGATCACCGTGCGCTCTTACGAGCAGTTTATAAACGTATTACATTCGTATATACACGCACGAGTTCGTATTTAAAATATTTATTTTTCTTTAAGATTATGTATTGTTTTTCAATCATTTGCTATTTCGCTAAATTTTCACTCAACAAAATCGTTTCACTCCGTATAATACAGCACTTTGCCGGTACCGCATCGGATGACGTCATCCCAGGCTGAAAAAAAATAAAAGAAGAATTGATGAACTGATTTATATTATAACTGACTGATATAACTGATTTATATTATATTATGATATATATATATAAGTGTATATATATATATGTAAGTATGTATATAAGTGTAAGTATAAAGAAGCAGACCGGTGCCGACGTAATCGACGATGCTGTGTAGGTGAGCGGCGTCGGGGGGCGGATCGGGCGGCAAGTACCGCAGCGCGCCCGCCGCCGCGTGCTCGGGCGCGTCACGCAGCAGGTCGCACCGCGCGCGACGCCCCGGACCGCCGAGCAGCTGCTCGTTAACGTCAAAGCCGAAGGTGACCCCGTCCATGTCCCGAGGGCGGGAAGCCGAGTCCAGCAGCACGACGGGCGGGCGGCGGTCGGCGACCACGTCGGGCTCCTTGCGGGTTGGGCGCGGGGCGGGCGGAGGGGGGCGTTTGTCCCTCGCGCGGCGCGGCTCCAGCGCCGGGTACTGGTCAGCGTCGCCGGGTGTCGCGCTGGTGTCCGCCCCCGCGCCGACCCCCTCCGCCTCGCCCTCAGCGTAGAAGTTGCACGACTCGATGAGGTCGGGGATGTTGTGGCGCGTGCGGGCGATGTCTGCGTAGGAGGCGTGCGGGGGCGGAGGCGGCGGTGCGGCCGGGAGGGAATGCACGGAGTCCATGTCGTCGTTGGAGTCGTTGCTGCGGTCGGAGGCGGGCAAAGAGGGGGGCGGGGCGCGGGCGCGGTGGTCGGGGGAGGGGGCGCGAGTGCGACGCGGAGCGTGCTCGGGCTCGTCGGCGCGCCGGCGCGGCTTCTTCTTCTTGGTGACAGTCTGGAAGTCAGTGAGTTCGGCGGGCGGGGTGTCGGCGTCGGCCGCGGCGGGAGGCGCGGGCGCTCGATAGAGAAGTGAGCGCGCGTCGTCACCCCAGGAGCGCCTCTCGGGCTTGGCGGGCGGATGTGCGGCGCGGCGGGCCGCTCGCAGCGCCGGCTTGTCCGTAAGGTCCTCGAGCGTAGTGCGACTGAGCTCCTCCAGCGAAGAGGCTCTTTTGGGCTTGCTGTCCTTGTCCTTGCGTCGCTCGGTGGAGCGCTTCTTGGCCGCCTTGTCGTCGCAGTCGTCCTTATGCTTGGGGCGCAGCTTGGGCCTGCCGCCGTCGTCATTGGACTCTATGAACCGCAGAAGCTCGTTTAGGTCCCTGTTGCCCTGGTATCCGTCTATCTGGTGCGACTTGATGACGGTCTCGTTCTTCGACGACTTCTTCCTTCGCGGCTTCTTGTGCTGACTAGATCCCGACAGAGGAGAATTGAACGCTTGGACCGCGTTGCCGTTTTCATCGAGAGATTTCTGTAAACGGTAGTGCACAGTGAGAATAGGCACCTGAATAGGAAGGAAAAGTCACTGTTAGAATGTTAGAGGGCAATTGACCGTATCAAGTTGATGATATTCACGGAGCCAGACTGAGAACAGCAACACGGGGCGAGATGCGATCTGATGACGTCAGTGTAAGATGGTGTGCGTGCGCGAAAGCGTGTGCTATGAGGGCGGTGTGCGTGTGCGTGTGTGTGTATGTGTGTGTGTACCTTGTAGTCGTCGGCTGCACCGAGGGCCGGTCGAGACAGCGGCAGGCCGTTGAAGCTGCTCGATATGACGCTGCGAGGCTGCAACGAATACTACTTTAAAATAATGTATTTAAAATAATAAGAATTAAGGTGGCAAAGAGACTGTATGTATTTTTTTATAGGGTCTATGATAAATTTAATGGTGGCTAATGGTACCTTGGGGTCCAAAGCGGAGGCCTGCGTGGTGGAGGTGACGGTTCCGCATCCAACCACTTCCGGGCTGGTAATACATCCAAACGGTATCGCCGAGTCCACCTGAAATAAGACAAACACACTAGATATATTTCTAATGAAGCTCGGAATCCCTGAACACCGCCCACTTAGCTTCCGCACACATGCGTACCTTGTCTTTTTGTTTGTCCGTATCGCTATATAGGAGCAATTTGACCGCCCTTTTGTGTAAGCTTTCGATTTTCGGTATTCTAGTCGTCTTCTTTTTAGATTTTTCGTTAATTTCGATATCTTTTATTCTGTTAGTATCTATGTTAGAGCTTTGTGTCTTTGGTAGTGTTAGAAAGACGTAGGAGTTATTTGGAAGTTTTGTTAGCATGAACTGCTCTGGAGGAGGCTGTGATAACCTCGATAGCGCTGATACTTCAATCTCTTCGCTTATCTTTGATTTTGTTCCCAATTTCGCAATAGCATTAGAAGTATCTTCCTCGCTGGTATTAGTTTCTATTCTTTTAAACAGATTTTGCTGTGAATTAACAAATTCTGAAAATGAAATAGTATTCCCTTGGCAATTGGAATCATATTCGTTAATATCTCTTTTGAGGTCTGTTACTTTTGCATTTGAGAATTCAGTCATTTCAATACCGGAGCAATTATTTTTATTTTCCTGCAATACTTGCTCTTCACCAGAGTCTTCTCGTGTTTTAGTTGGAAATGTTAGTTCTGATACATTTATTTTTGTTTTGATTTCCCTCATTTCAATACCCAAATCGTTATCATTATCATTTATCTGTAAGCTTGATTTTTGTTTATTAATTCCAGATTTTAGATCAGATTTTTCAACTTCAGATACTGTAACTTTCGGCACAATTTTAATTTCTTTACTATTAACAATTTTATTTTCGCCATCTTTACGACTTTCATTATGTGATTTATTTGTATTACTTTCTCTATAAGATGGTTGGATATCCTTCTGTCTGTCTGTATGTTTTAATTCAATTTCTTCATTCTCAACTATACCTTTCTTAATATCTTTTGATGCTTTTGATTTTATTTTAACTTTACTTTTGACTTCAACATCACTCTTGACTTTACTTGATTCTATTTCATTTGTATTTGAATCTGTCCTTGCTTTTACTTGCAATAAATTTGAACTTTTTTTATCATTTTTCTTAAATTTCTTTGCATTTTTTGCACTAATGGATACTTTATTTTTTTCAACGGAATTATATTCATCTACTTCCGATTTTTCGATAGTTAAACTTCGAAAATTTGACGGATTTATCGATAACACGGTGGGAGATATTAAATCACTACCCACCCTCTCTCTATACTCTCTTCTCTGTACATCATCTTCACTAAACGTATCTCTATCTCTACCTCTATGAGTTCTATCACTATTATCACATTCGAAATTTCCATAAGGCGTATCATATCTTAATATATTATCTGTGCTATTCGATTTATTAATAACTGAATTATTACTATCTAAATATTTCATAGGGGTATGAATATTTTTATCTATATTAATATTCGATCCAATCCCGCGATCTAGAGTGTCATACCATCTATTGACACTATTAATCCATACATCACTTTGTGGATCACGCGGTACACTCACATCACCACCGCCTCTATCTCTATCGCGTAGCCTGCTCCGATTGGCTTGAATATCTGGTGGGGATGGAGGGTGGTCTGTACGCACATCACTTTGGACACCGCGCGGTACACTTACAACACCACCGCCTCTATCTCTATCGCGTATAGCGTGTAGCCTGTGATGTGGTGGGGAGGGGGGGTGGTCTGTACGCACCTGGTTGGAGGCGGTGGTGGTGGTGACCGCGCGGCCCGAGCCGACGCCGCCGCTCCCGATCTCGAGCGTCGCACGCGCCGTGTACGTCACCGGGTACGACGGCTTGCTCCTCCTGCGGACAGTCATAGTGAGTGTAACCATATTTGGTAAAGTTGATTAAGTGTGTACGTGCTATACAGCGTGTATGGTAAATTTGATTAAGTGTATAGTCGCTATACAGCATGTATGGTACAGTTAATAAGTGTGTATACGCTATATAGCATATATGGTAAAGTTCCACAAGATTTTAGACCTACCTCTTCTTAGTTTTAAAGTATATTATTAAATGTATGGATTACTTTCAATACATTAGGTTTAACAGGCAGTAAGGGTCGCGGAAATTTACCTGGCGACATCTGCGTCCGTGTGTGGGGGGTGAGCGTCGCTGGCGGACACGCGTCTCTCGCTGAGTGGGGGGGGATTCACCACGTGTACGGTTGCAAGGTACGAGCCGCGACCGCACGCCTCCTCGCCCAGCAGGAACGCTGAAACACACGCCCGTCTTGTCACACGTATGAACACACGTCCGTCGTGTCACACGTGTCAACACACGCCCGTCGTGTCACACGTATGAACACACGCCCGTCGTGACACACGTGTCAACACGCGGCCGTCGTGTCACACGTATGAACACACGCCCGTCGTGTCACACGTGTCAACACACGGCCGTCGTGTCACACGTGTCAACACACGGCCGTCGTGTCACACGTATGAACACACGCCCGTCGTGTCACACGTGTCAACACACGCCCGTCGTGTCACACGTGTCAACACGCGGCCGTCGTGTCACACGTATGAACACACGCCCGTCGTGTCACACGTGTCAATACACGGCCGTCGTGTCACACGTGTCAACACACGCCCGTCGTGTCACACGTGTCAACACACGGCCGTCGTGTCACACGTATGAACACACGCCCGTCGTGTCACAAGTGTCAACACACGCCCGTCGTATCACAAGTGTCAACACACGCCCGTCGTGTTACACGTATAAATCGGAATACAATCACTAGTGGATGGCACATACAGGTGTCGACGCCGGAGGGCAAACTCCCGCCGTGGTGGGCGCGGGCCGACACGCTGGCGGAGGGGGGCGCGTGCGCGTGCGCTGGCGCTCTGCCCCTCCGAGGCGCAGGCTCCCCCGCCATCGCAGCCACCAGGTCCTTCAAATTATAACGACATTTTATTTATTTATTTATATATTTTCTACTTCAAATCAATATCAGCGATCACTTGTGAATCAAATGGGAGTGTCAGGACTATTTTGATAGGATACTTATCTAAATATGCTCTCCTGTAAAAACTCTCCAACTTAAAATAAGGCTCTGAGACCACACAACAAACTCAGGGTATTTCATTATAGTGAACAACCAACTTTACTTAAAGTTTTTCAATATAAATTTAAATTCTTAATTATAAATATTAAACCTGTAGACTGGAGTGGTGCTCCCTTCTCGCCCTATCCCTTCGCCCCCCCCGCCCGGAGCCCGGGGCCCTCGCAGCCGCCTCGCAAGCCTGCTCGTCCTGTTCAACTTCCTCCAACAGTTCCTATAACACACCAAAATAACATATTTAAGGCATATTTAGATAAGTCTCGTAACAAAGTAGTCCTGACACTCCTATTTGATACACAATTTATCGCTGGTATTGATTCAAAATGGAAGACATATAAATAAATATATAAATACAATTAAATTAATATTCCTTATATATTTTATGAAAAGATCAACACGACTGGGATTGGAACATTATATATTTTATAAAAAAGATCAAAAATAAACATTAATTCGATCGGGATTCGAACATTGGATACCCGTCGTCTCTCTACCTGAGTCGGCATCGGTGCTCGTCTTGTGTAACATTTATTTTAAAGTGAAAGAATCATCAAAATCGGTTCAGTCAAACAAAATTTCTGAGGCTAAAAACAAAACAGCAGAATCGAGAACTTCCTCTCTTTTTGAAGTCGGTTAATATTTCTGAACGAGTTAGCAAGGTAGTTTTTAACTGTGCTAGGTTAAATATGCTCAATGCAATGTGGTGTTGTACTGAAATCGTGATATTTTTAATTCAACAACGTTCTGACTACATTAGTATAGTTATTCATAATCGTCACTGAACTCTGATTGTTTTCATATTGAGTTCAATGCTGAAGCAATTATGTACATACTAGCAGTGTCCGCGACTTGGTTCGTGCGAAATGTTTTTTTTTAATAAAGGTAGCCAAGTCACTCCTTACAACATCACCAGCCGTTTCAGCAGACAGATAGGGAGAATTTTATCTGCATTTAGTGAAATACAAATTTGAAGTTATAAACAGACACTTCAATTATATTTATATATATTATATTATATATTTGCTGTTGAAAAGTCCAAATTAACAATTCGACATATTCGAATTCGAAAATAGACTAGAATGTTCAAAGATACACAAAAATTGGATTGCAGATCAATGAGAAAATGTTCTATGGAGTAATGAAACGAAATTTTATATTTTCGGATCCAATAGACGTGTCTGTACGCCGATCAAAAGAAGAAAGAGCTTCCGAAGCGTGTACAATGCCAACAGTGAAACATGGTGGTGGTAGTGTGATGGTTTGGGGATGTTACGGTAATAATAAACCCGGAAATCTTGTGAGGATAACTTGAAAACTAAACAGAGAAAGTTATTTATAAATTCTTCGGGACACGGCCGTACCCTGTGGGCTAAATCTGATTGGTTCTGAATTTACATTTCAGCAAGACAATGCAAACTTAGTCCAAATAGTTTAAAAACTTTTTAAAGAAAAAAACAGATGAAAAGATTTTATAAATCATGAAATGACCATCGCAGTCATCTGATCTGACTTCAATAGAACTCGTCTGAAATGAACTGGATAGGAGAGTGAAAAAGTGCTCTCCTACTAGCTCAGAACATTTATGGCAGTTATCAGAGAGTGAATGGAGCAAGTTAGATGAAGATTATTTTAAGAATTTAATTAATAGAATGCCTAAAATTTGTACTGTAATCATTAAAGCAAAAGGTGGTCACTTTGATGAAGCTAAAATTTGATTATGTTTCAAATTATTTGTTAATTTTCTCTTTAGCCTAAGTTACTTTTTGTTAAATTTTTTTTATTTGATTTTACCTCGCTGCTTGCTAATCTTTTGGACGATGGTGTATGTATGTATAATGTGTACATCGGAATCTTTAATTAGTTATCAAGTCAAAACTTTATGTGAATTTCATTGACTCAAAATAATAATATAACAAATACATTATATATAAAATGCATTCAATTTATAAAAAAATATATCTAGAAAATAATAAATATATATTTATATAGTACTCTAAAGAACTTATTCATTTATCAGAAAATAATTTTTTTCTAATTATATTTCAATTTAGACTGTCTGTCTTTACTCAGGTCTTTTTTCGACATGTATGATATGATATTGATACAAATATATATATATGTGTGTGTATTTTCATAAATTTACATCTACCTACTTCTTTCTAACCCTAACATTTTCTGCAAGTGAGTTTGTTGTGTGTTTCTCCTCAGAGCAGCGCGTGTGGAGCACTCTTAGACTTAAATTATGTTGGAATCTTTACAGGACTCATTACGAATTAGGATATCAAATATCTTTTAACCACAACACTTAAAAAATTTTCTAACCCTAACTTTTTTTTTTAATTCTACAAGTAATAATCGCTACATAGCTATAAGTATATATTGAATGTATATGTTTTTTTAGTGTTTTAAAAACGAAATATATAATATAATATGATACCTTAAAGAGACTGCTCTTTCCCTCTCTGTCTTTGGGACACTTGTACGTAATAGCCTCATCTAGCAGCGCCCGGAGTTGCCCGTCGTCCAGCGCCTCCACGTGTTTGTTGTTCTGGGGGGAGACAGAAAAAAGAAAATGAAATTTATCGAAACGACATGTACACATGACAGAAACGCATGATACGACATGTAAATATATATAATATGAAATAGTGTTTAAAAACTTTTATTTTTATTTTTAATTTCTTTTTATTATTATCGGATAAAAAACGATGACTCATTTGACTGACTCATTCATTTTTTATTGTCTATAATATATAACAAACTCACAAAAATTCCAAAAATATTGACATTAGAACTGAATATTCGTGACTGAAACATGCAAAATTCATGTCAAAAAGTTTGTATTTTAAAAACCGCATTCAAATCGGTTCATCCGTTTAGAAGTTATGAAACACAAACACTTACGTATTATTATATGACTCTCCTGAATAATCTCTATTTATATAATTCTTACGTCAGAACCACAACATATATAGATATCGCAATAATCTACGAAACAACTGAACCGATTTTAGTGAAACTTTCTTGATATCTATAGTTTGGTCCAACTTAAAGGATAATTTTTATCCTCACTGCTGGATGTAAGCCTTGCCCATTGACCTCCACCGCGATAGGTCCAAAGCGGCCCGATTTTTTTTATTGCCATTTTCAGTTTAACACTAAACCTACCGACAATTCTTGCACACCTGTTCCTGCCGCACGCCGTCAAGTTGACCGGTAATTAAAAGTTACTTTATTATATAACGCAGGTAATAATGTAAATAACTAAAAGTAAAAAGTGAAGAAAATATTATATGCATATTCTAAGAATTGTCATGTAGTTTGATAACGATACTATAACGTTTAAAAATGTGTAAGTTTTACAAAAGTTTAAGAACGGTCAATTTGACCGGTGCTTGGCAGGTTTAGTGTTAACAGAACCATCTCTCTCAATCTTATTTTTATCTTGTGCAAGTTCAATAGACGGTGATACCATAACAATTTTTTTTTTTGTAATATTTATATATTTTTTAAATTATGATAGACTATGGTTTGATTCGGGGCAGACGAAGTCATAGGCAACATCTAGTATATATATAAACACATTTTAATTACCTAATCCATATCAGCACTTCCTTCAGGGATATAAAAACAAATTAATTAAATTAATTTAAATGTTGTTGAAAAGCTTATTATAATGTCATGTTCAGCTACGGTTACAATTGAGAGGTCATTGACCCGACGTACTAGATAATAATTATTATGAAGAAAAATCGTGCAATTAACAAAACGAATTATAAAGTAGTTTTCGTATTATTTATTAATAAAAAAAAACCTTTATATGCAAATAACTTAACTGCACACACATACAAGATACAGTAAAGAAGGGAAAGGGCTTATCACTGGTAACTTCGTACAAACAACCCACGCTTGCCAACTTAAGCACTACACGCGTGTGTGTGTGTGTGTGTTTATATATACACACACATGTGTGTTTATATATACACACACATGTGTGTTTATATATACACACACATGTGTGTATATATAAACACACACACACACACACACACATACATACATACAGACATATAATATAAATTATAATAACTCTAATGAGATGTAAGCGAGTCAGGTTTGTGAGTGTGATAAGAGCGTCGTTTTAAAATTAAAATATTTTTAATATTTTAACTCTGACACATCTTATGATATAGGAGAAAAGAATGTACAACAAATAAATGATATATATATATATATTTAAAGAACCATGTAATCGCTTGACAGATTTTGATCAAATACATCGCTAGCCAAGAGATAGGGTTTCGTTAAATAAGTTTAGAATTATTCGTTTTGGAGATGTAATGTTGAGAAATCCGTACAAACAAACAGACATACAGAATAAATAATTAATTGATAAAATTACGACTTCCCTTTTAATACTATCACGAATAAGACGAGACAGAGACAGGCGTAAGTGTATGTATGTAGGCAATCATTTAATGTTAACACATAAATTATATATATATAAATATATATATATATATAATATATATGTATATACTATATATATAAATATATATATATATAATATATATGTATATATATAATCAATTATATATCCAAGATAAATGTGTAGAATATGAATTGGTATTAAATTTTACAATATAATTTTAAACGTCAATAGTCCAGAGTAAATGGGTTACAATTTATCTTTTTAAATATGTAGTTCTTAATGGTTTTCAATTTATCTTTAAAAAATAGTAATAATTAATATTATTTAAAACAATCTATTACCTTGAAGATTCGCCACAACCAAGGTTATAACCATACATACGTTATCATAATATATGTCAATATATTATTAACAAAAATATTGATTAAATAAAAAATCTTTACGTAATACGTTTTATCGAATACAATTAGCCAATCAAGGCCACCGTGCTAAAAACCTTATCAGAGTTATGCGCACACTACACTATACAATCTATCGGACGCTAGGTCAGATAGCGCACTAACATCGCTTATTGAGAGCGCTATTTTTGGGGTCGAATACTGCCTGTAAACCTCCCTCCCACGACACCCTCAACAAGGTCGCGGAAACTTGGGGTCCCATTACTTACCTTCAACGCTTGCCATGGCATTAACTTTTTCAAAGAATTTCGATCAAAAAGTTGTAAAGAAATTGCGTACAATATTCTTTTGTACTCAACCGACATTCAAACACGTTTTATATATAATATATATATATATATATATATATATATATAGCAAGTTTGTTTAAGTGTATTATCAAACGCAGTGAAACGCGCGCGATGAAATATTAAATATTTTTTGCTAGTGCTGAAACGCGTACATATAAATAAAATTGAAGTGTACGTTTTTAATTCCAAATTAAGATCTTTTCACTAAATGCATATGAAAATATACATACATAAAAAAAATAGATTAAATTGTATAACTGTCTCTCCGTTGAAAAGGATGGACCGATTTTAACACAACTCTCGCTGATAGGTGATGTTATAAGGAGTAGCTTAGGCTACTTTTATGAAAAAAAACATATTAAACGCGAACGGAGTCACGGGCACGGCTAGTGTATATATATATATATATATATATATATATATATATATATATATATATATATATATATATATATATATATATATATATATATATATATATATATATATATATATATAATTCGTTACGCCCAATTGTGTCACTAATTTATTTTAAAAGATCAAACACAACACACAAACGCAAACACGAACATTTTACTGATTGATTTCAATTTAATTAAAACACGTCAAATAGCAAAACAAAATGGCGACTGGGGTAGACACTGAAATATCATTTTTTTAGCATTGTGTGGTCATTACATTGTAATTACTGTTAATTTTACGGACAGATAACGGACGAACAACTCGAGGAGGCGTCCGTAAAAAACGTCCTTGAGAACGATACATTTACCGGAATTAAATCCACTACCTCTCCGTAACGCTAACACCTACTCCTGGACATGACCGGAACGTAAAAGCGCAACAGACGGACAAACATAAAAACAATAAGATTTTACAGTATAAAAAAGATATAGGTCGATAGATTTAACGTTTACATACAATGTACAAAAACTGTTCATCAATCATTAAAACATTAGAACACAAGGTCCGCATAAATCATTGAACATCATTATTATTGTCATTTATTCACAATTAATGATGTAATGAATAATTAAATAAGTTGTATAACAACTAAACTACATTTTAAATACAATATATTATAGTTAATTTAATTATTATTGATATACAAAAAACATCGCCAAGTGGAAGGTCTATCCATAATATATACATATAAATAAAATTGAAGTGTCCGTTTATAATTCCAAATTAAAGTTTCTTTCTAAATGCACTACATAAAGGTACTTATATATAAAAAAAAACTATATTTTTCTCTGTCTGTTTGTTCATAATAATCTGTGAAATGACTGGACCGATTTTAACAATACTTTCACTGGCAGATATTACTAGGGGCGCCAACAGACCCTCAATTTCGACTCACTGAGCTCGCGAAATCTCGGGCGCCGTTTGCATATTGAGCGAAGCGAGCCCAGTGTAATGACTCATCGTTTCTTCAATGGGATATCAGTTTTTTGACATGCCATTTTAATTATTTTTTTTTACATTAAAAATTTTTGTTTTTCTAAAATCATCACCTAATGTGTGTCTTTTTGATTGCAAAATTTCATAATTTTCCGTCAAGTAGTTTTCGAGCCTATTCGTGACAAAGAATGTGAAAAAGTCTCCAGTAGAACGCTGCGCTCGGTACGCTCGCTTCGCTCAACAAAGAGTAATAGAATACCTTTATTTAAAAAAAAACATTACAAACGCGAACACAGCCGTCGGCACTAGCTGTGCCGAAGAAGTTAGTAAGAAATATTTCAAATATCTTATATAAATATATATAAATAACTCTAATTAATAATATATAATAAGAATATCGTGTTTCCGGTCGAATATAACATTTAAAAGTAACGGACAATGATAACGGAATTTAAAAGATTCCGCCATTTTATTTTATCACGATACAGTACGTCCGACTCATCGAGGTGACGAGTGGAGTCGAGCCAAATACCATTTATAATTACGAGACATACTGTCTAGTAGTATTTTAAAAAATAGATTATTTCTAAGTATAATTAAGTATAATATATTGTAATAATACTACAATTCAATATTATATTCATCCGATACCCCGTTCCCGGTTTGAAATCATCAAGTTTAAAAATTTATACGTTTTTAACTATATCTATAGCTTAAATCCTTAATTTAAAATATTTTATACGTTGAGTCATATAATAATCTAACAGCACGTAAAATTTTATTTAAATTAGTTATAAATCTATTATCTTATTTCTGCTTTTCAGTGAAAATAAAAATATATGTCAAAATTAATTTAATTAAATTGTGACACGCAAACAGGGCAACAGACAACCGGACATACAACATTAAAAACATTTTTATATTGTATTTATTTCATAATATATAAAAGAGTATTTTATCCATAAATTGAACATTAACTGAAAAAAATGTGTACAAATAATTTGGATGTCAATCGATTGTAACACGTCCCCGGGACCGACAAAACAAGGGTCAGGGACGGGTCTGGAGCGCGAGGACGTTCGAGAATCGAGATTTTGCACACTCGCCTGCCTCGCCTTATTAAATATTAAACATATTTTGATAGGACCTTAACGTTTTGATTACCTCACGTAATGTAATGCAATATTGTATGTAAATAATAAATAAAATGGCGTTATAAATTTTATGCATGTTAGTTTCGTTCAATTGTAAGAAATTTATTTTCGTGTTTCCCTAAAAAAACTGAGTCGAAGAGATGCGCTAGATACATTCAAGATAACCTGCAGTATTGGACCGCTGCCAGAATATATTTTAGAGTTCCGTAGGTAAATATAATAATTTTATGTTTATTGGATACTAGATACAGTCTAAACTACAGAGGATTGCCTGGAACTAAAATTTCGTCAAATATCTAAAGTAATTAAAAAAGATAATAATATAAAGTCGTTCAAGATCGATAGATACATGTGGGTAAAATAATAAAAAAACAGAGGAAACTTGTATAAAAAAAAACGGATTTTCCGTAATAATAACATTATTATGTAAAAACCAACGTTTGTCTGTGGTTTATTTATCCGTTATTATTCTTTTAAATTCCAATGTTACATTTGAATTTCGAACGCCAATCGTGGCGTCTAAGTTACATAGATTTTACATTTACAGTAAATGGCGCGGGGTTTCATAGTTAGTTGAGTATCTCTTTTTTATACATATAATAACTTATTAATTTGTCGAATAAGAGCTAATATAATAATAAATATATAATCTTTTCGCCTCACCGTAACAGCATAATTAGTTTGCACATCAGCGTCACATCTTCCCACTACAACACTACACTCACAACTCATTCAATGCTTATATTATAATAATAGACATACTATAAATACAATCGTAATCTTAGTAACAACTCATTTGATGATTCACTTAATAATTCACACTAAATATTTTGACGTTTCTTTTGATTACGTTGCAAAAATGTCAAATGCAATTTTATGACAATAATTATGACAGATAAAAACACTAACAAAAAAAAGGAGCCATGACATGAAACATAATGCTTATAAAATATATATATATATTTTTATCAGAATAGTTTTTTTTAAATATTTTATTTAAAGTTTAAATTGATTCGATTGTATTTCACGCATTTATTCATCGATTTCCTATACGTTTATAACAACCGGCACGTAAACTCCGGAATTAGCGGAACATGTTTCAAATTTCAGCTATCAAGACCGTAAAATTAACTAAAATAACGTGTTAATGTTCTTACTTTCACTATGTGTTATATGTAAATGTGAGAATAATATTGGTTTAAATATTATTCAAAAAGAAAAAAAATTACAATGTTACCATAATGAAAAAAATAATTAAAATATATTATTATTGTGTCAATGTTAGACTACCACAAAATACTAGACTGTAATACGATGTAAAAAGCTTCTGTTTCAATGTAAAACGACACTAGACATTTTCGACGTGTCCATTGTCCAACCACAGACTAGCCTGTATCTATGTCGCAACCACCGACCGGAAAAAGAAACCACACTAATTGTTGTTGTTTTTTTTTTTTAGTTTAACGGTGCGAAAGTTTATTATTATTATTTTTTTAATTATTTGTATTGTTCATGACCCAAATTTCAATTGTAATAATTTTAATTTTAATGCATTTTTTTAACTCACAATTATTTCTATAGTATAAAATTGTTTAATTTTCAGTAAAAAATTTATATTTAATTATCCAAGATTAGCATTAACGAATGCTTTCTTCTGTTTATTAAAAATATGTCTACATAATTAATTTTGTTTTCATCTTACATTGAAGACTACATAATATACCATACATACCCAAAATAATTTAGATATACAGTTAGACAATTTTTTGTACCAGTACCATCAAATCTAACACCTTTTTACGATAGTTAACAAAAAGTAATGACTCACAGAAAGTTAAGCTTCGAGTTAACAATAAAACTACATTTACAGAGTAAGGCGATTCTGTAATAACTTATTCGGACCCAAAGTTTGAAAGGCCTTCAATATGAAATTAAAAAATGCCATCATTTCTAAGTTTTTGATTTAGAATAACAACTTTATGGTGCCGGCAGTTACTTTTTATCCAAAAAACTATATTATAACACTTTTTTCAATATTCAAGTTTCAAGTCATTTAAATAAGTAAATCAATCATTCAAAAAGTACAATTGTTGTATGTATGTTGTAGATACATTTTTAAAATTTTTATCCGTATATTACATTTAGTGGCAACTTTTCTCGTTCCAGTAAGCACATATTGCAACTGGTTTAAAATAAAGAAAAATGTTATAATTTTGTGCAAATATAATGTTGTTATATTTCTTTCAAGATAGCAGTTTATTGCTGACATTGTATTAATGAATAGATGTGCTAAACTTTGAAAAGGTTTCATATTAATTCTAATCACTCTTGATGTCTTCAATGTAATTAAAGAATTATCGAGAAGCCTTTATCATCTCTTAAACTTATCACATTGTATATGCCGGATAAATGTTTCATTCACAAATACAAGATATATATTATGTTGAAATTATATGCAAGTGTAGTAAATAGTGGAAATATATAAAATTATGATGCAATAAATAAAGAGTAGAAAAAAGGACAGTTAATGATGACTATTCAAGTAATTTCTGTATAAATGTTTTAGTATGAATCTTGGTTTGTATCACACTCTACTAAACAACAAACTGTTTTATCCAAGTCCAGTTATATTTAATATTTATTTAGCTTCACGCCATATTCCTTACGGGATAGCCAAAAACTACAGAGCGCTAAACGCTACAATCCCTGCATACCTCTTTCGCCTCGGACACAGACATCAACCTCTTCATACATGCCCTCCGAGGGATCCTCATGCTTTTTACGTGACCTTCCTCCAGTATCATAGATACTGTATTTTCGATGGTCACTCGAGGTCTCCCCCTGTCTCTTTTACCACTCACTTTTCCTATATAAATCTTTTTGACCATTCGTTCGTCCAGTTATCTTAGTTACAAATAACCCCGAGTAATTATTTGTGACAATATGCTAAAGTCTCCAAACCCAACAGCTTGTTAAGAACTTGATAGCTTATATTACTACATAGAATTCTTTAAAACAGGAAAGAAGTCTATTTATTCGTAGAAAACAATCAGAAATAACAAATGTTATAATAGTTTGAAATTAACAACTAAATAAAAATATTGCAAACATAAATGTGGATGAATGAAAGAATGAATGAGAATTGTAGAATAATACATGGAGGAAGGTCAAAGAAGAAGGTGAATGGATTGTATGAATCATGATGGTATGAAGAAGGAAGAAAAGAACTGACAAATAATTGTGTTAGCAACCATGGATGACAGTGGATGCGGGAAAATATGTATGTAGTGACTTACTTATGTTGAAATAAGGGCAAGAGACATGATTATGTGTAGTTTTATTTATAAATCTTATCAAAACTTACTTTATATCATTAAAAGCAATGACAATGCAACTCAAAAAGCCTATTAAAAACATTAAAATTCATATTTTATTCAACCATGTTTAGATTACAAAAATAGTTTTATATATACCATTTTAATTATTCATAATTAAAAATAGGTGTTATATAACGATGACATTCTTGGAATAACTTATGACATATACTTTCTAGAAATTATCAAAATGAGTCTAAACAATTATTATAATTGTGACCAATATTTGGAGCAACTTAAAACAACCAACATTGTTTTTGACTCATTACATTTAAATAAGATCAGTGTGTGAAAATCTTAGATGTTGTTAGCAATATGATTATTGCTGGATGTAAATAGCAATGACATCTGACCTTTAGAGCTTCTTAAGTGTGAATTAGTAATGAAATGGTTGAAATTATCAAAAGAAATGTGGGACTGACATTTTGATGTCAAACATTGCATTATAATACAATTATTTATGCAATGATATGTGCGTTTTGAATAATGGTGCCTACTCATCACTTTTGTTTTTGTATATTTCTGGATCAGCCATTTTTGTATTAAATATAAGTTTCGGGTTTTTTTCTAAATAATGATACACAATTTTTTATTTTTACTATTTTTAACTGTTATCCTTCGCCATATTGCATTAAATTAATCTTTTCGGGTTAGTCAGAAGTCGATACGATTCGAAATGTACAGGAAGTGTATTTAAATTATCTATATGATATATTTCAGTAATTAATATTAAAAAGGTCAACTTACTTCTACTTCAGTGTTGGCTCCCACAGTTGCAGTTGCGGATTTAGGGTCTGTATTCGCTGGCTGATCTTTAACATGATTGTAAAGAATTTTCGAATCGTCCGTGGAAATACTTGTGACACTTTTATCCGGGGCTTTCGGTTCCTTATCATACTCCGGTGGAGGAGCCATCTTGAAGGAAGAGCAGACAGATGACACAAGTCTTATGACTTTTGCACACTGAAATCACTTTCTACCGGTATAAATATATGTAAGAAATTAGTTGTTATGCCATTTTTAAGAATCTATCTTTGATACATCTATAGTTCTAAAATTTGGCATAACTGGATTCTTCATTTTCGACACATTCTAACTATCATTTTTTACAATAAAATGTCTTTGAATTTGCTGCACTTACGCCCTCACACGGCAAATAAGAAAGACCAATTTTTCTGACATATTTTCCAGCCAGCAACATTAAAATTTAATACTTTATAAATATTTTTGATATAGCTGTTTAATATATCACTCAATTTTATGCAATAAAAGTAATGTTTATATTAATATTGTTAAAACATTTTAAATATGTATATTATATGTATACATAAATATGTATAAAATATAAATACAATGGCATATGCCTTTTAGGAAGAGCAATAGTTGGTAGGTAAGATAAAATGAAGTTTGTAGTATGTAGTAATTTTATATAAAATCGGTAGATAATGTATTTACACGTTGCAGTATTTTTATTTTAAAATTATTTAAATTGACTTGAGTTGTACATTGCACTCATTTTAACTATAGTAAACTTAGTCTTCATTAAAAAATATATATGTATTAATATAAATATTTAATAAATCGATAAATAGGTATTGATTTATTAAATTAGCTATGCATTTGTCTGACATGTAATCAGGTGACACTTGACAGCTGAAAGAATCAAAAACGGGCTTGACTGTTCGCAATTTCAGTTTGCTATACTTTATCATTTTGATAGTTGTTATTTCACTACCGCAAGATAAGTGTTCACAAAAATTTTTAGTATTCAGTAAACCATTGACTGGATTATTGATTTGTATTTGTGATTCATACCCGAAATAATTTTAGATCAGTACTTATACAAAATGACCGAATCAAAGGAAAACATATTCCTTTTCGTTCCTAACATAATTGGTAAATATATATAGTTATAATAAAGTGTATTTTATTCATTTCCGTCATTGTTTACTTAATTTATTTTAGGATTTGGAAGAGTGATTCTTGCGATAATATCGTTTTATTTTATGCCAACACACTGTGTTTTGGCTTGTACGTGCTATATTACTTCTGCTTTACTTGATGCGTTCGATGGACATGCGGCCCGATATTTTAATCAAAGTAAGTGATTTATATTTTATATGGTATCTTATAATTAAATTAGGTTAATGCCTAATTACTTTAATGACAATTTATGCTAAAGTAATGATATTTTTTCTATACTTTTATTACAGAAATAATATTTATTAATAGGTACTTAAGATTTTATAACGTTTAAGTTAAGATAAATAAATTTGTATATTATTTTGTAAACAAAAATTTTAATTGATATTAAGAAAAATGGGAAAATTATTTAAAATGTACATGTTTAACATATATTGATGTAACATTGTCTTAATCTAGTATATAATAATTTGAAAATTTGTATGAATATGTTAAAAAAGATAAAACCTATATAAAATGTACCACAAATTTGCAGGTACCAAATTTGGAGCAATGCTTGACCAGCTAACAGATAGGGCGGGGACTGCTGGTCTTATGATGACGCTGGCTACTTTCTACCCCAAGTACACATTCTGGCTCCAACTGTCTATGGCCATTGATATCACATGCCACTGGCTTTACCTCCATACTACCACACTTCAAGGGAAGACATCACACAAATTTGTGGATATGTCAGAGAACCCCATCATGCATTTATACTATACTAACAAAAATGTGTTGTTTTTCATGTGTGCTGGCAATGAAGCATTCTACGCTGCTCTATATGTGATGTACTTCTACTCAGGACCGACAGGTGAGTTACATAATGTTTAATTTTTTTATTTACTAATCACAAAACAACTCGCACATTACTTAACTATGTAAATAGTAGCAAGGACAAGTTGTTTGTTAAATAAATTAAAATTAATTGTTACTCTATATAAAAATTAATGATGTTTGTTGGTTTATTTGTTTGTAAAAACAGACATTTTATGGTTCATTATGCTTATTGGTTGAAGCAGTATAGTATAGTATAGTATAGTCTTATTACTACAGTATATAGTAATTCTGTAAATCAAACTCCAGTTGCAGGGATAGCCAGGATAAAAGTCTATACTTATATAGAAGTCTATACAAACAAACATTTTTAAATTCTTTATTTAAAATTTGAGTATAAGTGAAAATTATTATCTGCAGCACCCGTCGTTATATTTTCATTCTACTTGACATTGGCAAAATATTCTGTGCTGTTTTGGGACAACTAAAAGCCGTCTACTATTAAAGAAGTAGTGAAAATTATTTTTGTGTATGTATAATAATATTTTATATATTTCTATTTCAGTACTCGGTATTGGTTTATTTAAACTGATAGCATTGATATCAATGCCGGTTGCAATTATAAAGGCTGGGATATCTGTTCTACACGGCATTGTGGCATCCATCAACTTGTCTATCATTGACATTAATGAACGCACAGCTCTTGCTAACAAACAAAAGGACTAGACGCTATTGTCCGTAATTTATTCATCTCACTCTAAATAGAAATGTTCTCATTTATATATATTTTATTTCAATAATTGCCAAAAGTGTATTTTATATTGTAGCTGTATAGTTTTAAAAACCCTAGTAGATGTTTAAGTGCACTATTTCTTGATTTTTTCAAAGCATTTATAAATAAAATTCCCTATTTAGTGATAGAATTAAAAATGTTTAGTTTTTAGGTTATTTTTTACTTTTTGTAAAATATATTTTATATATTTTTTTTATTTAATTTGCAGGAAAATTTAAAATATGTTAATGAATAAAAATTTTGTGATTCTCCATTTCTGTGATAGAATAAATTTTGGTTCCCCCACTTGTGGTGTAAAAACCTAGTCATAGTTAACTAAAATTTTCACAATAAATAAGTTACCAGTAATAAAAATATTATGTTTATAAGTGGAATCCGAGTGTCGGAAAACATGTTGGAGGTTTTAGTACTTTTAGCATGAATATGAGATAAAAGTTTTATTTTTGTTCGTTGTAATGTAGATTTTTCTTGTTTTCATCACTGTTACAAAAATAAGATTTTAAAGTTTGTCTTTGACTATGTAATGTAATTATACTTCAGCACACAATGATTTTTTTGTCTCTTTCTTGTATAGATATTAAATGTATTTTATTAGATTCTTTTGCTAGAACATTGTACAAATATGGGTTAAAATTATTTAAAACTTTTCTGAATGTTTGCAAAGCATTGTTAATCTCATTGTACTCCTTTTTTCAAAAGAAAAGATAAACAATATGTTAATATAAGTGAAATCTTTATTTAAACCATATAATGTTTATAAATTGATGTCTAGAAGAAATAAAATATCAAATTAATACTTTTTATTTATTAAGCTTTCAAAAGCAGTTATTAAATATAATTATTTAAACACAAAGAAAATATTAATTGTAAGTAAATGAAATGCTTTCTGAGTTATAAATATAAATGTATTATTATCCCTTAAGGCTGGACATCCCCGCTCTCATGATTTCATCCACAAGGAGAAGGTTGCTTGCGATAACTGAACAGGAATTGATAATTTGCTTCTTAACGATGTAGTTGTCATAAATGCCTAAATCAATTGGCTTTATTGCTTCTCCAGTGCTCAGATCCAAACCGATAGGATCAGGGCTCAAACGAGACTCCTCTTGAAGTTTGACGATAGTATCCTGAGCATCGTAGCCCGAGTTTACGGCTAATGTTTTTGGAATCACCAATAGCGCTTCAGCATATGCTTGAATTCCCAAACGGAGCTTGCCCTTGACAGTGTCCTTGAACTTAAGCAGTTCACTGTTCGCTTTCACTTCAAAAGCGGCAGCTCCAGCGATAATGCATTTGTCTTCAATGGCATTGTTAATAGCTCTGAGTCCATCTCTCACTGCATCTTTAATCTGAGTCAAAGTGTGTTTGTTGGGTCCCTTAATAAGAATTGTTACCGATTGTGGATTCTTACAGTCCTCAACAAAAGTGTATTTTTCTTCTCCGAGGATGTGTTCATATACAAGACCGGCATATCCTAGTGCTTCTTCGGTTAAATCATCAACAGAGTTCATAGCGACTCCGCCGCAGGCAAGCGCCAAACGTTCCATGTTGCGTCTCTTAGCTCTACGTAGAGCAATGATGCCTTCTTTAGCAAAAACATCTAAGGAAAGAGGGTCAATACCCTTCTGGTTGATGACTACAAATGATTTATCGTTCCCAGTGCAAAGTTTCTTCTTAAGAGCTACAATCTATAAAAAGAAAATAACAAGAAACTGGTTAACTTTTAAAATAAAGAATTATATTTCTTGCAATTTAATATAATAGAGAAATAACCTTTAAAAATATATGTGCTTAAAATGTAATATCAATTTGAGTTAAACATCAATGACATTTCCTTACCTTCTGAACCCTCTGATCAATAAACTCTCGCTCAGCTGCAATCAGCTTCTCTCTATCCTCAGCTGATTTATAGAAGAAGCCAGAGTTCACTTCCGTCTTTTCATACTCCAGTGAGACATTGCAGGTTAAAATGTATGCATTTTCAACACGCTTTGGCATGTCTGGATGTCTTGCACCATGGTCCATTACTAGTCCTGACAAAGAAAAAAAAATTGCACATTACCTTGAAGATTAAATTGAACCTTACCTTGTTTATTAAGCAAAAGAATTAGCAATATGATTGACAAAATGTAAATGATTATATTTTTTCCTACCCTTAACTAGTGTTGTCTCTGTGGCAGTTTTGTGCTGCATTTCCATGAGCTCCACCATGTGGAGATCAACAGGCTTGCCGTCAGTACGAATAGCGAGGACGGCATCCACACATGCATCGGTCAGCACATCAGCTAGACTGGGATGTACCTGTATAGATAAAACATCATTAAATGCTAAAACAATGTTGACCTTTCACGATATTTAAAAAATATTCCTGAAATGCTAAGAATTATCCTTAGCATTTCAGGAATATTAAGGTAATATTTTATTAGGAGATGCAATAAGTTAGTACTTATTGCATCATTAGTATGTACCTTTGTTCTCAAAGATGTACGAGCAATATCAAGTAAGTTTTCTCTTTTGATTTCAATAGGAATTTTTAGAGATTCCAATACTTCAAGAGCTTTATTTCTGGCTACATCAAAACCTTCAGTGATGATCCTGGGATGAAGTCCTGAAAACAAACAAGGTTTTTTTATTAGAAATTAGAGTATAAATCTTGGTTTATATTTTGTGGTGATAACCGTACCTTCACTAATATAAATGTCAGCCTGTTTCAAAAGCTCTCCAATGAGCAGCACGGTGGAGGTTGTGCCGTCACCCGTGGCGTCATCTTGGGCGGTGGACGCACGAGCTATCAGTGATGCAGTAGGATGCTGGATTTGCATCTCATGAAGCAATACATTACCATCCTTAGTTATTTTAATGTCGCCAGCTCCGGAAACAAGCCTGTAGAGAGATATAACTTAACTAAATGACAGTACCGGTTCGAAACACATGATTTTATTAAAATTGCTGCAGCGATCATTTCAAGGAATTATGGATATAATTTAAGCTTAAACGATAGCGAGGATAATAAATAAGTTGTTTTTTTTTTATTACAGAGAATTATGGTCCTATTTTTAATTTTTAACTTACATCTTCATTGTACCCTTAGGTCCGAGGTTAGTTTTCATTACATCTTGAATACCTTTTGCAGCTGTAATATTTACAGCTAAAGCTTGAGCTGCTCGGGCAAATTCAGCTTTTGGGTTTAATAAGCTTATTGAAGCCATATTAAAATAATTTGTGTATTTTGGTAAACTAAAGTCGATAGAAATCACACGGTTCTCTTTAGTCTTTATAACTATAAAGTATAGACAATAGAGGTGAACAGAATAGACAATACTAAAATTAATAAAACGTTTAATACAGGAAAAGAAAAAGAAATACATTGAATTGCTAGAATCAAAAAAGTTATAATTTCTTTATAGTAAAGTAACACAGTTCTAGAAACTTGCATTTAATAAAAGTAGCTATTATTATATATTTTTTTGTCACTAAATAAATTCAAACGCCTACGTTCAATTGTCTGTGCCGTGTATCAACAGTACCATCATTTCTAACGTAAGATTCGTGAACTGTATGTCAGTGTCACTAAAGTATAATATGAGACCGGAGACGTTCGGAATTGAGTTTATAAATAAATGTTCTATTTTAATTTAGAGCTTAAAGGCATGTGCGAGATATTGCTAGAAAATTCACTAAGTGTATAAAAGCTGATGTAATTCAATCGAGAAGCAAGTGTAATATTATAGTGGTTTTAATAAATCAAAACGATGATTAATCATACCGAAGCCGAAAACTTTAAAAATCAAGGTAATGAAGCATTCAAAGGTGAAAAGTATGAAGAAGCCATATCTCTGTATAGCAAGGCTATTAATTTAGCTCACAAAGATACTCGCGATTTAGCCACGTACTTAAAGAATCGTGCTGCAGCTTATCTTAAACTGAAAGAATATAAGAAGGTAATAAATGATTGCGATGCGGCCTTACTCATTGTGCCTGAAGATCCTAAGACATTATTTCGACGTGCTCAGGCACTGGAAAGCCTGGAACGTTATGAAGAATCATATAGAGATGCTAAACTGATATTAACGGTTGACCCATCTAATAAAGCCATACAGCCTATGTTGTCACGGTTGTATACCATAGTTCAAGAGAGAGCCAAGAATGCAGCTCAAACTAGTAATAAGGTAGAACAAATGTTCAAACTGGCCTTTGAAATTAGTGAGGACAAGAGTAAACGTGAAAAAGCCGTGGCAAACTTAATTGTTTTAGCAAAAGAAGCTACTGGTGCTGATATCATGATTAAAAATGGAGTAGTACAAAAAATACAACAACTTGTAAAGGTTGAAAAGAATCAAGATATTTATGTTAATTGTATACGTGTTATAGGTCAGCTCTGTAAAAGAAGTGTTGAGAGGACACGGGACATCATAAAAGTTGTTGGCATACCCTGGTTTTTAGAAATTATAGACAGTGAAGATGAAGAACGAGTCAATGCTGCTCAGTATTGCTTACAAGTGATTTTAAATACATTTTCCGGTATGGATACTAAAAAGGATTCTAAACCAGATTCCAGTTTGTGTGAGCAATATAAGAGTGAAATAGATACTTTACTAACTTGCCTAACTTACTCTATCACTAACAGAGTAATATCAGGTCAGGCTAGAGATGCTATTATAGAATTGATAATGAGAAACTGTCACTATAGTACTCTTAAGTGGGCAGAAACATTTGTAGAAATAAGAGGCTTACAGCGCTTACTTGATGTTTGTAGTGAGTTGGAAGATTATAAATATGAATCTGCCATGAATATTACAGAATCATCGAGAACTATTGCAGCAGCATGTCTAGCAAGGGTTTATGAAAATATGTATTATGATGAAGCAAAAGAGAAATTTAATAACCATGTCGATGACTTCATCAAAGATAAGCTCCTAACTCCTGACCTTGAGTCTAAAGTAAGGGTGATTGTAGCAATAACATCACTCCTAAGAGGACCGCTGGATGTTGGTAATTATGTTATTTCCAAAGAAGGTATAATAGATATGATTCTAGCCATGGCCCAAACGGAAGACCCATTGCAACAAAAAGTTGCTTGCGAGTGTTTAATTGCTGCCGCTTCAAAAAAAGATAAAGCAAGGGCCATAATTAACAAAGGTGTAGATATTTTGAAAAACTTATATTCTAGCAAAAACGATGCTGTAAGAGTTAGAGCATTAGTTGGTCTTTGTAAAATTGGTAGTTTTGGTGGTGATGATGCATCAATTCGTCCTTTTGCTGATGGATCCACGAAAAAATTGGCAGAAGCTTGTAGAAGGTTTTTAGTAAACCCCACAAAAGACAAAGATATGAGGAAATGGGCAGCTGAAGGACTCTCATACCTGACTTTAGATGCAGATGTAAAGGAGAAACTGGTTGATGACAAACCAGCTCTTCAATCTCTTATTGAATTAGCAAAATCTGGGGATCAATCATGTTTATATGGTGTAGTAACAACTCTGGTAAATTTGTGCAATGCATATGAAAAACAGGAAGTAATGCCTGAAATGTTGGAGCTTGCTAAATTTGCTAAACATCATATTCCGGAACAACATGAGTTAGATGACCCTGATTTTGTTAACAAGAGATTAACAATTCTTTGCAAAGCTGGAGTAACAACAGGATTAGTAGCTTTATCGAAAACAGAGAGTCATAACTCCAGAGAATTGATAGCAAGAGTATTTAATGCTATATGCAGTTTACAAGACTTAAGAGGAATTGTGGTACAACAAGGTGGTGCAAAAGTATTAATTCCCATGGCATTAGAAGGCACTAATAATGGCAAAAAGCAAGCAGCACAAGCACTGGCTAGAATTGGTATAACAATTAATCCTGAAGTGGCTTATCCTGGTCAAAGAAACTTAGAGGTTGTAAGACCCTTGATAGCATTACTACATCCAGAGTGCACTGCTTTAGAAAACTTTGAAGCTCTAATGGCACTTTGTAATCTAGCCGGAATGAGTGAGACAACCAGAAACAGAATATTAAAAGAAGGTGGACTATCAAAGATAGAACATTACTTGTTTGAAGATCACATGATGCTGCAAAGGGCTGCCACACAATGTGTATGTAATTTGCTGCAATCAGAAGAAGTCGTAAAAACTTATGAAGGTAATAATGACAAAACAAAATATTTATATGTGCTTTGTCAGGAAGAGGACATAGATACTGTAATGGCTGCTGCGGGAGCACTGTGTATACTGACTTCTGTTAGTAAAATATGCTGTAAGAAGTTACTTGATCTTCAATCTTGGTTGGAAACATTACGATGCTTGTTAGCTAATCCAAACGCTGAGATACAGTACAGAGGAGTTTACGTGCTTTATAATATTATAAAAGATGACAAAGATATTTCAGATAAAATATTTGAAACAGATGTAATGGAAATATTAATGGCTTTGACTAGATTAACTGAACCTGAGCAGCAGAAAACAAAAGAGTTGGCTGAAAAGTGTTTGGCAGAAGCAGAGACAATGGGAGTTATAAGAAAACCTGAGGCAGGAGGTGCTGTTGTTGAAGAGATTATCGAAGAGGCAGATTAGTATTAAGTGTGATCTTAACAAATAAGTTAATTTTATAATAATAATATAAAATAAGTCTATGATTTATATCTATTGTTCTACTAAACATTGTTGATAATTTAATAAATTTTTATGAAATTACTTTATTTTTAATTTAGCCTACTGAAATTAGACAAATATCAAATGTAATAGGTATTGGACCATAGACCTGTCTAACGCGCTATTTAATACGCGCTAAACTATGTCTATCGTGATCTTTAATCTCAGACAAAGCAAGACATTTCAGTGTTGTCAGAAACTCGATACGTAATTTTATTTTGTGTAAAAAAAATTTTTAATATTTATTTATAAAATAGAATTATCCTCTCATAATTTTCGAATATATTTATATTATTCCCCAACATAACCTATGTCTAATGTAAATAAAAATACAACAAACCCGTTCCCTAACATGGGGTAATAAAACTTTTATATAGGACTGTAGTTTCCAAAAAAATTATTAACAACTAAGTTAATATGCAGAATACGATATACATCATACAAGTAGCTAATAGCAATATTATGAATCCCATAGCTAGCTAACGAACGCATAATATTACTAGCTAGTCCAAAACATATTTAACAAGAGCCTCCGATCGCCAGATAAATATGCAGGACTAAATTGGTCAGGAGTAGATACAAAAACACACGTCTGTGGCAGCTTTAATATAGGAGTTTAAAAATTATTGTAACAACACAATTCTTGAGTAGAACATTTAAACTAATTTTGTGTTATTGGGTATATTGAATCTACAATAATTATTGTTTATGATATTTGTAAATAATAATGTCACATACACGATAACTGTAATAAACACAATATTGAGTTATCGAATAGGTCAACATTTTTGGTTTAAAAAAGTATTATTATATTAAACGAATAAAATACGAATTTATATTGGCATATTTAGTATTATCGTAAGTCGTTATTAAAATTAGTTAGACAACTATTAAAATAATTATTATATAAGTTGAAATTAGAAAATCATATTTATTCATATATTTTTGTCATTGGAGTAGTATGTATAGTCTACTATTTTCATTGAAATGTCGCGTCCTTTTCCCCCTCTAAAAACCGTCTCATTCCCCCTTTTTTAAAGAAAGGTCTTTTTTGTGTCATTTTTTTTCATAGTTTTATCGGGTTATATTATATTCCGTTTTGAAAAATACGTAAAATAAGAAAAAGTTAATTCTTATAAATTATAAACTAATTTAATTGTAATAAAATTTAAAATAAATAACATTATAAATCTAAAATAAAATAATCAAACACCGCGTCTTTTCTATGGCCAGAAAATGACGTTGTTAAGAACCTTTTAAATTGACAGCTTGATTTGGTTTGGTTTCCGCTACTGTGCTATTGTGCTATTTTTTTGGTTTTTCGTTTCAAAATCTCCGGGAAATGTCTATATCTACTGCTACAGGTACATAAACTATTTAAATACGTTTTAAAGCAATTCAATTTTCTTGTGTTATTAAATATTTGTCATCAAACATGATGGAACTATGTTTTCGGAGTAATGCCATGGAATCCCATATGGCGGTCCTTACTCCACATGATTTAATGACGCTACGTAACGTACAAAAGTATATAATTTACAGGTTCTACTTAGAAAACGATATATTTCCTCTCGTAATATACCGATTTATAGGTTAATTGTGAACCTAAAATTACGTTAGGTTAATATTATGTACTACTTTTTTTTTGCTTTCTGGCGTCTGATGAGTGCTGACGCCGGACATAGCCAGCGTATATAACGTACTTTCGATTTACATTTCATGAAACTATAAAGATTTCAATTTTACTTACTATTTAGTATTTGTTGATAGTTGTATATGATATTTCATTTAGTTTTTTTTAATGTAGAGCATATATTTGTAATATAATTAATTTAATGTAACTTAGACTTTGAGTTCACTAATAAATCTAAATAATATTTTATCCTAGGAACAGTAACCATATGATTTTTGTTGCATTGTATTTGATGTCACATGAGATATTAAACAAACTGTATTTTGAAAACATAATATTAAAGATAGTAATTATTTTCATTATTTTACAGGATATATATATACATCATATATTATGCTAATAATTTCTTTAGAGGATTGATAATATGATTATTATTTACTAAAACTATATTAAAAGATATAAAAATGTTATATTTCTGTAAAATAGAAATTAAAAAACCATATTAAAATTACAGATGATCGCACAGAAGGGGATGATGATACATCACAGGGAAGCCATCCGAAAGATGACAGCAGTGACTCTGAAAATGAGAATGAGAATGATAATGATAATGATAATGGGTCACAAAATCAGAATGGAGGGTCCATCAGTCCTGAAGTTCATGAAATTACCAGCGATGATGATGACTGTGTTGTGACTAATGATGACGAGTCTTCCAACTCTAGTAGTGACTCCAATGATAGTTCTGATGGCTCACAGCAAAGTAATAAAGATAGGGATAAAGAAAAAGAGACCCAGCCCTGTGAAAACGGAGGTGATGAATCAGACATAGAGGAAGTGACAATTGAGGATCCATTGAACCAAAGCCAACAGATGAAAAATAAACCAATAGTTATTAATGATGCAAAAAGTTTAGCCGATTTAGCTATTAAAACTGATTTAAATGACGGAGAACAAAATAAAGAGCCAACTGTTGTTATTATTGATACAAATTCAATATTATCTGGTAAAAGTTCAGCACCAGTACAACATAAAATAAATTCAAGTGCTATAGATGCTCAGAATTTGTGCCAGAGTATTGCAGCCCGAGGGACAACAATCACTCCTATCGGTAGTAAATCTAACAGCACTTCTAAACCAAGCCAGAATAATACTGCCACTACCTCTCAACCTAACATTCTACCCTCTTTGACTGATGACATGTTTGTTGTTGAAGCACCCTCTTTTATTGTACCTTATGTTTACGAGAAACCCTCATTAAAACCCTTTAGAGAATTTGTTGACAAATTGGGTAAAGAGCTAGAAGAAATAAAGATGAAGGAAGACCAGGAGAAATTAGAGAAAGAGAAGGCTGAAAAAGAGAAAAAAGATAAGCTAAGGCAGGAACGAATCGCTAGAGGCGAAGAAGTTGAGGAGGAAGTAGAGAGTGAGACTGAAATCAAAAAGTTAGAAGAGGCAGCTAAAGAGAAAAAGTTGGAAAAGAAACAGAAAAAGAAGCGTAGAAACGATGACGATGATGATTCTTGGGATGGTGAGTCTTCCACTGAATCAGAAGAAGAAGGGCTCAGTGATGATGATACTGTTGTTATCAAAGGAAAGGATGATACGGCAGTAGAGGAGGTGTATGACCCCGTAAGTTATATTATGAAGAAATCCGGAAAAACTGATAGTTACTTTGACTGTTCTTTGGGACAGTTTTTTATAAACGTTGGTATTAATTTGGTACAAGAATATGTTCAAAGTGATCTGCTAAAGACTCAAAATAGAAAACTTTATAAAGAAAAGAAATCAGGACGCAGTACTAAGGCGACTGAAAATGCTATAGCCTCTCTTACCCAAAATTTAGCATACAGTAAGAAATTGAATGCTCCTTACGCTCTTGAACAAAAGAGATGTGAATTTTGTAGTTTTAAAACAGAATCACTGTTAGTAATGGCCCATCATTTAGAAGCACCACACATGAAAAACAATATATATAAATGTAATACATGTCCCTTTGAAATTCGAAGTCCACATGATATATTGTATCACATGGAGGCCGAACACAATATTAGGGGCAGGCTAGAAAGGGCTCCGGCATATCAACAGTGTCCCAGTTGCCACTTTGAGGACAATAGCAAAACGAAACTGGCTCGCCATCTCATAGCATGTGCGAAAAAATTCAAACCCGAATACAATTTGGGGCCTCCTATGGAATGGGAACCACCGGCGAAAATACCAAAACTTACCAGAGCACGTAATAATGCTGTTGCACCATATCAATCTAACTTTAACAGATCACAAGTAGGAATGAGTCCTCTCGGTCGGCCTCCATTGAATCTATCGAATTCTGTAGTACCCAGTATGCCGGTACTTGGAAGACCGCGAGGTCGCCCGCCGTTATCAGCACCTGCTCGTGCTCCAGTTGCAGGGGTCCCTATCATAAGAAGTGGGGTTATGATCATGCACAATAACCCTCCAAGTGGGACTACGATTTCCAACTATCCCATTATGCAAAACAATCAAGGCAATCAGTCGGCTACACCTAAGATATCTATCACTCCTTTGCCTCGAGCGCCTCAACCATCCTCCTCAAACTCCACTCACAATTCTAAAGCAACCTTTGTGATATGTGAAATATGTGATGGCTATATCAAAGACTTGGAACAGTTACGTAATCATATGCAATGGATTCATAAAGTAAAAATACATCCCAAGATGATTTACAATAGACCTCCACTGAATTGTCAGAAATGTCAATTTAGGTTCTTCACAGATCAAGGACTTGAAAGACATTTGCTGGGATCTCATGGTCTAGTTACAAGTTCTATGCAAGAAGCAGCTAACAAGGGCAAGGATGCCGGCAGATGCCCAGTTTGTGGCCGAGTGTATCAATGGAAGCTACTCAATCACGTGTCCAGAGATCACAACATGACTCTGAAACCTGCACATTTATCATACAAATGTACGGTTTGCACCGCAACATTTGGAATGTACAAGCAATTTGAGAATCATGTATATTCAGCCCACAGTGTCGTTGCCAAAAGAGTTATCGATAAGAACAAACCACAACCAACAGTTAAGCCTGAGAGCGATCCATTGCTTAAACCACTCAAAATAAGCGATGAGATCACAATAATACCTCAACCCGCTAAATCATCAGTGACCATCACGGCTAAGGGTAAATAACATTAATATCCGGAAGTGTTCCTGAAGTAGAGCTCAGTTTTGCCCGAATGCTTTAACAGTGATTCACTTCCATATATCCAGGCAGTATTCTGTACATAATATAAGTTATGTAAACCATTTATAATATGAAAATATAAAGTCGAGGTGACTATTTTCACTAACCAATCGAATGTGTTATTTTTTACATTGATAGTAGCGGTAAGTGTAAATTCAGTGTATAAAACATTGGTAATCAAGATAATATACATTTTGTAATCCCTCTAAGTGTTAGTGCATTGTGATGTGTGTGCTGTGTTGTCACAAAGATCTGTATCACTGTATAATAGTTGGTGAAATGAATGAAGTTAGTTATTAGTTTTCATTAATCATTTGGTAAGTAATTTATTTGCAAACCTTTTCTTGTATAATCTGACAATTACTGTCTGCCTATTTCGTTTTATATAAACCTAAGCGATTTGAAATGTAATATAGGTAGACATTAATGTTTAATGTAAATCAATTATGATATAGTTTAAGGTGTTTAAGATTATGGTAGTGTAATCTTAAGGTCATAATAAGGTCATAATGTATCAAGCCCCATGATCTTTGACTCACAAACGTGCCCGCTCGGCAAATTGTATTCACAACAGTCTCGTTTAATTCTGATCTCAGGCTGGAGTGTTGATTTGGTAAAAGTTTACTAAATTGTTAACGTACTTATAGAACTGAATGATGTATTTTTTTTTATTTAATAAAAAAGACCATTGTAATTATATTGACATTTTATTTCATAACAAATATAAATATATATAAAATAATTATAAAGTTAAACATCAATGAAAAGTATTAAATCTTTATAATAATATAATGTATATGTAACTGGTCCTCTACCTGTTTGTTTGACCTAAACTACTATAATTTGTTGAATTTCTAGCAAATGATTTTTCTTTACAATATATAATATATTTATCCATACATATATACATATAAATAAAATTGAAGTGTCTGTTTGTAATTCAAAATTAAAAGATTTTGATTAAATTAATATAAACGTATATATGGTATTTGCATAATATATATATATATATATACATACATATATATATTTGTCTGTCTGTTTGGTCCGTCTAACGGCTGGACCGATTTTTACAGGACTTTCACTATATAACTGATATTATAAGGATAACTTAGGCTACTTTTATTTTATAAAGCATTCCTCACGTACGAAGTCGTGGGCACAGCTTGTTTCGAATAAAATTGTTTCTATCCTTAAAACAACTCTTTTCGAGTTTACATACAAGTAAAATTATATGACATCTAAATTAAAAAGAATTGTAGGCCTTTATATATATACAGGAAATACCGCGATACGTAAACATAGTCTTAACTCTAGTATATTAGCTGGACCTAGTAAAAACTAAGTTTAGAAACGATTAATGAAATATCGATGTTAATATCGATAGCTTAATGTCGATGTCGTAATATCGATATTGATATCAACATCGTTAAATCGATATCGTAATATCAATTTCGACATTAAGATATCGATATTTTATATCTATAATTTAATAACATAATATCAATTGCTGTATTGTAAGTATTGTAAGTAATAATTAGGTATACATAATTGCCGATATTTTAAATATCGATAAATCGCTCATCCCTACTATGTAAGAATACATCGCACAAGGCGCCTTCGTCAGCACCGGGTTCAGGAGGATGAAAGGTAAAACTGTCTATTGTATTTTTTATTTAATTTAGAAAAATATGGTAATATAGTATGTGTAGTGACATGGTAACCCAATACTATTAATTATTATATTAGTAAATTAAATATTTATTGTTGATTACAATTTCCATAAAGTCATATAATTATTTATATGAACTTTTAAAACTACTATACATAACTGAGGAGTTTCCAAAACTCCTATAATATACTACGACTCCGAGTGATATATTTTAAAATTAAAATATGTACACATGCTTTATCTGCCAGAAAAACCAAAAGGAGACGGATTAAAAATCCTATTCATTTTCTGACTTTAAAAACAATAATAAATCGCTGTAATAATAAGATTGATGTCGAATGTTTTGTAAATTGAAGAGCTCGCTAGACACTAACCATTCAAATGGCGTGATGTAGACTCAGGTAGTTTTTTTTGTAGTTTGAGTATTATTTCTTCTATTTATCTATACGTGAAGACTGGCTAATGTAATAACGTCTGAACTGTGTTGGATTATAATTTATAATGTCTCTTTTGCAATGTAATCATATATTAAGACTAGAATATCGGAGCATTCAGCTGATAATGCAAACATTTATTATTAATTGCAATACTTAAAAATTTCGTTCTTGTTTTAAACTAAAAACATATTTTCATCTAATAGATATAGCCTTTAGATATAAAACAATTATAAAAGAATCCTTATCAGTCGCAGTATCTTTACCTGTTAGGACTTCTAATTGTATTGTGCATTTAGTATAATATTTTGATTAATAATATATGTTAGCTCAAACATGCTGACACTAAACCAAATTTTTTTAAAGTCAATTTATTTTGTTATATTTTTATATGCCAAAATCAAATGTAGTGTCCTATGCAATATGCATTGGCTTGTATGGTATTAGATGTCAAAATTAAAAAAAAACTTTATTGACAGCAAGTACTATGATCTGTCATTGTCAAAAGTTTTTTGCCACAGACCTTAGAAAAGAAAAACTCAGCGGGCTTGTCTTGTAACCCAAATCAATGTCTCTTCTCTGATAATATTTTTTTTGGATTCAAATTATTTGGGCAGTATAAATTTGAACCAAACACGTCTTTCACATTTTGATAAAAAACAATATTGAGTGCTGAACTGAACAAGTAGTAATACTTTTCTCAAAAAATATTACACGTACAAATTTGATATCGTTACTCTTATATATTATAAAAATCAGTTTTTAGAATAACTTATATTCCTTCGAGTTAATACTTCTATATCCTTACATCTTACATAAGGAAAAGCGTAATGACAGACAAATATTGCTATTAATTTATCAAATACTTTTTTTAACAGTTATTACCAGATTTCCTAGATTCCTTTCCATTCTAACTGAGACTCAAAACAAACCGTTTATTATAAACTTCAAATTTATACAAATTCATACATTTAGATTAGCGTATTAAGCCTGATAGTTTTCTTCTATATTCATGAGAATTAATAAATTTATTGATAAGATTTTTTTACATTTTGACCTTTATCTATATATAAGAAATAATTAAGATAAATACTTAAAAAGTAGTTTCAACGTACAACTAGTGTAACTTCTACAATGCTTACAAAAAATTACAAACTGGCATTACGAAATCGAGCTCGGGTCAGTGACTTAATTGTCATATAACCATAAGTTCTAGGCAATAATTTTTTTGACAATTTCTTCCTGGCATTAATTTTTAATGCCTTGGATTTTTAACATGTTAAAAATATACCAAAGCACCGTTTATTTATTTTAATATAATTTAAATGCGTATTCGTAGTACTAGAGTATGGTCTTATTCGTGTTCTCTGTCATTAGTATAATGAAAGATCGATAGATATATTTGCTATTTGATTATTGGTTGTTATTTTAATGCCACACCAAGTGGTATAAGAAACTATGGTTAATTATCGGTAAAAATATCGGTTAACAAAAATACCGATTATAAATTTTTCGTTTAATTCAGAATTATGCCTTTATTACTCGCGAACATATTTGTTTTATGCAAACAGTAAAAAGACTTAAAAAATGCCTGCTCAAAGCCTTTTCTACTCGACATCTTATTATCAATTACTATAATAATTTTATAAAATGCATATTTATTACTAACCGCACCTTGGCCTTTATACTTAGAATACCAGTTTGGTTTTAGAGTTTTCAACAACCAAATTCATAATATTCGAATAATTGTTTGAAATAGAGAACTGAGTATCTCATTAAAGACCTAAAAATGAGAGCGAAGGTACATAAATTCCCATCAAGCTGAAAATCAGTAAGGTTGTTTAAAATATGATTAAAAATAAAATATGAAAGTTCCCCATCTTTCCCCTGTGAGGAAAAAATTTTATTCAAGGTCAAAGGTAAAAAAAATGAGTTTTTCGCGATTTTCAGCGAAACGGTAAGTTTTATCATAAAAATATCTCAGTAAAAAATTGTAGATCATAAAATAATCTACAAAAAATGTATTAATACTTTTTTCCCTACAAGCCACCGTTTTTGAGGTATAACGTATTTAAAAAGTTGTTCAAGTTATTATCGTCAAAATATGCATGAGTGCGCCACGTATATACATCTCTTATCTACAGTTGTTATATATGTTGAAATATTTTTCTATCGGAGATTGTAATATATACTTAAAATATAAAATATACATAAGTTATAATTATATACACGCTCCACATAATGGGTAGTATTCAGATTGTTACTCCAAAAAATTCAGTTTTACTAGAAGAACCTATGCCACGAATAAAAGAAGCTCTTTCAGCAGAAGATTTCAAGGCAAAAGCTCATGTGCCGATACAGATCTATCAAAATCCCGGTGTAGGATACAGTAAAATAAATGTTAAAAAATTTGTTCGCGAAAAACTATTTTTTTTTACCTTTGACCTTGAGTAAAATTTTTTCCTCTCAGGGGAAAGATGGGGAACTTTCAAATTTTTTTTTAAATCATATTTTAAATAACCTTACTGATTTTCAATTTGATGGGAATTTATGTAGCTTCGAATGTTTAAATTGACCGGACTATTATGGATTATGCAAAGATATAAATATAAAGTAAACTAGGGGCGCCAACAGACCCTAGATTTCGACTCGCTACGCTCGTGAAATCTCGGGTGCCGTTTGCATATTGAGCGAAGCGAGCCCAATGTAATGACTCATCGTTTCCCATTGATTTCAATGGGTTATCAGTTTTTTAACATGACGTTTTTCATATTTTTTTTGACATTAAAAATTAAAAAAAATAAGTCTTTTTGATTGCAAAATTTCATAATTTTTCGTCAAGTAATTCTTGAGCCTATGACAAAGAAGGTGAAAAAGTCTCCAGCAGAACGCTCCGCTCGCTATGCTCGCTTTGCTCAATAACTAGGGGCGCCAACAAACTCTCAATTTCGACTCGCTGCTCTCGTGAAATCTCGGGTGCCGTTTGCATATTGAGCAAAGCCAGCCCAGTATATTGACTCATCGTTTCCCTCATAATGGGATCAAAAAACTGATATCCCATTATGGGACTCATAATGGGATGTCAGTTTTTTGACATGATATTAAAAAAAATCATTTTTTTTTGAGGACTTTTTCAAAAAATTTTTTTAGAACCATCCCCTAATTTGTGTCTTTTTGATTGCAAAGTTTCATAATTTTCCATCAAGTAGTTTTCGAGCTAATTCGTGACAAAGAATGTAAAAAGTCTCCAGTAAAACGCTCCGCTCACTTCGTTCGCTTCGCTCAATAATTTAAATATTCCATTTTAGAATAAGGAGAGCAGCTAGGTATATAGTAAAAAGACACTCGTCTCGCGGTCCTTTTACTCCCAACTTCTTCTTTATTACAATTTTAATAGTTTCGGTCTTTTGGGATTCGGTCATGGGGTGCCAATGTCTGGCTGATGCAAGCGTCCTTAGGAGTAGGTCGTCTGCGACGCGAGGTTCGGTCCTCAGCCTTTCGAAAGTTGGTCTGGGCAATTCTGTGGGAGGGCATAGGCCGGCACTTTCGCGGAGGAAAGCCACAGGGTCGTTCCGGATACTTCTGTGGTTGGGAGGCTTAGGGTTTCTTATTGTCGAGTCGCTCTCTGAGGATTGGTTTGGTGGGGAATTTCTCCACGCAACAGACGGGTCGAGTTGGGAGGTAAGTGATCCCTGGCATCTGATCGCTGAGGCACTTACACACATGGATATAACAGACACCCTGGGACATTCGGACACCTAGATTCTGGAGTGGGTCCGGCTAGAAGAGGGCTTCGGCCTTTTTCAGGAGCGCTTGAGAGGGGAAGGGGTTACGTTATAATAAGCCTAGGAGAGGAGTGGACTGCTGAAAAGGATATTTTCAGTACTGGTATATACTATAAATATTAGTAGCATGAGCGTGCGTGTTTCCTGACCAAACGATATGTAGTTTAATACAAACTGTTTTTGTTAATTGGTGTCTGGCCGTTAGTTAATATTTATAAAGGAAAACGCAAAAGAACCGCAAGCGGATTTCAGACCATAGGTCCTCGCTCGCTTTTCTGGATGAACTTCTGAAGACGACAAAATTTGTTTTACGTTTCATAGTGATTCAAATTTCTTTAACAAAAACGCAGAAAAAACAATATATTCAATACATATTCATTAAGATATATTATATACTCGGATGAGTTTGTTGTGTGGTTCTTCTCAGAGCAGGCGCGTTTGGAACCCTCGTAACCTTAATTTCAAGTTGTAGAGAAGGGCTTATTTCGATAAGTATGGTAACAAAATAGGCCCTCATGACACTCCCATTTGACATACATAAGTGATCACTGGGCATAATTCAAAGTGGAAAAGATGTAAATAAATAGAAACTGTTTAAATAAAAAATATTCTCTGAATAAATATAACAGCAACATTCTCAAAGTTTTGAAAAGGATATTTAAATAAATCAACAATTTTAATACGTTACACTTTTAATAGTAATTCGGGCCAAGATGGCGGCACTAACAGTTATAAACAATATTACCAAGTAAAAATATGACGATATTTTATAAATTTGACTATTATATGCCCGAATTCTGATTATGTACATGAATTAAGTTTTATATTACTGTAGTAGATCGTACCAAGTTTCTTAAATAATATTTGGTAAATTTAATAATATTAGATAACTATTGATGTTTTTCATTTTGTTGTTTATCATATTATCTAATTTTGTTAATTAACAGTAATTTAGTAGAGTTTATTTAAGAACGGCAACACTGGGCTAAGGTTGCCCATTTAAATTTTAGACTTTCGTTGACGGCTACTGATATTTCATTTCACAGTTCATTTTTCATCGTTGTTAGACGTCGACTCACCGGAGAATTCTATTGCTTGTTAAATATATTTTATCTTCGATCTTCAGGTTAGTAACTTAAAAGTGTAATGTTGTTAAATTAATTAACATTATTCATAAGAAATTACTAAGAAAAACGGCTAAATATGGTTCAATAGTTCTTACACTTAACCTTTAGAACCACGTGGTTCGAACTTTATTTCAGTTATCTTATTTTGATAGTTCTGCCGCTGATCAGAATTCAGAGCTTAGTTTTTATTTAGTTAAGCGATAAATTTTGTTATTCACACTTTCAAGTTTACATTGATTAGATAAGCAATCAAAGGCGGCGTCTTAAAAGTTGGTTGAATGATGACAAAAAACACGAGCCAAAATGTGTTATCTATGATAAACACGTGATATTGAAATGATAGGGCTGACCCTTTTAGATATGTGCACCTTTATAAATAATGGAATATCTGTTGTTAATCAGTTTCATCTTTATTGCAGGACTTGAAGGGTGATGGCTGAGTTGACTGGCGTAGATTGGTAAGTTGACTATATGTTTTATAATTAATTTAATCCAATAATTACCAATAAAGATACTTAAATCGATCATGATGATAAAAAACACGAGCCGAAAAGTGTTATAATTGATAACAATGTGATATGTAATGATAGGTCTGATTTATACGTCTGTGATTTATATTGAATGATTTATTGATTTTTATTTATCTAAGTTTTATTTTCCAGGTATACCTATCTACATGTGGTAAGAGTTAGTAGTTATAATCACTGTAATATAATAGCAATTTGATTTATTAGTTGTGATTCTTCTAGAATAACCTAAATTCATTTAATTATAATTTTATTAAAGGAAATAATATCCATATCTATGTACTTGACTATAGAATTTAATAAGTTAAATTGCAGATTTTGTATAAATAAAAAAAAATTGAGAGTAATATTTAATGTTAAACTCTAAATTTAAAGTAAATATAATGTACTTATATATACAAACATTCTTGTTTTTCAATAATGATTTACATACATAGTGAAAATATTATTATTATGTTGAAAATAATGCAAACCAACCTTACCATGACATAACAAATTTGTATTACTATATTCTATATTCAATTATTGAGAAACACATTTCTATTGTAGTCGTCATACTAATCTACATACTACATTAATACTAATTTAAAAGAAAATAAATATTGATAGCTGGCAAAGTCAAACATCTAGAAATTCAAATGTATCTTAACACTGCTGACCGCTGACGAGTTAACTCGTCTTTTCATGTCCAAACGTTGTTGACCGGTGACGAGTTAAGTCGTCGTTGCACTTGCATTATCTGTTTCAATTTATAGCACCAAGGGCGGTGACATGACATAGTTTCTGTGTAAAATTGCCAGTCACCAAAGTGTTACAATCAAAGCAGTGAATGAATAAATGAGTGAGTGAATGAATTATTGGATGTTATCAATAGTCTACACTCTGACACAGGACACTACTTGTAAATGCAATTCTTAGTGTTTTTAATTAGTTATTCATGGTTGTTTTTAAATATAAATAAAAGTTACTAAAAAATATACATGTTTTATTTTAATCCTTTAAACATCCTTTTAATACTTTTTAGTGTTTTTTGTAATTCAAAATATGATTACATTGGTATTTTTATAAATTAACATTGTTCACTATAAATTATTTTCAGTGCCATCTTGAAATAAATTTAATTTTAATTTGTAATGTTTTTGAGAATTCTAGGCTTTTTTGTTAATGGTTTTGAAGATTTTATGTGAAATCACAATTTAATATCTTTTAATTGTAATTTGTAAAATGTAATTTCGTTTACTTAATCAAATCATTGAGGTGTGTCGTTTATCCAACCGTTTATTCCTTGGATTTGTAATTTACATGTTTTAATTATTATCAGTTTATTAAAATAAAATAAAAGTAAATATACATTTATAAGTATGGCCATCATTTGTTCCTGTATCTAATGCATTTACTGCCTCGCTAAATTCAGGGTAAAAAATACATATCTAGAGACAACGAGTAATACTGATTGCAATCGTGCACGCCATTTTATTCTATATGAAAAACATCAAGACTTATTTATTGAAAACTTTTAAATATCGCGTTGCTTATTCTACTACATTACGTTTATTTCTTTTTAAAACTAAATTACTAAATCTTTTTTTTCTAAGAAATACCAACTATATTTTAAGTTGTAGGTGAAATTTCTAAAAATATTCCTCATACAAAAGATTTACCTTGATAAATACCAACCTAAATCTGCCAAGTCTGTGAAGTCGTCTTTGACAATTGTCAAGCAATTGCTAGTGTTAAATAAATAGAGGCCTTTTTGAGGAATGATACTGTCACAATAGTAAACTATAAATTATATTCTCGTAAAATGATTTTAAAATATACTATTATCGGGTTAGATCGAAGATGTTATTAAAAAGATAGAGCGTCTAACTCCTAACTCTAAATCCTAGCTCTTTACAATGACAACCAACAATAAATTGCATATTTTGTACCTTAATTAGTATTAATTATTTCCATTTATTTATTTATTTACTTCTCATTGTATTCGAAAGGCAAACTTAATGCATGGTGGCATTTATTAGCTAACCTTTGTGGACAGTGAAAAATTGGATGGTCATAAAAGCAAAATATAAAATAAAGTAACAAAATTCATAATAATAATATTTTTTCAATTATTTTGTTAAAATTTATCAATTACTTTTATAGTCTGTATTATGTTAAATGCTATTTCTCTTTTTAAGATGGCAATATCGTTTTTAAAAAAGGCAAGCATAAAAATTTGTTACCATGATTTTGGCGCACTCCTCTACCGATTAATACTAATAAATCACTACTCGAAAAGGCGAAAGTATTACCTTTTCGGGTATTATCGCCTGCCTCCAGCATTGACTACGCGCCACCGTCATCAATCTCTTCGTAAAACTTTTTATAATTTTCAGAACTCTCATAAAATGACCACGAATCAAATAAATACTTCGCTTTATTAAAAAAAAAAAATCGAAATTGAGCGCTTATATCTTTTGAGATCATTTACTAAAACGTAGGTAAAATTTTGATAATTTTGATAATACACTATTGTATAAACCAGTCTACCTCTATGAAGACCGATAAAAAAATATTTTTGTATATAGAAAAAAAAACACTAAATTAAGGTTCGACAGACAAAATGTATTAGAAAAATATTTCATATTCAAGGTAAAAATAATAATTAGACGCGCGAAATAGCGAGCTAAAGTATAGCGTTATTTTTTTATTTAAACTGAATTGTGACACCTGCTAATGTTTTATTATGCTGCTTTTACTTCAATCAATCAATTTAGCCTTTCTCTTAATTACTTAGATGAACTGTGCGAGTTTTAACCGTTTCTACATAGATGGCGCTAGTGTCCTGAATATGTAGGTAGTACTATTTAGTAAAGCATTTATAATATAATATTTATTACAGTATACTACAATTGCACTTTAATAAAAATACTTTATAATAATATTTTAAGAAATTCAAATAAAAAAAAAAAATAACTGTTTTTAAACGCTTTTTAATCTATTTTTTTAATATCTTTTTAGTAATGGCGGTTATGCTGACTGCGACTAAATTTTGGTGTTCGATAGTTTATTTTCACTATTTGACATTATCCTAGAATGTTTAAGCTTTCAAAAATAAAAACATTTTCAAAATCCTTTAAATGCCTCCATTCTGGTATATGAAGAAACATAAAAGAAGCAGCTCGGTCTTCTATTATCGTCTTTCCAGATTGACTGTAGTGCTAACTCTGACTGACGTAGTGGCTACTTACATATATGAATATAAATATAATTCAAATGAGAATGAAAAATAAATAAAATAAAAAATATATAAAAGTAAAATATGTAATAAAAAAATACATAAAAGTCGGCATTTTATTATTCAATTCACAGAACGCTAGGTGAACTAGCATACTGTTAGTGAGTCATATATTAAGCCGACTACCGACGATCGCACAGTATTTCAAGGGGCTCTCCAAAAGCTACTTTGACAATGCTGTGGGACACCCAAACCCGCTGGTGGTTCAGGCCACAGAATACACGGCCCGTAAGACTCCTAAAGTCAGAAAGAGAAGACCCAAGTCGGTACTTTTCGATCCGGACGACGCGATTACGTTAGGGAACGCTACGTAAAAGCGGCAAAGCGAACATAAACACTACACATACACACACACACAGCGTCTTCGCCGGCGAAGACGAGGCCCCTATCCAAGCACGTTGCTCTGGCGTTCTGCCGTCGGAGGACGTTAGTGTCAAGTCCTAACCCACATCCAACCCTCGCTGCCCACCTAACGGCGTTCTGAGCCGTGGTCCGAGCCTCACAGGAGGCACCCTCAGGACACACGTTCCCCTGGGGCCCTTCAGGCCCCCCTTTTTCAAGGGCGGGTCTTTGCACCCGTCCATTCCACCGGTGACGCTGTCATGGCCAGTAGGGCTAACAGCAGAGACACACACAAAAAAAAAAAAATATATATTAAGCCGCGATGTTTTGAGGACAAACAGAGCACTAATAATTGGATATTGAAAAATATATATGTGTAGATCTTAAACTGTATAGTGTATAACTGTATGCAACCCGTCGGCGAAATGAAGCAATTTCATAAAACTACCGGATAGTACGCAATTAAATGACAAGTCGGGGATCTTTTACTCAGTATATAATGGTACACACACACACGCACACCCACACGCACACGCACTTTTACTCACACCCAACATACACACACACACACACACACACAATAATAATAAATGTATTGATTTATTATGTATTATATCGGTTATAGTCTATTAACGTGCAAAGGTTTAACGGATCTTTAAACGCATTAAATGAGGATATTGTTCTTAATCGTTTATCCTCATGCACATGCACATGCATACGGAAGTAGAAGACTTTAATAATAAAATAAAATAAAATTGTTTACTTGTGGTTGAAATTCATCCCAACAATAACACACCAGGAGTTTTATTTTAATTATAATAAAATTAAATTTTACTTGTTAATTGTGGCCAAAAATATGACATGACAGAATTTTTAATTTTATTTATATTAAAATGAATTATAATTGTTACGTGTGGTTGAAAATCATCCCGAACATATGACATACCAAAGCTGTAGTCATGTAAAGAATGGTTCTTGCCATCAATTCTTGTTATTATTTAATATATACAATTACTAACCTAAATAACCACATTATTTGAGTTTTTTCTCAATTAATAAATAACTATAATCTTTTCATTCCGTTATGCATGAGATGTATAATTTTAATATCGTTATAGAGACCCTTCTACGTCGTCCATCTTGTTAAAATGGATACGGGTTATTTGATTTAATCGGTGATTATTGAAGCGGATACATATTATTAAAGACGGCTCAGTAATGTGAGTAAATACAGGGGTCAGAATATATATATTTATATAACATACTTTTGTTCAGTTTTAATATTTAAGCACATAAAAGCTAATATATATAAATTTAATAATTATCAAATTAATCATTGGTATAAAGAAGCTTTTAACATTGCAAAGTTACATAAGATAGCCGGATATATAAACTATGTTTTTTTTTATATTAACAACAATACTTCCAGGTCTTCAGAACAATAACCCAGACACTTACCATATTTGCAGATGTCCATGACAGGGCACCAATTCTCATCGCCTGTAACATCTGCATTTGATGTAAATTTTGTTTTATCATATCAATGGCATCATTTTCTGATAAAATCTCTTATTTTAATGATAAAAACGACATCCCCTCTGAATATGATAATTTCAAACTATTGTTGAAAAAGAAAAATTAACATGACACATTAAATAATAATCAAATCGTCAAAAGCACAGTAAAGTGGTATTTTAGAGCAAAATGAAAGTTAAACATCAAAAAAATGAAAAATAAAAAAAAACTGGAGCAATTAACATTAATTAATTATAACACAAGTAACATTTATTCATAACATTATTAAATTCATCTTTCAAAAGTATTCACTTTCACAACCTTAGGAGCGGTAACAGAATAATAACTTTCTCAACGACTGAATATGACTGTTAAAATTTTTCTAATTTCTCATTGATTTAAAAAAAATATAAATTAGAAATAGTATTTAATATGTCATTTATATGAGTAATAAAATAAGGCCTATACATTTTTTAATTTTTCTATACAAATTTAATTATTATTATTATTAATTGACCTAGAAAAGATTTCAAATCAAGGAAAAGTGAATCAAAATCAATTAAAAATAACGTTTTAAGAGAATGTCACCAAAATGTCAAAATTCAGTTTAGCGTGAACAGATAAAAAATAAATAAAGATAAAAAAGACAAAGATTGAGTTCTATAATTCCTGAATTATTCTTTAGTAAAACGGTAAGTCACCGTTGCGTTCGTTGCAACATGCATGTTAGCGATCAGTTGACCACCGTCCGGCGTATGTAAAGCACGCTCCACGCGTTAAAATTGTAACGCCCAAAAAAAAATTATTCTGTGTTCGTTATTTAAATTTCGACTGTGATGTGATTTCGTGTCGATTGTGTTATTTTTTTCTTTCTCCTCTAAAAGGATTTACAGCTGTTTCGGATTATTCTATGCAGCGGATATGGTAAGTAAATAAATGTTTAAAAACTAAGCTAACAATAAACATATATATATTTTTTTCGTAATTAGAATCTATTAGTAAATTTTTTACAAGATCGATGAAAGGGAATTTATTAACATAATTGATTTAATAACGCATGCATGGAATTACAAGGTATTAATTCGTGTATTACAAAAAAATATTCATTTTATATATATTAGAAACATAATTTATTGTATCATATTTTTATTAAATACTTAACATTATATGTACAAAACTTTAAACTTGTTTGTTATAAATATTATTTTATTAATTATATATATATATATATATATATATATATATATATATATATATATTGTAGCAAATATCTTAACATATAAAATATAGGTCAGTTAGTTAGTTCTGTCGTCTGTGTCCAACGGTTTCTTAATATCCGGACACTTCTTGGATTGTAGAAGATCAAATTAACAGTATTCCTACCGTATGACGAATTAGTAGTAAGTAGTTGTAAATTTCTAGTAGAAGGTAAAATATTTTGAATGATACTTTAACTGACAGAAATGTAGATATTTCATATGTTTACAAAATATATATATATATCTCTTATATATATATTTGTGTTTGTTTGTATATCCACTGATGTTAAGTGCGTTTTTTTATCAAAACCCGCAACTTTTGAGATGGTCTTAATATATTTTTTGGTAATACTGTCTGTAAGAAATTGTAGCGAATTTTGTTTAAATTTTTCAGTAATATTTTTATGTCTCATAAAATATAAACAATTTTTTTTCTGTCTCTGTTTCTTTCACTTTAAATCATTTAACTCTGATATTTCAGTATCGTTATTAACTCTCATGTGTTTTTTCCTTATTTATATTTTTTTTTCTGTTTCTTTCTTTTCATTATTATTTGTATAAAAATTCGATGAACACCTTATCGTTGATGTTTAGACACTTTCTAAATACTTTGAATGTTAATCAATTTATAAATGATCTAATCATTAAAAATACAGTAGCTATATAATAACGATAAAACTCAGATCTTGTTCTCAATTTAGCCAATTATAAATATAATTAAAACAAAAAAACTGTATGTATGTAATGTATGTATGTCATATATATATTTTGTTGTGTTTTATTTTGTATGACACGATTAATGTTTCGGTGGTTCAAATTAATATTGTTATAATGAAATTTTTGTAATTATTATTAAATTTTTTAACATTATTATTATTATTATTATTAATGTATGTGAAAAATATCATTTGTTGAATATTTATCAAAAAATTTTTATGTGTATTTATACACATCAAAATTTTAGAGTTGAGAGACAGAGAGATAAGAGTCTCTCTCTTTCTTTATGTATGTTTTGTCCAAAAAAGAAAAGAGCAGAGAGTGTGACGCTTTTTCCTCGTAACACTCAATAAAACATCGTGAAACTGCGTCGTTTCGGACAGGTTGAATATTAAATTAAGATGAAAGTGGACTGCTCACACACACGCACATACACACACACACACACACATACACACACACACACACACACATACACACGTACACACGTATGCTTATTTTGAATGTCATCATTAGAATAAAAAAAGCATTTGTTAAAATATCGTTTCTTACGTAATAAGAGTAAGTTTTAATGTATATCTTCAGTTTAAAGTGTGTGATAAAAAATTTCGTACAAAAAAATATATAGAGTTGTATTAAACTCAGTTAATTCTTGAAGAGACAGATAGAGATGAGTTTTATTTTCTATACAATAATAATACTAGGGTCGCCAACAAACTCTCAATTTCGACTCGCTGCGCTCGCGGAATCTCGGGTGCCGTTTGCATTCTTCACGCGCTTTTTATTGTTAAGCAAATTTTTCGCGCAATTTTTTTTTCCCATTGTCTTCAATGGGATGTCAGTTTTTTGACGATTATTCCTGACAATGAAACGACATGACATTTTTCAATTTTTTTTTCAAATCTATCACCTAATGTGTGTCTTTTTGATTGCAAAGTTTCTTAATTTTCTGTCAAGTAGTTTACGAGCCTATTCGAGACAAAAAATGTGAAAAATTCTCCAGGTGAGCGCTCCGCTCGCTTCGCGCCTCAACTAGGGCCTCGATTTTGACTCGCTGCGCTCGCAAGATATCGGTAGAGTTCGGCGAATAGAGCAAAGCGAGTAACTTATCTTCAATTCAGCGCTGAAAGCTGAAACCGACAGGCTAAAAATATAGAATAATCATATATCACATAGCGAATTTTTTTTTCTATTGAAGTCTATGGGACTGTAATTTTTTGGTGAATATTCCTCAACTACATGAGTTTTTTTTACTTTTTTTTTATAAACCATCGCTATCGTTGTAAAATTTAATAAAATCGGTAAAACCGTTTTCATGCCAACACCGGACATGGGATGCAAAGTCTCACATAGAGCGCTCCGCTCGCTTCACTCAACAACCACGGATCCCGTGTTCGATTCTCGCTTGTGATCAACTATTTCTAGATTTGTATTAATATTTTAAAATAAACATAGAATGATAAAACAACAAGGTGGATGGGATTCAAACCTGCTACCTCTGTTATTAGTCAAGCGTACCAAGGCTTGGTACTTGGTACAAGAAATCATATTAAACAGTGGCAAAAGATCTAATAAATATTTTTAACATTTCTCCCGTCACTCCCGCATCTCTCCTTTGTCCGCCATTTTGTAAACACGTCATCTTGAAGTGACTTTAAAAATCAAGTCGTAACTTAAGTGTATTATACACTTTGAAGTGGTGAAAGTTCGTTTGTGGATAAGGTTTAAGCAATTACATTTTATTATAAGATTAGAAATAAATAAATATCTATTTATTGTTAATATAAATAAAATTGAAGTGTCCGTTTGTGAATCCAAATATTTTCACTTAATGCATATGAAAGTGTATACGGTACTATAAAACATATATATATGTGTCTGTTTGTTCCGGCTCTTTCTGAAGCGACTGGACCTATTTTAATAAGACTTTTAGCTAATGTTATAAGTAACTTAGGCTAAAAAACATTCCGAGCAAACGAAACCGCGGGCACGGCTTGTTAATATAAAATTTTAGTTGAGTATTCTGAATATTAAAATCATATAATACTTTAGAGGCTTATCTCTTTAAAATCATTTATTTTATGGCACTCTTATATTTTTATTTATTTACGATATCTAATAAAACTATTAATATTTATTATTTGGATTTTCACTTCACAATGGACTATGTTTTCACATTTTACTTTGCCTGTGCTTTTGTTTTTGTGTTTCTTTCGTGTCGAATTTGTTTCTGTAACATCAGTTATCCGCTAGCGAAAGTTGTGTTAAAATCGGTCCAGCTGTTTCAGATATTAGCCGGAATTAACAGACAGATGGACAGGCAAAAATAAAAAAATGTTTTTTTTTTATGTAAGTATACTTTTATAGGCATTTAGTGAAATCTGTTAATTTGGAATTCCAAAAAGACACTTTAGTTTTATTTATATGTAAAGATGGACGTGAAACTGATAATATATATATATATATATATATATATATATATATATATATATATATATATATATGTATATATATTATTCCTTAATCTTTTTAATACAGATTTTGTTACAAAATTTTGCCTACTTTTATTGATTTGAGTTTGATATAGAAATAACCACTTTGCTGTCATATGACGTGTTAACTTTTCATTTATGTCGTGATAGACAGCCAATCACAACTTTGTTTCATTTATTGATGTCGTGATAAACAGCCAATCAAAATTGTTTTTCATTTTTTGATGTCGTGATGGACAACCAATCACGTCTTGACAATGCGTGTAGTGGTTAGTGACCCTGAATGCTGAAACTTAAGTGTTTTTATCCACGGGACAATTCATTGATGAAGAGATTGTTGTTTTAAGTATGTGTGTGTGTGTGCGTGTGTGTGCGTGTCTCTGTGTGTGTGTGTGTGTGTGTGTGTTTATCAAGTAATGTTTATTTAGTCGCTTTCCACAAATCATTAGTTAATCTCATTTAATAACAATTTTTTTTAACACAAACTTTTTAACATTCAAAATATAATAACTCGAACGAAGTAACGGGTAATGCTAGTCTTACAAAGTCAATAACATATCGCCCTGTAATGACTTAACTGCACTTAGAAATCACATGAAAATATATAGTATATCCAATCTATAAACGACTTCACGTTACATAATAAATGTATATAAAAGTAAAGTTTATTACCTATGGTAACAAGTATAATATGGTAATCCAAATATACAAATATATTGATTACCAGACGTTTAAATGATTCTCGAAAGATCTTATTACAATTTATTAGACGTTCCAATGGGTACACAATTCAGAAGAGTTTTTCGGCCATATTGTTTCCTATCTAGGCATATCCGTATAAAATGTCTACAAAAGATAATCTATTATTAAAGATTTATCTATTTTTATACATTTTTATATACATAAAGAAAACAATAGAGCAATGAACATACAATACTTTTTGTTGTCGATGAAAGAAAGATAACATAATGATAAAAGATAATTGGCAATCTTTTTATTCTATAATCATATTAAATTAAACCCGGATATAAACGAGGAGATAAATAAACCGGGTTATATCCTGGGATTAAATTATCTTATAAACACGAGTTATAATCAATTTTTACATTACAAAGTGTATGTTGGCGCTGCGCTGGTATTTATTATCTACTAGAAAGTTGATACATTCAGTTTAATAGCACTTACTATCTGAAAACTCTATACTTATAGACTATATTTTGAAACGTTAACATATACTTATGTACAGAAAGACAAAATAACTGTTCTAAAAAATCGATATATACAAAGTTTTTCGTACTTTTAAGCTATTTTCATCTATTTTATTTTATATATATACAAAAGTTGGTCTGTAATATCTCTACCAAAGAAAGTGTAAAGAACACATTAAACAAACGATACTATATATATATATATATATATATATATATATATATATATATATTTGTGTCTGTCAATCAGTTCACAAATCATCAATGTATGTATGTATCAATGACCCATATACACAAAATCAATTGTCATCAAACAAAAGGTTAGTTAAGGTTAACTTTCTGATACACAATGAAGTGCTGAGTCATCTTGAACTTAATAACTTATCCTGAACATGCTCTGGAGAAATTCGCTTTTGTGTTTTGTTAATACCTGCTTAGCAATTTAAATTTTTAACTCATTGTTCTTTAAAGTAAAAGTCATAACAAATTAGTCTTTACTTTTAAACACATAATGACTTATAATTCATATTAATTGTAAAAAACAGGACGAAGTCGCGGTATGAAGTCAAGTCTACATCGGTTTATGGTTTCCGTGTCTATAATACATTTACTTTACAAAGGGTCTTCATACGATAGAATCATAAAGATTAATAAACCTGCCTCATTCGAACTTTCTAAAAGCTATTCATTTCATGTTTTCTTAAATGTTTTCACTCTAAAACAATGTAAATAATTGAAGTACATTTATTATTGTTATTATACAAAATGGCGGACGTAATTAACAATGTTAACAATAAAAGAATATCACTAATGTAAAGTTAAAATACAAATACTCAAATAATTATAATATTAGATTACATTGTACACTAAGCTTAAATATTTATTCATTAATCTATTGAAAATTATTTATAAATTGTACTTAACTTTGAAGTACTTTAAGAAAAAGTATATATTTTATCTAAATTACAAGTCATTTTGAAAGTATGTTAAATAAAGTGAACGCGAAGTAAAATATTTTGTGTTATACAGTCATCATCATTCTTCAAGTCACGGCGTCCATTTTGTTAATGTTAAAAGTGGCCATTTAAAAAAAATACTATAAACTAATTAAAGTAGGACAGACAAATGCGAATTATGTTACATATTTAAGATTTTACTTGACTAGTTATTCGAAAGTGGGTTTTGTTATAAACTAGGGCGCGAATCACACTGAAGTAATACACACATACATACTACATAACTGATAATTGTTTTTTTTTTTTTTTTTTTGGGAATTTTTTTTAAAGTTAACACCCAACCTATATATGACTACCCACTGCTCTATATATAAATAAAATTGATTTGTCCGTTTGTAATTCCATATTAACAGTTTTTCATTAAATGCTTTTGAAAGTATATACATTACTTACGTCACTAAAAATGTCTGTCTTTCCGTTTTGGTCCTGGTTTTGGTTCCTGTTTGGTCCGGCAAATTTGTAATTTTGAAAATAGAATCGATTTCAACAAGACTTTCACTGTATAGCTAATATTAGGAGTAACATATAACCTTTATTAAAATAACATTTTCTAGTCAACTTACAATATAATACAATAAATACCCAAGAGATACATTAATTACGTTGATAGGAACCTAATTAGTCTAATCTAACTACAAATCTCTCTTTGACTTTCGTTCCACGCAGTGTTTATGGACACACACTATTTTAAATAAATTTATAGACACCATAACTTTCACTGACTTTAATAAATCTTTAAACTTAATTCACTTTTACTTATTTACTATAAATATAAAAAAAACCCATAATGTTTAAGTGATTTGCATAACACCTTGTTTAACCATCGTTGAAATATGTTAATTTTATCGTAAAACTTAGATAATTGGTTTCAAAATGTAAATTATGTGTGTTGTCTGTGCAGCTCTGAATATGACAACATAAAATTTAAGCTATAAAACTTGTTACAAAATATTAATTTAGGTAATATTGTATACATAGTTACGATTAAATTAAAATTTTATTAAAGTTAAACTAAGTTGGTTTCACACGTCACAGTATTTTTATTATTTTCAAAAGGCATACTTATTTTACACAACCCAAACTCTAGTTTCTAAAGGATAGGTCCTAGCGAAGAGCTCGTGAGATATTTCATGGATACTCTTTTAAGTTAAGTTACATTATTCATATAAAAAGAAATTCAAGTAAAGGTTGGCACTAAAAATACTAAAATAACTAAGTACACTATTATTTATATGATCTTCTAACATTTGCGAAAAAGCTAACCTTAAACATTCAAAATGACATTACTTTATTGTCTCTAATATTGAAAACTAGCTTATTCCTTCTCGCTTTGCTGGGCACACTATTAATTTGGATGTGAACTTAGGTTGCTATGGCAACCTTTGTCGTATTATCCGTTGCTATAGTAACTCTTGCCCCTGCATTAAGTATATATCTCCTATAGGTTTAAAACTTGGCGAAATGCAAAAACTTGAAATCCGTTGGGATAAGAATTCCGTAAAATCCGTTTTTAATGGACGTCTATGTTACAAAAGAAGTAACTATGTAAAATTTTAAATTGGGCAGATAGTTTCGCAGATTTCGATGAGTCAGTGAGTGGCAAATCGTTTATATGTATATAGATAATAGGTAATACAATAGTAATGTATGAAAAACTACATATAACCGGTATGTTTGGTATGAAGTAAAACTAAGTAATAAATAACAATTACATGCACTTACATGACTTTTACTGCAATTTGCGTATATCATTAATCAAGTGAGACAAGTGTTGATGTAATAATAATATGCAAAGGAAACATAATATACAGAATTATGTTTGGTTATTAAGTTATATTGGAAATTAACAAATGATTTGTAATAGTAGGTATTAAGGCACCATACAATATGTATCTTAAAAATTGTAAAATACTTAGTTTGACGTTTAATTGCTTCTAGTTTTTACTTTGATAAATGATTTAATTATAAATATTCTTAATTAGCGGTATATCCCAGAGACAATCCCTCGGTTTCTGGATGAATAATGATAGCACTATCAAGAAATATATTGACATACCACATCAACCAATCAGAGTGCTTGTCGAGAATTGACAGCTATTTTTTTTAATCACCCTTCGAGAAACCAGGCTTAAGTAAGACAGTAAACGTCCAATAATACGGTATCAGACTAACGATTTACCATGTACGAGGGTATAAATTATTCTCCACAATGTATGCAAGAAATTAATGACAGCTATGATATGCATATTAATGGTTAAGTGGCAACACATTGAGTTCAGAAACCTAGATGCGGTTTCAGATATATTAAATGCAATTTTGTTATTAAGTATTTTCATCTAACGGTTCTTATTAACTATATAACTTGTATAACTTTATTACACATATAACTGTAGTAATTTATTAATGAAGTCCTAAAAATATTTATTATTAATTCATAGTGTACATTTATTTTAAGGACTGTCAAATAAAAAAAAATAAGCAATTTAATGTACGTTCTTCACTTTCAATTAATAATTATTCAAATTTATATATATTATACAAATAACTGTAGAATTTTTATAAAACATAATAGCTAATATAAAAAATGTTACATTGTAATATAATTAACAAATATTTTTATAAAACTTTCCATCAATCGACATAAGCCCACGCATAAAGAACGAGCATAAAAAAACCTAATGAATATTTATTAAAAGATACATATTTATGAGTTATAGAAATTTTCTAAAATGTAACAGGGCTGTTATATAAACGATATATAAATATAAATCCCTAAAGATAAATGCAACAGTCGATTGATCAATCGCAAAGCGGTTTGACGTGAAAGCGTGCACGTCATGTTCGAGAAAACTCGTCAATATTCACTTGTCAGTGTCAACTGGGTTATGTCAGATTTAACCGCAATAATTACCAAAAATATAATTTTATACGTTATAATTTAGTTGGTGTTGATGGATTTAATGTAAGATTTGTTTGGATTTCGCGAGTCATGGTTTGACTGAGTTTTAAAACACTTTTGTCACATTATAGGAATGAGGGTAATCGTCTTGATACCTATATAAATAAATGATTTACCACTCACTGACTCATCACGAAATCTCTGAAACTGTTTGTCCGATTAACTTCAAATTTGACATAGTTACTTCTTTTGTGACGTAGACGTCTACTAACAACGGATTTTACGAAATTCCTATTCTAACGGATTTCAACTTTTTGCATTTCGCCAAGTTTTAAACCTGTAGGAGTTATACACTTAACGCGGGGGCAGGGGCGTAGAAACGAAATTTTTACTGGGTGGGCAGGTTTGAAATCGTACCCCCCCCCCCCCCCCCCCCTAGAAAAGGTCCATTTTGTCGTGAAAAGCGACCTTTTTGGCTCTAAAATGGTCTTGAACAAATTTCCATTGAAACAATAAATGTTCAATTTAAAAATTTTAATCCTTTTAACAAAAAGCATGGGTGGGCAATGCCCACCCTGGGAAATTTCTGGGTGGGCAGCTGCCCACCCTGCCCACACGGTTCCTACGCCCCTGCGCGGGGGTAAGAGTTACTATAGCAACAGTTCGATGACAACGGATACTATGACAACGGTTACCATAGCAACCTAAGTTCACATCGAAATAGTTTGCCCAGCGAAGCGGGCGGTAATCAGCCCGTATATATAATACTATATTTACTAATTTTTTTGGTTATAAAGTAGTTATTACTGATCAACCGTAAATATTTACAAATTCTTAAAGTATAAGGTAAATGAACTTAAAATTATAAAGAAGATATTAAAAGGTTTTTAATTAGTAGTATTATAGTAACAAATTTTAATTACTTTAAAGATAAAGTAAATTGTTATTATTAGTATTAATGTGATATTTACTACTAGTTTAGTGGTTTACTTCAATTTATAATTTATAATTTAAATTGTTATGTTTAAAATGCCTGCCTTGGACCACACTTGCCTCCCCGAAGACCAAATCTTATCGTGTCTACATACATAATTCATATTTCATACATACATACATACATTAGTGAATTTATATACATTTATTTATTATAATAATGTTGAAATACCATTTCAAATATCTTGAAGGTGATTGGAAATGTAATACAGTTAATAACTTTGACATTTCAAGCTGCCATTTTGTTTTCATTAAAATAATCTTTATTATTAGAATTGTTATTGATACTTTTGTTTTAATTATATATTAAATTTAATGTTATGTATTATATTACATGAAATAGTGTATTGATTGTCTGTCTGTTCTAAATAACATCATCATACAATTATATATATATATATAAAATTAAAACTATATTTTTTATCTCATTTTTGTACTAACACGGTGTAATAGCAAAACTAAGTAACGCGGAGATTTCGATATCACAAGGAGATCAAATAAACAGGCAGGAATTTTTTACTAATTAATATAAATAAAATCCGTTGCCGTGACCGACTTCTCAAAGCACTGAATTTTTTCATTCAAATAGTTTTTAAAGCCGGTATAAAACGTAAAGATGGAACCTAGATGGATCGTTTGTATATATATATTGTGTATATATATCATAAGATACATATTATCTAACCGGGAATCAAACCCGACACCTGTACACACAATGCCACTGTTAATTTTTATTATCTACATACATCTATATATACTTCCGTATCTATTTGTCCTGTCTGTGCATTTTTTTTATTGTTGTTAACAATCGTCTTATGATGCTTCGTATTCCTGTCTTTCTTTCTAAATAACTATTTCACCATATAAAAAAATACTAAGAAAATGTACTGGCGTCAATATCGGAGAGAGACTTAGAAATCTGTAAAACCTAATTTAGAATAAATATAATCAAAATATACACACACATCAATCTAAAACTAATTTTACCGCACAAAGTAAAAAAAAACGTAAGTTAAAAAACGGTTAATAAAATAAAATGCGACAATATTTATAACCGTAAACATTTGCACTAAACATGTTAATAGCTGTGAAGATTAAGATTCGTTATAATCTGAGTGAAGTAGGGTAAATCTAACTGTATCAGTACTCTGCCGTTATGTTCTTCATATCTGATTGAAATCGATGCAATACAACTCGGCCATACTGTAGCGGTCCACGTACAAGCACTTTATATACTTTATAATAAATTGCATTTTTATTACATTTATTTTATTGAGCTGAGCGACGTGATAATTAGCTAAAAATTTTCTCATGTATGTTTGAGCCCCACGCGGATGTTATAGCGAAAACAGATTGAAAAAATGTTTAGCCATTCAAAAGTTATCAAGAAAAGAAGAAAGGAGAGAGGTTCAGCTCAACCCGCCGCGCACGGTTGGCGGACCCTAGTTATAGTCATTAAATTTATCAACACCACCAGGACTCGATATTGACCTCTAAAAGCGTCGTTCGTAACCGTCACCATCTTTTTGACAGAGGAGACATCTATTAGATATAACACTGAAGCCATATGAAAATAAATCAAAAAGGAAGTAGAAAATTCTTTAAACATGTTTAGACATGTGAAATTAATTAATATATATAATAAATTTAAATTTATCTAGAGCAACACGATAGCTCAATTCGGAGTGACGAATTTGTCTTAAAGGTCCCGAACCCGTTTTTTTATTACAAATATATTAAAAAACGTGTCTTATAATAGAAATAACACTTGTTTAAAATATTTAGTTATTGGTACCGTAAGTGTAAATGCAAAATGCTCCGTTATATATCTTGTTATGATTTAACAAATACTGTATTTACTTGAAGTATTATTTTTCTGACAATACTTTTACAGAAAATAACTTAGCAATAACATTCATTAATAATTAACTTTTTACGAAACGATATATTAATTTAACATTTCCTTGACATTAAAATCGGACATTTTGTTTAAAAGACTGGGATATATCTCTTATATACTTAAATTTGATTATCTGTTTAAATTGATAATTTGAGTACAATTTACCTAATTATGGATAATTTATAATGATTAATGATGATAAGATTTTATAAATTTTTCTATAAATATTAATAAAATAATCAAATAACAAGTCTCATTATTTAAATTTAGAAAATTATTAACAATTTTGTAGGAGTACGTTAGTTTTAGGGGAAATTTATTTCTTAAAAGTAAAAGAAAAATTAATTTTGACTATATTTATCATTTTTTTTTATATAACATTACTCTTTATTTTACCATATTTTTATTACCAAGTACTTTAGTATAAAGTATTTATATTATTATACTGTTCTGTCCCGTCCTGTTCTGCACTGTACTGTTCTGTCCTGCACTGTACTGTACTGTATTGTACGTGTTCATGTTTTGTTCTCATTTGTGCATATCACTAAGGGCGTAACATGAAATGAACACGCATTGCATAATAAATAATAACTGTTCACTCTATTTCTGTAATAATTTCGCACTAGCGTTAACATGCCTTTCGTAACACAGTAAAAAAACGTAATAATACCTCACGTCGTAACGCTAAGTATGTAATTACATATTAATTTATTGTATATTGACGTATATTCTAAACATAATATCTGTTATTTTTAAAAAATAAATATAGAATAAAAAAATCGATTCGAACCTATGACCTCTGGGTAACTGCGTCCCTCTATCAACTGAGCTATCGTGTCAGCTTGAATTTGGCCCTTGATAATAACTTAATATATAATTGTATTAATTGCGACAAAGGTGACATCTATCCGTCTATCTTTCTTTATTATTTATGTATATAACTTACTTGTAAGACACTATATTCAAAAATATTAGAAAAAAGCTAACATTACGTGAAATTATAACTTACAAACGAGGTTTTGGTCGCAACTGATCAAAGGATAGACAAATAAATTAAAAAAATAATCCAATATATATATTTTGATATCATAAGTATTTTTCTATAAATATAAATGAATGAAGTCAGTCTTTACCGTATAAAAATGTTTTTTCTACGTCGTTTTCCAAACTACATAAGGGAGTTACAAAAGCGAAATCATAATATATTTAAATAAAACAATTACTAAAACATAGAAAACAAACTCATTCTCATTTTAATTTGCAATTATAATGTAATTAAATGTATAAAAACAAATAAATGTCACTTCCGGAGTCGTAAATCTTTGTTACCATCTAGTTTTTTATCTAATCTAGATTTACTAATGAGTCGCATACATATTATATTAAAAATTTTTAATTCATTAAATTAAATACAGTTTGTAGTTTGATTGGAGTAATAAATAAAAATATCTTTTATATATATGAACATATTCAACCGACAATTCAAATAGTAATAGAAATCGCAGTTTTGCAAATAATAAGACACGCAAATTTATATTATTAGATGTAATAGACTAAAATAAGCAGTCTTAAATTATAGATACTATCCGATATCCCGGCTTTCGTTGGGTGAAATGTGAATACGAAATCATTTACAAATAGTTAAAAAAAAAATATTTCATTTGAAGACTGAATTTGTTTGACAGCTCAATATAGGCTCATTTACACACTGAGAACATTGTGTCACTGTCACTGTCTTACAGGGACGCGTTCATAGACAATATGGCGGAACTGTGTGTAATGAATCCAAGATGGCGGAGTCTCAAAGTGTCCAATATGGCGACTGCGATTTGTCAGCATTAGAATTTAACAAAAGACTCGACAAAACGAATTTTGCGGATATATGTTGTCGACTCGAAATCATTATTTTTTTATATTTTATTTTTCAGATAAGGTAATAGAGTTTATCGACGAGATTTATTATTAAAATATCTATTACGAATAATAATATTAAAATGTATGCTATATTTGGTTTATATTTTAAAGAGAAATCTATACATTATTAAATAGGGTCACGGCAAAATTTGTGCTATCAATATTCAAATATATGTTTTAAATACATAATACTGTTCTAAACACAATATTTTTATCTATATGTCTGTTTGTTCGAGTTACACGCAGATACCATATTTTTTATTATCTTTGGTCAACATATTATCTTTTACAGGTGATTTACCAGACGAAGTCGCCGACACAAACTATATCGTAATGTTTCCTGATAAATTAGTTTTATATTAACACTACCTTTATCACTTTTATTATAATTACATATCAATGATACTCAAAGTGGGCAGAACAGAACAGAACAGAACACAACAGAACAGGCTCAGAATTCATGTAACAAATAGCATTTATATTTGTTATTTTATCTTAAAATCCCATTTTAATGTTAAAAATAGACAGCGGTTCTTAAAAGTGGGTTAAAAAACTAAAAAAATCTAGAAATTTAAATCTTCTTTCTTACTTTGTAACCATAGTACAAGTTTTAAAAAATTCTCTATAATATTGCAATGATATTTAGTATTGATACATGAATTTGTTACCCAAATAAAGAAGAGAAAGGCCTCTCAATAGTGTATCTACCTATTAAGGCTTTATTTATCTATCATCAGGTATTAGTCAGCAGTTTAAGTTGCAACAGTTATAAAAAAAACTTCAACCGAATAATATTTTACTTATTAATAATAAAACTAAAGTGTGTTAATTGTGTTTAAACAAATATTTTGATTATAATTGATTTATTTCCTTTTTTTGTGATGTTCCAAGAAAAAAATGAGTTTTAAATAGGTTATTATTTCCTTAATTCTTAAAACCCCTTTTCAAACTTTTGGTATGAGAACAAGGTTTGAAAAGTACCCTCGTCAGGTATGAGAATAAGGTATGAAAAGTACCCTCATTTGGTATGAGTATAAGGTATGAAAAGTACTCTTTTAGGCACGAAAATTGTCATTATTGTACGTTAATTTTTAAATACATTAGAAACCTATCTTTATTGATATCAATATCTTAAAGAAATTATTTAAGTGAAATATTTGAAATTTCTGAAATACGCAATATGGTTGAAAGGTGTTCTAAAATTAGTGTCGAGATAAAAATTTTGTATAGAAATCGATTCATACTTTTAATAAAAAGAAAAAGTCAAATATACTTAGTCATTAAATGTTAGACAAATAATAGTGTTGTAACAATTTTTATTTACAAAATGATCATCAGATTTTACGGTTACAAACTTTGATATTAATTTCGAGTTCCCGACAATTCGTACACTTTTATATTTACAAAATATGACGCAAAACCATTAATATTTATGATAATAGCAATAATATTAAATATTAATGTATATTACAAAATTATTTTGTTATTTTTTCAGGTCAGATTGAGGGTTTGGAGCGTGTCAATATGCTAACAAATATTGGGCCGGGGGCCCGAAAACGTCTGACGCAGTGAGTTTAGTATTATAACTAATTGAGCTGAGCAAAGCTCTTAACCGTTTGGAAAGCTTCTTTGAAGCAACATCACATAAAAACTACTGAACCGATTTGAATGAAATTTGCAAGCACTACGCTTGGCAATGATCATTTTTTTTAATGAAACATATTTAAAATTTCTCATTCCGTTCAGAAATGATGGTCAAAAAACTGTTCCTCCCATAGACTTAGTTATCAGAACCTCCGCGCGCTTGCCGATCGTCAACCTAGAAATACGCTAATAAGCAACATCACATAAAACTACTAAATAAAAAATAAATAAATATTATATTATATTTTATTTAAAAGGGGAGCGGACTCAGCTCAACTCCCGCAGCGCACGGTGGCGGATCTTAGTTGATATATATATATATATATATTAATATTAAAATATCTTATAAATATGTGGTTTGGAAAGATTACAATAAAGAAATAAGTTCAGTTTGTTGTGTGGTTCTCAGAGCTTTAGCTCGTAGCCTTAAAATTAAGTTGGAGAGGGGTTTATTTCGATAAGAATGCTAACAAAGTCCTGACACTCAAATGACTATCACGCATATATATATATATATATATATATATATATATATATGCTTGATGCTTTACATGATCCACAGACGGACAAAATATTATAATTAATTATTCTATCAAATGATCTTATAATCATCTATTTCTCATATTATTCGCTTTGTTGCATACATGCATACACGCATCGTGCATATTTAAAAATATAAACAAATTTTACTTAGCATCATATGCATGCTATGATACACACGAATATGATTCAAACTTTTAAGAAAACATCTCATATTCAAATAAAATATCTTTATTCAAGTACGCATTTACATAATTTTAAATCCTCAACTATTACATTTAAAGATCAGTGTAGTCAGTCCGTGAGTAAGCTACTAATGCTGCTCCGCTGAAGAGCCACCTAGAAACTCAACAGTTGCTCTTTTTAAAGGAAATTTAACAATCTTAGATGATGTATATTATAATATCGACCCTGCAAATGAGTCAACCTAAGTTACACGTATTTCGATAAACTAAGTCTTGAACGTTATAATAAGATTTATTTAATAAAAGGAAGATCTAAGATATCTCGTTGAAATGTATTATATATGCGAATAATTCGCCGCACTAATATATGAATTAATTTAATATAAAAATGTTTAACCTTATTGTTATGAATAAATCTAAATACTTGTTTCATTCCGTGTCAAATGAGGTTATATTAAAATAATAAATTTCCGGTTTCATAATAAGTTTCACTTTTATATCTGACTTAAATTCAACCATATGTGCAAATTAGTATGATTAATCTAATGGAAATGTTTTTTAGCTTCACATGTTCAAGTAATATGTGTAATGAATAAAATTGATTTAATCTGTTAGAACATTAATTATAATTTGCAATTTTCTATCATTTATTAAGATCTCTTTTGTAGATTTTATAATTAGGTTTTAAATAATTCGGTAAATATAATTTTTTTGAACAGCCCAATAATATATATTAATTAAGATAATTCACTGGTAGATGGTAACTTGTGAGAACGAGAACTCGTCTCTCGGCGGGTTCCACCTGGGAGCGCAGGATGAACGTCCAAGGGCTCCCAGCGTTTCTTCCCTTTCATACAAACAGAAGATCGACGCTCTCTTCGATGATACACGATCCATCACCAGCGTGCAATACGCAGATATCGGCAGGCGGGACAGCAAGGTAAAGAACGCGATAGAACTTAAAATAACAATTATAATTAATATATCTATTAAATGCATTTGTTTGTAGGTTAGCTTAACACAAGATAGCAGAGCAACTATTTATGAAGATGCAAACAATTACTGTCAAAATAAGATTAAGAAGATCAATAATACTGTTCAAGATCGTATAGAGAGGATGTTCGCAGACATGGCGGGAGAGTCGAGACTGACATCAGATAGCATCGGTGTGCATGTGTTCAACGTGCACTACCTCGGTTCGACGCCGTTACAAAGTAAAGTCACAAGCCTGTCTGGATTGCAAAATCCTCTTAGGGATCTATACTTTGCCTATAAAAAGAACATGCGACAAAAAAGCACATTTACTGGTCGACTTGAAATATCGAAAAGTGGTCTTAAAGTTAAATACAAAGCTGAAAAGGGAGATTCGGAACAGTTGAATCCTTTCCCAACAATAGCAGTCTGGTCAGCCGTTAAATTTGTAATACAACCCGAAGAAAGTGATAAGAATGATTTAAGTTACGCATTTGTTCCTTTAATAACAGATCCCGATAACATTGATCGACACGCATTATTCAAATTATTAGATTCATCAGAAAAGAAATATATCCTCTCCCACAACGAAAACTCACATTCACCTCTTTTCGCTGTTGTGATGAGGAAGATAGGGGTTGCGAAACAACTGGAGTGTCATGGGTTTGTATGTCAGACGACCGAGGACGCTATAGTTATAGCGGCCACGCTATACAAATCTCTTATGTCACACATGAGTCGCCAGGGTCATGCTGATACCAAGAAATTGAAGAATAGAAATGGAGTCAGTTGCATGAGTGTTACGAGTAGTTTACCAGCAAATGACATCCCTATAAGACCACCGAGAAAGAAACGTAGCACATCTTCACTGAGTGGGGATAGCGATAGAGCCGATGGGTTTTCGGCGAGCGAATCTTTTACTGAGAAACCAAAATTAGAAAGAACAAGAAATATAACGGATAACATGCCTCATCTTCTACCTCCGTGTGTTACTCCGTTCGAAGCGAAACGAATCACTGTTGAAGAAGTGAAAGCAAAATTGGATTTAATAAAGCATAATGATACCAGCGGCAGTGAAACTCAAGAATCTAAAAGGTCTACTACGAAAGATTCACTTAATCTTTTACCGATATTATCACAAAACCCACACAGTAGTAGCGAATCGTCGGTTAGAAGTAAAATATCCGATAAAATAGAATTATTTCGTGAGTTAGAAAGACGGAAAAGTATTCAAAGACCACCGACTTTACCACCTCCAATACCATCGAAGCCACAATCCTCTCCCGATCACCCCAAGGAACCTTTAAGAAGAAGTCAAAGTGGGAGGAAATCGCTCAGCGAATCTGGCGACATTCTGACAAAAGTGGCGATACCTCGCTCGGGAAGTTTCCTAAACGCCGGCGGGTTGACCCGCTACAAATCAATCGGACAGCGGTACGTATATATGAGTTATTGCCAAAAAGTGCTCTAAATAAGACTTAAAATAACTTCACTAACGAGACTGAGCGTGCTTAGCGAAGTGTTCACATCTCGCGTGCCTCGTGCGGGTAATTGTGTTAACGCGACCGCGTCCGATACATTCCTCCCAGCCACTGTAATAATAGCAATTTTTACACATCACATTAACTTCACTACACTTCACATTGTATGTATATTTTTTTTTACAAAGAAACAGTATTCTTAAGTATCTATCTATTAAATGTAGTATAAATTTCATACACATTGAAAAATTACAATAAATATTATTATAACAAATCGAATTTAACAGTACCTATGTTATTTATTTGAAGATTTTATTATAAAAATAATAGTAATTGTTTATTATACAAAGTTTAATGAAACAAGATATATGGTTTTGATAATTTGATGATGAATTATTTGAATTAATTCAAAATATCATTTATTACTTTCTATATAAGTGCCTTCATCTCGTGATACGGATATTACACCTTTGACATAAATAGTAACTTAAATTACTTCAATTAATCATAACGTATTATGAAGTATACTGGGTCTAAAACCCTTTATCGAAATACTATGAAGCTCGTTGTTAAATACTTTGTAACATGTAATATGATTTTATACTTAAAAAGTATGAACTATTTTTTTTCAGAAACAACGGCAAAAAAGGTGGAGGATCGCCGTTGGGTTTTAACGAACTGTTTAACGAATTTAAGGTCCAAGAGAACTTACATTCGATGGATGAAATTTTAAATGTAATTATAGATCCGGACGGAATGTCGTTTAACGATTTGAAGCCAATTTATAAGGAATTTCTTTTGAAACTGGCCGTCACGCTGACTAAAGATGAAATATTCCAACACAGCAAAGCAATAATGAAGAAGCAAAAGAAAAAGATTCTAAGGAGAAACACTACCTTTCAAGGTAAGGGAAAAAAGTTTTTTAAAGGCGCGCGAAATTTGCGCATGGTGTTTAGATTGCCGTTCGGTAAAGAGAGAAAGAAAGAAAAGAAAAAACAACAATTCGACATACATTTAAAAAGCAATGTTGTTAAAGATCCCGTCTCCGAGAGTTCAATTTCTACGACCAGTTACGATTTGAGACAATTCAGGCCGAAGGAACCGGACTTTCCGGCTCCGAAGCGACAGACAATGAGGAAGAGAAATTCTAAACGATCAGATAAATCGGTTCACGTTAAACGAAGTGGTAAAACAAGAGCCGAAAGGACTTCCACCTCTGAGGATTCTGACTTTCTGACGCTCAGCAATCGACTCGGATGTCAGAATAGGAACAGCTCGAGCGGTTACGTATCGTGCTCTGAATGCGAGTCAGAAAGCTGTATCGATAGATGCTATTGTTCCCTGAAACCTGACTGCAAGCCAAAATGCTACTGCTCAATTGAAAATGGAAAGGATTCCGCAAAAGCTAAGCTATTGGGAAAAAGCTGCAAGGAATGTTCCAAGTAAGTATGATTATAACTAAAGTGAAAGAGACAGGGTGATATAACATTATGTAATTAAATGATTATTATTCTATAGGCATTATTTAGATAATCTGAATATATGATATTAGAATTGGAATATATTTTTATGTTACCTAATACTAAGATCATTTTATCTGAATACGTCTGATCGAAGTGACTTCCGTTCTGAATTTTTATTTTTATTGCCTTAAAAAGTCTTTGCACCAAAATCCTTGGAATGTTTAGACTTAATTATATTTTTATTTATCTAGAACAGACATCAAAATTTATATTCCTGATAAAAGTGGTCGAATAATATTAGAATTATTGAATTCCAATTCAAATGGCGCAGTGAAGAAAAAGAAATTTAAATTTTGTGAAACTTTCTTTTTTTTAATGATCCCGATAGAATTAATAACAATAATAGTTAACTTGCTTTCAAACAAGATTCGATGTCAAAGAGGCAATATTCGGAAAAATTTATTGAGCCTTCAAACTTTCACCTTTGCAAAGGCTGTATTTTATCTCGACGGCTACAAATAAATTTGCATAAATTCTTTCTTATATCACCCGATTGTCTTAAAGACGAATAGATCTTTGTTATGAGGAGTGATCTGGGTTTAATTTGGTACCAACAATATATATATTAATCTAGTAGTTTAATTTTCAATTTCCTAATTAGATAGAAATGAAACGCGATTATAATCAGAGCATAACACCCAGCTCTGAACGCCTCGTGAGTATATAAACCAATTTATAATAATTTACAGTTCTATGAATAAATTTTACTGAACACTAACTATTGTAAATCTTAATGAAGTAAAACTAATTATACTATAAAAAAAATATTTTGCCTCTAAATAAGATAAAGTTCAGTTATTTTGTAATTGATCGAAACAGTTAAAGAATTTCTCAATTCAATTAACAAATTAACCTCAAAAATACATATTATTTTGACATACTTAACCATTAAGCGTGTTACAACATTACTAACACATATGTCTGTAATACTATAAGATATTCGGTTTCTAGTAAATAGTTGTAATAAATTTTAATGACGGAAGTGTAAGAAAGTAATGCAATTAGAGACAAATGACGAATGAGACTGACATCCTTTCCAATTTTATTATTAATACGACATTTAATATGTCTAAAATAATATATTGCAAAAGCAATCGTTGAATCAAAGTGTTTTAGATTAACTTAGAAGCAACTTTCATTGGTGCTAGTATACGTTAATGGCTTAATGTAATAAGAATGTCTATTGTTAGGTTTATATAAAATGATTAGAATATGAACAACATGTAAATAATTTTATAGAAATTTATTCACAATAATATTTAACAAACAATTTTTTTTTGTTAAACTCATATAACCATTCAAGTCTTCTTAATGATATATAACTATTAATGAAAAAATAACAAAAATGAACGAACATTTTAAATACTATATACCAAATATGTGTTTTTTACAAAATTATTAGTTCTGAGTTAAAATATACATATATATTATGTTTACAGAGAAATGTACTCTGGCGACTTCAGCTACTGTTCCTGTGACTCGGAGAGCTGCGCTGACAGCAACAAGTGTTACTGCACGGGGCCGAGAAAAGGTCAAAGTGCACAAAACTCGGATTATATCAAACAAAAATCCTACGACAGAATGAAGAGGGGTTACGAAGATCAAGAAGGAAGAAGTAGAAGCAGGTATAGCAGTTATTTTATCATACTTCTCACTTTTATCTTGATCCCTTCCGATATCATCATCTCGCATAGAAATCAATAGTCAATCAGTAGTCAATCTTTTCAAATGTCCTGGAAAAGTAATTCTACTTTTTTTTTAAGTACCCTAAAGCCATTTGATCCATTGTAATCTTTTGTTTCCTATAAATAGTCGATTCAAGACACGATAAAAGGTAACATGAAGTCTATAACTTTGTTTAGACTTAAAAAGGAATACATCAATATGTATCTGAAGGTCGGGCGCGTCTCACCGGCGCGAGGAGCGGCGCCGCGCGAGGAGCTCTGACAGCGTCGCGCTCGACTACGAGCTGCTGCTGCAGAACAAACGGGACGCACGCGCCAGGAACATGCACCGACTTACTGGTACACACACGCACACGCACACACACACACATATTGATATTCATCAATTGATCGTAATAGTATAATACTGAGATCTTAAAGCTCTTTTCATTTCTATCGTTAACTGAACTATTTATCTAGTGCTATCAAAGAACTCTTCAGACATTAAATTGCAATGTCGAATCGGAATGACGAAGTAGTAGTCCAAGATCAAAGACGTAAATTTACATAATAAATACGCTTATATGAGTTCAAGTGTGTTGATGAATAAAAGAACGTTGAATTGTCTGATATATTGATGTATTTATGCTTACTAATGAAAAAGTAAATAAAACGTTTATCTCGTTACTTTCAGTTCGTAGTACAGGAGCGGGCTCCCAAGACGCTTTGAGCGTCAAAAAGTCAGCCGAGATGGCAGCACTGTTCGCGGACGTCCGTCTGTCACAGCGCACTGATGTGCGCTCTCTGGCTGGGGGGCGAAGGCCTAGGGCTCCACCGATATCGCCTACCCATGTACCACCATTAGCTAAAATGTTCGATCATCGCCCTTTGAGCAGGAACGCCAGTCTGGAAGACACTTTGGGATATTTCCCTTAAATCCCACCCTTAATAAAAGAAATCAAATTTGATTCTGTTTAGGACACTTAAATTATTTTTAAACGAAATAAATATATGCTTAGAAAATTATTAACAAACTATATTTTAATATAAATCTATCGAACCGTGATTGAATATATTTGGACTTTTTATAATTTCAAATGTATTTAGTCATAACTTTATATAATACATACCACCTTATTCTCAATAAGGATATTAGGTATTGGAGTGTTGTACTTTACACTATGTATTTAGTTATTTATTTAAAATAACGGTCATGCGTAGGTCTGTCCGCACGAAACGATTACGGTAAGAGAAAATTCTATTTAGAATGTTTTTAATGTTTTGTGATTTTATTTTTAACTAGCTTTTAATTAACGGATTCCTTTTTTTTACACTTGTGCAATATTTTCTTATGTCTCGGTGCAATAATATGTAAATAAAGGTTTTGTAATAAAAATGTTTTTAATTCTTACCATAAAATGTCTAAAAGACGATTTTTTTTATGTCGTCACTTGATGGCTAGTCCACGATCTTCTCCGATAGAATGAGAATTCTACTGGTCTTTGCTGAGACACTCTTTTTAAGGTCCTGATGTCCTAATCTGGAAACACCATTATAGGAAGTGACGATTATTTCGAAACTATCCATTAATCGAAATCTCATACTAAATCAGTGGTTCATACAGTTCTCATACTGGACCAATATTGTGAGGCAGAAAGGGCAACGCTTTCGAATAAATAAGGGGAAAGGTCTAGAAATTGAGAAATCCTGTCTCTGGGGAATTAAATTTAACGTAATTCAGTCACCGCATTTCGAAATCTTCCAGGTTTCAATAATAGAGACATTTCTATCTGTATTTATCGACATAACCCGAGTGATTCTTAAATAAGTGGAATATATCAGATTCCCAGTATTCTCATGGTATAAGTTCTGCCTTAAATATGTAGTATATTATGTTGAACGGATAAAGTTAGATTTACGAAGAATGACAATAGAACAAACTGCCTCCTGCAGCTGTAAATTAAGAAAGTGAACTACCATTCGACCGACCCGCAATCGCGGCTTCGGATTTGCGTTCTAATAAAATGAATAGTACACTGTTGGGAGGCATATGCGAAAGATGAAATCATAGTAAGGTTCATACGGGACGAAATGTAGGTAAATAAGTTGTGTGTAGGAGAAAGTGGTAAAATATGCAAATTACAGGTAAAATATTCCACCAGGGACAAACATTTTATAGCTCCATAATAAAATTCAACGTTACACCTTTTTGAGTGGCTGCATAAAGTATTATTTTATTCTAATAACATTTTAAAGCAGAAAAAATAGCCTAGAAGGAGAGATGAGCTATACAAATATGCAAAAAATAAATTGTGCATGGAACAAGGAAATTTCTAATAGTAAGTGCTCAGTCGCGTCAGCACGAGTTGCCTGACTTGAGGAACTAATAACTTTGAAAGCAATATAGGAATAAATACTATATTTATAGTATAATAAGTGTATATATTTCCGATTCGTATAGCAGTGTATCTTTTTGCCCTTTAGTTCTGATGACTATTTTGGTAATGTCAGTTACTTTCACTTAGTTTTACTCGTGATAATTTATTTTATAGTCATAATAATTATTTTACCGATATTCATTTAAATGCCCAAAGTATTCCGACCTTTACCTTGCTATGCTTGAATCGTTTGGGTCACGTAAAATAACCACCGTTCTTGTTTCAGTGTCCTGACTAAAACCTTGCCCACCAACCATTTCATATTTACTTCTAGGTTTTTTTAACGACCGGCAAGAGAGGAGGAGTTGCGATTAGTCTTCGCTCCTACATTGCTTTCAAAGTAAACTCGTCAACTCAGCCAACTCTCTTGCTGACGTGGTTGAGCACAATTTCATTTTTGCATGTTGTATAGCCCATGTCTCCTCATAAATTGTTTTTAGTGCTTTGAAATTTTATTAGAATATAATGGGGAATTTTATTACCGAACTAACAAACTTTTATTCCTATTTGAAACCTGTAATTAACATATTTTATGACATTCTCCTACAGACAATTTATTTAACTGCATTCCGTCCCTTCTGGACTCTATTATGATTTTATCTTCCTGAAAATGCCTCCCAACACAGCCAGTGATGGTTTGTTTTATCTCGATTTGATTTATCTGTCGTATGCGCTACGCCCTCCTAAAGCTAAAAGCAAAGTACGTTTGCAGCGTAATTGTGGAAAAAGGAACCTTTTTTATCTCTGTGAAGGTAACAAGGAATACAGATTCGACTAGTTTTTTTTATGCTGAAAATATGGAGTCTAAAGTTTTTATATTCAATTAACTTTTCATCCTTTATAATGTTCCCGCATGCGTTCTACATTCGAGTGTTACGTGGAAGAAAGCACATTCGAGTGGTACATGGAGGAAAGAAAATTACTAATAGCAAAGAAATGTCGCGAAGAATCGGTATATAAAGCAAAACTAGGATCCGCCAACCGTGCGCGGCGAGTGTTGAGCTGAGCCCCTCTCTTTTCTTCTTTTCTTGATAACTTTTGAATGGCTAAACATTTTTTCAATCTGTTTTCGCTATAACATCCGCGTTCGGCTCAAACATACATGAGAAAATTTTTAGCTAATTATCTCGTCGCATGCTAGAGACAACTAAATACAAAAAAAGGTCTCACAAACGGTTAAGAACCTTGCTTACGCTCAGCTCAATAAAACTGATTCAAAATATAATAAAATTAAGAAATCAGAGATTTCTTATTACATTAAGTAGGGATGCACAATGCCGTCATATTCATAGATTTATAAATAATGACGAGTCAGTCCAACCATGCAAGCTTCTTTCTACATTCACTATAATTTGAAACATAAAAATATTTTATTCAACAAACATAGAAATGGAAAAATTTAACATTTTATTCTCTACATCACGTTACACTTTAGACTAGGGTCGCCAACAGTCCCTCAATTTCGACTCGCTGCGCTCGCGAAATCTCGGGTACCGTTTGCATATTGAGCGAAGCGAGCCCAGTGTAATGACTCATCGTTGTGGACAATGTCGGTAGGTAGGTAGGTAGGTAGGTAGGAGATTTCAAATTAGGCTGACAGTCGCGCCACATTCACATTGACTTCAATGGGATATTAGTTTTTTGACGATTATTTCTCAACGATATGACATTTTTCAAAAAAAAAAATAAAAAACCATCACATAATCTGAGTCTTTTTGATTGCAAAATTTCATAATTATCCAAAAAGTAGTTTTCGAGCCTATTCGTGGCAAAAAATGTGAAAAAGTCTCCAGTAGAACTCTACACTCGCTTCGCTTAATTACCAATTCCAGTACTGTAACTTCTATTTCAACATTGCGGATCCTTAAAATCTTACCGTTTAAATTCTTCTATCTTATGTATCTTATGTGAGTAAGGTCTATCTATCTCATCGAATACCGTTTGTAGCGATTGTATTATTCGATAAATATTGCTCCTATCATTAATAGTGTAACTCCTATAATTAGCGTATTTCTTATAGTGTGGAGAGTTGCCGAGATTATTCCCATCCCAAAATAAAAAAAGCATTGAACTTTTGGAAGGATTATCTTTCTCCCTTTCCGATGCTCGCCTCATTTCTATTTTACCTCTCATCTCCAAAGTCCTGGAGAAATTTGTTTATAAGCAGCTTAACTCCTTTTTCAATTAAAATTATCTCCTAACTTCATTTCCATCCGGATTTCGTATCGACCATCCAACTTACGTATGACATCTGCATTGATAAAAGTTACCGATGACATGCGAATGATAACGGATCGGATAAATAGTACTTACTGACATTATAGGATATCAGTAACGCGTCTGTCGCTGTCTCTTAATATATATTTGTCCGTGATATAGCAAATCTGGTGGGCTTACCTTCTACGATTGTTCAACTTTATGATCTATTCTCCGCTAGAGTACATCGTATGGCAATAAAGTTCTTCAAAATATCAAGCTGTCATTACGGTTCTCAAAGCATGATCGCTAGAATTGACTAGTCTTGCCTCCGATTTCATTTGATGTTGCCACTATATTTTACAGTCGAAATGTAAAAATCTAGGATACATTTGGAACAAATTATCATGAACACATCCAATTAATGAAGTTTTAGAAGACATTTGTTGCCATAGCTTCGTTACAACGATTGCAAATTTGTCTTCCCATCCCTACCAAATTATGCTTGTACAATCTATACTTCCTTCTATTCTGATGCAACTTATCTATCTTTTCTTTGATTATTTTTTATTCTATACGAGAAGTGTTGCTTAATAAACCTTATTTTGATTTAACATATATTGAATAAATCAATTCAATATATAAACAATTTTGTTTACAATTTACTCCAAATATATAAAGTTTAGTAGAGAGAGAGAGAGAGAGAGAGAGAGATTTATGTGCCAGTTACATGGTTTTGTCATTTCTAATGGAACTATAATAGCGGTGTAAACTTAATATATTAATGGTTGTGTAGTAAGGTTGTGCAAAAAAAAATTGTTGTAAAGTTTAAACGAATTATCTTCATTCAAAAAGTATGTCCTGTTAGAAACTCTTGATATCTATTAATTGTGACTATCGATTTTTTGCAATATCGATAATTCGCAATTGGATGTTATCGTATACGAAATTATATTTTTAGCAAAAATTTGTATCGAGTGCTCTGTAAACAGTCGAAGTCATAGGTTAGCTGCTACGTTCACTATGTACTCGTATCGTTGCAGCGAATCCTTCGAAGCTCACTTCAAACCGATACAGATAACGATTTAAGAGCTTTGATAAATATTATTTTATAGCTATTGCCGTCGTCGGTCACCTGCCCCCATCATTTACTACTCAAATTATAAGTCATGTGTCATCTCCCTTCAGAAGTTTATTCTGATTGAATTGTTTTAAAAATTACATTTAGTTATCTTTACACACACATTAGGTAAGGAAAACTAATGACATCTTTTTGAGTAAAATGTTATTTCTTTTCTGTTTCCGTATATTTTTGTATATGATATCAAGTCTATTCCAATACATGATATCAACGGATCGTTTATCAATCATAATCTGTAAAATATTAAAAATCCAAGATAATGAATACCCAAATGAAATTCGCCATTCCTCCATTGAAAGAAGAACTATTTTAGTTAAAATCAATAAATATGTTTTGTCTTTCACACCGTATCAATAGACGGAAAGGGACCGTATCATTACTCGGGGTCAGTGGGACTCATTGCGGCAAGTAATCAAAACAATGCGATGATTAAGGCAGTTTCTTGTGTATTCGTGAAATAAACTATAATTTAGAGAGTACTTAACTCCATCAATAATAGTTTACGGTGAGTAATTATTTTTGTATATTGCCCTGATGTACTTAATAACATAATTATTGTCACTTAAAACTATAAAGTTAAATAATAATTAAATTATTGTTTCAAATTGGATACATTGTTTAATTTCAAAACCTAAATATTTTTTTAGCAGATTACGGCGGTCAAACCTGAGGATCCTTAAAAATATAAATTCCTAACTTATTAATTAATCATTATAATTATATGATTTATTAATAATTATAACTTTAAATAAATTAATTCATAATTACATTCCGTAATCATAAAAACATATACATATAGATTATTTGCAATCTAATGATTAACAGAAGAACTATTTATCTAATACAGACAATGTCGGTATAAAATTAGAGATTCATCATAGTAAACAAAAAAATTTTACAAGGTAATTCCGCGCGTCACAACCGGAGGATCCAAAAGATTACAAATTTATTGGCTTAAAATTTAATAATTATATTTCAATTACAAACTACGTCTTCCTTGTTCAAAATTGGGGACAAGAATGAATATAATAAAATTAAATTATAATTAAAAGAATACAGAAAAATAAATATAACAAATAAAGGTTTCGGTTATTACATTCTGGGATTTTATAATAAATAAGAATAAAAGAATCACAATTATATAGGACTATAACGAGTACATTATTTTCTGTATGTATATAAATAAAAATGAAGATAAATTGTTTTTAACCTTTATTATTGTTTTCCAGATACCAACTATGGCACCCCTAGTAATAGAAGGGGAGACGTTAGGAGAAATACATCACAAGTACAACAAGATAGTCAACGATGCGATCAAAAACAAAAATGTCCAAATTACTGAAATTAACTACGATGACTCAGACTTTGACAATTTGTTTAAAATAGACATCGCGAGCAGAAACCGTGATGTTGAGTACATTCTCAAAGTGCTTCAATGTACCGATATGCTGTACGTGTCTCGAGCTATCAACAAGAGCCCTTGGCTGATAACAGACAAGCAGTACGCTCACGTTATCAATCCCGAGTACTTATTTAATGAATTTAGTCCGCAAATGACTTCGAAAGCTTTTAACAAACTTATATTACAAATAAGATTACTCCTTCGTGATGAAGAACGTGTTGAAGGTTTTTATAATTATTACAAAGATAAAGATTTAGAAACTGCAATGAAATGGCTTCCCCATTGTTCTCAACCATTTATTGTAACAATTTTAGAAAAACACTCCAATGATAATGAAGTAACTAATCATTTAATTAAACGCCTTTGTGAAAGATCAATGGACTTTTTGGAAATATATTGCCGTCATAACAAACAGTATTACAAAAGAGAAGCGTTGTTTGAAGCTATGTTCGTCATGAAAAGTGATGTCGAGCGATATCTCGATATAATAGAGACAATGCCAAACGATACCCCAACCTTTACAGCTAAATATACTAAAATAATTATGACAAAATGTCGCGATCGTATTATGAAAAAACTTGATACATACGCAGATTATATTGACGTACCTACATTTGCGAAATTTCTATCTGAGGATGAAGTGAAAGATTTCATTTTAAAAAATTTAAAAAATAAAAATTTGCGTTCGTTGTTTAGGGATCAAAAAATAAAACATCTTATTTATAGATTACCAACAGACACCCGATTCGAATTCACAAAAAAAATATTTATCAATAAAGAACACGAAAAAGATGATGATGATGATGATAATTCCATGTTAGATGATGCAGTTCCTTATCGATCTGCGCAAATGTGTTGTGGAAGAAGGGGAAATATTTCAGGAACATCTCAAAATATTTATGCTTGGTATATATTCGCTCCTTTCAAAACCGCTATTATAGATTTGAAAAAATTAATTCGTGCCGAAGCAAATCCAAATGAACGAATCGCCATCCTCACAGTTCTGTTGACTACAGCGGGTAATAACATGCAAAACATACATACGTTATTGAAATACTACCGAGAACATCACATTAATGAACCTTTTAAATTTAAAATTCAGTTTATTAATTTACTATTGAGGAAAACTAAAACATACAAGTATGATAAAGATACTTGGAGCTATTTGAAAGATATTTTCACTAGCATGGAAGTTTATAGTGAAACTGACAAAAATGTCCAATCATGTGTGAGATCCGTGTTACTGTACTCTGTTATCAATGATGAAACAGTGCCCGAAATTATCGAAAAGAAATTCGAATTTGACACTCTAATGCAGTATAAGAAAAATCTATCTCAGGATGAACAAAATAAAATATTTAATTACTTGTTTAAATACACTTGTTCCAAAATTCAAGACAATAAATTAGAGAATGAAAAAGAATTTGAAGTAATGTTCGGGATTTTGGAAAATGCTCTTAATTTACTATGTAATTGGAATAAGGATCTAAAGGACTGTCCGGCAGTCCTTGAACAAATAAAGCAACTTATTGAAACGAAGAAACAAAACACAACATGGGATATAAATATTTCGGGATTGTACAATAAAAACAAATCGTGGAAGAAGCTTCTTTTTGCAGAGTCCCTATTAATAAGCCCCGCAAAAGACAGTGTTATGAATGCTCTAAAACATGACCCTAAATTAATAGAAACATACAAAAATAAAATTGATAAATTGTTAAAGGATAATAAAAACCTAGATATGTTTTTCAAAAAAATTCGCACTTACTGGTCGAAATCCTTAGGTAAATCTTTTAAAGAACTACTATTAGACAACCTTCACCAAAATTATAACCATAAGCCTTTCATCATAGGACTGTGTATCTTACTACCATATAAAGAAATTACAGAAATAATAAAAAAGTATGTTCCTTCCGAATTTAAAATTGGTTGGAATCAGTATGACGAAGTTCAGTTGTGTATCCGCAAATATTTAGCGATGAATTTGTATTTAGTACGACCTCAACCATCTTTGGATATGGCTCTATTGTACGCGAAGGGTGACTATTTGCATTACGCACTGTCATCGCTCAATGCTATACTTTACAATATGAGCACTGTTAATGTCTGCGAAAATCTCAAAACATTACTAAACTCACCGGTATCTTTGCAAAAACATGGCATTCGAACTGCAGTTTCAAAACTTAAACATGAAGACCTTAAACAGATATTGTCTGAAATATGGAAATCTATTAAAAATATTAGAATTCGAGCTAACATATTTATACAGAAACATAGTATGTTATGTAAAGAGAAAAATGAAAAATTAATAAAAGAAAAGTGGGAATTACTAAAAATGATTATTGACAACTTAACTCCCGATGAAGATAACCGTATATACATCACGTTAACTAAAGTTGGAAAAGCACCCATGTCTGTAAGGCCAGAATACTGGATGAAAAGTTACAAATTTTTGAATTCTTTGAGTGCAAAGATCAGATGCTGTGAGCTTATTGACAATTTGATGCTCAACATGCCAAATATAATGCTTCACCTAGAGGACGATTTCATTGCAGAAATTTTCATGAAAGATTTTGATAAAATATATTGCGCTCAAGATTATCCATACTCACACTACGTTGCTACATTTCTTCTTTCCGCAAAGACTGAGGAAGCACAGATGAAACGCTATAATAAAATTTTCGTCCCTATGTTTGAAAAGTCCATCCCTGTCTGGAATAAACAACACGAAGGAGTTTACCGCGTCCGAAATAACATGTACCAGATAATCAAATATCTCTATATATTTGATATTGTAATGCGTGACGATGTGGTATTTCCTATTAGGATGTTTACTGAAATATTGGAGACTTTGCAGAAATATCTACCAGAGACAGAAAATTACATTTTAATAACTATTCAAAAACTGGGCTTGAAATACATTACAATTTTGGATAAAGTTATAAGCGAAGAAAAACAAAAGGAATCTGAATCGGCTTTTAAAACTATGGAAAAAGAGGATATTGTAAACCTTCTTCATAAAAATGTAATACCAGAGTTTAGCATAGCGTGTGTGAAACAACTTAAAGAAGACATTGCAAACAATTTTTCATCAATTTATATTGCTTTTGCAGAAGCTTTCAATAATGTTCTTTCCCTCTATGATAATAATAATCAAGTGAATAGATTAACAGCTTTGAAAGTTTTCCTAGAAGATAAAGAATTTATTGAAGGCTACTTATTTGCGTTAGAAACTATACTAGTATATTTATACGACGATAAAGATAAGGCAATAAAAAATGACCTGTTAATGATAATCTGTGAACATCCTAACAAGGAAATAAAAATGCACTATTCGGTTAGCTATATTTGGAAAGGAACAAGATATATATAAGAAATTACTGTGCTTATTTTGTTTATACCTATAATGTATTCTTTTTTTAATAAACCTTCCATACGTATTCTATGTATAATTAACCCTGAAGCAGAATTTACTTTCCAGCGCATCAAGTCTAGAGGTATTCATTTCAAATTGGGATTATAGTTACATTTGTTTGCAAACCAATGAGAATAAATCATTTACGATTACGATAGAGAAAGTACGATACTTAATAAAGCATTCGGATAACAATTCTATTGTTACTCTAAAGCAAATTAGTAACGTCTGTTTTCGTCGCCAATTCTCCTCGTATACGTACACACTGTAATTATTAAACCGTTGGCAACTTATTGTAAATCAATCGTTATTTGTTTTGTAATAATAAAGTCTTTATATTAAAATATACTTTATTACTCTTTTGACCAAAATCATGTACTTATTTTGAATTAATTTTGATGCTCGCTGAAAATAGGGATGCCCCGAGTCATGTTTAGCTAACAAGTAATTGAGTGTGGCATATCACAGCGACTACGAGTATTTGTAGAGTTGTAGCGATTCGTCCAGCATTTGTGACAAGGCCTGTCTCGCTAACCTTTTGCCTATAACTTGCTTGTTAACCGTGATACCTTTTTATAGATATTTTTTGTATAAATTCAATTGACTTTTATTGAAATACTTTTAAAATATTTGCAGGTTACTGAAGTAAGCAAGGTATATAAACTTAAATATAATAATTTATTGATATTTTCAAGTTGTATCCTATAAAACACTATTTTGGCCAGTTTTTAAATTTTAAATATTTAAATTTTTTAAGGCAAATTTGGATTGGAAAATGTATGGATTTGTAAAAATATTAAAAGATAATATTTTTTTTTATTGGTCTAAGGAGCAGACGAGGTCGCCGGCAAGAACTAGTCGATAGTAAAGGGAATTAATAATTAAAATGACTCCTATATTAACGGCAATGTATTACTGGAAACAAGTAACTTTAAATATTGACCTTCCGATGTTTCCAAGTACGCTGTTGTTCTATTCAGAGGTCAGAAGAAAGCTTGATGCTCAAATCTATTTATGATCATCTTTCCATTTTCTCTATGTACCAAGGAATCTCTATCCTTGTCTCTTGAACCTTAACCCACACAAAGTAATTATCATTAAGCCATCGCAGTTGTCAGGAGCTTATCTTGTTTATTTATCTTAAGAGATCTTATATCTTTACAGCTTTCCTGTTATGATGGTGATCGTTATTTATGCTTTCTAATTATAATCGTGGATATTCCTGATAAGAAGGGGGTGCAATTATTCAACTTCATGAGCATAAAAATATAACTTGGTACTTTCAGATCCTGATCTGCAGTGAAAACTAATATTATAAAGTGTGCAAGTGCAGGTGTTAAAAAAGTCAACAACAGTTTTTAGTTGCTCTATTAATTTAATATATTTAAATAGTATTTTTTTAGTTAACAGTGTTTAGATTCTTAATATTTAGTTTATTACAATAATTCTGGATATAAATATTAATGTTATAATTTAAATTATAACTTTACTTACATCAATCCCAACAGCTTATCCTAAAACAGTATATTTTGAACATAAAGCACTATTTTCTCTGTTTTATCGAACACTCACATCACAATGGCTAACATAACTGAGCTTGAAGCATGCTGGACACAACGGATGGCTGATTTTAATAAACGTCTTGAAGCTGCGACAACTCCATCGAAACCAACACTACAGCAATTGGCTGATGAATTTAAAGCCTTCAGAGAGATTGTGCATAACATGCTCAATTTGTTGCATCAGCAAGCCCGTGATTGTGCTAAAATGGTTGATACTTTAGATATGAGACAGCGGCAAAAGGTTCTGCTAATTAATGGCATCACTGAGGATAAAAATACAGATATTCAACAGGAGGTCCTCAATTTAATCCATGAAAAATTAAGCCTCTCGCACGTCTCTAAAGATTGCATCAAGCGCTGTCATAGACTGGGTGTCCAAAGTGGTGAGCATATCAGACCCGTACTTGTTCACTTTAGGTATCACAACACCAAGGCTGAGTTATGGAGGTGTAAATCCAAGTTAAAGGGCACCGGATATACGGTGACTGAGTTCCTCACTAAAGTTCGCCTGGCAGTTCACAAGAGAGCGAGGCAGCATTTCAATATGAAGAATGTCTGGACTCTTGATGGAGTAATACATATCAAGGTACCCAGTGGAGACCATGTGAAAATCGTTACTGAGGAAGAACTTGATCGGTTGATCTCTGAATATCCCGACACTATTACCACCACAGAACCATTGGCTACTCCGAGCGGTGCCCAGCAGCAGGTTGTTCGTCACCAGGCGCCTCGTCGCAAGCCGAACATCGCAGGGGTTCAAGGTGAAGATTTCAAAAAGTCTCGGCGTATGGGTCTGAAGAAATAATTCATTCACAGTATGTAAATAACTTCTTGGTCGTGTCATTAATATATAACCCAATTCTTCTCCACAATTAACGTTTTGTATAATATTAATAATTTTGATAATTTATATTTTCTAAATTCAAACTCATTTTAAAACTGTTGTTGTTAATATTTACTAATAATATTATTAAATATGGATATATCTAATTTAACATTACTTAATATTATTATATTAATTCTCTGAACTGACAAGTTGTCAGTGGCAGTGATTAACTGTCAGTCAATGTGACGTTTATGTTTACGCACAGACCAAAGTAAAGTTCATTCAATTTAATTCACTTTTTTAATTTTTCTTTGTTAGTTTTATGTTTCATATAATTAAGTCTTTTTATTATATAACTGTACTGTAATGTACTGTTTATCAAAACTTATAATCATGTAAACAGTAAACTGTTGGGTTGGTTGGTGATAAATAGGGTACTTTAATTATTATTATTATTATTATTTTTTTTTTTTGTAGCACAAGTTTAGTTGCGCTTTTAATTATTATTATTTTATTTTATTTTTTTTATTCTTATTTTATTGTTTATTTATATAGTTATTTCATAGTTTATTTATTTAATATACATTATGTCTGATAATGAATCTTCTCACAGTATTGATGACACATTTTACTCACTGCACGATTCCAGTGGTTCCTTTGATAGTTGTGACGATCCCATAAACGATAGCTTAACTTCTTTAAGTGGACATTTGGAAAGCATATTTTCTGATAATCGCAACTTGTTCAATATATGTCATTTAAATTCTCAAAGTATACCGAGCCACTATGCTGAACTAGAGGCTACTTTTTCAAAGAATAATGCAATCCACGCGGTACTTATCTCCGAGAGCTGGCTAAAACCACAATTGCACTCTGCGCTTTATCCATTACCTGGGTTTGTGTTAATAAGGAACGATCGCACAGACAGAAGGGCGGGTGGTGTCGCTGTATATTTAAAAGCGTTTATTACTCATAAAATAATTTTAATGTCTCCCTCTCGATATTCGGCCTCCTGTGAGTACTTATTTTTAGAGCTAGATTTTAAAGGTGTCAAGGCACTCTTAGGTGTTATATATTGTCCTCCCTCGACTGATTACTTTACAGATTTTGAACACGCCCTAGATAATATATCGTCTAATTATAAACATTATATAATAATGGGTGACTTTAATACTAATCTCCTAAAATCTTCCTCGCGATCCCTTAGACTTCGATCTATCATTGAGTCAGTTAATCTCTCAATTCTCCCATTGAAGGCAACTCATCACAATTTAGACAGTGATGATTCATGGATAGATCTCATAATTACCGGAGTCCCTGAATTATCACAAAAATTTGGACAGTTATCTGCTCCTGGCTTTTCGCGACACGACCTTATTTACTTGTCATACAAATTAAAACCCCCAAAACAGAAGCCTAAAATCTTGGAAATTAGAAATTTGTCACAAATAAACTTAGATAATTTAATGCGGGATGCTTACAATCTTGATTTCTCGGTAATAAATGCAGCGTCGAAAGTTGAAGACAAAATTCATTATCTTAACACTGCTATTTTAACATTGTATGACACTCACGCACCAGTTCATCAAGTTAAATTAAAGCGGCCTGCAGCGCCGTGGATGACTGCCTCTATTCGGGCTGCTATGATTAAACGGGATCGTTTATTTAGAGCATTCAAAAAAGACCGCAATGCACAGAATTGGTCAATATACAAGCGTGCGAGGAATCGGTGCAATCAAGTGATACGAATAGCTAAACGCCGTTACATACATGACAATATAAGCAATTCTTCATCTTCCGATACATGGAAGTTTCTAATTTCTATTGGTGTTTGCACGTCACCTTCCGTTAATCCTTGCTCCCCTCTGGCATTAGATGAAATTAACAGTTATTTTGTCTCTATTCCTCAATTAGATCATACAATCCTATCTCAAACACTTGCTTTCATTTCATCAATGCAGAGTCCTGATATCCCATCTTTTTATTTCACGACTGTACCACAGGATGAAATTAAAACAACCATTTTCTCTATAAAATCTAAGGCAATGGGCTGTGACGATATTAGCAGATCTATGATCCTTAATATTTTGGATCCTCTTTTACCTTTAATATCTCACATTGTTAACTTTTCCTTAATATCTGGTGAATATCCTAATATTTGGAAAAAAGCTTTGGTGCGTCCGTTACCAAAAATTCCTCAACCTACTCTCCCAAATCACTACAGACCCATCTCCATATTGCCATTCCTTTCAAAAGTTCTAGAAGCCTGTGTTTTTAAGCAAATATCTTCTCATATTTTCAAGTACAACCTACTGAGTATTTACCAGTCTGGGTTTCGTCCAGGTCACAGCACCAATACCGCTCTCATAAAGGTAACAGATGATATACGACTTGGTATGGACAAAAAGCTATTAACAGTGTTGGTGCTTGTAGACTTTTCAAATGCTTTCAACACAGTTAACCACGAAATCCTCCTTGCCATTTTATCTTTACTCAAGTTCAGCCCATCTGCAGTTAAATGGTTCTCATCTTATCTTCGTGGCCGCCAACAGTCAGTTTGCATGGGTGGCTCATCCTCCATATGGGCCAACATAGAAACTGGTGTGCCACAAGGCGGTATTCTTTCTCCTATTTTATTTTCTTTATTTATTGATACATTACTTCCCAACTTCGACTGTTCGTATCACTTATACGCTGATGACCTTCAGCTCTATGTGCAGACTGGGATAAATGAACTTTCAAATGCAATTGTTACCATTAATCGCAACTTAAATCAATTGAGTTTATGGTCCTCCAGATTTGGTGTTTCTGTTAATCCTATAAAATGTTTAGCTATAGTCATTGGAAGCTCAAGATTGCTGGTCAGAACGGATTTTGACAGCATGCCTGCCATCACATATAATGGCAATGTCATACCACTATCTAAGACCGTAAAAAACCTGGGGTTGTGCATTGACTGTAAAATGGATTGGCGCCAGCAGATTAACGAAATATGCCGCAAAGTCACTGCCGCATTACAGTCCTTATATCGGACTAAACATTTCCTCCCTATTAAGACGAAAATAATGCTAATCAACTCTCTTATATTGCCCCTTATTGATTACGCAGATGTCTCCTATCCAGACCTAAACAATGATCTTCTCAACAAGTTAGAGCGCCTCCTTAACAACTGTCTCCGCTACATCTTCGGCTTACGTAAGTATGATCATGTTTCTCAATTTCGCACTAAACTTAAATGGCTCACTATTCGACAGAGGCGTAGCTCTAGAATACTTAATCTCCTCTATTCAATCTTAAATGATCCAAATGCGCCTTCATACCTAAAGAAGGAATTCCAATATCTTCACGCAACTCATAACAAAATGCTTCGATCATCTTCCAACCTTAAAATCTCCATTCTACCCCATAAAACTGATTTTGTTCAAAAGTCTTTTAGAGTTCAAGCGTCTATCCTTTGGAACAATCTCCCTGAAAATATAAGGAGGGCACCTACCAAAAGGTCGTTTAAAAATCTTGTTCGCAACTACTTCCTAGAATCTTCCTAATACACATTTCATTCAGATATATATATGCTATTTATTATATGTAAGTATATTTAATTAGACATTATATGTGTTTATAATTTGTCTATATATATATATATATATATATATATATATATATATATATATATAATTTATATATATATTATAGTTTATTTATTATTATTTTATTATTATTATTATTATTATTTTTATTTTTATTTTTATTATTATTACATATTATATATATATATTTATTTTTTATATATATATATTTTTTTTTTTTTTTATTTCACTTAGTACTAGTTTTATTTTGAATTTTACTTTTGTTACGCCTACCGCAATTTCTCACCATCCACAAAGGTTAGCTGGTAGAGAATGCCAACAGGCATTAAGTTCGCCTTTTGTAATATTCAATAAAGGGTAAATAAATAAATAAATAAATAAATAAATTATAATATTATATATAAGAAATTCATGTTTTCCACGATATTTATCATGAATACAGTTAAGTAAGTTAGTGCCATGGTTGCAAATAGGTTTAGTGATAGTAGTCACTATAGGTGAACGTTGAAATAGAAGATAAATAACTGTTCACAAACAACATTTATACAGAATTGCAGGTTAGTTTTCGTTCGTTTAGAAGTAGTTTTCGTTGTTGATTGTTTATTGTCATTTTATTATATATATATATATATAATAAAAAATATATATATCACTATATATATATATATATTTATGTTAGAGGAGGTTGCGGGTCATCGTTGATGTGTGATCACCGTCTCCCATTAACTCTTGCAACATCCGAGGATTCACAAGAGCGTTGCCCGGCTTGGAGATAAGAGTATATGCCTTTTTTGATGGTACCCATGTCGTATCGATCTGGAAATACCGCCGAAGGAAGTTCGGTCCACATTCGAGTGGTACGTAGGAAAAAAGACCTTGAAAACCCCACAGTGGAAAATCGCCAAACATCCAGGTGGTATGGATGGTAAAGGAGGCGATGGCGAGCTGTGCGGTGATGAAATTCGGCTGCTGGCATCAGATCGATTAGATCTTCGGAACACTCCCCGTTGTAAATGAGTTAGAAGACGCACAAAGAAGCCACGTTTCTACGCAATGCCAAAGAGTCCAGTCATTCACAGAGCACCAGGTCCCCGACAATCCGAACGGCCCTCCGTTGAATCCGGACCAGAAATGAGAACAGTACTCTATGTGTGGCCGGACCTGCGCCTTACAGAGCGCAAGTCATTGGCCAGGTTTGAAATACTGCCTCGCTCTATTGATCACTCCCAATTTCATCGAGGCCAACTTGGCATTGCTTTCCAGATCACCATGAAACTGACAAACGCTCGAAATGTCGAGACACAGTATTCTGATATTTGGCTAGGCAATAAGAGGAGTGCTCTCGAAGAGGCGTTTATTCCTACCTACAAGGCCGGCAACACTCTTGTAAATCCTCGGATGTTGCAAGAGTTCATGGGCGGCGGTGACCACGTCCATCCGTGATCCGCCAGCTCGTTTGCCCTCCTCTTATATAAAAAAAAAAAAAAAAAAAAAAAAAAAGAGCGGTGATATTACGAATGAGGTTTTCTTGTTTTGTGGTTTGTTTGTTTGTTTTGGAGGTTTGTGCCATACACGATCGAAGGCTTTTGCCATATCCAGACTAACTGCCAGACCATCTCCCTTGCTTTCAATAAATGCTGCCCAACGGTGCTTAAGTTATAAAAGAAGATCACCAGCTGATCTTCCATGGCGAAAGCCATACTGCCGGTCATTGATCAACTGGTGATCCTCGAGGTACCTTAGGAGCTGTCGGTTAATAATAATCTCCATTATTTTGGAGAGTAGGGAGGTAATGGCGATAGGTCTGTAGTTAGCTAGGTTCGAGCTATCACCTTTTTTAGGGATCGAATGGACAACGGCACACTTCCATGAGACCGGAACTACGCCATTAAGGTAGGAGTGCCGAAATAGACACGTTAGCAGTTAGGAGTCAACTCAGGGGCACACGTTCGTAGCGCCAATGGAGGAATTCCATCCGGCCCACTCAAATTATGAACGTCCAAGGAAAATAGACACTGCCTGATGGTTTTTTGCCGAAAAATTATTTTTGGCATTGACCTCTGACACCGCGGAATGATAGGCGATGTCTTTTCTTGGTCGTCAAAAGTCAAGTTGGAGGCAAAAAAGAGTGCCCAAGACATCGGTTTTCTGTTTTGCCGTGTGGGCCAGAGATTCATTCCCCTTGTGCAATGGCGGTAGGGACAGCTGGCTAAAGTTGCCCAGAGTGGCTTTAGAAAGTGCCCAGAATTTGCGCGAGCCAAGCGGGTACTTTGCTAGCTGATCCCCAATTTTGACGACATGCTTGAATTTTGTTCTAGCGATTTGCCGTTTAAAGAATCTGGAGGCACAGTTATATTTCCTCTTCAGACGTCTAGAGTTCGGATCTTTAGTGACTACCGCATTGACCGAAGTTTGATAAGCCTGCCGTTTGCCAGTTGCTGCAGTCCTGAAAGACGCATCAAACCAAGGCCGTGATCTGCCACCAAGTGATACCACAGAGCTTGGTACAAATAGTTCCATGCCCTGTAGTATCACATCAGCTACAGCCGCAGCGCAGTCACTAGGATCATTGGAAGGGAAACAAATCGACCCCCATGGTTAGGATGCAAAAAATGACTACATTCCGTGCCAATCCCCTTACTTGTAGTGCCAAACGCGTCGAGTCTTGTGTGAGCTAGACATTGAATGGGCACTACACTCCGTACCAAGCAATGATTAGAGGACCCTAAGGAAGCTTCGACAGTAACCTGGTACTTTCCGGGCAGCGTAGTCAGCAGAAGGTCCAACAAAGAGGGCATATGGCTGTCCACGTCCGTTAGACGAGTGTGCGTCTTGACCAACTGGAGCCAGATTTGCCAGAGCAAAGTTAATCACAGATCTCCCCGCGTAGTCGGCAGCACGTGACCTTAGCCAATCGGTATTGTGTGCATTGAAGTACCCGAGAACTACGACTTCGGCGGAGGAGGTATGTGACAGCAGATCGTCAATCTTCGCCTGGACATGGCCCAAGAGTTGATCCGTTTCTGCATTACAACTATGGCACCTGTAGAGGCACGCGTAGACTCTGACATGGTCGTCCAGGGCCAAGCGCAGCCAGAGTACAGACAGGTCCCGTTCAAAAATCTGAAGGCGACGGTAGCAGATAGCGGCGGTACCCTTACGAACACAGATACTCTGGCGTGTGGTATAAAATGATATTCTAGTTTATAGCCGGGGTATGATTGATACGCTGTGTCGCTAGGTTGAGATATCTGCGTCTCCTTCAAAAACAACAAGGCCAGCTGCGCCGTCTCAAGGTGGTAGTGGACGGCGTTTGGGTTCGAGTGAAACCCCCGGATGTTGTAAAATTCCACATCTAGAGCGGAGCGAGGTGCCACTGTTTGCTGTCGTTTGCCCCCAGAAAACACAAACTGTGATACTTTGCTCGCCCCAGATAAGACGCCCCAGATAAGACGATAAGCCGAGCAATATCCGAGAATCATTCCCCCGATTTTGCTCGAGGAGGGCTTCCCCGGCTTCATCAACGCCGCTACCCTACTGGGGTATACTTTTTAGAGGCATTGCTATCACGTTTGGCAGGGGGGGAGTTGGGCTTCCGGATTCTCTCACTCACCGACGGAAACTAACCAAATGAATTTGGTTACTACACGTCGATCTTCCGTGAGAGGGTGGTCCTTCCCCGGTCGAGACAGCTCATTAGGAGCTGCAACCAGACAACTACAGCTAGGCTCTACCACCTACAAAATATCATATATTGTATTCGAATAACATCAATGCCACTTCTCTATAGAAGTGATGTTTCAGTTTCAGATACGTAGTGTGAATTAGGTACTATTATTTTAAATAATAATTTGATTGACTTTGTTTTTCATTTCATTTTACTCAGGCGAAAATACGCAATATTTTTTTTTACTTTTCAGCGCATATTAATTTGTTTTGAAATACTTTTTTTTAATCTTTTTTTATTAACCCAGTATTATCTTCAGATTGTTTTCTTTATGATATACATAGTAGCAAATTTTGCGAATGCGAATATGCGAATATTCGCGAATGTGAATGCGAATATTAGTTACATCACTAGTGTAAACCCACCTTTATATAGATATCGAAATATGAAGACCTGAGTCGCTGATTGTATTTAGTCTATAATATAAAAATGAATTGCTGAAAGTACTGCTAAGCGCATATCTCGAGAGCGGCTGAACGAATTTCGTTAATTCTTTTTTTATTGTATCCCTTGAAATACGAGAATAGTTCATATGAAAAAAAAATGCTTGAAAAAGTCTGAAAACAACACTTTTCCATACTCCCATACAATAGATATAATAATACTTAAGAGTCAATTTGAACTTTATTAGCATACCATAAAGTTGACGAGTTCCAGGAAGGCAAATCTTAGTATAGTATAAATATTAATGTCAAAATTACCCAAAAAACAAATTGTAATTGTAAAATGTAAATTCTCTGTGGTAAAATGTCACATGAAATGTAAATGTTTCTTTGCTGTGCATATATAATATTACTAAATCTAAAAGCCGCAAATTTCTACAAAATTTAAGTGTTATGTATTTGTGACTTATACACATAATAAACTTGCTTGCTGTAAGCCGGCGGACAAATTTAAACAGAGGAACCCGAAATGCAAGGAATCAAATTAATTGTCAATCTAATCGTACTGACCAATCACCTAGTGATCGTCGGGACATTACAGCACGAGTCTTCAGACAACAGTTGAAATCTTAAATAGCTTTAATTGTTAAACATTGGGTGTTTGGTAAGACACGCTGCATGTATTCTAATTTGGTTTGTTGAAAAAATTAGGCCAAATGAAGTTGATGAAGTCATATCACCTGAAATCCCTAATGAACAAGTAGGACCGGGCTTGCATGAGGTAGTTATCAAAAACGTAATACATGGTCCATGTCGAACACTTCACCGTGTAAGGTAGATGATAAATGTTCAAAGTCGGCGATCACTAGCAGACAATGTGTAGACCGTCATATTAATGAATAGTATTATAATAAATTAATGAATAGGATTGGGCCATAATTGACAATTATTATTTTATAAATACATTATTTTTCTTCATATTAATTATTACCTAATAAAATATTGATTATTGCACACCGGCTACTACTACTACTACTACTACTAGTACTACTCGTAATCGAATTATAGTCAAAACAAAGACTAAATTTTATCGGTATCTATAGATAAATAAATCAGTACCAAGATCCTACATACGATCAGTAATGGAGTTGTAATAAAATTTGTAATAGTAGAATGCGAAATCATAATTGGCTTGCAACTTAATAGAAATATTATTAAACAACAATTTACATTTCATTACATTAAATAATAAAAGTAACGTTCAATTACCAAAATGAAAACAACAGTAGTAAAACTAAAATAATATAAGGTATAAAATATACAAAAACATATTTACAATACAATTTAATGGTATAGAGATATCTATTTATACACTATGATATAGAATACAAAAGGAAAACAAACGTTACAAAAAATAAACGGACGTAATAAGACTAAAGATAGAACATATAAGGTACTAAAAGGAAAGCAAAAAACAAATATTTAAATTGAAGCACAAATGCTTTCTCACTCTTATGTTTCAATAGCGACACCATACTGGAAAAGCTTAAAGATCTGGTAAACCAGCAGCGGTATGGCAAAATTCTGGCAGTACTCAAGTACGTTACTGACTGGACCAAAGCGCCTTGGCACGGGTAGACATCATCCAAAGAAATCCCAAAGCGGCGGAGGTAGTGTTTAATGTGGCTGTGTCCACTGTCCTGTGAGTTGGTAAAAGTGATGTCTGGGAAAAAGTATAACAGTTTAATCTGAGTGGGTGAGGGTGCTTGGTATGTTGTCCTTGTGGCTCGTTGTAGTAGCTACGTTAAACATCATTCTACTTAGGGTATATGTAATAAAAACAGTATATGTGCAGATTTAATAAAAATTTAACAAAAAAAGTGGACAGGAAAACGATAAATAAAATAATAATTGTAATTTCTTACCACTTTTTTTTAACTAGTCTACTGCCTTCCAATTTTGAAAAACTAAATAATGAAATTGTATTTCTTTGCTAGAATGTTCACTGATTTTCTTCAAAAAGTCCCTTATTAAAGCCTTATGATCTGGTTCTTCTATTTCTTCTTCTTCTTCTTCTTCTTCATGTAAATAATCCTCCAAAATTTTTAACGCAAATAAGTAACCTTCAATGAATTCTTTATCTTCAAGGAAAGCGTCTAAAGCTATTAATTTATTTACTATCGAATTAGTATTAAAACACCAAAGTACATGTTCAAAAGCTACCGCAAAATGATTGTATATTGACGAAAAATTGTTTGAAATATCTTCCTTGAGTTGTTCCACGCAAGTTTTAGCAAATTCCGGGGTTACCTTTTTATCAAGAAGATTTATGTAAGCCTCTTTTGTCATAGTTTTATAAGCCGTTTCTGAATCCTTCTCTTTTTCTTCGCGTATCAATTTATCCATAATTGTAATGTATTTCAAGCGTAACTTATTAATGATTATTAAATTATAATTTTCTTTCTCTGGTATGTTTTTATGTAAAGTTTCTAAAATTTCAGTGAACATTCTAATAGGTAATACCATATCACCACGCACTACAATCTTAAATTCATAAGAGAGATTTTTGATTATCTCGTACATGTTATTTCGAACGTGGTAAACTCCTTCGTGTTGTTTATCCCATACGGGAAATGATTTTTCAAACATGGGGACTAAACATTTTTTATAGCGTTTCATCTGTGCTTCCTCAGTCTTAGCCGAGAGAAGAAATGCGGCAACATAATCTGCGTATTTATAATTTTTAATACCAAATGCTTTGTCGAACGATGTTAAATATATATTTGTAACAAAGTCGTCGTCAAGAGTTGGCATTACATCTCTCATATTGTTAAACAAACAGTAAAGAGAATGATGACAATCAATAGATGAAGACTTTAAAATTTCATAACTTTTCATCCAGTATTCACCTCTTACAGACATGGGAACGTTTTCAAGGTTACTTAATGTGGTATATATTCCAATATCTTCCTCGGGTGTTAAATTGTCAATTAACATTTTTATAATTTTCCACTTTTCTTGTATTGATTGTTCATTCTTTTCATTGCATAACATATGATGCGTGTGTATAAATATTTCAGCTCGTATACTACTATTACTTCGATACTTCTTATCTTGAAATGTCATGAAAATTTTCACAACCAAGTCGTCGTCAAGAAACTGCTTTGTATAATTTTGAAAATCGAAAACCAAATTGTCAAGAAGACAATCACGATTGGCCCTTGTAGGCAACAAACTTAAAAAAACGTAACTTTTAAGCCAGAACTCACCTTGTATACACTCTGGTGCATTTCTGACTGTACTTAATGTGGTGTATATAAGTCTATCTTCATCGAGGGTTAAATTATCAATAAACGTTTTTATTAATTCCCATCTTTCTTTTATACGTTTTTCATTTTGCTCTTTATATAACATATTATGATTGTAAACAAATATGTTAGCTCGAATACTACTATTTTTAGTAGATTTCCATATGTCAGATAATGTCTGATTGAGGTCTTCTTGTTTAAGCTTTAAAACTGCAGCTCGAATGCCATGTTTTTGCAAAGACACCGGTGAGTTTAGTAATGTTTTGAGATTTTTAAGAATATTAGCATTGCTCATATTATAAAGTATAGCATTAAGGGAAGGCAGGGCGTATTGCAAATAGTCATCCTTAGCGTACAATAGAGCCATATCCAAAGGAGGTTGAGGTCGCACTAAATACAAATTCATCGCTAAATATTTGCGGATACACAACTGAACTTCGTCATGCTGATTCCAATCAATTTTAAATTCGGATGGAACATACTGTTTTATTATTTCTGTAATTTCTTTATGTGGTAGTAAGGTGTACAGTCCAGTGATAAAAGGCTTATGGTTAAAATTTTGTTGAAGGTTGTCTAACAGCAATTCTTTAAAAGAATTGGCCAATGACTGAGACCAATAAATGCGAATTTTTTTGAAAAATTTAAATAAGTTTTTATTATTTTTTAATAAGTCCACAATTTTATATTTGTATGTCTCTATCAATTTAGGGTCGTGTTTTAGAGCATACGTAACGGTGTCTTCTGAAGGACTTAGTAATAGGGACTCCGTGAACAAGAGCTGGTTCCATATTTTTTTTGTATTATACAAATTTCTAATATTTATATTCCATCCAGAGTTTTCGATATTTATTTCCATTAAATGCTTGATTTTTTCAAAAATTGTCAGATAGTCCTTTAAATCCTTGTCCCAATCACATAGTAAAAACAGAGCACATTCCAAAATCCTGAACATTTCTATAAATTCTTTTTCATTTTGTAATTTGTCGGTATGAATTTTAGAATATATGAATTTATATAAGTAATGAAATGTCTTATTTTGTTCGTCCTGAGATAGACTTTTCTTATACTGCCATAGAGTCTCAAATCTGAATTTCTTTTCGATAATTTCTGGCACTGTTTCATCATTGATAACAGAGTACAGTAACACGGACCTCACACATGATTGGACATTTTTATCAGATTCTCTATAAACTTCCATGCTCGTGAAAATATCTTTCAAATAATTCCATGTGTCTTTATCATACCTATATATTTTAGTTTTACTGTTTAATATGTCAATAAATCGAATTTTGTGTGTGAAGGGTTCGTTAATGTGATGTTCTCGGTAGTATTTCAATAATGTACGTATGTTTTGTATGTCATTATCCGCTGTAGTCAACAAAACTTCAAGGATGGCGATTCGTTGCCTTGGATTTGATTCGGCACGAATTAATTTTATCAAATCTGCAAAAGCGGTTTTAAAAGGAGCGAATATATACCAAGTAAAAATATTTCGAGATGATTCTATAACATATCCACAACGTGTTTCTATATTTTCATAAGGAACAGCGCCTTCTAACACTGAATTATCATAACTGTCATCTTCTTCATATTCTTTATCAATAAATATTTTTTTAGTAAAATCAAATCTTATATCGGATGGCAATCGATTAATAAAATATTTGATTTTTAGATTACCAAGCCAAAACAACAAGTTTTTAGTTTTTATGTTCATTAAAATAAAATCTTTAATTTCTTCTGTAGGTATAAATTTGGCAAATGTAGGAATATGAACAATATCTGCGTAAATGTGAAGATTATTGATTATACGATCGCGACATTTTGTCATTATTATTTTAGTATATTTAGCTGTGAAGGTGGGCTTAATAACTGGCATTATTTCTATTAGATCGAGATAACGTTCAAGATCACTTTTCATAACAAACATAGCATGTAACGCTTGACTTATCTCGTAACTACTTTTCTGACCACGGCAATAAATATTGAAAAAAGTTATTGACTTTTCGCATAGTCGTTTAATTAGCTTATTTCTTACGTGATTTGAGTGTTTTTCTAAAAAATTAATAATAAATGGCTGAGAACAATGAAGAAGCCATTTCGCCGCAATTTCTAAGTCTTTATCTTTGTAATAGTTACAAAAATCTTCAACACGTTCTTCATCATGAAGGAGTAATCTTATTTGTAATATAAGTTTGTTAAAAGCTTTCGAAGTCATTTGCGGACTAAGTTCATTAAATAAGTACTCGGGATTGATAACGTGAGCGTACTGCTTGTCTGTTATCAGCCAAGGGCTCTTCTTGATAGCTCGAGACACGTACAGCATATCGGTACATTGAAGCACTTTGAGAATGTACTCAACATCACGGTTTGTGCTCGCGATGTCTATTTTAAACAAATTGTCAAAGTCTGAGTCATCGTAGTTAATTTCAGTAATTTGGACATTTTTGTTTTTGATCGCATCGTTGACTATCTTGTTGTACTTGTGGTGTATTTCTCCTAACGTCTCCCCTTCTATTACTAGAGGTGTCATAGTTGGTATCTGTAAAACAAAAAAATATAATACAAAAACAATTTATCTGTATTTTTATTTGTATTTGTATACGGGAAATTAATGTGTGTACTTTATAAATATATCTTGTTTACTATGATGAATGTCCAGTTTTATACCGACATTATCTATATTAGATATTTGCAGGCATTGGTCACCATTCTGAAAGATGGGTGTGAAAATAAGTGTCTAAACCTGAATGCAGATAAGACGAAGTTCTGGTATTTGAAAGAAATGAAGAAAGAACAGAATATAAGATCAACGTGAATGGTAAGATAATAGAACAAGTGAACGAAGTGGTATATTTGGGAAGTATGGAAGTATACGAAATGTATGTGGAAAGGCGTATTGCTGCCGGTAACAGAGTCAACGGTGCTTTGGCTGCATTGTTGAAACGGCGAAACGTCAGCAAAGCTGCACGTTTGGCTGTACACAATGCGGTTTTGCTACCGACGCTGTTATACGGCAGTCAATCGTGGGTGACACAGAAGAAGAGTGTAAGAAAGATGTATGCTGTGGAGATGCGATCTCTTCGCAGAATATGCGGAGTCAGTCTAGCTGACCGAATCCGCAATGAAGAGATCCACAGAATGGCAGGTACTAGCGAAGATGTTACGGTGAGAATGAAGAAGAACGTGTTCAGGTAGTTTGGGCAAGTCAAACGAATGAGTGATGAAAGAATGGTAAAAAATATTTATAAAGGAAAAGTGAGCGGTAAGAGAGGTAGGGGGAGGCCTCGAGTGGCCTTCGAAAATACAGTATCTATGATACTGGGGGAGGTCACTTAAAAAGCCTGAGGGCCCTCCGGAGGGCATGCATGAAGAGGTTGATGTCTGTGGCAGAGGCGAAAGAGGTATGCAGGGATCGTAGCGTTTGGCGCTCCGTCGTCTCGGGCTACCCCGCAAGGGATATGGCGTGAAGCTAAATAAATAAATAAATAATAGATATTTCGTTCTTCTGCTTATTATGAGATTGCGAATCTATTTGTTTTTTTAGGGTTATGGAATGTAATTACACCACCTAAGTCTGTTTTTACACGGTAGATTGGTTCCAGAAAAAACCGTGTAAAAAAAGACATTGGTCGTATGCAAAAATAGGTGATTGGTTCCTAATCTCTAAAACTTATTAAAATTAGTGAAAAACAAGGATTTTTTAAGAACAAGTATTCATGTTTATTTAATTAAATCACATATACACTGTTTATTTTTACAAGCATAGTTATTGAAGATTATTCACAAAATATTAACACATTTCAATTGCTCTGACCAGTAAATTTCCTTGTATGCACAAAAAGGGAAATCTCCTAAATTTGTGATATGAACATATTTCGCAGAAATTAAATTTGACAAAAAAAAATTAAGCCCAATAAATGTTATTGTGCTAAATGGAATATAATCGAGTAAAAACATTAAAAATATTTTATATTCAAACCGTGTTATATCAAAACCGTGTAAAAACAGACTTAGGTGTATAAAATAATTTATTTATAGTTGTAATAATTAATAAATCATATATTTATAATTATTAATTTATAAGTTTGGAATTTATATTTTATTTATTCTTCGGCTGTGACCACCGTAATCTGCTAAAAAATATTTAGTTATTTAAATTAAACAATGTATCTAATTTGAAACAATAATTTAATTATTATTTAACTTTACAGTTTTAAGTGTTAATAATTATGTTATTAAGTATATCAGAAGGATATAAATATACAAAAATAATTACTCACCGTAAACTATTTTTGTTGGAGTACTCTCTAAATTATAATTTGTTTCACGAATACACAAGAAACTGCCTTAATCATTGTATTGTTTTTATTACTTGCCGCAATGAGTCTGACTGACCTCGAGTAATGATACAGTCCCTTTCCATCTATTGATACGACATGACAAATAAATTGATTGAAATATAACTAAAATAGTTCTTCTTTTAATGGAGGAATGGCGAATTTCATTTGGGTATTTATTATCTTAGATTTTTAATATTTTACAGATTGTGATTGATAAACGATCCGATGACATCATGTATTGGAAAATACTGTTGATATCATATATGGAAAAAGAAAATAAATAACATAAAGATGTCATTGGCTTTTCTTATCTAATGTGCTCTAAAGAGAACTAAATGTAATTTTTAAAACAATTCAACCAGAATAAAAAACTACTAAAGGTGTCTCAATCATTTGGATGAACAATAAAAGTTATTTTTATTTTATTTTATTTATTTAAAAACTTTATTGTACAACAAAAAGTGGCATACTAAACGCTCAAGCATTTTCTAATATTCAACCGAAAAAAAATCTTATGTATATATATATATATATATATATATATATATATATAAATTGTACGACACATAAATATATTATATGCATACGAATAAATATATTACGTTTATAAAACTTCTAAATCCTTATCTGTATCAGCATGAAGTGAGCTTCGAATGATTCGCTGCAACGATTTGTATTGAACGTAGGTCTTAGCAGCTAACCGATGACGTTGAATGTTTACAGAGCACTCGATACTATTTTTTGGTAACAATATTATTTAGTATCATTACCTTCTGATATCATCCGATGGTTTATCGACCATAATCTATAAAATATTTTAATCATAAGATAATAAACACTCAACTAAAGTTCGCCATTGGAATAAAAACTATTTAAATTAAAAGCGGCCAATAGGTTTTATCTCTTTCATTTCGTACTGACTAGAAGGAAAGAAAGAACAATCATTATTTGAAGCTCGTCTGACTCACCGCGGCAGTGAACAACCAAAATAGTAAATACTATGGCGTCATGTTAGCAGTGTTTTGTGAATTTGAGAAATGAAGAATTTTAAAGAAAATTATAGTTAACGGTAAGCAAGATTTTTCTATATTCCTGCTTTATGAGTTTTATACGTATATAATATTTATATGTTAACACTTTAAAGCATAATATAAATAATAAATATTACAATATATATTAATTAAAATTACATTGCTCAGACTATATATCTGAATATTTTTTTCGCGTCTCATTTGTTGATCTCTTGAAGTAATATCGTGTAAATATATATAATACTTTATTTCACCTGTTCACTGTCAATTCATGACCAACCAATAGAGTATAATGAATAGTTCAATCGTGGTTTAGTCGAAAAAACAAAACAAGGTTTTCTAAAAAATATATTTTTTTAGCAAATCATTGGTAAAATAATAGTTTCAACTTCAGAACATTGTTCTAAGAATAACATTTTTTATTAATCTAAACATTAACGAACCTTCCACATAGAGCGCTATGCACGTCTACACGACTCGGCGGTCAGAGAAACTGAAGGTCGCGGCCCGGTCTAGGGATGGGCGATATTGATCGACATTGACGAATTATCGATATTACAAAAAATATCGGTAATTACAATTAATAAATATCGAAACATATATTTTTTTAACAAGCCACTGTACACAATCAATGGTGATCGATTTTAAATCAACATCAGGATCAGGATGAGATTACCTCATAATTATAATAAAATAATTATAGTTTGAAAAACTAAAAACGATTTATAGTTAATCAACCTAAAATGTGAAACGTAAATAATATTAAAAAAAACTAAAAACCACGCTTTTATAGTTATTGATACTAAAATGGAAAATATAAATAATAGTTTAAATAACTTCCTCCCCCTTATAGTTAATCAAACTACAACGCAAGATTGTATCGTCCAAGCCCTGAGATGATGAGAGTTATCTAGAATATCTATGAATAATACCTTGCTGAAGAATTATAAACCCATTTTACTTCCGAGTCATGTCTACAAGTTGTTCTCGAGGGTTATTACAAATCGTCTCGCACACAGGTTTTATGACTTCCGGCCTCCCTAGCGAGCCGGTTTCCATAAAGGCTTTAGTACAATAGAATGACAATTCCATCTAGTCGACCGCAATAGGCGACCTCACCTGCTCGCGGTGCCCCGTGCTAGACAACAGACGAGGACATGGCGACCGAGTAGTGGCGGTATAACCACATTACCTACCTGGCTCATTCATCTTCCAGAAGAGGCTTCAGCAGCGTGGCGACCTAAATACTCGCCAAAAGGACTGGTGCAGAAGGCAAGGAGAAACCTCTGTAACTATGATCCTAAGAAAGTTATCGTGGAAGAACAAAAAGAGAAAATACGATTGCCATGCGAACCGCGTAGGAACCGGAGCCGCCCTGCTTCCGGGGCAGGTGGTGTGAAATATGCTACCGGCCACGGGGCTGCAGGGGACCAGGCTCCCCATGGAAATTTAGCTACTATAACATCTGTCAAGCTGCGCCAAATTCAAACAATAGGGACATGGAATGTGCGTGGCTTGCTCAGCCCTGGGAAACTCAACATCTTAGAAAAGGAGATCGTTAGATGCGGTCAGAACATCTGTGGTCTCAGTGAAACCCATTGGAAGGGAAACGGATATTTTCTCACTGACTCCCATGCCATATACTTCTCTGGTAATGATGAATGATAACAGTAATAACGAAGTTGCTCTATTAATACCCGCACATCAGAGAAACTGCTATGATGCAGTAAATGATAGGATACACAGCGTCAAACTAAAAGCGTCACAAGTGAACCTCAACATCGTTCAGATTTATGCCCCCACCAGTACTTCGAACAACGATGCAATTGAGCAGTTCTATTCCGAACTAGACAGCACTATTTCGAAAATACCTAATAGAGAAATCCTCATCATACTGGGTGACTTTAAAGCCAAAATTGGAGAAAACTCTCACCAGCTTAGTCATTGCCTAAGCAGATTCGGACTAGGAGCACGAAACGACAGAGGTGAACGCCTCATACAGTTTGCAACTGAAAATGATCTGATGATAGCAAACAGACTCTTCCAATACCATCCTCGCAGGCTGTATACTTGGACATCTCCGGACGGTAAATATCGTATTCAAATAGATTATATCTTAGTTAGATCACGATGGAAATCAGTAATCAGAAATGCCCATACACTACCCGGTGCGACTGCGGATCAGACCACCAACTTCTGATCTCAAAGTTTAAACTGAAGCTCAAAGCATCTCGAAGTCTTCGTAAACAAACGAGAATAGAAGTGCGAGATAGCTCAATGTTTTATGCTGCTGCCAAACTTAAATGGGCACAATGGAACAGTGCCGACCTGGACGAGGAGACTTCTGAACTACTATGGGATCGAACCTAAAAATTTATCACTGAATCTATCTCGGTCTCCGATTTACCAACAGTGGCTCACAAACGACAACACTGGATGACAGATGATACGCTAAAATTAGTGGAACGGAGACGTTCGTTGAAGGCAATAGGGGCAGCCATCTCTGACCTAAACAAACTAACAGCTCAAATCCAGGCAGGATGCAGGCGGGACCATAACGCTTATCTCTGTAAGGTATGTGAAAAAATCGAAGCTCACGGTATTAGACATGAATCCGAAGATCTATACCGCAAAATTAAGACCATCACAAAGACATTTTCAACTAAGACCTGGGCTCTTGAAGACGCTGATGGCACAGTGGTTTCTGAGCTAGACCAAATAACTGACGTTTGGAAACGATAAGCAGTCGAAAAATTTTCCTGAGACTGATCCTGGAAATATAAACCAAGAGCCAGACATTCTTAGATCTGAAGTAGAAGCCGCCATTAAACACCTGAAGAATAGGAAAGCCACGGGACAGGGTGCAATCCCGATCGAGACTATACGGGCGCTAGGTGACATAGGTGTTAACATCTTTCACACCATTTTGCAATAAGATATGGCATTTAAACACATGGCCGACAGAATGGACTCATACGGTTTTTATTCCATTACACAAGAAGGGTTCAACAAAGAAATGTAGCAACTACCGTCTCATAGCTCTCATATGGCATGATAGCAAAGTATTGCTACATATTCTCAATGAGCGACTGAAAACTTTCTTGTGTAAGGAAATCGCACCAGAGCAAGCGAGTTTTGTTAAAGGACGAGGTACCCGTGAACAGATCCTGAACGTTCGCCAGATCATAGAAAAGGCCCGAAAGTTTAACAAGCCAACTTATATATGCATTATTGACTTTTCAAAGGCATTTGACTCTGTGACGTGGCCAAAATTGTGGAACGTTCTATTAGACATGGGTACGCCAAAACATCTGGTCCATCTTCTCAGACGCCTCTACGAAGATGGAACTGCGTCTGTGCGGACGGGTAATTCATTATCTGAAAATTTCAATCCCAGTGCAGGAGTTCGTCAAGGATGCATAATATCACCACTTTTGTTCAATTCGTACACAGAACTAATAATGTCTGTTATACTAGAGACTGGACTGATGGTGTTGCTGTTGGTGGCTACAAAATTTCGAATGTCCGATACGCAGTCGATACCACCCTGTTTGCGAGTAGTGCTTGTCATATGGAAGAGCTACTTCTCAGAATGGAGCTCGTAAGTGAAGAGTTTGGATTAAAACTCAATCGCAGCAAGACCAAAGTGATGATTGTAGATCGAGCCAACAATAACTTGCCCGACGTCACTAAAATTTCGCACTGCGAGGTCTTTTAATCATACATATATTTTGGGGCTTAAATTTCGAATACTGGAGGTTTAGTAAAAGAAGTGAAGTGGCGTATGGCAATCACAAGAACCGCATTGGATAAATTGAAAAAATCTGGAGGAACCGAAACATAACTAAAGCCACAAAGATCAAACTCGTACAAACACTTGTGTTCCTCATATTTTTATACGCAGCGGAGACGTGGACCTTGCGACAAGTCGAGAAAAAAAAGATCGAGGCTTTTGAGATGTGGTGCTGAAGACGTGTGCTTGGAGTCTCGTGGACCGAGTTTCGAACTAACGTCTCTATACTCCAGGAGCTCAGCATCAGGCAGCGTCTTTCGACAACCGTACACAGTCGTATTTTAAAGTTCTTTGGGCACGTCTCTCGGAGAGAAAATACCTCCATCGAACGTCTTATTGTTCAGGGGAAGGTTGAAGGCACAAGACCACGTAGAAGGGCACCTATACGATGGACTGACCAAATCAAGGCTGCAGTGGGTGGTTCCTTGCATGAGTGTACCAGACTAACCTCGAATAGGGAGAAGTGGCGAAAACTCGTCAGGCAAACTACATCTGCCCAAAACATCTTGGCCTAATGATAACCACGACCGTTCTGACAAGAGTGATACGACAAAGTGGAAGACAATACTATATGACTACATGCATAAGCTGCGGTAGATTATACAGAAGACTGAAAAGTATAACCGCCCACTATGCTTGGCGTTTGTAGGCTATGAGAAAGCCTTCGATTTGGTCGATATGGCGAAGTGGGTGATGGCTGACCCTTGCTTTATGCTCGTGAATGGGTGCTGCTTGTGGTGACTGGTTGTCCTGCTAGCCACGGTTTTGTTATTATATTATTAACTAATCATTCTTCCGGCTTCTCAAATTGGTTTCGATGGTTCTTGTTCTACTCGTATTGAAGTTTATGAAACAGTGATCACAAAAAAGAAATACCTGACAGAGTTTATTGTGTGCTTCTTCTCAGACCAGGACGCGTTCTCCCACGAACTCACGTAGCAATTTGCAATTGGAGCGTTCTTTACAGAAGGGCTTACTTGGATAAGTATAGTTCCTAAATAGGCTCTCCCGACACTTCCATTTGATGTACACAAATACCAGACTATACTAGATCGGTATGATTTAATGTGGAAAAGATATAAATAAATAAACAATTGCAGACGGCGAATAAATTTGTAATGCGTCTTCTTAAATGTGATAGGAGAATAGATGTTCTAAGATTGAGAATAGTAAAGGTGGTAGTAACATGATGCGGATGCATTACCAGCGTCAGTTAACTATAAAACAAATCAATAACAGATGGAGATATATTATTGGACATCGAAAACTCAGTAAAATTTCAAAGTCACGTTATTAAACGCATTACTAAATTATTTACTGTACATTCCCATTCGAATATCAAAAACTTTAATCAACCACCAATGTAGATATCGTATCTTCGGCCATCACAAAATTCAGATTCCAATAAATTTAGGAAATATTTTTTTTTTATGGGAGGGACTTTAGCTGTTTATAAAGGGTGGGAAGTTAAAGGTCGGAAATGGTGAGATAGAAGTTGTAGCACTGGACTTTGTAATATTATCTAAAGTATAACTTGATGTAGAGAATGAAAGGTTATAACTGAATGACGAAAGGAGATATTCGATATCGATGTTTGTTTGTTCTAGAAACTTCCATATATGGGCTATAACGCCGTTAGAGACAAATTAATGAATATGACCTCCTTACATAATGTATTGCATCGATTTTTTTATTTTCTTATAAATCTGATCAGTTATGTTTACTTTATGTACCATTATGTATGTATGAATTTTAATTCATTCGTTAAACATGAAGCAGTTAAATGTGCAATTTTTACCAATGGTATTGACGCGTGAACATTTTAAAGGGTGCTTACAAGTGAATTGAATATAAAAACTTTAGACTTCATACTTTAGGCATTAAAAACAATAGTCCAGTCTGTATTCCTTGCCTCTTGGTAGAGACGAGAAAGAACAATGTAGCAGAAAGTGGTAAAATATGATAATTAAAGCTCTCAACCAGGGATCAAAGTTTGTTAGCTCGATTGTTACGTTCTAGCAAACAAGTAATACAATTCCCCTTTATATTTGTGACTATATAAAGGAGTATCTTATACTACATTTCAAAGGAGGAAAAATAATCTATGAGGAGAGTTAAGAGAATAAATAAATTAATTAAAAAATTAAAAAATTTTATTATTCAAAAAAATTATTTAATAACATCATACGAGCTCCGTAGACCGCTACTTATTGTTTCATGCCATGATATGACTCTATTGCTATTTTAAGTTTTAGTTTTGGTTGTATATAACATAATTGATAATTTAATTTTTGTTTATATTTTTCAGATACTAATTATGGCAAAACTGGTCATAGGGGGGAATACTTTAGGGGAAATACATCACAATTACAACAATATAGTCAACGATGCGATTAAAAACAAAAATGTTGAAATTACTGAAATTAACTATGATGACTCAGACCTTGACAATTTGTTTAAAATAGATATCGCGAGCAAAAGCCGTGATGTTGAGTACATTCTTAAAGTGCTTCAATGTACCGATATGCTGTACGTGTCTCGAGCTATCAAGAAGAGCCCTTGGCTGATAACAGACAAGCAGTACGCTCAGATTATCAATCCCGAGTACTTATTTAATGAACTTAGTCCGCAAATGACTTCGAAAGCTTTTAACAAACTTATATTACAAATAAGATTACTCCTTCGTGATGAAGAACGTGTTGAAGATTTTTATAATTATTACAAAGATTTAAGAACTGCCTTGAAATGGCTTCCGCATTGTTCTAAACCTTTTGTTGAAAAAATTTTAGAAAAACACTCTAATGATAATGAAGTAAAAAAACTTTTAATTAAACGCCTTTGTGAAAGGTCAATTGATTTTTTGGAAATATATTGCCGTCATCACAAACAATATTACAAACGAGAAGTATTGTTTGAAGCTATGTTCGTCTTGAAACGTGACGTCGAGCGATATCTCCGTATAATAGAAACAATGGACTACGATAAACGTCCAACCTTTACAGCTAAATATACGAAAATAATTATGACAAAATGTCGCGATCGTATCATGGATAACCTTAGCATTTACGCAGGCATTGTTCATATTCCCACATTTGTCAAATTTATACCTGCAGAAGACATGACAGATTTTATTTTAATAAACATAAAAAAGAAAATCTTGCCTTCATGGCTTGGAAATTTAAAAATAAAATATTTTATTAATAGAATACCATCCGACATAAGATTTGAATTTACTAAAAAAATATTCATCGATAAAGAACACGAAACAGACGGTTCTTATGATAATTTAGTGTTAAAAAATGCTGTTCCCTATAAAAGTATGGAAATAGGTCATGGATATGATTCAGAAACATGTGAAAATATTTATACCTGGTATATATTCGCTCCTTTCCAAACCGCTTTCACAGATTTGATAAAATTAATTCGTACCGTATCAAATCCGAATGAACGGATCGCTATCCTCACAGTTTTGTTGACTATAGCGGGTAATGACATGCAAAACATACATACATTATTAAAATACTACCGAGAATATCACATTAATGAGGCTTTTAATTTTAAAACTAAATTTATTAACATATTACTAAGCGAAACTCAAATATATAACTATGATAAAGATACTTGGAACTATTTAAAAGATATTTTCTTCAGCATGGAAGTTTATAGTGAATCTGATAAAAATGTCCAATCATGTGTGAGGTCCGTGTTACTGTACTCTGTTATCAATGATGAAGCAGTGCCCGAAATTATCGAAAAGAAATTCAAATTTGATACTCTGAAGCAGCATAAGAAAAAATTATCGGGGAACGGACAAAATAAGATATTTCATTACTTATTTAATTCCATCTGTTCTACAATTCAAACTGATAAATTACAAAATGAAAAAGAATTTCAAGAAACGTTCGGGATTTTGAAAAATACTCTTAATTTACTATGTGACTGGGATAAGGATCTAAAGGACTATCCGGCAATTCTTGGAAAATTCAAACAAATAATTGAAATCAATAAGGGAAACTCGGCGTGGAATTTAGCTATTAGAAGATTGTGTAGTACAAAAAAGTCGTGGCAAAAGCTCTTGTTTTTCGATTTCCTATTAATAAATCCTGCCAAAGACGCTATTATGAACGTTCTTAAACGTGACCCTAAATTGATAGAGAGAAATAAAAATAAAATTGTAGAATTATTAAAAGTTAATAAAAGGTTGTTAATTTTTTTAAGAAAAATCCGCATTTACTGGTCGCAATCATTAGCCAATTCTTTTAAAGAATTACTATTAAACAACCTTCACCAAAATTATACACATAAGTTCCTTATCGCAGGACTATGTACCTTACTACCACGTAATGAAATGACGGAAATAATAAAGAAGTATGTTCCATCCGAATTTAAAATTGATTGGAGTCAGCATGACGAAGTTCAGTTGTGTATCCGCAAATATTTAGCGATGAATTTGTATTTAGCACGACCTCAACCTTCTTTGGATATGGCTTTATTGTACGCGAAGGGTGACTATTTGCAATACGCTCTGCCATCCCTTAATGCTATACTTTACAATATGATAAATGCTGATTTTCGCAAAAATCTAAAAACATTACTAAACTCGCCGGTATCTTTGCAAAAACATGGCATTCGAACTGCAATTTTAAAACTTAATCCAGAAGACCTCAAACAGATATTGTCTGACATATGGAAATCTACTGAAAATGGTAGTATTCGATCTGACATATTTTTATACAATCATAATATGTTATGTCATGAGAAGAAAGAAAAATCAATAAAAGATAGATGGGCGTTAATAAAAATATTTATCGATAATTTAACACCCAATGAAGATAAACAAATATACAAGACATTGAGTAGAGTTGAAGATGTACCAAGATGTGTAAGGGGTGAATACTGGATGAAAAGTTACTCATTTTTGAATACTCTACCCTTAAAGGCTAATTGTGCGAGTCTTATTGACGATTTGGTGAATAACTTGACAAGTATAATACCGTTACTTGACGTCAATTTTATTGCAAATATTTTTACCACGTTAACTAATAAAAAATATCATTATGATAGTCGTATTCGAGCTGAGATATTTGAATACAATCATAATATGTTATGCGAAGAGAAGAATGAAAGGATAATAAAGGAAAGGTGGGAATTAATAAAACTGATTATTGATAATTTATCACCCGATGAAGATAGTCAAATATACAACACATTGAGTAAAGTTGATTCTGTACCCATGTGTATAAGAGCTGAATACTGGACGAAATGTTACAGTTTTTATTATTCTTTACCTGCAGAAATTGATTGTGAAAGTTATTTTTATTCCTTGTTTATGTTCATGTCAAGTTTAATGCTATTTCTTGATGATGATTTTGTTATAAATATATTTATGACATCATTTGAAGAACAATATTGTGTTCAAAATTATAAACAGGCTGAGTATGTTGCCGCATTTCTTCTCTCGGCTAAAACTGAGGAAGCACAGATGAAACGCTATAAAAAATGTTTAGTTCCCATGTTTGAAAAATCATTTCCCGTATGGGATAAACAACACGAAGGAGTTTACCATGTCCGAAATAACATGTATAAGATCATAAAAAATATCTCTGAAGAATTTATGATTGTAGTAAAAGATAATATGGTATTGCCCGTTAAGATGTTTACTGAAATATTAGAGACTTTGCAGAAAGAAACACCGGAGACAGAAAACTATATTTTATTAACCATGCATAAGTTAGGCCTGAATTACATTACAATTATGGATAAAGTGTTACGCGAAGAAAAAGAAATGGATTCTGAATCGTCTATAACTATGTCAAATAACGATTTCGTAAGAATTCAAGAAATAGTAACACCGATATTTGCTAAAGCTTGTGTAGAACACCTCAAAAGAGAAGTTGCCTACAAGTTTTCGTCAATATACGTTCATTTTGCGACAGCTCTTTCTAATGTATTTAGTTGTTACGATACTAATTATAAAAGCAATATTTTTAAAGCTTTCGATATTTTTCTTGAAGATAAAGAATTTATTGAAGGTTATTTAGTCGTATTAAAAATTTTACCGACAGTAAACCTACGTGATGAGAAATACGAAAAAGAAAATGCAATGAGAGTGGACCTATTCAATAAGATAGGTAAACATCCTAACGAAGAAATAAAAATGAATTATTGGTTTTGCATGGATTGCTAAGAAACAAGTTACTTATAACAACTGATAAGAAATTACTATTATTTGTTATTTTATCATTTTACTCTATAAATAAATCTTCTCCACATACAACGGGTTTTAATCAATGCTCTAAGAAAGTTTTGGTAAAATTAAGCATATAATATAATATAACACATGTTAAAACAAAAGGCTTATACACATTATTGGTTTTAAAAGAGATAATGAAAAAGTTCTCAAGGTATATACTACAGCATATATAAAATATTAAATAATTATTAGGTAGAAAGACGCTATAAAGTAATGCACCAAAGTACATTTAAATCGTGTTCAATATGTTGTGGTATCAATACAAAGACGATGCGATTGCATTATTTTTGTTCTCTTTAGCAATGAGTTACAAATTGGGAATCATCATTATATTAAATGTGAAGGAATAACTTTGTACCCCATTTTACGAATATTAAGTTGTTGGAATATTATAAAATTGGGCACAGTTATATTTTATATAGAGTAAGAGTGCAGAAAGTTAATATTAGATTATATGTTGAAATAAATTTATTTAATAAGTAATACACTACCATACTTTTCGTACGTAATAAGTAATACACTACCATACTTTCATAGTAAAGGAGTTTTTTTATAATATAATGTAATAGTAGAATGCGAGATGTCGTAATTGAGCATTTTAATAGTATATTTTAACATAAATTTACATTTGACTACATTAAATAATAATAACATTCAATTAGCAATTTGAATTCCATAAATAGACATAAAAAAAACAAAAAACTTCTTAAGTTAGACTTTGACTAAATAGTATTTTCACTATTTGTTATTATTACCTAACGCGGCGAACTAGTTATAAAGGATTTCAAATCAACAAATAATTGTTGTATATTTTAGTATTACTTGTTTATTTAGTTATAAAAGAATAAATAAAGCAGTGTTACCTTCCTAATCCCATGTCAAGGACAGAAGTTAATTAATGTAAATAATTTGAATAATTGTGACGGTATGGTTGCTTTTCTAAAGAAATAAAAATAAAACAAAATTAAACAAATTTAGTATATGTAAAAATATGAATATTTTAAACATAAATAAACATGCCATGTCCATCACTAGACTCCATAAAATAGGTAATTACTTTAGGGTCAATTATTTTCCTTTCTTAGAATAAACTCCACAATAATAAAGAAATAAATGGCCGAGTTCGTTGTGTGATACTTCTCAAAGCAGGGCGTCTTTGAAACCCTCGTAGCCTTAATTTTCAGATGGAGAGTATCTTAACAAAAGTTCTTATTTTGATATAAATATGGTTTTAAAATAGAATATATTGTAATGTAAAATATGTTGCAAAATTTTACACATAGGTTTCACTGGAAATCTGAACCACTGTCAGGCTTCTCTAGGGCCCTCTGATCATTGTTTAATACGAAGTGTAGTGCCCATTCAACGTCTGGCTCGTACAAGACTTGCGACTCGACACATTTGGCACTACAAGTTAGCGGATTGGGATGATAGGAATTACCCCAGTGACTACGCTGCGGCTGTAGCTGATGTAATACTACAGGGGATGGATTTTTTTTAACGAAACTCCGGGATACTTGGTGGCAATTCACGGCCTTGGTTTCAAGCGTATCTAACAACAGCTGGCAAACGGCATACTTATCAAGCTTGGTCTAATGCGTCAGTTCTGAAGAGGAAATATAATTGTGCCTCTAGATGCTTCAAACAGCAAATTACTAGAGCCAAATTCAAGCATGTCGAAAAAAGTGGTTATCAGCTGGCATGCGCAAGTTCTGGATGCTTTCCAAAACCACTTTGGAAAACTCTTGGTAGCCATCCCTAACGCCATTTCAAACTGGGAACGACTCTCTGGCCCTCACGGCAAAAGAGAAATTCGATCTCTTGGGCACTCTTTTTACCTCAAACTCGTCTTTGGACGAACAATAAATCATCCGGAAAGCTCTCTTTTCCTCGAACGTTTATAAGGCCAGTTGGTGTTTCTCCACTTATGCTACGAATTTGTGCCCCTGCGTTGACACCGGTGCTAACGAGTCTATTTTGGTATTCCTAACTTAAAGGCGTCGTCCCGGTTTCATAGAAACGTGCCCTTGTCCACCCAATCCCTAAAATAGCTCGGACCGAGCTAACTACAGACCTATCGCCATTACTCTCTCTTCTCTCCAAAGTAATGAAGAGCATCATTAATCTACAGCTCCTTGCGTAACTCGAGTATTACTAGTTGATCAATGACCGGCAATATGGCTTCCGCCATGGTCGATGGCCTGATGATCTTCTTTTATATCTTACGCACCGTTGGGAATCGTTGGGTTTTGGCAATGGTTATGGCGGAGCATACAGGTCATTCTTGACGGTTTTTGCTCTGACCTCAAGCCCGTGAACGCAGGTGTACCCCAAGGCTGCGTGCTATCCACAACTACGTTACTCCTGATGGCAATATCCAACATCAATGATATGTTGGATATTGCCAACATACATTGTTATGCGGATGACAGCAGTGGAGATGCGGTATATTCCTGCCGTGCAGGGCTCTCTCGGGAAAACGTAAACGAGTACCGAAAGAAACTTGTGTCTTTTATAGGAACCTTCTTGTTTGGTCTCAGATTGGGGTGAAAGAACCTCGTTCAGTTTAATTCCTAAAAGACACAAGTTTGCGCATTTACCATTAAAAATTCCCATTTGCCGTATCTCAGCTCTTCGAGACTACTTCTCTCAATGTCTCAAAAAAAATGGTAGTTCTGAAAATAGCAACGGCGGTAGAAAAAATGAGAAGTACTTATAGAAAGGCGTATAATGAGAAGAGTTTTAAATTTGACTGTAGATTGTGATGAGGGGAGAAAAGAAAGTGAACGTAAAAGATAAGGATGGAATGTGTGAAAAAAAAGTGCATTCTAATGTTTATACCAAAATCAATACATTTTCTAGTGTTATTGGAATATAACCTCAAGAAACGTTTGTGTTGTTCCGCGATTCCGTAGGAATATTGGGATGCAAAGGAACCTATATTCGCTGAAAATATTGCTTATTGTTAATTATATTCAGATATTTTAATAGATTTTTCAATATAATCAATAAATTGAAGATTTTGTGATCATTTTTATTTTTTTCTCAAGTTATTGCATTTGTATTGATTAATATTGTATTTTTATTTGTATCAGAACGTATAGCAGAAATAGCTAAAGTCTTCGAGCTGAGGTCTATTTATAATATATAAATATTTGAGACCACTATTCATACATTAATTACTTGCATAATCGTTATCTTGGTCTTATGAAATCTAGTACATTACTTCGGTTGTTATATTACATTACGTTATTATTGTATCATTATTATAAAAAAATATTTTTCTTTTCATCAGAATCAGAATCCGGTCTAAGACTGAACAGACTACAGTTGAGTAGCAAAATTTACTATGATAATGTTAACTTTACATTTAGTGTTTATATAAGCAATTGCTATGATTAAATGCAAATTGCACAGAAGATATTTTGCTCACAATATATTTATTTAATAATGCATATAAACATATCGGATATGATCATATAATGTTAACATGAACCCAAAATTTAAAGAAAAATATGTACAATATATTCTTTGAGTTGTTCTCACACGATCCTGCAATATTAATCAGATAGTATTTTGTCTTAATTTGTCTAACGATTAAGAATATATTTATTTTTCTTCACATGAGATTTTTATGTATTTCAAGTCTACCTTGTTAAAGGTAATAAAATATCATTTTCTAACTGGTGTTTTATTCTGCAGTGTTCAGAAAACATTATATATGATATTTCATATCTTAGTATGATGTAAATTTTATTGTGATCGTGTACATGTTTTGTTGCACTAAGTTTTATTATTCCACACAGGAAAAGCTTTTTCAAACATACATAGTATTATCTCATAAAAAATAGAGTACTTTTCGTAGTAATAAGTAGGACTGACATGACTTCGATGGTATGCTAAAAGCAAACACATTTTTATAAAGTTTAGTTTTAGAAAAAATTTTTGGAGTTTTAAACAGAAAATTGTTTAAGGATCTTTAGCATAGACTTAATAAACAAATCCTTAAAAAAAGGTATATTTCAAACAACGAATAATCAATAAACATTTATTAACATTCACAGATACATTGTCAAAAGATTTGAGAACGGTATATTTACTGTCTCATTTCACTGGTGACATACACCGGACTTCTCGAAGACTGATTAATGATTAAAAACTAATCATGAAATTGATCCTCTTAACCATTCTGATTGGTTGATGGTCAGCCAATCACAACTCTTGACGGAGTTTTCAAATAGTTCTTATTTTAAACATCCTTCCAGAAACCGGTGCATACCCTAAACAAACTTTCTTAAAAAATAATTGCTGTAAATAATAAAAGAAACAATTTATTTACTTTAACCACTATATTTTGTTCCATTTGGATATATAAGTTTATTCTATATTATGATCGCTTATATTTTTACGTTATTATAATTTATATTTACAAATCCTACATCTGTGACCCAAAATGAGTATATATTTGTATCAATAAAGGGTTTCTTTTACATAAAACAGTTATATTTATTTTTATTCCAAACATTATATCATTTCTATTAGAACTTATAACAATTAAGAACACGAAAATATATATAACAAAAACAAAGATGCAATTTGAAATTACGTTTCATTTTGTTTATCAAATGTTGTCCTCTACTTTTTAATTGGTTCGATAATCTTATGTCTTTCTCTTTTAGTTAATCTTATGTCATATGTGTATGTTTTTGAAGTATGAAAGTGCAAGGAGCTCAGAAACTTTGAACAAATTGTGACAGTTGCAATGTTATAGCAGAAAACTATAAATAGCATAATTTTTACCCATAAACGAATACATAATCTCATAAAGTAATATTTGTAACATTTAAAAAGACTAGCTATACAGTATGTGTTATTTTGATATGATTAATATTTAAATATATTTAAATGATAATATTTTTCCCGAATTATTTACAAGTTTATATAAATTTGTTAAAATCGTAAAAAGGTACATCAAGATAAACGTGAAGTAGTGAATAACAAACCTAACTAAGTAAACCCATGTGTAGATTACAATGTAATCATGGTCATAACATGTTCATAACGAGTGTTGTTTTCTAAATAACTACTATGGCATTTAATAAGGTCTCACTGTACCGAGTCGGCCGCGTGGAATCGGTTCCGCGTAGCTGTGGCGAAATTTCGCCGGTTGTCGTTCTGCCAGGTCGCGAAAGTCTCTGTAATCCCTCTCGAAAAACCTCTCCCTATCGCCTTCAGCGTACGATTGACGCTGTTCGTCCAACAGACGAGAACGACTGAACGCCCTCTGTCTATCCGTCCAGTCTCTTTTCCGTTCTTCTATTACTGGCTCGATTATTTCATCTTCATCTATACGGCGATCCAAGTCCCTCCTCTCTCTGTACCGATCGTAATCATCTCTATGTGGTTTTGATTCCATTCGATTCAAATAATCCTCCGTTCCATACTCGTACCTTTTGACTTCATCACGTTTACGTCCAACACGCGGTAGTCTTTCTATTTCTCTATGTGCTATATCAGATGTGCTCAAATCACGCACTCTGTCTTCTTTGCGCCGTTCTGGTTCTCTGTGTGGACGTTCCACATCTCTCTGAGAACGATCATTTTCTCTTCGAGAACCCACCTCCCTGTGCCGATCTTGGCGCTCATCTCTGATTTCTTCCTCTGGAGAAGAAGTTGAGCGACCATTTCTTTCTAGCATACTACGTCTCATTGCCATGTGTGCTTCAAGTTCTCTATTGAATCTCTCTCTTTCTAAATTCATGAACTTTTCTTTAGCAACATTAAATCTTTCTTTTGGTGAAGCGTCATTAACTTTTAGGCTTCCTTCGCTTGTGCCTCGCTGTAATTTACCGAATCGACGATCCTCTGCTCTGTCTTTGCTGCGATTGGAAGGTTTTGCCTCAGGAACAAACCTGCGTCTATAGTTGCTGGGTTCATCTTCAAATTTCTCAGTTTTATCTTTGCTAACACGTTCAAGAGATTCATGGCGGAAACGACGTTCAAAAGTTTGATCGCGAAACGGAGCCAGTTGATCACGAAACTGATCGTTGAAATCGTCGTTATAGGATCTATCGTAGTTTCGCGGAGAAAGGGTTCGGCGAGGGGGTGATGTTCTACGAGGAGGTGACGATCGACGTGGAGGTGATGATCGACGAGCAGGTGATGATCGACGAGGAGGTGACGATCGTCGTGGGGGTGATGATCGTCGTGGGGGTGAAGAACGGCGTATTGGTGATGCTCTGCGAGGAGGTGATAACCGACGAGGCGATGGAGCCCGGCGTGGCGAGGCATCGAATGCCTCATGCATCATGTAAGCAGTACTTTCAGCCCAATCTTCCTCTAAAATATAAAACAGGTATAAATTAATTGACCAAAATTAAAAATATCGTGAAGACAGTTATTGCACATTAGCTTAAGCACATGCTTGGCCTAATAGCCTACTTTGACCACGATAATTTATTCAAAACCTAACGAAAACTATTGTCAAATTCACTTTTACATATAACGGTATTTTATCTATTCTCCTTGTGTCTTTTATGACTAAGTCTATTTAATAGCACCTAAGTGTAAAGTATAAGGTTCGCAAGTAAATAAATAATAGTACCTGGAGTAAAAAATATTTACTAATCTATCTAAAAAACAATACTTGGAAAAATGCCATTACAAATATTTCTATACTTGTGAAATGAATAGCTAATTATGGAGTGGCCATTAAAGATTACGATTAGATTGTTAAAAGATAAGATCGATAACTTTCAAAATGGACGGCACTCGTAAGAGTAGTGTGTGCATGTTCTAAATATTTATTGACATAGAAAATAACCTGTCATACGCCCACAGATCACAAGTTGATTTAAAAACGGAGTCCAAATAATATGTATATATTAATGTAATTTGGATAAAGAAAAGAAAATCAGTATTATAAAACAGAACTCTAGAGTTAAATATAACATTAATTATATTATACTTTATAGAAGTGTGCAATAAAACACACGCAATCAATTAAAATAATACATAGTTGGTAACGTTGATGATAGGCACCATGGATGAAATGAAGGTCGCGCGTATAGAATTTTGAAACAATGGCTTTTTGTTTTACATACATTAGCTGATTCTCAACCAAATTACACCTCACCAATGAGCATTGTTAAGATATAATTGTGAGATGGAGAGTGTTTTAACAAAGTAGGGAGCCCTAACTATGTCATCATTTTGTATGCTTTAAGAAAATTATTTTACAACTCGGAATATTGCGCGCAGTTTTAAAGACTTTTCTCAGTATATAATAACAATTTCACATGAGAGTATTTTAACATTTCTCCTAAATTACATTATTGTTATATATACATTTATTCTGGCTTTGATATACTTTAAATTATTACTGTAAAAACGATCATAATTACTTCAATAATAAAATCAAAGAAAAGGAAGTACATAAATATTTAAGAGCAATGCAATAGCGCTGAGAATTCATACATTGAATAAGGTTTCCAATAAAATAGGTACATTGTTTTAGGAAATGAATGTTACCTTGCTTATAAGTGATTTGCATCATTTCAGTAAACAGTTCCTGTGTATTTATTTATTGCATTTGAATATTTTTATTGTCTTGTTTGATTAGTTTATTGTTTATAACGCCTCGTGACTGTGTAAACCACGCACTCGTTAGTTTTGCATATCTAACTAAACCCACTGAGATGCCTAAACCACCTAAACCTGCTGGTGATCTCATCTATGACTTCATCATTTTTTACTCTAGCCCGTGTTTGAAATCTTATATTACGTTTAAGATAGTGATTCCCAAATACATAATTTTATGTTTGTTATTTCATCTTTATAATAATTAGGTTTCGGTGTCAATGTTAAAACTCAACAACAAATTATTTTTGGAAACATTAATTTATTATAAAAATATTTTTACGACTCCAATAAAAAGCTTCCTCATTTATTAGCGATTACTTTAACGAATATAATCATTATTAAAATAAATAATATTTTGTTATGTATCCGTAAGAAGAACTGTTCAAGTACGTATTAATTAATTGTTAAAAATATAAAACTACTTTGTATAGAAATGCAAGGAAGTGTATCAAAACAATTAAATTAATTTACTATTCTTCGAAGTTTTGCTGAGAAACATACCGGAGCATATTAGTTTAATATAGACAAGCTTTTAGATGGTTAGCGAACCGAACAGCAAACTACAAGTTTTACGTAGAGTCTATTAACAGCATTTACAATATGTTATTTTATGAGTTATAAAAAGTAAAAAAAAAGTTCTATCGTAAAAGATATACTTCAAAGGTTTGTTATTCTTGCATAAATGTAAAGACTTAGATTTATATAGATGAATATATAAACATTAAATCAAATCTTACCGCTAGTACTATGATTATCGTGTCGAGGGTACTCATTCCTCTCTGGAGACGGAGCCAAGTCGCTGCCGATTCCGGAACTGCCGCCTGAGGACTCCAGCTTACGACGAGCGTTTATACCAACAATATTCTGATTCAAACAGCGACGGGTGTCTATGTTGTTTAAATTGCCTTTCTGACGGTGGACGGTGTCGTAGTCGCGCGGTGGAAGTAGGATTGGACTCTTGCCTGGAAGATTACATTAGATCTTTAAATGTATATTGATCTTTAACACTGTTTAGTTATAATCTTAAGTTACTTACACTAAGTTACAGTTTGTCACTTGCAAAATTATTAACATTAATTAAATAATAAATGGTTATTTATGGTAAAGATGAAAGAAAACAGTTAGTATCATTGTAAAATTAGACAATTTAACGTTCCTTTATCCTTCAGTTCAAACTAAACAAAATTAGTATAATACAATTTCAGGTACCGATTCAGGAAGAGATAGAGGTAGAGGTATTGGAGTGGTGAAATATAAATGATATATTATTAATCTACATGATAAAAAAAAATGTGACTGACCTATTCCCTTTTTACCTGTAGACAACTTCTGCTTCAATTCAGCTGCAAGACTGTCGTATAAATTGGCGACGTTTCTGTCTTCAGTGCTTCCGGAGTCAGATTCTCTTGATACTTCACTTCCTAGAGAAGAGTCTGGAGGTTTCTTTGTCGGTAAGGCCCCTCGCATCTGTAGCTTTCTTTCTATATCCGCGAATTTCTTCTGGTTTTCTGGTCTTTCAATCAGTGCGAGAAGATGAGTGTAAAGCATTTCTGCAGTGTGGTCTGAATCACATCTGTTGAATAGAAAAACATTGTAGAGAAAAAAATATAATAGTTACATCATAGATAGTTTATAATATAGTAATATGTTTTAATATTTCAAGGTAAAAGTGAAAAGATTCGAGGTTTTTACACAGTATAGAGTCGGCATATTTTTCAGAACTACTCATTGAATCATAAAAACGCGTTATCCATACTTGGCTTATTTCTGAAGAACACTTCCAATACTGGCATATAATTAAGATCAGTCCTAAATCTACGTCCAATCAATCCATAACCTGCCTTCATCAATCAGTTATCGATGATAAAAAATATTTTCAAATTCGACTGCCTGTTCTCAGAGTAGTTCAGGAAATTCAAACAAAAAGCAAATATCCTGATTATTATATAAAGACATCTTTTAGGACATCGAGTAAGTCAACTTTAAAACCTGAGTCTATTTATTAACTTTTACGGTCTGATTACGTGTGTTAATTCCTAATACCAAAGTATTGCTAAGCACTGTATCAAGCTTGTCAGTTCACGCATATAACAGTACTAAATTAGGTTATTACTGACGCTTAAGGGGAACACCGTAATACCTACATGTGACCGAGCAACCATCTTGTTTTACCTAATCCGGTATTGCGTTGAGTTCTAACCGTTTTATGAAAACGTGTCAGTTCTCGACTGTCGATAGTCGACATAATTAACACACGACAAATCACTTTTCTATCGTTGATAAATAGAGTTGTCTCATTTACCACGGGACGATAAAAACTGCGATTGATTGGATGGTATGTTGTTTAATTTTGTATGCACTTTAGTATTATTTATTAAGTCATTTAAAATCGTGTTTTAAAAATCGTAGTGCGTGACCTACAAGGAACATTCTTTAGTGTTGTGTAATAGAATGTCAGAGTTGAAGTGTTTTTGACAAGGCCTGTAGAGTCAGTTTTGTCAATAAACCATTACGTCACACATTGAAATTTAATTTATATCTACTTCGTTTCACACATTACTAATCAAGATAAATTTTTATCGGTGTTACATAGGTTTCCGTGATAAAGATACACACTTATTAGAAAATAGGAAATATTGAAATAGGTACTCGTTTTGTCACTATAAAATATTAATTAGAAGAATTAAACAGTTATTAATCTAATACCAATATCCTTAAGTGTCATTTTTTGCGAATGCCATCCAATGTTTTTATTTTATCCAGTTTTAATCTTATGTCAGATGACGAGATATACCAATATTGAACCATTAAACATACTCATGTAATCTCTCATAAGAACATTCATAATCTCTGCTCACTAGCAGATACTCGTATATATCTGGGTTTTTCAACTTTTGACAAGTTCTGTACATATTAATGACATTGGAACATGAATGTGGTTTTTAGTAGAACAGTTTGAGCTCCAAAATTTATTGTTAGGTTTCCCTATAATATTAAATTCCAATGTTAAAGATTATGAAGTTAAGCCTTAAAGTTCTTAATATTACTGCTGAACACTAAACCTAGTAGTCTTCTTGCTCGTTATAAAATAATTATAAACTTGTAACTATTAGTTCCAGCAATAACCATAACTATTGATAATAGCAGTAAATTAACATGAGCTTTTAAATAATAGGCGGGCATTCAAAAGCCATGTTCAATTGGTCTGAAATAATGTGTACTAAATTACAGTGTACATGACATTAGCTGAGATATAATTACATGTGATAAGTGCGGAGAAAAGACGACCTTGATTGTATGTGAATAATTACTATATTTGCTTTGAAAAAAATAAGGCCTGAAGTGTCGGTACAAATTATTTACAAGTTCTTTTATGGGTTAAGAAAGTTTCACTAAAGGACTAAAGTAACTAAGAATTTATATTGCAAAGCTAATAACATTTGTTAGGATTTGAACAGAAGTCTAATTAATTTCATCTGTCTTGATAAATTTATAGACCTATTTCAGTATTACCTACATTTAGAAAGATTTTTGAAAAAAATATTCTCACTCAACTAGTTACACATTTTAATAAAAATAACATTTTGCATAATAAACAGTTTGGTTTCACACCACGTCGCTCAACAACAGATGTTGAGTTATTGCTGAATATTTTTGAAGCTTGAGAGAATTCATAAGTCGCACTAGCCGTTTTCTGTGATTTATCGAAGGCATTTGATTGTGTTCAGCGTGAAAATCTAAATAGAAAATTATATCATTATGGTAAATAAAATAAGGCCCTTGATTTGATTAGATCTTATCTTAGTGAGAAAATTCAAATTCATGGAAAGCGTTCCCCTGGTTCACTTGCCAAAATGGGCATTCCACAAGGCTCTCTATTAGGACCTTTCTTGTTCCTCATTTATATAAATGAAATATAATATAATATAATAAATAAATCAACGTGAATAAAGATTATATAAAAAATACATCAGTCACGATAGCTCAATTCCCAGAGGGACAGGATATACCAGTCGCAGGATCGAGTCATGTCTATGCTGATACAGTTTGAATTTGAAAGGTACATAATTTCAGACAAAGTATATATAATAAAATGTTTTACCTGGTGCGAGTGAAGATAGTTATTTTGTAAAATTATAAAAAAGAAAATTTTCTCTGTGGTAACAAATATTGCAGTATAGGAATGCTGACATTTTAAATTCAATGCCGTATCTCGTAAGATTAACTTTTTATTTTGAACCCGGATGTTAACAAATATACAATTTTAAATTATCATTTAAATTTTAACGTAAGTGATAAAATAGATCAAGAAAAATCAGTGCTTATGGTCGAGGTGTGATATTTTATATGTTTAATTAATTGAAGAATCCTGTTCTGACATCTGACTCATGAGGAATGTAGTAAGATGTTCTACGACTGAATGTCAAGGTTCTTATTATGTTTTTATTACAAATACAATCAGCGACTCAGGTCTTCATATTTCGATATCTATATAAAGGTGGGTTTACATCAGTGATGTAACGAATAATCGCATTCGCGAATATTCGCATATTCGCATTCAAAAGTATAAAAATAATTGTGTATTTTTGGCTGAGTAAAATGAAATGAAAAACAAAGTCAAACTAATTGTTGTTTAAAAATAATACCTAATTTACACTACGTACGCGAAACTAACATCACTTCTATAGAGAAGTGGCATTGATGTTATTCGAATACAATTATATATGAACATACACAAAACAACGCGTACTATTACTATTAAAATAGAATCAACAATGAACACTAATTTAACTTAAAATTCCGTAGAAATGTTTGTGAACAGTTATTTTATCTTCTATTTTAACATTCACCTGCAGTGAATATCCATCTTAAGATCCACTCATTATATATTTGGTGGCTTGTCGTATGAAGACTGGAATTATAATGACATTTTAGACCTCAGATACAAACTATTTAATATTGTAGCAATCTCAAACTATTTCATCAGCTCATAAAGAAGAGAAACTCCAAAAATTACGTGAAAGGAAAATAAAATATTGTAGGAAAAAATACGATTATTCTGCTAAAAATAATAACGGCTATAAAATAGATAAAAAATACTTTCAATATAGCAATCTCAAGTCGCCATGGTGTCGTTTTTTACCACTTCACGCTCCGTTCCCCCATTCAGGTGTTTTTTTTTATTGAAACATGTTTTTGCTAATAGTTTTTCTACGGAACTTTAAACAACTTTGGTGAAAGTATTGCGGAATTTTTATAGTTGTGACATACCGGTTTAAAAATATAAATATTTGTGACCAACTTACATTTATTTACTTTATATTTACCTGATAGACGTGTTTCTATACTCCTTTTGAATTGAAAATAGTTTGTTGGTCAACTGCTGTCACTAAACCTATTTGCAACCATGGCACTAACTTACTTAACTGTATTTATGATAAATATTGTGGAAAACATGAATTTCTTATATATAATATTAGTTTTCACTGCAGATCAGGATCTGAAAGTACCAGGTTACATTTTTATGCTAATGAAGTTGAATAATTGCACCCCCTTTTTATCAGGAATATCCACTATTACAAGTAGAAAGCATAAATAACGATCGCCATCATAACAGGAAAGCTGTGAAGATATAAGATCTCTTAAGATAAATAAACAAGATAAGCTCCTGACAACTGCGATGGCTTAATGACAATTAACTTTGTGTGGGTTAAGGTTCAAGAGACAAGGATAGAGATTCCTTGGTACATAGAGAAAGTGGAAAGATGATCATGAATGGACTTGATCATCAGGCTTTCTTCTGATCTCTGAAAAGAATAACAGCGTAATTGGAAACATTTGAAGGTGTATACATATATTTAAAGTTACTTGTTTTCCTTAATATAGAAATTATTTTAATTATTAGTTCACTTTACTATGGACTAGTTCTTGCGACTTCGTCTTCTCTTTAGACCAATAAAGTAATTTATTATAATTTTTACAAATCCATACATTTTCCAATCCAAATTTGCCTTCGTTTTCGCATAATGCGGGAACAGACAAATAGATAAACATACAAAAATTTAAAAACTATTCAAAACAGTGTTTTATAAAAGATAATTTGGAAATATCAATAAATTATATTTAAGTTTATGTACCTTGCATACTTCAGTAACATGCAATATTTTAAAATTATATCAATAAAAGTCAATGGAATTTATACAAAAAAATGCCTATAAAAGGGTATCACGGTTAACAAGCAGGTTATAGGCAAAAGGTTAGCGAGATAGGCCTTGTCACAAATACTTGGCGAGTCGCTACAACTCTACAAATACTCGTAGTCGCCGTGATATGCCACACTTAATTACTTGTTAGCTAAACATGACTAGTGACATCCCTATTTTCAGAGAGCATCAAAGTAATTTAAAATAGATATATGATTTTGGCCAAAACAGTAATAAAGTATAAAATATACTTTTAAAGATTTTGTTATTACAAAACAAATAACGAGTTATTTACAATACGTCGCCAACGATTTGATTATTACAGTGTAAGAACATATATGAGAAGAATTGGCGACGAAAATAGACGTAACTAATTTGCTTTAGAGTAACAATAGAATTGTCTGAATGCTTCATTGAGTATCTTACTTTCTCTTTAAATGGTTTTCTCATAGGTTTTCAAACAAATGTTAACATAATCCCAATTTCAAATTAATAACTTTAAATTTGATGAGCTAGAAAGCAAATTCTGCTTCAGGTGTAATTATACAAAGAGTGTGTATGCAAGGTTTATTAAAAAAAGAATACATTATAGGTATAAACAAAACAATGACAGTAATTTCTTATAAATATCTTGTTCCTTTCCAAATATAGTTAACCGAGTAGTGCATTTTTATTTCCTTGCTAGGATGTTCACCGATTTTCATTAACAGGTCATTTTTTATTGCCTTTTCTTTTTCGTCGTATAAATATTCTGGTACAGTTTCTAACACAAATAAGTAGCCTTCAATAAATTCTTTATCTTCTAGGAAAACTTCTAAAGCTGTTAATCTATTCACTTGATTATTATTATCATAGAGGGAAATAACATTAATGAAAGCTTCTGCAAAAGCAATATAAATTGATGAAAAATTATTTGAAATGTCTTCTTTGAGTTGTTTCACACAAGCTAGGCTAAACTCTGGTATTACAGTTTTATGAAGAAGATTTACAATATCGTCTTTTTCCATGGTTTTAAAAGCCGATTCAGAATCCTTTTCCTTTTCTTGGCGTGTTACTTTTTCCAAAATAGTAATGTATTTCAAACCCAATTTGTGAATAGTTATTATAATATAATTTTCTGTCTCTGGAAGATTTTTCTGCAAAGTCTCCAATATTTCAGTAAACATCCTAATAGGAAACACCATATCTTCACGCATTACAATATCAAATCTATCGGAGAGATATTTGATTATCTGGTACATGTTATTTCGGACGCGGTAAACTCCTTCGTGTTGTTTATCCCATACAGGAATGGACTTTTCAAACATGGGGACAAAAATTTTATTATAGCGTTTCATCTGTGCTTCCTCAGTCTTTGCGGAAAGAAGAAATGTAGCAACGTAGTGTGAGTATGGATATCCTTGAGTGCAATATTTTTTATCAAACGCTTTCATGAAAATTTCTGCAATGAAATCGTCATCAAGGTAAACCATTATATCTGTCATGTTGTTCATCAAACGGTCAATAAGACTACCGCAATTAGCCTTTGTAGGTAAAGAATTCAAAAATTCGTAACTTTTCATCCAGTATTCTGGTCTTACAGATATGGGTGCATTTTCAACATTACTCAGTGTGGTGTATATTCGTTTATCTTCATCGGGAGTTAAGTTATCAATAAACATTTTTAGTAATTCCCACTTTTCTTTTATTGATTTTTCATTTTTCTCTTTACATAACATATTATGATTCTGTACAAATATGTCAGCTCGAATACTAGTATTTTTATTAGATTTCCATATTTCAGATAATATCTGTTTAAGGTCTTCATGTTTAAGTTTTGAAACTGCAGCTCGAATGCCATGTTTTTGCAAAGATACCGGCGAGTTTAGCAATGTTTTGAGATTTTCTCGGACATTAACAGTGCTCATATTGTAAAGTATAGCACTGAGGGATGACAGTGCATATTGCAAATAGTCACCCTTCGCGTACAACAGAGCCATATCCAAAGACGGTTGAGGTCGTACTAAATACAAATTCATCGCTAAATATTTGCGGATACTCAACTGAACTTCGTCATGCTGACTCCAATCAATTTTAAATTCAGAAGGAACATACTTTTTTATTATTTCTGTTATTTCATTATGTGGTAGTAAGGTGCACAGTCCTGTGATGAAAGGCTTATAGTTATAATTTTGGTGAAGGTTGTCTAATAGTAGTTCTTTAAAAGATTTAGCTAACGATTGCGACCAGTAAGTGCGAATTTTTCTGAAAAACATATCTAAATTTTTATTGTCCTTTAACAATTTATCAATTTTATTTTTGTATGTTTCTATTAACTTAGGGTCATGTTTTAGAGCATTCATGACGCTGTCTTCTGCGGGGCTTATTAATAGGGACTCTGCAAAAAGAAGCTTCTTCCACGATTTGTTTTTATTGTACAATCCCGAAATATTTATATCCCATGTTGTGTTTTGTTGCTTCGTTTCAATAAGTTGCTTTATTTGTTGAAGAATTGCCGGATAGTCCTTTAGATCCTTATCCCAATTACATAGTAAATTAAGAGCATTTTCCAAAATCTCGAACATTACTTCAAACTCTTTTTCATTCTCTAATTTATTGTCTTGAATTTTGGAACAATTGTATTTAAACAAGTAATTAAATATCTTATTTTGTTCATCCTGAGATAGATTTTTCTTATACTGCTTTAGAGTGTCAAATTCGAATTTCTTTTCGATAATTTCGGGCACTCTTTCATCATTGATAACAGAGTACAGTAACACGGATCTCACACATGATTGGACATTTTTGTCAGTTTCACTATAAACTTCCATGCTAGTGAAAATATCTTTCAAGTAGTTCCAAGTATCTTTATCATACTTGAATGTTTTGGTTTTCCTCAATAGTATATTAACAAACTGAATTTTAAATTTAAAAGGTTCATTAATGTGATGTTCTCGGTAGTATTTCAATAACGTATGTATGTTTTGCATGTTATTACCCGCTGTAGTCAACAGAACTGTGAGGATGGCGATTCGTTCATTTGGATTTGCTTCGGCACGAATTAATTTTTTCAAATCTATAATAGCGGTTTTGAAAGGAGCGAATATATACCAAGCATAAATATTTTGAGATGTTCCTGAAATCTTTCCCCTTCTTCCACAACACATTTGCGCAGATCGATAAGGAACTGCATCATTTACCATGGAATCATCATCATCATCATCTTTTTTGTGTTCTTTATCGATAAATATTTTTTTTGTGAATTCGAATCGGGCGTCAGCTGGTAATCTATTAATAAGATGTTTAATTTTTTGATCCCTAAACCAGGACCGCAAGCTTTTATTTTTTAAATTTTTTAGAATAAAATCTTTTACTTCATCCTCAGATAGAAATCTCGCAAATGTAGGTACGTCAATATAATCTGCGTATGTATCAAGTTTTTTCATAATACGATCGCGACATTTTGTCATAATTATTTTAGTATATTTAGCTGTAAAGGTTGGGGTATCGTTTGGCATTGTCTCTATTATATCGAGATATCGCTCGACATCACTTTTCATAACGAACATAGCTTCAAACAACGCTTCTCTTTTGTAATACTGTTTGTTATGACGGCAATATATTTCCAAAAAGTCCATTGACCTTTCACAAAGACGTTTAATTAATTGATTAGTTACTTCATTATCATTCGAGTGTTTTTCTAGAATTTTTACAATAAATGGCTGAGAACAATGGGGAAGCCATTTCATTGCAGTTTCTAAATCTTTATCTTTGTAATAATTATAAAAATCTTCAACACGTTCTTCATCACGAAGGAGTAATCTTATTTGTAATATAAGTTTGTTAAAAGCTTTCGAAGTCATTTGCGGACTAAGTTCATTAAATAAGTACTCGGGATTGATAACGTGAGCGTACTGCTTGTCTGTTATCAGCCAAGGGCTCTTCTTGATAGCTCGAGACACGTACAGCATATCTGTACATTGAAGCACTTTGAGAATGTACTCAACATCACGGTTTTTGCTCGCGATGTCTATTTTAAACAAATTGTCAAAGTCTGAGTCATCGTAGTTAATTTCGGTAATTTCGACTTTTTTGTTTTTAATCGCATCGTTGACTATCTTGTTGTACTTGTGATGTATTTCTCCTAACGTCTCCCCTTCTATTACTAGGGGCGCCATAGTTGGTATCTGAAAAACAGTCGTTAAATAAAATAATTGTATATTTTGTACGAAGTAAAAGTAAGTCTTTGATAAGAGAAATAAAAAATTCAACTTGTTAATTGCAATTATATAAAAATCCTTATCACATGAAACATATTATAAATTTTATATTTAATCTATTTACCTATAATCATTTTGAGATACAGAGCAGTGATAACGCTAATTTTATTAAATTAAATTGAATTCAAATTATATATGCACATGAAAATAAATGAAGTATCATAACATATAGGTAGTTAAAAAAAATATTTGTAATTATTTGTTATGTACCTTCATTTATAGTATAGTAACTCTAAAGTATTTCACAACTTTAATTTGCTCACATAATTACGAATGGAAAAGCACTTATACTACTTGAATCATTTAATTTGTATATAAATCTTACGTTTTATATTATATCCTTTTTAAAAGTCAATGAGAAATAATGCTTTTTCTTTAAAGTTTTAAGGTGTAAAATCATTGTGTAATGTATATTAAAAGTTTAAAACGAATAAAAATATAATTATAAGTGTATATAAGAGGAATTTATAGTAATATTACTTACCGTTAATTATTATTTATCGGATTTCCTTTAAAATATACTTTATTTCACAAATACACAAAACACTGCTGCCTTGAACGACGCACCGTTTTTATTACTTACCGGCTCGCGATGAGTCAGACACCAGACCGGCCTCAAATAATGATTGTCGTCCCTTTCCGTCTAGTTAGTACGAAATGAAAGAGACAAAAGGTATGTACTATTTTCAACTAAAATAGTTCTTATTACTGTGAAATAATAGCGATTTTTATTTAAGTGTGTATTATTTTTACAGATAATAATTGATAAACGATCGCATGATATCAAATATTGGAAAAATAACTAAATTATACTGAATTATATATGAGGATAAAAATAGTATTGGTTTGCAATGAAAACAGTGAACGTAAGAGGTTTGTTACTATGTTCATACTGTGTTGATACTGTGACTGCGAGTCATTTGACGCTAACTTCAGATGAATTCAAGTGACAATTGTCAATTTGACATCTATTAATGCAGATGACATTTGTATTCTAAATATAGGTGAATTTGTATTCAAAATGAAGGTATTTTAGAAAAGTTCTATAATTAAATTTGTGTTATATTGTTACTTGATCTTAAGATAGTCTTAAATTTGGATGTAATAATCCTTATCTTTCCTTTTTGATCCTCTTTTTTTCTTAATTAACTCCACTTGCATTCATATTCCTATTTTTAATTAGTATCAATAAAAATCATGTATATGAAAATATGTATATATAAATACGGATATTTAATAAAATATTGATTTTATTCTAATAAATTAAAATATTAACCGATTAAAGAAGTTTTATAGGATAATTAAATAAGTATTAATATTTTATCTGACATCTTATTGTACTTTCTGTTTGTGTATATCATATGTAATTGGCTCTGAGGCTAGGAGGCAAAGGTGTTCATATTAATGAGATGCTTTCTCTTCCTCACGAGAAAAGATTAATTAAGAATATGTTGAATTACTCTCAACTTCTCGGCTGACACAACATACACACATTCCTACATACATACTTAAACTTGATTTCTTGTTTTTTAAGGTGTAATGTATGTTAAGTTAGAGGGTATCAGCAAAAACCTTCAAATTTTAGAGGATTTTTGATTACAAGAATTTTAATTTAATAGACATAAATAGAAAATAAATTGTAACCTTTCTCAACATTATTTTTTTATTAAAATCTATATGTTTTCTCAAATGCCTGTGAGGAATATGCTTGGCCTTTTATTATTTATACAAAATGCTGCCTCTCACAAAATAACCTTTATAAGTAAATTATGCGAAATCTTCCTTTCCACGAAATATCATACAATTATTTACAACGAAATAACGATTGTTACGAACATTACAATTCAGACATCTTGTAAATAATGGCAAGGTAAAATATATCTTATTGCATTCGCATTAGTATAAATATCGTATAAATTAATATCATAATTAGGTCATCCTCTGACATGAATATGAGGAATGTACATATTCTGCAAATTTGCAATATATTGTAGTCATCTATTTAATTTATTATGTATTATATATACATTAATTATACAAAATTGACAGCTAATGTTATATATCTATTTCTTTTTAGAACGCGGAATGCGGATAAAATTATAATTTTTACTATAGTTTAAGTTATTGAGGATAGTATTTTAAAATATATTTGACATTAATCAATAAAAAAAATAAAAATTAGGTACAATTATAGAAACATAGATACGTTTATCATTTACCGAAGCAATTGTAGCGAGCGGAGCGTTCTACTGGAGACTTTTTCACATGCTTGGTCACGAATTGGCTCGAAAATCTACTTGACAGAAAATTATGAATTTTTGCAATCAAAAAGACACACATTAGATGATTTTTTTTTTAATATCGTGTCGTTGAGGAATAATCGTCAAAAAATTGATATCCCATTGAAGTCAATGGCAAACGATAAATCATTACACTGGGCTCGCTTCGCTCAATATGCAAACGGCAACGGAGATTTCGCGAGTGCAGCGAATCGAAATTGAGAGTCTGTTGGCGCCCCTAGTATATACTGACATATGTTAATTCAAATTAAAATTCAAAGTTATTTATAATATTGCTTAACAATTATCTTCCCTTTTCTCTATATCGAAGTCCATTCTTGTTTTATCAAAATACTGCTTCAACCAAATTCTTGTAAAAATAAAGTTTTGATTGACTGTCATAAAGTTATTAACCTCAATGAAGTTTAGTTTGAGATTTAACAATAGTTTCGTTTTTATAATACTTTTTGTCACATTTGATTTAATACTGAATGGTATATATTTTATAATATTCACGAAATCTGCTTCAGAGGATTTGCTTTCAATATTGTTTTGATGGAATGTTAGGTTACTATTAACACAAATACACACTGACACACACCACAACATCAACTGAACTTTAAATGTCTTGAATCTTTGGTAGAGATACTTGGTTTGAAAAATAATATCCTATTACGTTAAATCTTTTAGGAACTTTTAGTGTTTACATCAAATTTGACTTTTATTTGTCAGTTTGTTTGAAGGATATTTTTTTAAATAATGAATTTAATATTCTGAATACAATAAAATAAAAAAAATCATTGAAGTCGGAGCGATAGCGAGCATTAAATACATATGTTGAAAATTAAATTAAACATTTTAGGAGAGAAATAACGATAAAGTTGCGGGCAACATTTAGTATCTACAAATATAAATTAATATATAACCTGCTGTATCATTGAATTATCAATCACTCATTATCAATAAATCATTAATTTCATATACAGACAGACTTCATTACTTCATAGAACAAGTGTCATACAAAATCAGCCTATTGGCATTTAAAACTCACTGTGACCTTTGTGTTGTGAATATTGTTTAATTGTTCAGTCGTGAATAAAAATGGCATTTGTTTTTTATCATGGCGTCACGCGCATTGACTTTTAATTTTACATAACGTGATTTATAATACGAATAATATTTAATTTGCAAACGATATGTTTGTATCGGCATTGTGGGTTAAGTTTCACACCCCTTTCCTCATTGGTTAGGAGGCCTGTGCCCACCAGTGGGATATATACTAATACATAATAAGAAACGAAAACATCATCCACTAACGCTATTTTGTTCTGTCGAATTTGAGTCACTATTTTTATCTTTTCACAAATTTAACATCACAAAAATGTGAAAAAAAAAAATATAAATTGGTTTGATTAATAAGAAATAATATCTTCTTGGTAATAAAATGAAGCTTCTCAATGTCCATCTCAGTTTCCTGTACATATAATATAATTTTAAAAGCTACCATTTTGTTATTACGGAACACAATTCCTTTGATGTCGTTTTATAGAAATGTGCAAATCACGACGGCTCGGCACGACCGCGTTTCTAATGTTGTAATGATTACTTTTAGTATATTTACAAATAAACATTTCAATGTTTTCAGTTAACTTTTTGTATCTAATATAAACAAGCTTCCTCCCTTGATTCTCAGTATTTTGAGTGGTAATTGTGGATGGTGGTTCCTCTGCTCGTTTGACATCCAACGCCGTAAATAAAAGCTATGATATATGTCCTCATTCTGTCACTATTCTAAACTAAACCTTATTCTATTCAGGCCGCATTTTATAATTACGATTTATTTTTTAATCTTACCTGTAAGCGTGCACGTGGACAGGACAGCCGGTGATAGGGTTGTATAAGAGCAGCACACACGCGACCACGTCTCCTTGAACCACAGCACTCGTGATGCTGCCGTGAGGAATGAAGTGCTTGATGGTCTGCTGCTTGCCTTTCGCTGTCACATTCTGGATGATCTTTAGCCCTTTGTGGGAAACCTAAAGGAGAGAAGTAGTTAAATTTGACTCAAATACTATTTTTGATATTATATTGATGATTTTAAGTATCAAAAGTAATGTTAACTATAACGACATGTACCTGTAGTGTGACTTTGAAAGGTTCCAAGTCCCTCGCCCTCTCCTCCAGAAGTCGTATCGCCGGGAGCGCGAACTCCTCCCCTCTCAGACCTCGCGACTCCTGAGCTCCGAGGAACCACACGTAATACGACGCCTTCTTTATGTCCTTCTTTAGTCGCAACGCCATTTTGTTGTCACTATTATGTCATTGTTAATTGTCTGAAACAATGATGGAATGTCGTTAGAATATAAAGTACTTGTCTTATAAGCTTTATATTAATATTCATTATTTTTTTTCAATTGAGCTTGTTTTTTCTTGTATTTTAATTTTACCGTCGCTCGATACAAGTACAGAGTATTGATATAACTCAAGGTTTGCGATAAAATCTTTAATATGTATAATTTAAATTCAGTGTAGGTTGTCACTTTGCACAACTATTTATTTGTGGGTATTGAAATTCCCTGTCTTTGAGTCTTTGTTGGACGAGTGACAAATTGTTTATAATAAAATTGCCTATAACGTAACTGTTGCAAAATAAAGGGCTTTTGCCCTCGAACTGCTCACTTGTCGTACGAGGCAACTTTTTATTTAGCTTCTAATATTATTGTATTATTTAAAATATTCAGTTATATTATTATCAGAATTTTTTGTATTATTTAAATGAAGAAATTCTAAATGTTATCTATCTTCTTAAAAATTATTAAACAATACAAATAAGCAAAATAAGCAAATATTATTATCATTTTCAAAATAAAACAAAAAATGGTGTCACTGTAAGTGTAAAAATTGCAGATACATTTTTTTTTATTTGATTGATTTTTCATTGATTTTGTTTTATTAACACAAAGAAAAAACACTTTTTTATTTTTTTTACACTTTCTTAATAAAATCAAAGTTTATTAATATATTATTATTCATTAGCAATACCGAAAAGATACAATTAACAAATAATTAAAATAAACAGATGCAATTATTCTGAATTTATTACGGTTAATACACTTGTGTATTATAAATTTTCTCACGCACTCGTTGCTTCACTTGTTTCATAAACCTTGAGTCGTTTTCTTAACGCGAAACTAAAACTTATACTAACTTACTCAATGCCTAATTCGAAACTTAACTAAAGACTGAGCTTGGATTTGTATAATGGGAGTACTGGTCTTGGATTTATATAGCGTGACCACTGAGCTTGAATTTGTATAGTGATTAAAGCTAAGTTTATTGAAGACGAGTTATTGCTCCAGACTCTGTCCGTTGACATCAGGCAGTACATAAGGAAATTACTTTAATGAATAGGTTTCATAAAAAGATTTTTTAGTATAACCGTATTATATACAGCCTATGTCTGTCCACTCTAAATAAAAAACTCTTTGAAAAAAAAGAATATCTAAGGATAGGAAACAAAATTATCTCTTACATACAAACTATCAAACAGTATCTCTTTATAATATTATTATAGATTGATTTACTGTGATTTTTATGAATATACATTTTATATTACTATTTCACGAGTGGTGCGTTTTGTGTTTTTTTACACTTGTATTATTAATATTACTTCTGTACGTTCAAATCGCATACACAATTATCTAAACAATTTTTGGGTAGACCTCGAAGAATTCGGTCTGCCCATTCATTTGTACCCGACTTTCGAATTTTGGAAAAATTTCTTTACAGGAGGTCTTCTTATGACCCCCTGAGTCCGAAATGACCATTGGTCAAAAAGTTTATATATATATATATATATATATATATATGCGTGCGTGCGTCCAGATTCGACTTTTGTCAGCACGATAGCGGCCGCAGTTTCGCTCGGATCGCTTTCCAACTTTGCACAAAAATCAACCATCCAAAAATGAAGGTCAAGTTCGTTAACCAGAGAAATCCGGCCACAGGGGGCGCTAGGGCCTCACTTTTTCTGATTTCAGTTTTTCGACCCTAACTTTTTCCCTATATAAAGAAGATCAATGGCGTTCATATTATATGATGTCTTTGATGAATACCTACAACTAATGTAGATTAACCGAAAACCTAACTTCAATAACTTAGGGGTGGGGGTAAAAAAACCGAAAATTTTTGGAATAAAAATCATAATTTTTTTCTGGTAAATATTCTTACATTGTAAATATTTTTAATAGAAAGGTTATTTTTTACTCTAAATTTAGGTACCAAAAGTTTTTCCGTAAAAGGTACCGTTTTCGAGAAAAAAAACACATGAGGTCTACCCACGCGTGTCCCCCTGCGGGCACGGATTTTTTTATATGCTTTAAGAAAAAATATGTTTGTTTGTTTGTTTTACGATAGTTTTACTGTCTTTTTTATGAATATACATTTTAGAAAAGATAATTCATTCAATTTACACCTAAAATATAAATTTAATAATGCAGTTGTATTGAGTTACTGTTGAGTTTTGAGTTTGATATGTAAAACAAATCTCGTGAATGGATTTTTACAATTCATAAAAAAAAACAATAAATACGTCATGTAGACTGTAAATGCATGCAACAAAATATTAACGACTTTTTAGTTCAATGAAATTATGTTACTTTAATACGAAGATAAATTGCGATGTTTAAATTTTTGTTGTTGTAAGTGTTCTATAAGTAGGAGTAGCAGTTAATATCGGTAGGTATTCAGTACTCAATATATCCCCCATATGTATATGATTTAAGATATTTTTCCGACAATAAACAAAGTATATATATATTATTTTAACTGGACGCTGGTAACATTTATTTTTAGACATGAGATGCTATTTTTAATTAAGTAAATGTGGTAAAGTTATTATTTATCTAAACTCTTTAAGAAAAGATCGTTAAGCTTTAAATTTACTCAAGACATGAATTATGACAATAATACTAATATGAAAGTGTATATATTTGATTGGCAACTGCAGATCCAAATTTTACATCGTATAAGTAAAAGAAGTGTTAATCTTTAATAAATTAAATAAATCATGAGCATTTTATAGTACTTATATAATTGCAATGATATTTCAAACAACTGTCGGGAATAGACCGTTAGTTTTGGTGATATAAAGAATTTTATTCCGTTAAGATTGAATAAGAAATATGTACACATGTCCGAGTCCGTTATTAAGATGAACACTTAACTTCATGTAAATCTTACGTAATGTCAAAGAAACTTTTGTTTCTCTGTTTGTGTTTGTTTGTAACGAAAAACATGCTACTTTTTATCCTGGTAAGTCGGGACTTAGGCAAGTGAAACCAGAGAAAAAAGCACACCTAACTATAACTAAAATACTGAATATTTAGTACTAATAACCACAAAAGATAATTTCGTACGTCAAGTAAGCTGCTTGATGCCTAGCGAAGTGAGATCTGTGAGGTAATATACCTATATTATATAAACTATATATATTATATAAAATTTACACATAATGAATTTGTATGTCAATTCAATTTCGTATATCTCAATACACTTTAATTAATAATACAAATTAATTAACGGATTTTGAAATTCATGTGATAACTTTTTGACAATGATCAAAAATACTATCTTTAGTAATTACACAGTTTTAACTTATTAGTTTGAAAAAAATACATTCTATATATATAGTGTGTATTCATAAATTCAGTACATTTGCAACCGATATCACACTTTTATTAAATATTATAAAAAAAATATTACATTACTTCAAATTAAAGATTTAACAAAAAAATGTAGAATAGATTCTTACTTATCAAATTTTTTCATCTCAATTTATTTTCGTTTCAATATGAAATCAATTCCAACTTACAATGTAAATATTTTAACTCAGCCCATGACCGTCTTGGTCATGTAACTTGAAGTATACCCTATGACAATATATCATTGTTTTATTTCCCAATTATAAAGACAATAGACAATAACTTTTTGCTTTACCATCGATAAATATTAAATAATTATTGAATTCACACGGTTTTATCGTGAAATCCAACAAATATTATATTAATACTTTACGTTAATAATGAAAAGTAATGAGAATGTAAAATATAAAGCGATAAATCGTATTTTATACTTTTTATATTACTATTTTACGAGTGGTGCGTTTTGTGTTTTTTTACACTTGTATCTATTATTATATTAGCATACACAATTATTTAGACACATTATTTTACGCTTTTAGAATAGATTATAACAACGCAGTTTGTTTTACGATAATTGTGCAAAAAATATTTATTTACGTTGAAATAAAATGTTATTACATAGTTCTAAGATAATAAAAAATGTTTATAGAAATATTAATCGTATTTTATACTTTTTATATTACTATTTCACGAGTGGTGTGTTTTGTGTTTTTTTACACTTCTGTTGTTAATATTAGCATACTAAATTATCTAAACATATTTTTATATGCTTTTACAAATGTTATAACAAAGCAGTTTGTTTTACGATTGTTTTGATAAAAATATTTATTTACGTTGAAATTAAAATGTCATTATCTATTTCTAAGATAAGAAAAAAAAAATATAGAAATATATATAAAATATTCATGGTCTATTATTGAATAAATTTGATATTACAATCTAAAATATTAATTGAACTTATTATGTTAACATAATTAATGAACAAACAGCAGGCGTTCATTTTATTCATTAATCTGCGTCGTAACCCGTCACGCCAGTTAACATTGAGATGGCGGGTGACGCAATTCAATGCCGAAAAAGTAACCAAAACACTTATAACAGTTATACTATTGGTGTTTAACCTCGACTCGCACAATTTGGAAAACGGTCAATGTCCTTTAAAACCAAATTAAAAAGAGCTTTCTTGGTTAGAGTTTCACTGGATTCAAGGTACCTTGCGAAAGTTGTATTAATATATGTGAATTATTATATACTTAATTATTGCATATTTTTGACGAATTATCGATTTTTTTATTAAATTTTATCAATAAGTTAGTTTCCCAATACGATGCATGAAAGTTCAAGACTACATTAATTCCTGTAATAAAACTAAATAATACAAAACACAATACTAACTACTACTAAAATATTTCCAAAACTAAAAAATATGTATCTGACAAGGTCAAGTCTAGGTCATATAAAAGTCATAATGTCACTAAAACATCACATCAAAGTCAGTGAACTGAATACTTGGCAATTTTCAAAACCACTACACACAGACATAACGGGTATAAACCGTTACTATCACACCGTTACGTAACCACGTAACAACGTAACAACCTAACCTTGGTTAATTACAACCCACATGGATAATTGTTTATTAGAGCATTTACTATTTGTGATTCCTAACCTAATTGAGGGTCAGGCATTATGATGGTGTGTGTATGTGTGTGTGTGTGTGTGAGAGAGAGAGAGAGAGAGAGAGAGATAGATTTTGAGTTAAAAAATTGTAAGAACATAAGACTAAGTAATTTGTATTGTTATAATTAGTTAAAAAATGCACACATGCCAGCCATTGTCGGTTGGTTCCTAAAGTAGGCTCGCTAGTCGCTTCCGTCCGCAATCCAATGTACTGGAATAATAGTTTATTGTTCTAGCAGCTCACGACCCGGCCCCGTTAGATTAGTTTCAATTTAATGTGCAGGTAATAAGATATATTTTTGAATACACGTCGTTAAGATGCCACGGTGTCACAAGAGCAGGCAAACAATTTTATTGTCCCAAGGAATACTTGAGGGAACTTACGAGTTTGTTTTCTCAGTGTGAGTTTCTTTATTTCCTATTACATATGTATATGTATATGTATATGTATATGTATATGTATATGTATATGTATATGTATATGTATATGTATATGTATATGTATATGTATATGTATATGTATATGTATATGTATATGTATATGTATATGTATATGTATATGTATATGTATATGTATATGTATATGTATATGTATATGTATATGTATATGTATATGTATATGTATATGTATATGTATATGTATATGTATATGTATATGTATATGTATATGTATATGTATATGTATATGTATATGTATATGTATATGTATATGTATATGTATATGTATATGTATATGTATATGTATATGTATATGTATATGTATATGTATATGTATATGTATATGTATATGTATATGTATATGTATATGTATATGTATATGTATATGTATATGTATATGTATATGTATATGTATATGTATATGTATATGTATATGTATATGTATATGTATATGTATATGTATATGTATATGTATATGTATATGTATATGTATATGTATATGTATATGTATATGTATATGTATATGTATATGTATATGTATATGTATATGTATATGTATATGTATATGTATATGTATATGTATATGTATATGTATATGTATATGTATATGTATATGTATATGTATATGTATATGTATATGTATATGTATATGTATATGTATATGTATATGTATATGTATATGTATATGTATATGTATATGTATATGTATATGTATATGTATATGTATATGTATATGTATATGTATATGTATATGTATATGTATATGTATATGTATATGTATATGTATATGTATATGTATATGTATATGTATATGTATATGTATATGTATATGTATATGTATATGTATATGTATATGTATATGTATATGTATATGTATATGTATATGTATATGTATATGTATATGTATATGTATATGTATATGTATATGTATATGTATATGTATATGTATATGTATATGTATATGTATATGTATATGTATATGTATATGTATATGTATATGTATATGTATATGTATATGTATATGTATATGTATATGTATATGTATATGTATATGTATATGTATATGTATATGTATATGTATATGTATATGTATATGTATATGTATATGTATATGTATATGTATATGTATATGTATATGTATATGTATATGTATATGTATATGTATATGTATATGTATATGTATATGTATATGTATATGTATATGTATATGTATATGTATATGTATATGTATATGTATATGTATATGTATATGTATATGTATATGTATATGTATATGTATATGTATATGTATATGTATATGTATATGTATATGTATATGTATATGTATATCTATATGTATATATTTATGTACATAATTGGTATTCAAGTTAAATACATACAGGTTAAAAACGCATTCCGTTTTAGTTGATTAAACGCTGTTTTGTAAAAGCTTAAGAAAGTCGGATGTAACTGCACAATGTGGACTGCAATTAACATTGTATCACGACAGACAATTGTCATCCAATAATCTTATATAGTACATGCAGCGAGTAATACATCTACTATTGAAATAAACACAGGAGGAAATCTTTAAAATCTAAAACATTTGAATAGAACGTGTTGCAAAATTATTTACAAAAACACAATATTTATTATAGGTGATAAGTTTTTCAGTCAAATTTAGGTAAATGTCTAGTGTTCATAGTACTAACATAAAACTAGGTTTTTTTTTAAGTATGTTTACTTATTAAATATTTTTTAGACATACCGAAATTCAATATTGCATACACCGTTTATATATATTTTTTGTATTGTTTTATACTTAATTGATATATTTTTTTATATAATTCCCTTACTATTTTAAGAATAGAAAACGATCTGATTGAACGTATATAATATTAACTAGGAATATATGAGCGCGCAAATTATAATATATTATTGGCAAATTCTTTACAGTACAGCGGCAAAGTCAGGCAAAAACTAGTCTTACATCACATTTACGTGTTACTTATGTAATCAATTATTTATACAGGAAAAGTGAGCTGTAAGAGAGACAGGGGGAGGCCTCGAGTGACCTTCGAAAACACAGTAGTTACGATACTGGAGGAAGGTCACGTAAAAAGCATGAGGACCCCGCGGAGGGCATGTATGAAGAGGTTGATGTCTGTGGCCGAGGCGAAAGAGGTATGCAGGGACCGTAGCGTTTGGCGCTCCGTCGTCTCTGGCTACCCCGCAAGGGAAATGACGTGAAGATAAATAAATAAATATAAATAAATAAATTATTTATGGATTACATTAAAATGATTGAGAAATGATACAAAAACATCTTTTCCACTCTGAATCAATAGCAATCGCTTGTATCAAATGGGACTCAGGACTGTGATACTTATCTAAATAAGTTCCGTACAATCTCCAAATTAAAATAAGGCTAGTCTGAGAAGAACCACACAAACTTAATATATCAACGCCATATTAAGTAATTATTATCAATATTACGTACAATGTGATGTAACTTCCTGCCCCGGAAGGCGGTATCCGATGGCTGGGTTCACTTTCATTTTATTGATCCATAACAATAAATATCTTAAAGCATTAATATATTTTAATTATCCTAATAAAATATTTTGTTTATTTCTTGTACATAAGATATATATATTATATAATGAGATAAAAATAGATAAATCCATTCGGTAATAACCTAAAATTAGGTAGAAGCGAAAGTTCATTATAACTTCATCATGGTTATGTAATAAAATTAAACTTGTCCTAGTTATTTGAACGCAATAGATTGCATATATTAATCTACTATTAAACTTAATTTTATTTGTAAATTATTTTAAGAACAGACATAACTTTAAGTAGTATTTTCTGAGTTGTAAGACTGCAGCTCTCGCTCGCAACTTGTATGGTGCCATAACTTTAAAATCCCCTCCCCCTCTAAATGCAAAATCCCACAATCCTCAGGTACAGGTTAACTTTTTGATCGACCATTCACGCTCCATATTTTTTTTTGTTCTACTAAATATGTTTTTTTACATGATACAAGATAGGTTATCACAAAGGTGAACGACCTCAGATAAGCTTTTTAAAGCTTCCTTCATAAGTGATTACGTTATAGTTAAAATTTCATTTCTTCTCATAGTAAATGTAAATTTAAAGGAAAAAAGCAGGGAAATATTTTAATAATTGATAAATAAGGAGTTAAGAGTTACAACTACACATTGGAACTTTAGTTAATATTTTTTTTATTCCTGTTTTTCTTATCTTTAATTATCTTTACACTATTAAGTGATTTCAAAAGGCTTATTATAAAGTTTGATGCAATGAAGTGGATTTTATTATTGCTAGCCACGTTGGGGAGTTGCGAAACTTACTTGACTTGTAACGACAACAAACAAAAGAAAAATATATTTCAGTAGCTTTTAATTTTGTTAATTTTATTATTTCATCGTAATAATATAAAATGTAAATTAAATTTTTAATTAAAATTAAAAATGATAGAAATCAGCTAGAATATGTAATGTTTTTGAGCTAAAATATTATTAGAATATTCAAATATATTTGAATAAAATGTAAGTAAGCCAAGTCAAGAAAAATGAGTTTTTTTTGTTAACTGTACATGTGCATTGTTAGAACACATAACAATGTATATCGCTCGCACAATTGGTCCAAGGTTCGGTTCTCGGCTCACGCGTAAATAATTTGAATAACTCTTCGGTAACCGTAATTACAAACCATTTCATAGATTGTAAAATAACACTTGTAATTATTTTTACCACTTATTTATGTGATGAAATGTTATCACGCGAAATTTTTTGGATAATTATAGTCCCACTGTCGGGCAAATCTCTTAATACATCTCTTTGTCATTAAATTCACTGAAAAAATATTTTATCACAGCCGGCGTTTGAGTCGGTCATTATTTAAGATTTAAAAGTATGACCATTTCTTTTTATTTAGCAATAATTTTTTTTAACAATAGTAACGATAAAAATATATATAACTATATTAAAAATATTATTCATTATAACATTAACTAACGTGAATATTAATTTGATAAAAAACATTTTTTTTTTGTTGCAAGTAAGTCTGCGAGACGGAATTGTTATATAAGTAATACTAATTTCCTTTCATAATACACAAATAAATTAAAAGTAACTCTTACAAAATAGTAAATTGAATTTAATACAAAACTTTTGGAATTCAAATTCAATATTTCCGATAAATTACTAAACCATATGTTTATTCCAATCAATACAATATTTTGCAAGATTACTTAAACACTATCAAGAAATGTATTTCAAACTTGTTTGCGAGGAAGAGGAATGCAGTTTTTACATGTGTTGATTGATTTCAAATGATTGCTTGAATAATTGTATATTTCAATAATAATGGAAGGAATTTCTTTAATTTGTTACCGACGAGTTATCATTCTCTCCCCTTATTTAGAGAAATAACATTTGAAAACAACTTTAGAGCGACATTTCCCAAAGCGCACTAAAAAATTAGTTTTTATAAAAAAAATCTTTTATTTCGGAATTATCACAATGACGAATGAGATGAAATTCATTTTTTAACGTATTATTTTGTTTTTTCATTGTAAAACTTTGGAAATAATTAAATAGTTTTTGATTTGACAATTCCGTGAAAGTTTTCTTCAGACACAAATAGTTGCAGGTTCTTTTATTGGCTTTGATTACGATGAAATTATTGGTACCGTAGTTTTGATTATGAAAGAGAAAGCGTTTATATAAGGGACGGCAGTGTCGAGTGACAAGTGATGAACAGACCGATGCTCATAGGAATATTTTTTGTTAATGTTAATAGCTTAAAAGTGAAATCGACTTTTATATCCGATTTCAATTTTATGGTCACTTTTTTTTGTATCTTATTATTTTTTATTAAAATTTGTTTTTTTAAAGACTATTAGAAACGAGTTCGGATTGTAAAAAAACAAGCCTCCGCTGTCGATAGCGGAATTGTTAAATTATTTATATTAAAATTTTGTCTTCAAATTTAAAGTTCAAAGTATTTAATTAATATAAAAAATATAAAAACGTCTTGGTGATTAGATATTTTTAAGTTGGTAACATTTTTCCTAATTTGTCAGATTCTGTCATAGCTGACGTATGGTTGGCGCGAATGGGGTTACTGTCAACGACCGTGTCCGTTAGTCTCGTTAAGTTGGTATTAACTCTTAGATTACACGTTATACGTACAGTGAATTGTAGCAAAGTAAAGAATAACATATAATACCATAGATTATGTGCATTGGAAGTGTAAAAAACATAACGTGATTAAGACTAATTGAACAGTAGATAAATTGAAAATTGGCAAACTAAGTGACTATAAGACACGATTAGAAAAAGTATTTGGTATTTTATAGAATCTATTTTCAATGTAATACACATTGAAACCAAAAATGTCTTCCCGGTAATAATTCGAACTTTACTTCCTCAAGAGGGTTTTTTTATGTTGGAAATGTCATTATTTCAATAATACCTGCAGGTGCGGACGAAAATCCAAAGAATTTAATCTCAATAATCTATTGAGTTATCTGTCTATCTGTCCGTCCTCGTTTCACCCACAATATGAGATGTCAATACTGTTATCTCTGGAATGTTGTGTTTGTATTCGGATTGGAAATGTGTCATCTTATCGAATTTTGATTATCAGACATTTTTGTTTTTTTTTTTTTCAAAAATACATACATACATACATACAACACATACATACACACATACATAACACTTATTGAGAATTAGGTATGTTTTTTCAGATGCAATTAAAAGATTTTCATATGGAATAACTATTTTACATTAAAAATTATAAAAAATATGAATTATTTTTTTAGTATGTGTTATGTGAAGCTACTATTATAAAAAAATAGAGCACTCCATAATTATTTAGTAACATTAATTAAGGATATAATATTATCAGAAGGAAGCAATAATTAACTAATAATCCCTTTATTAAATAATAATTTGCCTCACAATTTCCCGGATATTGCAATTTATGGGTTAACATGGAAACTGGTTTGCATAATATATTTCTCTTTTTTATATACAATCTTGCTACCGACGCTGTTATACGGCAGCCAAATGTGGGTAACGGAGAAAAAGAATGTAAGAAAGATGAATGCTGTGGAGATGCGATCTTCTCGCAGAATATGCGGAGTCAGTCTAGATAACCGAATCCGCAATGAAGAGATCCACAGAATGGCAGGTACTAGCGAAGATGTTACGGTGAGAATGAAGAACAACATGCTGAGGTGGTGTGGGCACGTCGAAGAAATGAGTGATGAAAGAATGGTAAAAAAGATTTTTATAGGAAAAGTGAGCGGTAAGAGAGACAGGGGGAGGCCTCGAGTGACCTTCGAAAACACAGTATGATACTGGAGGAAGGTCACGTAAAAAGCACGAGGACCCCCCGGAGGGCATGTATGAAGAGGTTGATGTCTGTTGGCGCTCCGTCGTCTCTGGCTACCCCCGCAAGGGATATGGCGTGAAGATAAATAAATAAATATATACAATATTTAAATAATAATAATATTAATATGTCATAACTCAGAGCCGCTTAAAATGGATGTAGTATATTGTTTATACTTCAGTCATTAATGCCAAGTCCATTGCAAACAAACGTCCTTGTTTCTTATATTGTCATATTGAATGGGCTTTGAGATCATTCGTGACCCAAATCACGAGAAAATATTTATTATGAATATATTACATAGAATGAAGTAATATTTTAGGTAATAAAGCGCTTTAATCAATAAAAATTGCTAAAATTATTTTGGATATAAGATTTGTAATGTAAAGACGGTAAATATTTGTACATTTTTTTGTTTGTATGTTTTTTTTTTGTTTGTAATTGTTATTTACCTGTTCCTGTTTGTGTGATCTCCGCCGCTACCTGAAATTTATAAAACATATTTAAAAATAAGTTTATTATCAATAAAAAAATCATTTAAATATGAATGAATTTGTTTTCTTATATAACCATTCGATTACGATAACATTGTATTACTGAAATTACATTTTTGTTTGACCAAAAAAGTGAATAAAGTAATAATAACAGATAACAAACGACATATTTTGCAAGTCGGTGACATTAAGGAAGTATGGTTAAAGTCAAACATTTGACAGAACTGTCAACTGTCTCTCATGTCATCAACCAATCAAAAATATTTAAATTTGACAGCAAATTTAGTATATTTTTTGAGAAATTATTAATTTTTAAACAAACACACGATTTCTTATTATAACATGATTATTATTTTAGGACAAAAAAAATATATTATTTGTTAGCAAATATTTTTGTAATTTAAATATGAACAAATTCCTCAAAGAACATGTAAGGTCCGGTAAGTGGAGCTGCTTTACGTAACTCGTGTTTAGAGGTATTAGCAGTTTTATGCAAATCATTTTTACTTAACACACATTCACTAACACAAACCCCGACTTCGCCTTTGTTATGTAAGTGCTAATAATAAACGCATTCGCATTTTCGTAGATCACGTAATATTTACTATTATTTGTTAAATGGAGCAAACTTTTTTAATAGAAATTATGATATATATATATATAATAGCTATACAAATTTTGTTTGTAAATTGGATTGTTTAATTGTAAACAGCGTTTGCTATGTGCGTAAAACCGCCATTTGCATTAACTCTCAAAATATATTACTATATATATATATATATATATGTTACAAAGTCTTTCAATTCAGTTCTTTCAAACTAACATACAATAAATAACTTTTTACAAAACTTTCTATATCATTCTCTATGTGATAAAAGAAACACTACATTTTTAATTACATTTTCTCAGAAACTCGCTATTATAAATATTATTTCTAAGAATCTATAGCTTCCTTCATTTAGCATTCATTATTATACAAGATTTCTTCCGTGTTGTTGTGTTTATATATGGCATGACACTCAGTTATTTACTTTCTGTATAGCGATTAATCTGATATATCTATGAATATAAACATTGCGATAATTATAATGAACAGAAAAACAGACAAAGTACACTTAATCGTATATCTGTAGATAAAAATCATGTTCATTACGGGAACCGACCTATGACCTTTGCCACTACACCAAAAGGCCGAAACGTTAACATCATTAAAATATTTTATATTTTCAAGGATGACGACTCTCAATATAAATTATTAGTAAAGAACCGTCAGGATTTAATAAAATCCAAAATTCCTGATGACAAACGTAATGCAACCGGTCAATCAACTCACTCACCTTGGAGACCAGCTCCAATGATATTGTCTGCAATATATATATATATATATATATATATATATATATATATATATATATATATATAAGCGATTTACCACTTACTGACTCATCACGAAATTTCCGAAACTATCAGATTAAATAAAAATTTTACATATTTATTTCTTTTGTGACGTAGACGTCCACTAAGAACGGATTTTACGAAATTCCTATCCCAACGGATTTCAACTTTTTATTGGATATCTCGCCAAGTTCTAAACCTGTAGGAGCTATACACTTAACGCGGGGGTAAGAGTTAGGGGAGCCCGGGGATGGTTGACCAATTTTCAGTTTAAAAGTTAATATTTTTATTGCTTTAATGATAATTTTTGTGAAAAGCAATTCCATTGATAGTGACACTATTCAGCTCTAGAAAGAAATTACAATAAGCACGATACCTATTAAAACATAGTATATAGGCTCGATTTTATAGATCGGGAAAAACGAGTCAACCTACCCCGTGCCTGGGGCAGGTTGACTTGTCACTAGGGGTAAGTTGACCTAAGAAGTAATGAGTACCAAGACTACGAAGGAACAAGATTAAAATACTAAAGTAAATGCAGTCATCATTTTTAAGAACATCTTCAACAACATTAAACATCGTTAAGAACCTATCAGTCCACCTCCTGTTTAAAATAGTCTTTGATAGTCCTTTAGTCTAAAATTGTCCAAATAGTAATTATAATGGGAAAACGAAGAACGGAAGGACCATATTGTCGAGGCCGAGATAGCAACTGCGAAGGTCACCAGCGAACCTCGGTCAGCAGACGTCATTTTTCCCAATTTTTTGGTGCCAAGATGAGCTATCTCTCTATCAGGAATGTGAACCGTTGTCAGTCCTGTTTCATCTACATTCCAAATATACCTAGGGCTTAAATTTAAACGTAGGTAAACGGTTATTAGGTAATCAAAGAACAACTGCTCGTTGTTTTTGTTGAAAGAAGTGGATCGAAATAAACTCGTAGCTTAAGGAGATCGAATAGAGAGAATAGGATGACGTTTAAGCAAACTCCCTACCCAATCTTCATCAGCAATCTGTTTTTTATCTCATGATTCAGGAAAAGATTTATTATTTTTTTTTTTGAAATTCATTTGTTAGTTTTCGGGACTCGTAAGGCCTTAATCCATAATGAACATCAGCAGCTCCCTTATGGGCAATCTTCTGATGCAAGCTCTTCCTCGTCACTGAATATTTGTCTGTTTTTTATGTAGCCAACGCTTTCCAAAGTCAATTGAGATCTAGACAGACAGGGATTGCATTCTTTTTTCTTCATATTTACTACATGGCGATATTTTATATGGTATAGCAAATTCTTTGAATTGATACTTTTTTCGGCGAAAATAACTTGTCGACATACTCTCTCCAGTATGTCTTTACGTCGATTTGACTTTCGTTTATAGATTCGCATCGTTCTAAACTGGAAATATTAGGTTAAGAACAATAATTTTTATACGAATTTATATCTAGTATATCCAAAATTGTATGGGGCAGGTTGACTAGATAGTCAACCAACCCCTTTTTAAATGAGTCAACCAGCCCCAAACAACCTAGAAATTTTTAACTATTTGCCTAAACCTTAAAATGGTGTCGTAATTAAAAATAATAAGGAAGCATACAAAGTTCGGAAATCAAACATTCGTATTAAACAGTTTGACAAGCAATCAAAACAAAATGAAAAGAGTTATAACAAATAGAATTAGGAAAAAAATAGTTACTTTAGTGTCTTGTTTTTGAACAATAGGCTCTAGCTGACAAACGGTTTGGGTCTGCTCCGCAATTTTTCTGATGATTGTGCGGGAATAATGGATACGCTCACCTAGTCGGTCGATGCAAAAAGTTTGCCTAGCTCGCGTTTTTGACAATTAGTCTACCTGCCCCTATAGTCAACCATCCCCGGGCTCCCCTACTGTAGCAATGGTGGTAACCAAAAGCAACGGTTACGATGACAACGGATAATATGACAATGGTTACCATAGCAACCTAAGTTCACATCCAAATTAATAGTGTCCCCAGCGAAGCGGGACGGAATAAGCTAGTTACTATATGTGTGTAATGAGACATTCTGTCTTAGTATACCTATATAGATTATCCCCTAAAGATTGTCAATAAATATGAGGTCATAGTTTTTGAAGCATCTTCAATTATATATCATAGCTAACTATCGTATCGTCAAAGATCTCACGTATATTAAACAGCTTTCATCTAAATTGGATGGATTATAAAATTCTGCTATTTTATTACCAATTTATTATTCGCAATTTTGTTTTCAAACTAGTGAAAGTCACCACATAAGACATTGCAGTCATATGAAGTACCTCTGACACTGCATGCGAAAAGAAAGTGTTGAATTCAACAAAATACTACGTGATATAATGTGACATTTTTGGCAATTTCTAAAGGTCATACGAACTTGAAACACGTAAGAACACGTTTTTAACTTTACATATAATATATTATATTAAAATTATCTTGCATTATAAGACTACATATGTCTAAAATTATAAAATTTTTATGTGGTTATTCTATTTGTATGAAATTTGACAAAATGTAAACAAAGCAGGGAGTAAAAGCTAGTAAGTACTTTATATAATATAATATAGAAATTAAAATAAACGGGTACCTCACCATTATAAGTGTATGAAGTCTAAACTAAGACGAGATGGTAATCATCTAGACATCTTGTTGGACTTTCGCTAAAGCTAATAATTCACATAGAAAATACCTATTAAGTTAAATTTCTCCCTTAATCTTGAAACTAAACTTGTTATACCAAAGTAAACTGAACACCAACAAATGCAATGCATAACTAATTATCTGGTTGTAAATAAAATATTCACTTTATGAGCAAAAACAAGAAAATATGTAACATACCGATACCTCAACGTAAGACCTTCAATAATGCCTGTTTAACATGAAAAGAGTTAATTTGTTGCGGAAAAGTAAACTACCTTATAAGCCTTCCGTCTGTTAGAGTGCTCATTGCTCAGTGCTTAGTACTCAGTGCTCAGTGCTCAGTGCTCATTGATTTGGTGCAGTGATTGTGACAGCACAAGGCCGGCCTGATCGTGACAAAGGTGGATGCCACATTCTATAACTCAACATAATTCTTAGCTATGACTTCAATACTATACATAGTTGTTCACCGCGTCTCTGCTTACTATTTTAAGATAAAAGTCAATGTCTACAAGAAATACACGAAAAAGTGATTATTTTAGCGTGTATATATACTAATTGTTTAACGCAATTTTGCGTGGTTTATATATGGTTATGGCTAACAAGTTCTAATTATAATGTCAATAATATTACTTTAATTTGGAAAACCAGTATAAACCATCCCACTTTTGTGAACGCCCTTCCCATGTATCTAATACAAAGTGATAAAGGGAATAATGTGATGTTATATATACTAAAACCTTTTCCAGAATTTGGTCACCAAAAGTACCAAAAGTCAACCGAACTCGGTATAAAATCCACTTCTTTCTACTTAAAGTTTACAAAAGAATTAATCAAAACAATTATTTAGTTACAATAACTGTAACCGAAGTGAGTTAATCAATTAAGTGATTAATTCAATTAAATTGAATTACTCAGTTAATTAGCATTTAATCGATTATCCAGATGAATCTATTCATCTCAATTGATGATTAAATACCTATTTGTTACACAAATTTAATAAGTCTTGTACCTTGAATTTGCTTAATAATATTAAGTTTTTTAAATCATATAATCTAATTTGATTCATAATATTTTGTGATTATGATCTCAATTTGATGAAGATTTATTTTGACTATAACTATAAGTACGGTATTCGCTACAAGTGATTAGTATTGATTCAAAAGAAAATATAGAAATAAATAAAGCATATTAGGTGTATATGGGGTATTCCATGCCAAATCGACCACTTTTGACCCCGACCCTTTTCGATTTGGCCGAAAGTTTTCCATCCTTTTCTACCCTATAAAAAACGGTTCTCAGAATTTTTTTGAATTTTTTTACCTAACTCCAAAAAAGTTATGAATTTTTCAAAAAAATGGCTTTTTTATTTTCAAATAGCCATAACTTTTTCAAAACTAAACATTTAGGTACCTTTTTTTTTTCAAAATTTTTGTTTTTAGATGTACTTTCCGATAAAAAATATTAAAAAATTTTTATAAGTCAATACATATGGAATTTTTCAGTTTTTTGGCAAAAATCAATGATTTTTCGAAGTTCGACATTTTTTTTTTTAATTTTTTTTTTCTAAAATAAACTTTAATCAATTCCACAGTTATCCCTGTAGAACCCAGATTGGGCCGATTTCTCTTTCTATTTTTTTTATTCAATTTAAAAAAAATTGTTAAAATTTTCAAAAATGGAAAAAAAAAATTTTTTCATAAATTTTATTTATATAATGAGATAAATACAATTCAACGATTTTACGGCATTGCATTCACAATTTAGAGGCTTCATCGATGACTGTAATTAGTAAGATTCAAATTTTAATATATCAATTAGATCGATAAACTAGGGATAACAATTATCGACTTACCTATAGCCAGTAAACTAGCTATAAGCTAGTATGTTTTGATTAAAAGTGCGGCTTTTTCATTTTGAGATCTAAAACATAACCTATAAATCTTTTGTGCAATCTAGTGTTTTATAAAAGATTGTCATTACATTTGTTGTATAAATAAATAATTTCTCTAGTTTATAAGCGCTTTTTTAATTTGTCTTTATGGCGTCAAAAAAGGTATTTGATCGGTGTTGTAATCCTTTTGAGTTGGAATCTCATTTTAAAAAAATTGGTTTACGTCCGGCGACTGATATTATGAAAGTAACGTTAGGATTAGATGATAATTATTTATTATGCAGTTCATGTCGAAAAAAAGCTTCAGAGTTAGTGAAGCAACAAACAAATGCTCGTAATGATCCTAGTGCTGATGTAAGTGACCGTGAAGACAACTATAGTGACAATAATGACAACAATGATCAGGCTGATAATGATAGTAATACAACTGCCACGGATCTCCCATTATCCTTATCATTCCGTAAGTTTTTTTAATTATTTATACGTTACTTGAATACATTTCTAGTAGCTATATGTTTCACTATTATTTTTTAAGGTTCCATGTCATTTGATAGCGAACCCAAAGCATCACAATCAAGCTCAGGATCTCAAGTTAGCGCTGCAACTCAATTACCCGTAATAAACCATGCATTAGAATTGTTAAATCAATCACCGATTCCATCGAAGAAATTGAATGATAATCAATTTTTGAACAATAAAATAAATCGGGTATCCGACAGCTTGAAAAAAGTTTTGCTTTCTTCTTCAGATGAAGAATCGATTGATGACGATGGTGAAAATTTTCGCTCTCTAATTAAAATGTTGTATGATAAATTCAACGATAAAGAAACTGATAAGTCTTTGAAAATACAAATTTTAACATTATTACCTGTAAAATGGAGTGAGAGACGTATTTGTGAAACTATGAATACATCAAGACATTTGTCAAGAGTAGCAAAAAATTTGGTTGAAGAAACGGGTTTACTTTCTACACCTGAATCGAAATTAGGTATGGGTAGCGTAAAATCGATGTTTTAAATACACTTGAAAACTAAATTACTCAACATTTTTGTATAGGGAGGACAATTACTGATCAGCTAAAATTAAAAGTTGAAAATTTTTACAACGATGATGAGTATAGTGCTCAAATGCCCGGTATGAAAGACTTTGTATCAATTCGAAGTGATGATGGTAATCGGATACACGTCCAAAAAAGACTTATCCTGTCTAACTTAAAAGAATTATACCAATGTTTCTGTGAAATAAATCCTGCTGAGAGAATTGGATTTTCAAAATTCGCTTCTTTGCGACCAAAACATTGTGTGTTAGCAGGGGCAAGTGGAACACACACCATCTGCGTGTGTACGATTCATCAAAACGTGAAGTTAATGATGCTTGGTAATTATCAAATTAATTAATAATTATAAATGCGTGAATTTTAAGTTTACTAAATTACTGTTATTTTAGGTGCAAATATTTATTCTTTGACAAGGAACACAGAAAAGCCCATTAAACACTACAGCGATTACTTGAGCATGATTATATGTGAAAATCCATCTTTTCAGTGTTATTTAGGTGGATGTAAAAACTGTCCTGGGGTCGATGAGTTGAGTAAAATTTTACTAAAATGTTTTGAGGACCGGGAAATCGAGAATATTACATATAAATATTGGATATCAAAACCGAGAAGTAGTTTAGAAACTATTATTAAGCCTACAGAAGAATTTGTGGAAAAATTTTGTAGTGAGTTAAAAATTCTTCTACCTCATTCGTTCATTGCTAAGGAGCAAGCCCAATTCTTGAAGACATTGAAAGAAACATTGAAACCAAACGAATACGTTATTATTTGTGATTTTGCAGAAAATTATGCCTTCGTAGTACAAAATGCGGCAGCTGGTTTTCACTGGAATAATAATCAGGCAACAGTTTTTCCAGTCGTTATTTATTATAAAGTAAATAACAAACTTGAACACAAAAGTTTAGTAATTATCTCAGATTCTAACAAACATGATGCCGTTGCTGTTCATGTTTTCATCGAAATAATAACTGATTACGTGAAAAGTTTTCCTGAACGTTGTAACAAAATTTATTATTTTTCTGATGGAGCTCCTCAACAATTTAAAAACTTTAAAAACTTTGTAAATTTATATTACCACGAAGATGATTTTGATATTTCTGCTGAATGGCATTTTTTTGCGACTGCCCATGGGAAAGGTCCGTGTGATGGAATCGGTGGTATTCTCAAACGACTTGCAGCGAGAGCAAGTCTCCAACTCGCGGTAGACAAACAAATAACGACACCAGAAGAACTTTTTGAATGGGCTTCTGCACCGGATAACTTGCCGAATATTATAGTGAAGTTTTCCCCAGAAGAAGATTATGACACAGCAGTAAATGATTTAAATGATCGATTTTTGAAAACGAAACCGATTACAGGAACTCAACAACTACATTGTATAATTCCGGACAAAAATGGTTGTTTACTAGTTAAAAACTTTTCGAATTCGAATGAACACAGAATTTGTAAAATATTTAAACGACAGAGAGAAAAGTAATTAATTCTAGCTGCATCAATTATTGATCTTACTAATTACAGTCATCGATGAAGCCTCTAAATTGTGAATGTAATGCCGTAAAATCGTTGAATTGTATTTATCTCATTATATAAATAAAATTTATGAAAAAATTTTTTTTTTCCATTTTTGAAAATTTTAACAATTTTTTTTCAATTGAATAAAAAAAATAGAAAGAGAAATCGGCCCAATCTGGGTTCTACAGGGATAACTGTGGAATTGATTAAAGTTTATTTTAGAAAAAAAAAATTAAAAAAAAAAAATGTCGAACTTCGAAAAATCATTGATTTTTGTCAAAAAACTGAAAAATTCCATATGTATTGACTTATAAAAATTTTTTAATATTTTTTATCGGAAAGTACATCTAAAAACAAAAATTTTGAAAAAAAAAAGGTACCTAAATGTTTAGTTTTGAAAAAGTTATGGCTATTTGAAAATAAAAAAGCCATTTTTTTGAAAAATTCATAACTTTTTTGGAGTTAGGTAAAAAAATTCAAAAAAATTCTGAGAACCGTTTTTTATAGGGTAGAAAAGTATGGAAAACTTTCGGCCAAATCGAAAAGGGTCGGGGTCAAAAGTGGTCGATTTGGCATGGAAAACCCCATATATTAAAGTATTTAAAACCATAACAACCATAAAAACCCGACATTCCACTCCTCCGAATCCTTCAGATTCCTCGTTAATACCCAAACACGAAACAGCCTACACCTATAAAAAGTAAAAAAACACGAGGCACGCGATCGAGAATCAAACCCGTGATATTAACGTTCCTGACACACCCATTTTAATCAAAGTACAGTCGTCAACGAAATTCTTAACTTCATTTATTAATAGTATTAACTACATATATAAAATTGCAGACATAACTTTTGTTAACAGTAATATAATATATGATTTGTAATTAAGGTAGTTTCTTGTACATATTACTTTAATCATATATTTGATATAAAACACAATGTTATAAAATATAATATATTAAAAATAACTAATAAAAATAAAGAATTAATAGCTTCTTCACTCGATTGTACTAAGTCAAACTCGTTTTGATGTTACTCTAACGATATATCCCAAAATGTTAAAACTTTTTTTACGAATTTTGGGATAACCATTCTTTATCTGCCCATAAGTAACTGCTACCAGTATATTAATGATAAGAAAAGATATTTGGTAATTATTTTAATGATTTAATAATTAGAAAACTAATTGACATACATTCAGACGATTTTATAAATTCATTTATATATTTACGTATTAAGATATGTTAGCAATAACAAATTTTGTACTGTCCGGTCTCAGTCAGACTCAATTAGTTATTTTAATACGTATGTCACATGTCTTGAAATACCAAAATTTTATTTGTACTATTTATAAATTATTAAAATTATATTTATATAAAAGATAAATACAGAATATAATAAAAGATAAATATAAATATAAACTTCGTTTCGTGTGAAATATATTTACAAGGTCAGTGAAATTAACTTGAATGGAATTAGTGAAAGTTCGTGTGGTATACAGACTGACAAACAGATTTTCACTTTATTACTAATGTTAATAACATACAGTATATATATATATATATATATATATATATATATATATATATATATATAATACTACGTACATGGAACAAGAGTTGAAGGGTTTTTAATATATTTGTAAGTTTGTTGTTTGTTTGTGGAGTTGGTTTATCATTATAGAGACGTCTGGTAAATTATAAATAAAATTATTAGTTTGTTTTCACTTCTATATATATAAATAACAATTCACACACAAATGTTTAAAATATTTAAATACGATTTAGTTTCGCTCATTTCATTGGCATATTTTATCTAAAACCGATTACAACTTATTAACATTCAGTATTATATATTTAAAATTCGAAAAGCTTATATAAACAAATATCACTAAATGTGAAAAATATTTATAAAAACTATTTGGACCCAAAAACAATCGAGTTAATATTAATCGCAGATGCTAACAGCTCCTCAACAGCCTTTTCAATTTTTCTTTTATATAATTTCCTTTGAATCAATAGCAATCACCTGATCAAACGGGAGGGTCAGGATATCCTACTTATCGAAATAAGTCCTATAAAGACTCTAACTTAACACTAAACCTACCAAGTACCAGTCAAATTGACCGTTCTTAAACTTTTGTAAAACTTACACATTTTTAAACGTTATAATATCGTTATCAAACTAAATGACAATTCTTAGAATATGCATATAATATTGTCTTCACTCTTTACTTTTAGTTATTTCCATTATTACCTACGTTATATAATAAAATAATTTTTAATTTTTAATTGCGGTAGGAACAGGTATACAAAAATTGTCGGTAGGTTTAGTGTTAAAATAAGGCTACGAGGATTCCGAACGCACTGCTCTGAATAATCTTAGCGCGCTATTTGACCTAGCACGCTGTAGATTGGATAATAAAATTATAAATAATAAACCACGCTCCACTAAATTACTAGTCCACGTATGAGCTGTCCTTCTATATGGTATCAGTTCAGTTGCACGCTTCATTACACATATATAATAATGCAATCACCTTTAACGATGATATGCGTTTCCCTTTCTAATATCCACACCGGATCAATTTAATCATTGTTAAGATACAGCTGGAGTGGCACATGGAACATTCCTTACATATATATATATATATATATATATACACTCATATATATATATATACATATATATATATATATATATATACATCCCTCGAATTTGCTTTAAGTCTTTAATCTATCATTGTAAAGATTAAGATTATTATTAAGAAAGACAGATTTTTTGTTGTTGTAATATTTTTATACACTGTTATTATATAATATATAACAATCACATTCATATACGCGTCATATAAAAATATTGGTGTATTTATTACCGAATACCATCAAATTGAAAAGAGCAAATGTTTAATGAATTTAATCAAACATGTGTTAATGTGTTTGATCCGTTATCTGGTGAGTGAACAGATTTACGTTATTCAGTTAATACGTCGGATATACTTATTAGAATTAAAAATATATTTACATGTAATCTTTGGAAATAATATATATATGAAATGAAATAAAATGAGAAAGTTGGCCAACAAATACATAAATATCTTTTGTTTTTTGAATTATGTATGATTTAAATTTTATAGGCGTCAACAGGCGAAATTTTTTTATTTATCGAATATAATGAATGAATTAATATTAATTAAGCCTAATTAATTAATATTAATTAAGATAACCGAGTCTATGTACGTACCTTACATCAATGCACTTACACTCAGGGGTGGCTAGAAGAGACCTCTTGTACTCGTAAGAGATAAATTGTCACATGTACATAATTTATAGTTTAAATGTCGATGTAAAAAAATAAATAAATAAGGCACGAGTTTTTTCGACCTTTCACCGAATGTCATAAGGTCATATTGTGAAGTGGTACCACCTCACACACAATGTGCAAAAAACAGACTTATGTATATAGAAAATCAAATAATGGGTATCGAAAATACTAGAACAAATGAAGATTTGGACATGTTATTGTTATTTTGACATGTTACAAAACATTTAGCTTCTCTGATCTTTTATTACCTGCAGGTAAATGGTAAAGAGAGCCCAAAATATTATTTTTATAGTCTTGCTTTGGTAAAATTCATTTTACATCTTCTGGTCAGTTAGTTATTTGTTCTGAGAACTCGATGATTGTAATTTAAGACCTTAGTTGAATAAATTGGCTCAAGATAGAATATCAGATTAGGCTGAGAATGCACATGAGAATGTATACCTTAGTATATTTTGTTAATATTAAACATTATCAGTCAAAAAAGATTAGTGTAATCTGGTTTTATTTTATTATGAATGTTTTTAATACGTTATAAAATTATCCACGACAGAAAAAATAATTGCAAAAAACTCATCAAAGTCTAAGGCTACTTAAATCGATTTATCAAAAAGGAGGTACGAAAAATATGTATTTGTTTGGTTAAAAGTAGAAAGGAAGAAAAAGTTACATTTACATTCATAGCACGTATTTAAGATTGTATTAAAATGAAGATAAATCTAAAACAGAAAGATTTATATATTACAAAAAGTATTGGTTATCTTATAACAATCTAAGCCTTGCACGAATAGTTTTCTCAACATAGGAACATTAACAGCAGTTTAATAATTAATTATTACAATTTCACTTTGAGCGTGTACGTGTAGCAAATTCCTTTTCTACCCGCAGGTGGATTTAACTTTTTATTCTGATTTTCAGTTCTATATAATATATATTTTCAAATCATTAATTATAAATTCATATATTACTTTCATATACATAATATAGGTGACGTTAAAAAAAGAAAGTTTTCTAACAATATAAGTGTATTGCCGTAGGGTATTCTGTATTTAGTTTCACTGTGAATGAAAATCATTTGGAGTTCAGAAATTGAAAGTATCGCATGGCTGGGGCTTAACAACACTAAGATTTTAACGTAACTTTCTCTGTTTATATTTCACACGTTTTCAACTAAACTATGTATTTCACGCATATTATATAATGGGATCGCATGTGCACATTTTTCGTCTTCAAACTATCTTTCTTTCATTTTACAACAACAATTGCAATACGTCGGAATAATTTCATTATAAATGCCTGTAATTATGGTTAATATATATATTATTAAATAACCTATTACTTTTAGTATTATTTTTGTAGGTGTCTGTTAAAATTACAATTAATAGTTGTACACAACTATACTATTAAAATATTTTAGTCAATTATTCAAAATATCTGGAATTCTAATGACCTAGAACAAACTTTAAAACCGGTAAAGCAAGTTCGTTAAGTTTGATAAATCACATTTTTTTGCCAAAATGTTAATGTTAATTAAATCGAATAATTTAATTAATTATTTTTAAAACATTTATGTTGTTAAGAATATGTTTACAAATGTTATTCTAACACATCTTTAACACTTGCAATCCAAACTTTATTTCTCTCTTCTATTTGTCACGTATGGAGAACTTTTTTACATTATATATTACCATACCAAGCCATACCATCTTTTCCAACATACTTTTTTTTTAATTTCATCCTTCCTCGATATCAAAAAATTACTTGTTTAATAAGATCCACAAGCTTACATTAATTTTTTGGATGTCTAGCGTTTTACCAGAAATTTTGAGACGTCTGTTGACAGTATTTTCGCCTTTCGGATAAGTGTATAATATCTTTAATTTTGATCCCTCCTGTACACAATCAGGGTTCTATTACGTACTACCCTATAACTATATACACCTAACACTAAAACTGAATTAACTAAAGACAAAATAAACAAAATATTTTATTTAGAATGACTTCTACTATTACTTTTTTTGTTCTAAACTAATTTATAAAACTTTCTATTGGACGCATCGATTAATTAATACTGCAATTATAATCGATTAAATATTACAGTGATTATTGAGAAATGTTATAAAGGTTTTGTTTGAAATCATAATGAAGTTAGAAAAATCAATTGTACTTAACATTTGAGAGATCAAACTATTCAATATTATGCTGGTTAGAAAATGAGACAAATTGCAGAAAATTGTTGACAATTGTACTATTTTTTTAGTATCTAGAGCGCAGCAGAAAATTTTATATCTAAGTGCTGTATGTAAAGACAATATATACATATATATATATACACATATATATATATACATATATATAAAATAAAGAGACAAAATCTGTACATATGAAACAATAGTTTAAGTTATATTTTATTATCTATTTATATGTATATTACTTCGCAGATTTTGATGCAATTTGGTATCGTTATGGAAAAAAATAAAAATATGTTTAACTTTTAAGCAACAACAGTTAATAGATTTATAGGTATTTTAATTCATGCTCATTATTTGAGGTAGATAAAACAAAATCGCAGTAAAAAATTCTAGATAAATAAAATTAATATTCTAAACGTATATTATTAGCATAATTTCATCAAAATCTTTCAACATATGACATATGTCTGTAATGGGCGTCGAATTTTTTGTTGGTTAAAAATACGTATTTTAGCAAATGTGTGAATCTTTGTAACCTGTTACAGATACAAAGATATACATATATTTATTTCATAATAAAAGGCTTGGCTGTGATATAATATGATTCTAATTAAATAGTTTTAAAATCGAGATATTAGTATTATTACACATAATAAAATTTATTAATACATTATCAAATTTAAAAATTTATACAAATTTTTGCTCGTTTGTTCGTGCTACATCAGAAACCTGTCTTTTATGGCAATTTAGTAATTTGGGTTCAAATTAGGATATTATAATGTTTTAAAAATATAGCCTATCTATAAAACCATAATCTAATCTATGGTACAAAAATATTTTTTTTTGATAGATCTTAAAAATGTCAAACAAGTCATTTATATTCCGACAACGTTCCTAAAGACTATTACCATGTAAATTGACGGTGGTATCAAAAAATAAATTGTATATAAAAACCGTTTGGATGATTATATATATATATTCATTCGTCGTCCGTTCGTTGGGACCGAAATTAAATACTAAAATGTCATTAAGTCTTTTAAATCTTTCAATTAACAAATTTTGAAGCTTATAGGAAAGTTAAACTTAATACCTGCAGAGGATTTGAAAGAATATGTTATGGAGCAAGGAAGAAGAATGCGGTTAAATGTTGCTACTAAAAGACTAAATGCATTGACAACAACAATATTTATATTTATAATCAGATTACAATATTGGTAATAATATTTGATATTAATGTAATATATATTTCGTAATTTTTATTGAAACAGTTGTAAAAATATCAAATTTCCTGAGTACTACTAGTATAAATCGTAGTTAATCCCAACCTGCACCTTTCTAGAGGCATGGCGTTTCTATATTTAGAATGACCGAACAATCACCTCCCGATGCTACCAGCGACTAACGTATACACAAACCTACACTATATATATATATATATATATATATATATATATATATGTTTTCATAAACAAATAAAACAAAAAATATATATTTTAAGAATAATATATATTATACTTGATTATTTTTACAATAAAATATAATGTTCATAATTCCATCCATCCATTCACCCATCTATCCATCCACCCATCCATCCATCCATCCACCCATCACGTAACAAATGGATCGATGATACGTCGATAATAATATACTGAGTTTCAACTTTCCAGACGTGGATGGATTTATAATTTGGTTTTACACGACTGTGTTTATGTGAAAGTGATGTTTTTCCTTTTAATATTAAATATATTTGTCTGTTTGTTCGTCCATTACTAAATTAATAGATAGATTTTGATAAAATTTTGTACTTTTTACTTCGGAAACCATTAATAATATTAACAAAATGAAACTAATAGTTAATTTACATGTTTAGAACTCAACGTAGTTAATTGGTAATTTTTATTCTTATGTATGATTTGTTTTATTAGATTTTAATTATCTTTATATATATATATATATATATATATATATATATATATCAAGATTGATGTAAAAAAGAACTGGATATTACAAAGAGAAAAATAATATTTTAAGGATTTTTCTACTTCTTTTCAATTTGAATTGAACCCAATAACTATTAAATATAAAGATGTTATAAATTTAATTGAATACATATTTTGTATATTCAAGCCATTTTGAACAATTTTCCAAGTCATATTTCTTCCAAAAGATATTTAGTATGAGAAAATAAAAACAAAATCGCTGTTAGGAGGATATATATATGTGTCTGTCTATTTCACAAATAAATGCACTCGAAATAGTGATTAACTTCTTTCGGTAATCGAACTCAAAATCTTAAACCAAATCAATAGAGTAAAAAAACATTAAATTGTGGGAAAAATAATACAAAAATATAAAAAATAAGCTTTAATGGCTAAAACGCATTATATAAATGTAAAGAAATTCCAATTTATCAAATACAAATTACAACCCCATTAATCATTGAAAATTTAATTTATTTCTTTTTGTTCGAACGAACTTTTATATATACTTTCTCTCACTTAATTATATGTTATGTAATAACGCGATAGGAAACATACTCAGACATCTTTTATATGTATATAAAAGAAATAAAAGATATATTTTAGATAAAAGTATAGAAAGGTATATTCTAAAATAACTTAGTGATCGTTGATGTCTTTTGTATGTAAACATTCAATATATCAAAAGTCTGTCTGTAAGTCTGTGTACAATCTGAATAATGCGTAAAATGTTAGATTGTTTATAAATAATTGTTTTAAACAAACAAACAAACATATTCATTCTTTTGTTTACATTCCAAGAGAAACAATGTTGGAATTCAATTATATGAAAAAAATATTAAAATTACTAATAATTATTAATAAAATAATGTTACAAATGAATAAAATTTATTATTTTTCATTTACACTTTAATTTAATCAGTTCAAATCTTATCTGAAATCTGAAATGGTCGTAAAACGTACATTTTTCTCGTATCGATATTAAAAACCTTGAAGTCATAGAACTATATTAACATTTGTCTCTCCGTTAGTTAAAAATTTATCACACTATTAACACTTTCTACTTGGTTCCGTACTACAAAGGCATGATTACGGAACCCTAAAGCTCTTAAAATCAATTTTAATTAATAATATATAAATAAATTTATGTAAAACATTAATATGTACATATAAATGTCCGTCCGTGCCACGCGTTCCGTTATATCTCGGGTCAAAGACGTTGCCTACGCATTTATTTTATGTTAGATTATATATATTTACCGAAAACAGGTAAATTTAGTACTTAATGGAAAGGACTGAGGAAAAAACAAAAGGAAAAAGACATTTCTTTTACTCTTTACTCTCTCTTTAATTATTATATTAATATCATTTTATATTATTATTACAGTAAAAGCAAGGTGAATTAACTATCTTATAGACAAAATCAATATTTTCAATAGATTAAATACAAACATACATTTATAAAATGACGGTAGTTGAATATTTTCTTATTTCGTGTTAGTACAAGCAAAAAACATTGTTTTTGTGCAAGACAAAAAAGGTAGTTCCTAAGACCGACTAACGGACAAACAAAACGTATTTGGTATGTAATTTATAATTAATTATAATTCCAATGTAATAAACTCACCGAAATATCCGTTAAAATTATTTAAAAAATCCTGGAAATCACAATTTTTTGGACACTTGAACTTTAACAATTTGACTTTTACAAGAAAAGTAAGTTTTAGGTTAAGTTAAATTATCAACACTTGAAACACCAATTAGTTATAATTATTACGCAAGGAATGTCTGTACGTCCGTCTCTCACGACAGTCGGAGGGTCACTGAGAAGTGAGACACGTCATGCGCCCGCGCAGCTCACCTTTACTTAGTGTACTGCGACTTAGCGTTCTTGATCATTATATCTTATGTATCTTATTTTGAATTTAAACATTTAAGAAAAGCATTTATAAATATATCAATGTATGAAAATAAATTTTAATCTTTTTTCCCATACATTGTCGTTTCTTTCTTTGCATTTTTAGATGTATCAAATGTGCTACTAGGATCCGCCGCCGTCTGCTGCGGGAGTTGAGCTGAGCCCCTTCAATTTTTTTAAACATGCCTATTTCCAAGCTCTACAGCTCTGGCAATTTTCATTTAAATAGGTTTAGTAGTTTTTATGTGATGTTGTTTCAAAAAGACGTTTCCTAAACGGTTAAGACAATTAAGTTTTTATACATAAAAGTATCAAATACCTTCAACTGGAGTATCCACCGACATCCCGTACGGCCTCGATATTCGGTAAACGCACACAAGCACACCACACAACTACATACACACCCATGTAGACGGAATTGTTTGTCAATTGATCTATGAGCGCAAAAAATATTTGGCACATTTGAGACTAATGTAAACTGAACTGATTTTAGTTAAACTTTTTAATTTTATAGTTTTTTCAATTCCATAAAATTGTTAACAAATATTCATTCCTTATCCGTCTTCGGAAGGGTGCAATGGTAAGACTTGGCTTTAACTTACTTTATTCTAAATAAATTTAAAAGTTGCCATTATTAGGTATGTTGTTAATAAAAGTGCATTACTTGCCTCAACCAAATTTATACTGACTTGTTAGAAGTTAATTAAGATGAATATATTTACCTGTAGAATGAGATTCGTATTCAGAACCTCCAGAAACCTCATCTTTGAAATAATCAACCGCTAAGAGATAGTTTTTATCGGTATCAGTAAATTTCCAATGCTTCTGGAATTTGATTTCACTTCCACGAATGTATCTTATCTATCTTTTATCATTTATTTAAGGAAAATATCTTTTATTTATTACTTTCTTTGACGCCAAAGATTTTACATCAATTATTTTATAGTCAAGAAAAGCTTTGAACTAGGCATATCAACCGATAATATGAAACACCTCTGTATACTTTAAAAGCATTTTAAACTATTTCATTTGGTATTCTAAATACCAATGTTAATGATATATGAGGTATATTTTGTAGAAACTTCGACCTTTCTTAATTTCTAACAAACATCTAGGATGAGGAGAAAGATTAAACTTTCCAGAGATGATACAGAATATAAAATATTATGACTGTCATATTACAAATAAAAACGGAAGACTTTGAGTTATTTTCTAACATCTAGTGAATAACGCTTATCATTATCAAGAAACCGTCTCACAATATCAACACTTGACTAAGATATTCAAAGTCAAAAATAATACGAACGAACAGATTTATACAGTATAAGTACAGATAAACGTCCTCTGAATAGAAGATTCTAAAGTGGTTAAGAATTAAAAGGTTAAAGTTAAATTTATAAAGATTATACCGAAATAAAGTTGGTTTAAAATTCTAGAAATCCTATTAAGAAAACTTATCCAAAGTATTCAGCTAATACGAAGCTTATTTTAACAAAAATGACATCAATTAATTTAATGAAAAACGCAATTATACTTCTTACATTCACTTCGATTTCGTAATAATAAATCAAATCTTTATTTTAGTTTCCTTCAGTTTCGAAATAGCTGCGCGTGCGCCGATAGAATAGAAAATTGAGTAACTGCCGATTAACTGAATATGCACGTCATATGAAACACGCAGGTGTTTATATATCTCTAAACCTTCGAGCTATAATACTTTAATAACTTTAAATCTACTTTGTTCTTGTGAAAGTTTTTATAATAATATGACTTTGAAGTTTTTGACTTGCTTTCTGATGTTCCGGTTATATTTTATCATCATCAGATATATTTGTTAAATCAATAATATAAAATGCAGTAAACTCATCCATTCTTGAAAATCGGAAATGTCAAATACTGTTATAACAATGTTACTTAAAATTAACTATACTTTGGCAGCAGCAAAAATGTAAAAGCTATTAATTAATACACTTAATTAGAATGACACTTTCTTTAAAATACTTTTTTATTTCGCCATAATGAGAAAATATGAGGTATGTAAGGTAAAAATATTTGTCCCTTCACTGACTTGGCTTGAGAGACGTAATAGGAAAAACATGATCTCTTAAAAAAAGCGTCCCACATTTAAGTTGGACGTAATGTTAACACATTGGCATCTTAAAAATCTTGTTTAAAAGTTTTTTATCAACTACAGTTATGACTTTTAATTATATAAGATTTATATAACTGTATGTACATGTAACAAGTATACAAATTGTGAAAAAAATTTAAGCAGTAAAGTGAAAAGGAACAAAAAAAAAGTTGGGTATTTGCAATTTCTTACAAGATGGCTATCCGTCATCTTGTAAGAAATTGCAAGAAAATGTCTAATTCTGTAAATTTAAACCCAAATACGCCATCTTGAAATAAAAAGTGACTACAATTTCTATAGTCTTTGACATAATGAACTAAAAACTAATCTTGAGATTCGCTTTTACTCTGACGAACTCAAGTTTTTTTTTTGTATAACGGATTTAACCTGTTCCATCAGAAATATTCAAACTGACAAGTTGTAAACACTTTTTCGATCTAAAGAAAGTTAGTGGATGTGGGTCGCAACCTGTTACAATCAAAACCGGTTTAGTAAAAGGCGTCTGATAAGCCAACAATTCCAAAATGATGAGCGACGTAATGGTTATTTTAGCGCAATAAATTAATTATACTTTTTATGAACCTAGAACTATACAAGATGTACAACTGTTCTAAATTCTATTAACAAACTGACACGACTGACGGTTAGACAAATTGACTGTTAAAATTGTAATGGCATTTATAATAACTCCTATTTTATCTTCAATTCAATAATTTTATTACATGGTGATTGCATATTACATCTGCAATCGTGCAATTTTGACTAATGCGTCAAATGCAAACTTAACTTTATTTTTGATATATTTATAACAATATTTATATTGTTCTGACGTGACGTTTGACATCTGTCAAACCTAGATCTAAACATGCCGATTTTCAACTGTTGGATCGAGGATTTGACGGCTGAGACAAAAGAAGTCACAATTTGGTGAAGGCCGGCCACTGAACTACTATTCGTATACAACCAGCTAGGGACAGTGCCAGCCTTAGCTCGGCATCAAGAGACGGCTTTTTCGTATGATGTATGATGAAGCCAGATGTACAAACTTCTTTATTCCTAAGTCCTAATATTCTTTATCCTTCTCTATTACTAAGGACAATGCGTTTGCACCTTGTTTGTTTGACCATGGACCACTACGTAATACTAGGTGGTTACATTTCCAAAAAATATATATATACATATCTGTAGTCCTAAACCCGCAGTTGCAGATGCAGTTGTTTTTCAGTTAGTCAATGTGCAAACTATAATTACTTAAAATCAAAGCAGTCAATATCTTTATTGAAGTTTTAAACAACCAATTTTTTTATTGTCAAAGCTATCACTATTTTGGAAAGTTATTTGTAGACCTAAGAGTTGACGAAGCTCAGAGTTCTTGTCTTTTAAAGCCACGCTTAAGACCTAAATTGCATTTATAATAAATCTTGAAATAGCCAGTATCATGTATTAAGAAGTAGAAAATTTACTAAATATCTTATGATAGAAACTAAGATTATATAAGGGAGGATTACCAAATTGTCGTTTATAACTAAAATGCTAAATTTATTGACCACTTACGAAATTACATGTAATTTGAATAAACCACAAACATGACAACAGGTTCTAAAAGCCGTCCATTTCCTACATCGTTAGCAAATTTTTCCCATAACTGGTACACATTCATTTCAAATCATTAATTTCACAATATCATTAACTTTTAACCTTTTCGCAATTATTACATTTTGGTTCAAATTTTTAGAGCACGTTCGTCTTCCATTCGCAGTGATTTATAGGAATAGTTGCCTAATATTTAATATTTTATATAACTTTTTTGTTATTGGTTGTATGTTTTATTAAAATTTTGCTTGTACGAGTCCTTAAAAGCCATTTAAGTAATATAAAAATTTATTTGTAAACCATTAATAAATATATTATTTTCAACTACGATATTTAGATTTTTAATCAATTTTAAACCGCCTACATTATATTTTTGTAATGCAATATTTTTTTTTAATTACCTCCTTAATTACGAAAACCTTAGCTTTAGCCATATTTAAATTTATACAAAATATTTATTAGGTGTTGGAATTTAGTCGTACCGTTTGACAGCGACGGCGTGGTTTTGACAGTATTGAGTCTTCAGAAAAAAAAAAAGTAAATCAGGTGTTATTTTTACCACGCATCTTAATCTTAATTATTAATAGCCAGTTGCAGCTATTTATATGTCAAAATTTATTGCAGAGTGTTTTTGCGGAACTTACATTATTTTAATACTAGGGCGCCAATAGACCCTCAATTTCGACTCGCTGTTCTCGCGAAATTTCGGGTGCCATTTGCATATTGAGCGAAGCGAGCCCAATGCCTCATCGTTTCCCATTGACTTCAATGAGATATCAGTTTTCGACATGACATTTTTCAAAAAAAAATTTTATGACGATATTTTTCGATTTTTTTGTTAAAACCATCACCTAATTTGTGTCTTTTTGATTACAAAATTTCATAATATTCCGTCAAGTAGTTGTCGAGCCTATTCGTGACAAAAAAAATGTGAAAAAGTCTCCAGTAGAACGCTCCGTTCAATGAATAAAAGTGCGTGGAAATTCATCGGTTTTTGAAGTTTATTGTGAACGTGCTTTAGCTGATCAAACGTGTCATAAGTGGTCTACGTGTATTATGTCGTAATTTTGACATGGAAGACAGGGAACGATTTGGACATCCAGAGAATTTACTTGAAGATAATTCATGTCAAACACCTCAAGGACTCTACAACGTGGTGGGTTGATTAATCAATGATAGGCAAACGCCTTAAAGCTCTGGGAGTGATCCAACTGGAAGGGTCAAATGTTAATTAAAACCGAGGGGTATTAAAAGGCGTTTTTGACTTTTTAATTACTGCTTGAGCGGTACAAATGAAAAGTTTTTTTAAATGGATTGTGCAAAATGTATATTAGGACAATAGACAATAGACGATGGTCTAAGCTTCATTGTATAAACAAGGTGTGGTTTATGAATTATTAAAATCAAATTAAACGGGATCGCTATCGATTACAACTGATTAGTCATACGTTAAAGAAAAAACAATGGAGCAAAATGCACGACAAAAATTTGCTGCACGGCAATGCAAAAATGTGACAAAACCAGGGAAAACCTGGATACATTGAAATAGGTAGTCTTAACCTTCCGTATCCTCCAGGTATTATTCAGATTACCAACTCCGATTAATGGCTTATGGTTTGTTTGGGAAAAATTTAATATTTCATGAAGATTGAATATTGGATCGATTCATGGATTGCTTCCGATGTGAGACATCCGACTCCTGCCTGAAATATGGGATAGAGTAATGGCCAGCGATGGAAAATATATTCAATATTGAATTAACTCCAACACCTAACATGAATTAAATATTTTTTTACACTTACTAGTTGTGTTGGGAAAAAATAAAAGACACACGCAACTTAACATAAACATATATTTAATTTGACACAGTCAATTAATAAATTCCGTAAAATTAGCGATAAATAGTCTTAAATTTAACATTCTACGTTAACAAACTCCATCGACCCGGGAAGAAATGACAAGACTGAGAGATGTTAAAGAACCCATGTCCCATATAAAAAGGAAATATTATCAGAATATCGTTAATATAATATTTCCTCCATATACTTGTTATTAGTACCCAGTAGTACTATGACTAGCATTTTAATTTAATGACACCCATAATTTTGAAAATTCCACTTCTCATAGCTAAATCACCGCCCCGTAAAATAATAATTGTTGACAAAAGAAACGCGAAACTTTTTCTCTGTAGTCGTAGCATCTCGCTCGCACATATAAAATTAAGCTTGCCATCACGCTCACTCGAGATAACGAAAACGATTTACGCTATCC